>CM057473.1:32572500-33822500 GCA_030035585.1 Dugong dugon | reverse complement strand
GACCTTCCTCCAGAGCTGACAGAGAGAAAAAGCTTTCCCTTGAAACTGGCACCCTGAATTCAGATTTCTAGCCTCCCAGACTGTGAAACTGTTAGAGAATAATTTTCTCTTTGTTGAAGACATCCACTTGTGCTATTTCTATTACAGTGGCGCTAGATAACTAAGACAGTATGTAAAGCAGACAGGCTCTAAGTTGCTAAAAGTCTATTTATTTGGGTTGTTTTTAAAACAATTGGTTATATAGGAATTTGAGTTTGGTACCAGCGGGCTCTTTTTGGACTAACAGGCCCCAGCTTACTATGAAGAAATAAACAACTTGGGGCCGATACACAAAGACCATTTTTTACTCATTAAACTTACTCATAAACAGTAATTTTAGCAAGACTGCAGAATACAAAGTCAATATAGAAAAATCGATTGCATTTCCACGTAATAGAAATAAACATTGGCCAATCAAAATTTAAAAATAGTATGATTTATACGAGTACAACCAAAAAATGAAATACTTAGATATGCATCTAATACAGTCCGGATCTGTATGCCAAAACTACAAAATATTGATGAAAAAAATCAAGGAAGACCTAAATAAAATGCAGAGATAAACTGAATTCATGGATTAAAAGACTCAGTGGTATTAAAACATCAATTCTCTCTAAATTGACCTATAGATCAATGCAATCTAAATCTAAATTTCAGCATAATTTTTGTAGCTATTAAAAAGCTGATTTTAAAATTTATACAGAAAATAATAACGTATTTGAAGGACACACACTGTTTGATTTCAAGACTTACTCTAAAGCTACAATAATTAAGAAAGGCTACAATATTGAAAGAATAAACATATAGATCAATGGAACAAAATGGAGAGTCCAGAAATAGACCCAACAAATATTGTCAATTGATTTGTAAAACAGGTTAAACGGTAATTCAATTATGAAAGGATGGTCTTTTCAATAAATGATGATGGAACAATTGAACATCTATGTACAAAAACATGAACCTCAACCGGTATCTTACATTATACAGAATTATTACAGAATTAGTTTTTAGAACTATAGTGAATTAATGTATTATTATACAGAAATAAACCCAAAATAGACATAAGCCTAAAAGCAAAACCTAAATCTTACAGGAGGAGTAAGCATAGGAGAAAATCTTTTCTACCATGTTTTAGACAAAGTGTTCTTAGATATGAGACCGAAAGCATGATACATGCAAAAAAAAAAAAAAAAAAAAAAGCAATAAATTGAACTTAATCAAAACAAATAACCAAATAACCACACACACATGCAAAACAGACACTACCACCAAAACTGATATTGACAAATATGGATGAAGATGTAGAGCAACTAGATCTCTCATACATTGCAGGTAGTAATACAAAATGATAGCCTGTTTGGAAAAGCATTCAGCAATGTCTTATCAACTTAAACATACACTAACTATATGGCTCAGCAATTTTGCATCTATGTATCCACCCAAGATAAATTATAATCTGTTTGTGAATGTTTGTAGAAGCTTTATTCTAAATTGTCTGAAATTAGATACAACCCAATTTTTCTTCAACCGGTAAAAAAAATAAGCTGTGGCACATCCACGTGATGGAACATTATTCAGCAATAAAAAGGAATGAGCTATTGATACATGCAACATGAATATACCAGAAATGGATTATAAGTGAAAGAAGCAAGACTAAAAATGCTATATAACATATTACTCCATGTTTATGCTATACTGGAAAAGGATACATATGTTACGTATTTTGTTAGTTCCAAAGTTGCTAGGAGTCATTGCCCAGGGAAAATCTTACTGAGAAAGCAGTTTTAATTAATATTGAATCTTGATCAACTATACATCTGTGAATTTCTACAGATTTTTCTGCAACTTCAGACAACTGAGACACATCAAAACAAAATTTTAAGTTTTTTAAAATATATCATCCATGATAACAATGTAGAAAAATTCAAGAAACGGTAATGCACAGCCTACCTGACTTTTATTCATATGACTTCTATTACACTTTTAAGAATCACCCTAAAAATACCTTTAATATTTGTAGCCACACAATGTGCTAAATTGCTCTGAAAATCTTCAGATGGTCACATCTCCCGTTATTAGGAAGCAACAGTATGAAAAGAAACAAGTTGCTTCAATAAAATATATGAACAGCTTGATTGCTCATATGACATTTATAACTATAGGGAATAATGTGATATTTTTATATTATTGCTTGATAATTCTGGAAGTTAACGCAAGTGATATTAGACAGTCATACTAAATACCTATGAGTAAGAAAACTCATAAATTGAAAATGGCAGAATTAGTCTTATTTTGAAGCAGCAAATGTCTTATTCAAAGTGTTACTGAAAAAAAAAGGAAACTATCATCAAGATATATACAAAGACTTTGGACATGTGAATCTCAGTCTAAAGCCCATATGAAAATATAAATGAATCAATCTTTTTTTTAAAAAATGGATACAATTTAATAGCGACAAATTCCAGCAGTTAATTATTTAAGATGGATTTAATATTGTTTTATAAGACTCTAGCATAGTAGTTTCTATTATAAATAAAGCATGTTATTAAATGTTTATCCATTTTATTGACGTGCTAAAGATGATCTTTGCATTTGAGTTTCAAAGCATAAAACCCTTTGGCTTGTGTACTATAGTGTAACAGGAAACTTGGACAGGGTAGTTGTCTTGGTAAAGGATCTGTATCTCTTCTTATTTTCAATCTTACAAGATACATTTCCATTAAAAGCATATCCTATAAATTTATGTCCTCAAGATTAAAGTGTAAAAATTTAGTTTACTCCTTGCAAAAGAGAGGTTTTTCTTTATAGAAAATCAGTATTGCACTGAACTTTGTGTCCTCATAGCAGTTAAGTAATAGGCACTTTACAGTTTAACTGCCTTGAGGATGCTTCTGGTTTTTCCATTTCTACTGTGCTCTGAATTTTGTCTCATTTTTAAATTTTTTTCTCTTTTGTTATGGAGATTAAATATAATTTTTCATTATTTGTCCCTGGATGTGCATGAATGGAGACCTATAAACTGCTTATTCTAATGTGCTCTTATTTGGAAGCCATTGCTGACAATTCTAAGATTTTCTTTTTTCTTTCTTCCTCCCATCCCTTTACTATCATCAACATCATTAAAAACAAAAAAAGTAACTGAAAGATAGCCTTTAATATTGGAATGTCTGCACTGGAGCATCTTAGTCCTCTGTGTCCTCCAACAAGGCCCAGGCTTCATCTAGTATAGAACATAAGCTCTCAAGACCCAGTACCACTGATCCTCAAAGTAGTAACTGCATCACAGTATCTAAAGAAGCCGGTGCAGCTTGAAGTAATCAATAAGGTTGATGATACTCTTTTTTACATACTGCAGATCTGTAAATGTTTTTGATAATTCTATCCAATTTGATACTCATAAAAACGCAAGAAGTCAGTATTGTGGACACGGTTGTTTTCCTTATATTACTATTCAGTATGCTAAAAGTCAAATAAATTAAGTAGTATGCCTGAAATCCCTGTCAAGGAAGTGAAATGAAGGTCCTGGGGCTGAAGCCTGGACCTTTGGTGCCTCAGTTTTCCAACCATATGTACCCTTTTTTGCACATCATCAAATTGTACCCTTTCCTCACTTAAAATAAAAGGTACTAAATATCAGATAATTCTTGGTCTGGTCTGCATGGCAAGAGCTTTTAGACTTTGGGACAAGTAATATATAAACTAACCAAAGTATAGTTATTTTGGTCAAAATAAATAAACAGATCAGCACAATTAATCTTTTATAATTTATATTTATGATATTTTATATTTTAATACTATATTAAAATTTTGTATTTGTAAATATGTTTATAATTCTATTATAAAAACCAAAAAACCAAACTTGTTGCCATCCAGTCGATTTCCACTCATAGTGACCCCATAAGGCAAAGTAGAACTGCCGCATAGGGTTTCCTAGGCTATAAATCTTTAAGGAAGCAGATTGACACATCTTTCTCCCTCGGGGTAGTTGGTGGATTCAAACTGCTGACCTTTTGGTTAGCAGCCAAGCACTTAACCACTGTGCCACCAGGGCTCTAATGGAGTTAAATTTGATCACAATAATCCTAGTCACACTGAATATGTATAGTACTTGGTTTAATTATAAAACACTATATTCACTTCCCTAAATCGTACACCATCTTAGATCTTAAATTATTTAAAAGTGCAAAATAATTACCTAAATCTCCTTATTTTTTACCACATTAGCCTCTCTTCTCTCAGCATCTGTAGCATCATTTTTTTCTCTACACATTTAAGTCACAATATATATTTTTATTACTAATTTCTGTATGTTCGCAAACAATTATTATTATTTAAGAACGGGAACAATCTCTCATAATTCCTTACACTCGCCTCAAATATGTGTCAATTGGTTGATGTAAAATAGACATAGCAGCGTACATGCATGCATATTCATAGATTTCACTTGCCTTAATTCGATAATCATTTATTTAGCATACGTTCTCTTATTTATGTTTACATATATGAATGTTTTCTTCATTCATTTTTCAAGAATGTAATCATGAGTTTAATGACCAATTAATATAAACAGAAAACAAAATTTAAGGAAACATTTCACTATATTTAGATGAGGATGCACTCATATATGTGTATGCATGGTATACGATTAGCTGAATTTTTACATCCTGTTGCTGTATACTCCAATTTGTAAAAGCAACTTTCCTACAGAAAGTTCATGTCATGTTCATGAACAAACACCAATTAAATTTTCCCAATGTGTGTTTCACATATTTTTAACGTACTTTGCTTTATTATAGCCTGCATTCACTTCGTATTGCGGCCATTTCTTTGCTGCTGCTCAATAAAGGTCTTGTTCTTATTAATTTTTATGATATCTTTCACTGAGAGAATTAACTTATAAGCGCACACAAATGCACACTTAAACATTCTGCACCAGTTTTGGCACTTAACAGAAGAAACTCAAATGCCTTTAACAATAACAGCAACAAAAATTGAAGCCATATCAAGACCCCTATGGGTGATAAAAACGTCTTTTATTATGCCAACAGGAATTAAAGAATTATTAAGCAATTAAAGGATTGAATTTTGTATAGAATTTAAGTCACATTTTAATTATTAAATTGTTAATTATCTATAATATTAGGTAAGTTATACTCTGGCAAACCTCTTTTATCTGTTAAATAACTATGTTAGTGGGGAAATAATAAATTAGTTAAAATTAGTTTGGGGATAACAGACTAATATTTGCAATAAACCTCTATCCAAACCATACTTCTTAAACCAAAATAAATTCCATGTGGCTTAAAGATTTCAGTATAAATGTAAAACCGTAAAAGGACAAAATTTAAGTGATTTTACTTTGATTGTTGTATATTTTAGAGTTAGAAAAGTCCTTTATAATCATGACTGATAACTCAGAAGCAACATAGAAGTGTAGTTGAGAAATGTGAATATATACACCCACACACAAACACACAAACACACACACACACATATATATATATATGTATATAAACCATGGCCATCTATTCAACTCTGACTCATAGCAATCCTATAGGACAGGTTTCCTATAGGAAATCCAACAGGGTTTTCATAGTTGCAAACTTTATGGAAGCAGATTGTCACATCTTTCTCCCCCGGAGCAGCTGGTAGGTTCAAACTTCCAACCTTACAATTAATAGCTGAGCACTTAACCACTGCACCACCAGGGCTCTTTTATGCATATATACTATATAAACATTTTATAGAGTAAAAAATACAAACTAATTCAAAACACAGACAATAAACAGGATAATATACATAGAAAACAGTGCTAAAAACAAAAAATCAAACCCACTGTCATCTAGTCGATTCCGACTCATAGTGACCCTATAGGACAGAGTAGAACTGCCCCATTGGGTTTCCAAGGCTGTAAATCTTTCAGAAGCAGACTGTCACATCTTCCTCCAATGGAGCTGCTAGTGGATTCAAACTGCCGACTTTTCAGTTAGCAGCCAAGCACTTTAACCACTGCACCACCAGACCCTAAATATGGCAACAGTTCTTACAAAATAAGAATTAAAAAAAAAAACTCAATAAAAATGAGCACAAGATTAATACCAGTTTAGAGAGAGACAGAAAGAGAGAAAATAAACATTAAAATTCTGTTCTTCTGACTTGATATGAAGTATTTGGCAAAAACTTGTCCACTAAAATATCTGGCTATTTGAGATAAAAACGTAATTTAGTTTATAAAGAGAAGAAGAAAAAGAAAAGGAGAGAAAGAGGGAGGGGGAGATGGAGGAGGAGAGGGAACAGATGAGAAAGGGGAAGAGAAGGAAGGGGAGAGGAGGAAAAAAGAGATAGGAAACAGAAAAAGCAGAATGGTAAGAATATAAGATGCAATTAATCAAGGCAGCATACTGATCTTAGTAAACTAGAGGATTGGGCTTTAACACTTACAAAGATAGATGATTAAGCTCATGTCTCTGAAAGAAGTTAGAACTTGAACAGAAACTTGAAAAGCTATATATAGGCAGGAAAATCCACTCAGAGTGAAAGGGAGATATTCAAAGTACTTTTTGTCTTTTATTTGAGAATTTGAAGACTTGAAATTCTACCACTGCTACTCACAAACTTGGGAAATACTTTTAGATGATCTTGCATGGTCTGGAAATTGCCAAGCTGTGAAATTAGTGTAAAATGCTATTCTGGGAAGGTGATAGATCTGGAAATACTGGCAGAAAGATATAAAAAACCATTCTGAAGGAATATTCTCATAATCCAGGACATGGGCACTCACAGAATAACAAAACAAACATTCCTCTAAAAAATCAGCTCAGCTGACTTCTGGCAAAATGGCGCTCTAGGCAGAAGCACCACTCCGTCCCTCCACAGCAAAGATCTGAAAAACTAAGCCGAACAAAGAAAACAACAATCCTGAAACCCTAAAACATCAAATTAAGAGATAAAGAACTCAACCAAGCACCAAATGGAGTGAGAAAACTGACAGAGGACGGAGAGGGAGGAGAAATTCATGCAGAGGTCCCCTATCAGCTAACGCAGCACGGATCCATCATCTTGGACTCCTATCAGAGACCAGCAAACATGGGGTCTGAGAAAGCAGCTTCACGGAGCTTCCAGCAGGAGAAAAAACAACCAGTAATTTGCGATATACACTTTCCCACCCCCCACTCTTCTTCACCCCCACTCAGCCTCCTCTGCTTCCTGAGGCCACAATCTCATGTCCGGGAAGCACCGGCTGCTTGGATTCCACCCACCCGAAAGGGCTGGCTCTCTGAGTGCCATTTGTTGGCTGCTGGTGTTGCTTTTTTCCGCTTCTTTTGATTTCTTCCTTACTTCTCACCACCTACCCCTCCTTTCACTCAAATACCTGTCTCCGTGCACCACCTTTCCTTCTTCCTGAGGGGCTGCCGAGCTCCTTTCAAGTGTGGAGCTGCTTCCAAGTCTGGGTTGCTGCGCTGGTGGGATCCTGGGCTTTTGTTCGTTTATTTGTATTGAATTGTTTGTTTCTTTTCTTTTTCTTGAGTTGGGAGCCCGTTCTGGCCAGGTGGTGCTGCGTGGCTTAGAACCTACACACTCAGCTTGCACAGATGTGCAGAGGGATCCCTGAGAGCATTTCTTTTTTCATTGGTATTTTTTTTTATTTTTTTATTTTTTTCTGTGTTTTGGGGGGGCTTTTCTTGTCCTTTTTTTTTTTTTAATTTGTTTTGTTTTCTTTTCCCTCTTTTTCCCTTTTTGTCTTTCTTCATTACTCAGATTCTCGTCTCTCTATATCTTCCTTCTCTTTCTGTTCCTGGAATACCTGGCATCGTATACCTCTACGCCTTCTAGACAGGCTGTACTGCAACACCTGAGAACAACTTCCCCAGACCTCATAGCTGCACCGGTGGGATCCCTGGGAACTTTGCTGTTCTTTAACCTTTCTGATTTTTATTTATTCATTCTTTTATTTTCATTTTTTTCCTCTTCCTCTTCCCCTTTATGTTTTTTCTGTTTCATAGTCTCTCTTCTCTCCACTCCAACAGCAAGCTCCCCTAGCATTCTTTTTTGTTTGTTTGTATGTTTTTGGCTCCTGTTCCTCTCTCCTCTCTCCCATATCCATCACAGTGCCACACATAAAAATCTTCCCACAACATCCTGCCTGCCTGCATGATGCACTTAACATCACACCACCAAGCAGCACAGGCATGGCATACTGGAACCTGCCCTGCACTGATTACCAACCAGCCCTGGTGGCTGTAGTAAGTGCCACTAACAACCCATCCCAGTAACTCATCTTCAGCTACACCTTCCCTGCCATACCATATCTGAGTGACTGACACTGCCAATTGGAGAAGGAGGTGAAACGTATCGTACCCACAGATGAGCAAACAACAAAGAACACAGCCAGCCTGCTCAGAGATAGCCAAATTTTAAAAAAAAAGGGACCAAACAAACAAACCAACAATCAATAAATGAGAAAAATAACTACTGAATAGTCCGAAGAGAGCAGACAATATGAAAACATTTACAAAAACTGGACAGGATGGTTCCAGTAGGCATCCAAAACAAAACACCAGATTACATTCCAATGGAAGAAAAGGCACTAGAACTACCTGATAGGGAATTCAAATCTCTAACACTCAGAATTATCCAAGAGCTGAAGCAAAAAGCAGACAAAAAAGAGGAAAAAAAAGACAAATTCATGGAAAACACAGACAAAAAATTGGAATAATTCAGGAAAATAATGCAGGAACAAAATGCCAAAATAAATTCACAACTAGAAATTATAAAAAGACAACAATTAGAAATCCAAAAGATAAACAACAAGATTTCAGAAATGGACGGTGTCATAGAAGGGCTGAGAAGCAGATTTGAAATGGTGGAATACAGAATCAGTGGAATTGAAGACAAACACTTGGACACAACTCTGAGGAAAACTCAGAAAAAAGAACAAAGAAAAATGAAGAGACCTGAGAGTTATGTGGGATACAATCACAAGCAAAAATTTTCGAGTGATTGGAATTCCAGAACAGGGGGAGAAAACAGAAAACACAGAGAGGATCATTGAAGAACTGCTGACAGAAAACTTCCCCAATATCATGAAAGATGTAAAGCTGGCTATCCAAGAAGCTCAACGAACCACATATAGGATAGACCCCAAAATAAAATCACCAAGGCATATCGTATTCACACTCACCAAAACCAAAGACAAACAAAGAATCCTGAGAGCAGCTTGTGAAAAAGAAGAAGTCACATACAGAGGAAAAACAATAGGACTAAGCTCAGATTATTTGGCAGAAACCATGCAGGCAAGAAGGCAATGAGATGACATATATAAAATCTTGAAAGAAAAAAATTGCCAGCCAAGAATAATATATCCTGAAAAACTCTTGTTCAGATTTGGTGGTGAAATTAGGTCATTTCCAGATAAACAGAAATTAAGGGAATATGTAAAAGCCAAACCAAAGTTACAAGAATTATTAAAGGGAGTTCTTCAATCTGAGAACAAACAACTTCAGCTCACAGGCTGAATCTAGGATGCAGAATCGTACCAGCCATATACCAATCTAGGAAATGAACTCTCAAGAACTATCCAAAACCAAAAGAAATACAACAGGGAATCAGAGGAGTTAATCAGTAAATAACAACAACATCAAAACAATAAAAGAGGGAATAAACAGCATAGGTATAGAACCTTCTAATGGAGAGGAAGGCAAGGTGATACCAAGTAATGGTAGACTGCTCCAAACTTAGAAAGATAAGGGTAAAATTCATGGTAACCACAAAGGAAGTTAAGAAACATAAAAATAAAGAGGAAAAAATAAAGTCTCAGCAAAAACAAACGGTACAAAAACAAAAGATATGAAAAAAAATCAACAGACAAAAGTAACTAAGCACAAGAGAGTAAGAAGAACAAAGAAAATGTCAGCACCACAAAAAAGCAGTACAAAATGACAGCAACAAACTCACATCTATCAATAATTACACTGAATGTAAATGGACTCAATGCACCCATAAAGAGATGGAGAGTGACAGAATGAATAAGAAAGCAGGATCCATCAGTATGCTATCTACAAGAGACACAGCTTAGAAACAAAGATGTGAATTTATTAAAGGTCAAAGGTTGGAAAAAAATATATCAAGCTAACAATTACCAAAAAAGAGCAGGAGTGGCCATTCTAATCTCAGATAAAACAGACTTTAAAAGAAAATCCACCATAAAAGACAAAGAAAGACACTATATAATGATTAAGGGGACAATCCATCATGAAGACATAACCATAATAAACATCTACACACCCAATGACAGGGCTCTAAAATATATAAAACAAACTCTAACAACACTGAAAAGAGAAATTGACAGTTCCACAATAATAGTAGGAGACTTCAACACATCACTCTCAGTAAAGGATAGAACAACTAAGAAGAAACTCAGCAAAGATACAGAAGACCTAAAGGGCACAATCAGCCAACTTGACCTCATAGACATATATAGAACACTCCATCCAACCACTGCAAAGTACACATTCTTTTCCAATGCACATGGAACATTCTCCAGAATAGAACACATCTTAGGCCACAGAGCAATCCTCAACAAGATCCAAAACATTGAGATAATTCAAAGTATCTTCTCTGACCACAAAGCCATCAAGGTAGAAATTAACAACAGAAAGAGCAAGGAAAAAAAATTAATTACATGGAAACTGAATAATACCCTACTTACACATCACTGGGTAATAGAAGAAATCAGAGATGGAATCAAAAAATTCCTAGAATCAAATGAGAATGAAAACACAGCATACCAAAACTTTTTGGACACAGCAAAGGCAGTCCTCAGAGGACAATTTATAGCAATAGATACACACATCAAAAAAGACAAAAGGGACAAAACCAAACATTAACTACAGAACTCAAACAAATAGAAAGAAAACAGCAAAAAAAAAAAGCCCACAGCCACTGGAAGAAAGGAAATAGTAAAGATCAGAGCAGAAATAAATGAAATAGAGAATAGAAAAACAATAGAAAGCATCAACAAAACCAAAACTCTTAATAAAATAGGTATCGAAGGGAAATTTCTCAACATAATAAAGGGCATCTATGCAAAACCAATGGCCAACATCATTCTTAATGGAGAGAGGCTGAAAATATTCCCCTTGAAAACAGGAACAAGCCAAGGATGCCCTTTATCACCACTCCTATTTAACATTGTGCTGGAAGTTCTAGCTAGAGTAATAAGGCAAGAAAAAGAAATAAAGGGCATCCAAATTGGTGATGAAGAAGTTAAACTGTCCCTGTTGGCAGATGATACAATAGTATACATAGAAAACCCTAAAGACTCCATGAGAAATCTACTAGAACTAATAGAAAGATTCAGCAGAGTAGCAGGATATAAGATAAACATACAAAAATCAGTTCGATTCCTATACACCAATAAGGAGAAAGATGAAAATGAAATCAGGAAAATAATACCATTTACAAGAACCCCTAAAATGATAAAATACTTAGGAATAAATCCAACCAGGGTTGTAAAAGACCTATGTAAAAGAAAACTACAAAACACTACTGCAAGAAACCCAAAGGGATCTACATAAATGGAAAATCATACCATGCTCATGGATAGGCAGACTCAACGTTGTGAAAATGACAATTCTACCCAAAGCAATATACAAATACAATGCAATCCCAATCCAAATACCAACAACATTCTTCAAAGAGATGGAAAAACTAATCATTAACTTTATATGGAAAGGGAAGAAGCCCCAAATAAGTAAAGCACTACTGAAGAAGAAGAATAAAGTTGGAGGACTCACACTACCTGACTTCAGAACCTACTATACAGCTACAGTAGTCAAAACAGCCTGGTACTGGTACAACAACAGATACATTGACCAATGGAACAGAATTGAGAACCCAGATGTAAATCCATCCACCTACGGTCACCTGATCTTCGACAAGGGCCCAAAGTCCATCAGATGGGGAAACGATAGTCTTTTTAACAAATTGTACTGAAAAAACTGCATATCCATCTTCAAAAAAATGAAACAGGACCCACACCTCACGCCATATACAAAAACTACTTCAAAATGGATCAAAGACCTGAATATAAAGCCTCAAACTATAAAGTTCATAGAAGAAAAAATAGGACCAACACTACAGGCCTTAGTACATGGCATTAACAGGATACAAACTGTAACCATCAATGCACAAACCCGAAAAGATAAGCTGGATAACTGGGATCTTCTAAAAATCAAACACCTATGCTCTTCAAAAGACTTCACCAAAAGAGTCAAAAGAGAACCTACAGACTGGGAAAAAATTTTTTGGACAGTACAAGTCAGACAAAGGTCTAATCTCCATAATCTACAAGAAAATCCAACACTTCTACAACAGAAAGACAAATAATCCTATTAAAAAAATGGGCAAAGGAAATGAACAGACACTTCACCAAAGAAGACATTCTAGTGGCCAACAGACACTTGAGGAAATGCTCGCGTTCAGTAGCCATTAGAGAAATGCAAATGAAAACCACAATGAGATACCATCTCACCCCCGCATTACTGGCACGAATCAAAAACACTGGAAATAACAAATGTTGGAGGGGCTGCAGGGAGATGGGAACTCTTATGCACTGCTGATGGGAATGCAAAATGTTACAACCATTTTGAAAAATGATATGACGCTTCCTCAGAAAGCTAGAAATAGACATACCATTCGATCCAGCAATCCCACTCCTAGGAATATATCCTAGAGAAATAAGAGTCATCACTCGAATAGACATACACACACCTATGTTCATGGCAGCATTGTTCACAATAGCAAAACGATGGAAACTACCTAGATGCCCATCAACATATGAATGGATAAACAATCTATGGTACATACACACAATGGAGTACTATGCAACGAGAAAGAACAACGATGAATCTGTGAAGTATCTCATAACATGGATGAAACTGGAGGACATTATGCTGAGTGAAATAAGTCAATCACAAAAGGACAAATATTGTATGAGACCTCTATTGTAAAAACCCATGAAAAAGTTCATGTACTAAATGTAACAATCTTTGTTGGTTACCAAGGATGTGAGGGGTGGGGGTGGGGAAATACTAAATAGGCAATAGATAAGTGGTATTTTGGGTGAAGGGTGAGACAGTACACAATAAAGCGGAAACCAGCACAACTTGTACAAGAAAGGTCATGGAAGCTGCATAGACACATCCAAACTCCCTGAGGGAATGAATTGCTGGCTGGAGGGCTGTTGGAACTATGGTCTCAGGGAACATCTAGCTCTATTGGCATAATACAGTTTATAAAGACAATGTTCTACATTCTACCTTGGTGAGTAGCATCTGGAGTGTTAAACGCCCGTGAGCAGCCATCTAACATACTCTACTGGTCTCATCCCTTAGGGAGCAAGGGAGAATGAAGAGAACAGGATACAAGAGAAAAGATTAGTCTGAAGGACTAATGGACCACAGCTACCATGGCCTCCACCGGACTGAGTCCAGTACAGCTAGATGGTGCCTGGCTGCCACCACTGACTGCTCTGACCAGGATCACAACAGAGGGTTCTGAACAGAGCTGGAGAATGATGTAGAACAAAATTCTAACTCACAAAAAAGATCAGATTTACTGGCCTAAAGGAGACTGGAGAAACCCCGAGAGTATGGCCCCCAGACACCCTTTTAGCTCAGTGGTGAAGTCATCTCCGAGCTTCACCGTTCAGCCTAGGAGAGTGGACAGCTCCATAAAAACAAATGGGACTAATGAGGTACAGCAGTCCAGGGACAAGGGCCAGAAGGCAGAAGGGGACAGGGAAGCTGGTGATAGGGTACTCAAGGTTGTGTAAGGATAGTGTCGATGTGTCATGAGGTTGTTAACCATTGTCATACGGCAAGATGTGTACTAACTGTTAAATGAGAAACTATTTTGTTCTGTAAGGCTTCAACTAAAGTGAGAATAGCAGCACAATTGGAAGAGCGTAGTCGATGCCACTGAACCATGCATGTAAAAATTTTTGAAATGGTATATCTTTGGCTATGTATATTTTCACCAAAAAAGAAGGTCGAGAAGAGTGAGGGTTGACATGTTGTGGGGTTGTTAACCAATGTCATAAGACAATATGTTTACTACTGTTTCATGAGAAAATATTTGTTCTGCAAGCCTTCACCTGAAGTACAATAAAAAATAATAAAAAAATCAGCTCATGAGACTTCCTAGAAGAAGGTGGCATGAGCAGTTCTAGGTTCCCATCCCCCCCCCCCCCAGAATCATCAAGGAAAACAACCAGAGAAATTGGTAAACTCAACTTTGTAAAGACTCTGAGAAGCAGTTGGAGGGTCACAGAAACTGCATGAACCCTTAAAAAAGAAAATGGCAACTTTTAAATGATAGTAGCCTTTGATTTTCTACTGCTTGTGTATTATGTACATTATGTGATTTCTGTAATGCTCTCCAACCATCAAGACAATGTAATGCAAGGCAGTGTTATGTATGTTTTTGTAATATATATAAGACATTGTTATGTTATACAAATGCTCTTAAGCTACAGACATACAATTCACTTATAATGTGACTTAAAAGTAGAAAATTTCTGAACTTAAAAAAAGAAAAATAGAAGCATGTGAAGTATGTGAAGAATGTGGTAAACAATCTTTAAGTTGACTTTTTCCCTACATGCTGTGATAAAAGAAAATAGAACTTATAGTTAATCCTTTAAGCTAGCCTTGAGACATAAGTGAATTGTAAACAACCTCCCTAATCTCTAACCTCAAAGAAATATGTGACATTTGGCTAATCACTAACCTTGAAGAGAAGATGTTTACTAGCCTTTGAATCTCACTGGCCCTTATTGTTGGGATCAAGGTGAGAAAATCATACTGCAGGAAACTTGCTTTTTCTTTATATATGGCCTTTCTGGCCCTGGGTTTGTAGTTCTGCCAAGATGGTTTGCTAGGCCACAATGTCACAAAGGGATTGACAGTTTAATATGCAAATAAAGTATGTGAAACTCTTGTGGAGATTGGTTGATTACTATGCAAACTAGGTGACTCTGGCCAACAGAGGAGATCGTTCAGGTTTACTATCTTGCTACCCTTATAAAGATCAATCCCATAGAGGTTGAGGGGGACTTCACTACCATCAAGAAGAGCCAGGAGCAGAGTGCGTCCTTTGTCTCAGGGTCCCTGTGCTGAGAACCTCCTAGGAGACAAAGAGAGCTGTAACAAGCAGAAAGAACCAGAAGACCAGTGCAAGACAGCTGCAGTAGGCTCACTGATTTATGGAACAAGAGAACTGATTGCCATTGGGCAGAAGGCTTGCTGGCAGAGTGGGGTGCCTTGGGGCACTTTACAGTGGAACTTGCCCAAATGCGGGTCACTGGCAGAGGCCAGACCCTAGGGTGGTTTGGCAGCAGAGGCCAGGTTTAAGTGCAAGCAAGCAGCTGAAGCCTAAGTGCCACCTGTTGACTAGAATGGCCGAGAAGGAGTTGAGTGTTGTCCTGATCTGTCCTCTTTGACAAACTGTATCCTGTCTCCTGAGATGTTCCTGTTACTTCCAAGTCCGATCCTGAGTGTAGTCTGTTACTTCCCCAAGAAACCACATAATCATGAGCTCAGTCGTGAATTCTGTGTGGCCATTGCAAAAAATTATCAAACCTAGCAGAAAAGTAGAAAGTGCAATGGGAGGGGGATGGCTGGTATCAGAATTGGTAAAAAGGTTGGAGAGTAGAGGTACGTCTGTCCTCCACCTCATAGAAATTAGCTTTACACTGGTTTTCATTCTCTCTCCTCCCCTTGAAATTAGGTGATTTCTGATGCTCCTGGATTTAAAAAAAAAAGAAAACCAAACCCATTTTTATTGAGTCAATTGCAACCCATAGCAACCCTGTAACTACACATATATAAACCCAAAGACTTTAGTTCATTCCCTGAGAGAAGGCAGAGGGTTCTCTAGCTAGTCTCTTACTCTCTCTCTGAACAACCAGAGCCTGCTGAGACTCTGTTCGCCACCACCAGCCTTGCAACCTAGCTATGAGGGACCTCTGCTAAGTTCCAGTGATGGACAATTCTTCCTCCTGAGGTAACTCACTAAAGGTAAATACCTGATGTCTAAAATTTTGGACTCTAACCATTGAACAAACATTGTAATCGTGAATTCTGATTCTCTGGTTCTAAATGAATGTCTTGATGACTCACATGTGTGCCTTGCCATGACTACCTTGAAATAAACTAAACGAGCTTATACATGACAAATCTGAGCATTTATTTATTTAAATTTTAAAATTATATTTTACAGGATACTTTGATCCTCCCTTTCCTTGGCTTGGAAGGTTGGCCACATTAAAATGGCAGTGCAGCAGGTAGCACTCCAAGAGGGCAGGCCTGATATCAGGCTCTGGCGTAAGCAGAGAAGACTTTATTAGCATATTTGTGTGTGTGCTTGTTATGATCTGTCTGTGGGCGGCTACCTGAAGGACTGAAGCAGGTGCTCCTCTTGGTTTGAACTGCCTCAGGGCTCAGGCAGGGTGTGGGTGAAATGGTGGACAACACCTGAAAACTGTGACACCTCATAGCCACCTGGGGCTAAACAGTGCAAATGGGGTATACAATTAACCCCTAAAGGCTGAAGGGGAAGTCAAAGCAAGAAATTAGGACTTTTGAAAGAAGTCTTTTGAAAAATTAAGGCTTTCAAAAGCACCATGTATATGTTGAATTGAGAAAACTACACACATGATCAGGACAAAACATATACACAGAAACTATCTAAGAAGACCCATGTTTTTGCCTCAAGCTGATCCCTGAGCATACTGCAGGCCAACTGAAGTGTTTAAGGAGGACCCTGGCACAGAGCCAGCGTACAAAGAATAAGAGAGGTGTTTTGTTTTGTTTTGTTTTCTTATGCAGTACAAGGAATTCTTTTGGAACACAACCTGAGCATGAGCTAAGGAATAGAGTTCTTAGTGTCCAAACATGTCCAGGAAGGCAGTCATTGCAAAAAAAAAAAAAAAAAAAAGATTAAGTTGGGAAGGTTTCTGAGCAACTAGTCTACTACAGCCTTCAACATTTAAAAAAAAAATCAAAATCTGAGGAAGGGAAAGATTCTGAGTACCAGAGTTAACATATTATAATATTCAAATGTCCTACTTTCAACAAAAATCACCAGATATATAAAGAAACATAAAAGATGACACATTCAAAAGAACAAAATGAAGTAAAAGAAACCACCCCTATGGAAGCTCAGAAAATGGACAGACTAGAAGATTTTAAAACAACATTAAATATGCTGAAAGAACTAAAGAAAAACAGAGACAAATAGCTAAAATAAATAAAAAAAGAGAGATGAAAAAACAAGGTTATCAATAAAAGACAGACACTATAAGAAAGGCACCAAATAAAATTACTGGGGTTGAGAAAGCAATAAATGAATTAAAATAAAAATTAACTGAAAAGATACAATGGCAGATTTGAGTCAGCAAAATAATCAGCAAACTAGAAAATAGAACAATTGAAGTTATCAAGTGTGAGAAGCAAAAAGAAAAAAATGAATAAATAAAAATGAACAGAGTCTAGAGGACTTGTGGCATACCATTAAATGAACCAACTCATGCATTATGGGAATTCCAGAAAGAGAAGGGAGAAAAGGACAGAAAGAATATTTGAGGAAATAATGGCAGAAAAATTCTCAAATCTGATAAGGAACATGAATCTACATAACCAAGAAATTCAGTGAACTTCAAGTAAGATAAATCCAAAGAAACCCACACCAAGACAGATTATAATCAAACTGTCAAAAAACAAAGAGAGAATTCTGAGGGCAGCAAGAGAGAAGCAAATTATCACATACAACAGAACTCACTAAGATTAAAAACTGATTTCTTCTCAGAAACCATGCTGGCCAGAAAGCAATGGAATGACATATTTAAAGTACTCAAAGAAAAGAACTGTCAAATAAGAATTTCATATCTGACAAATGTATCCTTCAAAAATGAAGGTGAAAATAACAAACTCCTAAATAAGCAGAAGCAGAGGGAGTTTGTAATGACTAGATCAGCCCTATAAGAAACGCTAAAGGGAGTCCTTCAGATTGAAATGAAAGGATCCAAGACAGTAACTTGATGCCGTACATGTAAAAAAAAAAGATCTCTAGTAAAGGTAATTTCATGGGCAGATATATGGTTAAAGTGGCACACACAAAAAAAAAAAAAATCACAAAACACTGCTAAATAATCCACTGTGAGGCACAGCATACATCAGAGAGTAGTATCTTTGATTTAATAGTATAATAATCTGAAATAGAACATAAAAAAGTATATCTAATATTATTAGAGTCATAAAAGAATAATTGAATGCTTAAGAGGAAGAAAAATTATCAAGCACATTTTTGAAAGATGCAAGTACGATTATAAATGAAAATGTATAGACAGTGAAATTAAAAAATAAACTCAGTTATGTTAAACTATAAATTAGAAATAGTTGAAGAGAAAATTAGAGAACTGTGACATAGAACCTAGAAAATGAGCTAGAACGCAACACAGAAAGATGGAAAATAAAGACTGGTTAAAAGACATTGAGGCTAGAATGAGCTAATCTAATATACACTTGAGTTCCAGAATAAAAATATGACAGGCAAAATTTGAAGATAAAATTATGACACATACATCTACTCCTTGTCACATCATAGTGAAACTACATAATAATAAAACAGAAAATACTATAAAAGTCACCAGAAAGGAAGATTGGTTATTTGTAAAGGAAATACTCTTAAACTCAAAACCAAATTCCCAATCACAGCATTAAAAGAAGATAACAAAGGAAAAATATTTTAAAGATGCTAAATAAAAACTTCCTAAACCTAGGAGTCTATACTCTGGTAAACTATCACTTAAAACTGAGGATGAAATGGAATATTCACATGGAGATGGAAAAATGTTTACTGTTCCTGGCCCCAGGCCTGTTATTAAGCTAGTATGCACCAGAACAGCCACAATAGTTATTAAAATATTAAAATAATTTCATACCAGTTGAGAAGCAACTGATGATATAATTCTTCTGATTACTTTCTTCCCTGCAGACTTAGCTACCATAGTTCTTTCTCATTAACCTATGGATCTTTTTATGATCCAACAGCTAATGAATTAAGGCTTTACACAACAAGAAGCCTCTAGAACTCTGTTTTAGCACTTAGATGGTGTTCATTCTGATAGATTAGTGTCTGTATCCTATCACTTACTGAATATCTTTACTATTATTAATACATAGTAAGAGATGTATTTTAATAAGAAGCAATTTGAATTATAATGATGGAGTGGAATAGGAGGAACAATGGTAGTCAAATAAATTGTTAAATATTTGGATAAAAATGTCAAGAACTGACTGCATAAAACAGGAATAATCACACTGATTAATATTCAGAGTATAAGAATATGAATGTAAAACCCTTAACTAAAACAATAAGTAAGACAGACAAAATATACTTCAAGTAATAGTATTATAACACTGTTGCAATGTTTTAGTTATTTTAGATATTAAATTTATTCTTTGCTAAATCAAGTATGCACATTAAAAATTAATGAAAATTGACCAGCAAAAAAGCAAGTCTCAAAAACTGCAAAGAATAATTATCAAATAGGCCCATTATCCGACCACAGAATAATTGAGAAATCAATCATAATAAAAAAAATGCTATTTAAAAATAGACATCTTTGGGAATTTAGAAGACACTCTTTAAAATTACTAATGGGTGAAAATTGATATTATAATGCAAGTAAAAATTATTCAGAACTTGGCAAAGAATTAGCAAAAAAAAAAAAAAAACCCTCCTGGAACTAATAAGCAATTACAGCAAGGTCTTCAGATAGGAGGTTAATATACAAAAGTCAATTGCTCTCCTATTTACCAACAATGAGTAATTGGAACTTGGAATTAAAAATATAGCACAAAACTACATACATACGTACATACAAACATACTTAGCTACTTAGCTATAAACTTAAGAAAATATGTACAAGTCCTATATGAGGAAAAATACAGAACTCTATTAAAAAAAAACAAAGAGCAGCTAATAAATGGAGAGATAGTCCACGCTCATTAATAGAAAACCCCAATATTTTTAAGATGTCAGTTCTTTCCATCCTGATCTATAGATTCAATGATATTCAAGTCAAAATCACAGTTATTTTGTAGATATTGACAAACTGATCCTAAAGTTTATATGGAAGGGCAAAAGAATAGCCAACACAATACTGAAGATGAAGAGAGTTGGAGGACTGACTCTGCTTGACTTCAAAGACTTACTATAAAACTACAGTGATCAAGACCATTTGTATTGCTGAAAGAATAGACAAACAGATCACTGGAACAGAATAGAGAGCCCAGAAATAGACCAATAAAATATAGTTAACTTAATTAAATTAATCTAGGCACAGACCTTATTATACCTGTCATAAAACTTAATTCAAAATGGATCATAGACCTAAATTTGGAATACAAAACTATACAACTTTTAGAAGATAAGATAGGAGAAAATCTAGGTGATCTTGGATTTGGCAATGAGTTTTTAGATACAACACAGAAAGCATAACAAACAAGCAAACAAAAAAAATATATATATGCATTTTTTCAAGAGATTAAGAGAATGAAAAACAAGCCACAGACTGGGAGAAAATACTTCCAAAATGCATATCTGAAAAAGACTTGTGTCTTAGTTATCTAGTGCTGTTATAACAGAAATACCACAAGTGGATGGCTTTAACAAAAACTAACTTATTCTCTCATAGGCTAGGAGGCTAGAGGTCCAAATTCAGGGTGTTAGCTCCAGGGGAAGACTTTCTCTCTCGGTTGGCTCTAGGGGAAGGTCCTTTTCATCAATCTTCCCCTGGTCTAGGAGCTTCTCAGCACAGGGACTCCAAGTCCAACGGACGCCCTCTCCTCCTACTTGTTCATTCTTGGTAGCATGAGGTCCCTCTGTCTCTCTGTGCATTTCTCTCTTTCATATCTCAAAAAGGATGGACTCAAAATACAACTTAATCCTGTAGATTGAGTCCTGTTTCATTAATATAACACCCTCTAATCCTGCCTCATTAACGTCATGGAGGTAAGATTTACAACACATAGGAAAATCACATCAGATCAAAAAATGGTGGACAATCACACAATCCTGGGGATCATGGCCCAGCCAATTGACACACATTTTACAACATATTGCTGTTGAGTCCATTCCAACTCATAGCGACCCTGTAAGACAGAGTAGAACTGACCCATAGGGTTTTCAAGGAGCAGCTGGGGATTCAGACTGCTGTCCTTTTGGTTAGCAACCCTAGCTCTTAATCACTGTGCCACCAGGGCTCTGACACATATTTTGTGGGGGTACAATTCAGTCCGTAACAACTTGTACCAAAGATATACCAAAAAAAGAAAAAAGAAAAAACCCTGAAAACACAGTGATAAGAAAAGAAACAGCGCAATTTAAAAATGCACAAAATATCTAAATTGACCCCACACCAAAGAAGATATACAGATAGCAAATAAGCATATAAAAATGTTCAACATCATATGCCATTAGAGAATTTCAGATTAAAATAACCATAAGATACCACTGTAAACCTAATAGAAAGGTTAAACTCCAAGACACTGACAATAACAAATGCTAATGAGGAAGTGGAGCAATAAGAATTCTCATTTGTTGCTTGTGGGAATGCAAAATGGTACTAGCACTTTGGAAGACAGTCTTGCAGTTTCTTATAAAGGAAACATAGGCTTACTATATGATCCAGCAATTGTGCTTGTAGGTATTTACCCAAATGAATTGAAAGCTTATGTTCATATAGGAACCTGCACGTGAATGTTTATAGCAGCTTTATTCATAATTATCAAAAATTGGAAGCAACTAAGATGCCTTTCAGTAGGTGAATGGATAAACAAAATGTAGCACATCCATATACACACATCCGTACATACATTTATGTTATTCAGAGATTAAAAAAAAAAAAAAAGCTTTCAAGCCACGAAAAGACATGGAGAATCCTTAAATGCATATTGCTAAGTGAAAGAAGGCCATCCGAGAAAGCCACATACTATAAGGTTCCAACTACATGGCATTCTGGAAATGCAAAATTATAAAGGCAGTAAAAAGATCAGAGACAGTAAAAAGACGAGGCTTTCAGGGAGAATGCAAAGGATGAATAAATGAAGCAAAAGTCATTTTAAGGGCAGTGAAATTGTTCTGCCTGATAATATGATGGTGAATACATGACACTGTGCATTTGTCAAAAACCATAGAACTGTACAACACAAAGCATAAACCTTACTATGAAATATGAACTTTATATCACTATTGGTTCATCCATTGTAACAAATGTACCACACTAATGGAAGATGTTAATAATAGGAGAAACTGTGCAGGGTAGAGAGTGAGTATATGAGAACTCTTTCTACTTTCTATGAATTGTCCTGTAAATTGAAAACTTCCCTAAAAAAATAAGGTATATTTTAGAAATGTAAAGAAGAGATATGATATCAAATTAAGTCAATCATCAAAAAATACAATATTTATAACTGAACCATGAAATACCTATATACCAAAACCTGTGAATTGCAACTGAACCATATGTAGAAAGTCTCCAGTGAGACTAGTCAGGAAATAAAATGAGTAATATAGAAATTAAGAAAAGATAAAATGGGGATTATAAAAAGTAATATAGATAATGCTGAAAGTAGAAGAAATAGGTTATTTCTGGGAACAAATGTAACTTTCCAAAACTTACTCAAAAATAACAGAAAATCTCAGTAAGAAAATTGAATCATTAGTTAAAATTCTTTACTCCCCCTTACTCATTTCCCTCCAACATACATTTCAAAAGCGTCTACTCCCAGCCATTTTGCGGAAAGTATCACAAAGTCTTTTAGGAAAAGATAATATTTTCTCATTCAAACTGCTTCAAATATTAGGAAAAATACTGAAATAATTTGTTATCAAAATTAAATAAGGATATTATGAGAAAAGCAGCAGGTGGATTTTATTAAAAAATACATACGTAAAAATTCAAAGTAACTAAAATTATAAATGAAAAAATAGCAAATCGTCATTAACTCAAAATTTTTGAGGAATACAAGATTTATATTTAAAATATCTAAGAGAAAAAAAGTATTGTCATCTCAACAGATAAAGTGTCTGGTAATATTCAACTTTCCTTTTTTATTAGAGAAAAAATACGTTTTTAGTTAAGTATCTGTGGTAGGTTAAATAATGACCCACAAAGACATACAAGTTCTAATCTCTGAAACATACAAATGTTACTTGACATGAATAAAAAGGATTTTGCAGATGTGATTAAGTAGACGTGATTAAATTAAAAATCTTGAGATGGGGTTCTAGATGTAATCACAGTGTCCTTATGAGAGGGAAGGAGGTAGAGAGAAATTTTACTACAGACAAGGAGAAGGTGTTATGATAATGAAGCAGAGGCTTGCTTTGAAGATGGAGGAAGAGGCCACAAGCCAAGGAATATATGTGGCTAACAGAAGCAGAAAAAGGCAAGGAAACAAATTCTCCTCTAAGAACTTCCAGAAGTATCAGCCCTATTGTTACCTTAACTTTGGCCAAGTATAGCTGATTTCGGACTTCTGACCTCTAGAACTGTAAGAGAATACATTTGTATTCTTTTTAAGCCACTCAGATTGTGTTGATCTGATACAGCAGCAATAGGTAACTAATACAGTAATATACCGGTGTTTTGCATATAATGTCATTTGCTTTACAAATGAAATGAGAAAGAATTTACTGGTCAATGAAGGTACTACAACAACTGGCTATGCAAACAGGAAAAGATAAAGATATATCCCTACTTTCTTATGTTGATAAAAATTAATTCAATTTGTATTTTTACCAAAACTAATGTGCACTACAAAACCGTAAACTATTAAATAAATAAAAAAGAGAATAATTTTATGTTCTGGTGTAAGGTAAGATAGCTTAAAGAAGAACAAATGACAAAACTAAAAAAAAAAAAAAAAATTTGCACCAAAAGCGATATCTTCAATAAATTATCTGCTATTAGATGATGATTTAGTATCCTCTGTGTGTGTGTAATGTATGTGTCTGTATGTGTGTATATATATAGAGAGAGAGAAAGAGAGAGAAACCTACTAAATCCAGAACTTTGTAATGCAGAAACCTGTCAGAGAAGGAAATCTCAGATAGTTTCCAATAAATAGAGAGCGAGAGAAAAGTGGTAAACTGCACCCTGTCGAAAGCAGAAAACTTTCACGACAGGGAAAAAACAACGCAGTCCCATGGAGTTCTGGAGTGAAACCTGTGAGGACGGGACTGCCTTGTTTTTCCCTATCTCTCAAGTTTTCCATCTTTAATGGGGTGCAGCTTAACCACTTTTCTATCGCTCTCTATTTAGTGGAAGAATATTTGGCTTTTTCTTCTGTGACAGGTTTCTGCCTTACAATTTCCTGCTTTCGCAGGTTTGACTGGATAGATAGACAGAAAGAGCAGTTCTACTCTACATACATGGGGCTGTCATGCGTCAGAATCGATGCCACAGCAATAACAACAACAAGAAAACTTCTTGAGCATAATGTTCCACAGGATAATGTGGTGGGGAAGAGAAAGGGAAGATTTAGGATGAGAATTAAACTTTATATGGAAATTCTATTTCTCCAAGAAAAAAAACGAACTTGAAACAAACATGGCCAAATATTAAAACTTTTTAATCTCAGCGGTACCTAGATGTCTGTTACATCATTGTTTGCATATTTTAAATATTTTATAGTTTGTAAACTGTAAACTGAAGAGGAATACTCGAACTCTACAGAAGTTAATAAATACATATTTAAATAAGCCATTACTTTCATCTATAGGGCTGATGAGGATGTGGAAGAGCAATAACTTGTTATGTTCTTTGTGGCTATTCATTTTTTAGAAACTATGAAAGTGTGCATACTCTTTGAGCAATTCCCCTTCTGGTAATCTACATTAGAGAAATAATACAAGGATAATAAACTTCTGTGGATAAGGATGTTCATTTTTGCATTATCCACAGTAACAAAACCTGGAAACAACCTAAATGAAAAAGTGATTATTCAAATAAATTATGGCTCAGCAATACAATAGAATGTTAGGTGGATGTAGAATGAGATAGAGCTCTAAGTACCAGCATGAAAGTGTGCCTTTGATATATTGTTGAGTGGAAAAGTAAGTACCAGAACCATATGAATAGTGTGAAGCAATATTTGGTTTTAAAAAATCTATCTGTTTATATATTCATAGAAAATGTCTAAAAGGATAGACACAAAACTATTTATGGTGGCTACCTCTGAGACATGGAATTGGAGTGGGTTGTAATGTGAATTTGTTCCTTGTAGCTTCGGCGCCTTTGTATTGCTGCATTTAACCATGAATATTATTTAAAGAATAATAATATTGGAATAGATGATTACTAGATGAATAAGTCATGTATGTGGGAAATTAATCACCAACTTTTAACTCCTTGCTTCTCTCATCACTCATCACACTCACTTAGCAAAACCTCAGCTCTAGTTATTCCTTCTGTTTTCATCACCTGAACCTACGAAGCTGAACATGGCCAGAGAATAATAACCAACCATGGTGACTGGTTTCCCTTTAAATTCATAATCACTGATCTCAAATGTGCTCTTTAGTGGTGCCAAGCAATCAAAATATATTTCCCTAATTCCAGTAAGTTCCCTATGCTCCCAGAAAGCTATTTCTTATCTTCATTCTATTCAAGCATCTAACTCTACCTCCCTAGTACTCACTCCTAGCTAATAATCTAGTTTCTCATTTCACTGAGAAGAAAGAAGCAATCAGGAAAAAATATCCACCAGGTGCAACCAATCTATTTGCCCCGTATTACTTCTCTTCTGTTACTATAGATGAATTATATTCTAAGAACAATCCTCCCCATATGCATCGTACTCTATTTTTTCTCATCCACACAAAGACATGGCTCTAGTTATTCTCCCCTCATTCTGCTACATCATTATTTACTAATCTCTACCAAATGATTTCCAGTAGCATACCAAAGGTCTTTAATTGCTCCAATCTTTAAAAAAAAATAAAAACAGTATACAAATTTCTTGCTTCCATATTCCCTTCACAGAATACGCCATTTTCCTTCTCTACTTTTACAGTGAAATTCTTCAGTGTTTAGTTCCCTGTACTGTTTCTAGTTTTTGTATTTCCTTTTTTCCCTTTAAGTCATTCCATTAAGGCTGTTGCATCCACTGTTTCACTTAAGATTGCGCTTATCAAAGTCAGCTTGTTGTTGCGTGCCATTAAGTTGATTCCAATTCGTAGGACAGAGTAGCGCTTCCCTGTAGGGTTTCCTAGGCTGTGACCTTTACAGGAGCAGAACGCCAGGTCTTTTCTCCTACAGAGCTGTTGGTGGGTTTGAACCGATGACCTTCAGTTAGTAGCCGAGCATTTAACTATTATTGTGCCACAAGGGCTCCTTTCAAAGTTAGCTTTGCTGTCTTTGTTAGGTGCCATCAAGTCGCTTCTGACTGATAGTGACCCCATGCACAACAGAGAGAAACACCGACCAGTCCTATGCCATCTTCACAATCATTGCCATGTTTCAGCCCATTGTTGTAGCCACTGTGTCAACCATCTTGTTGAGTGTCTTCCTCTTTTTCACTGATCCTCTACTTTACCAAGTATAATGTCCTTCTTTAGGGACTGGTCCCTTCTGATAACATGCCCAAAGTACGTGAGACAAAGTTTCGACATCCTCACTTCAAAGGAGTGTTCTGGCTCTACTTCTCCCAAGACAGATCTGTTCATTCTTCTCGCAGTCCATGGTATATTGCTATTCTTGGCCAACACCATAATTCAAAGACATCAATTCTTCTTTGGTTTTCTTTATTCACTGTACAGCTTTCACATGCATATGAGGCAACCGATAATATCGCTTGTGTCAGGCACACTTTAGTCCTCAAAGTGACATCTTTGGTTTTGAGCACTTTGAAGAGATCTTTTGCAACAGATTTTCCCAATGCAATGTGTCTTCTGACTTCTTGACTGCTGCTTCCACGGATGTTGATTGTGGATCCAAGTAAAATGAAATCCTTGACAACTTCAATTTTTTCTCTATTTATCATGGTGTTGCTTATTGGTCCAGTTGTGAATTCTCATTTTTTATCTGACATGGCTTTTATTGACATATTCTTTTTTTATTTTTTTATTGTACTTCAGGTGAAGGTTTACAGAACAAATAATTTCTCATTAAACAGTAGCACACATATTGTTTTATGACATTGGTTAACAACCCCATGACATGTCAATCCTCTCCCTTCTCAACCTTTTTTTTTTTTTGGTGAAAATATACACAGCCAAAGATACACCATTTCAAACATTTCTACATGCACAGTTCAGTGACATCGACTACGCTCTTCCAGTTGTGCTGTTATTCTCACTTTAGATGAAGGTTTACAGAACAAAATAGTTTCTCATTAAACAGTTAGTACACATGTTGCCCTATGACAATGGTTAACAACTTCACAACACATCAACACTATCCTTACTCAACCTTGGGTTCCCTATCACCAGCTCTCCTGTCCCCTTCTGCCTTCTAGTCCTTGTCCCTGGATTGCTGTGCCTCGTTAGTCCCATTTAGTTTTATGGAGCTGTCCACTCCCCGGCTGAACGGTGAACCTCGTAAGTGACTTCACCACTGAGCTAAAAGGGTGTCTGGGGGCCATACTCTCGGGGTTTCTCCAGTCTCCTTTAGGCCAGTAAATCTGGTCTTTTTTTGTGAGTTAGAATTTTGTTCTACATCCTTCTCCAGCTCTGTCCAAAACCCTCTGTTGTGATCCTGGTTATACTGACATATTCTTGACTTAGCTTCTAGGTAATTCTTCCAGTTTCCTCCTACCTCACTGGCCATTGCTTCTCAGTACACTTCTTGATATTCTTCTCCATTTTCTCATTTCACCAACAGAAATTTTGAGGATCTTAGGGATGAGTCCATTGTTCCTCTTTTCTTCTATGTCTTCACTCACCTTCTTAGTAATTTCTTAAGGCTCATTGCCTTAAGACTCAGCTGACAACTCCCAAACTTATATTCCTAGTTCAGACTTCTCTTCCAGACTCCATATTAATAATTTCAATTGTCTATTCAATCTTTCCATTTAGAAGTCTCACAGTCATGTCACACTTGCCTTTCCACCTGCTCCTCCCCCCGTCTTCCTTATTTCAATAGATGGCCACTACATCTTTCTAAACGATTAAGCTAAAACCTTGGTATCATATCCCACAGCCAGTCTGTCAGAAAATCCTCTTGACTCTGTGTTCAAATATGCTCAGAAATTGACCATTTGACAATATCTCCACCATAAACCCCCTGGTCCACAACATTGTTATCATTTATCTAGATTATTACAATGGCCATCCATTTGTCTTTTTGCTTCAGTCTTTTCTCCACTACTGCCTATTCTCAACACAATTCAGAATATTTTTTTTAGAAACAAGACAGATCGTGTTATTTCTCTGTCCAAAACCATCCAATGGCTCTGCATCTCACAGTAAAAGCCAAAGTTCTTATAATGGCCTAGAGGGCCCTACATGATCTACTTTTCTTTTTATTACTTTTTTTACCTCATCGCCTGCTATTCTCCCCCTTATTCAGTTAATGTCTTGCTATTTATTGAACACACTAAACAAATCCCCTGTTGAGGGTAGTTGTGCTTTCTATTTCATCTGCCTATTATGTCCTCCCACTACATATACACACAAATGGTTGTTTTCTTATCTATTCCAGGACCTTGCTTAAGTTCTCCTTTCTAGGAGACAATTTCCTTGGCAGCGCTATTTAACTTTGTAACTCTACCCCCACCCTGATACTGTTAGCCCTCTTCCCTGCTTTGTCTTTCTCCTGAGCATTTATCACCATCAAAAATGCTGGAATTGTTTATTTATGCATTTCTATATTGACTATCATATGCAAAACAATAAGATTAAAAAAAGATCTCCATGATATTAGGACTTGGTTTTCTTTACTGTTGTACATTAAACACCCAGAGCATGCTTGGAAAATAGTAGGATTTAATGAACATTTATTGAATGAATGCATCAGTGGTCCAGTGCCATCAGATTCAAAACTATTTTTTTGAAATGCATTAAAGGACAAAAAAAAAATTAGTGATTTAGAAAACCAACTAAAATAAAAATATAAACCTTCTCACTAAAATGTATAATAAAACAATCTTAGTTGTTATAAAGAGTTCTATTTACCTATTAAAACCAACTATTAGAGCCCAAAGTATTAATTTACTCATTCAATGATAAGTAGACCAACTTTTATCATTAGGAATTTTTTTTTTTTTTTTTAGGAATTGGTATTTTGATGAAAATATAATATTTCATTTTAGATCATAATGTACTGTATTTTCATACAAATAACATACACCTTCTATGTTTGCCAACCACGTCCTCCCCTCCCTGGAAAGGATTTTTGTAAGCGCACTATGCTATTATTTTTATAGCGATGTGTAAACCAACTGACATCACGGTACATACAAAAATACCTCGCAAGGGGAGGTCGCGGTTGGCAGATAAAAGTAAAAGGTGTCCATTACATGCATAAAAATACAGTAATTATAGTTGCTACATGAATTTGTACAATAACATAAAATTAAATATATTAAACATATTTTAATGTAATGAATTTTAATCAAATTTTACGTTTGTCATTGGTATTAGCCTATTAAATTTTTGGAAACATTGAAGAGAAACTATACAGAAACTATTCCTATCAGTATCTGACTGTAATAAAATTTTAAAATAAGGCATATTCCTGCTTTTTCTCTTAGTGATCTTGTGTATATGATCCTTAATAAAAATAAAGTGGTGCTTTGGCCAAAATTTCTGTGTAACTTCTTCCTAGTAGAAAGTTAGAAAGCCAATTACTATGTTATAGCAAGGAGAAGTTCAGTATTAAACTAATATGTTTAACTGGGTTTAATTCACCATTTCTAAAACTTATTTGAGTATAGACTCTTTTTTTATATATAAAACACAAATAAATATACTAACAAATAAAAAAGTGGATAAAACACAGATGGATATATTACTGGTTTGTTTGGCACATGGAATGTTTGTAATCAGTATTTTCCCCCCAGTTGGGTGTGGTTTTCAAGAAATAACTGGATTGGGAAACTGTTTTAGAAGTGAATGTGTAATCAATATCATATTCAGGGAATGATGATTTTTGTAACATTGAGCATTATATCATAGAGACTAAATATCTAAATATCTTTTCTAGAAACAAAGTTAATATATCATTTCTGAACAGATGTGCACCAAGTCAAATTCACGCACATATATACAAACACCCAAAGAATATTTGAGCTAATTCTGTATCTTAAATATTTAGCAAGAGAAGTCAATACCAGAGCTACTACTAAATAGCTTTTTAGACATTTTTTGCAGAGAAAATATTTTTAATCAATTATATGGCAACCAATGTCACAAAACAATTTGTGTATTAATTGTTTAATGAGAAACTAATTTTCTCTATAAACTTTCATCTAAAGCACAACAAAAAAATAATCAATTATAATCAACAGATTAATTTCACAGAAGGTGAGTTCTGTTAATAGATTTTAAAAAATTATTTAGTGAGATTAGGAATTTGAAAAAGAAAAAAGCTATTACTGAGTTGCTACATACAAAATCAAAAATGAAAAAACCTCAAACCATGGCTATCAAATTGTGTTGAGCATTAGAAAACACATGCTGTTAATCATATATATTCAAGCGATTGTTGTTTTCTCCAAGTGGTATCCCAGGGAGGCCAAGAACATTCAAACTCCACTGCTCTGCTCAATATACTCAATGGTGAAGAGGTTTATTTTGAGGGTGAAAGTTTTGTGGTTATAAGGTAATGACATTGATTTTTCTCATGTAACTCTAAGTCACTTTGAAGGCAATTTCATAATAGGAGCTCAAAACGGTTTTGAATGGTAATATTTTAAACTGTTTATTCATGTAATATGAGTAGGCTAGCACCAGCTTTGCTACTTAATTTCTGTTAGTTCCCTCAACCAAAAATCTCATAACTTTAGAAACATACTGCTAGCACAGATGTACAACATCTATTTACTTTCGCAGGCACTTCTTTTTTTAAAACCCAGATCTGATCTAGTGAACCCCCAGGGATTTTAAATGATTCTCTTTTACCCGTTAAAGAAGTCTGGGAGACACTGTGGTTAAGCCATTGGTTGCTAACACGTTGTTGGTTCGAACTCAATAGTGGCTCTGCAGGAGAAAAGACCAGGCAATCTGTTCCTGTGAAAATTTTAGCTAGGAAACCATATGGGTCAGCTCTACTCTGTCCTATAGGGTCACTGTGAATCTAAATCACACAACAACATTACCTCTTATGTATCACAGAAACATTCTAATGTGTTATACAATGATCCAAAAAGCCCATTATCATATTTTTCTTTCTTTTTTTTTTTTTTTTATATATTTTATTGTACTTCAGGAGAAGGCTTACAGAACAAATAGTTTCTCATGAAACAGTAGTACACATGTTGTTTTATGACATTGGTTAACAACCCCACAACATATTAAGCCTCTAAATTCTCAACCTTTTTTTTTTTTTGATGAAAATACAGATAGCCAAAGATACACCGTTTCAAAAATTTCTACATACACAGTTCAGTGACATTGACTACACTCTTCCAACTGTGCTGTTGTTCTCACTTAAGATGAAGGCTTACAGAACAAAATAGTTTCTCATTTAACAGTTACTACACTTGTTGCCCTATGACAATGGTTAACAGTCTCACAACACATAAAGAATATCCTTACTCCACCTTGTGTTCCCTATCACCAGGGGACTTCCTTGTCCCCTTCTGTCTTCTGGCCCTTGTCACTGGACTACTGTACCTCATTAGTCTCATTTGGTTTTGTTTTTTTTTTAACACCATTTCAAAACTTTTTACTTACACATTTTAGTGATATTGACTATGCTCTTCCAATTGTGCTGCCATTCTCGCCCAAGATGAAGGCTTACAGGACAAAACAGCTTCCCATTTAATAGTTACTACAAATGTTGCCCTACAACAGTGGTCAACAATCTCACAACACATCGACAGTGTCCTTACTCAACTTGTGTTCCTTATCATCAGTTTCCTACTCCCTCTCTGCCTTCTGGCCTTTGTCACCGGACTCCTGTACCTCGTTAGTCCCATTTAGTTTTACTGGGCTGTCCACTCCCAGGCTTAACATCGAACCTCGAACGTAATTTCACCTCTGAGCTGAAAGGGTGTCTGGGGGCCACACTCTTGAGGTTTCTCCAGTATTCTTTAGGCCAGTAAATCTGGTCTTTTTTTTTGGGGGGGGAGTTAAAATTATGCTCTACATCCTTCTCCAGCTCTGTCCAGAACCCTCTGTTGTGATCCTGGTCAGAGCAGTCAGTGGTGGTAGCTCGGCACCATCTAGCTGTACTGAACTCAGTCCGGTGGAGGCCTTGGTAGCTGTGGACAATTAGTCCTTTGGACAAATCTTTTCGTTGTATCCTGGTCTCTTCATTCTCCCTTGCTCCCGAAGGGATGATACCAGTGGAGTATCTTAGATGGCCGCTCATAGGCTTTTAAGACCCCAGACACTACTCACCAAGGTAGAATGTAGAGCATTATCTTTATAAGTAGTGTCATGCCAGTTGAGCTAGATGTTCCCCGAGACCATGGTCTGAAGAGCCCTCCGTCCAACAACTCAGTCCCTCAGGGGGTTTGGATGTGTCTATAGGGCCTCCATGACCTTTCCTTGAGCAGGTTGTGTTAGTTTCCCCTGTACTGTGTACTATCTCACCTCTCACCCAAGGGACCACTTATCTATTGCCTATTTAGTATTCCCCCCGCCCCATCCCTGGTAACCAACAAGGATTGTTACATTTCGCATGTGAATTTTTTCATGGGTTTTTACAATAAAGGTCTCAATAATTGTCCTTTTGTGATTGACTTATTTCACTCAGCATAATGTCCTCCAGTTTCATCCATGTTATGAGATGGTTCACAGATTCATTGTTGTTCTTTAACGTTGCATAGTACTCCATTGTGTGTATGTACCATGGTTTGTGTATCCATTCATCTGTTGATGGACATCGAGGTTGTTTCCATCGTTTTGCTATTGTGAACAATGCTGCCATGAACATAGGTGTGCATATGTCTATTCGAGTGATGACTCTTATTTCTCTAGGATATATTCCTAGGAGTGGGATTGCTGGATTGAATGGTATGTCTATTTCTAGCTTTCTGAGGAAACGCCATATCATTTTCCAAAATGGTTGTATCATTTTGCATTCCCACCAGCAGTGCATAAGAGTTCCCATCTCCCCGCAGCCCCTCCAACATTTGTTATTTCCAGTATTTTTGATTCGTGCCAGTAATGCCGGGGTGAGATGGTATCTCATTGTGGTTTTAATTTGCATTTCTCTAATGGCTAGTGATCGCGAGCATTTCCTCATGTGTCTGTTGGCCATTTGAATGTCTTCCTTGGTGAAGTGTCTGTTCATTTCCTTTGCCCATTTTTTCATAGGATTGTTTGTCTTTTTGTTGTAGAGGTGTTGGATTTTCTTGTAGATTATGGAGATTAGACCTTTGTCTGACTTGTACTGTCCAAAAATTTTTTCCCAGTCTGTAGGTTCTCTTTTGACTCTTTTGGTGAAGTCTTTTGAAGAGCATAGATGTTTGATTTTTAGAAGATCCCAGTTATCTAGTTTATCTGTTGGGTTTTTTTTTGTTGATGTTTATGGTTTGTATCCTGTTAATGCCATGTATTAAGGCCTGAAGTGTTAGTTCTATTATTTTTTCTATGAATTTTATAGTTTGAGGCTTTATATTCAGGTCTTTGATCCATTTTGAAGTAGTTTTTGTATATGGTGTGAGGTATGGGTCCTGTTTCATTTTCCTACAAATGGATATCCGGTTTTGCCAGCACCATTTGTTAAAAAGACTGTCTTTTCCCCATTTGATGGACTTTGGGCCCTTGTCGAGAATCAGGTGACTGTAGGTGGATGGGTTTACATCTGAGTTCTCAATTCTGTTCCATTGGTCAATGTCTCTGTTGTTGTACCAGTACCAGGCTGTTTTAAGTACTGTAGCTGTATAGTAGGTTCTCAAGTCAGGTAGTGTGAGTCCACCAACTTTATTCTTCTTCTTCAGTAGTGCTTTACTTATTCGGGGTTTCTTCCCTTTCCATATAAAGTTAATAATTAGTTTTTCCATCTCTTTGAAGAATGTTGTTGGTATTTGTATCGGGATTGCATTGTATTTGTAAATTGCTTTAGGTAGAATTGCCATTTTCACAATGTTGAGTCTGCCTATCCATGAGCATGGTATGTTTTTCCATTTATGTAGATCCCTTTGGGTTTCATGCAGCAGTGTTTTGTAGTTTTCTTTGTATAGGTCTTTTACATTCCTGGTCAGATTTATTCCTAAGTATTTTATCTTTTTAGGGGCTATTGAAAATGGTATTGATTTCCTGATCTCCTTTTCATCGTTCTCTTTACTGGTGTATAGGAATCCAACTGATTTTTGAATGTTTATCCTGCTACTCTGCTGAATCTTTCTATTAGTTCCAGTAGATTTCTCGTGGAGTCTTTAGGGTTTTCTATGTATAGCATCATATCATCTGCAAACAGGGACAGTTTAGCTTCTTCATTACCAATTTGGATGCCCTTTATTTCTTTCTCTTGCCTTATTGCTCTAGCTAGAACTTCCAGCACAATGTTAAATAGGAGTGGCGATAAAGGGCATCCTTGTCTTGTTCCTGTTTTCAAGGGGAATGTTTTCAGCCTCTCTGTATTAAGAATGATGTTGGCTGTTGGTTTTGCATAGATGCCCTTTATTATGTTGAGAAATTTCCCTTCTATACCTATTTTATTGAGAGCTTTTATCAGGAATGGGTGTTTGACTTTGTCAAATGCCTTTTCTGCGTCAATTGAGATGATCATGTGATTTTTTTCTTTCCTTTTATTTATGTGGTGGATTACGTTGATGGTTTTTCTAATGTTAAACCATCTTTGCATACCTGGTATGAATCCTACTTGGTCGTGGTGTATTATTTTTTTGATATGATACTGAATTCTATTGGCTAGAATTTTGTTCAGAATTTTTGCATCTATATTCATGAGAGATATTGGTCTGTAATTTTCTTTTTTTGTGATGTCTTTGCCTGGTTTTGGTATCAGCGTTATGCTGGCTTCATAGAATGAATTTGGAAGTGTTGCTTCCTTTTTTATGCTCTGAAATAGCTTGAGTAGTACTGGTACAAGCTCTTCTGTAAATGTTTTGTAGAATTCTCCAGTGAAGCCATCTGGGCCAGGGCTTTTTTTTTGGTTGGGAGTTTTTTTATTACCTTTTCAATCTCTTCTCTTGTTACTGGTCTGTTCAGATTTTCAACATCACTTTCTTGTAGTTTGTTAGGCCATGTGTTTCTAGCAATTCATCCATTTCCTCTAGGTTTTCAAATTTGTTGGAATGTAGTTTTTCATAATATTCTGTTATAATCCTTTTTGTTTCAGTTGGGTCTGTTGTAATGTCCCCCATTTCATTTCTTATTTGGGTTATTTGTGCCCTCTGCTGTTTTTCGTTTGTCATTCTGGCCAGTGGTTTGTCGATTTTGTTGATTCTTTCAGAGAACCAACTTTTGGTTTTGTTGATTCTTTCTATTGTTTTTCTGTTCTCTATTTCATTTATTACTGCTCTGATCTTTACTATTTCCTTTCTTCCGGTGGTTGTAGGCTTTTTTTGTTGTTCTCTTTCTATTTGTTTGAGTTCTGTAGTTAATGTTTTGATTTTGTCCCTTTCTTCTTTTTTGATATGTGCATCTATTGCTATAAATTGTCTTCTGAGGACTGCCTTTGCTGTGTCCCAAACGTTTTGGTATGATGTGTTTTCATTTTCATTTGATTCTAGGAATTTTTTAATTCCATCTCTGATTTCTTCTATTACACATTGATGTGTAAGCCGATTATTATTCAGTTTCCATGTGTTTGATTCTTTTCCCTTGCTCTTTCTAGTGTTAATTTCTACCTTGATGGCATTGTGGTCAGAGAAGATACTGTGAATTATCTCAGCATTTTGGATCTTGTTGAGGATTGCTCTGTGGCCTAAGATGTGGTCTATTCTGGAGAACGTTCCATGTGCATTGGAAAAGAATGTGTACTTTGCAGCGGTTGGATGGATTGTTCTATATATGTCTATGAGGTCCAGTTGGCTGATTGTGTCCTTTAGGTCTTCTGTATCTTTGCTGAGTTTCTTTTTAGTCGTTCTGTCCTTTACTGAGAGTGGTGTGTTGAAGTCTCCTACTATTATTGTGGAACTGTCAATTTCTCTTTTCAGTGTTGTTAGAGTTTTTTTTATATATTTTGGAGCCCTGTCATTGGGTGTATAGATATTTATTATGGTTATGTCTTCATGACGGATCGTCCCCTTAATCATTATATAGTGTCCTTCTTTGTCTTTTATGGTAGATTTTGTTTTAAAGTCTATTTTATCTGAGATTAGAATTGCCACTCTTGCTCTTTTTTGATAGTAGTTAGCTTGATATATTTTTTTCCAACCTTTGATTTTTAATAAATTCACATCTTTTTTCTAAGGTGTGTCTCTTGTAGACAACAAATTGATGGATCCTGTTTTCTTATCCATTCTGCCACTTTCCGTCTCTTTATGGGTGCATTGAGTCCATTTACGTTCAGTGTAATTATTGATAGATGGAAGTTTGTTGCTGTCATTTTGTAGTGCTTTTTTTTTTGTGGTGCTGAAGTTTTCTTTCTTCTTCTTACTCTCTTGTGCTGAGTTACATTTTTTTTGTGGATTTTGTGTTCATTTCTTTTGTTTTTGTAGGTTTTGTTTTTGTTGAGACTTTATGTTTTTCGTCTTTATTTTTATGAGTTGGTTTGTTAACTTTTTTTGTGGTTACCATGAATTTTACCCTTATTTTTATAATTTTGAAGCAGTCTACCATTACTTGGTATTGCCTTGCCTTCCTCTCCTTTAGAAGGTTCTATACCTATGCCGTTTGTTCCCTCTTTCATTGTTTTGATGTTGTTGTCATCCTTTGATTGATTTCTCTGATTCCCTGTTGTATTTCTTTTGTTTTTTGGAAAGTCCTCTGTAGTTCAGTTCCTAGAATGGTATCTGGTTCATGTGAACCTGTGTCCTAGGTCCTAGGTCCTGCCTGAGGGCTGAAGCTGTTTGTCCTCAGATCGAAGAACTCCCTTAAATAATTTTTGTAAGTTTGGTTTGACTTTTGCATATTCCTTTAGTTTCTGTTTATCTGGAAATGACCTAATTTCACCATCAAATTTGAATGAGAGTTTTGCAGGATATATTATTCTTGGCTGACAATTTTTTTCTTTCAAGATTTTATATATGTCATCCCATTGCCTTCTTGCCTGCATGGTTTCTGCTGAATAATCTGAGCTTAGTCTTATTGTTTCTCCTCTGTATGTGACTTCTTGTTTTTCACGAGCTGCTCTCAGGATTCTTTGTTTGTCTTTAGTTTTAGCGAGTGTGAATATGATATGTCTTGGTGATTTTCTTTTGGGGTCTCTTCTATATGGGGTTCGTTGAGCTTCTCGGATGGCCAGCTTTTCATCTTTCATGATATTGGGAAAGTTTTCTGTCAGCAGTTCGTCAGTGATCCTCTCTGTGTTTTCTGTTTTCTCCCCCTGTTCTGGTATGCCAATCACTCGTAAGTTTTTGCTTTTAATTGTGTCCCACATAACTCTCAGGGTCTCTTCATGTTTCTTTGTTCTTTTTTCTGAGTTTTCCTGAAACAGAGTTGTATCCAAGTGTTTGTCTTCAATTCCACTGATCCTGTGTTCCATGGTTTCAAATCTACTTCTCAGCCCTTCGATGACACCGTCCATTTCTGAAGTCTTGTTGTTTATCTTTTGGATTTCTAATTGTTGTTTTTGTATTATTTCTAGTTGTGAATTTATTTTGGCATTTTGTTCCTGCATCATCTTCCTGAATTCTTCCAATTTTTTGTCTGTATTTTCCATAAATTTGTCTATTTTTTCCTCATGTTTGTCAGCTTTTTGCCTCAGTTCTTGGAAAATTCAGAGTATTAGTGATTTGAGTTCCATATCAGGTACTTCTAGTGCATTTTCTTCCACAGGAGAGTTTTCTGGTGTTTTAATTTGGACGCCTATTGGAGCCATCTTGTCTTGTGTTTGTAAATGTTTTGATATTGTTTGCTGTTTTTGGGGCATTCAGTAGTTGTTGCTCTCGTTTATTGATTGTAGATTTTTTTGTTTGTTTGTTTCGTCCTTGTGGTACAGCTGGGCAGATCTAGTTGAGGAGGAGCCACTGGGACGGGTTGTTTGTGGCACTCACTGCAGCCACCAGGACAGTCGGTAGTCAGTGCTGGGCAGGTTCCAATAGGGCGTGCCTGCACAACTTGGTGGTGAGATGTCAAGTGCACGGTGCAGGTAGGTAGGGTGCAGCAGGGAGATGGTTATGTGTGAAGCTAAGCTGGATATGGGAGAGAGGAGCAGGAGCAAAAAGCATACAACCATAAAATAATGCTAGGGGAGCTTGTCGTTGGAATGTACAGATGAGAGACTATGGGATGGAGGAAACCAGAAGGGGGAAGAGAAAGAAAAGGAAAGAATGAACAAATAAAAATCAGAAAAGTTAAAGAACTGCAAAGTTCCCAGGGATCCCACCGATGCAGCTATGAGGTCTGGGGGAGTCGGTCTCAATTTTCACAGCACAGCCTGGCCAGAAGGTACAGAGACATACATCGCCTGGTATTCAGGGATCAGAAAGAGAAGAAAGAGATAGAGAGACGAGAAATTAAGCAATGAAGAAAGACAAAAGGGAAAAAGAGGGAAAAGATGACAAAACTAATCAAAAAAGAAGAAAAATAAAATTAAAAAAAAAAAAAAAAGCAACACCAGCAGTCAGTTCCAACAAATGGGACCCAGAGAGCCCCCACTCAGGGGCGCGAATTCCAAGCAGCCGGTAGTCTCGGGGTTAAGAGACCGTGGCCACGGGAAGCAGAGGGGCCAACGAACAAAGGCCCCGGGATCTCACCAGCACGGCAGCCCAGACCTGGAAGCAGCCACACGCCGAACGCAGTCCCACAGCCCCGCAAGAGAGACCAAAGACAGCGCTCGGAACCAGGCACCCAAGTAAAAGGAGGGGGAGGCAGCGAGAGGCAAGTGAGAAACCAGAAGAAGCAGAAAATGCCACACTGACAGCCAACAAATGGGACCCAGAGAGCCCCACTCAGGGGCGCGAATTCCAAGCAGCCGGTAGTCTCGGGGTTAAGAGACCATGGCCACGGGAAGGCAGAGGGGTGAATGAACAAAGGCCCCGGGATCTCACCAGCACAGCCGCCCAGACCTGGAAGCAGCCACACGCCCGAACGCAGCCCCACAGCCCCACAGGAGAGAGCGAAGACGGCGCTCGGAACCAGGCACCCAGGCAAAAGGAGGGGGAGGTGGCAGAAAAAGCTTCGCCAGCAGCCAGCAAACAGCTCTCAGAAAGCCGCCAGCCAGGGCGTGCGGAATCCAAGCACCGGCGCCCCCCAGCCCAGGGACCCTGGCCATGGAAAGCAGGGGAGCCCCAGCCGAGGCAGAGAGGGGTGGGGGGTGGGAAAGCGTGCACCACAGTTTACCGGTCGTTCTGTCTCCCACTGGACGCTCTGCTCTCCCATTCACTGGTCTCCAATAGGAATCCAAGATGGTGGATCTGCACTGCGTTAGCTGGTAAGGAATCTCTGCATGAGTCTCTCCTCGCTCTCCATTCTCTTTTAGTATTCTCACTCCGTTTGGTGTTTGGCTGAGTTCTTTATCTCTTCATTTGGTGTTCTAGGGTTTCAGGATTGTTGATTCTCTGTTAGGCTTAGTTTTTCGGATCTTTGCTGTGGAGGGACGGCGCGGTGCTTCTGCCTAGAGCGCCATCTTGCCCCGCCTCCCCACTATCATATTTTTCAAATATTGTGCTTCCATTTTGATAGCTATATAATCTATCTAAAAAACTTAGTATATCTAAGCCATCTGAATGATGTCTCACACAACCAGTAACTGATAAAAGAAACCAGTGATTGAGTTTGTTTTTAAAATCACATTGATAAAACGTTGAAGTAGTTTAACTCACAAATTAGCAAATTAAAAAAAAAAAAGGCATGACTCAATATGAAAGAAAAAATAATATCATTATGTGGTGTACTAGCAAAGGTTTTGCTTAATTTAAATCAGTATGTGACATGTTGAACTCAAAAGAACCTGCATGGAGAAGCCAATATTTTATTCATGTTTCAAGTATTGATTAAATTTAAGCAAATGATATTATTCATCATTTCAAATTTATGTTGATTATTAGCATTTCAGTGGTTTTATATGAATGTGCACCTCCGTGGATCTTACAAATGTATAAGAGCTATAAGCTTGAGAGGTTTATAATTAGATTTATGCTTGTACATATTTAAGTGACATTACAAAGCATGTACAATTAAACTAAAATAAAAATGATTTGTCCACAATAGAAAAGGAGTTTTCCATTCCATTGTAGGCAAATCATTTTTATTCTACTTTAGTTTAATTTTACATAATTTTAATTTTCTTTTTTTGATGAATCTGTAAGTTACTCGGAAAACTACAGCATACACATTTGCAACCTAAACCTAGAACCCTGCTGACTAATGAGGCAGCCATAGCACCACATGGCTAAGAGGTGCTGGAATGGCGGTAGTCTGAACGGAGATATGCTGTAAGTATAAAATACATTCCAGATTTCAATGACTCCATTTTAAAAAAAGAATGTAATTAAAATACCCCATTAATAATTTGTATATTGATTGTAGGTTGATAAGGGATATAAAATAAAAATAAGCATCTGATCTATCTGTAAAATGACTAAGCTAACTCTGGACCTCAGTGTAATCTTTCACCGTAGGTTTTCCATTTGCTGCCTAGAAGCTCCAGGTAACTTTTCCCATAGATTGTACCTTCATTGCCTAGGAACCAACTCATTATAATTAAGGAAATGAGTTTCTATGAGGTCAGGCTAAAGAATGTGAACATTTAACTTTGACCTCAGTCTCCTCTGGTTTCTGATGTACTGGGTAAAAAAAATCAGTGCTTGAGTTTATTTTTTAAAATTGCATTGACAACACTTTGAACTAGTTTAATTCACAGATTAACCAGTTTACAAAAAAAGGCATGACTCAAAGTGATAGATCATGGAGACTCTTTGTTTCCATTCTCCTCAGGAGATCTAAAGTTCTGTTAATCAAGCATTCCTGAGAATGTATGTCATGTCATTGCTCTGTAACCAACATGAAACCTCCCTTGACCCCATGTCTTTTCAATTATGTCTTTTAGCCAATCAATGTACTCATGCAATCAATAATGTTAAAGATTATGCTTTATTTGTCCCACCTTTGACTGACCTTAGTTACTGTAAAACCAATGAGAAAATTTTTAATTTTATTCTCTCCCTTCAGCACTATAATTACTTGTGACTTAAAACTGTAAATCCCCATGTAGCTTAAATTTCTGAGATTCTGCTTTGTGTAATTGATTCTATTTATGGATTGACTCTTCGTTCTATGAATGTTATTTTTATTCCTTGCCTTATCCACCCAGATGTGGAACCCAACCCATTTCTTAAATTTACACACACACATACAAAACGAAAGAAACCTTTGTGTTTGTAATAGATCTTATTTAGGACTGATATAGGTGAAATGTGTATATATCACAAAAATAAAACAATTTCACAATAAATATTAGAAGTCATCATTTAAAAATTGTTTCCAGGTACTACAACACTAGAATGTTTTTACTGTCTCTTTTTCCCACACAGAGTCCCAATGCCACATATTTCTTCCTTTAACATCTTTTGTGCCCAGGGAGTCTTATTCTTCTAATGAATTACACGTTCTGTTCTTTGTCTAGACGTTACTTTCAAGTTCATGTCATGATGAGTCCATTAAAGAAAGGTCCATTAAAGAAAACAGAAAAATAAAAAGATATTTTATTTACCCATCATCACTTGTTGAATGCACTCATGGTAGAGAACAGCAAATTTTGTCCACTACAATACATAGGACATAGGGTGGTAAATATTAATGTTTTTGTTACTGAATTTAGTGCCATTGAAGTAAATCCAGTATTTGTAAAAACAAAGATCTAGAATAATAATGTAAATTTTTGTGTTCTTTCTTTGTATTCTGAAACCAGATTGCTTCATACAACTTAACTTGTTTTGTCAAATAAATGTGAATTATCCCACATTTGGATTTTATTAGTTTGTGATATATTTTGAAGTTATTACAAACTGCTAGATGTACTAATAAATAATACATAAATTCTGGTAAATTAATCAACAATAAGGTAAAATACTAGGTATTTTCAAAAAGTAATTAGCCTAAAAAATTCCAGAAATGCAATATATAAATGAGTCTTCAGGTTCCCCGTAAAATAATCAAGAAGGCAAAGGACTATAGACTCAGGGAACATCTATGTCAATTGGCACAACATAGCTCATAAAGACAATGTTTTGCATCCTACTTTGGTCTTAAAAGCTTATAAGCACTATCCAAGATGCATCTACTGGTCTCTTTCCATCCATAGCTGGGGAGAATGAAGAAAACTAAAGACTCAAGGGATCAATTAGTCCAAATAACTAATGGACCACATGAACCACAGCCTACATGACCCTGAGAGTAGAAGAACTAGATGGTGCCTGGCTACCACTACCAACCGCTCTGACTGGGATCACAACGGAGGGTCCTGGACAGCAGGAGAAAAATGAGAACGAAAAATGAAATTCACAAAAAATACTAGATTTACTGGTCTGACAGACACTGGAGGAATGCTGAGACTATGACCCTCAGACATCCTTCTGACCTGGAACTGAAGCCATTCCTGGACTACCTTCCAGCCCAACAATAGACAAGCCCATAAAATAAGCAATAACACCTGAGAGGTATGTGCTTCTTAGAACAATCATGTGAAATCAAAAAGGCAATATTTGCCCAAAAGCAAAGATGAGAAGGCAGGAAGGAGTGGAAAATCAGGATGAAAGTAAACGGGAAACCCAAGGCAGAAATGGGGAGAGTGCTGACACATTGTGGGAATGAAACCAAGGCCATGAAAAACTTTATGTACAAACTATTGAATGGGAATCTATTTTCCACTGTAAACTTTCACCTAATGCACAATTAAAAAAACAAACAAACCACTATTTATTTATAACAGATAAATAAGACAAATTTGTGCAGAACTAATAAACATTTGTCATTTTATTACAAAGTAATTGTTATTAGAAAAAAAAATACATTTATAGAATATAATTTGCCCTCCCACCTGAACACTCTGTTTAGCATCAGCTAAATTTTAACTTAAAATGTGTCAAGGAAGAAAATCTCTCACTCTGTTAGAAGTGAAATAATACAGCTTGAGATTGGCAGAGCTAAGTAAAAATGCAAAACACTCCATGATTTTTGCAGAGTGGGTAGGGGTTTATACATAGAGCAAAAAGGAGAGATGAGGGTTAATTACTGACTATATAGAAACACAGCTTCAGCTTTGAAGTCCTTTGATAGTTAGAAGTCAGCCATTTGGCTAGGAGGGAATGATGAATGACACCAATGGATCAGTTATACATGACTGGACTCATAAGCACATTCTTCCCAGGAACAAATTGTCTACATCCAGACCTTTTGCTTCCTGGGAATACATGTTAACCCTGTCTTTTTACATCTTGATATGAATGCCTCTGTTTTGGAACTTTCTGTTTACAAATGTTTACTTCACTAATGTTGGCCAATAGTGATGGGGGCTTGAACTAAGTCAAGAGCAGGTGATATTAGTGTTTTGCAAGGAAATAAAAGTATCCAAGAGATATTTAGAGTGTAGAGTTAAAAGAGCATGAAAATAAACTGGATTAGGTAGTTAAATGAATAATACAGGATGAGTCTCACCTTTTCAGATACATGTAAATAGATGAGAAGAAGGAAATGAAAGATTTTTCTTGATGATCTCTATTTTATATGAAAATTAGAAAGTGAAGTCATGTGTTTTGAAAAGTGAAGGATGTGGTGGGATTAAAAAAATAAAAACCTGTTGGTGTCCAGTATATTCTGACTCATAATAACCCTCTAGGACAGAGTAGAACTGCCCCATAGGGTTTCTAAGGCTGTGATCTTTATGGAAGCAGACTGACACATCTTTCTCCAGCATAGCTGCTGGTGGGTTCTAACCACCAACCTTTCTGTTAGCGGTTAGCATCAATTCCCCTGCCCTAATTCTCCATGGGGCAATGCAGTGAGGGCCACTTGTACCCTGCATGTACAGGGGTTTGTAACATAGAAGAGGATCTCAGAAATTATGAATCTTGGAATTTATAGGGAGCAGCTCTGGAGAGAATGACTTTTGCTCTGCAATTTAAATATATGGTCATTGAGAAAGGCAGTAATGTGCTGTAGTTCTACTTTCACTGAAATGCAAATAAATTGTTCCAGGATAAATGTCTTTAAATCCCTCTGAACATCTCTCTATCTTTAATTTTCAGGTCTTGCCTTTCATTCAAACATCTTTCAACCAAGGTGCTAGCATCTTTACTCAGAAAGCCCCAATCATACAGAAATGTGAAACATTCTGGAAGCATTGTTTCCTGACACCGATCTTATGGGTCCTATGTCAGGGTGAATGATGTGGTCTATGGATCAGGTTATTCAACTAGAGTGCAGATGAAAGTCACCTGAATTGAGAAGACTGATAATTAGTAAAGTTAGGGAGGTAGATGGATTAGCCCTACAGAAAGATTAATATTTCAGCAGATGAGAGGACTTAAGGGGATGAGAAAGCTCAGGAATCAAAGTCCTTAAGGAAAGTGTTGGATTGCCCCAGCATGAAAGAAGTAACATAGTCAGAGGGAATGAATCACAAGGGAAGGGAAGTTTTATAAGCAGACAAGAAACAATAGTCTAAAAGCCACAAGAATATCTATCCCTTTTCAACCTTAGAGTCAATTTCATTGGAAAATAAGTAGAACCAAAATCAAGTGAATTCTGAGAACTGGGTTTGAGTTAAAGCAAAGAAGGACTGCAAGTATTATGCAGTGAGGCTGAATAAATATTGTTTACCAAAGATGTCACTTTGATGTGTTAAAGAAGAAAGACTTGTACTCTGTTAGGAGTGAAAGAAAACGAGTTTTATTGAGGAATAATACGCCTTGATCTGGGCAGCACTAAATAGAAATACAAAACACTCCGGTGTCTCTATCAAGTTAGAGGCTTTTTGTCTAGAGAACAAAGGAATGATAAGGGGTTAATGATTGATTCAGCTTCAGCTTTGGAGTCCTTTGAAATGTAAATGTTGGCCATTTGGCTAGGGGTGATTGAATTTTACTGCCTAGATGAGTGGCACCAGTTGATTAGGTTACACACATTCTTCCTAGGAACAAATCGTTTACATCCTGACCTTTTGCTTCCTGGGAATGCATGTTGATCCCACCATTTCTGTCCTAAGATGAGTGCCTCTGTGTTTGAAAATTTCCATCTGCATATTTCTCCCTTTTGACCAAGCCTCTGCTAGGGGGTGCTCATCACCCACAATAGAGTAGCCTTTCTTCTACAAGGGCTTTGTTTTCTTGAGGAGCTTTGGCTAATAAACTGTTTTCTTCACCATGACAAGCTAATAGGCCTCATCTTCAGGGTAAGTAGATTTTATAGGGAACATCTTGACAAAAAAGGCCGCATTCGATGAACATTTCTCAATCAGGAAAGAATGATAGAGATCAAGATGAAACATGTCCAGGTAGAAAGAAAGGGAGGTAAATAAACAACATGATCTTTGGTGAAAGCCTGGGAAACTAGCATGATTTTATGTGAAGGGTCAGACAGTTTTGAAGTACAGAATTTCATGGAAAAAATGTGTTGAACCAAAGCAAAACGGCATTTTATATTTACAGTAATAGAAATGATGAGGAATATAAAGATTCCAAAATAAAGTAGCAATTTTTCTCCACCATCCACCCCAAGAGGGAAACCAATTAGTTATAATGTCAGATAAGGAAGGAACAGGATCTTTAAGGCGAGATACTACACGTTGCATATGATTTACATAGACTGTAATATTAGCACTGTTGTCATGAATATAGACAAAGCAATCAGATTTTATTAGGGCATAGGTACCTCCTTGGGCTACAGTGAGAATGTCAAGGGCCAGTTAATTTTGGAGTACTGCTTTTCTCATCATTGCTATTTCAGTATTGATCTCTTGAAGCCCATGGGCACTGTCATTTAGGGAAGTTTCTATGTATTTGGTTAATATTTCTACATATGCCATAACATATTCAGGTTCTATCTGAGGTACAAATACTGTTGCTACATGATCAAGCCAATGAGACACTGATCGAGACCATCGAGCTCTTAGTATGCTCGTTGGTAAAGGACGTTCAGGTAAAATACATCCTTGAGTCCATCTCAGTCCCAGAGTGTATCTTCCAATCCAGCCTGGCCATATGGTTCCACATAGCCAAAGTTGCTGTTAGGGGCTATCCAATAGATACCTAAGCATCTTGGCCAGTCAGTGTCAAACCAATCATTAGCTTGTAAGGTTATAACTGATGCACGTTCAGACACTGGAAGCCATCCCATAGGTCTGGTGACAGCTGGGTTACTCGTGTGAGTGTGGTTAGATTATTCCCAGCAAGTGGGAGAAATCTGACTTTGCCTACCCATTTAGGGTGTTAACCAGATGAGTCTGTCCCACAGTTGTTGATATGGACCACAATAAGAAGACTACTGTTTTGTGGGTTTGGAAGATTTTTTAGCTCTTCTTGGGCATCTTAATTTAGTGAAGTAAGTGTTGTGAAGACAAGAGGTGAAATTATGGCCTGGGTTTCATGCACATCCAAAAAGAGGCGATTTATCGATGGAAAATCTAGTCACAGTGATTTCCTGTAGTAATAAACTATTTTTCCATTCTTCTTGTATCCATAGATCAAGAGCAACCCAATCAGATCCCTGTAGCAGAGAGACCTACCAGGGAAGGCCAGACTGAACAAGTAGTCTTGGAGGTATAACCAGAATGCTCCTTCATCTTGCTTACTTTGGACACAACATCAGGAAAGACCAATTGCTAGAGAAGGACACCATGTTTGGTAAAGTAGAGTTTCAGCAAAGAAGAGGGAAACCTCCCATAAGATAGATAGACATGTGTAAAGAAAAATACAAATTTAGTTCTCCCAGTTGAGAATAAGGGAAGAGGCTCTCCTCCTCCCCTGTTCTTTCAGAATTCACTCTAGATAACTTATAATTATAAGTTATTTATTTGTCTCTTTGAAAAGTATGTAAATATAAGAGATCTTCTCAAAGATCTGGCAGCTATCTCTTTGAAATATAACTTCAAGTGATCCTTCCCTACCCTACTGTTTCCTGGAACGAGATTAGCATTAAATTTTGGTAGCCCAGCCCTATCTCCCAGCCTGAAAGATAAGAAAATTAACAATTATCTTGAAAACATGATTATAATGGATTGTATCCCCTTAGCTATATAATGGTTAAAATTTTTTTTCTGTCTTTGCAATTCCTTTAGCGGATTGCAGGTGATGCATGACATTCTGGTTTAATTCTTATTCAATAATTAAACTTTTCTTTCTCTTCTATTCTTGTGGAGAGGTTTTCTGGGTTGGGAGTAGATTTTGTTTTTAGTAACTTTTCTCCAACATACTGTGGCTGCAACAGTAGGCTCAATCCTACCAATGATAGTAAGGATGGCACAGAACCAAGCAATCTCCCATTCTGATATACATAAGGTCACCATGACTTGGAGCCAACTCAAAGACAAGTAACAACAACAATAACCAAGAAATCAGCATTCCAGAGACTACAAAGGAATGGACAGAAAAGAAATAATTTATAGAACAATAAATCAAGGTAGAGAAATCTGCAAGAGATCCAATGAGTTTGAACAAGGGCAGATAACATAAGCAGTTTCTTTTATCTGAAGAGATTGAAGATAATAGAAATACTTGATCTCAATTCATTGGGCTAAGGTTCTTTAGGAAATCCTGGTGGCATAGTGGTTAAGTGTTATGGCTGCTAACTGAACGGTAGGCAGTTCGAATCCACCAGGCGCTCCTTGGAAACTGTATGGAGCAGTTCTACTCACTATGGGTTGGAAATGACTCGACGGCAACAGGCTTTTTTTTTGTTGTTGTTTGCTTGTTTTTAAGGCTCTTTAAAAAAAAAAAAACTTTTTTTTTAATCTTTTGAAATAGGTATAATACCTGAGTTAATGTATACTAAGTAGTTATTTTTGATGCCAAATATTTCTCCAACATTCTAATTTGTTTGTAACTAAGTTTGAATTTCGTTCCTTACATAAGATAAGAGAATTGTAGAAGCTTGAAGAGGAAAATTAATAGCAGACTTCTTACTTTGATTTTGAGATTTTTCTTAACCACAAAACCAAATATTAACCATAAAAGCCTGACCCAAACTGCAAAAGCCTGCCAGAAACTATTCTACAGAAATGTAAATTTGTCATTTTCTGCTAGATAAGGATAGTAAACAAAACTATTACCTCCTGATTAAGTGAAAAAGAATCTGCCATTGTTCTTGAGTTGATTCCCACTCATATCAACCCTATAGGACAGAGTAGAACTGCCCCATAGCATTTCTAAGACTGTAGATTTATGGGAGCCCTGGTGGTGCAGTGGTTAAGAGCTGAGCTGCTAACTGGAAGCTTGGCAGTTTGAACCCATCAACTGCTCCAGGGGAGAAAGATGTGGAGATGAAATTGACTAGATGGTAATGGGTTTGGTTCTTGGTTAACCCCTGCACCACCAGAGATCCTTGGAAAAGAATCTAGGTTCTCCTAATCTCAGAAAGTCTCATGGCTGCAGATGGGTGGAGGGTCATATTATTAGTAACCAGGCCAGAAGAAACCTATGAAATCAGTCAATCTCGTTAAATGGAGAGGGCAGGGTATAATCATCATGTTAAGGCTAGCCAATGGTTGATATTCTATTCTGCTCCCTCCTGTTCTCTTTATAAGCTTCATTGTAACCCACAAACTTTGGGCCATTTGCTTTTTTTGGAATCAAAATGGTCTCCCTCCATGCATATTGGAGGAGCCCTGGTGGCGCAGTGGTGAAACAATGACTGCTAACGGAAAGATCAGCAGTTTGAAACCACCAGCAGCTCCGAGAGAGAACGATGTGGCAGTCTACTTCCATAGAGATTTACGGCCTTGGAAACCTTATGGGGTCGCTGTGAGTTGGAATCGAAAAACTCGACGACAGTAGGGTTTTTTTTTGGGTATATGCATATAGAATAACTGCTCATAATAGACCTTACGTTTCAATGTGAATTTTGATTATTTTTAACAGAAGAGTATGTGAAAAGTATGTCCACACAGTGGCTCCATGTCTGTGACACAACACTGTAAGTAGGCTCTGAGGCCAGGCCTGCTCTAGAAGCTTTAGGCGTGGATTGTGAGGGACCGAGAGATCTCTCTCAGGACAGTCTTATTTTGCAGCATTGAACAGAGACTTAACTAAAAGTAAAAGAAGCCACAGAGAAACCATTACCATTTATTCCTTTTTCCTATTTCTTCATTGCTTCATGTAACTTGCTCTTTCTTCTCTTTTATTTATTCATTTATTTATTATTTTTCTTCTCACTCATCCCTCTTCACTCTGCTTCTTTTTCACCCTTCCACTATCTTTCTCTCTTCTCTTCTCTTCCTCTTCTTCACATTTGTCCTCTTCCTTTTTCTCCATTTTCCTTCTTAGTCTCTTTGTCTTTTCCTCCTAATTTTTTTTTTCACTTGTCATTTTCTTCATCCTCTCTTCAAGGACATCATCCAGCACCTCACACAGAAAAGGGAGAGCAGTAGGTGGAAGAACACTGAACTATTGTAACCTGCTTCATGCTTTTTTACTGAGCTCAAATGTGTTACCACAATAAAGCTGATTGGAGCCGCCTGCCACAACAGCTAATTCTGAGACAGGGGTGAGGTAAGCAGCAAGAGGTTTCTTACATATCGATATATAGGAGACAGAGGGGAATAGATTCCTCCAAAAAACCCATCTCCCCAGCTGGGGATCAGCTGAAGGCTTTTATAGGGACCAGATAATGGATCTTAGAAGTTTGTGTTAATTCTCCCTTGAGGTGGTCATGTCTCAGATGAGTTAATCTTCTAGTGGTATTCTTGGGGCTTATCTGGTGATATTCTGGTTTTCTTGTCACAAGATGGGTGCTTTGTTCAATTTTTCATCCTTAGATCATTATCACTTGTTTTCCACCCTCCAAGGAGGAACACTGGTTAATCTTAAACCTTTTGTAGACACTGGAACTGGAGGGAAAAACAAGATCATGAGACAATGTGACAGTTAGCAATGGGGAGTAAATAACAGTGAGCCGGGCCTATACAGCCTCTTCCAACCCTCCTTTTATTGGAAGTTTCTCAATCTTGGGAAACAGGGAGTTGCTTCTTTTCTGTCTACTTCCTGCTGGTTAGGGGGATCGCTGCGGTGAGAAACCTCCCCGTATTGACTAGGAGCCATAGATGGGGGGTGAGTTAGAGTGGAAACTGACTGCATCTTGGTGAATTAGATGACATTCGTCCTCCGAGCTTGAAAAAGGTGCGTCTCAACTTACCATGGTAAAAATTTTTCTAGCCTTGGGAGTATTTGTAGTTCTTTTTGTTAATAGTCTCATAAAACAGGTAACACAAAAACACACTAGAATAATCGCTATTCTAAAGGTTCCTCTTTCAGGCTCTTCTATGGCCCACTTAACTGGACCTACTGGAGTTAGGGTTGAGACTACACACAGGAGGGTCAGAGTGTCCCCAGCTTGCGGGGTCAGTGTCCCCTTGGCCTGTGGGATCACTGTAACTTTTTCTGTCCAGGTCTCCTGGAAAAATAGAAAGATAGAAGGAAATAAGATTAAAATCATTGTACTGTAAGCTTCTTGAACTTGTACTTCAGGCCCTGAATTGGAGTACAAGTATATGGTAGCTCTTTGTTTTCTGCTTCTTTCTCTTCTTCTGGCAGGGCTGCTTTTACTCTCAATTGATGCATCCATGTGGCTACTCTTGTTAATTTCAGAGAGTGGGTGATCAGGAGAACTTCAAAAGTTCCCTCCCACTGAGAGGCCAGTTGGTCTTCCGGGGGTTGATTCTTCCAGGTTTTCAACAGGACCTCATCTCCGATCTCTGGGTTGGAAACTGTGGAAGGGAGTATCAGAAGGAAAAGATGAACAAGAAGAAGTATAGTGATTAAGAGTGTTTATGACAGCTCTCAGAGAACGGACCCAGTCTCTTTTCTCTATCTCAGTCATCACCGAAGTGGGGAAAGTTGACTTTTTCAGGAATGGTCTCCCATATACTAATTTGTCTAAGGGCTCAATCTGAGCCCACTTCGAGGGGCTACCCAGATTCTGAGCAGGGCAATGGAGAGAACTTGTGTCTAAGTGGAGCTTGTCTCCTGGCAAAGTTTCGCCAAGGACTTTTTCAGAGTATGGTTCATCTTTTTTGGTCTTTCTAGTCGATTGTGGTCTCCAGGCTGAGTGTGATTTTCAGTTTATATCTAAAACCTTATTGACTTTGTGGGTGACTGTAGTCATAAAAGCTCTCCTGTTATCACTCTGTACTGAGATTGGAAGATCAAAACAGGGTATGATTTCTTTGAGTAACACCTTGGTCACTTCTTGGGCTCGCTCAGTTCGACAAAGGAAAGCCTCCATCCACCCTGAGTAGATGTCGACAAAAACCAGCAGATATTCAAAATTTCCAGGTGTCTGGGGCATTATACCACTGCCATCTGAAGGGGATCATTGATTGTCTTCAGGAGTTCTAGGATTTCTAGTACATGTTTTATTTCTTTGTTGGCAGATGTCAGAAGTCTCCTTTCTTTCTCAAGGCACCATGTGAGTGAAGGACCAGATGGGCATATTTATTATCAGTATACACAGTTGTGTGTCTTCCTACTCCTAGCTGCGGGGCCTGCCCAAGGACTATGAGTTCAGCTTTTTAAGCCGAAGTATTGGCAGAAAGTGGAGCTACCTCTAAGATCTCAGTTCGTGTCACCACCTCATATCCTGTCTTGTGGCATCCTTCATATAGAAAGCTACTGCCATCTGTATACATTTCTATCCCTGGGTCAGTCAAGGAAACATCTGAGAGATCTGGTCTGCTAGAATAAACTTCTTCAATTATCTCTAGGCAGTCATGTACAGGGGCATCTTCAGAAACAGGATCCGCCACAGTCTGTGAACTCATCAGCTTCTGCATAAAAGTTCTGGAAATCTTGATTGAGTCTAGTCACAGTCCTTTTAGCAGGTCCAACATAGTCCATCTTTTTGTTGAGATATTGTGGTCAAAAGTTTTCAGCAAATCAGCAAAGTAAAAATTTATCTGCAGATGACAAAACTTAATATGGCCATGATTAACTTATAAAAATAATACTCTTAATAGTGAAAGACCTGATAGAAGTTAATTACAAGCACAACCTAAAGGTCAAATAAAACCAGTTAAAAAAAAAAAAAACTATAGATAAAAATATTTCTAAATATAACCATTAACTGTATTCAAAGAGCTTCAGATGTAACACATAATAATTTTGAGGCAAAATACCATATAGTCAGGATATACCAAGAATATACCAAATCTCTAAATTCCTGAATTGTAATAAAAAAAACTTCAGATGTAAGTGATGTGAATGCAACAATCAAACCATTGGCTTCAATGATGCTAAATTCAAAAAGATAAAGTTGTGACCAAGTTAACAATAAAGAAATAGTAATATTATAGGTCACTGTGAAACAATACTTAAGTTATTTAACCAAAGTTCTTAAAGTAAAAACCTTAGCTTTCTTTTCTAAAAGCATTGCGAGTTAGTATTCAGACTCAGGAATCTTATTCTAATGAGAGGCCAAACCTTAGTCTTCCAGGCAGATTACACAAAGAATAAACTAATCCTTTAACTCTGAAATCAAAAGAAAATTTTGATATTTTAACAGCAAGAAACTCTATTCTTTTGTTTTATATGCTCCTTAACATTAAAACTCCTAAAAATCTCATAAATTAAACCATTAAACTTAAGCCAGATAAAACTTGACCATATCAAATAAATTTCTTTTTCAATAAACCTCTTAAATGTTGTCTGTGTTGCATACCTCTTACAGTGCATCCTTTAAATGGCAAAAATGAAGACTCATTAGCAGGCTTTCTCATTGTCTATGCTTTCTCTCGTGGCATAAAAAGCCAAAGTATATAAGCTTAAATTATAACAAATATCTATTAACTCAACTGAACATCCGTAAGTTACGTAAAATGTATTGGGAATTATTTTAAGCCTGTATATCATAAAACATAACTGTTGCTGCAAGAAAGTCTGTTTAAACATTCCAAGTTTTTATTCAACTTTTACTATTTCTCATATTTTTCCCAGCCTAATTTTTAGTTCTTAATGATTCTATTAACTGGCTTTGGAAATCACAAAGTCTCTGTTTAATTGACCACTTCATTGATATGGATATAACTTTAAGCTTCTGACTACTGCTGGAAAAATTTTTCCAGGCCATTTTAGGTGTATCTTATTGTGATTTATATTGTTTGACTTCTTAAAGTTCCCCTATAATAGAGAGAATTTGTTTGCAGTTCTTTTATCAAGAACCACTCAATTTCTGATGACTATAGCAAAGCAGTAATTTTTCTTATCTTTTGTATTAAAAGAGTGTCCACCTCACTGGAAAGGATCTTTCAAAAGCTTCCCTTGAGCTAAGACATTTACATATGTTTAAGTTGATGGAGGCATTTTGAAAGGCTATCTACCCAGTAAACACCAAATTTCTTTCAGGGAAAAAGGAGACAGAAAGACCACATAAACTCACCAGACAATACCACACAAAAAAGGATATGTGGATTCTAGTTTCTTAAAGCGTACATAGCAATTTTTTGGTAAGATCGACTCAATTCAATGGAAAAAATAGGTTCTAGATAAAACTTATTAACTTGCCAGAGACTCAGATGGAGGAATATTAGACCTCTTGACAAAACACAAGCATCAAGCAAAGTTCCCTAAAGGAAAAAACAGACAACACAAACGAAAACTCATTTTCCCAAAGTGGCCACTGAAATTCTAAGTTACTTCTAGTATACTCAGTCTATAGTGTTTTTAAATATGAACCCCAAACCAGTGAATCAGTAGTGGGGGGGAAGTCTAGGATCATTTATCAAAGATGTGAAGCGATAAGGTTCAAGCTTTTGGTTTCCTTCTTTCTGAAGCTTTCTCTTAATAGCCAAATCAGGGAGCCCAAGTAGATGGTATAATGCTAGTTACACACAGACAAAGGACAGGACAGACACAGAACCACAGTAAACAAATGGACAGAACAGACACAAAGCCACAGTAAATGAACAGTTCCGCAAGCTGACGGAGGTGATCTTGACCCCTTCAACCTCTCAGATGGCCCTATCTGCCGACAGAGGTGATCTTAGAGAATTTCAACCTCCCAGACGCACGAGCATTCACACACCCAGAACTGGGACTCTAGAGTCACCAGGAGTCCCTTCTTGCAACCCTACTCATGAGGATGCTCATCTGGGGCACCTCTAGCCCCTGAAACCAAGGGCTCAGGTCCTGCTACAGAAACCTCGGGCCTGCTCTCTCTGCCCCAGCCCTGAGCACTACAGGGAGAGGAGTCACAGACTCACTTTGGGATCCCTCCTATTCAGGTCTTGCTTTTCTTTCACCCATCTCTTTTGGCATATTTGGGGACCAGCCATGCCGTGGCAGACCCAGGTCTGGCTGATAGTCTCCCCAGAGGCAAATGAAACTCTTGTGGCCACTTGTCGGAGAGCTGTCAATCAGCCCCAGGCCCAGCCCCGGGCTGCTGCATCTCAAGCAGCTATAGCTCCCTGTATGGGCCACCAAATTTGTTACCACAATAAAGAGCCACCTGCTGCAATAGCCAATTCTGAGACAGGGGTGAGGTGAGCAGCAAGAGGTTTATTATACATTGCTATATAGGAGCCAGAGGGGAAAAGATTCCTCCAAAAAACCCAACTCCCCGGCTGGGAATCGGCTGAAGGCTTCTATAGGGACAAGATAATGGGTCTTAGAAGTTTGTGTTAATTCCCCTTTGAGGTGGTCTTGTCTCAGAAGAGGTAATCTTCTAGGGGTATTCTTGGGGCTTATCTGGTGACATCTTGGTTTTCTTGCCACAAGATGGGTGCTTTGTTCAGTTTTCCATCCTTAGATCATTATCACTTGTTTTCCACCCTCCAAGGAGGAACATCGGTTAATCTTAAACCTTTTCTAGACACTGGAACCGGAGGGAAAGACAAGATCGTGAGACAATGTGATGGTTAGCAATGGGGAGTAAATAATACTAAGCCAGGCCTATGCAGCCTCTTCCAAATGTAAGCGGTAAGGTTAGAGCCTTAAGAGTTACATCTGCATTTTACAGAGTCTGCAAGGATGTTTGGGGAGTTATGATTTCTCCATATAGTTTATCTGCATCTCTTATATTAGTACTACCTTTAACAATTCAATTTCTGATGACATACATCTTTGAATATATTCCTTTACATTAACGTTTGTAATCCAGAAAAACAAAACCACTGCCATTAAGTCAAATTCCTACTCACCTATACTTTAACCCATACTACAAAATAGGCAGCTATGTATTTCCTCAGTTTATTCAGAATATAACCATCTGAACAGTGTTATAATGATCACTGAAGAATGAAAGAACACAAAATGTACATTGGCTAATGTAACAGTGTTCATTAGAATTGTTAAAACATTCACTGGAAACCTTGGTAGCGTAATGGTTAAGAGCTACAGCTGCTAACCAAAAAGTCGGCAGTTCCAATCCACCAGTCATTCCTTGAAAACCCTATGGGACAGTTCTACTCTGTCCTATAGGGTCTCTATGAGTCAGAATTGACACAACGGCAACAGGTTTTGTTTTGTTTTGTTTAACTTAATCAAATAATTAGATGTCCAATGACAAAATTGTTTTAATTCTTCTGGAATTCAGATTTCTGGCTTTCATGGAAGCTAAGGTAACCTACACAGGTCATTGCCCTTAAGTGTCCTTTTGAATCTTAAGCCTTGAAAAACCGTTTCCTATAAGTCACATTTGAGTCAAACAATTGTCTAGATAAACAAGTAAGACTGTTTTACTTTGGGCATTTTACTCTTTTGAAGAATTCAGTTAGTTTTGGAAACAGCCTCCAATGGTCAGACGGGGAGATATGTTTAGGATAAGTCAGTAAGCATTTTAATTGTTTCTCCAGACAATGATGTATGAAAATCCTTCTGACCACAAATTTGTTTATCAGTTATGTTCCCACACTTTTTTCCCACGGCAATGCTGATAAGATTTGGTATAAGAATTCTGGAAGTTCTTCTCATCTTTGGAACACTTTTGACACTCTAGGGGAAATGTTACCTCAATTTGCAAATTGCATATTCAATAAACTTCAATCAATTTCTATGACTGGCTTAATATGATTTTTAACACCCCAATCTTTTTTTCTGAAAACAGAGCATGTGAAATGAGGGGGTGGGGGTAGAGGAGTTTTGTATCGTAGTGGAATTTATTTCAAGATCATTTCAGTTCAAGCTTTGGGCAAAGATTCAGGCCAGTTCTTGTTTTATCCAAACTAGAGCATCCCTGATCATAACGCTAGCAACCAGCTGTGTTGATTCACTTGTATCTAGTACTTAGTTTTATTATGCTGCAGAGGAAAAGGACTTCATTTCATTTTGTGCTCAGACAAGAGTGCTTTTCATCAAAACAACACAAGACAAAAACAACATAGCACCAACGTTGATTTTCGGCATATTTCATACGATAGTTGTGAATAACCACATAAAAATTTGTGGTTTTTAAGCTAGTCTACAACCAATCTGAAGTAAACATGTTTTCTTTCTTGCATATGAAAACAGAAGAATTTAATTCTCAGATTTATTATATAATCGTTTATAACAAGAAGTTGGCCTTTATACTGTATCACTCGTTAGTGAAGTATGCTAAAAGATGTCACAAATCATATTAGATGTTGTTATAAAATTGTCTAGTTCTTCTTATTTATTTTTGTGCATTCAAGAAAAAATAATGACAGACAGAGTGGGAGAAAAATGTAGGACAAAATTCAAATTCACAAAAGACACCAGACTTAATGGTCTGACAGGGACTGAAGGAAACCAAGACTGTGGCCCCAAGACATCCTGCTAACTCAGAACTGAAGCCACTCTTGAAGTTCACCTTTCAGCCAGAGATAAGACAGGCTTATAAAACAAACAATAACACATGTGAGGAATGTGCTTCTGAGATCATTCAAGTATAGGAGACCAAATGGTCAACACCTGCCCAAAAGCAAAAACGAGAAAGCAGGAAGGATCAAGAAAACTGGGCAAATGGAAACTGGGAACCCAGGGTGGAAAAGGAGACGGTGCTGACACATGGTGGGGATGGCAACCAATGTCATGAAACAATTGTGTCTAAATTTTTGAATGAGAAACTAATGTGCTTGTAAACTTTCACCTAAAGCACAATTAAAAAAGAGAAAAAAAAAAGAAGAGAAGAGAAGAAACCATTCTTCTGAACTAGGGCTTTGAACCGGCTCATTCTGATTTGAACTCCTGCTGAGAATTTGCATTTCTGACCAGTTCCTAGGCAATGCTAATACTGCTGGATAAGGACCAGTCCCGAGAACCACCAGTAGAGCAGTAGTTCTCAAAATTTACTATGCATAAGAATCACCTGGGGATCTTGTTAAACTGTAGATTCTGATTCAGTATTTCTGGGGTGGAATCATTAACATCGCCTTGAACTTGTTAGAGGTGTGGATACCCAGCAGGGATTCTAACTGGAATGAACTGGTTCAAAGCCCAGTTCTGAACCTCTTAACTGAAGTTTAAGTTATCCTTCTATTAAATAAAAATAAGCATCTCTCAAGATAATGACACATTATTACTTGATAGCTGGGTGAAAAAAATCTGAAATTTTTCACTGAAAACAAATATAAAAAGTTTAAGGTAGATTAAAAAAATACCCAAACAAACCCGTTGCTGTAGAGTTGATTCCGACTCAGAGCGACCCTATAGGACAAAGCAGAACTGTCCCATAGGGCTTCTGAGGAGTGGCTGGTAGATTCAAACTGCCATAACTCTTAACCACTGTGCCATCAGTGCTCCTTAAGTTAGATAGTTATATGAATAAAGTATAATAACATGTTAACGGTAGAATTTAAGTGATGGTGTCTTAGTCATCTAGCGCTGTTGTAACAGATATATCACAAGTGGATGGTTTTAACAAAAAGAAATTTATTTCATCACAGTAAAGCAGGTTAAAATCCAAATTCAGGGCATCAGCTCCAGGGGAAGTCTTTCTTTTTTTGTCGGCTCTGGAGGAGTTCTTGTCCTCAATCTTCCCCTGGTTGAGGAGCTTCTCAGGCACAGGAACCCTGGATCCAAAGGATGTGCTCTGCTCCTGGTGCTGCTTTCTTGGTGGTAAGAGGTCCCCAACTCTCTGCTTGTTTTCCTTTCCTTTTATCTCTTGTAAGATAAAAGGTGGCACAGACCACACCTCAGGGAAACTCCCTTTACATTGGATCAGGGATATGACCTTAGTAAGGGTGTTACAATCCCACCCTAATCCTCTTTAACATAAAATTACAATCACAAAATGGAGGACAACCACACAATAATGGGAATCATAGCCCAGTCAAATTGATAGGTGCATTTTTGGGGGCACATAATTCAATCCATGACAGATGGGTATACGGTTATTCATTGTAAAATTCTTCTAACTTTGTTATATATTTGAAAATGTTCATAAGGAAAATGTGGGGATTGCCAACAGCCCTACATATGTGTGTACATATATAAACACACACACATGCTATTCAGCATTAGCTTCCATCAATTTGTTTTCACGTTATGAAGGTAAGTTGCTTTCAAATTCACTTTAAAAATAAATTTAGCTAACATAGATTTGTTTCAAACTACAATGTAAACCATAGGAAGCCTGATAACTGATAATTTTCCAGAATATTTTATCTCACCTTGATATGTAAAGATACAATTTTTAAATATATGTGGTCACGGACAAATTAAGTATCCAGTTAGGTACTCCATACATATGTCATATTTGATCCTCACTCTGACTAAATTCTAATTAAGTAAAATGAAAATTATATTGTATTCTTCAGGTACTCCAGGATTGAAAATTTGGTAAAAATGTTTCTAAATATAACTACAAATATGTTTATAGGTGGAGGGTTTCCCATACTATGATCTAAATGACCTCGAAAACCTATTAAATTGAAATGTATATTTTGACATAATTCAGTAGTCTTCTATATTGTATTTGGGTTATTTTAAAGTTATTTTAATTACCTTGATATGTAGGATTGCACTGGACAAAATACTTCAGTATTCCTCTAGAATTATTTTGTATGAATACATTTTTGAAACATCAGAGCAACTACATTTTATTTTCATTGTATTTTATGATAACAAAAGTATACATGCTTGTTTGATAAGCAAATGACACATATTGTATTAATAGAGAGTACAATATTTTAGTGTCAAAATAGCACTGTATTTACATGATGTGATTAGGTCTCAGAAGCTGAGAATATAAAATAAAGAATAAAACAGTGTATCGTGCTACTGAACAGTCTCAACCTATACTCTAATTACTCATCTCATTCAAACTTACTCATCTTATTAAATGAACCATTAAGAAAACAGTTTTGTCAGTGCGCATGCATAATTCCACTTCACTTTCTCTCCTCATTTTTTTTCATCCAGTGTTAGGGCTAGGAATTTGTGATCAGTAAAGGGCAATTCCTGTAGGTGGAGTAATAGTAAAGCAAATATTTCTTGTGACTCTATAACTTTCTGCTTTTATTGTCATCTTGGACAAAAATTAGCATAAATCAGATAAGGTTAATATAGAATAGAAGTAAAAAGCCTAAGTATAGATAAGTGCATTGCTTTACACAGTAAATGTATTGCTGTAGAACAAAAGCATATTCCCTTTAGTCTTGAATTTTTTCTGTATTTTTCCTTTGAAATTTCAAATGTTTCTTGGAGAACTTGCATTTAACACAAAGTCTGAGAAAGAGAGCTCATCGTCAGTGGCACAAAACTGACAGAAACTTCTTAGTAAAGTTGGGGAAAATCAGAGAGGACAAACTCAGGCAGATTCAATGCGGACATTCAGATTGTTTGAGATTTCAGAAAGAGGTTCATCTAATAAGTCATGGCCTTGCTAACCCACATTCATTAACCTGGTCAGAGCCTCCACTGTCCAGAACAGAAGGATGACAGAGAGATCTTTGCCCAGCCATAAGAGAGAGAGCGATGATAGGGCTGGATGCTTCTTCTGCACCTAACTCTTTCTCCTGGGAGATCATACTGAGCTTTTGCAGCAGTTAATCTATCAAGTATGTATATGCAAAGAGAGATGAAGAATATTGATTTATTCTATTTATCTACCTGTCTATCTATCCAAAACTGAAGAAAAATTAATGTTTGTACTTTACTACCATCTCTTATGATTCAGAGCCCAAATTTCTTTCCACCCAAACTATGGTCACAAAATCTTGCAACAAGCTCCACTTGAAACAGCAATATGACTGGGTCTCAAAGGAAGGCTCTGAAATTGCTCTCAAAATAGATAGCAATACATAGGTGCCCCTTCTGTGTGTGTTTTACCTCTTGTGGATTAACTACAGATTACTCCAGAATGCCAGGATATTAATCTTGAGTTATGGAGAGCTGAAAGTTAGCCTGTTTTTATACTTTCCCTCTGACCTATCGAAGAAAGTATTGTTCAATACCTGAAGCCTCCATAACATATGCTGTTGCAATGATACACAGAAACATATGGTACCTTCAATCTTTTTCTTATCTTCAAAGTACTGTAAATAAATAAAAAAAAAAAAAAGCTATGAAAAACACTTGAAATAACACATTTTGTTAGTCTAGATCTTGTTTCTTTGTATTTTGCCTGACCTTTTCCATTAACTGGATAAATAAATATAGAAACTATTTCATCATATATGTATGAATAAGGAAATATTAACATAAACCATAAATTCCACCTTTACTATATTACTTCTTTCTACTACATGCTTCTCTTTTAGATGGTTTATCAACATTATAATTATGTACCATCATAGCAATTGAAATATATTACTATGAAAAATCTAACAACCTTATACTAAAATTATTCACAATAAACTACAAATATTTAAATGTACTCTCTTTTTTATCTTCTTTTTATCTCTGTATATATTACTATACCTGTTAACCTGTTGCAGTTGAGTTGGTTCCAACTCATAGCGACACTGTAGGACAGAGTAGAACTGCCCCATAGGGTTTCCAAGAAGCAGCTGGTGGATTTGAACTGCTGACATTTTGGTTAGCAGCTGAGCTTTTAACCACTGTGCCACCAGGACTCCATATATTACTATATACCTCAGGAATTTAGAAAACATGTATATAGAGGATGTGATTTGTACACTTCCACATTCTGTCTGAAAGAGTCTGGGTGGCTGTCTTAGTTATCTAGTGCTGCTATAGCAGAAACTCACTACTGGATGGCTTTAACAAAGGTAAATTTATTCTCTCACAGTCTAGGAGGCTGGAAGTCTGAATTCAGGGTGCCGGCTCCAGGGGACGGCTTTCTCTCTCTGTCGGCTCTGGTGGAAGGTCCTTGTTATCAATCTTCTCCTAATTGAGGAGCTTCTCAGAGCAGGGACCCCAGGTCCAAAAAACACACTCTGCTCCAGGTGCTGCTTTTTAGGTGGGACGAGGTTCCCCTGTCTCTCTGCTTGCTTCTCTTTTATATCTCAAAAGAGACTGATGCAAACGCAATATAATCTTACAGATTGAGCCTCGCCTCATAATCATAACTGCCTCTAATCCTGTCTCATTAACATCATAGAGGTAGAATTTACAACACTTAGGGAAATCACATCAGATGACAAAATGGTGGACATTCACACTATACTGGGAATCATGGCCTAGCCAAAACAAAGTCTCCCACATTTTGGGGGGACACAATTCTATCCATAACAGTGGCACAGCTAGTTTACTCTCAGTTATTAATCTAAATATTGGAGGTTCAAACCCACTCAGTGACTCCATGGAAGAAAGTCCTAGAGAACTGCTTCTGTAAAGATTACTACCAAGAAAATCCTATGGAGCAGTTCTACTCTGTAAGACATGAGGTAGTCATGAGTCAGATGCCAACTCAACAGCAGCTAAGAACAACAACATTCTGTCTGAATTCACCTCTGTAAGAATCATTAGATAATTAAGCAGAAAGCTGCAAAAATCCAATAGCACCTCATAATGGGAATTTTCTTTAGCATAATTAAATAGCACAAAAGTTAGCAACAACAAAAAAGTTTTAAAACCTAAACCAAAGTTAATCTTTAATCCAGACTACTCTTGATTCTTTCTTATAAATGTTAGAGAAAAAAATTAGCGCTTTTATGTAAATGTTTTTCACCTCATATTCAACTCAATTTTTTGGTAATTTCTCTTGTCCATATAATTCCATATCCCTCATAAATAGATAACCATTTTTAACAGCAGAGTGACTGAATCCCTGAGGGCACACTGACATTTTTCCTCATTTTGAGAGGATAAAAAATTAATGAGTTACTATCAAGAGGATAAAAGTACCTTATCAGGAAATAGTCAATCAATTAAGTGAAATAAAAATTTATTACAGTACATTATGTTGGTAAGGAACACACCGTTTATCTGATATAACATTTCCATATAAAGAGATTTCTGTTAGAATACTCCTCTTTGTTACACTCCCCATGTCTTCTTTCTTTCATTTTTTTTTATTTTGCTGTAAATGAAAATTTACAGTTCAAGTTAGTTTCTCATACAAAACTTTATACACACACTGCTATGTGTACACACACTTCTATGTGACCCTAGCTGCACTCCTCACACTGTGACAGCACACTCCTCCTTTCCACCCTGGATTTCCCGTGTCCATTCAACCAGCTCCTGTCCCTTTCTGCCTTCTCATCTTGCCGCTGGACAGGAGCTGCACATTTAGACTCATGTATCTACTTGAGCTAAGAAGTACACTCTTCACGAGCATCATTTTATATCTTATAGTCTAGTCTAATCTTTGTCTGAAGAGTTACTGGCTTCAAGAATGGTTTTAGTTTTGGGCTAACAGAGAGTCTGGGGGCCATGTCTTCCGGGGTCCCTCCAGTCTCAGTCAGACCATTAAGTCTAGTCTTTTGACTGAAATTTGAGTTCTGCACACCACTTTTCTCCTGCTCCATCAGGGGCTCTCTGTTGTGTTCCCTGTCAGGGTGGTCATTGATGGTAGCCGGGCACCATCTAGTTCTTCTGGTTTCAAGCTGAGGGAGTCGCTGGTTTATGTGGCCCTTTTCTTATTTCTTTCTTAACTGGTTATCTGACTGGTGGATCACAAGAGACTGTCATTCACTAGCTGGTTAATATTTCTTGACTCTGTAGAATTAAAGGAGCACTAGTCGTACAGTGGTTAAAGCAATTGGCTGCTAACCAGAAGGTCAGTGTTCGAACCCACCAGCCACTGCATGGGAGAAAGATGTTGTGGTCTGCTTCTGTAAAGATTTACAGCCTTGGAGACATTATGGTGCAGTTCTACTCTGTTCTATATGGTTGCTATTAGTTGGAATTGACTCCATGGCAATGGATTTGCTTTGTTTTTTTTTGTTTTTGTCTTTTTGTAGAATTAAAGTATTGTAAATCTTCAATTTACTGGACATTTGCTCTATTTTTTACCCCACTTCAACCAGTGTGAGGCAGCAGTCTTGCAAATGCTAACCTCTTTACAGCACAACATTTTCCTGGGATAAGTGGCCCCAAGGCATTTATAAGTACAAGGAAAGGATGTGATTTGGAAGGAAGAAAGAGTAATAGTCAACTCTTCTGGATGTGTATCTCAAGTGACCTTTATATTTTTTTAATAATAATTTTTATATCTACCCAACTGTCTCCTATCTCTTATTTCTCAGTTAGTTTTTAATTCAGAAGGGAAAGAAAGAACTGCTATATATTGACACCCTGAATCCCCACATATGTTTAAGACATTCTGATAACCTCTCTATTGAATATACTTACATGTTAAACATGGGCCCAACTTTGTAGTACCTTACAACTTACCTGAAAGAGGGCATCATAGCAGATGTTTTCATATTACTTTAAAAAATGAATAGTATCTTCCAAACTTATCTTTAAGCAGGAGACAATTGTAAAATAACAATGAATTCTTCTGAGAATATGACGATTTATTTCTTGATGAAACAGCTGTTTAAACATTAGGGCCTTCATATTAAGCCTCTATAACAATAACATATTGGACCTTTCCTAATGAGTTTGAGTTACTGGATCATGAAATTAACCTTATTATAATATATCTAAATGGAGGCTCTGTAAGTACATATTTTCCTGAAGCTTTCTATTTTGAGGCTTCACTTTACTAAAATTTCTCAATGGAAGCATTAATAACATAATATTATTTAAGATTATATTAACTGATGGTAAGTCAAGATAATACTTTTAACAAAATTAGAATACTTTTTTTATAACTAGATCAAATTTCTGTAATGCATTTCACTTCAAGTTGATACGGCATATAATCTCCTTTAGAGAAAAATATTTAGTTCCCATTAATTATATAATCTCCATTCAAAGACAACATCATTAATCTTTAACTTGAAGTATAAATAAAAACAGAAACATAATCTGGTCATATGATGCTATTAATATATGAAGGCATAGAACCCATGAGAATCAGCTCAACAACAATGTTTAAAAGAGCCATAAGTTTATATGCAGACTATTGTTCAAGGACAGAAAGCACATATTTTCCCATAAAAATGTAAAAAGATTAATGGATTTGTGGATAGGAATGAATTTTTAGAGACTTACCTTCCAATCTTGCTGACATAGAGACAGACACTTGTACAACTTAAAAGGCATAACATGATTTAAAGCAGAATATTATATATAGCACATCATGACTTGAAAATGATGTTTCCAGTAGGAATGTAATAGTAGCACAAATAAAGTACAATCCAGAGAAGGAAAGAATCATTATGCGTTAAGTTCTATCTTAGCTAGATGTGAAAAGAGGTCATGTCAGTCATGAAGGACAATTCCAAACTATCGCAGCTGAGCAAAATTCCATTATAAATCATCTCAACATAACATCTCAATATACATAGATTCAATTTTACAGAGTCATCAAATCGTGACTTCATTTTGATAGTCATATATAAAGTAACTGTGGACCTGGTTTCGCCACTAACTAGTTGTGCAATCTGACAGAGTCGCTTCACCTTTTTGAGCATTATATTCTTCACCTAAAATACAAGGATTAGAATAGATGATATCTAAAGTCCCTTGTAGAGTGAACATTCTGTGTTTGTTTCCCTAAAATATGGAGAGCATGTAACTAGAATGCTATTCTTGTTTCTCAGTGTCAGCACTCTTGGATGAGTTTATGTTGCATTTTAAAGGAATAATAAAAGAATTACAAATTCAATTAAGCTAGATACATCAATTCCCTAGAAGTGTAGGTGGATTCTTCACCTGCTCAGGGAAGAGAAGAGTTGCTCATCACTGACTTACTTATAAAGACAATGCTTCTTGATGTATGGGAGCCTTCAAATTCAGATCTATATAAGTGAATAGCTCTCACCACACATACACGCCATACTAAAAATATGGACATAAAATAAAAAGCCTTTATTGTTCCAGATGGTTATAATTCAGCAATACACAGTTTCAAACCATCAAATGTTTTCCATTATAACATAAAATTTTTTCTGCTTGTGAAATAATCTATTGCAAGCTTTCTCAACCTCCATGCTACTAAAGTTTTCAACCAAATAATTCTTTAGTGTGTGTGTCAGGGGGTGGAGGTTGTCTTGTGCATGTTGAACAGAATCCTTGGCCTCTACACACTAGATGCCAGTATCAACTTCTCTCCCCCAATCTGTGACAACCAGAAGTGTCTCCTGACATTGTCAAATGTCCTCTGGGGGCAAAATCATCCCCTGTTGAGACTCAATGGTCCATTGCTAAACTATCCATTGTATGTACCCTATTAGGAAAAGTCTAATAGTTCTCTAAAGAGTTCTCTTTTTAAGCGTCAAGATGAATTGCTTCAATCAGTTTTAAACATTTAGTGTGAAATTTTAATAGTATGACTAGCAGTATAGAAGTCAAGAAACAAAGACAATTTTAGCTTAGTTTTTCCTAAAACTTTGAATAAAATTGTACTGAAGCTACAAAAAAAAAAAAAAAAAAAAAAAAAAAACACAAATAAGACTTCTGCTGAGGAAACTGAATTCTACGCATATGCTTCCCTTACCACAGAACCTCCTCATTACTGGACAAACACCCTTATGTTCCTGTTTGCGCTATGACTGAAGAGCCGCTGATTGAATTCCATACCCTTCTCCATGACCTCTATGTTCAAAACGTTTTATTATGCTCATGAAAGCAAAAATCACCCCCTTGATTACTGGTTTTGAGCCAAGAAGTTTGTTGGCATCTAACGAACATACTTTATCTACCAAGAGTTTTGTTTTGTTTTCTCCTCTGTGTGGATCCCTGACACTCCTGTTATTATTACTTATTTGCATATATTGAGGCTGATTTTATATATTTAACATTTTAAAAGTAAATGTGATTAAAGCCAACATTCTGGGGAATTCAACTGAGGAAAAATCATAACTGACATTAAACCTAGAGAGAACTGTCATGTCCATAGAGAGAATATTATTCACTCAATGGATGGCCACATGGTGACTTCAATCAGATTTACTTTTTAAGGGTTAAAGAGGCTGAGTGACTTTAAAGGTTTTGGACTTTCTCTAAAATTGGAGTGGTGCAGTTTCTGTTATCAAGTTCAAGTCCTGTGGTTAAATTGGGAGACTTTAATATGAATCAGATAGGTTGAATTCCAAAAGGAAAGTGCATTCAGGGAAATTAGATTGTAATTTATTTACAGGCTAATTAGTGAAACATGCTTAAAACAGTCTTATGTTACAAATCCAAAGAAATGGTTGTGGAGTATTTTTTTGTTTTGTTTTGTTTTTCTAAGCATAAAAAATACAACCAATGTTAATTAAGCTTCAGTCAGTCACAGTACTTTGAAAGAGGAGACTCAAACAAATAGGTTTATTTTCTTCAACAGCAGTGATCTTTTTCCATCATTAAAAATCAAAATCAAACCAGTTGCCATCAAGTTGATTCTGACTCATGACAACCCCCAATATACAGAGTAGAAATGACCTGCATAGGGTTTTCAAGCTTGTGATCTTTTGGAAGTAGAAGTAGGTCACCAGACCTTTCTTCCTAGGTGTCTCTGAGGGGGTTTGAGATGTCAACCTTTCAGTTAGTAGTTCAGTGCTTAACTGGTATATTTATTGTTTTAACCAAGAGGGAAAAAAAAAGAGGTTTCTGTTCTGAAGACTACTTCTATATACATATAATTTGGAGTGTACAAATAAGAGGTTTAATGAAATAATCAAGATAATTAGGCAATGCAGAGATAAAGAGAATTTAAGTTTAAAAGTTGACATTTTTTGCTAAAAAATTTAAAACACCTGGAAGAAACAAAAAAATTCGTAGAAAACCTATGCTACCAAAACTGATTTTGAAGACATGAAGCTCACAAATTAGTGCTTTAAAATGTTCCAAAATGTAAATTCCAGGACCAAAATGTTATATGAGCAATTTCTACTAAATTTTAAGGAAGAGATCATTTAAATCTCATAGAAACTCTTATAAAGATTTTAAAAAAAAAAATCTAATTCACTCTATGAGGTCAGTGTAATCTTTGATCAACCCCAGACAAGAATATAATGAGAAAAGTAAATTTATAAACTATATTGCATCCTTCAAAAATATGTGTCAACTTGGCTAAGCCATGATTCCCAGTATTGTGTAATTGTCCCCCATTTTGTAGTATTGTGTAATTATGTGTTGTAAATCCTAAAGCCCTATATGCTAATGAGGCAGGATTAGTATGGAGTGTATTCTGAGTCACAGCCTTTTTAAAGTATGTGACTCAAGTCATAGCCTTACTCAAATCACACCCTTACTCAAGTCACACCCTTACATGAGTCACATTTTTAATCTTAAAAGAGCAAAAAGGAAGCAGGGAAGGAGGGGATCTGACCAACACCCAGAAAGCAGAGCCAGGGGCGGAGCACGTCATTTGGACCCAGGCTGCCTGTGCTGAGAACCTCCTAGACCCAGAAGAAGATTATTGCCCAGACAAATGGAGATCTCTAAGGAATGCTGGGCCCACAGATGTTGAAAGGAGACAAGGACCTTTCCCTAGAGCCTACAGAGAGAAAAAGCCTTCCCCTATAGCTGGTGCCCTGAATTTGGACTTCTAGCCTCTTAACCTGTGAGAGAATAAATAGAAGCCATCCACTTGTGGTATTACTGTTATAGTAGCACTAGATAGCTAAGACAGAATTTGGGACTTGGAGTAGGGTGCTGCTCTAAAGATATCTAAAACGTGGGAGCAGTTTTGGAATTGGATAATGGGTAGGGGCTAGAAGAATTTTGAGGGGACTAATAGTAAAAGCCTACATTGCCTTGAAGATACTATGGGTAGATTTATGGACATCAAAGGCAATTCTGTTGAGGCTCAGAAGGAAGCGAGGACAGCTATGTCATGGATTGAATTGTGTCCCCAAAAAATATCTCTCAACTTGTCTAGGTCATGATTCCCCGTATTGTATGATTGTATAACATTTTGACATCTGATGTGATTTCCTTATGTGTTGTAAATCCTATCACTATGATGAAATGAGATGGATTAGTGACAGTTATATTGGTGAGATCTACAAGAGTAGATAGTGTCTTAAGGCAATCTCTTCTGAGATATAGAAAAGTGGGCAGAGAGACATGGGGGCCTCATACCACCAAGAAAGCAGTGCCGGGAGCAGAGCGTGTATGTTGGACCTGAGCTTCCTGTGCTGAGATACTCCCAGACCAAGGGAAGACTGATGACAAGGACCTTCCTCCAGAGCCGACAGAGAGAGAAAGCCTTCCCCTGGAGCCGGCACCCTGAATTCAGACTTCTAGCCTACTGGACTGTGAAAGAATAAACTTATTTTTGTTGAAGCCATCCGTTTGTGATATTTCTGTTATAGAAGCACTATATAACTAAGATAAGCTATAATGTCTCTAACATTTTAGAGAATACATATGGCACCAGCAACAGAGTGTTGCTAGAAATGTGGATGTTAAATGTGCTTCTAGTGAGGCTTTAAAAGAAAATGATGGACATGCAGTTGGACAGTTGAAGAAGGGTGATGCTTTTTACGTATTTTCAAAGAATTTGTGTGAATGATATTCAGATGTTTGGTGTAAGGTAGAACTTGTAAGTGATGAACTTGGATATCTGACTGATGAGATTTCTAAGTAAGATCTTAAAGGGTCCACGTGGTTTCTCCTTCTGTTTACAGTAAAATGCAAGATGGAAAAGATGGACTTAAAAATGAGCAGTGCAAAATGAAAACAAAACTTAAAGATCTGGAAAATTTTGTCATACAAAAAAGGACACATGTCCTAGAATTTTCACTAAGAACATGGCTATACAAGCTTTTAAAGAGATTAAGCCTGTGACTGATGGATCTAACCAACTACCACAGCAGAAAACCCAACAGCTTATACTAAAGGGGACAAAGAAAGAAAAGGAGAGAACATTCTCTGCCTCTTGGAATTCTACAAACAAGAAACAGGCCAAAGGAGCTATAACAGTTGTCCTCCAAGAAAAGAAAAGGACCATCCCTGGAGCACCTTGGAGATCAGCAGAACTATCGGAAGTAGCATGGGAAGGAGCATCTTCTCAATTTCAAAAGGTGGGGCTACAGTCTCCTGGATCTTAAAAGGTGGAGCCACAGCCTCCTAGGTTTTAAAGAATCGGATCTTCATCAACTCTGTTCTGGAGTGTGGGGCTGTCTTTAAGGTGTGCCAGAGGGATGGATCCACCCAAAGCTGAGGGAGCAGGGTAGTCATCCCGGTGGACCTGGAAAGTGAGGCTGAAGCCCAGGGCCAAGGGGCCTTCACCCAGAATCCAGAGAGTGTGGCCATCACCTACTCTGGAGGGCAGGTCTATTGCCCAGATGGTGCCAAGAACAGAGAATGATTTTCAAGTCTTGAGAGTTAAGCAATTTGTTCTGCTGGGTATTGGACTTGTTTGGTGCCCATTATCCCTTCTTTCTCTCCAATTTCTCCCATTTGTAATGGAAATGTCTACCTTGTGCCTGTTCCACCATTGTACTTTGGAAACAGATAATTTGTAATCTAGATTTCACAGGTTCACAGATGAAGAAGAACTTTGCCCTAGGGTGGACTATGCCTAAAGTTTCACACATAATTGATTAGATGCTTCAGAAGATGAAATTTTCGACTTGAAGTTGATTTTAGACTTTTAGTATGATATGATGAGGTGAGTTTGTTTTACATGTGACAAGGACATGAAATTTGGGAGGGCAAAGGGTGTAAAGTCATGAATGGAATTGTGTCCTCCCCAAAATAATTGAAAACTTCCCCCAAAATACAGGGAGTCTAGATAAATCAAAAGATATTCATACAACATAATATTATATTATAATGACAGCAAGTGAGCAAAACTGCATAGCAATAACATGGATAAAATCTAGAAATCTAATGTTGAATGATAAATTAGAACATCAAAAACTACATAAAGTATGAAAACATTTTTAAAAGTTCAAAATACTAAAAATTAATAGTGCACTGTGAAAGAATAGATATATATATACGGTCACTCTATTGTTTTGCTTTTTTTTTTAATTTAGTAGATTAATTCCTACTACCATGAGAGCTGGAGCCCTGGTGGCACAGTGGTCAAGAGCTTGGCTGCTAACCAAAATGTTGGCAGTTCGAATCTACCAGCCACTCCTTGGAAACCCTACGGGGCAGTTCTACTCTGTCCTATAAGGTCGCTATGAGTTAGAAATGAATAGACGGCAAAGAGACTATGAGAGCCATAGTAATAGGATAGGGGAAGGTAGCAGTATTGGTTGTGGTTTCATTGACATCTGTTCTATTATTATGCTTCATAACTTAGGAACTTGTCACATGTATTATTATGTATCAAATGTCATGGTTTGAATTATGTCCCCCAAAAATGTGTGTATCAGTTTGACTGGGCCATGATTCTCAGAATTATGTGGTTGGCCTCCATTTTGTGATTGTAATTGTATGTTAAAGAGGATTAGGGTGGGAGTGTAACACCACCTTTACCCAGGTCACATCCCTGATCCAATGTAAAGGGAGTTTCCCTGGGGTGTGGCCTGCACCACTTTTTATCTCTCAAGAGATAAAAGGAAAGGGAAGCAAGCAGAGAGATGGGGACCTCATACCATCAAGAAAGCAGTACTGGGAGCAGAGCACATCCTTTGGACAGGGATCCCTGCGCAAAAAAGCTCCTAGTCTGAGGGAACATTGATGAGAAGGCCTACAGAGAGAGAAAGCCTTCCCCTGGAGCCGATGCCCTGAATTTGGACTTCTGGCCTACTTTACTGTGAAGAATAAACTTCTCTTTGTTAAAGCCATCCACTTGTGGTATTTCTCTTGGAGAAGCACTAGGTGACTAAGACACAAATAATACATGATTGTTCTAGAATTGACAAAATCAAAAACAACAATAACAAATATTGATATCAATTACAGCTTTATTATTTTTTGTAAAAATGACAAAGCCCTATTACTGAAGTATAATCAGAAAATTGTGCCTATAAAAATATTTTCTTATGTTTTTCTTTGTTGTCCCATCAATAATATGTGATAATTCATTTGTTTTATGTGAATTAAAATCAAGTTTTTTAGTTAAGATGAATGAAAACGCACTCCTATATGGAGAGAGAATGGAAGAGAAAGTGAGGTAGAGAAAAAGAGAGAAGAGGAAACTTGCCATTAAAGTTCAGCCTCAAATTATAGTCCCTAAATCAAATTATAGTCCCTAAATTAATATCCCATATCACTTGATCGAAGTTACCTGTCTGGCTATCTAGATGGAAGCAAGAAGAATACTCATTTCCAAACAAACATTCCCTGAGTGTCAAACATCCAAATCACCTATCTCACATTGATGTGTCTTTTTTTAAACCTTCCTCTTAAACTCAAGCGCGCTTCTTTGTTCCAGATTTAAGGAACAGATGAAATATATTCTAATAGAGTCATATCATAAATCTCTAGTGTCTAAGTAGACCTGAGAAAACACCTATCTGTCCTGATCAGTATCTCCAGAGGCTATTATATTCCCATTAAAAAAAGAAAAAAAAGGTCGTCTGGGAAGAGACCATATCAGTCTCTAGCTTGTCAGTTCAAGAACACTAGAATACTCTTCAGTTTTGTTCATTAAGATGTATATCTTTTATGCCCCATGATAATCATTAATATTCAAAAACTACAAGGGGACGACATAAGTGCTTAAACTGGAGAATATTACTGTTCCAAACACTTGGAGCTTTCCAGTTACTATTGGACCGTATTTCCGTCTGGCACCTAAAGGTTGTATCACAACACAAGTGCCATTTTGAAGCTTAAGTAAGTGGCATCAGTCTAACTGCTCATTGCAGGATGACTTTGTAGTCCTAGAGGATTGCAAGATGTGGATGATTGCTCCTTAGAGGAATAACTGTTGACAGGGCTGGTAAAACCACGCATGAATGATGAACTGAGAAAGTATCCAGCTGTTCATGCAGACCTCTGAATGTGCCACACCACAACCTTGGCAAGGATTACAGCAATTTCTTATGTCCTATTATTATTTGCCTCTGACCAAGAATGACAGAGATGCACAGGCATCACAAGGTAGCCTGAATATACATTTCACACATTCTGGTCCTCTAACTTTTGGATTAGGAAACACTATCTTACAGAAATGTCAAAATTTGAAAAGCTCTCTGTTACATCTTGAAAATTTAACACTTTCTTTAGTTGCAAGACTGATGACTAAAAACAATTCTAACAATGTCTAAAATGAACGAAGAACTTGCCAAGGGTTCAATATTATAACTACTTAGTCTTCTATTCCCAAGGCTAGTAGCATGTAGGAGGCTTGGTGGCTCAATGGTTAAGCTCTCAGTGGCTAACTGAAAGGTCAGAGATTGAAATTCACCAGTGGCTCTCGGGTAGAAAAGACCTAGTAATCTACTCCTGTAATGATTACAGCCTAGGAAACTCTATGGGACAGTTCTACTCTATCCTATAGGATCACTATGAATTGACTCAATGGCACACAACAACAACAGTAGCATGTATAGTAACTTTGATTAGGACTCACAACATATGAAAATATTTTAAAGAATCTAACATCTTATCTGAATTTATGTAAATATAACCATATAATATTCACGTCTTGTACTTCTTTTACCATGGTAAAACATTTGCATAATAACCTAAAAATTAAAAAAAAAAGTAAAAGTAACAATTTATTCCTTCTTTGATAGTCTCTCTGGCAGCAATAGCTATAGCATTTATCAAAGGAAAAGCATGATGCAATTGAGAAAGACTATTAATTAGTATACACATAAGAAGTGCGGTCATTTTCTATTTCACAGAGCAATTCCATCATGCTAGTTGTCTTTTATACTCTACAATGATAAGATGCTCATCATATTTGCTCAAATATCATAACATGTGTTTTAATTTAGCTGTTAAAAATTTAGCCAGTATATAAGCAAACTTCTATTTCCCTCCATGTCTTGTAAATTCTTCTATCCATCCCATTTATTTTTCATTTGTTAGTGAATTCTTTGTTTTACCAGTTGCCCTCAAGTGGGCTCTGAGTCATGGTGATCCCACGTGTGTCAGAGAAAAACTGTGCTCCTTAGGGTTTTCAATGGCTGATTTTTTAGGAAGTAGATTGTCACGTCTTTCTTTCGAGGTGCCTCTGGGTGAACTGGAATCTCCAGTCTTTCTATTAGCAGCCGAGCATGTTAACCATTTGCACCACCCAAGGACTCTGACCTCTTTGTTAGCTAACCATTAATCCGAGACCTTATTCACCGTATATATCCCTTACTCCCTTCTACTTCTAATACTCTTTGTCTTCTGTGTTCGCCAGAACACTCTTCTGTCCTTGACTTTTATACCTTCTTTGTTGCTTCCTCCACTTTTATCCACTTGAATCCTGGCCATATTCATTCTACGTTTTCTCACTTGCATTGCCACTAACCCACATTTCAGATAAAGATTCAATTCTCTATGTGAGAAATACTTGAATTGCCAAAAGAAGACTTACACTTTAGAAAAATCATTAGCTAGAAAAAGGATTTGTTCGTTTGTTTTGCAAAGTAGATAAACATACTTTGTTGTGAGGGACTCTCTGTTAAGGAAAAACCACGTTATACTACCTTATACATTCTTGTCATCCAACCTATTAACTTAAACTTAGACTTTGTATCCAAATTAAGTTTTGACTGTTGCTGCTTACTGATTTCTAATATTCTTTCAGCCTCTTTTTAATTAATTCATTTAAACCAAATGAAATAGCAGTATTTTCTAACCAGCAAGTTATTAAAGAAGGAGCCACGGTGGTGCAGCAGTTAAAGCTCTTGGCTGCTAACCAGAAAGTTAGTGGTCTGAAGGCACCCAGCAGCTCCATGGAAGAAAGACCTGGCAATTGGTTTCCATAAAGATTACAGTCAAGAAAATCTTATTGGACAACTCTGCTGTGTCATGTGGGGTAAATAGGAGTCAAAGGAGACTTGATAACACCTAACAACAACAATAAAGTTATTAAGAAAATTTAGCATTTCAATCAAGAAGACCTAGTAACCAGTAGGATGACATAACTAAACAAGAAAATTATAATAGCTGCTCCTCATCTAAGGAGTTGAAATGTTCTGCTTTTATTTTTTATTTATTCTTAACCATAATTTAAGACTAAAGTGAAGCCTGATACCACTCTGTTGGCTGGTTGATTCTGGTTTGGGGAAATACAATTGATTAATATTCATAACTTTATTATAAAACTAACTTCAAGCAGGTTTTATGTGATAATATATATTCAGTTATGTTTACATTTAAGTGTATTTGAGAACAGAAATAACACTTAACTTAAAAATATAGAACATTTAGGACCTTGATAGAGAAATTATGTTTACTTATTGTCAAAAGGAACCATGCAACCAATGTACTACTCATGCCTTGATCTAAAAATAAAAATGTGCAGCAAATATCCTTCTGATATGCGAGCCAAGTTAAAGAAAAAGATTGAATCATAAAACACCATTTCCTAAAAAAAAAGTTTCTTAAATGTTATCTTCTAAGCTACCTTTTAAGAATTTTCTTCTTTTCTGTACTAGCATCTTGTTGACATGATTTCCTAGGAAAACAGGTGTCAAACTAAGTAACTTTATAAGAAAATGATATAAAATGCAAATGCATCAACCCCTGTAGTGGTTCCCAAAAGATATATGCATGTCCCAATCCCAGGAATTTCTGAATGTTATCTTACTTGGAAAAAATGATCTTTGTAGATGTGATTAAGTTAAGGGTCTTCAGAGATCCTCTGAGATACCTGAGTGGGCCCTAAAGCTAGTGACAAGTGTCCTCATAAGAGAGGAGAAGAGAGGACACAGATAACACAGAGGAGAATGTGGTGTAAAGGTGGAGGAATGCAAAGGAAGCCAAGGAATGCCCACAGCCACCAGAAGCTGTAAGATTCTAGGAAGGATCTTCCACTAGAGCCCGTAGAGGCTCAGAATTGTGAGAGAATAAATTTCTGTTGTTTTAAGCCACCCAGTTTGTGGCAATTTTTGTGGCAGCCCTAGAAAACTAATCCAGTCCCCCCATACTTGCATATGTTTGAATCATACTCTAACATCTCATCTTAGAAATCTATGTCCATCAACATTTACTATATATTTATTTGTCAATGAATTATGATAATTTATGGTGCAGTATTTAATAGTTATTGTTTACAAAATCTTACTTAAGTATTGCTCAAGTGTATAATTGGTAAACTGATAATCCAAAGCAAAACAAACCCATTGCCAGGTAGTTGATTCTAACTCATAACGACTCTATAGGACAGAGTACAACTGCCCCATAGGGTTGCCAAGGAGTGACTGGTGGATTTGCACTGCCAACCTTTCAGTTAGCAGCTAAGCTCTTAACCACTGCACTACTAGGGCTCCAAACTGATAACAGTACAAATGTATACAAATAATGCATTTATCAAAAAATACTTTCTTCTGCAATTTTATGTACTTGGTATTATTATCGTGTATGCTTCTAGCAGACATAAAGTGCTAAACCATAGTAACTTACATCGCTTACAGTATCCTTATATCTGTTATAACAATGATATGTTATTTCATGTAATTAAAATAAATTTAAACATGTTCAGAATGCTGAAGAATAAGTTAATTTTAGCTATTTGGGCTTTTAATCTACTAATAAATTGGGATTAAACTGAAATCTTAGAACAGTGTACAATCCTTGAGAGTACATTATTTATTGGAGTAAAAGGGAAAAAATCATATTTAAAGAACATACAGAACACAGTCATGGTATGAAAACTGTCCTACAGACTAAATAAAAAGAAATCCTATAATTATGACAAAAAGGATATATATATATATATATACTATATACGAAGTATTGATGTTAACTTGAAAAATAATGGAAATACCTGAAGAAGTTCAACTTAGATTTGTAGATAGATTTAATATTTTTAAATGTTAGTGACAATAATGGAAGAGTTATAGGGATATTTGAAATGTTACTCAAGAAAAAAGAATTTACTGCCTCAGCACATGCCAAAATTATGTAAGACTATGCCTTCCTTATCTCCCTTAGTCTGCTATATTATTCCATTTCTTTGCCCTTACCAAACTCCTATACCCTTATTTTCAAAATACGGTCTATTCAAATACTTCCCAATTATCAAAATAATTCAGACACATATAAAATAGATTAATTTTATTTTCAGATTATACAAGCATTCCATTCTTGTCAACTTCATCAAGCCCCATCATCAAAAAATTCCATACTCATAAGTGAAATTCTTTGTGTATGAGAAAGTGCATTTAGAAGAGGAAGAAGGTGAATTTAAAATCCTGAATAATAGGATCCTGACTAAAGTATATATTTGTTAAGGAGCCCTGGTTGCACAGTGGTTAAGAACTTGGCTGCTAACTGAAAGACTAGCATTTCAAACCCACCAGCCACTCTTCAGGAGAAAGATGTGGCAGTCTGCTTCTGTAAAGATTTACAGCTTTGGAAACCCTATGGGGCAGTTCTACTCTGTTATACAGAGTCACTATGAGTCAGAATTCGACTTGACAGCAATGTTTTTTTCTTTTTTTTAAATATACATTTGTTAATTACCTATTATAAAGTTATCTGTATCTGTTATAAATGGTTATGCATATCTATTATTAAATGATAGTTTATAAAAGTTTATATCTGGCACAGAATAATATTTTTTTTTTAAGTCACCATTGGTGGAATTCTTTAAGAGCAAGGTTTTGAACATTTTTGCTAGTGTAACTGTAATGTCAGCAACCCTTCACTCAATACTGTAACCTGATGAGGGTGGGTCTTGCCCGGTGTGACCCCTCCAGTCAATTGAGAAACACTAGACCTTTGAGGAAGAGAAAGTAGACTGTATTGTAAGGCGGTTAAACAAGGAGCTCAGAGACTAAGTCTCAAATCAAGCTCCCTGAAGCTGCAGGTTCTAGGGCAGTTTATACCATTCAGGATAGGTAACTTATGCATAATTCATGAAGTTTCTGGGAATAGATGGGTAATTCCAGGAATTAATTAACATGTATGGGGGTGCAGGGAGAGTGCAATGTGGTGGCTAGAGGGTGTGTGGTTTTTTTTGGGTATGATGCATGGAGTTTATCTAAGGACAGTTTTGTTGCTTATTACCCATGTCTGAATGGGGTGGGTTGGTGGTGGGTGGTGAAGTGACCATGAGCAGAGCAGCAGTAAGACAACCTTGTGCTGTTACACAGAATGCCTTATCAGGAACTCACAGAGCCTGGGTATGGTGGGAGAAGGGGGAATAGCTTAACCCTATCAATTATATTTCAGGAGAGGGAACAGTTTATCCCTGTGGGTTACAATGCCTTTGTCAACATTTGCAAATAACCAGGATCATACCTATTTCTTCCATTTACCTGTGGCCTGACTTCCATATTCGGCTGGGCTCACATTTTCCACTTTCTATCTAGTAGCTGTTTCAGGCTTCGCCTCTCTTCCCATCACACGCTTTAGACTTGTGTGAAACATTTCATACCCTGTTCATTAGAAATGTCTCTTTTTGAGTTTAAAAAAGTTATTTGATTCATATATTACAAATATTTGATTCATATACAAAGTCAATATACATTTTAAGTAGGAGCAAAAGCCTAGCATAAAGTCATGTCCCGCATTCTTCCTCTACCTCTTAAAAATCCCCCACAGTATGGGAAACCTGTAAAAAGATAAATAAAATATTATCCTAAATAAATGTAATAATATGAGGCACCACATTCCTATTATGGAATTTAATAATCTAGTCATTATAATATTGACCATAGTTTTAAGTACAGTATATATTTTTTATTTTACAATATTGAAATTATTTATTTATTAAATATTTAAAAATTAAAAGATAACTTTTTCTATGGGCTGTACAATTAGATTTCCCTTAACTCTTTCGGATTTCAGTTTCCAAGCACTTACACTAAGACAATTCTTAGAGGGAGTATATCCAGAACTCAAGTTCTCACAAATATGTCCTGATTTCTATGATCATTGTCTGCACACATGCTTATTGCCCCCACTGGAATGCACTACTTCACTGTCTTTACCAGCTTTCTATTTGTCTTTCAGAACTTACCTGAAATGTTTCCTAGTCCACCAGGTTTTTCCTCATATCACTCTGGTTGTAATTGTCTTTTGCTCACATTAGAGGATCAGCCCACTGTTAGCAAGGGTTAAATATTTTATATCTTCATTTCATCATTTAACCTAGAATCACTTACGTAGTAAACATTGAATAAAGTTGGAGAATGAATGAACTTTTCAAATTTTGTACATTTATCTTTCTCTCTTGCTTCAGTAACATAATTAATTTACTCAGATGCTGAAGTTGATTAAAAAGCCTTCCTAGATACAGTTCTTGTACTTATTATTTTCAGAAGAATGTTGAAAACAAAAGAACAATTGGGGGGGAAGATTAGGCAGGAAAGAAGATGATGGCATCCCTTAGTGTTCAATATGGTGAACATTAGGTGCTGATTCTTGGCTCAGAGATGGAAAATCTGCTCCCTGAGTTTCCTGCAAAGTCTGATTGTGAGGCAGCATCATATTCCATGATTTTTTAATTTCCTTTAATTTCCAAACTCAACCTCATAAATGGAAGTAATAACTTTTGGTGTTTAGGATGTACGTACTTGAAACTGAAGTTTTGAGACCTCTCAAGAAATGTATATTACATTTAAAGTGTTTCTACCACCAGAGTTTGTCCGTACACTTTCCCTGCATTTTTTTTTTAGTGGCTGTGACCACACCAATCACATCCTCAAAATAGCCTTTTTTGACATTCTGATATACAGCAAAGATAGACTATACATTTAGTCACCTCTATAATACAATGTCTGTGACAAGACAGGCATTTCATAAATAACATCAGAATTAATAAGACTAGATTCCGTGGCTCCATAGCCTTATATGAAAGAATAAGATATTCATTTCTGTAGGAGAAATTTAACCCCCAAGGCACATTTCAAAGCCCTTTCAATTATCAGGATTTGTAAGATTTCAGTCATGAGTGAATAACAATGTACTGTATTTTGAAAGCCACATCTGTGTGTTTTTAATTCCACCAAATCATTCTTCAAAGAAGCTTGGAAAATATTTAATCTGTGAACTATGTAAAGTTTTAAAACTCTGTACCTCACTACAGATTCTACATTTCACTAGGGAAACGTTAGTTTTTCACAACTATTTACGTTTTCTTATGAGATTGAAATATTTTGGAATAATTATTCACCAAGGAAAGTATCTACTTATTATTGATTACCATTCATGGTTGAACAATTCTTTCTATTCTTAGTGATTGTGATGGTTAATGTCATGTGTCAACTTGGCTAGGCCATGATTGTCAGTGGTTAACAGACACTGTGTAATCATCCTTCATTTTGTGATCTGATGTGAGCAGCCAATCAGTTGGAAAGGGAGTTTCCTTGAGGGTGTGGCCTGCATCCATTATATATGAATGTTCTGGCAAGGCTCACTCTGTCTTGATCATGGATCCATCTCATCATCCTCTGACCTCCAGTTCTGTGACATGAGCCAGAAGCCTGCTACCTGGCCTGCAAATTTTGGGTTCATCTGCCCCTGTACCCACATAAGTCAAAAGAAGCCTCCAGTTTGTTGTCTGATCCACAAATGTGGAGCTTGCTAGCCTCCACATTGCATGAGCCATTTCCTTGAAATAAATCTCTCTCTCTCTCTCTCTATATATATATATATATATATGTATATATTTAGACATATACTTCACTGGTTTTGCTCCTCCAGAGAACCCAGCCTAAGAGAGTGATAGTACTTGTAATATCTAGAATCATTATATCAGTAAATTCTAACTCAACTCTATTGTGTCAGGCTTCTAGAACACGCTTTTTCCCACACAACAAATTATGATATATTTAACTTAAAATCAAATCCCCTTGACAAAAGACATGGTGAATTTTAGCTTGCATTGGTTGGTATCTATATATCTAGTTGTGGCTCGAATTATTATCCTGTTCTGATAGGCTGTGAAGACCAAAAATGTCTATCTATACCTCTTTATTCAATTTTACTTCTACAGAGAGCCTGAAGAGGCAAACAAACAAAAACAAAACCACTCATCGGAATTCAAATAGTCCTTACTTTCTCATTTTAATTCTTTTTGAAATTTACAGAAATTCTGGACTCATTGATTCTCAAAATATGGTATATATAAAATCACTAGAAGAGTATGTGAAAACATAGATGACAGGGCCCATCTCCAGATTCCAGGTCAGTAAGCCAATGATGAGGGCCAGGAAACCACACTATCAATAAGTATATCAGATGATTCTCTTCCTATGTAACCTCAGATCACACCCTCACTATTTTAGGATTTGAAATGCTAGGTTCAGAACGGATAAAAAACAGGAAGAAATTGATAAGACACTATTTTGACTTCTTTCAGGGTATTTTAGATAAAGACAATTAAGGTTAAGTTGATATTGATTTTTATTTTGACCTATATTAAAATGTACATAATTAAATAATTTTAATTAATTTAGCAAAAAATGTGTTAGTTATGCATTTTAAAAATAAAGATGATTTTAAATAAAGGAGAAGGTAAAGAGAGGAGAAGGAAAAGAAAAACAAGAAATAGTTGCAGAATTCCAGGCAACCTGGTGCTCTAGGCAGAAACACCACGCATTCCCTCCACAGCAAAGATCCAAAAAACTAAGTCAAACAGAGAAAACAGCAATCCTGAAACCCTAAACATCAAATGAAGAGATAAAGAACTCAGCCAAGCACCAAAATGGAATAAGAAACTGACAGAGAACAGAGAGTGAGGAGCCATACCTGGAGAGGTCCCCTATCAGCTAATGCAGCATGGATCCGCCATCTTGGACTCCTATCAGAGACCAGCAAATAGGGGGTACAAGAAAGTAGCTTCACAGACCTTCCAGCAGAAGACAGAACCAGAAACTGGCTATATACGTTTTCCCACCCCCCACCCTTCTTCACCCCCACTGGGCCTCCTCTGCTTCCCGCAGCCACAGTCTCTTGGCCAGGAAGCAGCAGCTACTTGGATTCCACCCACCCGCACTAGCCAATTCCGTGTGCCATTTGTTGGCTGCTGGTGTTGCTTTTATCCACTTCTTTCGATTTCTTTCTTACCGTTCACCACCTCCCCCTCCTTTCGATCAAATACCTGGCTCCATGCGCCACCTTTGCTTCTTCCTGAAAGGCTGTGGAACTTCACTAGAATGTGTAACTGCTTCCCTGTCCATGCTGTCACACTGGTGGGATCATGGACTTTTTTTGAATTGTTTGCTTGTTTTCTTTTTCTTTTCTTGAATTGGGAGCCCGTACTAGCTGGGCAGTACTGCACGGCTTGGGACCTACAACCGCAGTTTGTGCAGACGTGCAGAGGGATCCCTGAGAGCATTTCTTTTCTTTTTTTCTTTCTAATTTTTATTTATTCATTTTATTCTTCACTTTTCTCTTTTTTATTCTTCTTCTCCTTTTTGTTTTTTTCCATTTCATAGTCTTTTGTCTCTACAATCCAATGGCAAGCTCCCCTGCCACTCTTTTTTGCTTGTTTGTATGTTTTTGGCTCCTGTTCCTCTCTCCTCTCTCTCCTTTTTCCCATACCCATCTTAGCTCCACACATCACAATCTCCCCCCTTAATCCTGCCTATCTGTATCGTGCACTTAAGATCACACCACCAAGCAGCACAGGCATGGCCTACCAGAACCTGCCCTGCCCTGATTACTGGCCCTCCCTGGTGGCTGTACTAAGTGCCACAACCAACCAATCCCACTAACATCTCTTCAGCAAGACCTGCCCTGCTGTACCATATCTGAGCAACTAAACCTGCCATTTGGAGAAGGAGGAGAAAAGTATCATGCCCACAGATGAGCAAACAACAAAGAACACACAGCACGCCTGCTTTGGCATAGCCAAATAAAACAAAAAAAAGGAAGAAACAAACAAATCTACAATCAATAAATAAAAAAAAATAACTACCGAATGCCCCGAAGACAGCAGACAATATCAAAACATTTACAAAAACAGCATGGGTTGGTTCCAGTAGGTGTCCAAAATAAACCACCAGATGACTTTCCAGTAAAAGAAAAGGCACTAGAACTACCTGATAAGGAGTTCAAATCGCTAATACTCAGAATTATTCAAGAGTTGAAGCAAAAAGCAGACAAAAATGAGGAAAAAATAGATAAATTCATGGAAAAGGCAGACAAATTAATGCGAAATACAGACAAAAAATTGAAGAATTCAGGAAAATAATGCAGCTACAAAATTCTAAAATAAATTCTCAACTAGAAATCATAAAAAAAAAAAATTAGAAATCCAAAAGATAAACAACAACATTTCAAAAATGGACAGTGTCATAGAAGGGCTGAGGAGCAGATTTGAAATGGTAGAAGACAGGATCAGGGAAATTGAAGATGAACACTTGAATACAATTCTGTTTGAGGAAACTCAGAGAAAAGAATAGAGAAAAATGAAGAGACCCTGAGAATTATGTGGGATATAATCAAAATCAAAAATTTATGAGTGATTGGAGTTCCAGAACAGGGATAGAAAACAGAAAACAAAGAGAAGATCATTGAAGAACTCTGATAGAAAACTTCCCCAATATCATGACAGATGAAAAGCTGGCCATCCAAAAAGCTCAACAAACCCTATATAGGATAGATCCCAAAAGAAAATCACCAAGGCATGTCATAATCACACTCGCCAAAACCAAAGACAAACAAACAATCCTGAGAGCAGCTCGAGAAAAACAAAAAGTCTCATACAGAGGAGAAATAATAAGACTAAGCTCAGATTATTTGGCAGAAACCATGCAGGCAAGAAGGCATATATAAAGATGACATATATAAAACTTCGAAAGAAAAAATAGCTACCCAAGAATAATACATCACACAAAACTCTCATTCAAATGTGATGGTGAAATTAGGACAATTCCAGATAAACAGAAATTAAGGGACTAGGTAAAAACCAAACCAAATTTACAAGAATTATTAAAGGGAGTCCTTTGATCTGAGAACAAACAACTTCAGTTCACAGGCTGAGTCTAGGACGCAGGATCGTACCAGCCAGGTACCATTCTAGGAAATGAACTCTCAAGAACTATCCAAAACCAAAAGAAATACAACAGGGAATCAGAGCAGTTAATCTGTAAAAGACAACAACATCAGAACAAAAAATGAGGGAATAAACAGTGTAGCAATAGAACTTTCTAATGGAGAGGAAGGCATGGTGATACCAAGTAACAATAGACTGAGACAAATTTAGAAAGATAAGGGTAAATTTCATGGTAACCACAGAGAAAGTTGACAAATGTACTCATCAAAATAAAGAAGAAAAACATAAAGTCTCAGTAAAAACAAAACCTACAAAAACAAAAGAAATGAAAAAAAAAAATCCACAGAGAAAGAATTCAGCACAGGAGAGTAAGAGGAACAAAGAAAACGTCAGCACCACAAAAAAAAAAAAAAAAAAACACTACAAAATGATGACAGCAATAAACTCACAACTATCAATAATTACCCTGAATGTAAATGACGTCAATGCACCCATAAAGAGATGGAGAGTGACAGAATGGATTAAAAAAAACAGGATCCATCAATTTGCTGTCTACAAGAAACACACCTTAGAAACAAAGAAATAAATTTACTAAAAATAAAAGATTGAAAAAAAATATATCAACCAAACAACTGCCAAAAAAGAGCAGGAGTGGCAATACTAATCTCAGATAAAATAGACATTAAAACAAAATCCACCATAAAAGACAAAGAAGGACACTATATAATGATTAAAGGGATGATCTTTCATGAAGACATAACCATAATAAACATCTATGCACCCAAACACAGGGCTACAAAATACATAAAACAAACTCTAACAACTCTGAAAAGAGAAATTGACAGTTCCACAATAATAGTAGGAGACTTCAACACACCACTCTCAGTAAAGGACAGAACAACTAAGAAGAAACTCAGCAAAGATACAGAAGACGTAAAGGGCACAATCAGCCAACTGGACCTCATAGACATATATAGAACACTCCATCCAACCACTGCAAAGTACACGTTCTTTTCCAATGCACATGGAACGTTCTCCAGAATAGACCACATCTTAGGCTACAGAGCAATCATTAACAAGATCCAAAATGTTGAGAGAATACAAAGTATCTTCTCTGACCAAATTGCCATCAAGGTAGAAATTAACAACAGAAAGAGCAAGGAAAAAAAATCCATTACATGGAAACTGAATAACAACCTGCTTACAAACCACTGGGTAATAGAAGAAATAAGAGATGAAATCAAAAAATTTCTAGAATCAAATGAGAATGTAAACATATCATCCCAAAACCTTTGGGGCACAGCAACGGTAGTCCTCAGAGGACAATTTATAGCAATAGATGCACACATCAAAAAAGAAGAAAGGGACAAAATCAAAACATTAACTTCACAACTCAAACAAATAGAAAGAGAACAGCAAAAAAAGCCCACAGCCTCCAGAAGTAAGGAAATAATAAAGATTAGAGCAGAAATAAATGAAATAGAGAATAGAAAAACAATAGAAAAAATCATCAAAACCAAAAGTTGGTTTTTTGAAAGAATCAACAAAATCGACAAACCACTGGCCAGACTGACAAAAGAAAAACAGTATAGGATGCAAATAACCCAAATAAGAAATGAAATGGGCAACATTACAACAGACCCAACTGAAAAAGGATCATAACAGACTATTATGAAAAACTATACTCCAACAAATTTGAAAACCTAGAAGAAATGGATAAATTTCTAGAAACACACTATCTACCCAAACTATAACAAAGTGATGTTGAAAATCTGAACAGATACATAACAAGAGAAGTGATTGAAAAGGTAATTAAAAAACTCCCAACCAAAAAAAGCCCTGTCCCAGATGTCTTCAGTGGAGGATTCTACCATACTTTCAGAGAAGAGCTTGTACCAGTACTACTCAAACTATTTCAGAGCATAGAAAAGGAAGCCACACTTCCAAATTCATTCTATGAAGCCAGCATAACCCTGATACCAAAACAAGGCAAAGACACCACAAAAAGAAAATTACAGACCAATATCTCTCATGAATATAGATGCAAAGATTCTCAACAAAATTCTAGCCAATAGAATTCAGCATCATAGCAAATAAATAATACACCACGACCAAGTAGGATTCATACAAGGTATGCAAGGATGATTCAACATTAGAAAATCAATCAATGTAATCCACCACATAAATAAAAGGAAAGAAAAGAATCGCACGATCATCTCAATTGATGTAGAAAAGGCATTTGACAAAGTCCAACACCCATTCCTGATAAAAATTCTCAATAAAATAGGTATAGAAGGGAAATTTCTCAACCTAATAAAGGGCATCTATGCCAAACCAACAGCTAACATCATTCTTAATAGAGAGTGGCTGAAAACATCCCCCTTGAGAACAGGAACAAGACAAGGATGCCCTTTATCACCACACCTATTTAACATTGTGCTGGAAGTTCTAGCTAGAGCAATAAGGCAAGAAAAAGAAATCAAGGGCATCCAAACTGGTAATGAAGAAGTTAAACTGTCCCTGTTTGTGGATGATATGATACTATACATAGAAAATCTTAAAGACTCCACGAGAAATCTACTGGAATTAATAGAAAGATTCAGCAGACTAGCAGTATACAAGATAAATATACAAAAATCAGTTGGATTCCTATACACCAATAAAGAGAACAATGAAAAGGAAATCAGGAAAACAATACCATTTATAATAGCCCCTAAAAAAAAAATTATCTTAGGAATAAATGTATCCAGGGATGTAAAAGACCTATACAAAGAAAATTACAGAACACTACTGCAAGAAACCCAAAGTGATCTACATAAATGGAAAAACATATGATGCTCATGGATAGGTAGACTCAACATTATGAAAATGACAATTCTACCCAAAGCAATTTACAAATACAATGCAATCCCGATCCAAATACCAACAACATTCTTCAAAGAGATGGAAAAACTAATCATTAACTTTATATGGAAAGGGAAGAAGCCCCAAATAAGTAAGCACTAAGGAAGAAGAATAAGAAAGTAGGAGGACTCACACTACCTGACCTCAGAACCTACTATACAGCTACGGTAATTAAAACAGCCTGTTCCTGGTACAACAACAGCTACATTGACCAATGGAACAGATGAGAACCCAGATGTAAATCCATCCACCTAGGATCTCCTGATCTTCGACAAGAGCCCAAAGTCCAACAAATGGGAAAAGACAGTCTTTTTAACAAATAGTGCTGGCAAAACTGGATATCCATCTGCAAAAAAATGAAACAGGACCATACCTCACACCATATGCAAACACTAATTCAAAATGGATCAAAGACCTAAATATAAAGCCTAAAACTGTAAAGTTCATAGAAGAAAGAATAAAACCAATGCTACAGGCCCTAATACATGGCATTACCAGGATACAAACCATAACCATCAACACACAAACCCCAATAGATAAGCTAGATAACTGGGATCTTCTAAAAATCAAACACCTATGCTCTTCATAAGACTTCACCAAAAGAGTAAAAAGAGAACCTACAGGCTGGGAAAAAATTTTTGGACAGTATGAATCAGACAAAGGTCTAATCTCCATAATCTACAAGAAAATCCAACACCTCTACAACAAAAAGACAAATAATCCTATTAAAAAATGGGCAAAGGAAATGAACAGACACTTCACCAAAGAAGACATTCTAGCGGCCAACAGACACTTGAGGAAATGCTCGCGTTCAGTAGCCATTAGAGAAATGCAAATGAAAACCACAATGAGATACCATCTCACCCCAGCATTACTGGCACGAATCAAAAACACTAGAAATAATAAATGTTGGAGAGGCTTCAGGGAGATCAGAACTCTTATGAACTACTGGTGGGAATGCATAAAGACACAACCATTTTGGAAAATGATATGGAGCTTCCTTAGAAAGCTAGAAATAGAAATACCGTATGATCCAGCAATCCCACTCCTAGAAACATATCCTAGAGAAATAAGAGCTGTCACACGAATAGACATATGCACACCCATGTTCATGGCAGCATTGTTCACAATAGCAAAAAGATGGAAACAACCTAGATGCCCATCAACAGATGAATGGATAAACAATCTATGGTTCATGCACACAATGGAGTACTATGCAACGAGAAAGAACAACAATGAATCTGTGAAGCATCTCATAACATGGATGAAACTGGAGGACATTATGCTGAGTGAAATAAGTCAATCAGAAAAGGGCAGATATTGTAACAGACCTCTATTGAGAAAACCCATGAAAAAGTTTACACACAAAAAGTAACAATCTTTGTTGGTTACCAGGGTTGGGAGAGGTGGGGGGGGGGGGGCGGAAAATACTAAATAGACAGTAGATAAGTGGTATCTTTTGTGAGGGGTGAGACAGTACACAATGCTGGGGAAGCCAGCAAAGCTTGTACAAAGATCATAGAAGCTCCATAGACAATCCAAACTCCCTGAGGGACTGAATGGCTGGGCAGAGGGCTGTGGGGACCATGGTCTCGGGGAACATCTAGCTCAATTGGCATAACTCAGTTTATAAAGACAATGTTCTATATTCTACCTTGATGAGTAGCATCTGGGGTCTTAAAAGCCTGTGAGCAGCCATCTAAGATACTCCACTGGTCTCACCCCTTTGGGAGCAAGAGAGAATGAAGAGAACAGGATACAAGGAAAAGATTAATCCAAAGGACTAATGGACCACAGCTACCAAGACCTCCACCAGACTGAGTCCAGTACAGCTAGATGGTGCCTGGCTACCACCATTGACTGCTCTGACCGGGATCACAACAGAGAGTTCTGGACAGAGCTGGAGAAGGATGTAGAACAAAATTCTAACACACAAAAAACCAGATTTACTGGCCTTACAGAGACTGGAGAAACCCCAAGAGTATGGCCCCCAGAGACACCTTTTTAGCTCAGTGGTGAAGTCACTTCCGAGGTTCACCGTTCACGCGGGGATTGGACAGCCCCATAAAACAAAACGGGACTAATGAAGCACAGCAGTCCAGGGACAAGCACTAGAAGGCAGAACAGGACAGGAAAGTTGGTGATAGGGAACCCAAGGCTGAGTAAGGACATTGTTGACACGTAGTGGGGTTCTTAACTATTGTCATAGGGCAATATGTGTATTAACTTTAATGAGAAACTATTTTGTTCTGTAAACTTCACCTAAAGTGAAAATAGAAGCACAACTGGAAGAATGTAATCAACGTCACTGAATTGTACATGTAGAAATTTGTGAAATGGTGTATCTTCCGCTATATATATTTTCATCAAAAAAAAAAAAAAAAAGTTCCTCCAAGGCCGAGAAGGGAGTGTGTTGGCATGTCGTGTGGTCGTTAACCAATGTCATAAAACAATATGTGTACTGACTGTTTAATGAGAAAATATTTGTTCTGTAAACCTTCACCTAAAATACAATAAACAAAAAATTAAAAAAAAAAAGAATTAGTTGCAAATGTAGCCAGAGAGATCTCATCATTAGGGCCAAGGACATCAAATAGATCTCAAAACTAAATAAAACACAAAGGAAGAACAATGTAAAGTCAGTAGAACTAAAAAAAAAATAGAAAAAATAGCAAATGGTCAACATACTTACAGCATAATCTATCAAAATATGAATATTAAGGCTCAAATACATTGCAAATTATGATTAAAATTTTATTGTATGGTGAGAAATTTAACCTTGCACCTTAAGCTTAACTAGCTTGTTGAACCCCTGAAGCTACTGCTCTGAGATAATCTTTAAACGCTTAACCAATAATATCCCCTGAAGTCTTCTTAAAACTAAGTAATAGTTTACCTTAACTAGTGAAGAATGTCTGCCTTGAGGATTGTGCTCTTTCAAGAGCCATCTATTTGAGATCAAACTGACAACAGCAACTCAAAAGATTAGATAGGAACCTTAGGGGACAGTGAAATTATGTTAATGGTGGAGGAACAACGCAGAAAATGGAAGATGAGAATGGTTGCACAACTCGAAGAATGTAATCAATGTCACTGAATTGTACATGTGGAAACTTTTGAATTGGTATATGTTTTGCTTTGTATACTCTCAAACAACAATGACAAAATAGATAAAATTTTTAAAAATTATGTATGTTATAATTAACTACATTGTTTTCTATTCTAAACTGAAAAATAAAAATTTATGGAAAAGATTAGACACTAATAAATTACCCTGTGACAAGATGATCACATATTTTCATTGGACAAATCTTCTACAGAGGACCTCTTCTAAGTGTTAAAAAACAAAGATATCACTTTGATGACTTATGTGTGCCTGTCACAAATCATGGTCTTTTCAATCACCTCATACACATGTGAAAGCTGGACGATGAAAAATAAAAACCAAAGAAGAATTGACACATTCCAATTGTGGTGCTGGCAAAGAGTATTGACTATACCGCAGACTGCCAGAAGAATGAACAAATCTGTCTTACAGGAAGTACAATCGGACTGTTCCTTAGAAGCGAAGATGGTGAGACTTTGTCTCACGTTCTTTGCACATGTGATCAGGAGGGACCAATTGCTGAAGAAAGACATCATGCTTGGTAAAGTAGAGGGTCAGTGAAAAAGAGGGAGACCCTTAATAAGATGGACTGATAAAATGGACTTATACAATAGCAATGATTGTGGCAATGGCACAGGACTGGGCATTGTTTCCTTCTGTTACACAGGGTTGCTGTGAGTCAGAGTGGACTTGATGGCACCTAACAACAACAACAACATCATTTAGAAAATCAGAACAGAGAAACAATAGTTGAAATCCATGTAGACATAGGTGAAAGGCATGACTGTGGTACTAACCAGTCATTTTGTGTTCTTGAAGTACCATGTACAATGTGGAAAATGATACAATGATAATAAATGCCTGAGTTATGAAGTTCTCTAATCTGACCAAAAGAGTCACAATCCAGTTGTTAAGGTGTCGTGAAACTGGACCACACTCTCCCAAATGGCCCTAGCTCTAATTTTTCTCATTGGTACAATTTAACCAAGCAGTTAAACATTTTAGTGAGTGTGCAACACTTTCCAATTTTCCTACTCTTGGTGGTTCAGAATACTTTAATGACATGATGTTTCTGGTCATTTTCTTGGTTCCTGCTCTAAATTATAATATTCTAGTAGGAAGGGATCTCAATTGTTTAAATTTTGAAAATTTCCTGATATCATCTTGAGGTATTTCAGATACTGTTTTGATTCATCCCTGAGTTAGTTTGGTAGAATTCTGCCCAGATATGTAAGTTGTATTAAAAACCGAGTTTTTCCAACAGTTGTACGTGTTCTGCCTTTAACAAAGTATGATGTGATTTGGATATTAGCGTCTTTCCTTAGCAAAAACTTCTTACTTGTTTCTTTTGACCACTCTCAGTTCTCAATATAACATGGAAACTCATGACTGGACTAATACTTGGCAATGGCCAATGGAAAAAAAAAAGTGGATTTTACATTAAATACAATTTATGTCATTTTCTGAGTCTTGCCATTTTCTGGTTACCAAAGAATACAAAGTAAGTTATATAAAGAACATAATTCAGAGCTACAATTTTTCAGTATTATCTTATTATTTGATTTAGATTTTTCTAACACTCATGTTTAAATTGATGGCTAACATTGGTCATATTCATTGTCTAATTGTGCTGAAACTTAAATTTAATAGTTTCATTAAAGAGTCATGAGGTGTGTATTGTATGCCAGGCATGGTTCTGGGTATGTAGCAATGTACAAAACCACCAATGACCCTGATGCATGGAGCTTATACTGTAATGAGGGAAGACAGAAAACAATAAATAAGTATGTGATATGTTGTGTGGAAATAAGTGATGAGCAGAAAAACAGCACAAGGTAAAACATAGAGAATGATGTGGAGGGGGCTGTGGATTGTTGTATAGAACGTTCAGGAAAGATCACTATGAGAAGATGATTTCCAAACAGACACAGATCATCGTATACTCAGTGAGGGCCACTGTCCTTACAGGCCCCTAAGTGGTTGTGTTATCTGTAATACTCCCCTCATATTACTGACCAGTGCTTCTTGGTTTAAAATAAAGTAAAATTAAAAACAGAAAAAAAGCAACTCCTTCCACAGGAATCCCATGTCTGCCTAATTTGGGAAGTCCTCCCATCTGAATAAATGAATCTCTATCCGGTTGCACGGGTATTGTAAATTTGGGCCCCACTTTTTCAAAGGCCCCGAGCTCAGGTTCTAATTTTTCTCAGAAGTACAATTTAATCAGCAGCTGAAAAATTCAGCGAGTGTGCAGTGCTTTCCAAGCTACTGGCTTTATTAAGGGAAACAGATAGAGCTCTGACATACCAGAGCTTAAAACTACAACTCCCGATACCACGAGAACATTCAAAGCCCAGATGGGTACTGGCCCCAACACTCCTGTGAGTCATATAGTTTAAACTTCAGTTTTACTGTTGTGGCTAGAAATTCCTTTTTGATACCTGAAGATTTCTCTTTCTTTTCTCTTTTCAGCTATGTCTTTTCACATCTGTCTTTCTACATATATTTCCACCTAACTCTCTGTCTCTATCTATTTTTAATATTATATAACTGTGTGTTTGAAGTTGCAGGTATGCAGCTTGGTAGGTGTGGGTGAGAGTTCTAGAATCTTCTCAGTCCTCCATGTTAATCAGAAGTTGAAGAGTTGCAAAGTATTTCCTATATGCTAAGCCCGGTTCTTGAATTATTCCTAAGAAAAAGTATATATAACATACTTCATATATTCAAAAGTCTGATTTTAACCATTTAATTTAAGGTAGCCAGAACTAGTATAACTACCTTACTAGTCGGAAATTACCCTAGTATCCACAAAGTAAGACAATAGACAAGTTTTCCTGTTGCTTATAATGAAAACAATAAGGTTCAAGTAACCAGATTTGGACAGGTGAATGCTCATCCATTTTTTAGCTTATTAAACTCTAGGAGGCTGGATTAGAATAACAAAATATTTCCCTATTGTTCATCTAGGACACTTTGGAACATTTAAAAACGCACTTCATATGTCTGAGCAAAACAAAATCACTGTGTTTGCTTCAGACAAAGACCTCATGAGATTTAAGTTATGTTGCAAGTTATAGAACCTCCATCTACAAATGTTTACACATGGTGGCTACAGAATCCTCTCCTGCTAAAGATCTTATGGAGCCTGCAGAAATCCTTCCTCAAAAGATACAACATATATGTTGATTCATTCAATGTTTTCTTTCACTGATTAGGCTGGGAGAAGTTGTCTGAAAGGGATAAACAGACTTTCAATTTTAAGGATAGAGGAAGGTTCTAAAATCCACTTCCAAAACTCCATATCAAAACTGACATTAATAGGTGAGGTACAGTCAGAACCAAGAATGTGGAATAAATTCAAATGGACAGTTATTAAATCCAGAAAAAAATTCACATCTTCCAAGTGAAGTGGAAAAAAAAGAAGCCATAATTCAGAGCTTTCTCATCAATTTTTATTGTTATTTCATGAAACATATGTTAAAATTAATTTGATAAAGCTTTGAAATAGATATCTTAATTATTATAAGGCTTTGAATTCTTTTTTTAGTTTTTATTTAACCGTAAGACATAGAGAAGGTACATTTGTACATTTAGGGGGTTATTTGCTTTTTTGTGTCTGATTATTTTTGGTTTTTACACTTACAAGAGAAACTTCAGGAGAGTAGCTTACATATTCTTTTATTTCTCTAGAATTCCCATCTGGCTTGCAGAGGACATGTGTTTGTCTTTTGTATTTTTGTACATATATATATAAACATATATAGGCATATATGTATATGTGCGTGTGTGTGTGTGTGTGTGTGTGTATGTATACAGGCAGTCCACAGGTCCTAACCATGTCTTTAACGATGTTGTTGTTACTAGGTGCTGTCCCGCTGGTTCTCGCTCATAATGACCACATGAACAATGTAACAAAACACTGCTCAGTTCTGCATCATCCTCACAATCATTGGTATGTTTGAGTCCATTGTTGCAGCCACTGTGTCCGTCTATCTCATTGAGGGTCTTCCTCTCTTTCGCTGACCCTCTACTTTACCAAGCGTGATGTCCTTCTCTAGGGACTGGTCCCTCCTGATAACATGTTGAGAATACATGGGACAGAGTATTGACATCCTTGCTTCTAAGGAGCATTCTGGCTGTACTCCCTCCAAGACAGATTTGTTCATTCTTCTGGCAGTCCATGGTATATTGAATATTCTTCGCCAACACCATAATTCAAAGGCAGCAATTCTTCTTCGGTCTTTCTTATTCATTGTCCAGCTTTCACACGCATACGAGACGATGGAAAATATCATGGTTTGGGTCAGACACACCTTAGTCCTCAAAGTGACGTCTTTGCTTTTTAACACTTTCAAGAGGTCTTTTGCAGCAGATTTGCCAAATACAATACATTGTTTGATTTCTTGACTGCTGCTTCCGTAGGCATTGGTTACAGATCCTTGACAACGTCAGTATTTTCTCTGTTTATTATGATATTGCTTATTGGTCCAATTGTGAGGATTTTTGTCTTGTGTTGAGGTGTAATCCATACTGAAGGCTGTGGTTTTTGATCTTCTTGGGTAAGTGCTTCAGTCCTCTTCACTTTCAGCAAGCAAGTTTGCATCAACTGCATGTTGCAGGTTGTTAATGAGTTTTCCTCCAATCTTAATGCTGCAGTGTCGTCATATAGTCCAGCTTCTTGCATTATTTGCTCAATATACAGATTGATTAAATATGGTAAAATGATACAACCCTAACACACACCTTTCTTGATTTTAAGCCACACAGTATCCCCTTTTTCTGTTCTAATGACTGCCTTTTGGTCTATGTACAGGTTCCACATGAGTACAATTAAATGTTCCGGAATTCCTATTCTTCACAATGTTATCCATAATTTGTTATGATCCACACAGTCAAAGGCCTTTGTCTAGTCAATAAAACACAGGTAAATATCATTCTGGGATTCTCTGCATTCAGCCAAGATCCATCTGACATCAGCAATGATATCCTTCCTTTCAGGTCCTCTTCTGAATTCAGCTTGAATTTCTGGCATTTCCCTGTTGCTGTACTGCTGCAACCATTTTTGAATGCTCTTCAACAAAATTTTACTTGTGTATGATATTATCTGATAATTTCCACATTCTGTTGGATCACCTTTCTTTGCAATGGCTACAAATGTAGATCCTTTCTAGTTGATTGGCCGGGTAGCTGTCTTCCAAATTTCTTGACATAGATGATTGCTTCCGACATTGCAACTGTTTGTTGAAACATCTCAGTTGGTATCCCCTCAATACCTGGATTCTTGTTTTTCACCATTCCCTTCAGTGAAGCTTGGACTTCTTCCTTCAATATCATCAGTTCTTGATCATACGCTATCTCCTGAAATGGCTGAATGCTGACCAATTCTTTTTAGTACAGTTAGTCTGTGTATTCCTTCCATCCACTTTCGATGTTTCCTGTGTCATTCAATATTTTGTACATAGAGTCTTTCAATATTGCATCTTGAGGCTTGAATTTTTTCTTCAGTTCTTTCAGCTTGAGAAATGCCAAGTATGTTCTTCCCTTTTGGTTTTCTAAATCCAGGTCTTTGCACATTTCATCATAATACTTTACTTTGTGTAGCTGAGCTGCCTTTGAAATCTTCTGTTCAGCTCTCTTCATCATTTCTTCCATTTACTTTATAGGTGTATATATATATGTGTGTACGTATTCATATGTATATACACACATATATTTATATATATTTTTAAGTTGCCATAGAGATAACATCATTTATATTTACTCTAGAAGCAAGATTTTGTATGTTTCATTTTTTGTTTAATACATCTAAACATTTCTTTCATAATTTGTATGAGAAAAGTTATGTGTTTGTGTTCATAAGTGCAATAAAAATACTTTAAAGTATATCATCTGTAATAGTATCATTGAATCTAGGGGAGAAACTATGATTTAAGTGCCAATGTATTAATGTTTGTGACTTATGTTGGCCACTTAGGAGCTAGAAATAACATCAGAACTGGACCTTGCCTGAATCTTGATTGTATTCCGTCTCTTTGCTACAGCAAAGCACGAGTGCCAAAATCATCATTTGGAAAGCACAGAGGGCGTTAGGAAAAGTGGGAGGTTGTATTGTCTTCTCTCATACTGACAAACTTACTTTTGAAATCCTAATGGAAAATTCAAATTGCCGTTTGCCAAAAACAAAACAAAATAAAAATAAAAAACTCAAATTGTATTTTCACAAGAGTCTCTCTGTCTCTGTTCTTCAGAGAAGAAATTCATTCTTGTTATGAAACTCATAATTAAGAATAAATATCCTTGCTGGACACAAGAATAAATTTGTGTTATTTCTTGTACGTGGAAATTCAAATGGCAATTTTTATAGCATTTTGAATATAGAAAGTGAGATGCTTATACACATTAAAATACAATATCAACTATGCAGTATGGGTTTAAAAGGGCATAATTTCTCATCTGGTTTTATTTGAATTAATTCATTTTGATAAGCCTGTGATGTTTACCTAGATAGAATGTCAACTTATTTGTAGAACATTAAAATGTATGTGGAAAATATAACATCTGTTAATTATTTTTCTTTTAAAGACAAATAATAAGTAAGTAGTTTTTTTAATAATTAAATTAAAAAGCTTCCTAGACGGTTGGTTAATTGTTTATCTATGCCCATATTTCACAACTAAAAATGCAAATTACTCACAGTGGTTGTAAGTAAAGTATGGTCTTCAAATATTGCACAAGGAATTTGGGAATTGTAGGAGATTTAGAGATTTTTCAAAAATCTTATTTTCAGATAAGTAACTTCTTGAAAGGGATACTGCTAGATCATGTTATAGCTGGATTTGGAGTTTCACATCCGGGTTTATTTCAATTCTGTGTAAGTTCCTGGATGATTTCCATTGCTCTCGGTCTATTATTAGGGAATAAAGAAGAGGAAACAGATGTTGTGAAACAAAGAGCAATAAATGCAACCAATGAGAAGAATTCAGATGAAAGTATACATCAAAACTGAATTTGCTTGCACCATATGGACATTAAATAAAATGACCAGGCTTTTTCTCTCCTGAAAGAGGGATGAAGAACATTCATATAAATCATGTCGACAACATTATCATCACCAAGAAGTTGATCTCTGCTTTTCTCAGCTTTTCTTTAGATGTGCACTTTTAGATCCATTCTCTCCCAACTCAGTTCAATCTGGCTTTAGCCCCTGTTTTAATAAGTTTTTTTTTTTTCCACTAAGGTTACCAATTACCTTTATGATTTTAAAGTGAATGACCAATTTCATCCTCCTCTTTTTTTTTTTTTTTTAATTATACTTTACTTGCAGGCTTACAGAACAAATAGTTTCTCATTAAACAGTTAGTACATATATTGTTTTTTGACAATGGTTAATCATCCTCCTCTTATCTGACATCTTAACTATAGACATCGGTTGCTGCTCTTCCCTCTTGAAATATTATTTATGCTAGCTTCTGTGTATAGTTTTCCTCCAGTCTCTCTGACCTCTCTTCAGTATCCTTTGTTGACTATTCTCCTTCACCCAGGCCATTAAATGGAGTTCATCAAAGTTTCACCTTGGTCTATTATTGCCTTCCAAGGAGATCTTGTCCACTCCATGGCTTCAGTTTCATTCTGTATACAAAACACACAAGGCATATCATCATCCCAAACTTCTCTTTTGTGTATGAGCAACCTAATGTACAACTGTCATTTGTTTTATGCACATAAATGTCTCCAAGACACTCAAAGTTCACATGTCCAAAATTAACTCATGAACTTCATCTTTGAATAAAAATTGCAAAATGATGATCAGTTAGTATGCCTTTAGTTTCATTCAAAATAAATTATACTCAACAGAAAAAGAATTGTGATGGGCTCCATAGAAGGTGCATTTCAGACAATATGCTTCTCTATCATATGCTCTTTTACCAATCTTTATGCCATGTTGTTAGGTGCTTTCAAGTCAATTCCAATTCATAGAGACCCTATGTACAATGGAACAAAACACTGCCCGGTCCTGCACCATCCTCACAATCGTCATTATGCTTGAGCCCATTGTTGCAGCCACTGTGTCAATCCATCTCATTGAGGGTCTTCCTCTTTTTTGCTGACCCTGTACTTTACCAAGCATAATGTCCTTCTCCAGGGACTGATCCCTCTTGATATATGTCAAAGTATGTGAGATGTAGTCTCACCATCGTTGCTTCTGGTTTTACTTCTTCCAAAACAGATTTGTTTATTGTTTTGGCAGTCTATCGTATGTTCGATATTTTTCACCAACACCATAATTCGAAGGTGTCAATTTTTCTTCAGTCTTCTTTATTCATTGTCCAGCTTTCGCATGCATATGAGGTGATTGAAAACACCATGGCTTGGGTCAGGTGCACCTTAGTCTTCTAGGTAACATCTTGGCTTTTTTACACTTTAAAGAGGCCTTTGGCAGCAGATTTGCCCAATGCAATGCATCTCTTGATTTCTTGACTGCTACTTCCATGGGCATTGATGGTGGGTCCAAGTAAAATGAAATCCTTGACAACTTCAATCTTTTCTCCATTTATCATCATGTTGTTATTGGTCCAGTTGTGAGAATTTTTGTTTTCTTTATGTTGAGGTGTAATCTATACTGAAGGCTGTGGTCTTTGATCCTCATCAGTAAGGGCTTCAAGTCCTCTTCACTTTCAGAAAGCAAGGTTGTGTCATCTGCATAACACAGGTTGTTAATGAGTCTTCCTCCAAACCTGATTCCCCATTCTTCTTCATATAGTCCAGCTTCTGGGATTATTAGCTCTGCATACAGATTGAATAACTACGGGGAAAAGATATGACCATGATGCACATGTTCCTGTTTTCAAACCATGCAATATCCCCTTGTTCTGTTCAAACAACTGCCTCTTGGTCTAAGTACAGGTTCCTCATCAGCACAGCTAAGTGTTCTGGAATTCCCATTCTTCACAATGTTATCCATAATTTTTTATGATCTACACGATCGAATGCCTTTGCATAGTCAATAAAACACAGGTAAACATCTTTCTGGTATTCTCTGCTTTCAGCCAAGATCCATTTGACATCAGCAATAATATCCTTGGTTCCGTGTCCTGTCCTGAATCTGGCTTGAATTTCTGGCAGTTCCCTGTCAATGTACTGTTGCAGCCACTTTTGAATGATCTTCAACAAAATTTTACTTGTATGTGATATTAATGATATTTTTTGATAATTTCCGCATTCAGTTGGATCATCTTTCTTGAAAATACGCGTAAATATGGATCTCTTCTAGTTAGTTGGCCAGGTAGCTGTCTTCCAAATTTCTTGACATGAATGAGTGAGCACTTCCAGCTCTGCATCCATCTGTTGAAACATAAAGAGTTGTTTCTTTATGCCAAACCACTGCTAATCATAAATTGGTTTCTCAAGAAACTTCTTCTGCAAAAAAGAATGCTCTTAGTTGTCAGCATAACACTCTAGTCCAATTATAACTTATTGTTAATTAATTAAATCATAATTTATTTTAAAAATCCTGAATTTATAGAAATACAGAAGACTAGTTCCCTGGTCCCATTACATTTTAATGAAAGGAAAACAAGTAATAAATATGACCCATTGAGGTCGAGTGGATTCTGACTCATAGAGAACCTATAGGACAGAGTAGAACTGCCTCATAGGATTTCTAAGGAGTGGCTGGTGGATTCCAACTGCTGACCTTTTGGTTAGCAGCTGAGCTCTTACTCACTATGCCAAGTATGTATATAAAATAAAATAATTTCAGATAGTGATATGTGTTATATAGAAAATTAGACAGGAAAATAAGTAGACTTTTTTGTTTGTTTTTTTATGTGGGGGCTACTTTAACTTGAAAGTAGGGGTAGTTCTTTAGTGTTCCTTAACATTTGTGGTGAGACCAGAAGGACAGAAAGGAGCCAGTAGAGCAAAAGTCAGAGAGAAGAACAATTGAGGCAGGGATGTAGAAGTTCAAATGACCTAGGAAAGATGGAGGGGGATGAGCTTACATCCTTTTAGGAAAAAAAGACACAAGGAGCCAGAAAATGGTCAGGGGAGAGTTAAGAGAGAGATCAAAGAAAATGAAGTGTTGGTGAGAGAAGCACTAACCAACTCAGGTAGAAGTCCTTGCCCAAGGAAAGTTTGTATTTTATTCAACTTGTAATGGAGAGCCAATGGGAGTGAGGGAGCTTAACAAGGACAATGACATGACTTGATTTTATTGTTGGTGGTGTTAGTTGCCATCATGTCATGGCAATCTCGTGTGTTACAGACTAAATGCTCCATAGAGTTTTCTTGGCTATCATCTTTACGGAAGCTGACTCCAGGCCTATCTTCTCCAGTGCCATTAGGTGGGTTTGAACTGCTAACTTTTAAGTTAGCAGTTGAGTATAAACCATTTGTGCCATCTAACCAAAACAAACAAACAAACAAAAAAGACAAAACCCATTGCTGTTGAGTTGATTCTGACTCATAGCGACCCTATAGGACAGAATAGAATTGCCCCATAGGGTTTCCAAGGAGTGGCTGGTAGATTCGAACTGCTAACCTAAAGTTAGCAAGACAGTGCCAAAAATCTTGAAGAAAAGGATCTTTATGTTTCATATTTAGATGCTGAAGGCTCTTTCCTCCAGGGGAGTAGACACTGAAGGCCAAACAACTACACTACAGCATATTGGATAGGTGCTGGTCCCAGCCTTCACCCTCACAGAGAGCTTTACTTTATGGGGGCACACAGATAAAGCCATCCAGAAGCTGTAGATGAGGAGGTAAGCCTGGAAACCACTTATATTCAATGGATAATCTTTCTACACACATCAAGATGTAGTGGAAACACACTGTCTTTTTTAGTTCCCCTTTCCTCCTCAAACTGCTCAGGTAGAATGGAGAACAAATAAAATCAAGCAGCACATTATTCATGAAGTCAATAACAGGACCTTGAGATTTTTCCAGAACTCACATCTCATCTCATTATTTAAGAGAGATATCAGACGTCTTGAAATCTACTGGTGGATGAATTGATTTCAATATGATTACGTATCAGAAAGGCTAGATATCTAGGTTGCCAAGACCATAAACCAAGAAAAAGTTAACTTCTGTTCTCAGGCTCTACCTAAGGAACAGTTAGATGTTTTCTTAAAGAAAACCTTGGACTACTTGTTGAATAAAATTTTATTCAGTTAAGGAAAGAAAGTACCCCTGAATACTAGGGAATAAAAGCAGTAGCATTATCAACCTGCTACTATGGAGACACAGAAATGTCCATGGTTTTGGTAGACATTTTCATGGTAGAGTTTTGACTTACAAGGTAATGTACTTACTGCAAAATTTCTTCATGTCCCAGGCCTCAGTCCAGGTACTCCATCAGTATTTGTAATCACTCTCTAGTTGTTATTATCCAGCCCCATGACTTGAAATATCTTCCAGTTTATGACACCCAGATTTCTTTCTCTAGTTTCCACCTATCTCCCAAACACTGTGTCTTAGTTGTCAGGTGCTGGTATAACAGAAATACCACAAGTGGATGTCTTTAACAAACAGATGTTTATTCTCTCACAGTCTGTTGTTGTTAGGTGCTGCTGAGTGGGTTCCAACTCATAGTGACGTTATGTACTACAGAAGGAAACACTGCCTGGTCCTGCGCCATCCTCACAATCATTGTTATGCTTGAGTCCATTGTTGCAGCCACTGTGTCAATCCATCTCATTGAAGGTATTCCTCTTTTTTGCTGACCCTGTACTTTACCAAGCATGATGTCCTTCTCCAGGGACTGATCCCTGTTGATACATGTCCAAAGTATGTGAGACATAGTCTCACCATCCTTGCTTCTAAGGAGCATTCTGGTTGTACTTCTTCCAAGACAAATTTGTTTGTACTTTTGGCAGTCCATGGTATATTCAATATTCTTCGCCAACATCACGATTCAAAGGCATCAATTCTTCTTCAGTCTTCCTTATTCTCTGTCCAGCTTTCGCATGCATATGATACAACTGAAAATGTCATGACTTCAGTCAAGCACACCTTAGTTTTCAAGGTGACATCTTTGCTTTTAAACACTTTAAAGAGGTCCTTCGCAGCAGATTTGCCCAAAGCAATGCACCTTTCGATTTCTTGACTCTGCTTCCATGGGTGTTGATTGTGGATCCATGTAAAATGAAATCCTTGACAACTTCAATCTTTTCTCCATTTACCATGATGTTGCTTTTTGGTCCAGTTGTGAGGATTTTTGTTTTCTTTACGTTGAAGTGCAATCCATACTGAAAGCTGTGGTCTTTGATCTTCGTCAGTAAGTGCTTCAAGTTCTCTTCACTTTCAGAAAGCAAGATTGTGTCATCTGCATAACACAGGTTGTTAATGAGTCTTCCTCCAATCCTGATGCCCGTTCTTCTTCATATAGTCCAGCTTCTCAGATTATTTGCTCAGCATACAGATTGAATAGGTATGGTGAAAGGACACCTTTCCTGACTTTAAACCACACAGTATCCCCTTGTTACGTTTGAACAACGGCCTCATGATCTATGTACAGGTTCCTTATGGGCACACTTAAGTGTTCTGGGATTCCTATTCTTCACAATATTATCCATAATTTGTTATGATCTGCACAGTCAAATGCCTTTGCATAGTCAATAAAACACAGGTAAACATCTTTCTGGTGTTCTCTTCTTTCAGCCAAGATGCATCTGACGTCATCAATGATATCCCTGGTTCCATGCCCTCTTATGAATCCAGCTTGAATTTCTGGCAGTTCCCTGTCAATATACTACTGCAGCCACTTTTGAATGATCTTCAACAAAATTTTACTTGTGTGTGATATTAATGATATTGTTCAATAATTTCTGCATTCGGTTGGATCACCTTTCTTGGGAACAGGCATAAATATGGACCTCACAGTCTAGTAGGCTAGGAGTCCAAATTCAGGGTGTCAGCTCCAGGGGAAGGTTTTCTCTGTTGGCTCTGGAGGAAGGTCCTTGTCATCAATCTTCCCCTGGACTAGGAGATTCTCAGTGCAGGAACCTTGGGTCCAAAGGATGTACTCTGCTCCCTGTGCTGCTTTCTTGGTGGTATGAGGTCCCCTCGTCTCTCTGCTCGTTTCTCTCCTTTATATCTCAAAAGAGATTGACTTAAGACACCATCTAGTCTTGTAGCTCCCATCAGTATAACTGCCGCTAGTCCATCTCCTTAACATCATAGTGATAGGATTTACAACACATGGGGAAATCACATCAGATGACAAAATGGTAGATAACCACACAATACTGGGAATCATGACCTAGCCAATTGACAGATATTTTTGGGGAACACAATTCAATTCATGATACATTATATTTATATTTTTACTTGTTTACTCAAAATCTACTCTTGGATGTCTAATTGGCAGCTTGAACTTAACATATCCTAAGCCAAATGTTTGAGTTATCTTTCTTCAAATCTACTCCTCTTCCAATAGTCCCCAGCTCTGTATGAGAGGTATCCATTCACACAGTTGCTTAGATCAAAAGTTGGAATCATCTTTGCCACTCTCATTAACATCCCACATTGATTCACTAGGCAATCACTTTAAGCATATCTTGAAATTCATCCTAAATCTGTCCACTTGTCCCCATCACCACAGCAATCCTTCCAATTCATACCACCATGTTCTTCCAAATGAATATTGCAGTAGATCCCTGACTGATCTCCCTGCTTCTACTCAAACACCCATGTAGTCTAAAGCTATTGTGATATTTTAAATCTAATATGATTATGTTAAATCTAAGAGTTCTCAAAAGGGTGTTTTCTATTTCCTAACAAACCAAGACAAGAAATTTTCCTTGAAATAGCATCTCTGATCTCCTTTCCTGCTAAAACTGCATTACTGCTATCCACTGCCAACCATGTCACTTCTAAGAATCTTATTATCTCTACCATATTCACAGTAAATGTTGCTGGAATGCAAATTTGTTACCAAGGTTGCTTTCTAGCTGCTCCAAAATTATCAATAGTTGAAGGGCCAGAGTATCTCAAGGAGAATAGACTCCTTCCCAGCTCTTGTCTATTTGTCTCTTACCTTCTCTGTTTATCCCTCCTCTCATTACTCCTCACTTCTCTCAAGTTAAATGAGAAATTCTCCTTACATACCAGTGGATACAAACATGTTATAGGGATGGGACACTAGGTCTGAAAAGCTAGCCCAGTGTATCTTGTTAGACCTATGATTTTGTCATTTGGGGGATATTAATTTATGAATGAGATCCTTTATATTCTTGCTCAGAGCTTTTATTTAGCTGCCACATAGTCCCCTTTATTCTTACTGTTTTTCCCCCTCTATGGGCATGTGGCACCTGTGCTTGAGGTTTCTTTTCAGTCTTTCAGTTAAAAACATGAGATGAATATAGCTCAATAAATTGTCAGGGGAATTGGTGCTATATTTTATTAACAATATATTCAGACAGTGAGGGTTCAACTTATTTGAAGAGAAATATGAAATGCAATGAGATGAACTGACTTCCTGCTGTACAGTTTACAAAGCTCCTTTTGTTTGTAACTTATTGTTACTTTCAGACTTTATGTTTCAGAGGCTTTAGATTGCTCCTTAGAGTTTGGGATTTATCTATCCAGAGCATTACAATGTCATAAAAAAAGAGAAAAAAAATCCTCAAGTTCAAACTTCTATTTTCTATAATAAACGCATAAAATCCCACAGAACTCATTCTCCATGGTAGAATTGTTTGCCCCACAAGCTGAGACTCAGGACAAAGAACTGCACACATCTCTTCTCCCTCAGTTCCCTGCAGTTTTCATTTTTCAAGTAACCATTACAGAGTTCTTTTTTCCAGTTATCGGGATGAATACAAAAAAAATTTAATGCTCCAGGGCATTTCTGTGTTTAAAAAAAAAAGTATCACCTGAGTAACTAATGCAGACCGTATGTGATATTCAACTTTATAATTCCAGTATAGACAGAAAGAAAAAAGATTAACTACACTTGAATACACACTAAAATATATTTGACTCTTCAACTTGTAAGATACTCTTTCAAATGAAAACAAAAAATAGATGACTTTTCATATGCCAAGGGTGTTCAATTTAGAACAATGTCTGCTTGTACGTATCAACACCGAAAAAATGGACAGCACAGAATGTAGAGCAACCAGCTCCTCTCACCTGAGAGAGCTACAGCTCCTGACCTATATTTTTTATATAAAAATTACCTGGTCACTACTATACAGCATTGCTTGCTAAAAGTGAAGAGGCTTCGAAGCACATACAGATAAAGATCAAAGACTACAGCCTTCGCTGTGTATTACACCTCAACATAAAGAAATGAAAGATCCTCATAACTGGATCAATAAACAACTTGATAAACAGAAAAAGATATTGAAGTTGTCAAGTATTTCATTTTACTTGCATCCGCAATCAATGCCCACGGAAGTAGCAGTCAAGAAGAAATCAAATGAGGTATTGCATTGGGTAAATCTGCTGCAAAAGACCTTTTTAAAGTGTTCAAAAGCAAAAGTGTCACTTTTAGGACTAATGTGCCCCTAACTCAAGTCATGGTATTCTCAATCACCTCATATACGTATGAAAGCTGGACAATGAATAAGGAAGACTGAAGAAGAATTGATGCCTTTAAATTAGGATGTTGGTGAAGAGTACATGGACTGCCGGAAGAATGAACAAATCTGTCTTGGAAGAAGTACAGCCAGAATGTTCTTTAGAAGCAAGGATGTTGAGACTTTGTCTCATGTATTTTGGACAAGTTATCAGGAGGGACCAGTCCCTGGAGAAGGACATCATGCTTTGTGAAGTAGAAAACCAAAAAACCAAACCCACTGCTGTCTTGTCAATTCTGACTCAGAGTGGCCCTAAGGACAGAGTAGAACTGCCCCATAGGGTTTCCAAGGAGTGGCTGGTGAATTCAAACTGCCAACTTTTTGGTTAGCAGCCAAATGTTTAACCACTGTGCCACCAGGGCTCCAAGGGCCAGCAAAAAAGAGGAAGACCCTCGACAAGATGGATTAACACAGTGGCTGCAAAAATGGGCTGAAACACAGCAATGGTTGTGAGGATGGTGAAGGACCAGCCATTGTCCCATTCCATAGTACATAGGGTAACTATGAGTGAGAACCAAATCAATGACACCTAACAACAGCAACAATTATAAAGCGTCAGTATCTGTAGTTTGGGGATCAAAAGTATTTCAAAGCTTCTGAATGCGTAGGTTCCATGGGGACATTTGACTACGGCATAGGTGATATTCAGAGTAATTATTACCAGCAAATTCTCTTTGGAGAAGAATAATCACCTTTCCAAAGTGTTTGCTATGATAATTATTTCAAAACAAAAGCATAGAAATTGTTTTCAACATATTGGATTAAAAAAAAAAAAGCAGTAATTTACGTTTATTGTTTTTTACACTCCCAATATATCAAAATCTTGCAATCTTTAAATACGGGAAAAAAAACTAAATTAACATGTTTAAATAGCCAATACAATGAGGCATTTTGTTTTAAAGCTTCCTACCATAAAATCAGAACATGCTTTTTCAATTGCAAATGGCAAAATAATGCATAGATACAATTTTTAAACCAATAGTAAAGAAAATACAAACAGTATAACTTATATAGCTCTTATATATGGAAGAAAAACTACTTTTATCTGTTGTTTCAAGTGGTATGGCATAAATAATGCTTTGAAAATTGCTAAAATTAATATTTCAATTTTTTGTTTATATATGAATAATTATATAAATCAAAACCAAACTAAACCCACTGCCAATGAGTTGATTCTGACTTAATATATAATGATATATTAAACTTTTGATAAAATATTATAACAAAAATCAAAATGCTTTGACAAAGAATTGACTCCCTCACTCAAACAAGTCTTTCTTCCCATCTCCCTGTTTTCTTCAAAGACAACAATAGTGTAGTGGAAAGAACATAACACTCCTAATTGAGAAATTGGTTTTGAATTCTTCTTGAGAGCTTAAATGACCATAGACAATTCAGTTAACCTCCTTGGATCCTAGTTGCAGTGCAGCTAAAGAGAATTTAACTTGTTTCTCTGGCCCTTAGTAGCTGCCATGAGACTCATACAACATGTACAAATATAAAATCAAACATGAAAACTTCTAAAAGGTAGAGGTACCCAAAGATGACATGGGGTGTCTCAGGACCCCCATGCTTATGCTTAAGCGATATAGGATGGCCACTGGAAGAAATCTGGGTGAGGAAACTCAAGCACTGAAAGGGGCTCTGGACTTGTATCACTGCTAACCCTTAGGTTTCATGACTTACTGATCTCCATATTTCTAATCTTCTGGTCGCGCAGTGGTAAAGTGCTTGATTGTTAACCAAAATGTCAGCAGTTCGAACTCACCAGCCACTCTGTGGGAGAAAGATGTGGCAGTCTGCTTCTGTAAAAATTACAGTCTCGGAAACCCTACGGAACAGTTTTACTCTGTTGCGTAGAATGACTATGAGTCAGCATGGAGCCCTGTGGCAAAGTGGTTAAGAGTTCAGGCTGCTGACCAAAAGATCGGCTGTTTGAATCCACCAGCTGCTCCTTGGAACCCCTATGAGGCAGTTCTACTCTGTCCTATAGGATCTCTAAGAGTGAGAATCAACTCGATGACATACAACAATAAAATGAGTCAGAATGGACTAGATGGCAATCGGTTAATCTTTTTAAATACTGCTTTCATCAAGACACTTTGTTTTTTTTACAAAGTCTTGTTAATTTAATGCATAAAGAATCAAATTCCTGTGAGTGATTTCTATGGCCAATGGTCTCTATCTAAACATATTTATCCTTTAATAGAACCTTCTATTCTAGCAGGACGGTCGTTACCTTGTCCCACACATGCAAGGTCATGCTTGCCTCTGTCCTTTTTTTTCCATTTGAAATGATTTGTTACTTGTGTATTTAGGCTAATCCTTGCATTCTTCAAGACCTAACTTATATTTTATCTTCCCTATAAAACCTTCTAATCAAATGAGATAATGTACATGAATGTGATTTGAACATCACTATACTAATTTATCTTGTTATTTTTCTCTGTTTCGTTTTCATTTATGTCTCTATTCATCTGAGCGGGAAAGAATGTGAATCATTATTTTATATATGCATTCTTACATTTCTGGTGTTGCTGATTTGCTATTTGTATCTCATTATCTAGATTTTGCATACCTTAAGGCTATTGAATTTATAGAAGGCCGTACTCTTTGCATTCTCTGCTGTACAGCATTGTATATATAGTATTCATTTGACTGATGTAAATATTCTGTGGGATGGGAGAGGAGACTAGCCCATAATTTTTTCCAATATCCATTACATTCTAATAAATGTGTTCATTCCTCCTCACTTCACAAAATAGATGCATCTCAGGAAAACTAATTCTAATATGTATTCTCTTTCCTGGATGACTTTCATTATAAAATTGGAGTCTTTCTGTCTAAAGCTAGGCTTTAATAGATTGTGTTATAGAACACTGATGAGGAAGTGATTAAAATAGTAGTCAGATGGAATCTCGGATAGGAAGAATTGTTAAACAGAAAGTTTATGGGCATTTTGAAAATCAAACTAAAATAACTGGAAATCAGTAAGGGTTTATCAAGAAAGAGGCATATCAAAATGGTATGACTTGCTTTTTAGCAGTGTTGCTGGTGTTATTGATCTAGAAAATACAAGATAGTATATTTTAATTTTAGTGAGGTATTTGACATGACTTTCTTAATATTCTTGAGGATAAGAAATAGATTTATAACTGGTGGATGAATACATAGAGTAGATTAATATCAACTTGACAGAGGTTTTTTCTAGTTTGATGATAATTGTGCCTTTGGTTTTGTTCAATACCAAAATAATAGTAATAAGAATAATAGTAATAAAAATTATAATGACAAGGATAAGACATGGAAGGTATGCTTATCAAATACTGAATGGCATGTAGCTGGTAGAGATAATAAAAAATTCAGATGTAAAATTATCTCAACAAGCTAGAATACTTAGTCCAAAGATAAAAGATTAAATTTAACAGGCATATTCCAGATAAAATCTTATATTTAGGTTAAAAATCAGTTGTGAAAATACAGAATGAGATGTAGCTGGGAAATTTCATAAGTTAATATGAAACTTCAGTGCTATAAAGTTAATGTGATCAAAGACAAGTGAAGCACAGGGACTAGCTCAATGGGGTGAGTGTGGGAGGCACATGTTATACAATGCTGTTGGGACCATAACTATAGCCTTCTTCTCTGTTCTGAGTGGCTGGAGAAGAACATGCTGGTTGACACGTGAAGATCAAGTGAAAGATCTAGTTAGGTTTAAGATGAGGAAACTTCTGAGAGAGGATAGGCAAACTCTCTTCAAATACTTGAAAGGCTCTCATATGGGAGACAAATAAAACTTTATTCATGAAGTTAATAAGGGTAGAATTAAGATCAACAGTGAGGAAAACATTGTAGTTGTTCTGTGCCATCAAGTCGGGAACACATTACCTCAGTTAAACAGAAGAAATATCTACAATCAGAATGAACCTACCTATGTGTTACTGAGTTAACCTGTCACTAAATCAAAACCAAACCAGTTGCCATCAAGTCAGCTCCAAGTCATGGCAACTCTGTGTGTGTCAGAGTAGAACTGTGCTCCATAGGGTTTTTAATGGCTCAATTGTCAGAAGTAGATCACCGGGTGTTCTTTCTAAGGCATCTCTGGGTAGGCTTGAACTTCCAACCTTTTGGTTATCAGCTCAGTGTGTTAACCCTTTGAACCACGCAGGTATACCTACCTGTCCCTAGAAACGAGTAAACAAAGTAGTTGAGAACTGGCTATGAATAGTTTAGGGAGCAATGGATAGAATGATGATCTAGATGATGTACAGGAACCCCTCAATCTAAATTTCCATACACGTTTTTGAGAGAGAGAACAACAGATGTGTGAAAACTCTTAAATGATATCAACTGCAAAAGGTGGGTGCAGTGGGAAAGATTTTATATCAGCTGACCTCCAAATCTGCTTTCCTATTTTCTCTGTAACTTAATGTAAACTATAAAAAGTTAGAAAACAGCACTGTATATGTTTTGAGTAAAAAGCAAGGACAGTATATGGGAATACAAGTTTAAGGTTTTACGTGCTTTGATTTTAGACTTAATTCTAAACTGAAGAGCAAAGACATCATTATCAATGAAAAGAGGCTGTAGTGGAATAATATACGTATACACCTGCATACATATCTAAAAACAGTCAGAAATTAAATTTCTACTAACCCGAAGTTTATCAATATTCACTTACCAGGTTTTCAACCCCTCCTCCCCAAATCATTAGGCTAAGAAAACAAAAGAATATGCCTGAAGCCAAAAACCATTCAGAGGTCACCCATAAACACAACTTCCCCTACATATCTAACAAAAAGGTAATAGAAGCTGCTGGAAAGGAAAGATAAGAAATAAGATAATAATAGTGTGTTTCAAAGCTGTGAACTTCAAAGGGAAAAAGGTTGAAGGGGAGAAAGGAAATCAAAGAAGGGGGGTGATAGGGATAGGAGTGGGACAGAAGTAAAAAGAACTTATTATAATGACTTTAGGTTCACTGCTTCTTTTTTTTTTTAAAGCTTGGCCTAATTTATAATGTAACTCTGGCGAAGGGGATTTACTTTAAGATATTTAGATTTTTATTTATATTTAGCCAACTAATCATTTGCCTTTAGAAACAAAAAGCTCTGATGTTCAGAGACTTCTTTAACAACAATTAAAAAGGTTGATATTCTCTCAGGATCTCCTGAGCTTTTGGAAAAGTGACAATAGACTTAAAAATAACTTTGTTATGCCAAAATTTCTGATAGGTGGGCAAAGAATTTGAGGGGCATTACAGTGACTTTCAATTACCTATCTTTCGACACTTAACAGTTCCTCATGGTGTCCTACCTAATGAATAACTCTGCAAATGGTAAGAAAACCAGAATTCTTAATTGCCACTACTCGAAAATTAGCAATAATCATGAGCAATGCTACGGAAGAACCTGGTATAAAATAGTGTATTTATAGAGCAATGAAAGTTGAGTATTCACTTTGAGGATGTGTTATTCTAAAGTGGATAGAAAGGATTATTTTAGCTTTAGAAAATCTCATGGAATTTTATTGGTTCGAAAAGCAAGTAGTAATAAAAGTAGTTACAGTAATTGTAAAACTATTTTTTATTGGATTGATATATTTCCTGAACATGCTGTGATTTATAAGCCAATCAAAAATTATCTTGGAAGTAAATATAATATTTTTTACTTATATCTCAACATTAACATCTGTAATATGAATTTAACTAAGTTAAATTGACATTACTAATTTAAACTGCACAATTTTCCTCCACCAAGATTATAGTCTAGAATTTGGCAAATGTTACCCTTGTTTCGAGGAGCCCTTGTTAAAGCGCTCAGCTGCTAACTGAAAGGTCAGCAGTTCGAATTTTCCAGCCACTCTGTAGGAGAAAAATGTGGCAATTTCCTTCTGTAAAGATTGTTGTTGTTTTGTTGTAAGGTGCCAGTCGAGTTGGTTCGACTCTTAGTGGCACTATGTCAAACAGAATGAAACACTGCCCGATCCTGCATTATCCTCACAATATTTGCTATGTTTGAGCCCGCTGTTGCAGCCACTGTGCCAATTCATCTCATAGAAGTTCTTCCTCTTTTTCCCTGACCCTCTACTTTACCAAGCATGATGTCCTTTTCTAGGGATTGGTCCCTCCTGATAACACGTCCCAAGTACTGGAGACAAAGTCTCACTAACCTCACTGCTAAGGAGCATTCTGGCTGTACTGCTTCCAAGACAGATTCTTTCCTTCTTCTAGTATAGTCAATATTCTTTGCCAACACCGTAATTCAAAGACATCAATTCTTCTTTGGTCTTTCTTATTCATTATCCAGCTTTCACATACATACGAGGCAACTGAAAATACCATGGCTTGGGTCAGGTGCACCTTAGTTCTCAAAGTAACATCTTTATATCTATAAAGATTACAGTCTTGGAAACCCTATGGGTCAGTTCTACTGTGTGCTACAGGATCTCCATGAGTCAGAATTGACTCAACTTTAATAGGTTACAGTTGTTTCTTATTTGAGCTTCCATTTTTATCATTTTTATGACACAAACATATACAGAATTAAATATCCAAAAAATGGTGCTAGAGTGCATTATGATGTCTTGTCCACATTTAATATCACTGTTATTATTTTATTATAAGTCATCATGTGCAAAGAATTTAAAAATTAGGATAGTAATAATAATCGAAAGGAAAGAACAAAAAAGTTGGAAAGCAGAGATTAATTGAATAAATAGCAGCATTTCTAAAAAATTGATTTTCAGATAATTGTCTAGATTTCGGATACTGTGTGTTTAGGCTACTGGGTCATGTCAACCAAGCATTGACCAGTTCAGAATCTTGCATATTGCCTTTTTTTCCACATTATTTTTTTATCACAACCTGGAAGTGAAGAAATAAGATGAGAAAAATACAGCAATAGCCCACAATAGCCTTTTAACTATAGTTTTCTGTTTAGCTCTGGTTAGAGTACTTCAACTTCTAGGTCATATGCAGAGAGTAAAAAATCGAATGGTTTTCAAAACAGGCAGGGACAGTTTCAGTCACCCATTCCAAATCCCTCCTTTTGTTGGTGAGTTAAACAATGTCTTTGTTATAAATAAAATTGTGCCCCCACTCCCCGCAAGAAGATATTAAAGTCCTATCCTTTGTACCTGCCTGTTCACATTGAGGAACCCTGGTGGCACAATGGTTAAGAGCTGGGCTGCTAACCAAAATGTCGGCAGTTTGAATCCACCAGGCACTCCTTGGAACCCTATGGGGCAGTTCTACTCTGTCCTATAGGGTGGCTATGAGTCAGAATTGACTCCACAGCAATGGGTTTTGGTTTTATCCACATTGAATGTGACCTTAATTGGGAATAGGATTTTTCTATTATTATGTTAATAAGGTCATACTAGGGTCAAATTGGTCCTAAACTTAATCCCTTCTGAGTGACTCTTATAAAAAGGGAAAACAAGGGGATGCCATGTGAAAATGGAGGGGCGGATTCATCTACAAACCCAGGAATGCCAAGGATTGCTGGCAGCTACTAGAAACTGAAGGATTCCTGGTGGTGCGGTGGTTAAGCGCTCAGCTTCTAACCCAAAGGTTGGCAGTTCTACTCTATCCTATACTCCTATACTGTGGCTGGAGCCCTGGTGGTACAGTGGTTACCCACCCAGCTGCTAACCTAAAGGTTGGCGGTTTGAAGCCACCAGCTGCTCCCTGGGATAAAAATGTGGCAGTTTGCTCCCATAACAATTACAGTCTTGGAAACCCTATCGGGCATTTCTACTCTGTCCTATTAGGGTTGCTTCTCGACTCACGGGCAACAGATTTTAAAGGGTCACTATGATCAGAAAATCCTCACAACTGGACTGATAAGCAACATCATGATAAACAGAGAAAATATTGAAGTTGTCAAGGATTTCATTTACTTGGATCCACAGTTAACATCCATGGAAGCAGCAGTCAAGAAATCAAATGATGCATTGCATTGAACAATCTGCTGCACAAAACCTCTTTAAAATGTTAAAAAGCAAAAATGTCACCTTGTAGACTAAGACGTACCTGACCCAAACCGTGGTGTTTTCAATCGCCTCATATGCAGGTGAAAATTGGACAATAAATAAGGAAAACTGAAGAAAAATTGATGCCTTTGAGTTGTGGAAATGTATTCTATCAGTTAAGCCCATTCATAGGACTATCTGACTAGGACTAAGTAGATTGACAAACATAAAGACCCATAATTATATTTTGTTTTGACTATGATTATATGTGATTGTTAAAATGTCTTTAACCTTTCCAGCTCTTTAGGGTAAATTTAAAGCTGGGCAAATTTTACAATACTGACATGACAGTCTTTACAGAATGAAAATAAGGGACATACACTGTCTTAGTTACCTAGCGCTACCGTAACAAAAATGCCACAAATGGGTGACTTTCAAGAAAAGAATTTTATCTGCTCATCATTCTGGAGGCTAGATGTCCAAATTCAGAGCAGTGCATCTAGAGAAATGTCCTTCTTTGTCTTTTTCAGCTTCTAGTAGCTGCAGACAATCCCTTGACTTTCCTGCACTTGTGGATTCATCTGCCTTCTTTTTCACATGGCAAATTCCCAGTTTGTATGTGACTCTCTGTGTCAATACTCCTCTTTATAAAACACCACTCAGAAGGGATTAGGTTTAGGACCTACCGCAATCCAGTATGGAACCCTGGTGGTGCACTAGTTAAGAGCTCAGCTGCTAACCAAAATGTTGGCATTTCAAAACCGCCAGCTGCTCCTTGGAAACCTTGTGGGGCAGTTCTAATCTGTCCTACAAGGTCGCTGTGAGTTGGAAAGGAGTCAGAGTCGCCTGGACAACAACAGGGTAATCCAGTATGACCTCGTTAACATAATAAAAGAAAAATCTCGTTTCCAAATAAGATCACATTCATAGGTATTGTGATGGTTAAGATTGTGTGTCAACTTGGCTGGGCCATGATACTCAGTGTTTATATGTGGTCACTCCCATGACTGAATATACTGTGAGTAAGCCAATCACATGACAGGGAGTTTCCTTGGGGGTGTGGCCTGCATCTGAATATAAGCAGATGATCTGGCTGTTTGCTCACTCTGGATCGTGTGGCTGCCTCCTGTTCACCTGACCTCCAGTTCTTGGGACTTGCGCTGTCAGCTTATCTGCCAAACTTGGGATTCGTCCAACTTCACAGCCTGTGAGCACAGCCCTGCTCTCTGACCTGCCGATCTTGGGTTTGCCAGCCCCTACAGCTACGTGAATCAGGAGAAACCTTGCGGTCTTGCCTGCTGTTCTTGGAATTTGTGGACCTTCACAGCCTGTGAGCGGGAGCCCTGTTCTCTGACCTACAGATCTTGGGCTCACCATTTTCAGCGGCTCCGTGAATTGGGATAGGCCAATTTATATTTATCAAATGACTCAAAAAGCTGCTAGTTTTGAGTGGGGACCAGAACAAGAGAAGGCTCTGCAACAGGTTCAGACTGCTATCCAAGCCACTCTGCCACTTGGACAATATAATCCAGCTGATCCAAAGGTGCTTGAAGTGTCAGTGGCAGATAGAGATGCTGTTTGGAGTCTTTGGCAGGCGCATACTGGTGAATCACAGTGCAGGCCCTTAGGATTTTGGAGCAAAGTTCTTCCATCCTCTGCAGGTAACTACTCTCTTTTTGAGAAACAACTTTTGGCTTGTTTCTTGGCCTTAGTAGAGACTGAACACTTAACCATAGGACACCAAGTCACCATGCGGCCTGAGCTACCCATCATGAACTGGGTGTTGTCGGACCCACAGAGTCATAAAGTTGGACGTGCACAGCAGCACTCCATCATTAAATGGAAGTGGTATGTTCAAGATCAGGCCCAAGCAGGACCCAAAGGCACAAGTAAGTTGCATGAGGAAGTGGCCCAAATGGCCATCATCTCCACTCCCATCACATTACCTTCCATCTCCTATTCTGCACCTACGGCCTCTTGGGGAGTTCCTTATGATGAGTTAACTGAAGAAGAGAAAACGCATGCCTGGTTTACAGACGGTTCTGCGCAATATGAAGGCACCACTTGAAAGTGGATAGCAGCAGCACTACAGCCCCTTTCTGGGACCTCCCTGAAGGACAGTGGTGAAGGGAAATCCTCTCAATGGGCAGAACTTCAAGCAGTGCCCCTGGTTGTTCACTTTGCTTGGAAGGAGAAATGGCCAGATGTGCGATTATATACTGATTCATGGGCTGTGGCCAATGGTTTGGCTGGATGGTCAAGGACTTGGAGGGAACATGATTGGAAAATTGGAGACAAGGATTTATGGGAAAGAGGCATGTGGATAGACTTCTCTGAATAGGCCAAAGAAGTGAAAATATTTGTGTCTCATGTGAATGCTCACCAAAGGGTGACCTCAGCAGAGGATTTTAACAATCAAGTGGATAGGATGAAATGTTCTGTGGAAAGCAGTCATCTTCTTTCTCCAGCTACTCCCGTCAGTGCTCAGTGTGCTCATGAACAAAGTGGCCATGGTGGCAGGGATGGAGGTTACACATGGGCCCAGCAGCATGGACTTCCACTCACCAAGGCTGACTTGGCTACAGTCACTGCTGAGTGCCCGATCTGCCAGCAGCAGAGACCAACACTGAGTCCCTGATATGGCACCATCCCTCAAGGTGATGATTCCTTGAGGTGATCAACCAGCAACCTTGTGGCAAGTTGATTACATTGGACCACTTCCATCATGGAAAGGGCAGTGTTTTGTCCTTAATGGAATAGACACTTACTCTGGATATGGATTTGCCTTCCCTGCATGCAATGATTCTGCCAAAACTACCATCCATGGACTTACAGAATGCCTTATCCACTGTCATGGTATCCCACACAGCATTGCCTCAGATCAAAGGACTCACTTCACAGCAAATGAAGTGTGGCAGTAGGGCCACGCTCATGGAATTCACTGGTCTTACCATGTTCCCCATCATCATGAAGCAGCTGGATTGATAGAACAAAGGAATGGCCTTCTAAAGACAAAAATATGGTGCCAGCTAGATGGCAATACCTTGCAGTGTTGGGGCAATGTTCTCCAGGAGGCTGTATATACTCTAAACCAGTGCCCAATATATGGTGCTGTTTTTCCTTTAGCCAGGATTCATGGGTCCAAGAATCAAAGGATGGAAATGGGAGTGGCACCACTATTACCCCTAGTGACCCACTTGGAAGATTTTTGCTTCCTGTCCCTCCAACCTTATGCTATGCAGGTTTAGAGGTCTTAGTTCCAAAGAGAGGAATGCTCCCACCTGGAGACACATCACTGATTCCATTGAACCGGAAGTTAAGAATGCCACCTTGCCACTTTGGGCTCGTTATGCCTCTGGATCAACAGCAAAGAAGGGAGTTACCATACTGGCTGGTGTGATTGATCCTGATTACCAAGAGGAAATTGGATTGCTATTACATAATGGAGGTAAAGAAGAGTATGTCTGGTATGCAGGAGATTCCTTAGGGTGTCTCAGTACTACCATGCCCTGTGATTAAAATCAATGGAAAACTACAGAAACCTAATTCTGACATGACTACTAATGACCCAGACCCTTCAGGAGTGAAGGTTTTGGTCAGCCCACTAGGCAAAGAACCACGACCAGCCGCGGTGCTTGCTGAGGGCAAAAGGAATACGGAATGGGTGGTGGAAGAAGGTAGTTCTAAATACCAGTTACCGCCATGTGACAAGTTGCAGACATGGGGACTGTAATTATTATGAGTATTTCTGCTCTGTATGTGTGCATCAAATATTTTTGTTTCCTTCACTTATAAAGTATAAGATGTAAATGGGGCTAACGTGTCTTCGATAGTACGTGTGTTAGTTGTATCATGTTAGGCGCAAGTATGAATTTCTAATTGTCTTTGTTCAGAGATTATGCATGGTTAAGGAGATGTGTACATGTGCCAAGTTGACAAGGGGTGGACTGTGATATTAAGATTGTGTGTCAGCTTGTCTGGGCCATGATTCTCAGTGTTTATATGTGATCACTCCCATGATTGAATATACTGTGAGTAAGCCAATCACATGAAAGGGAGTTTTCTTGGGGGTGTGGCCTGCATCTGAATATAAGCAGATTTTCTAGCTGTTTGCTCACTCTGGATCGGGTGGCTGCCTCCTGTTTGTCTGACCTCTGGTTCTTGGGACTTGAGCTGTCAGCTTATCTGCTGAACTTGGGGTTTGTCGATCTTCACAGTGTGTGAGCAGAGCCCTGCTGTCTGACCTACTGATCTCGGGCTTTCCTGATTCTGTGGCTCTGTGAATTGGGAGAGGCCTCTACCCTGGTCCACGAACTTGGGACGTTCTAGCCTCTACAGTCGTGTGAGCTGTTTCCTTGATATAAATCTCCTTCTATATATATTTATATGCTTTACTGGTTTTGCTTCTCTAGAGAACCCAGCCTAAGACAGGTATATTCACAGGCTTTGAACTTCAACATGTGTTTTTTGGGGAAAAATTCAATCCATAACATAGACTAGTTAATTTTTTTCATCTGTAACCAAGTTTCTTGATTACCTATTTTCATGTTACCTACTGGACATTTTTGGAATACTTTTACAGTAAAAACACAGAAAGTTAAATTGAATGGTTATTATCCAAGCCTTCTTGGGTCTTCCAAAGCAAATCAACAAGAAGCTATTAAGTGCTGTGACAGTTTCCAACTTGGGCCCTCTTTATGAACTACAGGGTAAAGAATTGAGTAGAAAGAATAAAAAATTAGAAGCTCTTAGATATCAGCCTCCAAGATGAAGTTGTCATACAACCTTATATGCAGTATTTATATCATTGTAGAAATACTGACTGGCTCGTAGGACAATGGGAGATTTTATTTCCTTGTGGAGGAAAGAAGAGGAGTTTTTACTGTTATTTGTTTGTTTCCATTTGGTGTTTTTGATTCTCATATTGTCCAGGGAATTTAACTAAATTACTTAGAAAATTATTTATAAAGAGTTGGCTAAGTGACATGAAGCTTTAGCAAATATCTGTGTACGACTTTTTAAAATGTAACTGTATCTTCAAGCATCTGGATACAATTCAATTGCTGCATTTGGTGTCATCTTTACCCATGCTTCCCAGAAGTTAAAAGGAACCATACTTATTTGTGATGCTCTTTGGCAGCATAATTGGTCCTGATTTCACTTATTATTCATTCTTGCTAATGCCAGTATGGTTTAATAAACTAAAAAAAAAAAAAAAAAAAAAAAATTTACCCTAAAACACAAATAAAACTTCCCAGAGCTTACATTATTGTTCTTCATATTCCATTATCTTAGATAACTTGTCTATTTCATCACAATGGAGGGACGTTTTCATTCCTACTTGACATTAGATGTGTCCATTTTACTTTGTAATACATTTATCATCAATCAGTTTTCAGGAGCTGAGTCTATTAGTAACATAAAACAGTGGAATGCTGTCTTGATGATAGAGAACAGAGAATGTCAGAGCCACAAAGACAGTAATTCGGGCAGACAGAAAGGCTAACACTTAAATGCAATTTCCGATTTTTTGGAAAGGGATTTTGGACCTTCTTTAGAACTCTTCACTTATTCTCTTGCCCTTCAGGTCTTTCCTTTTCCACTTTTAATATTAGATTTGGGGAGATTCAATTGACTGCAGTGCCCTACTGCCTAATCAGTCAGTAAAAAAGCACCAAAGTCAAGAAAAATATTTTAAGAGATGTCAGTTCCATAAAAGTCAACAGAGATAAAGAGATTTATTGCTTCTTTCCTAACTGCTGACCTGATTCTATTGGAGTTGGAAATCAAGAAAAGCCAATTGTTTGTATGTGGGTATGAAAGCAAGCAAGCAAGCATGAGAAATAGATTTAGTTTGCAGGGTGAAAGGAATAATATTTATAAGTTGTCAGAAGTCCCTAGAAGTTGATATTTTACTGTGCTACTTGAATTTCTGGAACATTATTTGTTTGTTGTTATTATTGTTGGCAGAAGAAAACAAGATAAACTAAACAACATGTAACATTCTGGTTATTATTTTTACATGTTCATTAATTAATGTATTCATTTGACCAATATTTATTATGTTCCTATCTTATACTGGAAATTATGCCAGTAACTAGAGTTATACTGGTGAATCAATCTGATTTGGCTGTATTTTCATGGAACACAGTTTAAAGGAGAAGACTCATATTAGTCGGTAATTTCATATAACAAAACATGGAATAGAGCAAAGATGAGAGAAGAAACTGCTGATTAACCACTGTGCCACTAGGGCTCACCCAGGGTGGTCCCAGTGTCATCTAAAGGGCTGATTTAGAGACTTTTGGGGGTGGAAGGGAATTTAGAGATCATATTGTGGCTCTTTAGTTTACAGATGACAAAAAAAAAAAAATGAGGCTCAGAGAGGTTTATTTTTCACAGAGCTCATTAGCACATTGTTGGTAGTATGAAAAATAAAAATCCAGTTTCCTATGCTCTCTTCATGTCACAGTAAAAACTGTCAAAATGTTATAATGGCCTTTTATATAAGCAATTTCTCTCAAAAGCTGTTCTTGTAAAGGTGACAAGAGCAAGTACTACAGACTGTATAATGTAAGTTATGCTTTAGTTCAGATAGGAGACTGTTAACTCAAATATTGCTATTTATACATATCTCAAGTCTTACAGTGGGGTTTTTTTGTTTGTTTGTTTCAAGTCTTACTATATATGCATATATTAATACTAAACATTTTAGGCTTATTCACTGCCATAACTACAATCATATTCAATAACTTATATATTCCAGTAATTAATTAATTAATTCAAAAAGTAGGAATAAGCCAGAAATTCTGTAATGTGAATAGCTGTTCACATCATCAAACTTTCAAAATGTACTAGTACACACAATCTACAGTCTCTTAACATGATGAAGACATTCCTCCACTTAATGTTATCTGGGAGAGATAAAAAGACAGGAGGATAAAAATTACAGAGATCTGTTTTCATCAGAAACATACAGACTAATGCATTCTGTGCTTGGTTAAAACAAGTTAACTCTACTATGCCAGGAATCATAGTCATCACCACTTACTGTCGGAGTACTATTAGTCTTTTTAAATAAATATACTTAAGCAATTTTGTGACTAATTCATAGAAATAAGAATAAATGTATGGTGAAAAAACAACTTTACTAGAAATTTTCATAACAGTTTAAACATAGGAAATACTAATTTTTATTTCTTATTTTCCTGATTTTGAAGGTGTAAATCTGTCTTACTTTCCAGTGCTGCTGTAACAATACCGCAAGTGGATGGCTCTAAAGAACAGAAATTTATTTTCTCACACTTATGGAAGGTAAAATTCCAAATCAGGGTCTCAGTCGTATAGATTCCTTCTCTGTATTTAGCCCTGGGCATTCCTTGGTTCTTTGGCTTATAAATGATCTTCACATGGCTTCAGTATTCCCCCCACATGTGCAAATCTCTCTGTCTGTTATTCTCTTTTTATAACTCAAGAGTGATTAGATTTAGAACTCACCTGATTGGAGCATGATCTATTGACACAAGAAAGAAAACCCTATTTCCAAACAGGATTACAGTCACAGGTATAGGGGTTAAGATTCCAACAGATATTTTTTGGGAGGTGTAAAATTTAATCTATAACAATACCCAACACAGACAATATCCCCTGAATGGAAGAATGGAACTGACTGATCACCACCTTTTATGCATGAAGGGTCAATATGAGTTGGAATCAACTCGATGGCAAATGGGTTTGGAATATATCCATCTTGTAAATACCGATTCAAGATTTCGAATACATATTCAATGGGTTCTATTTTGTCATTGGTCTCATTCATCTTCTTGCACTTGCAACACAGGGAGGATGACCATCTTCTATGCTTCATAATTAGGCTTTTTTTTTAATTTTTAGACTTATGAACATAAATTAGAATAACAAAGCCAATTAATTATTTTCCCTTTCAATTTTATCAATTTCCTTCCAACCATCTTTGCATACACATCAGCTTTCAGCATCTGTCCATGTCATGGATTGAATTGTGTCCCCCAAAAAATGTGTGTAGCAGCTTGGCTAGGTCATGATTCCCAGTACTGTATGATTGTGTTATCTGATGTGATTTCCTTATGTGTTGTAAACTCTGGCACTATGATGAGATTGTATGTGATCTCCTCATGTGTTTTAAATTCTATCACTGTGATGAGGTTATACTGACGAGGTTGACAAGATTAGTGTCTTAATGCAATCTCTTTTGAGATATAAAAGAGAGAAGCGAGCAGAGACACATGGGAACCTCATACCACCAAGAAAGCAGTGCCGTGAGCAAAGAGTGTCCTTTGGACCTGAGTTTCCTGCGCAGAGAAGCTTCCAGACCAAAAGAAGATTGAAGCATTCCCCTGGAGCTGATGCCCTGAATTTGGACTTGTAGCCTACTGGACTGTGAGAGAATAAATTTCTCTCTGTGAAACCATCCACTTGTGGTATTTCTGTTGGAGCAGCACTAGATGACTGAGACAGTCCACTTATGAATCATATGAAATATATTTTGGTGCATAAATATTGAAAAAGATAGTGTGTATTGTCACATGTTTTCTTAGCAAACAAGTGTACCTGTCTCAAGTCCTTCTCATAAAACATGCATGATGAAATATTTTCTGCTGAATGGATAGCTTCATAAGAATATCATATCTCTTTCTTATCCTTAGAAATATATTGTTCACTGACTAACTTTTGAGTTTAAGGAAATTCATCTAATTTATTGTCATCTGAGGATACACAGTCTGAGATTTCAATTTCAATTTCACTCTCATCATTAGAATCTAGAGTGCAGCTATCTTTCTCCGCCTTCTTATTCTAATTTGTCCAGTAATTTTGAAATGCCTTCATCAGTTTTCTACTCACTGCCATTGTGGGTGGAAAATAAAAATTCTGGTTTCTTAATTCCGTTCAATGAAAGCTTAAAGCAATACATAAGTACAGTGCTACAAGAACGATATCATCGGACTTCCCATGCTTTTTTGAAGCAAAAAATAAAATATTTTGGGCAATGTAATTAAAAAATCTAAAGGATGATGCAACGTTGATGGTTTATTTCACTAATCTACTCAATGGCAATGGGTAGCTTTCCTGGTACAGTGGTTGAGTGCCTGGCTGCTAGCCGAAAGGTTAGCTATTCAAACCCACCAGCTGCTCCACAGGAGAAGGATGTGACAGTCTGCTTCCATAAAGATTACAGCCTTGGAAACCCTATGGGGCAGTTCTACTCTGTCCTACAGGGTCCCTATGAGTAGAAATCAATTTGATTGCAGTGGATTTTGTTTTGGATCATCCTTCTACATAATTATATTTTCTTGCATTTTCTTATTATTTTCATGTTTATTAGGATAACTCAGAAAAAATTAATAATCAATGTTGAGATAACTCCTAACATAAAGACATAGCAAAATATTTCAAGGTATAGGAAAGGTAGATCATCAGTTTTCCATAATGTATCTCATGTTTATAAATGGGTCTGATGGACCCATATGGTAATAGCAAGATACAACTCTTTTTATTCTATTAAAAATATAAATTTTTCTCTTTGTTCATTGGAAGATCTTTATAAAAGAAGCCATGAATTATTGATACTTACAAATAGATAAAACTGCTCAAAGAAGAAACACCAAAACTAAAATTGAATCCCAAGGACATTGTTGATATACCTAGAGTTAAATTTAAATAATGTGCAATTTATATTAATATAAGTTTAATCTGTTCTTTATAGATTTTGTTAAGGTCAGTAGTAGGCATGCTTATCAAAAACGTGCCATCCAAATCTGCTTCTTTCAGATACCTGAGGTCTGAACTTGAAACCTAGATTTTTAATTATTGAATTCCTGGTTAATAAAACTTACTCCATAAAGCTTTTCAAATTAAATAGGATTATTGAAACATTTTCCTTAATATCTCTTCCTAAAATTCTATGGCTTTAAAAATATTTTGAATAAATTTTCAACAATTGTGGGCTTTATTAGAATTCAGTTCTTTAAAAGGAGAACTGTTAAGTGCTTGGCTACTAATTGGAAGATTGGCAGTTCAAACCCACCCAGTGGCTCTGCAGGAGAAAGACCTGACCTATAGGGCATGCTAATCTGTCACATGGGATTGCTATGAGTTGAAATTAACTCAATGGCACCTAATAACAACAACAATAGCTTTCTCCTGATATTAAGTTACTGTCATGGAAAAAAATGTGTTTTTTAATTATCTTTTTTTTTTTTTTTGGTTTTATATATTCTGAAAAGGAAAAATTTGGAGCATGTGACCAAAGGAATAGCATTTGGCTGCAGAATTCTGGTGGCTCCACACCATCCCAAAGAAAAGTTCTAATCCCTTCCAGGGAAGTCAAAGCTTGGAAAAATAAGTTATCAGTTCTGGATGAAGAAGCAAAGTCATGCCACGGTTTTAGCCAAAGACAGCTAAAATTTGTTGATAGGGCCTAAGAAGCCTGCCCTGAAGCTCTCTCAGAGACCATTCAGACAGTAGAAGACTAGTATTACTCGAATACCCCAGTGCACGAGCCATAGTTTACCAAAAATATCTAATGGCAGACAGTTTTCTTCCTCATGCTGTGCTGTGATTAATGTAATTCCAAGCGAGAAAGTTGATGTTAGCTTCAAGGGTTTTTTGCTACAGCAAAGATTTCTCACGTAGTTGGATAAAGACTACAGTTACTAGAATTACAAAATAAAAAGCTCTTCTTGCCAGGAGTATCGTTACACAGGGGTGACATAATGACAACCAATAGAAGACAAAACTTGAATAGATGAATTAACAAAGCTTTAAAAATATTAGGAGCTCTGGTGGCAAAGTTATGAGCCTGGATGCTAACCAAAAGTTCAGCAGTTTGAATCCACCAACCGCTCCTTGGAAACCCTATGGGGCAGTTCTACTCTGTCCTTTAGGGTTGCTATGAGTCAGAATCGATTCTATGGCAATGTTTTTTTTTTTTTTTAACGCTATTAAATATTTTAAGAATTTTGCCTTATATTGTCTACTTGACAATTGTTAGCTTTTGCAATTTCTAGGTGTTCATTTTATGACTTATTCCTTTACTGACTTATTTCAGATTGAAACATAGCAGAACAATGGTTAAGTACAGTGATCTGTATTTGGTTGTCAATAATACAGATTGGTTGCCAGGTTGTCCAACAAGATGCCACGAGCAAGAAGGGTTACCGTATGTCCTAGTTTGCATAGGATGATCCTGGTTTATGACTAGTGTTAATTTTTTTTGTTTGCTTGTCTGTTTTATGATACAGTTTATATTAATATCCCCTTTCACTCTCAAAAGTGCTCTGGTTTGCGTCTCTTTAACAAATGGTGCTGACATAACTGGATATCCATCTGCAAAAAAATGGAAGCAAGATCCATACCTCACACCATGCACAAAAACTAACTCAAAACAGATCAAAGACCGAAATACAAAATCTAAAAAGATAACGATCATGGAAGAAAAAATAGGGACAATGCTAGGAGCCCTAATACATGGCATAAACAAAATACGAAACATAACTAACAATGCACAAACACCAGAAGACAAACTAGATAACTGGGAGCTCCTAAAAAATCAAACCTTTATGCTCCTCAAAAGACTTAACCGAAAGAGTCAAAAGACATCCTACAGACTGGGAAAACAAATTTGGCTATGATAAATCCAATCAGTGTCTAATCTCTAAAATCTGCAAGATACTGCAAAACTTCAACAACAAAAAGACAAATAACCCAATTAAAAAATGGGCAAAGGATATAAATAGACTCTTCACCAAAGAAGACATTCAGGCAGCTAACAGATACATGAGGAAATGCTCACAATCATTAGCCATTAGAGAAATGCAAATCAAAACTACAATGAAATACCATCTCACCCCAACAAGGCTGGCACTAATCCAAAAAACACAAAATAATAAATGCTGGAGAGGTTGTGGAGAGACTGGAACACTTATGCACTGCTGGTGGGAATGTAAAATGGTACAACCACTTTGGAAATCGATTTGGTACTTCCTTTAAAAGCTAGAAATAAAAGTACCATTCGATCTAGCTATCTTGCTCCTTGAATACATCCTAGAGAAATAAAAGCCATCACACAAATAGACATATGCACACCCATGTTCATTGCTGCACTGTTCACAATAGCAAAAAGATGGAAACAATCTAGGTGCCCATTAACAGATGAATGGATATACAAATTAAGGTACATACAATGGAATACTATGCAACGATAAAGAACAATGATGAATCCACAAAACATCTCACAACATGGATGAATCTGGAGGGCATTATGCTGAGTGAAATTAGTCAGTTGCAAAAGGAACAAATATTGTATGAGACCACTATTTTACGAACTCAAGAAAAGGTTTAAACATAGAAGAAGACACTTTTCGATAGTTACGAGGGTGGGGAAGGCAGGAGAAGGGAATTCACTAACGAGATAGTAGACAAGAATCATCTTAGGTGAAGGGAAGGACAACACACAATACAGGGGAAGTCAGCAAACTGGACCAAAGCAAAAGCTAAGAAGTTTCCTAAATACAACCAAACATTTTGAGAGACAGAGTAGCTGAGACTGGGGCCTGGGGACCATGGTTTCAGGGGACATCTAGGTCAAGTGGCATAACGAAGTTTACTAAGAAAATGCTCTGCTTTCCACTTTGGTGAGAGGCATTTGGGGTCTTAAAAGCTTGCGAGCAGCCATCTAAGATGCATCAATTGGTCCCAATCCACCTGGAGCAAAGGAGAATGAAGAATACCAAAGACACAGGGAAAATATTAGCCTAATAGACAAAACGTCCACATAAACTAGGAACTCCATTAGCCTGAAACCAGAAGAACTAGATAGTGCCTGGCTACCATCAATGACCACCCTGACAGGGAACACAATAGAGTCCCTGATGGAGTAGGAGAAAGGTGGGATACACAACTCAAATTCTATTAAGACCAGACTTCATGGTCTGACTGAGACTGGAGGAACCCCCAAAACTATAACCCCCGACAGTCTGTTAACTCATTCCCAAAGCCCACTCTTCAGACAAAGATTAGACCGGACTATAAAACATAAAATAATACTCGTGAAGAATGTGCTTCTTAGTTCAAGCAGATACATGAAACCAAATGGGAGGCCCCTGTCCGGAGGCAGGATGAGAAGGCAGAAAGGGACAGGAACTGGTTGAATGGACACAAGAAGCCCAGGGTGGAAAGGGAGAGTGTGCTGTCACATCAACTAATGTCACATAACAATATGTACATAAATTTTTGTATGAGAAATTCACTTGAGCTGTAAACTTTCACCTAAAACACAAGTAAAAAAAAAAAAATTGCTCTAGTTTGCAAGATAAATAATGTGGTCATTCTACCTATGAAAATCTAAAAGGGCTCATCTCTTATCTCTTAGTTTTCAATATCTAATTGTGACTGAAATGAAAATGACTCAGGGTAGATATAGGGAGAATTCCAGTTCCTTCAGCCCTTGCCACCAATGGAAAAGCTTTGTGTTAGTGGAGGGGAGTGAGTTAGAAGATTGAACAAGGGAAGACTGGTGAACCGTTCAAAGGCCAGAGTTGAATCAGATTTTCCTCTTGGTTCCTTTACAGCATCTATCTCAATGTTAAGCAGGTATAAACTCCATAACACTGGCTGATACATTAGATAAATGCACGGTTGAACAGTCTAACATGTCTGTCAGTAGACAGACCACTCAATGTGCAAAGGCTCAAAGGCAGAACATCTCATAAATATTAGAACAATATGTATTTTTGGTTATTTTGGAGAAGACCTCACTGCAACAAACACATCCATATGCAAATAGGTTACAGAGACTTTGTTTTGACAAAATGTTCTTTTTAGCAAATACAGAAAGAAGGAATGAACTTATCTCCGAAATTTTTTCAGCTTAAGTGTGCTTTATAAGCATTGACAATTGATTCATAAAAAAGGGAAAAAAAACTAGTATTAAAAAAAAGTCTTGTTTTTACAACCAGGTTGACTATAGAACATGTTAAAAAATATAGCTTCAGATTCTAGCAAAGATAGTTCTTATTAAGTTTCATTTTCTCTAATTATAATGGCTTTAATATAAAACAGACTTTTTCCAACTCATGTCAGGCATTTATTTGTGAGTAATTTTTGTACCAGAATAAAATATGATGGTGTAGAATTGCCAAAATGTATCATTAAATCAGTAAATTCTGAACTGCTGTGATATTCTGGTGTTATTCCCACGGAGTCAATGAAACACAGGGGCTTTGGCAGGATGTGCTTCACCACAACACCTCACCCTGAAATGAATCCCAACAGGAATATAGAATGTTTAAGATTTAAAACAGCAAAAAACAAAAACAAGTAGTGGTGTTAGGCATTTAAGATAAAATCAGAATTGTCCTGGAAGTCTACTTAACAATGATTAATTATTAAAATAGAGCTTATAAAAGAAAAAGAATGGCCCCTCAGTGGTAATTAATTTCTTCTTCCCCAACTCTGTTCGTCCTCATGTAATCTTCCTTCCTTGTATTGCTCCATCATGAGTACCACCATCCACCTGGTAGCCTAAGGCAAATTCTGTAGTCATCTTTCACCAGCCTCCTTCCTCATCCCCCTACAGTCTTGCCCCAGATCAAACATTGCCCCCACACTCATGCTGCCATCACGCTAATATGCTCAAATGCTAGATTGGGAAAGGAAATCTTGTTGGTGAACCTGTTAGATACATTTGAGGGTTGCCAATTAAAAATATGTTCCTTCTCTGAGCTAGAATCTGCTTTGATTTTTTTTTTTTTTTTCTGTGCACATGAGATAAAATATTCAGGGCTCCTAGAAACACAGACTATCAAATGAAATGCTCAGACACTACCAGGTATTACATGCATGCTTCTCTCTACACAAAGATGGGAATATTCAATCATATGAACAGTTCTATGCTCCCAAAGATGGATGGCAGTGTGGTCTTGTTCTTACCTTATAGTCCAAGCTCAGAAGGGGTGGAATTTCCAAGAAAGAAGTTCTGAGCTTTGATGTTACTCTTCTGAGATTTAAGAGTGTGGGCAATAATACAATTGAATAAAATTATCCTTTTATTATACAACAATAGTATCTCCTTAATATTTGAAGGATCAGGCATATAAAAAATAAGTAAACAAGATTTTTAAAGAGCTTGCAGAAGATACTGAAAATTAGTCATATGTCCAAGCATTCTTCTAAGTACTAGTGAATATGACAATAAACAGAACAGATAAAAAATCTCACCTCTCAAGCAACCCACATTAACTTTCTTTTCTTTGTAAGTTTAAACATTTAACTCATTGTTAAAAAAAATAGCAAAGTTAACACAACCCACCCAAGAACAATGGCGCATAATAGTCAACTCCTGTTATGTCATTTTGTTTTGTTTCTGTGACAAGTAAAACTTTTCTATGTGACCAGAGTACAAGAGATCTCAAGCTCCATTTGGAGATTAACGACACTGAAACTTTTGCACTCTTATTTCAATGATTACCCCATCTTCCCATGGAGAGGATATTTGTTATGTTTGCTATCCAACATCCATTTCCATTTCCTCTCATAACCATTCCAATATTGTACCAGGGAATGATCTTTTCCCTACTGGATATATTCTGATGGTCTGGTCAATCAAGGTTGAAAACAGATTGAAGACATTGGTGATGGATTTGCTCAGGCAATGATAACCTAAAGAAACTGTCCTTAAGTTCTCACTACCTGGAACCCTGGTTCTTCCCTCATTCCTGCCCTGCTTTCTTAGCTTTCTGTGTCTTCTACGAGCTCCTTCAATCATCCCATTAGATTTCCCTTTTGCATAAGTTAATCAGCTTCACCCTCCCTTGTTTGCAAACAGAGATTTTTAATAGATATACCAGGAGTTCTCCCAGAGGTTTCATTGCATTTCCTGGTCTCAGAGCATGGCTGATAGTGCCAAGCAACAAGCACTGAGACAAGTATATTTTATTCAAAATGAAAATGAAAAGAGCACAAGAAGATAGTGTTAGAATCATCCTCTAATTTATTCTCATAAATTATTCCTTGTGATTAATGTAGCTACTAGCTAAAACTGTTGCTTGGTCACATCACAAAAATGCCAGAAATTTTGCTGGATAGTAAAAAGCTACTGACTTTTATACCAGTTATTATTACAGCAATTACACAGTTGACATGCAGAAGCCTTGAAGATATGTGGCTCTTGGGATAGCAAACAAGAAGTTTGAAATAAATGAAACTCAAATACCGGAATCATGTTGATGATCAGCACTGCTCCTCTTGGCAAGAAAGCAGTTTTTTTTTTCCTCTTCCAAGAAACAATTTGCACAACACTTGCTGTAAACATTACTTTCCTCCCGGTCACACATTAATTGACCATCCAGGTGCTCAGAGTAAGGACAGTAACACCAAGTGCTTATTAAAAAACCTTTCAAGAAAGCACAATGTAATCACAGACATGATTGCCTTGATAATAATTAGTACCTGGGCTAGCCTGTAGCCTAAATCAATAATGGTTATTTTTCCCATCTCAAATCTATAAAATTCCAGGCATGATCCTTTCTCCACTCGCCTTGGCATAAGAGCTAAAAGCAAGTCTGTGTCAAATTCTTGATTCTGCATCTATTGCAGACACAATGCAAGAGATAAAACCTAATGAGTTTCTACAAACACAACCAATTTGTTAGCATTGACTGGTCACTTCAGTGAAAGAACCAGTCAATGTAATCAAATTGGTCAAACTGGCCTTAAGCTGAAGTGACAAATGAATGTAGTCCAAATAATCAAACTAAGTAAATAGACTGAGTGTTTTCACTTCAATATCCTTTTAGTGGTTCTGAATCTTAAAATTTTTGCTAATAAGCACTAGTCCCTGCCGAGTGGAAAAAAGTTTCTATAGGGGAGAACACAAAGCAAGATACCTGCTCATCCCACTGGTTATAACCAATCATCTGAATGAGCAAAACATGTAGGCAAATGGAATTAAACCTTTCCCCCTATGTCTTGACTGAGGGCATGCCCAGGAGTCCTACATCAGGTTTCTAAGCATTGGCATGTGAAGAATCCAGAAGAGACATTGCCCCTAGCCACAGTATAATTGGTTATATACATACATATAAACAAATGTTTACTGGACAGTGGACACAGGAATACTGAATTGGAAAACATACCCAAGTGACTTGACCAGTAGTCTAAGAAGAATAGACAGCAGAGAGGGCTTTCCAAAGCCCCAAACAATCATGGTAATTCACTTCCAACTGTTGCCCTGAGGGCACTCTTGCTAAGCAGACAGGGAAGAGCTGCCGCATCTCTCAGATAACAAGGTAATTACTGTTAAAAAGAAGACCATATTGAGGAGGGTCAGTTGTAGCATCAGAATTATAAAAGTGTAAAATTAAAAAGCCTATTTCCATTTGGCTGTAACTTTTTTTTTTTCTAAGCGGCAGAGATGTGAATAAACAACGGCTATTACAGGAATATGAAATTCCTTTCCTCTTAGTCTCTTTCCATTACAGAACTTTTTTGAAACCCCAATGGCATTTCATAACCCAAACTTCCAAAATTAGCTTCATCTTCTTTTTTTACAAAAAGAATAAATAATACTCTAGAATTTGTTCATAAACACTTTTAGGGGTGATGCCATCCCTTCTATGAGCTAAGATCAGCTTTACTTTCCCCACCTGTTTCTTTACTTTGCAGGTTCATATATAATCATTATTGGTTAACTGTTCAAATTCTACTGACAAAGAATACAGTTATTATTGTAACATAATATCTGGAAAATTTTACCATCATATGATAATTATGGGCTTGCTAGCAATGTGAGGGAGAAGATTTAAATATCCTATGTTAAAAATCCCGATGTGTTGGTCAGTTTGTCGTACTGTGGGAGCTTACATGTTGCTGTGATGCTGGAAGCTACACCAGTGGTATTCAAATATCAGCAGGGTCAACCATGGTGGACAGATTTTAGCTAAGCTTCCAGAATAAGACAAACTAGGAAGAAGGACCCGGCGGTCTACTTCTGAAAAGATTTAGCCAGTGAAAACCTTGTGAATAGCAGTGAAGCATTGACACTGTGCCAGAAGATGAGCCCCTTGGGTTGGAGGGCACTCAAAATATGACTGAGGAAGAGCTGTATCCTCAAAGAAGAGTCAACTTTAATAACGTGGATGGAGTCAAGCTTTGGGGGCCTTCGTTTGCTGATGTGGCACAACTCAAAATGAGAAGAAACAACTGCAAACATCCATTAATAATTAGAACTTGGAATGTACAAAGTATGAATCTAGGAAAATTGGAAATAGTCCAAAATGAAATGGAATGCATAAACATTGATATCCTAGGCATTAGTGAGCTAAAATAGACTGATATTGGCCATTTTGAATCAGACAATCATATGGTCTACTGTGCCAGGAATGACCTTGAAGAAGAATGGCATTGCATTCATTGTCAAAAAGAACATTTCAAGATCTATCCTGAAGTACAACGCTGTCAGTTATAGGATAATATCCATATGCCTACAAGGAAGACCAGTTAATGAAACTATTATTCAAATTTATGCACCAACAACTAAGGCTAAAGATGAAGAACTTGAAGATTTTTACCAACATCTACAGTGTGAAATTGACTGAACATGCACTAGTTGGAAAATACAGCCTTGGTGATAGAAATGATGCTGAAGATTACATGATAGAATTTTGCAAGACCAACGACTTCTTCATTGCAAATACCTTTTTTCATCAATATAAACAGTGACTATACACATGGACCTCACCAGATGGAATACACAGGAATCAAATTGACTACATCTGTGGAAAGAGATGATGGAAAAGCTCAATAACATCAGTCAGAATAAGGCCAGGGGCCAACTGCAGAACAGATCATCAATTACTCATATGCAAGTTCAAGTTGAACTGAAGAAAATTAGAACAAGTCTACAAGAGCCAAAGTAGGACCTTGAGTATACCCCACCTGAATTTAGAGACCATCTCAAGAATAGATTTGATGCATTGAACACTAATGACCAAAGACCAAACAAGTTGTGGAATGACATCAAGGACATCATACATGAAGAAAGCAAGAGGTCATTAAAAAGACAGGAAAGAAAGAAAAGACCAAAATGGATGGCAGAAGACTCTGAAACTTGCTCTTGAATGTTGGAGTAGCTATAGCAAAAGGAAGACATGATGAAGTAGAAGAGCTGAACAGAAGATTTCAAAGGGTGGCTTGAGAAGACAAAGTAAAGTATTATAATGGCATGTGCAAAGACCAGGAGATAGAAAACCAAAAGGGAAGAACACGCTCAGCATTTCTCAAGCTGAAAGAACTGAAGAAAAAATTCAAGCCTCAAGTTGCAATATTGAAGGATTCCACCAGGAAAATATTAAACAATGCAGGAAACATCAAAAGAAAATGGAAGGAATACACAGAGTCACTATACCAAAAAGAACTGGTTGATGTTCAGCCATTTCAGAAGGTAGAACATGAGCAGGAAGTGATGGTCCTGAAGGAAGAAGTTCAAGCTGCACCGAAGGCACCAGCAAAAAATAAGGCTCCAGGAATTGATTTTATATCAATTGAGATGTTTCAATAAACAGTTCTGACTCATAACAACCCTATGTACAACAGAAGGAAACACTGTCTAAGCCTGTGCCATCCTCATAATCGTTGTTATGCTTAAGCCCATTATTGCAGCCACTATGTCAATCCATCTCTTTGAGGGTCTTCCTCTTTTTCCCTGACCCTCTACTTTACCAAGCATGATGTCCTTCTCCAGGGACTGATCTCTCCTGATATGTCCAAAGCATGTGAGATGTAGTCTCACCATCCTTGCTTCTAAGCGGCATTCTGGCTGTACTTCTTCCAAGACAGATTTGTTCCTTCTTTTGGCAGTCCATGGTATATTCAATATTCTTCGCCAACACCACAATCAAAGGCATCAATTCTTCTTCGGTCTTCCTTATTCACTGTACAGCTTTCACACACATATGAGGCGATTGAAAACACCATGGCTTCGGTCAGGTGCACCCAAGTCTTCAAGGTGACGTCTTTAATTTTCAACACTTTAAAGAGGTTTTTTGCAGCAGATTTGCCCAACTTGACAGCACCTAACAACAACAATTTTCAAAAAGAAAGACTGAAAGAGGAATTTAATATCACTTTCAAATCCATGACATTGTCTGGGAATTGCCAGATCTCCCACATGGCAGGCCAGAATTCTACCACTGAACCACCACTGCCCCCTTAACATGAATTAATGCATTTAGATTTTGTAACAACCCTAAGAGGCAGTTATGATTTTTACCCTCATTGTTATAGATAAGAAAACCAAGCCACAGAGAGGTTAAACAATTTAGAAAAAGTAACACAGCTAATAACTGAAGGAGACAGAATTGAACTCAGTAACTGGAGCTAAAAGATCCACACTCTTACTTACTATACATGTGGTTGTTGTCAGGTTCTTCTGACTCATGAAGACCCTGTGTACAACAGAAGGAAACACTGCCCAGTCCTGCGCCATCATCACAATCTTTGCTACACTTGAGCACATCCTTCCAGCCACTGTCATTCCATCTCATTGAGGACCTTCTTCTCTTTCGCTGACCCTCTACTTTACCAAATATGATGTCCTTCTCCAAGGACCAGTCCCTCCTGATAACATGTCCCTAGTACGTGAGACAAAGTCTCATCATCCTTGCTACCAAGGAGCATTCCAAGACAGATTTGTTCATTCTTCTGGCAGTCCATGGTATGTTCAACATTCTTTGTCAACACCATAATTCAAATGCATCAGTTCTTCTTCAGTCTTCCTTATTCATTGTCGTATGTATGTGAGGTGATTGAAAATACTGTGGTTTGGATCAAGTGCACCTTAGTCCTCAAAGAGACACCTTTGTTTTATTTAACACTTTGAAGAGGTCTTTTTCAGCAAATTTGCCTAATGCAATACATCATTTGATTTAATTGTCCTTAAAATAAAAATTCTGAATGTCTCTGCAAATGAAATAGTATTACATACAACTGAATCTTTTTTGTTGTTGTTGTTAGAAAAAATAAGGTTATTCCTTTAAAATACTGAGGCTTAAAATAGTTTTGCCATACCAACACAGCCTTTCATCTTTGAAGAGGAGACATAGTATTTTTCCTGGACAATTTCTTGTTTCCTTGCATTTCCCCCTCTTTTGGTGCGCCAGACACAGCTGCCAGCAAAGAGTCCTTGTGGGGCTTAAACAGCATCAGGCAGCCTCACAGGGGGTTCTTCCATTAGGATCTCCTTTGAATAAAAGCACTTTCTCCAGAACAGTAATAAATTAAAGGAGCAGTGAGTGATGCCAGGTTGTTGCCATTAACTTGGGGCTGGGACTGGGGGCTCACAGGATCTCACTGCTCTAATCTCCAGACTGAGCGGTCCTCCTATCATTCCCCTCCACTGGGCTGTCTACTGAGCCTGCAGCAGGGTCTAATGCTGTCCAGGTTCTAACTAGGTGACCAGGATACTTTTGAAAGTGAAAAGGAGGTGCTATTAATAATTATGGAGTCCCTGGGTAGTGCAAACAGTTAACAAGCTCAGCTGCTAACTAAAAGGTTGGAGGTTTGAGTCTACTTCAGAAGATAGGCCTGGCAATCCATTCACAAAACTCAGCCATTGAAAACCCCATGGAGAACAGTTCTACTCTAACACACATGGGGTCACCATGACTCAGAATTGACTTGACAGCAATTGGTTTGGGTATTATAATTACACCAATACAAGAGATATCAACCAGGACTGTCCCTGGGAAACATTTGGTCACTCTAGCTCTCACCCATCTGCCACAGCCAAGCAAGGTGGCTGGGCCTAAATGAAAGTCCCACCACAACTTCTTCTATTGCACTTACCTCAGACCTGGAAATGGAGAGGGAGTGCAAACTAGAAAACTCCTTGTCCATTGTTTTGCACTGGAGTCCTATCCTTTCTCTGTCTGCCATTTCCTTTCTGTGTGGCTAGTATGTGCTGGCATTCTCAGGTAGAGCTTTTTGTTTAAGCCAAGGGTGGTAGCAGGGCATGTACCAGTCTCCAGCCCCTCCTGTTTTGTGTGCTTGAGACAATATTATGGGAGCATTATGCAAGAAAATGCATTGCATCAGATATTAAAATTACATACTACCTGTATGTAATTCCAGAGTGTACCCTTTCTCTGTAGTATTTCTTTGCACAGAGCTGGGAACAAGGCAGGGAGACCAGTAAAGAAGCTATTGTAGGACGTCCATGAGCCGTTATTGTTAGTGGCAGTTGAACTGGCCCCTGCCTCGTGGTGACCCATGCACAATGGAATAAAATGCTGCCAAGTCCTGTGTCATCCCCATGATCAGTTGCTGTTTGGACCATCGTGGTCCATAAACTTTTCAGTGGTGATTTTCAGAAGTCAGTTTCCTGGCCTTTCTTTCTAGTCTGCCTTAGCCTGGAATCGCCGGTGAAACCTGTTCAGCATCATAGCAATATGCAAGCCTCCAGTGACAGATTGGTGGTGGCTGAGCATGAGGTGCATTGGCCAAGAATCAAACCCAAGTCTCCTTCACAGAAGTCGAGAATTCTACCTCTGAATCACCAGTGCCCCATGAGACAGATTACGCTGGTGACCTCAAGAGTAGAAAGGATAATGATACTTTAACAAGTTGTCTTGAATTGTCCAGATATACATTTTATGGCACTTCTCAGTTATACTTGCTATTAAAGTTTATTTAAAGGTAGATGAGGGCTTAAAGCACTGGCAGGCCCTCTTGATGATGGGCTTCATCTGTATGCAGGGGGTTTACTCAATCCCAGTGGGCCCTCATCACTTTAACATTCCTTCTTGCTCCTGGATTTCTGCATGAAAATCTCCTACAGGGGCAGCAGGTAGCAGCTGATTAGAGAGGACACATTCCAGGCAGCACTCTTTGCTGCCTCCTGAGAAGCCACGAAGCTTGCTGGAGTTGGTCTCAGAGGTTCAGGGATGTGCGGTAGCTCTAACTGAGACAAATACATGTGACAGAAAAGAAATACATGTTGAGCTCTTCTGTGCGCCTGGTACCCCTCTGAACTCGGTATCTTTTCAGGTGTTCCTACAGCTGTTCATTCCTTTGTTCAATCAGCACAATATTTGATGAACTGTTAGTAGGATGCAGGCATTACAAGAATTAAGGGTGACTTCAGAAGTGGTTGACTGCATTCTTATGGGCTCTGTACCTCAGTAAATAACTGGCAACAGTGGGATTTGTTAGGGATTTTTTTTGTCCTGCCTCATACTATGGTTGCATCATTTAACATCAGTAGGACATATCTGAGTCCTCAGTATAATGTTGGATGGGCAAGGGGACTACTAAAAGAATCCTAAGAATTAATAGTAGAAGAAAATCGTTTCAGTAAGCATTAAAGAATCCTAAGAATTAATAGTAGAAGAAAATCGTTTCAGTAAGCATTCTAAAAAAAAAGTTAGCACACATTCTTTAAAAATACATCATTCTGATATCATGTCTATACTATGTACATGTCCGTATCACACACACACACAAAAAATTAATGTTGAAATATAAATACAGAAACAATAATCATTACAGAATTTCTTTAAAAATATTTTGTTTTCTCCTTTATACTAATCTATAATGTCATTTTTTAAATTTTTTAATCATAAATGAAATCAATCAGTTTGAATTTTGGGATAACTATCTTAATGAAATTACTCTGTGATAAGTCTTATAAACTTTGAGGGACTAAGTATGTAACACCAACTACAACTTTTGTCCACAGTCATTAGAGGACAACAATTCCATAGTTTTCATTAGATGCCTGGTAGATAGAGAACAAATAAGGATTTGGGAAATTTGGATTTCAAGCTCAAATACACATTTGGCTAAAATACATAGCATTAGCTGTTTTTAAAAAATACATCTCATAGCACATGTTAAATGACTGTGATTTGGACAACTATTGCCTCTAGTTATCCTTCTATAAATTTCTTGGCCCTCATGCACACACCAGCACACCTAGACTATCACGAATATCATTACAGTAAAGCAGCAAAAGGAAACAAAAGGAGTGATTCATGAAAGGTTTCTGCATATTTTAGATATTTCAAATGCTAACTTTATCATTTTGATCGACATAACTAAAGAAAAACCTGAGAAGCTCAGAATTGCTGGAATTGAGGTGTGTCATAATCACAAGTAAAGATCCCTCATGATTCCCAAACTGTAGAAAAGTCCACACAGACCATTTTCACCTAGGAGAAGGACTGCCTCATTAACCTTTGGGTGATGGCAACTGAAGGAGACAGCAGAAAAAAGGGATTGGAAGAGCTCAAGGAAAGACGACAGTAAGTCAGAAGTAAGATGGGTTGTGACAGGGATGATCTCTAAAGGAAAGAAAAAAACATGGAAATTGGCCACACAAATGGGAAGTGACAGGGGGAAACTGTTTGGGACAGTAAATAAGTTCTGTGGGAAAAGGAGAACATGCATTGGAGTGAAACCACTGAACTATGGGATTATGCCTGCAGAACTCTTAGCATAGCAATATTGTTTCCCAGCCCACAGAGCAGGACTAGATTTGTTATACATTCTCCTGTCCTGCCCTCAGGGAAGCAGCAAAGCCAATTCCAACTAGAAAAGTAACCAACCCTTTTCTTTCTTGCCTCTTCTTTGCCTCTTAAATTAGTGAGAAAATGTAAATGTAAATTTTTTTCCCTCTGTGGTTGTATCCTCACTGGCTGGTGACACATTAGCAAATCCTGGTGAGAAAATTTAATTCTGCGTTTTCTTCTATCAGGGCTGATGTGCCTTTGAAGGTGCTAATGGACCCTCTCCTGTTCAGACTCTAGACATTTACCTCCCACTCTTTTCAGTAAAAGGTCTTTCAAAATGAAGATATTTGGGATGCAAATGACTCATCTTATTCCCTATGTTTGAAGCTCAGGTGTTTCTTGTTTGTGTTTTCCCTGTAGGCTCTGTTAACAGATTGTATGTAGTAGGAGGTCCTGAATCTGAAATCTAGGTCACGCACTAATTGATTCTTGCTCAGCATCTACTCTGCTTCTGGAGACAGGCCGTCCCTACTTTGAATGACAGATACTTAACACGTCTCTAAATACTGTGAAATTTTGCAAAGTTATTCAATCTAATTCAACTAGTTCAATGGGAGCATATCAGCTCACACTTCTTAAATGCTTGACAGTAAGAGCCGTGGCCATTCTACACTCTACCCCATGCAGCCTAGCCTTTAAATGAGTACCCACATAAATACTTAACATACTGTGTGTTCAATGCCTCTCTGCTTGCATTAGTTTCTTGATAACAGGTGCTTAAAGATGAATAACAATTGTAGTCAGTCACTAGATTTGAGTAAAGCTTTTGAAACTGGAATTTTTCATTTGATGTAGGTGTTTAATAGAACACAAAAAACGTATGTTTTAAGTAATTATAAGGCAGAGTTTAAAAGCAAACAAAACTCAGGATTCTCTCCCTCATCTATCTCATCTATTCTTTTCTCTCCATTGGTTCATTCTTGAGGCTGTCCTCACATGGTGCACCTCAAGAGTTCTATACTTATAAGAAAAAAACAAAAACAAAAACAAAAAATAGTCTTCTTCTCTCCTCTTGGGCCATATAAATCTATGGGGAGAGGGATAACAAAAGAAAGAAAGAAGTACCTGAGCAGCTCTGCTTGCGTATTCCACCTCTGAATCTGAAACAATAACTTTTAGGTGAAGGTGAGTAGAATAATGTGATTTTTCAACCTTGGTTCACATGCCCATACCTGGCACCAGGGCCTGGGACTAGCCTCAGTCAGACATGTGGATTGAGTATGAGAGAGGAGTGTTTCCTTAAAGAAACCCTGGAATAACATTAAACAGATTCAGTTCATAAAGCCTTATAAACAACCTAGGATAGCAATGAATTTGATCAACAATTTCTTACAAAAGTATAATTGAGTTTCCTTTTCTTTCTCTTCAATTATTTTCTTTATTTCTTTTCCACTGTTCCCAAGGTGAGTACTTATCTCCAAGTCCAGAACATTTAGATATGTGAATAAAAATAATAGATTTAAATGAGTAATACTGAAAATTCCTTCAATTATAGACATTAAAGAAAACTAAATATGTATTACATTTAATAAAAATCACATTAATATTTTCCTTTGAGCTGACTTGTTTTAGTAAAGCATACCATTATAAAAAATTCCACAGAACAAACATTATTAAATAAGTCAGCTCAAAAGAAATGCTTTCTAAAGGTGCTTTCTGTGAAATCCAAAAGCTATGCTTTCCTAACAAAGAATCTTGCAAGATCTGTAGAAGAGTGTAGAAGCTAAATATTGCCATTTATAGCTCTCTCTATTTATTTATTTTTTTTCATTAAGAAGAAAGATATTTGTGATGGTTAAGGTTGTGTCAACTTGACTGGGCCATGATTCTCAGTGGTTTTGGCAGTTATATAAATGATGTAGTTAGGCAGTTAAGTAACGATATAGTTACCCTCTATTTTGTGACATAATCACCTCCGTGATGTGATCTGATGTGATCAGCCAATCAGTTGGATGGGGAATTTCCTCAGGGATGTGGCCTGCATTCAATACATATGGATGTTCTGGCAAAACTCGCTGACTTTTGCTTGCTCTGGATCTTGCATACTGCTTGTCATCATGTGACCTCTGGTTCTTGGGACTTGAGCCAGCAGCCTGCCCGTATTGCCTGCCAATCTTGGGATTCATGGGCCTCGCAGCCTGTGAGCCAGCAGCCTGCTATATGACATGCTGATCTTGGGTTTGTCAGCCCCTGCAGCTATGTTAATCAGGAGAGGCTTCCAGCCTAAGGCCTGCCCATGGACTTGGAACTTGCCAACCTCTACAACCGCATGAGACGCTTCCTTGAGATAAATCTCTCTCTCTCTCTCTGTGTATATATATATATATATATGTGTGTATACATATACATATACACTGCCCTGGTTTTGCTTCTCTAGAAAACCCAGCCTAAGAAAAAATTCAGACTGGAAGTAGAGACATCTGGTTCCTATGGCCTACATTTTAGTATTTGCTTTCCATCATAATTCCCAAGCACTCTGTATTAAAGTCAAAAATATTGAGTTGTGTATTTAAAACCTACTTCTAAGTACTTGGGGTCCTGGTGGCACAGTGGTTAAGCATTTGGCTGTTAACCAAAATGCTGGCAATTCAAATCCACCAGCTGCTCCTTGGAAACTGACAGGGTCAGTTCTACCCTGTCTTATAGGGTTGCTGTGAGTCAGAATTGACTCGATGACAACGGGTTTGATTTTTCTAAGTACTTGGATATTTACTTTCTTCCAATTTCTCACATTTTTCTCAGTCTCTAAATTTTAGAGGAAAAACTAAGAATGATTATATTTAAAACTAACTTAATACATGATTAACTTATTTAATGCAATTAGGTGCTCTCTAAAGAGTTAATCTTTTAGATTATACTTCCTTTTTTAATATTAAGATTATTTCCGATTTAAAAAATATATGTCATTGGTTAAATTCATAAAGATAAACCTAAACAAAAAAGATCCTATGTCCTCATCTACAGATGATCTCTAAAAATATTTTGGTGATTTTATTTCTTCTTACATTCACATGACTTTGGAGTTCCCTGGGTGGTACAAACAGTTAAGCTGTGGCTACTAATTAGAAGGTTGGCAGCTAGAACCCACCCAGAGACTCTTCAAAGAAAAGCCTGGAAATCTGCTTCCAAAAGGTCATAGACATGAAAATCACATGGAGCAAATTCTACTCTTGAACACGTAAAGTCACCATGAGTCATAATCAAGTGTACAACAACTGGTTTGGTTTGGTTTTGGCATGGAATTTTAGACAGTTAAAATCACAGTGGCAAACTCTTTATCTTGCTCTTTCTAACAAACTTATGGTAAACATTCACTCCATGAATTAAAAGTCATTTTAATTATTACTTGATAGTATAAGAATTTACAGTAATTTGTTTATTCATTACTGTACTATTGAGCATTTAGATTATTTTAAACTGAGTGTGTGTATATTGTTATGTGTGTGTTTGTGTGTGTGTGTGATGTCGCTATATTCTTCAGTACTGCATTTTTGTGGTTAAAAATGCTAATTTTAGACGTGAAAATCAAATTTTATTATCTTTATTTTCATTTCTTTAATTATTAGTGAGGTTGAATATTTTGAAATGTTTATTAGCCATCACAACAGAATATTTAATGATTCTGCAAGCTACAGAAAAACTCTTATGGAAATATTAGCTGAATTTAGAGCCTCTGCTTTTCTTGCAAAAGCACTTATGTAGATCAACTCTTTTATTTAAGCGTTGTTTTACTCAGTATAGTACCATTTTCCTGTAACAAAGCTTTATAGTGATATCTGAATCTCAAAAACCCCTTTATTATGCCCTTGTTACTAATTGTATTCACTTACTCTGTTATTGGGATGCTGAAAGTTTTTGTCATTTTCTTAAATTTATGACGCAATATATTTTATTTAGCATTTATTGAGTATTGACTTAGATGCAAGATTTTATGTCAAATCTTGTGGAAGAAACAAATGAATGGGATCCATTCCCTACTTTCAAGTAGTTGACTGTCTAGTAGGATAAAAAGACATGTGTGCAATTAAATATAATCAAGACTATGAACAGAATATGAAATTAGCCAACCATAAAATGCAAATTGGAACATAAAATATACTTTGGAAATTTTTTTTTTCTTGTTGCTTTGTTAGATGTTAATGAATCCTACCTGGCCCACCTATGGTGAAATGAGTAGGTCAATGAAAAGACTGATTTTGAAATGATGTAAAAGTTATAACAAAAAGGTTGGTAAAAATAGGAAAAAAATTCCATTTGTTACCATAATAATGATATTCCACATTAGAACGACATTTGTATTCCTTTTCTTATGAATTTTAGGCTAATATGTAGATTTGTTCAATGAAACCTTGCTGTGTTCTGCAAGACCTGACTTCCCCATAAAGCAGCAGATTTTGAATCTTCTCACCCTGCAGGTGTTAAAATTAATTAAATCAGTATTTCTATTTTGCAAGTATTATGATTGTGATAGCTAATGGTGATTAGTCTAGATAATACTGTTAGGCTCTCACTTTCCAGCTTAGGGGCGTCACTTTTATGCTAAAGTGTTGATTGTTTCTTATCTAACTTTGAAAATAAGATTAGATGCTTTTAAAGTGATGTTTCCTACATTGTTTAAGTATGGAAATTTATATGGTAATTTAAAATCTGATAAGCTATGAGTGGCATAAGACTGCATAATAAAGCAATCATAAGCATTGACATATTGGACAGAATTCAATTCAGTCTGTCTTCACAAGGGAAAAATTTCCCACCAGGTGCTGAAGAGTTAGAAAGGAACATGATCCATTACTTAACAGAACTGTCTTTATTTTATCCACTTTCTGTACATGTCTGGAAAGGTTTATTTTGGAATTTCAACAAGATTAATGAAGAGAATAAAGGTAATGTCCCTCTGCTTAGCATTTTGTTCAGTTTATTTATTCAGCAAGTATTTTCTGAATGTTGAGTTTGTATAACAAGACACTCTGCAAGGCACAAAGAAGGACCAGATGCCATGGCTGACATCTAACAAAGGCAGAACATTTACATTCTATTTGCATCATACAATCTGAGTACAGATTTGCTACTGACTTAAAAGTGAAGACAACTTGGAGCAGTTACTGGTATAGATCAAAGACAAATAAGGAAGACAGAAGAAGAACTGACGCCTTTGGAATTATGATGTTGGCGAAGAATATTGAATACACCGTGGACTGCCAAAAGAATGAACAAATCTGTCTTGGAAGAAGTATAGCAGAATGCTCCTTAGAAGCAAGGATGGTGGGACTATTGTGTCTCACATACTTAGGACATGTTATCAGGAGGGCTCAGTTCCTGGAGAGGGACATTATGCTTGGTAGAGGGACAGTGAAAAAAAGGAAGATCGGAAGACCATCAATGAGATAGATTGACACAGTGGCTACAACAATGGGTTCAAACACGACAATAATTGTGAGGATGGCACAGGACCGGTCAGTGTTTCATTTTGTTGTACATAGGGTTGCTGTGACTCAGAACTGACTCGACGGCACCTGACAACAACAATATTGTGACAAAGTTCCACAAACTGTATGGCTTAAAACAACAGAAAGTTATTCTCTCACAGTTCTGGAAGCTACAAGTCCAGAATGAAGGTGTTAACAGCGTCATACTCTCTCTGAAGTTTGTAGGGTAAAATCCTTCCTTGCTTCTTCCTGTGTTTCTGTGCCTGTGTGTCTTCTCTGCTTATGAGAACACCAGTTACATTGAATTTAGGGCCAACCCTACTCCAATATAAACTCATCTTAATTTGATTACACTTTCAAAAACATTATTTCAAAATCAGGTCACATTCACAGGTACCAGGGTTTAGGGCTGGAACATAACTTTTTGAGGGGGTACAATTCAACCCACAATAATACCTACTGGGTACAAGGCATCTTATAAGTTTATTTCTTACTCTTCTCAACAAGACTATTATTACAGTGAGACTATTCTAGTCTTTCCATCAGGAGTACCTTTGGAGATACAGATTAAATTTTTAATACTATTATTTTGTCATATTCTTATCAACTTTGAGGGAAAGATTCCTCAGCACACATGCATATCGACTTCTCCATGGCTGGCTCAAGATAGATACAAACTCATCATTCACTGCTCTCACTTTAAATCCTATGCTTTCAGGTAATTTATCATTCTAACAATTAATAAAGTTTATTAATATCACTAATAGGTCATAATCGCCAGCAATTACGATCATACTCTTTTAGCATTACAGTATTATATATTACAAATTTCTAGTATTACATAATCCAGAGACCTTGTCATCATAAATTAGTAATTGTTCTGGGGGCTGAAAATTGTACTTCATATCTGCTCTGTTCCTTTCCTCTCCTATCCAGCCATTTTTAAATTAAATCTTGCAGGCAATATCTTCTTCAAGAATACTAGAATGCTACATTGCTAGGGAGCATTTGGTAGATGCTCAATAAATATCAAAAAGCTTAGTTCTTTACTGCTTGCAGTGTTTAATATCATGCAAGTGGCAAAGTGCAGAGGCCACATACTATCTTTTTCCCTCTTTGGCCTTGGTCACGGACCCTGAGATCACTCTCCAAATGTGTCTCAAGCAAATGCTAATCTTGTCACTGGGCCTGTGATCAAAATGCTGTATTTGACAGACAGGTCTATCAAGTTATATTTTCGCTAGGTAGGTGATATAAAATAATGAAAAGGGAAAACAAAAGCTTCCTCTTTGGGGACAATTCAGTGATTATCAGGTAAGGGAAGCCCCATTCCAGACTATGCCAGCTGTCATAACTAGTGACAGTTAAAAGCAATACCACTATAGGGGTAGTTGACAGATGATTCTTAGTGTATTTTGATTGCTATATATCAAAACAAAATATATCAAAATATGTGCTTCATACAATCTGATAAATATTTACTTGTCTGTCTTTCAATATTTTGCTTTACATATCAAAATTTATTTTAGATGCAATAGTTACAGCATCACAGTGTTTCATTCTGGCACTGACTGAGTCCATTTGGAAATCTATTTGGCAAACATGGGCATGATGCTGGCTATGTATGTGAGGCACTGTTATAAGCCCTGTATGTGACAATTTGGCTATTACATCTAGGTTTTTACCCACTGTCTTAGTTATCTAGAAACCCTAGCGATGTAGTAGCTGAGAGTTATGGCTGCTAATTCAAAAGGTCGGCAGTCCAAATCCACCAGGCGCTCCTTGGAAACCCTATGGGGTGGTTCTACTCTGTCTTATAGGGTTGCTATGAGTTGGAATCAACTCAACAGCAACGGGTTTGGTTTTGGTTTAGTTATCTAGTGCTGATATAACATAAATACCACAAGTGGATGGATTTAACAAACAGAAATTTATTCTCTCACAGTCTAGGAGAGTAGAAGTCCAAATTCAGGGCACCAGCTCCAGAGGCAGGACTTCTCTCTCTGGCATCTCTGGGGGAAAGTCCTTGTCATCAATCTTCCTCTGGTCTAGGAGCTTCTCAGTGCAGGGACTCTGGGTCCAAGGGACACACTCTGCTCCCAACTCTTCTTTTTTGGTGGTATGAGGTCCCTCTGCTCTCTGCTTGCTTCTCTCTTTAACTCTCAAAAGAGATTGACCCATGATACAACTTAATCCTATAGATGGAGTCCCTCCTCATTAACATAACTGCCTCTAATCCTGCCTCATTAACATCATAGAAGTTAGGATTTACAACATGTAGGATAATCACATCAAATCACAAAATGATGGGCAACCACACAATACTGGGAATCATGGCCTAGCCAAGTTGATACACATTTTGGGGAGACACAATTCAATCCATAACACTCATTATATGATACTCTCTATCCAAACAAGTTGGAATGTTATACACTCAGAAACTGTATTGAGTTTTGTTATTTTTGATATTCTTGTTTTTATCCCAAGACAGATTTCAATAGCTCATTGTTGTTGTTGTTGGTTGCCATTGAGTCGATTCCAACTCATGGCTACTCCATGTGTGCAGAGCAGAACTGCTCCATATGATTTTCAAGGCTGTGAACTTTTAGAAGCAGATTTCTAGGCCTGTCTTCCAAGGACCTCTGGTTGGGTTTGAGCTTTTCTACTAGTAGTTGAATGCTTAATTGTTTGTGCTACTCAGGGATTCCTGGGCAATACCATTTCAATGTCAACCTTACTTTACCCCCTTTTTAAGAATAATTTTTAAGGATAATTTTTCTAGGCTGTATTTCCTTCTCAGAAAATAATCTTCTCTAGCTAGGCTAGAATATATAGTGTAAGCACTGCATCATAGTATTAAAAAGTTTTATCTGATTTCCCAGTAAATAAACTAGATGGATGAATGAGCATGCAATTAGTCATCTACTTAACAAAAATCTCTATACTGAAACTATGTATGTGATATTAAAATATAAATTTATACACACCCTTGATTTCACTTACAGCCACCTTTAAATCTTAAAAAAATAAGGCATGGAATTTGAAAAATTCTCACTGCTTTATAAGAGGCTGTTGTTGTTGTTAGGAGCTGTTGAGTCAGTTCCAACTCATAGTGACCCTATAGGACAGAGTAGAACTGCCCTATAGGGTTTCCAAGGAGCACCTGGTGGATTTGAACTGCTAACCTTTTGGTTAGAAGCCGAGCTCTTAACACTATGCTGGTAGTGTGTGTAAAAAATAAATCAATGACATATCCCAACTAGTGGCCACTTATCTACAACTACAGAAAGTTTTATAAGTAGCATTTGGGTTTTAAATGATAGAAAATTAAAAGTCAAGTCTTTTGCTATTTAAGGAGAAAATTTTTTCCTTATCAGAAGTGAAATGAGGAGGAGGGGCAAGATGGCGCTCTAGGCAGAAACACCGCGCCGTCCCTCCACAGCAAAGATCCGAAAAACTAAGCCTAACAGAGAATCAACAATCCTGAAACCCTAGAACACCAAATGAAGAGATAAAGAACTCAGCCAAACACCAAACGGAGTGAGAATACTAAAAGAGAACGGAGAGCGAGGAGAGACTCAGGCAGAGATTCCTTACCAGCTAACGCAGCGCGGATCCACCATCTTGGATTCCTATCGGAGACCAGCAAACAGGTGAGCAGCCTTGCAGAGCATCTGGTCGGAGACAGAACGACCGGTAAACTGCGGTGCGCGCTCTCCCACCACCCACCCCTCTCCGCCTCAGCTGGGGATCCCCTGCTTTCCGTGGCCAGGGTCCCTGGGCTGGGGGGTGCCGGTGCTTGGATTCCGCGCGCCCGGGCTGGAGGCTTTCTGGGAGCCGTTTGCTGGCACCTAGCGAACCTTTTTCTGCCGCCTCCCCCTCCTTTTGCCTGGGTGCCTGGTTCCGAGTGCTGTCTCTGCTCTCTCCTGCGGGGCTGTAGGGCTGCGTGCGGGCGTGTGGCTGTTTCTAGGTCTGGGCTCCGGCATGGGTGGGATCCCGGGGCCTTAGTTCGTTCGCCCCTCTGCTTTCCGTGGCCGAAGTCCCTGAGCTGGGGGGCGCCGGTGCTTGAATTCCATGCGCCCGGGCTGGAGGCTTTCTGGGAGCCGTTTGCTGGCCGCTAGCGAGACTTTTTCTGCCGCCTCCCCCTCCTTTTGCCTGGGTGCCTGGTTCCGAGTGCCGTCTCTGCTCTCTCCTGTGGGGCTGTAGGGCTGCGTTCGGACGTGTGGCTGTTTCCAGGTCTGGGCTCCGGCGCGGGTGGGATCCTGGGGCCTTTGTTCGTTGGCCCCTCTGCTTCCCGTGGCCACGGTCACTTAACCCCGAGACTACCGGCTTCTTGGAATTCGCGCCCCTGAGTGGGGGCTCTCTGGGTCCCATTTGTAGGCACTGACTGCTGGTGTAGCCCTTTTTTTTTTCTTCTCAATTTTATTTTTCTTCCTTTTTTGATTAGTTTTGTCATCTTTTACCTCTTTTTCTCTTTTGTCTTTCTTCATTGCTTGATTTCTCGTCTCTCTATCTCTTCCTTCTCTTTCTGATCCCTGAATACCAGGCGATGTATGCCTCTGTACCTTCTGGCCAGGCTGAGCTGTGAAAATTGAGACCGACTCCCCCAGACCTCATAGCTGCATCGGTGGGATCCCTGGGAACTTTGCAGTTCTTTAACTTTTCTGATTTTTATTTGGTCATTCTTTCCTTTTCTTTCTCTTCCCCCTTCTGGTTTCCTCCATCCCATAGTCTCTCATCTGTACATTCAAACGACAAGCTCCCCTAGCATTCTTTTATGTTTGTACGCTTTTTGCTCCTCCTCCTCTCTCCTCTCCCCCATATCCAGCTTAGCTTCACACATAACCATCTTCCCGCTGCACCCTACCTACCTGCACTGTGCACTAGACATCACATCACCAAGCGGTGCAGGCACGCCCTATTGGAACCTGCCCAGCACTGACTACCAACCGTCCTGGTGGCTGCGGTGAGTGCCACAAGCAACCCATCCCAGTGGCTCCTCCTCAACTAGATCTGCCCAGCTGTACCACAAGAACGAAAAAAAAAAAAAAAATCTACAATCAATAAACGAGAGAAATATCTACTGAATGCCCCGAAAACAGCAAACAATATCAAAACATTTACAAACACAAGACAAGATGGCTCCAATAGGCGTCCAAATTAAAACACCAGATAACTCTCCTGTGGAAGAAAATGCACTAGAAGTACCTAATACGGAACTCAAATCACTAATACTCGGAATTTTCCAAGAACTGAGGCAAAAAGCTGACAAACATGAGGAAAAAATAGACAAATTTATGGAAAATACAGACAAAAAATTGGAAGAATTCAGGAAGATGATGCAAGAACAAAATGCCAAAATAAATTCACAACTCGAAATTATACAAAAACAACAATTAGAAATCCAAAAGATAAACAACAAGATTTCAGAAATGGACGGTGTCATAGAAGGGCTGAGAAGTAGATTTGAAACCATGGAAGACAGGATCAGTGGAACTGAAGACAAACACTTGGATACAACTCTGTTTCAGGAAAACTCAGAAAAAAGAACAAAGAAAAATGAAGAGACCCTGAGAGTTATGTGGGACACAATTAAAAGCAAAAACTTACGAGTGATTGGCATACCAGAACAGGGGGAGAAAACAGAAAACACAGAGAGGATCATTGAGGAACTGCTGACAGAAAACTTTCCCAATATCATGAAAGATGAAAAGCTGGTCATCCAAGAAGCTCAACGAACCCCATATAGAAGAGACCCCAAAAGAAAATCACCAAGACATATCATATTCACACTCGCTAAAACTAAAGACAAACAAAGAATCCTAAGAGCAGCTCGTGAAAAACAAGAAGTCACATACAGAGGAGAAACAATAAGACTAAGCTCAGATTATTCAGCAGAAACCATGCAGGCAAGAAGGCAATGGGATGACATATATAAAATCTTGAAAGAAAAAAGTTGTCATTATATCCTGCAAAACTCTCATTCAGATTTGATGGTGAAATTAGGTCATTTCCAGATAAACAGAAACTAAAGGAATATGCAGAAGTCAAACTAAACTTACAAGAATTATTAAAGGGAGTTCTTCGATCTGAGGACAAACAGCTTCAGCCCTCAGGCAGGACCTAGGACCTAGGACACAGGTTCACATGAACCAGATACCATTCTAGGAACTGAACTACAGACGACTTTCCAAAAACAAAAGATATACAACAGGGAATCAGAGAAATCAATCAAAGGATGACAACAACATCAAAACAAGGAAAGAGGGAACAAACGGCATAGGTATAGAACCTTCTAAAGGAGAAGAAGGCAAGGCGATACCAAGTAGACTGCTTCAAAATTATAAAGATAAGGGTAAAATTCATGGTAACCACAAAAAAAGTTAACAAACCAACTCATAAAAATAAAGACAAAAAACATAAAGTCTCAACAAAAACAAAACCTACAAAAACAAAAGAAATGAACACAAAATCCACAAACAAAAGGAACTCAGCACAAGAGAGTAAGAAGAACAAAGAAAACTTCAGCATCACAAAAAAAAGCACTACAAAATGACAGCAACAAACTCACATCTATCAATAATTACACTGAACGTAAATGGACTCAATGCACCCATAAAGCGACGGAGAGTGGCAGAATGGATAAGAAAACAGGGTCCATCTATTTGCTGTCTACAAGAGACACACCTTAGAAACAAAGATGTGAATTTATTAAAAATCAAAGGTTGGAAAAAAATATATCAAGCTAACAACTATCAAAAAAGAGCAGGAGTGGCAATTCTAATCTCAGATAAAATAGACTTTAAAACAAAATCTACCATAAAAGACAAAGAAGGACACTATATAATGATTAAGGGGATGATCCATCATGAAGACATAACCATAATAAATATCTATGCACCCAATGACAGGGCTCCAAAATACATAAAAAAAACTCTAACAGCACTGAAAAGAGAAATTGACAGTTCCACAATAATAGTAGGAGACTTCAACACACCACTCTCAGTAAAGGACAGAACAACTAAAAAGAAACTCAGCAAAGATACAGAAGACCTAAAGGACACAATCAGCCAACTGGACCTCATAGACATATATAGAACAATCCATCCAACCGCTGCAAAGTACACATTCTTTTCCAATGCACATGGAACGTTCTCCAGAATAGACCACATCTTAGGCCACAGAGCTATCCTCAACAAGATCCAAAATGCTGAGATAATTCACAGTATCTTCTCCTACCACAATGCCATCAAGGTAGAAATTAACACTAGAAAGAGCAAAGAAAAAAAATCAAACACATGGAAACTGAATAATAATCTGCTTACACATCAATGGGTAATAGAAGAAATCAGAGATGGAATTAAAAAATTCCTAGAATCAAATGAAAATGAAAACACATCATACCAAAACCTTTGGGACACAGCAAAGGCAGTCCTCAGAGGACAATTTATAGCAATAGATGCACATATCAAAAAAGAAGAAAGGGACAAAATCAAAACATTAACTACAGAACTCCAACAAATAGAAAGAGAACAACAAAAAAAGCCTACAACCACCGGAAGAAAGGAAATAGTAAAGATCAGAGCAGAAATCAATGAAATAGAGAACAGAAAAACAATAGAAAGAATCAACAAAACCAAAAGTTGGTTCTTTGAAAGAATCAACAAAATCGACAAACCACTGGCCAGACTGACAAAAGAAAAACAGCAGAGGGCACAAATAACCCAAATAAGAAATGAAATGGGGGACATTACAACAGACCCAACTGAAATAAAAAGGATTATAACAGAATATTATGAAAAACTATATTCCAACAAATTTGAAAACCTAGAGGAAATGGATAAATTTCTAGAAACATACGGCCTACCCAAACTACAACAAAGTGATATTGAAAATCTGAACAGACCCATAACAAGAGAAGAGATTGAAAAGGTAATAAAAAAAACTCCCAACCAAAAAAAGCCCTGGCCCAGATGGCTTCACTGGAGAATTCTACAAAACATTTACAGGAGAGCTCGTACCAGTTCTACTCAAGTTATTTCAGAGCATAGAAGAGGAAGCAACACTTCCAAATTCATTCTATGAAGCCAGCATAACCCTGATACCAAAACCAGGCAAAGACATCACAAAAAAAGAAAATTACAGACCAATATCTCTCATGAATATAGATGCAAAAATTCTGAACAAAATTCTAGCCAATAAAATTCAGTATCATATCAAAAAAATAATACACCACGACCAAGTAGGATTCATACCAGGTATGCAAGGATGGTTTAACATTAGAAAATCCATCAACGTAATCCACCACATAAATAAAAGGAAAGAAAAAAATCACATGATTATCTCAATTGATGCAGAAAAGGCATTTGACAAAGTCCAACACCCATTCCTGATAAAAGCTCTCAATAAAATAGGTATAGAAGGGAAATTTCTCAACATAATAAAGGGCATCTATGCAAAACCAACAACCAACATCATTCTTAATGGAGAAAGGCTGAAAACATTCCCCCTGAAAACAGCAACAAGACAAGGATGCCCTTTATCACCACTCCTATTTAACATTGTGCTGGAAGTTCTAGCTAGAGCAGTAAGGCAAGAGAAAGAAATAAAGGGCATCCAAATTGGTAATGAAGAAGTTAAACTTTCCCTGTTTGCAGATGATATGATACTATACATAGAAAACCATAAAGAGTCCACGAGAAATTTACTGGAAGTAATAGAAAGATTCAGCAGAGTAGCAGGATACAAGATAAACATTCAAAAATCAGTTGGATTCCTATACACCGGTAAAGAGAACGATGAAAAGGAGATCAGGAAATCAATACCATTTTCAATAGCCCCTAAAAAGATAAAATACTTAGGAATAAATCTGACCAGGAATATAAAAGACCTATACAAAGAAAACTACAAAACACTGCTGCATGAAACCCAAAGGGATCTACATAAATGGAAAAACATACCATGCTCATGGATAGGCAGACTCAACATTGTGAAAATGGCAATTCTACCTAAAGCAATCTACAAATACAATGCAATTCCGATACAAATACCAACAACATTCTTCAAAGAGATGGAAAAACTAATTATTAACTTTATATGGAAAGGGAAGAAACCCCGAATAAGTAAAGCACTACTGAAGAAGAAGAATAAAGTTGGAGGACTCACACTACCTGACTTGAGAACCTACTATACAGCTACAGTACTCAAAACAGCCTGGTACTGGTACAACAACAGAGACATTGACCAATGGAACAGAATTGAGAACTCAGATGTAAATCCATCCACCCACGGTCACCTGATTTTTGACAAGGGCCCAAAATACATCAAATGGGGAAAAGACAGTCTTTTTAACAAATGGTGCTGGCAAAACTGGATATCCATTTGTAGAAAAATGAAACAGGACCCATACCTCACACCATATAAAAAAACTACTTCAAAATGGATCAAAGACCTGAATATAAAGCCTCAAACTATAAAATTCATAGAAGAAAAAATAGGACCAACACTTCAGACCTTAATACATGGCATTAACAGGATACAAACCATAAACATCAACACAAAAAACCCAACAGATAAACTAGATAATTGGGATCTTCTAAAAATCAAACATCTATGCTCTTCAAAAGATTTCACCAAAAGAGTTAAAAGAGAACCTACAGACTGGGAAAAAATTTTTGGACAGTACAAGTCAGACAAAGGTCTAATCTCCATAATCTACAAGAAAATCCAACACCTCTACAACAAAAAGACAACCAATCCTATCAAAAAATGGGCAAAGGAAATGAACAGACACTTTACCAAGGAAGACATTCAAATGGCCAACAGACACATGAGGAAATGCTCGCGATCACTAGCCATTAGAGAAATGCAAATTAAAACCACAATGAGATACCATCTCACCCCGGCATTACTGGCACGAATCAAAAACACTGGAAATAACAAATGTTGGAGGGGCTGCGGGGAGACGGGAACTCTTATACACTGCTGGTGGGAATGCAAAATGATACAGCCATTTTGGAAAATGATATGGCGTTTCCTCAGAAAGCTAGAAATAGACGTACCATTCGATCCAGCAATCCCACTCCTAGGAATATATCCTAGAGAAATAAGAGTCATCACTCAAATAGACATATGCACACCTATGTTCATGGCAGCATTATTCACAATAGCAAAACGATGGAAACAACCTCGATGTCCATCAACAGACGAATGGATACACAAACTATGGTACATACACACAATGGAGTACTATGCAACGAGAAAGAACAATGAATCGGTGAACCATCTCATAACATGGATGAAACTGGAGGACATCATGCTGAGTGAAATAAGTCAATCACAAAAGGACAAATATTGTATGAGACCTCTATTGTAAATACCCATGAAAAAATTCACATGCAAAATGTAACAATCCTTGTTGGTTACCAGGGATGGGAGGGGCGGGGAATACTAAATAGGTAATAGGTAAGTGGTAACTTGGGTGAGAGATGAGATAGTACATAGTACAGGGGAAACTAACACAACCTGCACAAGGAAAGGTCATGGAGGCCCTATAGACACATCCAAACCCCCCGAGGGACTGAGTTGTTGGACGGAGGGCTCTGGGGACCATGATCTCGGGGAACATCTAGCTCAATTGGCATGACACTACTTATAAAGATAATGCTCTACATTCTACCTTGGTGAGTAGTGTCTGGGGTCTTAAAAGCCTATGAGCGGCCATCTAAGATACTCCACTGATCTCATCCCTTCGGGAACAAGGGAGAACGAAGAGAACAGGATACAAGGAAAAGATTAGTCCAAAGGACTAATGGTCCACAGCTACCAAGGCCTCCACGGGACTGAGCCCAGTACAGCTGGATGGTGCCCGGCTACCACCAATGACTCCTCTGACCAGGATCACAACAGAGGGTTCTGGGCAGAGCTGGAGTAGGATGTAGAGCATAATTTTAACTCCCCAAAAAAAAAAAAAAAAAAAAAAAAGACCAGATTTACTGGCCTAAAGAATACTAGAGAAACCTCGAGAGTGTGGCCCCCAGACACCCTTTCAGCTCAGAGGTGAAGTTACCTTCAAGGTTCGATGTTAAGCCTGGGAATGGACACCCCAGTAAAACTAAATGGGACTAACGATGTACAGGAGTCCGGTGACAAGGGCCAGAAGGCAGAGGGAGAGTAGGAAACTGATGATAAGGAACACAAATTGAATAAGGACACTGTTGATGTATTGTGAGATTGTTGACCACTGCTATAGGGCAACATTTGCAGTAACTATTAAATGGGAGGCTGTTTTGTCCTGTAAGCCTTCATCTTGGGCGAGAATGGCAGCACAATTGGAAGAGCATAGTCAATATCACTTAAATGTGTAAGTAAAAAGTTTTGAAATGGTGTTTAATTAAATAAAATAAAATAAAATAAACAAATGAGACTAAAGAGGTACAATAGTCCACTGACAAGGTCCAGAAGACAGAAGGGGACAAGGAAGCCCCCTGGTGATAGGGAACACAAGGTGGAGTAAGGATATTCTTGATGTACTGTGAGATTGTTAACCATTGTCATAGGGCAACATGTGTAGTAACTGTTAAATGAAAAACTATTTTGTTCTGTAAGCCTTCATCTTAAGTGAGAATAACAGCGCAGTTGGAAGAGCGTAGTCAATGTCACTGAACTGTGAATGTAGAAATTTTTGAAACGGTGTATCTTTGGCCATCTGTAATTTTCATCAAAAAAAAAGGTTGAGAATTTAGAGGCTTAATACGTTGTGGGGTTGTTAACCAATGTCAAAAAACAACATGTGTACTACTATTTCATGAGAAACTATTTGCTCTGTAAGCTTTCACCTGAAGTACAATAAAATATATATTAAAAAAAAAAAAAAAAAGAAGTGAAATGATATAGCACCCTCTCACAAAGTAGAAAAATCCATTTTTTTCACATGAATGAAAAATCATAAATCTGTACATTTTTCCAGAGAAAGCTCAGATCAGAAATTTGACTTGCAAATGGGAGAACCAGGGTCCTAGAAGCTAAGTGATTTGCTTAGACCAACGTGGAAGTCAGGCAGCTCTGGTGGTGCAAATGGTTAAGGACCTGACTACTAATCAAAAGGTTGGTAGTTTGAATCAACCCACAGCAAGTTGGAAGAAAGGCCTGGTGATCTGCGTCTGAAAGGTCACAGCCATGAAAACCCTATGGTGTTAGTTTTACTCTGAAACATATAAGGTCTCTATGCGGCAAAATCAACTAGGGGACAACTGGTTTTATGTGCAAGTCAGTAGTCGTAACAGTCTCTTAATACCAGTTGGCCTCATTCCTAATGTAATGTAGGCTCTAGTTATTAAAATAAGCACAAAACTAAGAGACATCTCTGGTTATTTAATCACGTTTTGATTCACATCAATAACCTCAAAGCAGAAATCCAAATGCTTTATTGTCTTAAGCATTTCTTTTTTTTTGGCTGTGAATTTCTTTTCTTTTTTTAATTGTGATTTAGGTGAAAGTTTACAGGGAAAATTAGTTTCTTTAAATAGTTTTACACAAATTGTTTTGTGACATTTGTTGCCAAACCTGCGATGTGTCAACACTCTCCCGTTCTCCACCCCAGTTTCCTCTTTTCCATTCGTCCAGTTTTCCTGTCCCTTCCTGCCTTCTCGTCTTTGCTTTTCGGCTGTTGTGTCCATTAATCTCATATATATGATGAACTATGAAGTACGTCCCTCACTTGTGTTATTGTTGACCCTATAAACCAAACTGAACCCATTGCCATGGAGTTGATTCCAACTCATAGCAACCCAACAGGACGAGTAGAACTGCTCCACAGGATTTCCAAGAAGCTCCTAGTGGATTCGAACTGCCTTTTGATTAGCAGTCGTAGCTCTTAACCACTATGCCATCAGGGTTTCTCTTGCCCCTATAGACTTGTCTAATCTTTAGCTGAAGGGTGACCCTCAGTAGTGACTTCAGTACTGAGTTAAAAGAGTGTCTGCGGGCCATGCTCTTAGGGTTTCTCTAGTGTCTTGTAAGACCAGCAAGCTTGGGTTTTTTGTTTTGTTTTGTTTTGTTTTTTGAATTTTATACTACATTTTTCTCCTGCTCTGTCTAAGATGTCTTAAGCATTTTCATATCACCTTCACACAATCTACTTGTACTGAATTCAGGCTTCATTCACTGGCACTTGGTTTAAATGAGAATATCTTGGAGAATCTCTATTTCTTATTACAAATTGTGCCTTTTTTTTTTTTTCACTAGCCATCTCATTGGGAAAGATGGTGCCTTTGTGAAGATGATGTCTTCAGTATTTCATGAAAAAAAAAAGAAAGAAAAGAAAACATAATAACAAATATTTGTGTGTGTGTTTTGCCTTTATTAAAAAGAACTATTTCTCAGTACTGAGATGACATTATGTGACTTAAAAACAAGGCCATCTGCACATGATATAATTTTTGCTCTAACAGGATATAAAAAAATAAGTATTGTTGTGTGTGCAGGATGTGTCTTCATAGTGACAAATTCTGATCCAGGTCTAATATCGAAAATTGCCATGACTTTCTTTATCTAAGATCCATACTTGTACAGTATGATGAAGAGATGCTATTAACCATGGTGTTTTGATTTTTAAATTGCATATAAGTGTGTATAATGTATTTAATAACGTTGTTTTTGTTAGTTGCTGTCCAATCGATTCTGACTCATGGCAACCCCATGTGTGCAGAGTAGAACTGCTCTATAAGATTTTCAAGGCTGTGATCTTTCTGAAGCAGATTGGCAGGCCTGTCTTCTGAGGTGCATCTGGATGGGTTCAAACCACCAACATTTATCCTAATAGTTGAGTGCTTAACCATTTGTGCCACCTAGGAGCTCTTTATATAATGTATATTATATATTAACATGTTACATAGCATCAATATTTAAGGAAGAAAGTAAAATATAGCAAATAATCATATATCTACCACCCAGCTTAAAAAATAGAAGACTACCAGTATCTTTGGGGCACCCTCTTTGCCAATCCCAAATCCCGTCCTCTGGTCCTACCTCCCACACATAACCACATTACTGAATTATATTTACTATTCTGTGCTGTATTACAAAAAATAATGGCCACAAATTTTCCCATTTCCATATAACATACTCTTCTGCGACGTGATTTTTAATTCCTCTCATGAAGAAATAGACCCTGGGCTGGGCTGCATGATTGTTCAGCCAATTTGACATTTAAAAAAACATGAAGCACACGAAAGCTTGCAAAGCGTTTGCACAGTGGGGTTTGAACTCTCTTTGTGCAAGTGCTGCTCTTTGGAACCTTGTGATTACCACCATCTGAAAAGCCTGGGTTGGCCTCTTAGCTGATGAGAGACATAGTTAATACTATCATTTATGTCAATAGTCAGCCTCCTGCCAGGCATAGGAATGATGTATTCAAATATCAGCTGCCAGCAAACGCATGGTCAAGTCCACCCAACACTATGTAGAGCAGAGATTAGCCATCCTGGCTAAGCCCAACCCAAATTGTCAACTCACACATTTTGAGATTTGTTATTTGACAAAAGCCTACTAATACACATTCCCTTCTTTTCTTCATAATTTTACCACATATATATCTGTCCTTAAGAATATGTTGTTGACTTCCAGGCAACATGGCACTATAATCAGAAACACCATGCCGTCCCTGCACAGCAAAGATAAGAAAAACTAAGTCAAACAGTGTCATACATCAATCCTGAAACCCTAAGCATCAAATGAAGAGATAAAGAACTCAGCCAAGCACAGAATGGAATAAGAAACTGACCGAGGACAGAGAGCAAGGAGACATACATGCAGAGGTTCCCTATCAGCTACCACAGCACGGATTCACCATCTTGGACTCCTATCAGAGATCAGCAAACAGGAGGTACAAGAAAGCAGCTTCATGGAGCTTCCAGCAGGAGACGGAACAACTGGTAACAAGCAATATAGGCTTTCCCACCCCCCACCCTTATTCACCCCCACTTAGCCTCCTCTGCTTCCTGCAGCCACAGTCTCTTGGCCAAGAAGCACCAGCTTCACCCCGGTGTCACTTGGATTCTACCCACCCAAACTTGCTGGCTCCATGAATGCCTTTTGTTGGTTGCTGGTGTTGCTTTTTCCCACTTCTTTAGATTTCCTTCTTATCTCTCACCACCTCCCCCTGCTTTCTCTCAAATACCTAGCTCTGTGTGCCATCTTTGCTTCTTCCTGAAAGACTGTGAAACACCGCTCAACTGTGAAACCACTTCCCAGCCCATGCCACCACACTGGTGGGACCCCCAAGTCTTTTTTGTTTGTTTGCTCTGATTTGTTCTGTTTTGTTTGTTTGTTTTCTTTTTCTTTTCTCAGTTTTGGAGCCCCTTCTAGCTGGGCAGTACAGCACAGCTTGGAAGCTACTCCCTTACTCTGAGCAGACACACAGGGACATCACTGGAGGCATTTCTTTTTCCCTGTTTTTTTGTTTGTTTATTGGTTTTGTTTTCTTTTCTCTCTTACTCCCTTTTTGTTTTTCTTCATTTCCAGTTTCTCTATTTATTCATTTTTTCTTTTACCCTTTTATTTTTATTTTTGTTTTTCCCCATTTCTCAGTCTATCATCTCTCCACTCCAATAGCAAGCTCCCTTAGCACTCTTTTTTGTTTGTGTGTATGTTTTTGGCTCCTGTTTCTCTCTCCTCTCTCTCATAATTCCCATACCCATCTTAGCTCCACAGATTACAATCTACCCCCTTCTTCCTGCCTCCCTGCACCATGCGCTGAACATCTCACTCCCAAGCAGCACAGGCATGGCCTACTGGAACCTGCCCTGCACTGATTCCCAGTCTGTACTGTCAGCCCTGGTACATGCCACAAACAACCCATCCCAGAAACTCCCCTTCAGCTGGACCTGCCCTGCTATACCATACCTGAGTGACTGACCCTGCCCATTGGAGAAGGAGGTGAAAATTATCATGTCGACAGACAAGCAAATAACAAAGAACACACAGCCCACCTGCTCAGACATAACCAAATAAAACAAACAAACAAAAAGGATGAAACAAACAAATCTACAATCAGTGAATGAGGAAAATAACCACAGAATGCCCCAAAGACAGCAGACAGTATCAAAATATTTACAAAAACAGGACAGGATGGTTCCAGTAGGCATCCAAAATAAAACACCAGATGACCTTCCCATAGAAGAAAAGGCACTAGACCTAACTGATAGGGAATGCAAATCTCTAATATTCAGAATTATCCAAGAGTTGAAGCAAAAAGCAGGAAAAAATAGACAAATTCACGGAGAAGGCAGACAAATTCATGGAAAATACAGACAAAAAAATGGAAGAATTCAAGAAAATAATACTGGAACAAAATGCCAAAATAAATTCACAACTCGAAATTATACAAAAACAACAATTAGAAATCCAAAAGATAAGCAACAAGATTTCAGAAACAGACAGTGTCAGTGTCATAGAAGGGCTGAGGAGCAGGTTTGAAACGATGGAAGATAGGATCAGTGAAATTGAAGACAAACACTTGGATGAAACTCTGTTTGAGGAAAAATCAGAAAAAAGAATGAAGAAAAATGAAGAAACCCTGAGAATTATGTGGGATACAATCAAAAGCAAAAATCTATGAGTGATCAGAGTTCCAGAACAGGGGGAGAAAACAGAAAACACAGAGAGGATCATTGAAGAGTTGCTGACAGAAAACTACCTCAATGTCATGAAAGATGAAAAGCTCACCATCCAAGAAGCTCAACAAACCCCATGTAGGATAGACCCCAAAAGAAAATCACCAAGGCATATTATAATCACACTCACTAAAACCAAAGACAAAGAATCCTGAAGCAGTTTGAGAAAAACAAGAAGTCACATACAGAGGAGAAACAATAAGACTAAGCTCAGATTATTTGGCAGAAACCATGCAAGCAAGAAGGCAATGGGATGACATACATAAAACCTTGAAAGAAAAAAATTGCCAGCCAAGAATAATATATCCTGCAAAACTCACTTTCAAATACGATGGTGAAATTAGGTCATTTCCAGATAAACAGAAATTAAGGGACTATGTAAAAACTAAAACAAACCTACAAGACTTATCAAAGTGAGTCCTTCGATCTGAGAACAAACAATATCAGACCACAGGCTGAATATAGGACACAGGATTGTACTAGCCAGATACCAACCTAGGAAATGAGCGCTCAAGGACTATGCAAAACCAAAATAATTACAAAAGGGAACCAGAGAGGTTAATCTGTAAATGACAACAGCATCAGAACAAAAAAAGAGGGAAAAACAGTGCAGGTATAGAACCTCCTAATGGACAGGAAGGCAAGGTGATGCCAAGTAATAATAGACTGGTTCAAATCTAGGAAGATAAGGGTAAATTTCAAGGTAACTACAAAGAAAGTTAACAAACCTAGTCATCAAAATAAAGAAGAAAAACATAAAGTCTCAGTGAAAACAAAACCTACAAAAACAAAAGAAATGAAAAAAAATCCCCCCAAAAAAGGAACTCAGCACAGAAGAGTAAGAGGACCAGAGAAAATGTCAGCACCACCAAAAAAAAAAAAGTACTACAAAATGCAATCCCACTCCTAGGAATGTATCCTAGAGAAATAAGAACCAGCACACAAATAGACATATGCACACCCGTATTCATTGCAGCACTGTTCACAATAGCAAAAAGATGGAAACAGCCTAGATGCCCATCAACAGATGAATTGATAAACAAACTATGGTACATACACATAATGGAGTATTTTGCAAAGATAAAGAACACTGATGAATCTTTGAAGCGTCTCATAACATGGATGAAACTGGAGGACATTATGCCAAGTGAAATAAGTCAATCACAAAAGGACAAATATTGCTTGAGACCTCTACTGTAAAAACTCATATAAAAGTTTACACACTAAAAGAAATAATCTCTGTCAGTTACTAGGGATGGGAGGGGTGGGGGGGAGCTAAATACACAATAGATAAGTGGTAACTTTTGCGAAGGGTAAGACAGTACACAGTACTGGGGAAGCAAGCACAATTTGTACAAGGAAAGGTCATGGAAGCTCCATAGACACTACCAAACTCCCTGAAGGACTGAATTGCTGGGCAGAGGGCTGTGGGGACCATGGTCTCTGGGAACATCTATTTCAATTGGCATAACACAGTTTATAAAGACAATGTTCTACATTCTATCTTGGTGAGTAGCAGCTGGAGTCTTCAAAGCCTGTGAGCAGCCATCTAAGATACGCCACTGTTCTCAACCCTTCAGAAGCAAGGGAGAATGCAGAGAACAAGACACAAGGAAAAGATTAGTCCGAAGGACTAATGGACCCCAGCCACCATGGCCTCCACCAGACTGAGTCCAGTACAGCTAGATGGTGCCTGGCTACCACCACTGACTACTCTGACAGAGATCACAATAGAGGATCCTGGACAGAGCTGGAAAAGGATGTAGAACAAAATTCTAACTCACAAAAAAAAAAAAGACCAGATTTAGTGGCCTAAAGGAGACTGCAGAAACCCCAAGAGTATGGCCCCCAGAGACACCCTCTTAGCTCAAGTGGTGAAGTCACTCCTGAAGTTCACCTTTCCAGCTGGGGTTTGGACAGCCTCATAAAAAAAAAACAGGTCTAATGAGGCACAGCAGCCCAAGGACAAGGACTAGAAGGCAGGAGGGGACAAGAAAGCTGGTGACAGGGAACCCAAGGTTGAGAAGGGACAGTGACATGTCCTGGGGTAGTTAACCATTGTCATAGGGTAATATGTGTACTAAATGTTTAATGAGAAACTATTTGTTCTGCAAACCTTCATCTAAGGTACAAAAAAAAAAAATTATCTATGTGAGAGCAAATTGACAACAGCAACTCAAAAGTTTTGATGGGAAGCCCAGGGGACAGTGAGTTGAAGATAATGGTGATGGAATAATTTGGGAAAAGATAGTGAGAATAGTAGCACAACTGGAAGAATGTAATTGAAGTCATTGAATTGTACATGTAGAAACTTTTGAAATGGTGTATCTTTGGCTATGTATATTTTCACCAAAGGAAAAGGTCCTCCAAGGTCAAGAAGAGAGAGTGTTGACATGTCATGGGGTTGTTAACCAATGTCATAAAACAATATGTGTACTGACTGTTTAATGAGAAACTATTTGTTCTGTAAATCTTCATCTAAAGTACAATAAGTAAAATTTAAAAAAAGAATATGTTGTTTACTTTTGCAGATTTTTGAACTTTAAAAATGCTATCATACCTAGTATTTTTCTATGAAATACATTTAATTTTGCTCAGAAATGTATTTATAAGATTAATCTTGATTTATACAATGATAGACTATTATTTTATTATTTGTTTGTATAATATTTTATTCTATAAATATTTAGGAGCCCTGGTGGTGCAGTGGGTAAAGTGCTCAACTGCTATCCCCTCTCCTTTTGATGTACATTTTTATTGATACCATTTCTTTATTTTACAACAGTATCATTATTATGGATTAAACTGTGTCTCTGCAAAATATGTGTTGAAATCTTAACCCATGTACCTGTAAATATGACCCAGTTTAGAAACAGGGGGTTTTATTTTGTTATGTTAATGAAGTCATAGGAATGTAGGGTGAATCCTAAACCTAATTACTTCTCAGATGTGAAAAGACCAGAATAGACACAGAGACACACACAAGGGGAAGATAAGACTGACAACTGAGACAGATAACATCTACAAGCCTAGGAATGGCAAGGATTACTAGCAGCTACTAGAAACTGAAAGACGAGGAATGATCTGCGTCCTCCCGCACACACATCCAGAGCCGTGCCCTGCTAGCCTCCTGAACTGTGAGAGAATAAATTTATATTCTTTAAAGCCACCAACTTGAGGTATTTCTCTTATGGCAGCACTAGGTAACTGAGATAATTTCTTTGAACATGCTTTGAAAAGTTTCATGAGTTCAAACAATACTCTGGGATATGAATCTGTACGTAAAATTTATGGTTCAAAGTATATGCCTATCTTCAAATTTACTAGATACTGACAGATTGTTTTCCAAGTTGGTTTTACCAATTTATGTTTCTCTCATTCATCAACACTTGTTATGCTCAGCGTTTATATTTTCTTCCAATCTTGTGCTATCAATCTGCACCACCAGAGCCTGCTGCTGGCCTGATAGACCGTTAAAACAACCTGCTGAAGGCACAGCTGAAGAGCCATTATGGATGCAGTACTTTGTAAGGATGAGGTACGCTTCCCCAGGAAGCTGTGTACTCATTGGTTCAAAGTTCTTAAGATGGTACAAGGTTTCCAATAGGAGGAATAAATGGGTCAGGCAACCAAGTCGCCTCACTCACCATCACTCCTAGTGTCTCACTATGGAGTTTCATGCTTGATGTTCTCACAATTCTGGGCTCTATCATTAGAGTTCCTGGTCCCCCAAAGAGGCATAATTTTGCTGCCATCTAGGCATTTCAGGCTTCTTGATTTAGGGACCAGGAGACAAGATGAGGATCATTATCTTTGCAGAGTAATTGACCCTGATCATCATCAGTAGGTTGGTCTGTACTACAAAATAGAAACAGAGAAACATATCGGTGGGTTCCTTTTGGTACTCTTGTGCCCAGCTGTGACTTTGACTGGACAAGTAAGCAACTGCTTTGAGAATACCATAGTGACAAGGCATTCAGATCCTTCAGGAATGAGGATCGCAATTACATCATTGGGTAAACTGATGAGATAGGCAGAGGTGGCAGCTGATGGTGACGGGGAATCTAGAATGCATAGCGATGAAGGGAAACAAAGAAAATCCATCCCAACACCAAGATTACCTGCAGTAGTGAGGCCTGTAATCCATCCCACTGACTTCCCTCTTTTAAGTTTCATCTTAGGATGGGAGGCCGAGTACGATCTTGATGGAACTATTCCTGAACCATATGGAGCAGTGCATCTGGGCAGCATAAGGAGTGGCTTATGATAGACATGCAGATGTACCACACAGATCCCCTTTCAAATAAGGACTTTCACAGCTATGAAATGAGGTCAGGAGACCATCTCCAGCTGTTAGCTCCTTCCAGGTCTGTCTCATGTGCAGAGAGCCACCTTGCTCAAGGTCACAAGGTCACATGCTTCCCCAGGCATTATGCATTTGGTGACTGAGAAAACTGGGGTAAAAAGGCCTAGCTTTTAGGTCAATGTGGGGAATCTCTGACAGAGAATATTCATTCCAAATATCCCCATGAGGTTGATCTAGTTTTATTGGGCCTGTATTACAGTTTGACTTCTTCCTCTGGCTGATCCTTCTTCCACCCCTCCTTCCTTTCATGTGTGTTGGGCTCTAGGAAACATCTTGCACACAAAACTTCATGTAAGATTTGATTTAGAGACTATGAAACTCCAGCTACTTGTTTCTTATCCTCAGATATAAAGGACAGTTTCCGAGTGACCAGTGAGCAAATAAATGAACATAGCCTAGTTTGGAAATAATTGAATTACTTTATGGAATGTCTTTATTTTTCCTTAAGAGTGTATAAGGAATACTGAGTTTTTGTATTTACCTAGTACAACTCCACAGACTTTCAGTACATGTGGCCTAAAAAGCCTCTGAACTTACAGTTCCAACACACACCTTCCTGGGCATTTGTATAAAATGGCTTATTAATATCTGACTATCACACCCTAATTTAGTGTTACACTGGGGACATTCTAATAATGTTAGTTGAGAAGAGAATAAAACCCGAAAATCAAACCTACTGTCACTCAGTCGGACAAAACAACCCTATGGGACAAAGCAGAACTGCCCCACAGGGTTTCCTAGGCTGTAAATCTTTAGGGAAGCAGACTGCCACATCTTTCTACTGAGAAGTGGTGGTGGGTTCAAACCACCGACCTTTCTGTTAGCAGCCAAATGCTTTAACCACTGGGCCACCAAGGCTCTTCTCAGATGAGGATAGCCAATACAAATTGTACAGTCAGACAAATGTGGGAACATGAACAATTTTAAGATGTCTTTTTTTACCACGGCAACATCCACCAACTGTACTACCAAAACCAAAACAAACAAACAAAATTTTATACTTGTGGTTATCATCATTATCCTTTGATGGATCTTTGATTTTATGATGTTGTATCTTAATTCCTTTTCTAGAAGCGCTAACCTAGGAACTATCGTGATATAGCTGATGGCATACTAAGGAAAAATTTAAAAGGCACTGCAAGAAGCCTTCCAGGGCCCCAGTTAATCTTGAATGAGGATTTACATGCATGGATTATCAATTAGTTTTCTCTCCAAACAATAATAATGATAAGTGAATCGTTTAGACTGAAGTTGTCTTTTTCCTTCTTTTGTCAAAATGAAAGTAATTTCACTTGTCAGCTTACTCTATATATCTTCAAAAATGTTTGTCAGTATTTATTAGCTTTGTTCACACAGCTCCATAAACACAACATTTATTTGGTACTCTCTTGCTTGCTCCATATGGCTTAAGCAGGGAAACGTTTGCCTGGAAATTGTCTTATTTCCTGGTATTTTTCATAAGGAAATTGTTTATGTGTCATTCATCAGTTTTATGACTTTTTGTTCTTTATTTTAGAAAGTGGAAACATGCTCAGTATCAGTCACACACAGAGCAGACTCATTACAGGATTGTCGATGAGCAATTTACTAAGCATAAAGTCAAATTAGCTTTACTGGAAAGTTGACTGTGGTGCGTTACCGTCAGTGAAAGTAGCAAGTAAAATTTTACCCACAACTGGTTACATAGGGGTAATTAATACCATTAATCTTTTTATCTTTGACTCTGTTGCCTACTATATTTAGCAGATAAGATTCGTGAGCTACCAGAGTGTGTCCATTGTCACAAATCTCCATAGATAGGTACCCCTTCAAGAAGCCTCCAGGGTAAAAAAGCATTTATCTGAGTTATGCCTATTGTGTGGTTCATTCAGACCTGAAACAAATAATTATTATGCTTTATTAAGAAGCAGTATTTGCAAACTGCAAATCCTATGAAAATTGTAACTTATCTCATGCTACAGAAAAGTACCACATGGTAAATGCCTTTTGAATCATATCTGTTCCATTTATTTTTATATTTGAAAGGGGATATGGTTCTACTTGATAACATCCTGAAGTACTATAGGGCAATGTATAATTTTATACATAGGTACTCTTTTAAAAAAGTAAATGTTTGACCTTATAGTTCATAATTATGTCTCTGAAATGGTAATAGTCCGTCACGAAAGCACAGCTTGGTTCACAGATCATTGATACCGTTAGTTTTAACAGATGCTTATGTGCCATTATAATCTTTCCTGCCCAGTTGGCTTTCATAAAAGCTAGACTCATATGCCCACCTTAGGCTATGATTTCTACAGGGACATTGCTCTCTCATGCTGTGAATGGTTAGTACTTTGGAAGACTGGATCATCAGCCAGTGACTTTGATCAATTAGGAACATTTTAGAACTAGGCATGTGGTAGCTGCTCTGAATATTTGTTGAAGGTAGTAAAATGTAAGATTAGCATATACTTCAAGTTAGGTGTCATGGGCAGGTGAAATCAATACAAGACTGAGGATTTGGTATCCTGACAGTTGAAGTTTTGGACACTTAACAGTGATGGACCAGGTCCAGTAAATACTGACTATAAACTTTCACACTCATGTGAAACTTATCAATGCCATCGTGCAAATTAGTCGGTCATTAGAATTTTACTGATTAAAAACGCAGACATATTACCATGATGTGTGCAGTGAACAACTGTCATCTGAGGATTTCGAGGGTCTAAACACTTTGTGAATTTGGGCGGAATTCCTCATAGTGTGGGCTTTGGTGAGAGTCAAAGGTCATCTTTCTTTACCTAAACAATCATAAGGTGAGCAAGTAGACCTATCGAAAGAACCATCCTGGAAGGTTAAATATTGCAAGAGTGAACAAAACAGAAAATAAGTATTCATGGGGGTTAGGTGCAGGAGCTATGCTCAGAGTGAAGTGGTAGAGTGAGTGTCCAGGAGCAGGCTCACCAGTGGTAAGGTCCTGACCAGGCTCTTTCTGCTCTTACTACGTGGTCGTGACTCATTCTCAGGTCCTAGTCTCATTTGATTGTTCTCAATTCTCTTGGATAGATTCTTCAGATTCCTTATCATTTAGGCCAGTCATCCAAAACTCTTCCAATAATTTATTTTCTCTTGAAGTTAAGAGATCTCATTTTTGTCATTTTAACCAGTAATCATGACTGATTAGGTATACAGGCTTTATGGGTTCTTCTCACCAATGAATTGTCAGTTTTCTGGAAGACTATATGCTCATTTTTCTGCTCTTGTCTTTATGCAAATTTCTATCAGTGATTTTATCCATCTTTCTGAACTTCAGATTTCAAGTCTCTAAAACTATCACTGCAGAGCTGGATATCCTAATTTCTCTATTTCTGTTAACCAAACCAAGACCATGCCCGTTGTTGTCAAGTTCAACTTGTAGGGACCCTGTAATGACACTATAGGACTGAGTAGAACTGACCTATAGGATTTCCAATGCTGTAGTCTTTACAGAAGCAGACTGCCACATCTTCCTCCCATGGAATGGCTGGTGGGTTTGAACCAAAGACCTTTCTGTTAGCAGCCGAGTGCTTAACCATTGCAGCCATCAGGGCTCCTCTGTTTCTGAAAAAGTATGTTTAATGTTGCTTGGGCTCAGAACCTAAGAATTGTTGTGAGATTCTAGCAGATAAGACATGGCCCTGATGTTCTCTCGACGCTCGTCTCCAATACTCCCCTTGGACCCTGGCAAAATAGGCTACAATACTGCTTTCCTGCAGTAACTGACAAATGGAAATTACAGGAGAGGACGTGCTCGGTGAGGAAGCAGGGCTAAGGAAAAGAGTGGCTACATTTGATTAATGTTGGGGCCTCACAAGTCATTCAAGAAGCCAGGAGCTCCAGATAACTGTGCTGTCTCCTCTGCTGGGATGCTGTAGTTGTGGGAGGAGTTTCAAGCAGCCTGGAAATCCCAGTCAAAAAAACACAAGGCATGGGGGAGGAAACCTGCCCCACTTCATCTCCCTGGAAAATTGGACAACGTCACTTTCTACCCCAGATTCTGGTGGGTTCAGTTACCCAGGAATTCAGCTAATGGACCGGGCTTCTCCAGGGCAAGGCCTCAATAGGTCATTATTCCCAATCAAGGTTGCAGGCCTGACCCAAAGGGAAAGAGCAGTTTTCTTTAACTTCTAGGTTATAAGGTGGGAATGCTGACCAGGTCATGAATATAACCAGTTCAAACCAGTTGCCATTGAGTTGATTCTGACTCATGGTGATCCCACGTGTGGAGTCCCAGGGTGGTGGAAATCGTTAACATGCTTGGCTGCTAGCCAACAAGTGCCTTGAAAGGAAGGTCTGACAATCTACTTCTGAAAAATCAGCCATTGAAAACGCTATGAAGCTTGACTTATAACTTTTAAATCTTTAGATGTACAGTTTTTAATCTCCATTTGGACTCTTGCCAAAGCCCTGTAGTACTGGAGGCCAGCCTGCTCATCTCCTAGCAGTCATTCACATTTCCTCCTTGAGCAACCCACTCCTGCTTGTTCATTCCCACCTCAGAGACTTTCACTTTTTAGCCTTCTGTCTGTATGACTCTTGCCTGAGATCTTCTCCTGGTTCAGGTCTCCTTATTTTTCAGGTCTCTGCTTAAATTTTACTTCCTCAGAGAGACCATCCCCGGTCATCCTACGTAAAATAGTAGGCTTACCCTTCTTTGTTCTTTCTCATTTATTCCTTGCACTCTGATTTATTTTGATCTTAACACTTAAAATCTCTGCAACTGTATGTTTTAAATCTGTTTCTTATTTATTTTCTGTCTCCCTGTTAGAATGTAAATGACATAAGGGCAGGAATTCTGTCTTTTTAATTGTGTGGTCCCAGCACTTAAAGCAGAGTAGAACACAGTTGCTCTATAAATACCTGATGAATACATGAATGGTCTAAAGAAGACTGTGAAATAACGTGACCTGATTTTTTAAGGAAAAAGTAAAAGAGTTACAAAACAATCTGAATACAGAAATTTGTTATATCTGCAATAGATCGGTGTTGTATGAGAGTTGGAGTCAATGGGTGATACAAATAGTTAATGCACTCAGCTGCAAACTGAAAGGTTCAAGGTTTGAGTCCACCCAGAGGTGCCTTGGAAAAAAACTCTGGCAATCTACTTCTGAAAAATCAGCCTGAAAACCCTGTGGAGCACAATCCTACTCTGACACATATGGAGTTGCCAAGAGCGGCAATCGAATCAAATCGAGGGCAACTGGTGTGTAACAGCTAAATGTGTCTAAAATATACTGGATAATAGTTACATAATTAATTTTTTTAAAGATGCAGATAAAAGAAACATACTATATAAAAAAGCTTATACAATGCTTTCTAGAAAAAAATTTAAAAAGCTTGGAACTTCAAGGAAAAGAAACATTTGATAAAGTTTTAACAAAGATCTTTTCTTTTGGTCTTCTTGTTAAATTCAGGAGTGACCAAAATAAAACATATTAAGTCTATCACTTTAGCAGGTACCATAACTAGTTACAAGGTCACTCTCACAGTTATCAATTGAACATTGTCATATTTGGTCTTGTTTAGTGCTGCACATTTTAACAACTTTGATGACTAAATAAAAAATATGTTCAATACGTTTGAACTTCAAACATTATCTGAGTTGGAGAAGCAAAGAGAATAATATTAGAAATATTGAACAACTTTCAAAAGGTTGATAATAAGACTAACACAATTATTTTGTGAGTAGGTAAATATTAAAGAAATACGTATTTCTCTGTTTAGTGACAAGTGATCTAGACTAAGAAGTACTTTTGAAGATAGGTAAATAGAAGACCTGATTTCTAACTAGCAGTCATTTGAGCTTAACAAGTAATCTAATCTATTGAGGTTTAGCACAAAGAATATGAGTAAAATAACCTATAAGTACAGTGAGACATATTAAAGTTCAGTGACTTCCTGAAATAACTCAAAACCAGACAAAGTTTAAAGTTGATATATGTTGTTAGTGTAGACAATGGAGTAAATGAAATAAGAAGGGACTTTACAAGTGCTTGAATAAATATTATTTTCATGAGGTAGAGATAGGAAAATATATGCTTTTCTTACAAGCACATTGTTCTTAACGGGATATCACTATTTATTAAGGTCATATATTTTAAATATTCACAAGATACATTCAGGAATGATTAGCTCTTCAAGGGAAAAAGTTATTCAAAATCTGTTGATGTTGAAGTAATTTATTTGTTAAAATGTGTCTGCATAATGAATGAAGTGGTGGTATTTAAACTGTTTCTTAAATTTTATTTTTAAAGCAACCAGCTAAAAGCAGTGGTAGAAGGCAAAATTCCACAACATTCCTTCAAGTTTCCCATCCTTTGGTTTTTCAATCAAATACTAAGTACTTCTGTGAAGGGAATTTGTAGATGGAATGAGGTTACTAATCAGTGACTTTAAAATCAGGAGATTATCCTGGATTATTTGGGTGGGTCCAATCTAATCACTTGAGCCTTAAAAAGCAGAGAAGTTTCTTCAACTGCAATCGGAGTGATGTATCAGAAGAGGAAGGCTGAAGACATATGAATCGGAGGGGGAGAAGAACTCAGTGTGACACTGCTGGATTGCAGATGGAAGAGGGGATCATGAGCCAGGAAATGTGGGCAGAATGTAGAAGAGAAGAATGACCCATGGCCTACAGCCAGCGAGGAAATAGAGACTTCAGTCCTGTAGCAGCGTGGAACTGAATTCTTCCAACAACCTGAGTGAGCGCTGAAGCAGATTCATCCACAGACACATAGGCCCACAAAACCTTGACTGTGGCCTTGTGAAACTCAGAGCAGAGTAACCAGCCAAGCCCACTGAACTTCTGACCTACAGAGAGTGTGACAACAATTTGTGTTGTTTCAAACCACTAACTATGTGTACTCTGTTTTGGAGCAGTAAAAACCTAATACAATGGCAGAGATAAAAATTGTACCTTCAGTAAATTAAAACTATATTAAAAATATATTCTTAGATGTGGAAAAAGATGGATTGACTGTGAGTGCTATGAGAACATGTCATTTTAAACACATTTTTCAGAGACCATATACTAATCTGCTTTATTTATATATATACACATGTATATGAATTCATGAGCACAATCTGTGTGATATTAAACTAAGTAAGGAAAGAGATGTTTCCACATTACATGTTCTTGTGTGTGTGTGTGTGTGTGTGTGTATGTCAATATAGGAGTCCCCGGGTGATGCAAACAGTTAATGAGCTCTATTGCTAACCAAAAGGTTACAGGTTTGATTCCACTCACAGGCACTGTCATGGATTGAATTCTGTCCCCTCAAAAAATGTGTATATCAATTTGGCTGGGCCATGATTCCCGGTATTGTGTGGTTATCCTCCATTTTGTGATTGTAATTTTATATTACAGAGGATTGGGGTGGGATTGTAACACCCTTACTAAAGTCACATCCTTGATCCAATATAAAGGGAGTTTCCCTGGGGTGTGGACTGCACCACCTTTTATCTTACAAGAGATAAAAGGAAAGGGAAGCAAGTAAAGAATTGGGGACCTCATACCACCAAGAAAGCAGTGTCGGGAGCAGAGCATGTCTTTTGGACCTGGAGTTCCTGAGCAGAAAAGCTCCTAGTCCTGGGGAAGATCGACAATAAGGACCTTCCTCCAGAGCCAACTGAGAAAGCCTTCCCCTGGAGCTAACACCCTGAATTTGGACTTGTAGCCTACTAGACCATGAGAGAATAAATTTCTCTTTGTTAAAGCCATCTACCTGTGGTATTTCTGTTATAGCAGCACTAGAAGAAGGTAGTTCTAAATACCATTTATGGCCCCATGACCAATTGCAGAAATGGGGACTGTAATTGTTATGAGTATTTCTGCTTTGTATATGTGCATCAAATATTTTTCTTTCCTTTGCTTATTAAATATAAGGTGTAAATGGGGCTAGTGCGTTTTAGATTGTACGTGTGTTAGTTGTATCATGTTAGGTGCAAGTGTGACTTTGTAATTATCTTTATTCAGAGATTATGTATGGTTTCGGGAGGCCTGTACAGGTGTCAAGTTGATAAGGGGAGGACCATGATGGTTAAGATTGTGTGTCAACTTGGCTGGGCCATGATTCTCAGTGTTTTGGCAGTTGTATAATGTTGTGATCACTTCCCTGTTGAAATTTGATATGTGATCACCCCCATGATGGAATCTGCTGAGTGGTATTGGTGGGGGCAGGGCCTGTGGAGGCTCACCACCCCCTCAGCCTTTGTCTCTCTGCCTTCCACCAGCTACTTCCTTCCTGCTCGCCTTGCCAAGGTTTTTGGCTTATTCCAGACCAAGCAGCTGCCTCTTGTCGTCTCACCTCTGGATCTTGGGACTTGAGCTAGTAGCTTACCTGTCAGTCTTGGAATTCGTTGATCTTCACAGCCTGCAAGCAAGAGTCCTGCTCCCCAACCTGCTGACCTTGGGTTTGCCAGCCCCTGCAGCTACGTGAATCAGGAGAAATCTTGCTGTCTTGTCTGCTGATCTTGGAATTCGTTGACCTTCACAGCCTGTGAGCGGAAGCCCTACTCTCCAACCTGCCAACCTTGGGTTCACCAGCTTCTGCAGCTGCATGAATTGGGAGAGGCCTTTACCCTGATCCATGGACTTGGGACATTCTAGCCTCTACAATTGCAAGAGCTGTATCCTTGATATAAATCTCTCTATATATGTATTTATATGCTTTACTGGTTTTAGTTCTCTAGAGAACCCAACCTAAGACAGGCACCTTGGAAGAAAGTCTCGGTTATCTACTTTGAAAAATCATCTATTGAAAACTCTATGGAGCAGAATTCTACTGACACACATGAAGTTGCCATGAGTTGGAATCAAACTGACGGCAACTGGTTTTATACTTATATAGATAGGTATAGATACAGATATGGATATATATAGATACATATGGAGAGAGAGAGAGATTGAGAATTATTGATCATATTACAAACAAAGTATGTCCAAAAAATATCCCTTGTTTTTACCCTACACTAATGAGTAGGCTTTCAAACACTGGAAATTTGTATTCATAATTTGCAGTTAGATGCCTGTCTGCCAAGTCACAACTTTTTAAAGTAGCAGGTGCTTTTTATTGCCTCCAAACATTACTGTTTGACAAACTACTCCTACACTGCATTAGAAGATGTGCCTTTTATGTAAACATTAGAGTTGTCAGAGACTGAGCTGGACTGATAATTGCTCATTTCTCAGCTGATATTTTCTGTCTTGTTAGGAGACTGAGATTTTAATTTCTGTAAGGTCAAATTGGCCTTGGTGTAAAACCGAATCATCCTACTAATCATAATGTTGCTGAAATGCCTTAATAATCAGTTTTGCTTCCCTAACCTTGAATGACTGATTTTCATTTCATTAACTTTTTTCTCTTATTACAAAAAATACTTTTTTCTGGCTATAATGGTAATCTAATTTACCAATTTAAATGCTTTGTATCACAGTAATTTTTTTTTTTTAATTTTATTTAAACACCATTTCAAAACTTTTTACTTACACATTTAAGTGATATTGACTATGCTCTTCCCATTGTGCTGCCATTCTCGCCCAAGATGCAGGCTTACAGGACAAAACAGCCTCCCATTTAATAGTTACTACAAATGTTGCCCTATAGCAGTGGTCAACAATCTCACAATACATCGACAGTGTCCTTATTCAATTTGTGTTCCTTATCATCAGTTTCCTACTCCCCCTCTGCCTTCTGGCCCTTGTCACCGGACTCCTGTACCTCGTTAGTCCCATTTAGTTTTACTGGGCTGTCCACTCCCAGGCTTAACATCAAACCTCGAAGGTAACTTCACCTCTGAGCTGAAAGGGTGTCTGGGGGCCACACTCTTGAGGTTTCTCTAGTATTCTTTAGGCCAGTAAATGTGGTCTTTTTTTTTTTTGTGGGTGGGGGGGAGTTAAAATTATGCTCTACATCCTTCTCCAGCTCTGTCCAGAACCCTCTGTTGTGATCCTGGTCAGAGCAGTCAGCGGTGGTAGCCGGGCACCATCTAGCTGTACTGGACTCAGTCCGGTGGAGGCCTTGGTAGCTGTGGACAATTAGTCCTTTGGACTAATCTTTTTGTTGAATCCTGTTCTCTTCATTCTCCCTTGTTCCCGAAGGGATGAGACCAGTGGAGTATCTTAGATGGCCGCTCACAGGCTTTTAAGACCCCAGACACTACTCACCAAGGTAGAATGTAGAGCATTATCTTTATAAGTAGTGTCATGCCAATTGAGCTAGATGTTCCCCGAGACCATGGTCTGAAGAGCCCTCCGTCCAACAACTCAGTCCCTCGGGGGGTTTGGATGTGTCTATAGGGCCTCCATGACCTTTCCTTGTACAGGTTGTGTTAGTTTCCCCTGTACTATGTACTATGTACTATGTCACCTCTCACCCAAGTTACCACTTATCTATTACCTATTTAGTATTCCCCCACCCCCATCCCTGGTAACCAACAAGGATTGTTACATTTTGCATGTGAATTTTTTCATGGGTTTTTACAATAGAGGTCTCATACAATATTTGTCCTTTTGTGATTGACTTATTTCACTCAGCATAATGTCCTCCAGTTTCATCCATGTTATGAGATGGTTCCACAGATTCATTGTTGTTCTTTCTCGTTGCATAGTACTCCATTGTGTGTATGTACCACAGTTTGTGTATCCATTCATCTGTTGATGGACATCGAGGTTGTTTCCATCATTTTGCTATTGTGAACAATGCTGCCATGAACATAGGTGTGCATATGTCTATTCGAGTGATGACTCTTATTTCTCTAGGATATATTCCTAGGAGTGGGATTGCTGGATCGAATGGTATGTCTATTTCTAGCTTTCTGAGGAAACGCCATATCATTTTCCAAAATGGGTGTATCATTTTGCATTCCCACCAACAGTGTATAAGAGTTCCCATCTCCCCGCAGCCCCTCCAACATTTGTTATTTCCAGTATTTTTGATTCGTGCCAGTAATGCCGGGGTGAGATGGTATCTCATTGTGGTTTTAATTTGCATTTCTCTAATGGCTAGTGATCGCGAGCATTTCCTCATGTGTCTGTTGGCCATTTGAATGTCTTCCTTGGTGAAGTGTCTGTTCATTTCCTTTGCCCATTTTTTGATAGGATTGTTTGTCTTTTTGTTGTAGAGGTGTTGGATTTTCTTGTAGATTATGGAGATTAGACCTTTGTCTGACTTGTACTGTCCAAAAATTTTTTCCCAGTCTGTAGGTTCTCTTTTGACTCTTTTGGTGAAGTCTTTTGAAGAGCATAGATGTTTGATTTTTAGAAGATCCCAGTTATCTAGTTTATCTGTTGGGTTTTTTGTGTTGATGTTTATGGTCTGTATCCTGTTAATGCCATGTATTAAGGCCTGAAGTGTTGGTCCTATTTTTTCTTCTATGAATTTTATAGTTTGAGGCTTTATATTCAGGTCTTTCATCCATTTTGAAGTAGTTTTTGTGTATGGTGTGAGGTATGGGTCCTGTTTCATTTTTCTACAAATGGATATCCAGTTTTGCCAGCACCGTTTGTTAAAAAGACTGTCTTTTCCCCATTTGATGTATTTTGGGCCCTTGTCAAAGATCAGGTGACCGTAGGTGGATGGATTTACATCTGAGTTCTCAATTCTGTTCCATTGGTCAATGTCTCTGTTGTTGTACCAGTATCAGGCTGTTTTGAGTACTGTAGCTGTATAGTAGGTTCTCAAGTCAGGTAGTGTGAGTCCTCCAACTTTATTCTTCTTCTTCAGTAGTGCTTTACTTATTCGAGGTTTCTTCCCTTTCCATATAAAGTTAATAATTAGTTTTTCCATCTCTTTGAAGAATGTTGTTGGTATTTGTATCGGGATTGCATTGTATTTGTAGATTGCTTTAGGTAGAATTGCCATTTTCACAATGTTGAGTCTGCCTATCCATGATCATGGTATGTTTTTCCATTTATGTAGATCCCTTTGGATTTCATGCAGCAGCGTTTTGTAGTTTTCTTTGTATAGGTCTTTTACATTCCTGGTCAGATTTATTCCTAAGTATTTTATTTTTTTAGGGGCTATTAAAAATGGTATTGATTTCCTGATCTCCTTTTCATCGTTCTCTTTACTGATGTATAGGAATCCAAATGATTTTTGAATGTTTATCTTGTATCCTGCTACTCTGCTGAATCTTTCTATTAGTTCCATTAAATTTCTCATGGAGAATTTTGGGTTTTCTATGTATAGTATCATATCATCTGCAAACAGGGAGAGTTTAACTTCTTCATTACCAATTTGGATGCCCTTTATTTCTTTCTCTTGCCTTATTGCTCTAGCTAGAACTTCCAGCACAATGTTAAATAGGAGTGGTAATAAAGGGCATCCTTGTCTTTTTCCTGTTTTCAAGGGGAATGTTTTCAGCCTCTCTCTATTAAGAATGATGTTGGCTGTTGGTTTTGCATAGATGCCCTTTATTATGTTGAGAAATTTCCCTTCTATACCTATTTTATTGAGAGCTTTTATCAGGAATGGGTGTTTGACTTTGTCAAATGCCTTTTCTGCATCAATTGAGATGATCGTGTGATTTTTTTCTTTCCTTTTATTTATGTGGTGAATTACGTTGATGGATTTTCTAATGTTAAACCATCCTTGCATACCTGGTATGAATCCTACTTGGTCGTGGTGTATTATTTTTTTGTTATGATCCTGAATTCTATTGGCTAGAATTTTCTTCAGAATTTTTGCATCTATATTCATGAGAGATATTGGTCTGTAATTTTCTTTTTTTGTGATGTCTTTGCCTGGTTTTGGTATCAGCGTTATGCTGGCTTCATAGAATGAATTTGGAAGTGTTGCTTCCTCTTCTATGCTCTGAAATAGCTTGAGTAGAACTGGTACGAGCTCTTCTGTAAATGTTTTGTAGAATTCTCCAGTGAAGCCATCTGGGCCAGGGCTTTTTTTGGTTGGGAGTTTTTTTATTACCTTTTCAATCTCTTCTCTTGTTATGGGTCTGTTCAGATTTTCAATATCACTTTGTTGTAGTTTGGGTAGGCCGTATGTTTCTAGAAATTTATCCATTTCCTCTAGGTTTTCAAATTTGTTGGAATATAGTTTTTCATAATATTCTGTTATAATCCTTTTTATTTCAGTTGGGTCTGTTGTAATGTCCCCCATTTCATTTCTTATTTGGGTTATTTGTGCCCTCTGCTGTTTTTCTTTTGTCAGTCTGGCCAGTGGTTTGTCGATTTTGTTGATTCTTTCAAAGAACCAACTTTTGGTTTTGTTGATTCTTTCTATTGTTTTTCTGTTCTCTATTTCATTGATTTCTGCTCTGATCTTTACTATTTCCTTTCTTCCGGTGGTTGTAGGCTTTTTTTGTTGTTCTCCTTCTATTTGTTGGAGTTCTGTAGTTAATGTTTTGATTTTGTCCCTTTCTTCTTTTTTGATATGTGCATCTATTGCTATAAATTGTCCTCTGAGGACTGCCTTTGCTGTGTCCCAAAGGTTTTGGTATGATGTGTTTTCATTTTCATTTGATTCTAGGAATTTTTTAATTCCATCTCTGATTTCTTCTATTACCCATTGATGTGTAAGCAGATTATTATTCAGTTTCCATGTGTTTGATTTTTTTTCCTTGCTCTTTCTAGTGTTAATTTCTACCTTGATGGCATTGTGGTCAGAGAAGATACTGTGAATTATCTCAGCATTTTGGATCTTGTTGAGGATTTCTCTGTGGCCTAAGATGTGGTCTATTCTGGAGAACATTCCATGTGCATTGGAAAAGAATGTGTACTTTGCAGCGGTTGGTTGGATTGTTCTATATATGTCTATGAGGTCCAGTTGGCTGATTGTGTCCTTTAGGTCTTCTGTATCTTTGCTGAGTTTCTTTTTAGTTGTTCTGTCCTTTACTGAGAGTGGTGTGTTGAAATCTCCTACTATTATTGTGGAACTGTCAATTTCTCTTTTCAGTGCTGTTAGAGTTTTTTTTTATGTATTTTGGAGCCCTGTCATTGGGTGCATAGATATTTACTATGGTTATGTCTTCATGATGGATCATCCCCTTAATCATTATATAGTGTCCTTCTTTGTCTTTTATGGTAGATTTTGTTTTAAAGTCTATTTTATCTGAGATTAGAATTGCCACTCCTGCTCTTTTTTGATAGTTGTTAGCTTGATATATTTTTTTCCAACCTTTGATTTTTAATAAATTCACATCTTTGTTTCTAAGGTGTGTCTCTCGTAGACAGCAAATTGATGGATCCTGTTTTCTTATCCATTCTGCCACTCTCCGTCTCTTTATGGGTGCATTGAGTCCATTTACATTCAGTGTAATTATTGATAGATGGAAGTTTGTTGCTGTCATTTTGTAGTGCTTTTTTTTGTGATGCTGAAGTTTTCTTTGTTCTTCTTACTCTCTTGTGCTGAGTTCCTTTTGTTTGTGGATTTTGTGTTCATTTCCTTTGTTTTTGTAGGTTTTGTTTTTGTTGAGACATTATGTTTTTTGTCTTTATTTTTATGAGTTGGTTTGTTAACTTTTTTTGTGGTTACCATGAATTTTACCCTTATCTTTATAATTTTGAAGCAGTCTACCGTTACTTGGTATCGCCTTGCCTTCTTCTCCTTTAGAAGGTTCTATACCTATGCCATTTTTTCCCTCTTTCCTTGTTTTGATGTTGTTGTCATCCTTTGATTGATTTCTCTGATTCCCTGTTGTATATCTTTTGTTTTTGGAAAGTCGTCTGTAGTTCAGTTCCTAGAATGGTATCTGGTTCATGTGAACCTGCGTCCTAGGTCCTAGGTCCTGCCTGAGGGCTGAAGCTGTTTGTCCTCAGATCGAAGAACTCCCTTTAATAATTTTTGTAAGTTTGGTTTGACTTTTGCATATTCCTTTAGTTTCTGTTTATCTGGAAATGACCTAATTTCACCATCAAATCTGAATGAGAGTTTTGCAGGATATATTATTCTTGGCTGACAATTTTTTTCTTTCAAGATTTTATATATGTCATCCCATTGCCTTCTTGCCTGCATGGTTTCTGCTGAATAATCTGAGCTTAGTCTTATTGTTTCTCCTCTGTATGTGACTTCTTGTTTTTCACGAGCTGCTCTTAGGATTCTTTGTTTGTCTTTAGTTTTAGCGAGTGTGAATATGATATGTCTTGGTGATTTTCTTTTGGGGTCTCTTCTATATGGGGTTCGTTGAGCTTCTTGGATGACCAGCTTTTCATCTTTCATGATATTGGGAAAGTTTTCTGTCAGCAGTTCCTCAATGATCCTCTCTGTGTTTTCTGTTTTCTCCCCGTTCTGGTATGCCAATCACTCGTAAGTTTTTGCTTTTAATTGTGTCCCACATAACTCTCAGGGTCTCTTCATTTTTCTTTGTTCTTTTTTCTGAGTTTTCCTGAAACAGAGTTGTATCCAAGTGTTTGTCTTCAGTTCCACTGATCCTGTCTTCCATGGTTTCAAATCTACTTCTCAGCCCTTCTATGACACCGTCCATTTCTGAAATCTTTTTATTTATTTTTTGGATTTCTAATTGTTGTTTTTGTATAATTTCGAGTTGTGAATTTATTTTGGAATTTAGTTCCTGCATCATCTTCCTGAATTCTTCCAATTTTTTGTCTGTATTTTCCATAAATTTGTCTATTTTTTCCTCATGTTTGTCAGCTTTTTGCCTCAGTTCTTGGAAAATTCCGAGTATTAGTGATTTGAGTTCCGTATCAGGTACTTCTAGTGCATTTTCTTCCACAGGAGCGTTATCTGGTGTTTTAATTTGGACGCCTATTGGAGCCATCTTGTCTTGTGTTTGTAAATGTTTTGATATTGTTTGCTGTTTTCGGTGCATTCAGTAGATATTTCTCTCGTTTATTGATTGTAGATTTCTTTTGTTTGTTTGTTTTGTCCTTGTGGTACAGCTGGGCAGATCTAGCTGAGGAGGAGCCACTGGGACGGGTTGCTTGTGGCACTCACTGCAGCCACCAGGACGGTCTGTAGTCAGTGCTGGGCAGGTTCCAATAGGGCGTGCCTGCACCGCTTGGTGGTGTGATGTCTAGTGCACGGTGCAGGTAGGTAGGGTGCAGTGGGAAGATGGTTATGTGTGAAGCTAAGCTGGATATGGGAGAGAGGAGAGAGGAGCAGGACCAAAAAGCATACAAACATAAAAGAATGCTAGGGGAGCTTGTCGTTTGAATGTATCGATGAGAGACTATGGGATGGAGGAAACCAGAAGGGGGAAGAGAAAGAAAAGGAAAGAATGACCAAATAAAAATCAGAAAAGTTAAAGAACTGCAAAGTTCCCAGGGATCCCACCGATGCAGCTATGAGGTCTGGGGGAGTCGGTCTCAATTTTCACAGCTCAGCCTGGCCAGAAGGTACAGAGGCATACATCGCCTGGTATTCAGGGATCAGAAAGAGAAGGCAGAGATAGAGAGACGAGAAATTAAGCAATGAAGAAAGACAAAAGGGAAAAAGAGGGAAAAGATGACAAAACTAATCAAAAAAGGAAGAAAAATAAAATTTAAAAAAAAAAAAAGAAAGGCAACACCAGCAGTCAGTGCCTACAAATGGGACCCAGAGAGCCCCCACTCAGGGGCGCGAATTCCAAGAAGCCGGCAGTCTCGGGGTTAAGAGACCGTGGCCACGGGAAGCAGAGGGGCAAATGAACAAAGGTCCCCGGATCCCACCAGCGTGGCAGCCCAGACCTGGAAACAGCCACACACCCGAACGCAGCCCCACAGCTCCGGAGAAGAGAGCAAAGATGGCACTCGGAACCAGGCACCCAGGCAAAAGGACGGGGAGGCGGCAGAAAAAGGTTCGCTAGCTGCCAGCAAACGGCTCCCAGAAAGCCGCCAGCCCGGGCGCACGGAATCCAAGCACCAGCGCCCCCCAGACCAGGGACTCCGGCCATGGAAAGCAGAGAGGCGAACGAGCAAAGGCCCCGGGATCCACCAGCGTGGGAGCCCAGACCTGGAAACAGCCACATGCCCGAACGCAGCCCTACAGCCCCGCAGGAGAGAGCAGAGACGGCACTCGGAACCAGGCACCCAGGCGAAAGGAGGGGGAGGCGGCAGAAAAAGTTTCACTAGCTGCCAGCAAACGGCTCCCAGAAAGCCGCCAGCCCGGGCACGCGGATTCCGAGCACCGGCGCCCCCCAGCCCAGGGACTCCGGCCACGGAAAGCAGAGGGGCGAATGAACAAAGGCCCCGGGATCCCACCAGCGCGGGAGCCCAGACCTGGAAACAGCCACACACCCGAACGCAGCCCTACAGTCCCGCAGGAGAGAGCAGAGACGGCACTCGGAACCAGGCACCCAGGCAAAAGGAGGGGGAGGCAGCAGAAAAAACCCTGCCAGCGGCCAGCAAACGGCCCCCAAAAAGCCGCCAGCCCGGATGCGCGGAATCCAAGCACCGGCGCCCCCCAGCCCAGGGACCCTGGCCACGGAAAGCAGGGGATCCCCAGCTGAGGCGGAGAGGGGTGGGGGGTGGGAGAGTGCGCACCGCAGTTTACCGGTCCTTCTGTCTCCCACCAGATGCTCTGCAAGGCTGCTCTCCCATTTGCTGGTCTCTGATAGGAATCCAAGATGGTGGATCTGCGCTGCGTTAGCTGGTAAGGAATCTCTGCCTGAGTCTCTCCTCGCTCTCCGTTCTCTTTTAGTATTCTCACTCCGTTTGGTGTTTGGCTGAGTTCTTTATCTCTTCATTTGGTGTTCTAGGGTTTCAGGATTGTTGATTCTCTGTTAGGCTTAGTTTTTCGGATCTTTGCTGTGGAGGGACGGCGTGGTGCTTCTGCCTAGAGCGCCATCTTGCCCTGCCCCGTATCACAGTAATTTTTAAACCTATCTTAGCTTCCTTAGTAAATTTAAATCCCTTTTGATGTCAGATTTTATGTGTTATCTTTTTAAAGCCTCACTACAGGACCTTTCACCAAAATGACATTGAATGCAAAATAGTTGTTTTGATTATATAACATAGTCATTTTTGTAAATTTTCACGAATTTCCCCACTAATTAGTTGGGTAGAATAGCACTCATGTTATATTCCTCTCTGCAAGTAATCCTAGAACTCTCTGAAATAGGTGAGCAATGTTCCCTGTTTTATTAAGAAGGTTAATTAAACCAAACTAGAAAATAACGTTAAGCATACGGACTTTGAACTACTTGCTACTCCTACTCACCTGGCCTGTACATGAAACCTGAAGAAACTCTCAATTTCAGGATTTTTAGAGACTGGTTTTCCTGCAGTCCCTAAACTCCACTAAACGTTTCCTTGTTAATTACCCACGAAACTGCTTCCTACTTCCTTTTAAAGTAGCCAGTCTCCCCATCCTTGCCCTAAAATCTGCAACTTCCAATATCCATGGGCCATGCTGGTATCAGTATCCTAAGTTGTTTATCTGACTTATTTCAATTCACGATGCCCTAGACAACAAATTCTTGCTGATAGATTAGGAAATGTGAAGAAGACCTTAAGGAATTTTTATGTAAGGGGCTTCTTTTTCTGTAGCTGGTGTCTGCATTGCACAGCAATGAGATCACAGGTTCTAAAAGTCAGGCATGAGTTCTAATCCCAGTTCCACCTTCTTACTGGTTGTATAATCTTGCGCACTTTGCTTAAGTATGCTAAGGTAAGGTAAGATTGTTATTTGGTGCTTTCGTTAAAGAAACGCATGAACTGCAAGCAGTATGCCAAGCAATGACTAATATAATAGAGACAAATTTGATGTCTCTTATCTTTTATATCACTTTGAGTTTCAAATATTGTTAAGCTTTTAAAGGAAAAAAAGAAAAAGTTAGAGAAAAGAGAAATCTATTGGCTGCTTCCTAGCCTGCCGCTACAGAAGCTACACACAAACCCCATCGGTTGTTCTGTGCTGCTATGGCAGGGCAGGAGCCCTTAAAGTGAAAGCTGAGGGTGCGGGGGGGCTCATGTTATTGAATTTTATTCCGTGCAGTCCTGTAAAAAAGGCATAAATGTCAAAACCCATTTCACAATGCAAATACATATGGTTTTTCTATAATATTTAATTTATTTTAGTTATCATATGTAACGATATTTTCTAAATACAGCTGGACTTTTTGATGGTAGAATGTGCACTCACTCATTAACTGACTTATTCAGCCATGTGATCCTTAGTGAGCATAGCCTAGTTCACTTGATAGGTTTCTGACACTGAAAACTTAAGTACTTTGTGTAAAAAATACAAAAGCTAGCAATTGGGGGAAAAATATCTTGTCAAACCACTATTGCATAGTATGGGAGTGTTTCTTGTTGTGATGTGTAAAAGGCATATGATATGTTAGGAGCTGAAATGAGTGAGAAATGCTTCTCCAAAGAATCAAGCGCTTTACTAAGGAGAACACAACACAGCTATCTCCTACATCGGCCCTGTTTCTGATGAAGACGCTTTGGTATCCAAATGTAGCCAACGTTTCGAAAATAAGCGCTCCTAATATTTCACACTGAAAAGAGTCAATTGTCTCTGAGTGAAAACTCTAATATGAACTTTATAATATGTACTTTAACATTGAAATTCACAGCTCTTGGTCCTTTTGCAACAGGAAGATTATTAAAATAGCTTATATTGATCCATTTTGAAATGCCAAAATGTCAATTTTATGCCTACAGTATATGAGTCTCTAAACATTAAGCCTCAAAGAAAGTGGATCCATGTATGATTAGATTATTTGAAAAATAATTTTTATAAATTCTGTTGAAGTGATGTTGTTTGATGCTGTCTTTATGGATAATTTGTAGAAACCGTGGATATTAATTGTCAGCTAAAGGCTACCTGTCAAAATATTTGATTCAAAAAAATTACCGAGATTTACACTTTTTATTCATTCATATAAAAACCAAAAAACCAAACCGACTGCCATCGAGTCAATTCCAACTCATAACAACCCTATAGACAGAGTAGAACTGCTTCATAGGGTTTCCAGGGAGAGGCTGGTGGATTTGAACTGCCTACCTTTTGGTTAGCAGCCGCACTTTTAACCACTGTGCCACCAGGGCTCCATTCATTCATATAGTGTTGCTAAAGTCCATCATCTCTGTTGTTTCAGTACTCTTTGCTTCTATAATGTCTCACCAATATGAGGTACTGTATTCTTCAATCTCCTGTCTGCAGACTGATTTTATTTAAGCCCCACCCAAAACCCTCAGGCCTCACACTGATGAGAATTTATGATGTTAATTTTATTTCTGCGCTCTTCTTTTCCTAGCTAGGAAATTAACTATATTACAAGAGGGTTACTAACATTATCGAAAGCTCCCCCTAAGACAACTTTGGTAAATACTTCCATCAGCTGGAAGGAAAGCATCTGGTTCACTCTTGATTCATTATTGTTTTAACCTGAATTCAAGCTAGATGAATCTAAAATCTCAAAAATTCTTAATAGCCATTGAGTCAAATTCTGATGAGCTCTTCAAAATAACAGAGCAATGAAATGTTATAGAAATTTACCCAAAGCAGTTATACCCCCAATAATTTGTTTGTATTTTGAAAAGTATTTGGAAGGGAGTGCCAAGCAAGTAACATTGACCAAATTCCTCTAAGAGAGTAAAAAATTCACCTGTTAATAATTACAGACTCCTTCATCCAAGTCCTGCCTATTTTCTGTTAGAATAGCATTCTCTGATAAATGATGTGTTTCCCTTTTTTTCTGAAACTGCAGCTACTCACTATACACTTATCAGCCACAACCTGCCTCTATACAGTACGGCGTCTCAGAAGCCAGCTTTTCATTCTGTGGTTCTGCAGTGTTGATGGGACCAGGGAAGGACACCTAACGGCAATGGGGCTACTCTGATGATCTCAGATATGGAACTGAACTGAGAGACCATCACTCTTTGCAGATTGTTGTACTGCATTTCAGATCTGAAAACTAAGGGGTGGGGTGTAAGCGAGGGTAGGGAAAAGGCAGACACATAGCTTGTCACATTCATGGAGAAGAAAAGAAAGGTTGGCTACAGATTGAAACAGTCATGCAGAGAACTGCACAGAACTGCAGAGCCAAGGGAGCACGTGAGCCCAGAGAATGGGAAATTGAGAGAGAAGCTGCATCACACCCTGGTTCCATCCAGTTCCTGTTTCTAATAGATCCTTGAAGCTAGGCTTTCACTTCCTGCCTTGGAGCTTGTGGAGCTAACATTTCTAAATAAAGTTTACAGTTTTGTTTATACTAGTTTGAGGTTGATTTCTAGTATGTGAAACTATGGAATCCTAACTAAGTCACCCATGTATTCTATTCCTCCAAAAATGCATTTAACATTTCATAATTTGTTATTCTATATTAATATCCCTTTCTTTTTAGAATTCTAACTTTTGAAAGTTAGAAAAAAAATCACGAAAAACTGAATAAATCTTGTTATACAATTTTTGAATATGTCTACAATCGCCTACGCAATATAGTTCAAAATTGACAATTCAGATACCCAATACGATGGCCAATTTATTACCTTCAAGTATATATTGTTTTATAGAACTTATGCTTTTAATTTAAATAGGCCCTAAAGTTTATTTAGATAAATTATTTACAAACCATATTCTCAGAATCCTAAGATTATGAAGAGTTGTTTCAAATATTATGCATTTTTTTGGTTTGATTTTGGTTTTACAAAATGTTTTTAAAACACTCATATGTGTATCATACCATATTTTACCAGACCATACATCACTAACATATTGTCTAATCCTGTCTGATTTACTTCTTGTAGGGCCGTCATCAGAATAAAAAATTTGTTTGCTATCTCTGGGATTAAATTTCAAATTTTGTAAATGCATCATCTCTTTCCTTGGATTAATGTATCTGTATATCCACCCACATAAACTTTTACTAACAGATGCATGCCATGGAACACATGCCCCACATGCATGAGTGCCAAGTAGGGCTCAATCATTACATATCCATCATGATAAGATTGTCAAGTGTGCATGAAGAAGTGGATATAAAACAAGTAGCAGCAGAAGTAGAAGAAATAAAACCAAAATGTTCTGCAAAAGCAAGGATGATGAGACTTCGGCTCTTTTACTTGAACATGTCATCAAGAAAGACTACTTTCTAGAAAAGGACAATGGTTGGTAAAATAGAGGGTCAGCGCAAATGAGGGAAACCCTCAATGAGATGGATTGACACAATCGTCACAACAATGGACTGAAACATACCAGGGATCATGAAGATGGCACAGGGCAGGTAACATTTTGTTCTGTTATATATAAGGTCCCCTTGAATCAGAGCCAACTCGACGGCCTTTAACAACAACAGCAGCATAATAATAGCATCTTATGGAAGTTTTGGTTTACTCTTGTTGGATTCTTTTATTTTTGAAAAGGAATTTAGAAAGTTATGATTCACTTTGTTTTTCCACTGCTTTCGTTCAACTTTCTAAATCAAAGGTTTAACTTTCAATGAATATACGTTTAAAAAAATACCCACAATGACAATACGAATGTTTAAAAATTTATCATTGTCAAAAACTTAAATATGCAAGTCAGAATTGCCAAATACTGTGAAATAAATACATAAATTAGATACTTATGCTGACTTAGGAGCAAAACTTGTCAGTCATAACCTGTAATTTCAGGTTGTTTAATTCATCAAAATAGTTTTTGTTCGCATTGATTTATGGATCTACAAAAAACTAACAAAATAAAAACAGTAGCAGATGCATTAATTTCATCTGTATCTGGCGTCCAAAATAAAATGACAAAAATAAAATAAATAAAGCCATAATAATGATGAGAACAGGAAAGAAGGTGTTAGAAAATTACTAGAAAAGGAGACATTTCATTAACAGTCTGAATGTACATGAGTAGAAAATAATGGGACAGTTAGAGGAAACTTCATCCAGGGTAGCTATGGGCAAAACAGGACGCACGCAACTGCAGCAGGCTTAGGATTCAGCAGTGGCAGAGGGCAGGAGGACCATGGAAGTTATTTAAAAGTCTGATAAATATCAGTGGATATTCCACATTCCATATGAGAGATGGAATCTTTCTGTCTGTTGAGAGATCAGAAGGTTCCCCAATGGATTCATGTAATGGTATTGGTAAAATTTCATGTTTGGGCATAACACTTAGCTCTCTGCACAATCTACCCAAAACAAAATCCACCAGTTAGCATAGTGCTCCCACATACACCAAGTAGCCAATCAACCCTTTTGTTCCTTCTGAAACATATATTGGCAATGAAGGATTAGCAAACTTTTTAAGAAAGCACCAGCATGAAAAACAAAAATCAAAGACAATCAAAAGGCAACAACAGCAAACCAAAAACTTTGAAGAGTTAGATCCTGCCGGGAAAATAAAAAGGAGTTATAAAACCTAAAGAGTCCCCTATTTGGTGACTCGGCTTGTATGAGAAGACTTTTGGAAATTCAAATTACATTAGAAGAAATTAATTAAAAATCCAGCAGAAGGAGGAAAAAAAAAGTCAAGAAAATTGCTCAGGAAGAAGGACAAATGAACAAAGCAAGAGGAAATATAGAGAATGAAACCAGGAGCTGTATCATCTGAGAAGCCAAAATTTCAGAAAGAAAGAAAAAAAAAAAAGAGTTATTAGAGAAGATACTATCTTCGAACAAAAGGACAGTAGTAGCATTTACATTTTAATGACTCACAGAGAAATAAAAGGTCTAGGCATATCCATATGTGGTAGACTGGGTGAGTATTATACAGAAACTCTCTATACTATCTTTGCAATTTTTCCATAAATCTAAAATTCCAAAATATGAAGTTTGTTTAAAAATTCTTTTCTGTAATTTGCCTATCGCTTTCTGACCCATTCCCTACCTGTCCTTTACAATTGCCCATAAAGACAAAAGGGCATCTTTTCTTTACTTCGCTCCATATTCAGAAATGATCTTTAAGTAGAGCACAGACCTAAATGTAAGTGGGAGAATTATTAAGCTTCTAAAAATAATAGAAATAAAAATAGAAGAAAATCTATGTTACTTTGGGTTAGACACGTATTTCTTAAAGGGAACAACAAGAAAACACTGAATATTGTGAGTTCTATGCGTCAGCTTGGCTGGGCTATCCTGTGTAGTTTTTTAATCAAACACTAACCTAGGTGTTGTTATCAAAGTATTTTGTAAAGGTGGTTAACATCTATAATCAGTTGACTTTAAGTAAAGGAGATTACCCTTGATAATGTGTGCGTGCATGTATGCCTCATCCAATCAGTTGAAAGGCATTAAGAGCAAAAACAGATTTCTCAGAGAAGAAATTCTGCCTAAAGATACAGCATCAATGCCTGCCTGAGTTTCCAGCCTGCTGACTGATTTAGACCAAAAAAAAAAAGATAAATAGGACTTCATCAAAATGAAAAACTTCCCTTCTTCAAAGGACACGATTAATAAAATGAAAATATAAGCCACGAAATGAGAAAAATACTTGCAATATTTTTTTAACATAGGACCATATATAAATAACTTTCAATTCAATAATAAGACAAATATCCCAACTAAATATGGGCGCAAAATTTGAAAGAGACTATACTAAAAAGATATGTGGATTATAGAAAGATGCATGAGAAAATACTTAATCATTAATCATAATTTAAATGTATACAAATGTCACAGTGTTATACCATTGCATATCATTTAGATTGTCTAAAAATTGAAAGCAATAATAAGAAGTGTTAAGGATGCAAATCAATTAAATCTCATACACTGCTGAAAATATGAATGATGGAACCACTTTGGAGAACAGTCTAACAGTCTCATAAAGTTAAACATACATTTAACATAATATCCCAGAAATTCTACTGCCCGGTGTATACCCAAGATAAATAAATACATATTTCCAGACAGATACTTGTACTCAAATACTCACAGCCACTTTCTTCATAATAACCACAACCTGGAAAAAAACTCAAATGGCTATCACCTGGTAAATGAATAAACAAATTGTTGTACAAACATACAATGGAAGTCTATCCAGCCATAAAAAGAAATGAGTGAACTACTGATACCCTCAATATCATCGATCAATTTCAAAAGCAATATCCTAAATGAAAGAAGCCAGAAACAAAAGACTGTTTGCATGCTGTACGATTCCATAATATGACTTTCTACAAAGGCCAAACCATAGTGATAAAAAACAGATCAGTGATTGCCAAAAGCCAGGGGATTTGGGGAAGGGATTGATACCTAAAGGACATTTGGTAGGCTGCATAATGGCCCCAAATAAATGGATATCATAATCCTGAACTTGTGAATTTTACCTTTTATGGCAAAGGGTGTTTTCCAAATGTGGTTAAGTTAAAGATTTTGAAATGGGGATCTTATCCTGAATTATCTGTAGAGTCTCAAGGTAATAGTCTTTATATAATGGGCTCAAGATGAGTCAGAGGAAGAGGAGAAGGCAATGTGATTGATAACGGAAGAAGAGATCAGAGCAATGCTGCCACAGCAAAGGCATGATGATAGCCTGTAGAACTGGAAGAGACAAGGAATGGATTCTGCCCTAGAGTCTTCAGAAAAGACCAGCCCTGCCGACACCTTGATTTTAGCCTCATAAAACTCATTGCAGACTTCTGGGCTTCACTATTGTAGGGGAATATATTTTTATTGTCTTAAGCCACTAAGTTTTTGGTAATTTGTTACAGAAACAATAGGAAATGAATACATGGCATAAAGGAAGTTTTTAGAATGATGGAAATGATCTATATTGTAATTATAGTGGCAGTTAAATGACTGGTGGTGCAGTGGTTAAGAGCTCAGCTGCTAACCAAAAGGCAGGCAGTTCAAATCCACCAGCGTCTCCTTGGAGACCCTATGGGGCAGTTCTACTCTGTCTTATAGGGTTGCTATGAGTCGGAATCAACTCGAACGCAATTTTTTTTATATGACTATATAAACATATCAAACCTGATTAAACTATAGACTTAACCTTGATGAGTTGTATTATATGTCAAGATTATAATGCTGATAAAGAAGGAAATCATGTTTTATGTTCATTCTATTCCCATCTTTACTTAAATTTACCTGTATTACTCTATAAATTTCCCATCCTCATTTCTTCCTGTTGCTATCTTACCATCTTTCCAAATGCAAATCTACAGTTTCCAAAATGACCAGACAGTGTCTTCTGTGTTCCAGTAGCTCTCAAATTATATCTCTCACATAGCACTTAACATTTTTTCACTTGTGTTTTAAATATTTGTTAATAACTCGTCTTTCCTGGTAGACTGTAGTCTTCTTGAGAGCTCACACCATGTAGTTTTGCCTTCTGAATACTTCCCAGTACAGATCCTTGAAAATAGTGTGTTGTTATTGTTAGGCTCCGTTGATTCAGTTCTAACTTATAGCGCCCTTATGTACAACAGAAGGAAACACTGCCCAGTCCTGCACCATCCTCACAATTATTATGCTTAAATCCACTGTTGCAGCCACTGTGTCAATCCTTCTAGTTGAGGTCTTCCTCTTTTTCACTGACCCTCTACTTTACCAAGCATGATGCCATTCTCCAGGGACTGATCCCTCCTGATAACATGCCCAAAGTATGTGAGATGAAGTCTCATCATCCTTGCTTCTAAAGAGCATTCTAACTGTATTTATTCCAAGACAGTTTTGTTCATTCTTTTGGCAGTCCATGGTATATTCAATAGTCTTTGCCAACACCATGATTCAAAAACATCAATTCTTTTTCAGTGTTCCTTATTCATTGTCCAGGTTTCGCATGCATATGATGCAATTGAAAACACCATGTCTTGGATCCGGTGCACCTTAGTCTTCAAGGTGACGTCTTTGCTTTTCAACACTTTAAAGAGCTTTTCTGCAGCAAATTTGCCCAATGCAATGTGTCTTTTGATTTCTTGACTGCTGCTTCCATGGATGTTGATAGTGGATCCAAGTAAAATGAAATCCTTGACAACTTCAATCTTTCCTCCTTTTATCATGATGTTGCTTGTTGGTCCAGTTGTGACGATTTTTGTTTTCTTTATGTTGAAGTGTGATCCATACCGAAGACTGGTGTAGTTTTTGATCTTTATCAGGAAGTGCTTCAAGTCCTCTTCACTTTCAACAAGCAAGGTTGTGTCATGTGCTTATTGCAGGTTGTTAATAAGTCTTCCTCCAATCCTGATGCCCCATTCTTCTTCATATAGTCCAGCTTCTCGGATTATTTGCTCAACATACAGTATACTATTCCATAAAGGTGTGCTGAAAAGAATATATTAATACATTCATGTCTTTATTTTACATGTGAACATTTCTTGAGTCTCTACTATGTGCCTGGTTATATATTAGATATTAAGTATTAAAATGTCTTTTCTGGTTATCACAGAGTTTTTATGTTTTTGTTTTTCCTTCTTATAGTCAGAGATTCTATACATTTATTGGGCTAAGAGCTCCTGTTTATCCATAAAAGGGAGCAAGGTAAACACAGTACAGACATTTCCTAAGGTGATTAAATAGCACTCAAACAGCCTGTGTATCTGGGCTCCAATCGCTCTCTGAGGTATACAGATCTACACAGCCTGGATGACCTGTGATGTCAGTGTGTTACTGCCTAGAGTCCTGATTTCTGCTTGTTAAACAGCATGATGAACCTGCTATTCAATTTCTTCCTTTCAACTCCAAAGGCACTATCTTGTGCTTCCAATTATGTAATAGATTCTACTATGGTGGCGACTGCTGATACATTTTTAGCATGTATAGCCAGGCTTTGTTATCATGCAGTCACATTCAATAACAACCTAGCAATTCTGCGAAAGACAGACAAATAAGCTGGTCTGGATGACAAAGCATCATACTTTATGCTAAATTTGAAAGCCAAGGGATAATGAAATTTTTGGGGGAAAAGAAGATGGTACCAATATACACTGACTGAGTTGTATTTTGATGCTGGCATGCACAATTTTCACCTCACAGGATTCCTATGAATGAATTTTATTTTTACAGAACTTTGAACTAAACCATTGCGTCCACTAGTGTCATAAAAGTTTGATATCTGATTCATCTACTACTTTTATTTTTACAGAAATGGTACTAAAAAAATGGAAAGCAGTGTTTCATGCTTTTACTCTATTATAGAAAAGCCTTTAAAATGTCACCTACATGAAGCTGCAAATTATACTAATTTCTCTTCTCACAGTTTAGGAGAGATGTAGCCTTTTTTTTTTTTTTTTAACATTTCCTCCATTCTGGAGGATTTTAGCTGTACCCCTTTGGCAAGGATTGACTTTTATCTCTTTAGCTTTCCATCAATGTTTCCAAAGTTTCTTAACTCTGGAAAAATACTTCTCCTTTTTACTGGGACAGTATAAAAAATATTTTTCAAATCTAGCATCTATCTTCCACTTTAGATATTTTCCCCCAATATCTAAACATTTTCAAAAATGAAGCATATTTGATAAATTTTATAGTGAATACAGTCATCCTTTGGTATCCATGGGAGATTAGTTCCAGGACTCCCCCAGATACCAAAATCCACATATTCTCAAGTCCTTTATATAAAATGACATAGTGTTTGCATATAGCCTACACACATCCGTATACTTTAAATCATCTCTAGATTACTTGTAATACCAAATGCAATGTAAATGCCATGTAAATAGTTATTATACGTATTGTTTTGGGAATAATGACAAGACTTGAGGTGAACATTGCTCAAATAAGTGCTGGAGAGAGGCTGAGGATCTGTGAAATGGCAGGAGGCTACAGCAGTAGGCTACAGCAGGGGATGCAACACAAGACTTCATTCACATGGATTCAGCATAGTGCTCAGTGCAGGACAAATTCAAGTTTTGCTTTTTGGAACTTTTTTTTCCCCAAATATTTTCAATCCTGTGGCTGGTCAATCCACGAATGCAGAACATGCAGAAACAGAGAGCCGACTGTACCTGTATACCATTAACTGTCACTAAATTTGATTTTTCACATATCTATCAGCTCCTGTATCCATCCATGAATCCATCGGATTTTAGACACCTTCAAGTGAATTGTACACATCAGTAATTTTTTCCCTGAACACTTTAGAACAGATAACATTACTAGAATTCAATATTTGCTTGCAGTTTTGATATACAATTTACATACAATAAAATGCAGATTTTAATCGTTCATCCACGAATTCTTGACACAAACCTATAGATGTGTAACCCAAACCTATGTCAAGATGTACATTAGTATGAACCCCAGACATTTAGGTCCATCTTCCTTTTCCAATCAGTATCCCCAACCACACCTTTAAAGGCAACCACAATCTTGAATTTTTTATGCTTTATATTTTAGTAACTACTCTTCTACATGCTTGAGCCAGGAGATTTACAGAACTCTCATACAGAAACTTCAAAATCAGAAGAATGATCTGGAGTGATGGAGCAATGATCTCTGTAAATTTACTTCTTCTTAAAAGCGACAAGAACATTGAGAAAAGCTATCAAAATCAACATTTTCAATACTCTGGAAATTGAAGTCTTGAAACTATCTGAAGAGAATTTATTCAAGAAAAAGATGAATCTCAGTAAGGAGAGTCAATTTTGTGTCATTTTAATTTGCCCTAATCCCATTCCCCCCTCTCTTCATCTCTGCAGGGACCTTGAAAACCAAGAACCCTGAAATGACAGTAGCTATGAAAACTGCTACCTCTTAGCAGTAACAAAAAGCAAACAAAAAAATCAAAGAATTGACATGTTTGAATTATGGTATTGGCAAAGAATATTAAGTATACTGTGGACTGCCAGAAATTTCAGTTTTGGAGAAAGTATACCCAGAATGCTCCTTAGAAGCAAGGATGGAGAGACTTTGTTTATGTTGTATATATCATTAGGAAAGATTAATGGCTAGAAAAAGACATCATGCTTGCTAATGTAGAGGGTCAGTGAAAATGAAGGAAACCCACCATTGATTGACAAGATAGCTACAATAATGGGCTCAAACATACCAATGTTTCTGAGGATGATGCAGAACCTGGTAATGTTTTGTTCTGTTATATATAAGGTCACCATGAATTGGAGCAGATTTTAAGGCAGCTAACAATAACAACAAAGCAGTTAATGGAGACGTGAGAACAAATACGGAGCTCAACAAAAGCCATGACTCCAGAGAAACACCACTATTGGACACATTTGGCAGATGGCTGAAAAGCTCCATTAGAAGGATTTGTTTTTATTTGACTTGACTTACAGCCTTCCCTATAGGAATTGTCCTATCCCCAAGATGTCTGTAGAAAATGATCAGCAGCAATTGTTTAACATTGCAGCTGCCACAGCTGGTATTACCAGTAGAGGCTAAAAATAGAGTGTCCAAAAAACTTAAAATCAAAAGCCGGTATATGAGATGTCATATTCTCTGACATATTCCTGGGAAATTAAAAGGCCACACATACAAGCAGGGCTGTGCTCTTGTTATGGATTTAATTGTGTTTCCCAAAAAGATACGTTGAAGACATAACCCTTAAACCTTGGAATATGACCTTGTTTGGAAATAGAGGCTTTGAGATGTTATCAGTTAGGTTAACATGAAGTCCCACAAGAGTAGAGTGGGTCCTGATTCCATTTCAGTGGTGTCTTATAAAAGAAAACAGTCATAGAAACACCCAGGGGGAAGACTTCATGTGAAGAGGCATCTACAAGCCAAGGAGCACTAAGGATTGTCTGTAGCCACCAGAAGATAGGAGAGAGGCATGAAATAGTTCCTGCCTCAGAGCACTCAGAAGGAATCAACATGGCTGATACTCTGATTTGGATTTCCAGTCTCCAGAACTTTGCAACAATAAATTTCTATTCTTTAAAGCCACCCCTTTGTGGCATTTTGTTAAGGGAGCTCTAGGAAACCAAGACATTGCCTGAGAAGGCCCACTTCTGACTAACTTTGAACTCTACTTAAGCAGGAAAAAAAAAGGCTAATGCAGAATTCTAAACTACTTGTCAGAGCATTGAAGACATACTCAAAAGCACACAAGGAACCTCTCAGTAAAAGGCAAGACAATTCAAATTCATGTGTTAGAAGACTTGATATTATTAAGGTAACAATATTTCCCAAACTGTTATACAAATCCAGTACATTTCCTTTCAAAATTCCAGCTTCCATTTTTGCAAAAATCAACAAGCTATCCTAAAATTCATATGAAAATGTAAGGGGACCAGAATAGCCAAAAGACTCTTGAAAATGAACAAAGTTTGAGGACCCATACTTTCTAATTTTAAATTTTACTGCAAAGCTACAGTAATCAAAACATTACTAGTCAAACAATCCATATAGTGTTGCTCTTGTTATAAAAAAGGATGTTAAATTGTTCACAAAAATATATGTATATATATATATACATATATATATAGTAAAATTACTGAGCTATAACCACTGAGGGGAAATGACAAAGCAAGCATTAATTACAGTCAACACAAATGGATATTTATAAAATCTAAGAAAATATGTATACTAAAGCCACTCTCTATTATATGGTTGGGGGAAGGGTGACCTAATTTTTTCCATTGTACACTGGGCTGGGAAAAGTTTTCAGTGCTTAAATATTTTAAATGAGAGTTTTATTGTGTACAATGTTGATAGTCTGCAAAGCACAGCTGTTCTTTGTTAGTCTTCGTGCTTTATCATCTTCTCTCTCTCATTCTATCTTTCCTTTTCATAGTGTTTCACTGTCTTTGTGCTCGGAGAATAACACTAGCAACTGTTGGATGTTCAGTCACTAGTTTTTGGTATGTCCTTCTTAATCGTGATGTAAGGAGCGCTGGTGGCTCCATGGTTAAGTGCTCAGTCACTAACCAATAGGTTGGCAGTTCAAACCCACACAGCCACTCTGTGGGAGAAAAGACCTGGTGATCTGCTTCCATTAAAACTGTTGTTGTGTGCCACTGAGTTGATTCCAACTCATTGTGACCCCAGTTACTTAACTTTGGAAGCAAGCAAAAAACAATGCAGGTGTTTATTTCAGGAATATAAAATTCCTATTCTTTTTGGTCATAGTTACCACTCTGAAGCAAATACATATGTTTATAGCTTTTTGCCATACAGGTTAACATGTATTTTTAGAGATACATATAAACTCTTACATGATATACTTAGTTTGCATCAATATTTGGGAATGGGAAAAGACCCGTCCATTTATCATCTTTTACTCTTTCTCACATATTAGCTAATCACAATCACCACCTAATTTAACTTAAATTTAATATGAGACCTGGAAGATAGATGAATATGATTTCATTACATATAACTCTCTAAGATATTCCTTTGGATATATAAAGGTAATAATGCCTTATAAACATACAGGCTTTTAGAAATTGCAAATGGCATTATATTAGTTGATATAAAAATGTGTTCAGTAGTGATATTACGATATGTTAATGTACATTGTGCTAACACATAATAATTTTATATGTTATAGACAGCATCTTTATTGTTTTCCTCCAAGACTAAACTTCTTTCACCATATAATTATTTAAAATTCACCAATATAGTCAAAGAAATTCAAAGACTGATACTCTGCATTAAAGAAGTCTTACATACTAAAGGAAAATTAGAATTCTGGAGCTACCAGAGATATTGATATCATCTAATCAAACCTCTCATTTCCAGTGGCTAAGGTTACTCAGACATTTTTTTCAGTCCAATGTTCTTTTCCTTATGTAAGGACCACACATGCGCACACACACGAGCGCACACACACATGTACACACACACACATAATTAATGACTAACACTGCAGAAATAAAGTATAAATGATGTGCAACTTTTATCAAAGGTCTCTCTGTTCATCCTTCCTGTCTCTTCCCTGCCCCCTCTCTCCAAACTTCACAATTTTATGCCGTTTACTCTTCTCATTTTTTGACAGTGATTCTAAACCTTAAGAAGAGTTAGTGCTCAAAAACATTATCTATTATTTAAGGAAGAATGTATGCTGAATGTGTTTCTGTAGTTATTAGCCCTAAGGAAATCCCTTTGAAAATTTTGCTTAGTAGTTAATTCTAGACAATATACTCTTAGAAACAGCTGAATTTCCTAACTTATCCCATATATAGTTAACTGCTAGGACATGGTTAGTGTTAGATTCCCATTAAACATTATTTGTGAATTCACAGTGAACCAAGGTTTATATCCTTTGACGTTTAAAGCATTTCATTGAAATTGGACATTGTGACTGACAGACTAACTTGGCGGCAATTATTCCCCCTAATAAAATTAATCATTGCCTCTAGTCACGAGTCAAACTTTCTCTGAATTCAATTTGACCATGCAGAATTTACAACTCACTTGAACTATTCTGCTACTGGCAAAGAATCTGTTAGAAACTGCTGTAAACTTTGCATTTGGCATCTTTTGAACCATGAAGATAAACATAATAATAAAAGGATGTGACTGAGAAGTTAACAGCTTTTACATCAGTGTTTCTCACATCAGTGGGAGTTTAGCAGCTTCTGTGTAATTTTTACCTGGGGGTAGTTAAGTTAGGAATGTCTTTTGAAGTTAACGATAAAAGCTCATCATTTCCAAGACAGGTATAGATTAAAGGACAAATTACAAGATACCAGTAGAGTCAAGAATGGCAGAGGGCCGCAAGACATTTTGTTAAAAAAAGTTGGTGGACAAATACACCCAATAGCTGGTACACACATCATTGTTTCGCATTCTTCTAAATTCTTGTACTTGCTAAGGCAGATACCTTACCTTTATGTGAATTGGCTATGAGACCATTTTATTCTGACTCAGTCATGTAATGGAATCTGACCCTATAGTGAAAGGGGAGAAGAGTTAGATGGGGGAGACACAAAAAGGGTTAAAATTGGGGGAAAAGGGAAGTGATAATTGAAAGAACCATCAAACTTCAGTTACAATATTTTCAAGTAAAATCAGTCAAGTGAATTCTGGTTTTACTCAATTCAGGGTCATCCTTCAGTCATCCTGTACCTAACCCTATCATCATCAATGCATCACACTATTGCAGCTGCCCTATATAAAATTGTATCATCTACTAATCTGTGAATCCCTTCAAGGCAGAGCCTTTTTGTATCATTTTTAGTGTCCAGCACAAAGGCCACAAATGGTTAGTCATTCAAAAAGTGTTGGTGGAATGAATGAGTGGATGATCAATATTATCTGCAGTAAAATCTGATGAGAATTCACATTATATACCATTTTAGAGTCATCACAGCAGTCTTAAATGCTTTATCTCATTTGAGTATTATGATTACGTTTCATAAATGAAGAAATGAAGTTCAGAGATAGTATTGACACACAGTCAGAATTTAGCACAACAAGCACCTAAAAACAGAGTTCCTGAACCCAAATTTATAAGGCAAAGCAGGTGAAAGGAAATAATTGGGGAATAACAAGAGTTAAAGAAAACTAATGTAAATTGACCACCTGTTGTAGGCTAATAATTACTGCTATATGTTGTTGTTAGATGCAGTGAGACCAGTTCTCACTCACAGAGACCACATGTACAAGAGAACGAAACACTGCCTGGTCCTGCACCATCGTCACAGCTGTTGCTATGTTTGAGCCAATTATTGCAGCCACTGTGTAAATCTATCTCATTGAGGGTCTTCTTCTTTTACGATGACCCTCTACTTTACTAAGCATGATGTTCTTCTCCAGGTACTGGTCCCTCCTGATAACGTGTTGAAAGTACATGAGATGAAGTCACACTGTCATGGCTCCTAAGGAACATTCTGGCTGTACTACTTCCAAGACAGATTTGTTCCTTCTTCTGGCAGTCCATGATATATTTAACATTCTTTACCAACACCATAATTCAAAGACATGAATTTTTATTTGGTCTTCCTTATTCATTGTCCAGATTTCTCATTCATATGAGGTAATTGGAAATACCATGGCTTGGGTCATGTGATCCTACCTCTCAAAGTGATATCTTTGCTTTTTAACACTTTAAAGAGGTCTTTTTCTGCAGATTTGCCCAATGCAATGCATCATTTGATTTCATGACTGTTGCTTCCATGGGTGTTGATTGTGGATCCAAGTAAAATGAAATCCTTGGCAACTTCAATATTTTTTCAATTTATCTTGATGTTGCCTATTGGTCCAGTTGTGAAGATTTTTGTTTTCTTTATGTAAAGGTGTAATCCGTACTGAAGGCTGAAGTCTTTTATCTTCATCAGTAAGTGCTTCAAGTCCTCTTCACTTTCAGCAAGCAAGGTTGTGTCATCTGTATATCTCAGATTGTTAATGAGTTTTCCTCCAGTCCTGATGCCATGTTCTCCTCCATATAGTCCAGCTTCTAAGATTATTTGCTAAGCATACAGATTGAATAAATATGGTGAAAGGATATAACCCTGATGCACGCCTTTTCTGATTTTAAACCATGCAGTATCTTCTTGTTCTGTTCAAACAACTTCCTCTTGGGCTATGTACAGGATTCTGCACAAGCACAATTAAGAGTTCTGGAATTCCTATATGCAATGTTATCCATAATTTGTTATGATCCACACAGTCAAATGCCTTAGCATAGTCAAGAAAACACAGGTAAACATCTTTCTGGTATTCTCTGCTTTCAGCCAAGAGCCATCTGAATCAGCAATGATATCCCTCATTCTGCATCATCTTCTGAATACAACTTGAATTTCTGGCAGTTCCCTGTCAATGTACTGCTGCAACTGCTTTTGGAGGATCTTCAGCAAAATTTTATTTATGTGTGCTATTAATACTATTATTCGATAATTTCTTCATTCAGTTGGATCACCTTTCTTTGGAATGGCCACAAATATGATTGCTGTCTTCAAAATTTCTTGGCATAGATGGGTGAGCACTTCCAGTGTTGCATCCATTCATTGAGATATCTCAATTGGTATTCTGTCAATTTCTGGAGACTCATTTTTCGCCAGTGCCTTCAGTGCAGCTTGGACTTCTTCCTTTAATATCATCGATTCTTGATCATATGCTGCCCCCTGAAAATGTTGAATGTTTACCAATTCTTTTCGGTATAGTGATTGTGTGTGTTCCTTCCATATTCTTTTGATGCTGCTTATGTCATTCAGTATTTTGCTCATAGACTCTTTCAGTATTGCAACTCAAGAATTGAATTTTTATTTCAGTTCTTTCAGCTTGAGAATGTCAAGTGTTTTCTTCTCTTTTGGCTTTCTAACTCCAGGCATTTGCACATTTCATTATAATACTTTATCTTCTCCAGCCACCGTTTGAAATCTTCTGTTCAACTCTTTATCATTTCTTCCATTTACTTTAGCTACTCTACTTTTAAGAGCAAGTTTCAGAGTCTCTTCTGACACCCACTTGGTTTTTTCCTTCTTTCCTGTCTTTTTAATAACTCTTTGTTTTCTTCATGTGTGATGCCCTTGATGTCATCTCACAACTTGTCTGGTCTTCGGTCACTGGTGTTCAACGCGCCAAATCTGTTCTTCAGATGGTCTTTAAATTCAGGTGGTATAAACTCAAGGTTGCGCTTTGGCTCTTATAGACTGGTTTCAATTTTCTTCAGCTTCACCTAGAATGTGCATATGAGCAATTGATGATCTGTTCCACAGTCGGCCACTGGCCTTGCTGTGACTGATGATATTAAGCTTCTCCATCGTGTCTTTCCACAGATGTAGTCAATTTGATTTCTCTGCATTCCATCTGGCGAGGTCCATGTGTATAGTTGCCGTTTATGTTGTTGAAAAAACGTATTTGCAATGAAGAAGCTGTCGGTCTTGCAAAATTCTATCATATGATCTCTGGGGTTGTTTCTATCACCAAGGCCTTATTTTCCAACTACTGATCCTTCTTTGTTTCCAGCTTTCACTTTCCAATCACCAACAATTATCAATTCATCTTGATTGCATGTTTGATCAATTTCAGACTGCAGAAGCTGGTAAAAGTATTCAATTTCTTCATCTTGGCATTAGTGATTGGTGTATAAATTTGAATAATAGTCATGTTAACTGGTCTTTCTTATAGGTGTATGGATATTATCCTATCACTGATAGCATTGTACCTCAGGATAGATCTTTAAATGTTCTTTTGAAGATGGATGTGATGCCATTCCTCTTCAAATTGTCATTCCTGGCATAGTATACCACATGATTGTCCGATTCAAAATGGCCAATACCAGTCAATTTCAGCTCATTAATGCCTAAGATTCGATCTTTATGTATTCCATTTCATTTTTGACGACTTAAATTTTTTCTACATTTATACTTCGTACATTCCTTGTTCTAATTATTAATGGATGTTTGCAGTTGTTTCTTTTCATTTTTAGTCATGCCATAACAGCAAAGAAGGCCCAAAAGCTTGACTCCATCCACCTCTTTAAGCTCGACTTTGTTTGAGGAGGCAGCTCTTTCCAGTGGTCTTTTGAGTGGCTTCCAACCTGAGGGACTTCTTTTCTGGGGCTATATCAGACAACGTTCTGCTACTATTCATAAGGTTTTCACTGGCAAATTCCTTTAAAAGTAGATAGCCAGGTCCTTCTTCCTAGTTGGTCTTAGTCTGGAAGGTCTGCTGAAACTTGTCCACCATGGGTGACCGTGCTAGTATTTGAAATATTGGTGGCATAGCTTCCAGCATCACAGCAACATGTAAGTCACCACAGACCAGTAGCGGTATTGTTATATAATAATAATAATTATGGTAGTTACTATTATGACCCTTACTTTATATGGTTATTGAAAGGTTTAAACTAGCTAATGTATGTTAAGCACAAAGAAAATGCTAATTTTACAGTTTTAAAGAGTATTTATTATTTAAATATAGGGTCGTGATAGGGCTGCTGTGAGTCGCAATTGACTCAACGACAGCAAGTTTGGTTTTTTGGTTTTAATCCCAAAAGTCTGTGCTACTAACTACTGTATAATATTGTTATTTAATCTTTAACTTCTCCCTCCTTTAAGTATGTTTAATTAAGAACATTTTACAGATGAATAAATGGAATCTCAGAAAGTTAGTTATTTGTCAAGGCTACAGAGCCATTTAATAGAGCATAGATTTTAAGTTAAGTCCAAAACCTGTTCTCTTTTTCTGTTGACCCTGATCTATACCGCATTATATGCCCTTCAATGTACAAACCTGGAACAGTACCTGCATCATAAGTGTACATTTTTGTTATGAATTGAACTGTGTTCCCCAAAAGTGTGTATCAAATTGACTGAGCAATGATTCCCAGTATTGTGTGATTGTCCACTGTTTTGTCATCTGATGTGATTTTCCTATGTGTTGTAAATCCTACCTCTATGATGTTGATGAGGTAGGATTAACAGAAGTTATGTTAATGAGGCAGGACTCAATCTTCAAGATTAGACTGTGTTTTAAGTCAATCTCATTTGAGATATGAAAGAAAGAATAGAGAGACATGGGGTACCTCATACAACAAAGAAAGCAATTCCAGGAGCAGAGGGCATCCTTTGGACCCAAGATTCCTGCTCTGAGAAGTCCCTAGAACAGGTGATGATTGATGACAAGGACTGTCCTCCAGAGCCAACAGAGAGAGAAAGCCTTCCCCTGGAGCTGGCACACTGAATTCAGACTTCTAGCCTCCTAGACTGTGAGAGAAATAGTTACAGAAATAGAGATAATGGATTCTCTGAGTTTACTTCTAATTTGGAGCCATTAAAGGGATAAAGAATTCTCTGTATGTTCCATATGGACCCTAATAAAAGATGTGATAAGTCCAGCCTGAATCAACATAGATGATATCAAGTTAACACTTAGTGGGAATAGTGAACAAAGAAATACTAGCACAGTAAATGAAGATAAGGGTTTGTACCACTAATTATATAGAGAGACCTCATACAACCATCCTTGGCAAATTGATCTACTAGTTCCTCAAAGAAGAAATTATTGTAGTCACATTGGCATATGACTTGTATTTTTTAATAGATGCAGAGATAGGTAGATTGAGAAAGATAAAAATACAAATATTTGTAATTTATATAAGCTTGAAGTAGTGATTTAGTATCCTTTTTTTTTTATTGTGCTTTAGGTGAAAGTTTACAGAGTAAATTAGTTTCTCATTAAACAATCAAAACATATTGTTTGGGGACATTGGTTGCTAACCCTGTGATGTGTCAACACTCTGTTGTTCTCAACCTTGGGTTCCCCATTTCCATTCGTCCAGCTTTCCTGTCCCCTCCTGCCTTCTGGTCCTTGCCCCTGCGCTGGAGTGCCCATTTAGTCTCATATACATGGTTAAACTATGTGTGTTACTGTTTGTTTTATACACCTGTCCAATCTTTGGCTAAAGGGTGAACCTCAGAAGTGATTTCGGTACTGAGTTAAAGAATGTCTGGGGGCCATATTAAAAGGCTTCTCCAGTCTCTGTCAGACCAGTTAGTTTGGTCTTTTTTTTTTTTTTTTTTTTTTTTTTTTTTTTTTTTTTTGGTGAGTTAGAATTTTGTTCTACATTTTTCCCTAGCTCTATCTGGGACCCTCTATTGTGATCTCTGTCAGAGCAGTCAGTGGTGGTAGCCAGGTACCACTTAGTTGTGCTGGTCTCAGTCTGGTAGAGGCCATGTGTCATGGTTTGAATTATGTCCTCCAAAAAATGAGTGTATCAATTTGGCTGAGCCATGATTCCCAGAATTGTGTGGTTGGCTTCCATTTTGTGATTGTAATTTTATGTTAAAGAGGCTTAGGTGGGATTTTAATACCACCTTTACCCAGGTCACATCCCCGATCCAATGTAAAGAGAGTTTCCCTAGGATGTGGCCTGCAACACCTTTTACCTTACAAGAGATAAAAGGAAGGGGAAGCAAGCAGAGAATGGAGGACCTCATACCATCAAGAAAGCAGTGCCAGGAGCAGAGCGTGTGCCTTGGACCCAGGGTCCCTGGGCAGAGAAGCTCCTAGTCTGGGGGAACAATGAGGAGAAGGCTGACAGAGAGAGAAAGCCTTCCCCTGGAGCTGACACCCTGAATTTGGACTTTTAGCCTGCTTTACTGTAAGGAAATAAACTTCTCTTCATTAAAACCATCCACTTGTGGTATTTCTGTTATAGCAGCACTAGATAACTAAGACACCATGGTAATTGTGGTCCATTACTCTTTTGGACTAATCTTTCCCGTGTGTCTTTGGTTTTCTTCATTCTCCCTTGCTCCAGATGGAGTGGGACCGGTAGACATATCTTAGATGGCTGTTCACAAGCTTTTAAGACCCCAGATGCTACTCACCAAAGTAGGATGTAGAACATTTTCTTTATAAACTATGTTATGCCAATTGAGCTAGATGTCCCCAGAGACCATGGTCTCCACAGCCCTAAGACCTGTAATTTGGTCCCTTAGGGAGTTTTGACGTGTCTATGAAGCTTCCATGATCTTGCCTTAGTCAAGTTGTGCTGACTTCCCCAGTACTGTGTACTATTTTACCCTTCACCAAAGTTAACCACTTATCTATTGTCTAGTTAGTGTTTTTCCCTTCCCATCCTTCCTCTCCCGCCTAACTATCAAAGACTGTTTCTTTCTGTGTGTAAACCTTTTAATGAGTTTTTATAATAGTGGTCTCATACGGTATTTGTTCTTTTATGATTGACTAATTTCACTCAGCATAATGCCCTCCAGATTCATCCATGTTGTGAGATGTTTTGCTGATTCATTATTGTTCTTTATCATTGCATAGTATTCCATTGTGTGCATGTGCCATAGTTTGTTTACCCATTCGTCTGTTGATGGGCACTTAGGTTGTTTCCATCTTTTTGGTGTTGTGAATAATGCTGCAATGAACATGGGTGTGCATATGTCTATTCATGTTACAGCTTTTATTTCTCTAGGATATATTCCCAGGAGTGGGATTGCTGGATTGTAAGGCATTTCTATCTCTAGCTTTTTAAGGAAGTGCCATATCATTTTCCAAAATGATTTTACCATTTTGCATTCCCAGCAGCAGTGCATAAGTGTTACAATCTCCCCTCAGCCCCTCCAACATTTGTTATTTTCTGTTGTTTTTCTTTTTCCTTTGTGCCAGTAATGTTGGGGTGAGATGATATCTCATTGTAATTTTGATTTGCATTTCTCTAATGGTTAACAGGGAGCCCTGGTGGCACAGTGGTTAAGGACTCAGCTGCTAACCAAAAGGTTGGCACTTCGAATCCACCAGTCACTCCTTGGAAACCCCATGGGGCAGTTCTACCATTGTGTAAGGTCGCTAAGAGATCACTATGAGTAAGAATCAACTCAATGGCAACGAGTTTTCTTTTCTTTTTTTTTTTTTGGTTAATGGCTAATGATCTTGAACATTTCCTTATGTGTCTATTAGCTGCCTGAATGTCTTCTTTGGTGAAAGATCTGCTCATATCCTTTGCCCATCTTTTAATTGGATCATTTGTCTTTTTGTTGTAGAGGTGTTAGATTTTCCTATAGATTTTAGAGATTACACCTTTGTCAGATACGTCATAGCCAATTTTTTTTCCCAGTCTGCAGGTTCTCTTTTTACTCTTCTGATGAAGTTTATTTTTTAATTTTTTTTAATTTAATTTAATTTTTTTTTAATTGTACTTCAGGTGAGGGCTTACAGAACAAATAGTTTCTCATGAAACAGTAGTACACATATTGTTTTATGACATTGGTTAACAACCCCACAACATATCAACCTTCTAACTTCTCAAACTTATTTTTTGTGTGTGTGAAAATACACATAGCCAAAGATACACCATTTCAAAAATTTCTACATGCACAATTCAGTGACAGTGACTACGCTCTTCCAATTGTGCTGTTATTCTCACTTAAGATGAAGGCTTACAGAACAAAATAGTTTCTCATTTAACAGTTACTACAAATGTTGTCCTATGACAATGGTTAACAATCTCACAAAACATCAACAATATCCTTACTCAACCTTGGGTTCCCTACCATCAGCTTCCTTGTCCCTTTCTGCCTTCTGGCCCTTGTCACTGGACTCCTGTACCTCGTTAGTCTCATTTGGTTTTACGGGGCTGTCCACTCCCAGGCTGAACAGTGAACCTTGGAGGTAACTTCACCACTGAGCTAAAAGGGTGTCTGGGGGCCATACCCTCGAGGTTTCTCCAGTCTCCTTTAGGCCAGTAAATCTAGTCTTTTTTTTTTTTTTTTAATATATATTTTATTGTACTTCAGGTGAAAGCTTACAGAGCAAATAGTTTCTCATGAAATAGTAGTACACATGTTGTTTTTTGACATTGGTTAACAACCCCACAACGTATTAAGCCTCTAAATTCTCAACCTTTTTTTTTGATGAAAATTACAGATGGCCAAAGATACACCGTTTCAAAAATTTCTACATTCACAGTTCAGTGACATTGACTACGCTCTTCCAACTGTGCTGTTATTCTCACTTAAGATGAAGGCTTACAGAAAAAATAGTTTTTCATTTAACAATTACTACACATGTTGCCCTATGACAATGGTTAACAATCTCACAGCACATCAAGAATATCCTTACTCCACCTTGTGTTCCCTATCACCAGGGGGCTTCCTTGTCCCCTTCTGTCTTCTGGACCTTGTCAGTGGACTATTGTACCTCTTTAGTCTCATTTGTTTATTTATTTATTTATTTATTTATTTATTTTTATTTTATTTAAACACCATTTCAAAACTTTTTACTTACACATTTAAGTGATATTGACTATGCTCTTCCAATTGTGCTGCCATTCTCGCCCAAGATGAAGGCTTACAGGACAAAACAGCCTCCCATTTAATAGTTACTACAGATGTTGCCCTATAGCAGTGGTCAACAATCTCACAATACATCGACAGTGTCCTTATTCAATTTGTGTTCCTTATCATCAGTTTCCTACTCTCCCTCTGCCTTCTGGCCCTTGTCACCGGACTCCTGTACATCGTTAGTCCCATTTAGTTTTACTGGGGTGTCCATTCCCAGGCTTAACATCGAACCTTGAAGGTAACTTCCCCTCTGAGCTGAAAGGGTGTCTGGGGGCCACACTCTCGAGGTTTCTCTAGTATTCTTTAGGCCAGTATATCTGGTCTTCTTTTTTTTTTTTTTTTTTTTGGGAGTTAAAATTATACTCTACATCCTACTCCAGCTCTGCCCAGAACCCTCTGTTGTGATCCTGGTCAGAGGAGTCATTGGTGGTAGCCGGGCACCATCCAGCTGTACTGGGCTCAGTCCCGTGGAGGCCTTGGTAGCTGTGGACCATTAGTCCTTCGGACTAATCTTTTCCTTGTATCCTGTTCTCTTCGTTCTCCCTTGTTCCCGAAGGGATGAGATCAGTGGAGTATCTTAGATGGCCGCTCATAGGCTTTTAAGACCCCAGACACTACTCACCAAGGTAGAAGGTAGAGCATTATCTTTATAAGTAGTGTCATGCCAATTGAGCTAGATGTTCCCCGAGATCATGGTCCCCAGAGCCCTCCGTCCAACAACTCAGTCCCTCGGGGGGTTTGGATGTGTCTATAGGGCCTCCATGACCTTTCCTTGTGCAGGTTGTGTTAGTTTCCCCTGTACTATGTACTATCTCATCTCTCACCCAAGTTACCACTTACCTATTACCTATTTAGTATTCCCCCCCCCCTCCCATCCCTGGTAACCAACAAGGATTGTTACATTTTGCATGTGAATTTTTTCATGGGTTTTTACAATAGAGGTCTCATACAATATTTGTCCTTTTGTGATTGACTTATTTCACTCAGCATGATGTCCTCCAGTTTCCTCCATGTTATGAGATGGTTCACCGATTCATTGTTCTTTCTCATTGCATAGTACTCCATTGTGTGTATGTACCATAGTTTGTGTATCCATTCGTCTGTTGATGGACATCGAGGTTGTTTCCATCGTTTTGCTATTGTGAATAATGCTGCCATGAACATAGGTGTGCATATGTCTATTCGAGTGATGACTCTTATTTCTCTAGGATATATTCCTAGGAGTGGGATTGCTGGATCGAATGGTACGTCTATTTCTAGCTTTCTGAGGAAACGCCATATCATTTTCCAAAATGGCTGTATCATTTTGCATTCCCACCAGCAGTGTATAAGAGTTCCCGTCTCCCCGCAGCCCCTCCAACATTTGTTATTTCCAGTATTTTTGATTCGTGCCAGTGATGCCGGGGTGAGATGGTATCTCATTGTGGTTTTAATTTGCATTTCTCTAATGGCTAGTGATCGCGAGCATTTCCTCATGTGTCTGTTGGCCATTTGAATGTCTTCCTTGGTGAAGTGTCTGTTCATTTCCTTTGCCCATTTTTTGATAGGATTGGTTGTCTTTTTGTTGTAGAGGTGTTGGATTTTCTTGTAGATTATGGAGATTAGACCTTTGTCTGACTTGTACTGTCCAAAAATTTTTTCCCAGTCTGTAGGTTCTCTTTTAACTCTTTTGGTGAAATCTTTTGAAGAGCATAGATGTTTGATTTTTAGAAGATCCCAATTATCTAGTTTATCTGTTGGGTTTTTTGTGTTGATGTTTATGGTTTGTATCCTGTTAATGCCATGTATTAAGGTCTGAAGTGTTGGTCCTATTTTTTCTTCTATGAATTTTATAGTTTGAGGCTTTATATTCAGGTCTTTGATCCATTTTGAAGTAGTTTTTGTATATGGTGTGAGGTATGGGTCCTGTTTCATTTTTCTACAAATGGATATCCAGTTTTGCCAGCACCATTTGTTAAAAAGACTGTCTTTTCCCCATTTGATGTATTTTGGGCCCTTGTCAAAAATCAGGTGACCGTAGGTGGATGGATTTACATCTGAGTTCTCAATTCTGCTCCATTGGTCAATGTCTCTGTTGTTGTACCAGTACCAGGCTGTTTTGAGTACTGTAGCTGTATAGTAGGTTCTCAAGTCAGGTAGTGTGAGTCCTCCAACTTTATTCTTCTTCTTCAGTAGTGCTTTACTTATTCGGGGTTTCTTCCCTTTCCATATAAAGTTAATAATTAGTTTTTCCATCTCTTTGAAGAATGTTGTTGGTATTTGTATCGGAATTGCATTGTATTTGTAAATTGCTTTAGGTAGAATTGCCATAGTCTTTTTTTTTTTTTTGTGAGTTAGAATTATGCTCTACATCCTTCTCCAGCTCTGTCCAGAACCCTCTGTTGTGATCCTGGTCAGAGCAGTCAGTGGTGGTAGCCGGGCAAAATCTAGCTGTACTGGACTCAGTCTGGTGAAGGCCTTGGTAGCTGTGGACAATTAGTCCTTCAGACTAATCTTTTCCTTGTATCCTGTTCTCTTCATTCTCCCTTGCTCCCGAAGGGATGAGACCAGTGGAGTATCTTACATGGCGGCTTACAGGCTTTTAAGACCCCAGACACTACTCACCAAGGTAGAATGTAGAGCATTGTCTTTATAAGCTGTGTCATGCCAATTGAGCTAGATGTTCCCCAAAACTATGGTCCCAAGAGCCCTCCGCCCAGCAATTCAGTGCCTCAGGGAGTTTGGATGTGTCTATGGGGCTTCCATGACCTTTCCTTGTACAAGTTGTGCTAGTTTCCCTTGTATTGTGTAGTGTCTCACCCTTCATGCAAGATACCACTTATCTATTGCCTATTTAGTATTTCCCACACATTCCTCCCATCCCTGGTAACCAACAAAGATTTTTACATTTTGTGTGTGAACTTTTTCATGAGTTTTTATTATAGAGGTATCATACAATATTTGTCCTTCTGTGATTGAATTATTTCACTCAGCATAATGTCCTCCAGTTTCATCCATGTTAAACAAGATGCTTCACAGATTCATCATTGTTCCTTCTCGTTGCATAGTACTCCATTGTGTGTATGTACCATAGTTCATTTATCCATTCATCTCTTGATGGGCATCTAGGTTGTTTCCATATTTTTGCTATTGTGAACAATGCTGCCATGAACATAGGTGTGCATATGTCTATTCGAATGACGACTTTTATTTCTCTAGGATATATTCCTAGGAGTGGTGGATAAAATGGTATGTCTATTTCTAGCTTTCTGAGGAAGCGCCGTATCATTTTCCAAAATGGTTGTATCATTTTGCATTCCCACCAGCAGTGCATAAGAGTTCCCATCTCCCCACAGCCCCTCCAACATTTGTTATTTCCAGTGTTTTTGATTCATGCCAGTAATGCTGGGGTGAGATGGTATCTCATTGTGGTTTTAATTTGCATTTCTCTAATGGCTAGTGATCGCAAGCATTTCCTGATGTGTCTGTTAGCCATTTGAATGTCTTCTTTGATGAAGTGTCTGTTCATTTCCTTTGCCCATTTTCTAATAGGATTATTTGTCTTTTTGGTGTAGAGCTGTTGGATTTTCTTGTAGATTATGGAGATTAGACCTTTGTCTGACTTGTACTGTCCAAAAATTTTTTCCCAGTCTGTAGGTTCTCTTTTTACACTTTTGGTGAAGTCTTTTGAAGAGCATAGGTGCTTGATTTTTAGAAGATCCCAGTCATCTAGCTTATCTGTTGGGTTTTGTGCATTGATGGTTATGGTTTGTATCCTGTTAATGCCATGTATTAAGGCCTGAAGTGTTGGTCCTTTTTTTTCTTCTATGAACTTTATACTTTTAGGCTTTACATTCAGGTTTTTGGTCCATTTTGAAGTAGTTTTTGTATACGGTGTGAGGTATGGGTCCTGTTTCATTTTTTTGCCGATGGATATCCAGTTTTGCCAGCACCATTTGTTAAAAGACTGTCTTTTCCCCATTTGATGGACTTTGGGCCTTTGTCGAAGATCAGGTGACCAAAGGTGGATGGACTTACATCTGGGTTCTCAATTCTGTTCCACTGGTCAATGTATCTGTGGTTGTACCAGTAGCAGGCTGTTTTGACTACTGTAGCTGTATAGTAGGTTCTGAAGTCAGGTAGTGTGAGTCCTCCAACTTTCTTCTTTTTCTTCAGTAGTGCTTTACTTATTTCGGGTTTCTTCCCTTTCCATATAAAATTAATGATTAGTTTTTCCATCTCTTTGAAGAATGTTGTTGGTATTTGGATCGGGATTGCATTGTATTTGTAAATTGCTTTGGGTAGAATTGTCATTTTCACAATGTTGAGTCTGCCTATCCATGAGCATGGTATGTTTTTCCATTTATGTAGATCCCTTTGGGTTTCATGCAGTAGTGTTTTGTAGTTTACTTTGTATAGGTCTTTTACATCCCTGGTCAGATTTATTCCTAAGTATTTTATCTTTTTAGGGGCTATTGAAAATGGGATTGTTTTCCTGATTTCCTTTTCATTGTTCTCCATACTGGTGTATAGGAATCCAACTGATTTTTGAATATTTATCTTGTATCCTGCTACTCTGCTGAATCTTTCTATTAGTTCCAGCAGATTTTTCATGGAGTCTTTAGGGTTTTGTATGTATAGTATCATATCATCTGCCAACAGGGACAGTTTAACTTCTTCATTACCAATTTGGATGCCCTTTATTTCTTTTTCTTACCTTATTGCTCTAGCTAGAACTTCCAGCACAATGTTAAATGGGAGTGGTGATAAAGGGCATCTTTGTCTTGTTCCTGTTTACAAGGGGAATGTTTTCAGCCTCTCTCCAGTAAGAATGATGTTGGCAGTTGGTTTTGCATAGATGTCCTTTATTATGTTGAGAAATTTCCCCTCTGTACCTATTTTATCGAGAGTTTTTATCAGGAATGGGTGTTGGACTTTGTCAAATGCCTTTTCTGCGTCAATTGAGATGACCATGGGATTCTTTTCTTTCCTTTTATTTATATGGTGGATTATGTTGACTTATTTCCTAATGTTGAACCATCCTTGCATACCTGGTATGAATCATACTTGGTCGTCGTGTATTATTTTTTTGATATGATGATGAATTCTATTGGCTAGAATTTTGTTCAGAATTTTTGCGTCTATATTCATGAGAGATATTGGTCTGTAATTTTCTTTTTTTGTGACATCTTTGCCTGGTTTTGGTGCCAGTGTTATGCTGGCTTCATAGAATGAATTTGGAAGTGTTGCTTCCTCTTCTATGCTCTGAAATAGCTTGAGTAGTACTGGAAGAAACTCTTCTGTAAATGTTTTGTAGAGTTCTCCAGTGAAGCCATCTGGGCCAGGGCTTTTTTTGGTTGGGAGTTTTTTTATTACCTTTTCAATCTCTTCTCTTGTTATGGGTCTGTTCAGATTTTCAACATCACTTTGTTGTAGTTTGGGCAGGCCATGTGTTTCTAGAAATTTATCCATTTCCTCTAGGTTTTCAAATTTGTTGGAGTATAGTTTTTCATAATATTCTGTTAGAATCCTTTTTGTTTCAGTTGGGTCTGTTGTAATGTCCCCCATTTCATTTCTTATTTGGGTTATTTGTGTCCTCTGCTGTTTTTCTTTTGTCAGTCTGGCCAGTGGTTTGTCGATTTTGTTGATTCTTTCAAAGAACCAACTTTTGGTTTTGTTGATTCTTTCTATTGTTTTTCTGTTCTCTATTTCATTGATTTCTGCTCTGCTTTTTACTATTTCCTTTCTTCCGGTGGCTGTGGGATTTTTGCTGTTCTTTTTCTATTTTTTTGAGTTCTATAGTTAATGTTTTGATTTTGTCCCTTTCTTCTTTTTTGATATGTGCATCTATTGCTATAAATTGCCCTCTGAGGACTGCCTTTGCTGTGTCCCAAAGGTTTTGGTATGATGTGTTTTCATTTTCATTTGATTCTAGGAATTTTTTGATTCCATCTCTGATTTCTTCTATTACCCACTGATGTGTAAGCAGGGTATTATTCAGTTTCCATGTAGTTGATTTATTTTCCTTGCTCTTTCTAGTGTCAATTTCTACCTTGATGGCATCGTGGTCAGATTTTGTAAATGTTTTGATATTGTCTGCTGTTTTCGGGGCATTTAGTAGTTATTTTTCTCATTTATTGATTGTAGATTTGATTGTTTCATCCCTTTAAAAAAAAATTTGACTATGTCTGAGCAGGCGGACTGTATGTTCTTTGTTGTTTCCTCATCTGTGTGCTCAATACTTTTCACTTCCTTCTCCAACTGGCAGTGTCAGTCACTCAGATATGGTATGGCAGGGCAGGTCTAGCTGCAGAGGAGTTACTGGGACGGGTTGCTTGTGTCACTTACTACAGCCACTAGAACAGGTCAGTAATCAGTGTAAGGCAGGGTCCAGTAGGCCATGCCTGTGCTGCTTGGTGGTGTGATGTCAAGTGCACGGTGCAGGGAGGCAGGATGCAGCAGGAAGATTGTTATGTGTGGAGGTAAGATGGATATGGGAGAATGGAGAGAGGAACAGGAGCCAAAAACATAGAAACTAACGAAAAAGAATGCTAGGGGTGCTTGCCTTTGGAGTGGAGAGATGAGAGACTATGAAATGGAGAAAAACAGAAAGGGGCAGAGGAAGAAAAGAAAAGAATGAATAAAAACCAGAAAGGTGAAAGAACCACAAAGTTCCCAGGGATCCCACCGGTGCAGTTATGAGGTCTGGAGAAATCACTCTCAGGTGTTGCAGTACAGCCTGGTTAGAAGGCATAGAGGTATACAATGCCAGGTATTCAGGGAACAGAAAGAGAAGGAAGATATAGAGAGACAAGAAACTGACCAATGAAGAAAGACAAAAGGGGAAAAAGAGGGAAAAGAAAACAAAACAAATAAAAAAAAGAACAAGAAAGGCCCCCCAAAAACAGAAGGAAAAAAAAAAAAACCAATGAAAAAAGAAATGCCCTCAGGGATCCCTCTGCACATCTGTGGAAGCTGAAGGAGAGTCTCCTTGCCACGCAGCTCAGCCTGGCCAGAAAGGGCTCCCAACGCAAGAAAAGGAAAAGAAAACAAACAAACAATTCAAAACAAACAAACAAAAGCCCCAGGATCCCACCAGCACAGTAGCCCAGACTGGGAAGCAGCTCCACACTCGAATGGAGACCTGTAGCCCCTCAGGAAGATGCAAACATGGCACACAGAGCCAGGCACTGGAGTAAAAGGAGGGGGAGGCGGCAAGAGGCAAGCAAGAAATCAAAAGAAGCAGGAAAAAAAAGCAACACCAGCAGCCAACAAATGGCACTCAGAGAGCCAGCTAGTGCGGGCTGGTGTTTCTGGACAAGAGACTGCATCCGCGGGAAGCGGAGGGGGCCGAGTGTGGGTGAAGAAGGGTAGAGAGTGGGAAAGCGTATATCACAAATCACCGGCGCTCTGCAGCCCCTCAGGAAGAAGCAAAGATGGTGCACGGAGCGAGGCACTTGAGCAGAAGGAGGGGGAGATGGCGAGAGGCAAGGAAGAAATCGAAAGAAGTAGAAAAAAGCAAAACCAGCAGCCAACAAATGGCACCCAGAGAGCCGCCTGCTCAGATGTGTGGAATCCAAGCAGGTGGCCCTTCCCAGTCAAGAGACCATGGCCGGGGGAAGCAGAGGAGGCCGAGCCGGGGCGAAGAAGGGTGGGGGGTGGGAAAGCACACACCGCAAATTACCAGTTGTTTTGTCTCCTGCTGGATGCTCCATGAGGCTGCTTTCTCGTAACCCCTGTTTGCTGGTCTCTGATAGGAGTCCAAGATGGTGGATCCGCGCTGCATTAGCTGGTAGGGGACCTCTGCATGAATCTCTCCTCGCTCTCCGTTCTCTGTCAGTTTTCTCACTCCATTTGGTGCTTGGCTGAGTTCTTTATCTCTTCATTTGATGTTTTAGGGTTTCAGGATTGTTGTATTCTCTCTTCGGCTTAGTTTTTCGGATCTTTGCTGTGGAGGGATGGCATGGTGTTTCTGCCTAGAGCGCCATTTTGCCGGAACTCCTTTCGATGAAGTTTTTTGATGAGCCTATGTATGTAATTATTAGAAGTTCCCAGTTATCTAGCTTATCTTCTGATGTTTCTGTATTGTTAGTTATGGTTTGTATACTATTTACGCTGCGTATTAGGGCCCCTAGTGTTGACTATATTTTTAGTTCCACCATCTTTATAGGTTTTGGTTTTATATTTAAATTTTTTGTTAATTTTGAATGAGTTTTTGTGTATGGTGTTAGGTAAGGATTTGTTTCATGTTTTTACATATGGACATCCAGTTTTGTAGGTACCATTTGTTAAAAATAATATTTTTTTCCCCATTTAATAGACTTTGGGCTTTTGTCAAAGATCAGGTCTCTGTAGGTGGATGGATTTTCATCTGGGTTCTCCATTCTGTTCCATTGGTCAAAGTGTCTGTCGGTGTACCATTACCAGGCTGTTTTGACTACTGTAGCTGTATAGTAGGCTCTGTGATCAGGTAGTGTGAGGCCTCCTACTTTGTTCTTCTTCAATAATGGTTTACTTATCCGGGACCTCTTTCCTTTCCATATAAACTTAACGATCAGTTTTTTCACCTCATTAAAGAATAATGTTGGTATTTGGATCGGGATTGCATTGAATTTGTAGTGATTCAGTATTCTTTAGGGCAGCTCTATTTCCTCAACTACCTCTTCTTATGTTATTAGAAAACCAATTGCCATCTAGTCGATTCCAATTCATAGCAACCCTATAGGATACAGTAAAACGGCCCCACAGGATTTGCAAGGCTGTAATCTTTATAGAAGCAGACTGCCACATCTTGTTTCCAGATGTGTTCAAACCGCCGACCTTTTGGTTAGCAGCTGAGCAATTAATTACTGTGCCACAGGGCTCCTTATGTTATTATAATATGTCTAATTTAGAGAACCATACCAGATATTCCGAAGAACCACTTTAGTAAAATACAACAAAAATGACATATGTATGCAAGAATTTGGTTGATGAAGTAAGTCTGTTAGTAATACCTTCACATTGTAAAGTATTAAGTAGAATTAAATTGATTCACATCTTTAAGGAACTTAATAATGTACTGTACTGAGAAACAAAACATGACATTTTGTGTAACAACCAAAGCAGAAGGAAATATCTAGTTTGGGAAGGAAAGCTGTAAGTTCCAGTTTGGATCTACTGATTTTGAGGATATGCAGGTTGAGATGTTCATTAGGTTGTTTAAAATATAGGATATCTGAGGAGATAAATGGGGACCAGAGATAAGGATTTGGACACCACATACTTCAACTTAATTATTCAAGTTCTAGGAGTGAATGTAACTTGATCAAGGAATAGAAGAGGATAAAAACGATGGTAAAATCCAGAATATTGGAGTGTTCTTACCTTTGGTATTAGAAAAATCGAGAAAGGGGACAAAAAGGCATAGTTCTAAAAGAAGGTAGGGAAGTATCACTACTGCCATCGAAGACTCAGGAAAGGAAGCTTTATTAGAAAGGAAGCTCAGTCAACATTAAAATACAATGAAGGAAGAGGCTGGAAGAAGAAGTAACCTGAGCAAAAACTAGATCTGATGATTAGGGAATTACTGGTGGTCTTCCACGAGAAACTTCAATATTGAGTGGGATACAATCCAAGCAAGGAATTAAAGGAAAAATGGCTGATGAGGAGATATTAGTTGTGCTTTCCAAAATTTAATGTTCATTTGATCATCCAGGGATCAATGTAAAATGCAGATTTTGATTCAGTAAATCAGGGATGAGGCCTGAGAGTCTACATTTTTAAAAGCCCCTAGGTAATACTACTGCAATTGGCCAACAAACCACACTTAGGTAGTAAGGTTGTAAAGTGTGTTAATTGATTAAGAAACAAAGAAATAAAAGGAGAGAGTTTTACTAATAGTCCAAGAGTTTTGAGTGATAGAACAAAGATAGAATGTTTTCTGTTCAGTTGAAAAAAGTCATAGTAAGAGGATCTAAAAATGACACAAAAATACACTTATAATAAATCTTCCTCTTCAGTAGAGAACCTGCACTTAGTTATTATATGTTTTTACAAGACTAGGATAGAAACAAAACAAGACAACAAAATTAACTGAAAATACTGGGTAACAGAGACAGTAGGTTTTGTTTGCGCCATTCTGACATAGATGGATCATGGTACTGGATTAGCTTTGACAAATTGTTTGAATTTGTAAGCAGGACTTTATGAAGCAATTTGGTGCTCTAGAAATGCCAATGGCTCGGTGATTAAGTGATAGGACTACTAACCAAAAGGTAGGCAGTTCAAATCCACCAGCTACTCCTTCGAAACCCTATGGGGAAGTTCTACTCTGTCCTCTAGGGTTGCTATGGGCTGGACTCAACTGAGTGGCAAGGGGGTTGGTTTTTTGATTTGGTTTAGAGATGCCAAAGCAATATATTTATATGTGTAAATGTTTTTTTCTTGAAGCTTCCTTTTTTTTCTTTCATTAGAAGTTTTTCTAAAAAATAAAAGAGGTAAAAAAAGTAGAGCTAAGTAGGAAATATTACTAGTATTTATATAAAAATCGTGACATTTTAATAAAGAAAAAGTGACGAAATTTAATTAGGATGATCTCATTTTCCCTTAAAATTGGTAACGCTATTCTCTGGGCCTCCCCTATCTTCTCCTCAGATGGCATTATTATTATTTTTTTTTTTTTAACACATTGAAACATTTCATCTATCATGTCTGCCTCATTTCTGAAAGTTCTGAATCAGAGTTCTCTGAGAACTAACGGTCTTCTGAGTCTTTCTATTCCCAGAGCATTTACTTCTTTTGTCATAAACACTTGGTGACCCTTTATTAAGTGGTGAGTTAGATTTTTATAAATAAAATTTTAATTGCAAAAAAAAATACTTTTGTCTGTCATTAATCACATGAAGATACAGCAACAGATCTTAATTACAAACTTGTTGAAAACCACATTGTATTTCATAGTGTGTCGTTCCCTCAGTAGGATGGTAATTCAGGGTGAAAGACTAACTCCCTCACAAGAGAAGGACTTTTTTTTTTTAACTCTGATAAAGAAAAACAAAGTAATAAAAGATTTATGTTCAATATAGTGTTCAGTTAAACAGAGAATAAGTGGGATTCAAACATGACGTGAAATTAAATAAGCTCTAGGGTTTATTCATCTATTTATTTCTAAATACCTGGAAGCCAGCCAAGAACATTTGAAGAATTCATGTCAAATGAATCATTTCCCGTGGAGGAAAAAGCACACAAACACGTTGACAAAGTTCTTATTTATAAACATTCAGAGTCTGAAATATGTAACTTGGCTAAACTTTTGAGTAAGGTAGCAACATGAAACAAGTTCTTTATGAACTAATCCTAGAAGAGAGACACCTGCATCAGTACGACAAACTAGGGAATAATAACATATTTGCCAGGAATCTGAATTAACTTCTTTTAGATACACCATGGATGGGATCAAATAGAAGGAAGACAGCAAGGCCAGACTCATAATTGCCCTCCAAGAGAAAGCAGAATTATAGGGAGGAATCAGAGATTGCAGCCTTGTGAGAACGGGAGGAAAGGGTAGGCTTGGGCAGATGTGGAAATGACAATTAACCACTATTTGGCAGTGCGAATCAGTAGTTTTCCAAAGCAGCTTTTCTGGAAACTGCCAGGCCAGAACAATCATGCAAACTGAAAGTTGGCAGGGGGGTAGGCCAATTTCCTGGAGGCACGTTTGCATATAACAGCCCACCACGGATAAAAACAGAGAAGAGGATTATGACAAACATCTCAATAAAAAAAAAAAAAAAAAAAAATCAAAAAACCTGGAGATGCCCTTCACCTAAAAAATATAAATCACTAACATTAGCCACCAATTACTAATCATATACCATGTGCAAGCAACTTTACATGCAATATATCAATGAAACCCTTTAAAAAACTGGAAGATACTGTAATTTTCTCTATTTCACAGATGAAGAAGCTGAGTCTTCTTGCTTAAGGACATGTTGCCAAGTATTGGCAAAACCAAAATTTGAATGTAGAAATTTGACTCTCAAATTCTATGTCTAAAACTTCCTCTACATGGTCTCAATAGTACGAGATTATATACAAAATCAAGCAGTAAGATAGCACTTTCAACTTGAAAACTGATAGTGACTAAAATGGATGCTTTTATTGGTTGTTGGCAGAGGTATAAACAGGAACTCTCAATGCTGATGAGAATATCAGTTGGTATAAATTTTATAAATACTATTTTTTAAATAATTATCAACATCCAAAATATCTGTTTGAGTCAACAACTGTACAGCTAAGAATTTATTCAGAAGAATTAAGAATGGATGAGCTTAAACATATCGTCACTACCCTGTTGCTCTGGAGTCGATTCTGACTCATAACAACCCTATAGGACAGAGTAAAACTGTCCCATAGGGTTTCCAAGGAGTGGCTGGTGGATTCTAACTGCCAACCTTTTGCTTAGCAGCCAATCTCTTTAACCACTGTCAGCCAGGGCTCTACATCATTACTGAAAGAGTGTTTATCACAACATTCTTTACAAAGGCAGACAGACAATGAAATAAACAAAAATAGAAGGTCTCATAACAGGGTATTGGTAAAATAACTGGTAGCACATGCTGGAAAACTTTTAATGACATTGAAAGATGCAGCAAATATTGTGAAGGGTGGGGTCAGGATAATACAAGACAGTGTATGACGGATGATGTAAAGACATGATAAAGATAAAAAAAAAAAAAAACCCTTGTACAGATAGGCAGCTTAAGAAAGATTTTTAGCCACTTCTTTATTCCCATTTGGGAATAATATAAAGGGAAATTCAAGTCTATTTCCTGTTCAGAGTACCCAAGGTAGTACAAGAAAGAAAATTTGAAATTTTCAAGTTTCTTCTCAAGCCCTGGGCTTTCGAATGAGATTTCAACTTAGGCAGTCTGAGTTAGACTGAGCTCTTAAACACTTCCTTAAATATTTTATTTACAGAATACTTTTCCAGTGATTAACATTTTCCAAGCACCATTGTAAGTACTCGACAATTACTAACTGATTCAGTCTATGCTCTTAACAACCATATGACATAGGAACTCTGTGATAGATCTTTATGCAGATGTGGATTGGGAGACAAGATAAATTAAACAACTTCTCCAAAGTCACTGAGCTAATAAGTGGCAGAACCAGGCTTCCATTCAAAAAATGTCTGACAGCAGAACTCTGCTTAAAATTAGTCACTATGTTAGAATGCCTCTATGATCTTTTTCCTCTCTCCACCTTCTCCACAGCCTCACTCCATCCTTCACCTTTTCTCCAGCCTAGACTTTTGGATTTTATCCGTTTGTGTTTTTATTATTTATATCACTATGAAGTATAGCATTATTTTTTCACTCCATATTCTGTCACATTAATTGCCATACTTGTGCAGCTTAATTGGCATTTACAAAGATTTTAAAACTGACTAGCTTTATTGAAGTTGTCAAGGATTTCATTTTACTTGTATCCACAATCAACGCCCATGGCAGCAGCGGAGAAATCACATGGTCTATTGCATTGGGCAAATCTGCTGCAAAAGAGTGTTAAAAAGCAAAGATGTCACTTTGAGGACTAAGGTGTGCCTGACCCAAGCCATTTGTCCTGTTCTATTTACTCCCATTTCTTTAAAAGGGTCAACAATAATACATACAGCATATCATATTTTTCTGTCATATATAGTTATTATTTTCATTCAAAACCGTTTTTATTCATCTTCTTTTTCATTTCACTTTACTAAATTTTCTCAATTCTCTCTTTATGTCCCGAACTTTTTTTATGGGTGTATATGGGTGGTGCAGTGGTTAGTCTACTTCCAATATTACCTTTATTTCTGTGATGGTGTAGTAACCGGACGCTTCCAGGTCTGCTCCACGCGATGTGTAGACAGGGGTGTGTTTTTCGGCTTCTGACGTCAATAGGTCATCCAAGGGACACAGTTGTCTGTACCGCACTTGTCAGGTGGGCCAAACCTGGTTCTAGATCAGTTTCCATTGGCCTTGAGACCCCAGTCTCTTATTTTTCTTAACTGAGCCAAAACCAGAATTATACCTAAATAAGGAGATACCTTAAAGACAGGGGGTTAGTTCCTACATTACCTAATAAGGAGATAGCTTACATGCAAGGAGTTAGTTCTCTCATCATATAGGAATCGCAGGCACCACCCTTGCTTATTCAAGTTGGTGGGCATTCTATTGGCCTCAGTGTCATTTTTCTCCGTTATATATTTACTGGATTCTGCCACAAACTTTTCATTTCTTTCCATTGTCTCATTTTTCATTGAGCCTTTATATCTCATTTTGCTATATTGTCTCATAGAGATGATATTTACTTCAGTTTATTCAACATAATGGAGAAGTATGCACTCCAATTTTCACTTGTTTTATGCTATAATCTTTCTAGCATGTTTCTAATAGTTATACAAATGTTGTTTGCATGCTAAGCCCATCTGAAAAATTCTTCCTAGGTAAGCACCTTCGACTCAAGAGCAACTAACAACAGTGTAAACAAGAAAGTGGAGCAGTGAGTTAGGGTAATGGATAACTTGAATACCAGTCACTTCAATTTTAGTCTGTTTTCATCAGTATCTGCTTTACGTATTTCTTTATTATCTATGATTATGTTTGATCTGTATTTGCCCAAGTTCTGTATTTGATACAGGGACTGTATTACACAAAAAAGCCAAAAATATTTACCATCTAGCTTTTATAGAAAAAGTTTGTTGACCCCTAGTCCAAGGATATCTTTAGAGATAATAATATAAAGATAAGAAATAAAACAAGACACTATACCTTTCTAAATACCAAAAAAACTTTTGTGATAAATGTAACATAAAACAAAATTTGTAGTATAAATATAATATAAATAATATGACAAATTTCAAATAAAACATACTAAACATGTTAATAAATTGAAAGAAGTATTTTCTGATTACAATCACCATTATTGAAAGAAATATTTTCTGATTGGCTATAAGCAAAACTTAATTCTCAAAAGAGACGTGCATAACAAGGTGATACAAAAAGACTAAAAATAAAGGGGTGGACAGAGGTTTACCAGGCAAATGAAGACAATAAGAACTCCAAGGTTTCAATTCTTATGTTAGACACATAGATTTCAGGCTAAAGAGCAGTATACAAGACAAAGAAGGACACTTTATAACACCAAAGGCCACATCATGATGACATATAGCAGTTATGAATATCCATGCTCCAAAAACACAGCAAACATTTGGTTACCAGTTTGTATAGATTTTATTTTGAAATTATTGCTTTAGTTTGTCCAGATTAAGAGGACTAGTCAAGGTAATAATACGAGGTTTTTCACAGAGTCTAATATTTCTTTTACTTTAATTTATTAGTAAATTAGCAACAAGCAATGTAATGAGTACATATTGATCCAATTAACTTGGGTCATGTGGGAGTTAGACTGCCTGAAATACAAACATGCCTCCCTGTTTTCCCCACTTTCAGAAGCGGAAGTCAAGAGAGAACTCCAAAACTTTGCTCTCCCCTTGAAAGACCTCCCCAGTTCCTACCTCAACCATCAATCTCTACACTGAATCCACTAAAATAAAAAATCCAAGCCCATTGCCGCCCAGTTGATTCTGACTCATAACAACCCTATAGGACAGAGTAGAACTGCCCGGTAGAGTTTCCAAGAAGCAGCTGGTGGATTCGAACTGCAGATCTTTGATTAGCAGCCAATCTCTTAACCACTGTGCCACCAGCGCTCCACATTGAATCCACTAGGGTTCGTATAATCTTGTCTTTTTCTATTTTAGTTCAGATACCTCAAGAATTGCTAGAACCCTGGGCTTTTACCTTCCTAATCATCATGACAGCTGGTGGCTGTTTTCTCTCACAATCTTCATAGGACCAGGCTTGGAGGCAGAGTAGGTGACATCCTTCTTTCTCATTTCCACTTATAGATCATTCTCCAGTCTTTTCCCTTAACTCTGCTTTGTTTCTCCTCTCATCAGATTATACCATTTCTGCTTGTTTCTGTAATCTATTAACTTCTAAATCATTTATTCCATGAATATTCTTGCTCCTAATTTACTATTATTCCTTAGAATAGTCATATCACAATCCCTAATGATCTCAATATCTACACAGATGATTATCTGGCCTAAATTTTCCTGTACTTCCTCTTCTCTAGCAATTTTGCCCTCCACCGTAGTTCAGGCAGTCACTTCTAGGATTATATTGCAGATTTTATCATAAACAACAGCAGTGACCTTCTGTAATTCTCAATTTCAAGTACCTAAACCACCAAGTCTTTTCTTTCTATCTCATTCCTTCTATCACCTAACCCTAATGATCATTTGACTTTCTCCCAGTAACTACAATCCATTGATACAACCACATGTTTATGTCCTGCTCCTCTCATGTCTTTCCTTTTCTGTTTTACCCAGTTTATATTCCATAATTCTTCAGCACAGTTTCTTTAAAAGTACATTACAGTTACTTTTAGGCGTCTTTTAATTCCCTTTCCCCTGCAAGGCTGCATCCTGCACACTTATCAAAACACTAATCTTATGTAAATACAACCTTCACAGCCTAAACAATTGTAGAAAACCACACAATGAAGCTCTCTAGTCTCTATTTAAATGCATAATGACTTACTCTGTCCCTTTTTGCATCTGGCAGTTTTATAACTTTTTCCTAATCATTCACTCCCTTAGACCATTTACTCCCTCATTCATCAGAAGATTATTTTTATGTATTCTTTTCTCTCCTCCAACATATCCTCTTCCACTATTATCACTTTCACTTAATCACTCTGCTTTCTATTTTAGTTTAAAAAAATGCTTTGAATTAGAAAGGAACCTCCATAAACGCCAATAACCAGAGTTGTCCACTCACCAGCATTAGAAGCTAAATACTCTTGTCTTCCCTCTTCAGACTAAAATTGACTGTGCATGCTCCTGGATAAATCTGAATCTTTCACTGGTACACCAGCTCCCATTGCTGTCTTCCACTCAAAGTCATTTACCCCCAAATGCTCCTCTTCCTCTTGTGAATCACTGACATTTTCTTCTTTTTTTATTGCATAATTATTATCAATATAAAAAAATCTTTAAAAAAAAAACACATTAAAAAAAGAAAAATCCTGTTTTAACAGCACTTTCCCTCCAGCTACCACTCAGATCTTTGCTTCCCTGAAAATGTTTGATGTTATCATTTTCTCCAAACGTCCCCAAACCACTCCATAATCGATCTGACAACCACTCCAAAGACTCTGGTCTTGCCACTTAACTAAATACAATGTTCAGACATCATTCCTTATCTTACTTGGTTTTTCTGCAACATTAGGCACAATTGATTCTCTCTTACTGAAACACTTTCTTTACTTAGCTTCAAGTACTCTACACTTTCCCTGTTAACTTCTATTCCAATTGTCATTCCTCCTCAGACTCCATTTCTGGTTTATCCTCATTCTTCTAACTTCTAAATATTAGAATGCCCAAAGGTTCTGTCCTTGGACCTCTTTCTTCATCACCACATTCAGTCTCATGGTACTAACAAAGTATTCTCTATTAGCAGATGACTATCAAATTTGTGATACTCAAATTTATCCCCTACGCATCTGTCAGTTTGTCAAACTGTGAGGGCTTTCATGTTGCTGTGATGCTGGAAGCTATGCCATCAGTATTCAAATACCATGGCGGACAGGTTTTAGCTGAGCTTCCAGACTAAAATAGATGATGAAGAAGGACCCGATTGTCTACTTCTGAAAGAATTAGCCAGTGAAAACCTTATGAACAGCAGCAGAATATTGTCTGATATAGCGCCGGAAGAGGAGCCCCCCCAGGTTGGCAGTCACTCAAAATACAACTGGGGAAGAGCTGCCTCCTCAAAGTAGAGTCGACCTTAATGATGTGGATGGAGTCAAGTCTTCAGCACCTTCATGACTTAAAATGAGAAGGAATAGCTGCAAACATCCATTAATAATTGGAATGTGGAATGTACGAAGTATGAATCTAGGAAAATTGGAAATTAGCAAAAATGAAATGGAGTGCATAAACATCAATATCTTAAACATTAGTTAACTGAAATAGACTGCTATTGGCATTTTAAGTCAGACAATCATATGGTCCACTATGCCGGGAATGACAACTTGAAGAGGAATGATGTTGCATTCATCGTCAGAAAGAACATTTCAAGATCCATCCTGAAGTACAACGCTGTCGGTGATAAGATAACATCCATACGCCTACAAAGAAGACTAGTCAATACGACGATTATTCAAATTTACACACCAACTACTAAGGCCAAAGATGAAGAAATTGAAGACTTTTATCAACTTCTGCAGTCTGAAATTGATCAAACATGCAATCAGGATTCCTTGATAATTACTGACAATTGGAATGCAAACGTTGGAAACAAAGAAGAAGGATCGGTAGTTAGAAAATATGGCCTTGGTCATAGAAACAATGCTGGAGATCTCATGATAGAATTTTGCAAGACCAATGTCTTCTTCACTGCAAATACCTTTTTTCACAAACATAAACTGCAACTACACACTTGGACCTCACCAGATGGAATACACAGGAATCAAATCGACTACAACTGTGGAAAGAGATGGTAGAAAAGCTCAATATCATCAGTCAGAACAAGGCCAGGCACCGACTGTGGAACAGACCATCAATGGATTTTATGCAAGTTCAAGTTGAAACTGAAGGAAATTAGAACAAATCCATGAGTGCCAAAGTACGACCTTGAGTATATCCCACCTGAATTTAGAGGCCATCTCAAGAATAAATTTAATGCAGTGAACACTAATGACTGGACACCAGATGAGCTGTGGAATGACATCAAGGACATCATACATGAAGAAAACAAAAGGTCATTAAAAAGACAGGAAAGAAAGAAAAGACCAAAATGGATATCAGAAGAGACTCTAAAATTTGCTCTTGAAAGTAGAGTAGCTAAAGTGAATGGAAGAAATGATGAAGTAAAAGAGCTGAACAGAAGATTTCAAAGGGCAGCTCGGGAAGACAAAGTAAAGTATTACTATGACATGTGAAAAGAGCTGAAGATAGAAAACCAAAAGGGAAGAACACACTCACCATTTCTCAAGCTGAAAGAACTAAAGAAAACATTCAAGCCTCGAGTTGCAGTATTGAAGGATTCTATGGTGACAATATTAAACTATGCAGGAAGCATCAAAAGAAGATGGAAGGAATATACAGAGTCACTGTACCAAAAAGAATTGGTTGATGTTCAACCATTTCAGGAGGTAGCATATGATTAGGAACCAATGGTACTGAAGGAAGAAGTCCAAGCTGCACTGAAAGCACTGACAAAACACAAGCCTCCAGGGATTGACAGAATATCAATTGAGATGTTTCAACAAACGGATGCAGCACTGGAAGTGCTCACGTGTCTATGCCAAGAAATTTGGAAGACAGCTACCTGGGCAACTGACTGGAAGAGATCCATATTTATGCCTATTCCCAAGAAAGGTAATCCAACCAAATGCAGATATTATTGAACAATATCATTAATATCACATGTAAATAAAATTTTGCTGAAGATCATTTAAAAGTGGCTGCAGCAGTATATCAATAGTGAACTGCCAGAAAGTCAAGCCAGATATAGAAGAGGGCATGAAACCAGGGATATCATTGCTGATGTCAGATGGATCTTGGCTGAAAGGAGAGAATACCAGAAGGATGTTTACCTGTGTTTTATTGACCATGCTAAGGCATTTGACTGTGTGGGTCATAACAAATTATGGATAACATTGCGAAGAATGGGAATTCCGGAACACTTAATTGTGCTCATGAGGAATCTGTACGTAGATCAAAAGGCAGTCTTTCGAAGAGAACAAGGGGATACTGCATAGTTTAAAGTCAGGAAAGGTGTATTTCAGGGTTGTATCTCACCACACTTATCCAATCTGCATGTTGAGGAAATAATCCGAAAAGTTGGACTCAGTGAAGAAGAACAGGGCATCAAGATTGGAGGAAGACTCATTAACAGCCTATGTTATGCTGATGACACAACCTTGCTTGCTGAAAATGAAGAGGACTTGAAGCACTTACTGATGAAGATCAAAGAACATAGTCTTCAGTATGGATTACACCTCAACATAAAGAAAATAAAAATCCTAACAAATAACTAGACTAATAACATCAAGATAAACAGAGAAAAGATTAAAATTGTCAAGGATTTCATTTTACTTGGATCCACAATCCACACCCATGGCAGCGGCAGTCAAGGAATTAAAAGACGCATTGCATTGGGCAAATTTGCTGCAAAAGAGCTCTTTAAAATGTTGAAAAGCAAAGATGTCACCTTGAAGACTAAGGTGTGCCTGACCCAAGCCTTGGTGTTTTCAATTGCCTCATATGCATGTGAAAGCTGGGTGATTATAAGGAATATTGAACAAGAATTGACGCCTTTGAATTATGGTATTGGCAAAGAATATTGAATAATACCATGTACCGCTAAAAGAATGAAAAAATCTGTTTTGGAAGAAGCACAACCAAAATGCTTCTTAGAAGCAAGGATGGGGAAATTACCTCTCACATACTTTGGACATGTTATCAGGAGGGATCAGTTCTTGAAAAAGGACAACATGCTTGGCAAAGTAGAGGGTCAGCAAGGGAGACGAAGACCCTCAATGAGATGGATTAACACAGTGGCTGCAACAATGGGCTCAAGCACAGCAACAATTGTGAGGATGGTGCAGAACTGGGCAGTGTTTCATTCTGTTGTATGTAGGGTAGCTATGAGTCAGAACTGACTCGATGGCACCTAACAACAACAACACATCAAATTTATATCTTTGTTGCCTGCTCAACAAAACTCTTGGCTATCTAAGAGACATTAAAAATTAAAGATGTTCTCATTTTCCCTTCAAATCTCTTTCTCCTGTATTTCAGTAAATGGAAACTACATTTTTCTTGTTGTTGAAGCCTCATACTAGGACATTATCTTTGACTCCTCTCCATCTTCCACACCGCCTAGCTAATCCTTCAGTAGATACTCAGGTCTACGTTCAAAACGGAGCCCTGGTGGTGCAGTGGTTAAGAGCTTGGCTGCTGACAAAAAGGTCAGCAGTTGGAATCCATCAGTCACTCTTTGGAAACCCTATGGGGCACTTCTATTTTATTCTATAGGGTCGCTATAAGTCAAAATGTACTCAACAGCCGTGTGTTACCTTCAAAATATATACAGTATCTTCTGACAACTTCTTACCATCTCACATATTTTTACCCTGATAAAACAACATCATGTTTGACCAACACTATTGCAATAACCATTTCACTGGTATACCTGCTTCTGTTTTTTTTTTTTTTCCCCCCATGTACATTCTATTTTACCACTGAAGCTAGTATGATCCTGTTAGAACATGTTAGCACATCTCTTATCTGTTCAAAACTGTGCTATGGTTTCCATTTTACCTATAATGAAAGTCTAAGTATTTAAAATAGCTTGCAAGATCTTACAAAATCTGCCTACTCCCACCCTGTTACCGCTCAGATATTATTTCGTCTTCCTCTGCTCCCACTCCCAAATGACTCTTCGCTTTTCTTCAAACCTACCAAGGATGCTCCTATTTTGAGGCCTTAGCATTGCTGCTCCCTAAGTCTGAAACACTCTCTCCCCAGATAACCAAATGTCTCACTTCCTCTCCTACTTTGGATCTTTGTTGCCACAGTGAAGCATCCTAACCACTACATTAAAAACTGAAACCTCTACCTCTGTGCATCCTATTTTCCGGCTTTATTTTTCTCCATAAACTTTATTGTAATCTGATAAAATATGTAGTTTTTAAACATTTTATATATTGTCTATCTCACTCCTAATAGGATAACCCCTTGGTCAAAGGGCTCATTTTCCTTTTTATTTACGACTATCTCACCAGTGCCTAGAATACTGTCTGGCGCATGGGAAACACTCAATAAACATTTGTTAAATGAGTGAATGAATGCACCATCCCTAAGGAATTGAGAAAATAATTTGAATGAACCATTTATCCATTCATTCAACAAATATTTATTGAGCATCTTTTGAATTTTTAGGTATTTAGAATCTTTATTATTAAATGGAAACCTTAGTTTATGCTACACCACTGTACTCTAACACATCCTTTTGCATGCAAAAGCTTTAGCATTTTACAGAATTCTCAGTTATTTCAGCAAAGAAGTTCTTCTAAAGAGGGCTTTTGTTTTTGACATACAGAGGAAGAATGGGTCTAAATAAACATAAATGATGAAGGCAAACGTGCTAATATTCTGAGATTAAGTTTATCTTCATGAATGGTAGAAAAAGAATTTGAGGGAGATGGGATGGGTATGTATAAATGCATTTCTTAATTTGTGCTTTGGGTGGAGTTTCAATTGTCTTCTGTCAGTCTGTGTATTCATGTGCAAAAACCATAAAATTTGGGGGAGCTCAAATACTTTTATCTGAAATGCCAGAATCCCTCAAGAAGTATGAAAGATCTTGTCATTAGAGAGCATAACAATAACACTAAATGATATTGCTGCTGCCAAACCCTTGAAACACCTCAAAAACACGCCATTTCTCTAAGCACAAAGTCCAATATCCTTAACAAAAACCAAAAACCAAACCCGTTGCCATCGAGTCGATTCCAACTCAGAGCAACCCTATAGGATAGAGTAGAACTGCCCCATAGGGTTTCCAGTGATCAGCTGGTGGATTCGAACTGCCAGCTTTTCGGTTAGCAGCCGAGGTCTTAACGGGACCTACAATAATTCATGACTTAGCCATTGCTTATCTTCTTTAATTTCTCTCTTAACCTGTAATTGGTATACTCATCCTGAACAGCAGTTTCTCCAAATATCCTGTTCCTTTTTATTTCTGTCCTTGAATATGTTGTACCATCTGATTGAACTCTTATCCCTCCTCCTACCCCTCTTTGTGCCAGGGAAACTCCTACTTAACCTCTTGATCTCTAGTTAGATGTCGCTTTCCTCAGGAGTCCCCACTGATTTCTCAAAATGGAGTAAGATTCTCATTCCACACTGAACTTAGCCCAGATATAGCTTTTAACCCTCTAAATTGGGCTGCTTGTTTAGACCTGTCTCTTTCACTAACATCATAAAAGTAGAAACAGGATCTTACTCACCTTGGTATTCCCAGGGTCTAGCGCTGAGCTAAACAAAATGAGGTAATGAGTGAATCTCTTTTTTGTTTGCTTTATTCTTTTTGTTGTCAGAAGAGTTTATAAAAAGTAAAATTATGCCATTTTTCTATTAAACATATCTGTTGATTCTCTAATATATAGCAATGGCTTTCTAAGGGGTCCCATAGAGTTGAGAGGTTTAGTTACCTTGGGGTAGCAAAAGAAAGATTAGTGAAAAGGGAATACAGATTTCCCCAAACCCATTTATCAAAGCAGTTAGATTTTCACTGTTCAGTACATTAGAGTTCAGTATTTGATTTTGTCAGGAAAAATAAAATAAAAGTTTATACAATTTCAAAAAAATTAAACACAAACAAACAAGCAAGCAAGCAAAGGCTTTAAAAGAAATGTCCCACAGAATGAAATGCATATTCCTTAGCAGATAAACAAAACCCACCCCCTCCTCAAAAGTTTAGTTTCCCTTAATTCTAGCACAAAATTCTTAGTCACCACACTCCAATTGATCTGTCACTCAAATATGTCAGAGTCTTACCGGCCTCTGTGTTTGCCAGAGCCACCTTCTGAGCTTGGAAAATATTTTATCATTTTTTCTCTTTGTGATACACTCTTACTTTTCTCCAAGAGCCAGCTAACATTTTACCTTCTTCTCTAGAACCATCATCACCCAATCATAGTTATCCATTTCACTGTGATGCCATAATATTTTCTTTTCAACTTTTATTTTAGTATAAAATAACTGTATTGTGGTTATCTTTAAAGGTGCCTCATTCACTCCTTGGTTTCTCAAGAACATATATTAGATTTTTGTCATGTTCATATCTCCAGAACATAGCATACTCTGTGGCACAGAGCAAGTACACAATAAAATTTATTGCTAGAATGAAATACAGGGATCTTGGAACAGCTTTAAATATATAAAGATGACTTAGGGTATATGAATATTTGGAGTACTCAAAATATAAATATCTTAAATAAAATCAAATTAAAGACCACAGCTATCAGATACTTAGAATATTCAACCTCTGACATTTGACAGTTTACAATTTTATTAAGTATTATTATTATTATTTTTTCATGTGGAGATTAATTCAAGTCTCCTGTGCATGTAACACAAAGAGTTATTGGGAAAACATATATGCACCAATGGTGTGTCTAATCATTGGCAAGGAATGATTTTCCTTGAGTAGTGTTATAGTTTGTTCCTCAAAAAGATGTATTGAATTCCTACCCAATGGCTCCTGTGACTGTGAAGATGTTAAGTTAACATGAGGTCTTACTGGAGTCAAGTAGGTCCTAATTCCATCTAAGTGGTGTCCTCATAAAACAGGAGGAGACAAAGACACAGGGTGAACTGTATGTGACACACTGCAGCTGCAAGTCAAAGGACCTTGAAACTACCAGAAATGAGGAGTGGGGCATGGAACAGATTCTCCCTCAAAGCTTCAGAAAGAATCAACATGGACAACACCCTGATATCAGATTTTGAGCCTCTAGAACTGTGAGACAAATTTCTGTTTTTATAAGCCACACAATTTGTAGTACTTTATTATGGCATGCCTAAGAAACAAATACCAGTGGGTTGTAAGTTCAATAAATATAGAAAGTGTTTGGTGATGATAGACTTCCTCAATGCTTATAGATGTATTCTGTGCTTACTTACCCTTCTCCACTTCCTCCCACAGCTCAGAAAATTCTTATCTCCAGGTGTCCTTACGCTCTAGCTTCCGCATATACCCTGGGAGGCTCTCATGGAAAACTAGAAGGCAAAAAGAGGAGAAACCAGAGTATTCCGGCTTTATTTGGGGCAGGTTTTAATCTGCTCCTTGAACCAAGAACCCACCATAATATTTCCCCAACCGTCAGATCCTGCCAGGAAGCCCCCAGTATGGCTTTAGACACCACTTGGGGATCTTGAAGTTTGGGTTTTTCAACCTCTCTCCAGAAAGAGGGAAATAGTGGCTTCCAAACATTGCTGGTCTCTGGGTTGTCTCATCACCCCTGTTTGCTCTCACCTGTGTAATTAACGCTCTTTACAATGAATGGTTATTTAATGCTTTTTGTGCAAGAAACCATGCAGTGTGTTAGATACAAATATAGATAAAAGACCATGTAATCCTGTTCTGGTATCCTTTCTGCTTCTCTAAAACAGCAAGCTTCTTCTCTGTCCGTAACATCTGCTGCTACTTCTGTCTGGATTGCATTTTCCTCCTGCGTTCACCCAGTTAACACCTATCAATTCATCCAGTATCAGCTCAAGCATTAACTCCTCAGACTGTAACACCCTATTAAATGAAGCTTCCTGTTTGCATTGTCTGTAGCATTTTGTGTATGTCTATCACATTGATGGGAGCCCCGGTGGTGCAATGGTTAAAAACTCGGCTGCCACAGCCACTCATTGGAAACCCTATGGGGGCAGTTCTGCTCTGTCCTGTAGGGTCACTATGAGACGGAAGCGACTTGATGGCAACAGGTTTTTTTTTTTTTTTAACAAGTATCACATTGACCAGAATCAGCAATTATAGATTAATATGGGTGAATATTTAACTAATACATGCCTCTGTCTGTACAGTGTAAATTCTATAATTGAAGGGACGGTGTCTGATTTAGTCACTATTACACCTCTAGCTCATAGAACTGCCTGGTATCTTCTAGTGAAATTATTGTTGAATAAATGAAAAAAATTGAGAAAACATGAGTTATTCATGTTATACAGGATTATTTTAAAAAATGAATGATAGGTAGCAGTAAAAGGAATGAAATGAATTTAAGTTGAATTCACAGGCAGGATTAAATTCAAAAGATTTGTGTACATAATTTTATCTGAAAGTAGTTTGGAATTATTGAAGTATGTGAGTGTGTGTGTATGTTGTTGTTTTTTAATGCTATAGCTTTCTTAGTTTAATTTTTTAAAATAATCAACATTCTTTTAAATTGATCTACGGCAATTTACATTATGGTTATCAAACAGAAATATAAATTTAAGTTTGTTTTCTAGCACGGTATTATCTAGGTATTTTCTTAATATTATTAAAAAAGTATGAAGATTCCTGGGTGGCGCAAAGGGTTTACTCTTGGCTACTAACAAATATGTATAAAAGACCACGCAATTCTGGGTGAGGTTGGTGGTTCAAATTCATCCAGTGGTACAACAGAAGAAAGTCCTGGCAATCTGTTTCCGTAAAGTTTACAGCCAAGAAAGCCCTACAAAGCAGTTCTACTCCATAACACGTGGGGTCACCATGAGTTACAATTGACTCAATGGCCATGAGTTTTTGTTTAAAGAAATATATTTCTATAATTTTAATATAAATGTGCTTAAAGACTTTAAGACAATGTTACACTGCAGAAAACAGATGAATACAAAACGAATATTTTTCCTTATTATTTCTCCCCCATCCCTTGGTATCCCCAATCTTCTTTTGTCTCGATGGATTTACCTATGCTAGATATTTCATATAAGAGGGATTATGCAATATTTGTCCTTTTATATCCAGCATGTTTCACTTAATGTAAGGTTTATCCATGGGATGGCATGTATCAAAGCTTCATTTCTCTTGCTAGCTGAACAATACTCCATTTTATGTATATGCTAAAATTTTGTTTATCCTTTCATCTTTTGATGGAAATTTGCATTGTTTCCACGTTTATTAAAGTATTTTAATCAGGGGAATAAAGTAAATTGGTTTGCTTTTCAACAAGCTCAGTGACAATGGTTTGAACTACTAATCGTTCGGAATCTCATAAGAACACAGGGACTATGATTTAGAGTCAAAATAAAGTTTTACCTGGTACTCAACTTCAGTTATAAAGTGGAAGTAAATTTTGTCTTACTGTTTATTTGCTGTATATTTTAAAATCTATTATTTATGTTATGCTATCTTGTTGACCTTTATTTTCTTCCTTATTTTTCCGCTGTAATACATTAAACTGATATCCTCCGAGAATAATCTGTAACGATTAGCCAAGTCCTGCCCCTGACTTGAATGTAATAGCAATGGGCCATTTATTTTATGTTTACAGTTTGGATTATTATTTCCAAAATAATGTAACACCTTTAATTTGTTTTTATTGTTGTTTTAATTATTGTTCACACAGAGGTTAGAATGAAGACAGAAATAGTAAACATGCTAACTTCCTAAGTAATTTTTGCATTAGGATTTTGAACCAATGTCATGACCTGTGTGTCTTTCCTGAAATTGAGGAGAGGATGGATTTACAACATGTTTAAACAAAAGAGAGAAAAAAAAAATCATTATTCCATACCCTTCCCCACATACATTAAATCAAGGCATCTGAAGATATTCAAGTGTTATTCTAAAGATAGTTGTTGGAATGGATTGAATTATGTCCTCCAAAAACTGTGTGTATCAATTTGCCTGGGCCATGGTTCCCAGTATTGTGTGGTTGTCCTCCATTTTGTGATTGTAATTTTATGTTAAAGAGGATTAGATTGGCCCGCACCACCTTTTATCTATCAAGAAATAAAAAGGAAAGGGAAGAGAGCAGAGAGGGAGACCTCATACCACTAAGAAAGCAGTGCCAGGAGCAAAGCATGTCGTTTGGACCTGGGGTCCCTGTGCGGAGAAGCTCCTTGTCCGGGGGAACATTGAGGAGAAGGCCAACAGAGAGAGAAAGCCTTCCCCTGGAGCTGACGCCCTCAATTTGAACTTGTAGCCTATTAGACAGTGAGAAAATAAATTTCTCTTTGTTGAAGCCATCCACTTGTGGTATTTCTGTTAGAGCAGCACAAGATGACTAAGACATTTGTAAACAATGTATTGTCGTGACTTATCGCAGTGGTAAGCAGGGGCAGCTGCATGATTTGCTGGACCTAACATAAAAAATGTGAGGCTTTTTGTTCAAACTTCAGGAAAAATAAAAAGCTTATCCTTCCTTCCGTGCTCTTGCCCTTAATCTACCATAGTGTTTCTTATTTGATATTTAGTCTTGCACTGCTTTGGGTACCAAGATACTCACAGGCTGAGTGCAGACCCTGACCAGGACCCCTACTTGGGAGCATGTCCTGACCCAACCCACCCCACATCTACGCCCAGGCCCCTGCCTGGGTCTGACACATTCATGGTCACTGCATCTGAGAAAGGGATTGGGCAGCCAAGAACCTGTCCTGGGGAGGCAGAGAGGTGGTGAGAGGCAGGCCCGCATACAAGCCTAGGCTCCAAGCCCACAACACGAGCTCCATTGTTCCATTAGACTTCACTTAAAAAAACACAAATTCAAAGATAAAATTATTAAGAAGTTCAAGATGGCATCCACAGAGTATTAAACTCCAACACAGAGCCCCCTTCTGACTGTGGAATCCTGTGCTCCTACACCAGTCCTATACCCACCAAGCTGGCCCTGATGGTTAAGTATTAGCATTATTAAAAAAGGAAAAACAGACAAACCCGTTGCCATTGAGTCAGTTCTGACTCATAGAGATCCGATAGGACAGAGTAGAACTGCCCCATAGAGTTTCCAAGGACTGCCTGGTGGATTTGAACTGCCAACCTTTTGGTTAGCAATCATACCACTTAACCACTAGGCCACCAGGGTTTCCATTAGCCTTAGCTAATGCATCATTCAACAGAAGAGATTACATATGTAAGCAGAACCCTAGCTACATACATCTGGCTTTACACCAATTCATGTTTTATACATATGACAAAATGTGACTATTTTTTTCATAAATTGTGTTAATTTGCTGGTCATGTTGAGATTTGGCCACCTATGGTAATATGTTACGAGGTAGTTTCCAGGGGCGATTTAGTGGCTCTGCCTCCAGAGCTGCAGATCAGTTTGAACAACAAGTTAGGAAAATCTAGTTATCTTTACCATGTTCTGTCCAACACCCTTATGCTCTCCTGGACTATCCAAAGACTTCTTTAGTAGAAAATTGTTTAGTTCTCAACTCCATGAATTACCATATTTCCAAACTGTTCCTTTTGCCTCCACACATTCCCATTTGAAGAAAAAAAAAAAAAACTGTTTCTACTTATTGTTAGCAACCTGATTAAATAGAATTTTCATCCCATTTATAATCATTTATCTTTGAGGACACTGAGAGATGCTCACGAATCTTACAAATTTTATGAACAGTGACTCCAATATTCCTGCAATATAGCTTCACTAGGTCTCTGGCAGATGAACACTGGTAATTGCTCTACAAACACTACTGGGGGAAGGAAAATCTGTTTGATCCCAGTGGCCAAAAATTGCACACTAGAGAGGCAATGTGGTCCAGTAGTTAGATTTACATTCTATATCTGGCTCTTCCAATAAATAGTGATGTACTCTCTAGTAACTGTGTTTACTTTTTTTTTTAAATAAAATTCTTAGTGTTAGTTATAAAGATTAATTTAAATTATGTTCTAGGGAGAAAATGATATTTCTTCTATGTCTCTGTAGAAGCAGAAAAAAAAAAACAAACCCGTTGCCATCCAGTGGATTCCGACTCATAGTCGCTATGAGTCGCCATGAGTAGAAACAAAGTATCTGGAAAAAGTAGAGAACCCCACGGTGGTAGTACTTACACACCTTCATATAAGGACCACAGGCGGCGGCTGGGTGCAAGAAGAACAAGCATGAGTGAGAAGTATTTTCGGAGCTGGGAGAGATGGTGTTTGATGCAAGGCTATAGCAGAAATTCTTAGACCGGAGTTCATGGTTAACTTAAAACGTGCCCCAGTATCTAAGCAAATACTGTGGCATGTGCAATTTTATGTTACTCTATCAAATTAGTAGGAAACCCTGTAATCGAAATATGACTGAATATGCCATCACTCCTAAAGGCCATAGAAGGGACTTTAGAGATAAATGAGGCAATATATGTTATTCGATGCTTAGAAGGAAGAAATTGCCCAAGCAAGAGGTGCAAAGTTGATAGGTTTACATTTTCATGGAAGCAAATCCAGTCTTAAAGAGTTACTTTTAAAGTAAATGAATGTGTGATTGATAGGTTATGTTGATATAGATAGACAGATTACGTGGTAAAAATCCAAACAGAACAGTTGCATTCAAGTTGATTCTGACTCGTGGCGACTGTATGTGTTATCACAGTACAACTGTGCTCTATAGTGTATTTAAGGTTTGATTTTCCAGAAGAGGATTGTCAGGCCTTTCTTCTCAGACATCTCTGGGTGGACTCCAACCTAAACCTTTGCATTAGCAGCCATGTGAGTTAACCTAAATCAAAATTTGTGAGATATTAACCCTTTCATATCCCATTTCACAAAGCTTCTCTGATTCTGCAGAAGAGTTATCAGGATATGCTCCCATTCTTTGGTAAGACAGCCAACTAGACAAACTTTAATATTGGGAATTTTACGATTACATTTTGTATCTTTTTTTCCCCTAACACTTTCTGATATTCTCTTAATTTAAGAGTAAAATAGACATATATTTCTGATATATCAATTTGATTAGTTAAATATGTTTTCAAATCTCAGTCAAGGTGAATGGCTCCAGTATTCCAAAGATACTATATATTTTTTTCAGCAACATTTCATTAGTTTGGCAGGGTCTAGACTACATTGTTTTTGCATATCAACTTCAATCTACATGGAAATGTATTCTGTAAATATTCCATGTGTTCATATAAAAAGTACCTTTCACCTGTATAAAGATTTGGTTTGGTAGAAACAAAAGGAATTAAAGTTTTGATAGGATGGGCAGTACATGTGCTTTTAGGATTTTCAGTTATGTACTAACTCTGGCCATTGTTATGGCCATTCTTCAGAACCAGATCTATTTTTAAAAAAAATTCAACTTAGAAAATCTTCAGAGAAAAATATCCTTCAAATTTGAGCCCACTAACAATGGTCATTATTTTTCTTTGTTTTTCAGTTTGATTAAATCATGGGAGCTTCCTCATTTTTTTTTTTTTAATTACTGAAATTCCTCACTCCTCCCTCCCACATGGGAATGCCAAAAACACAGAAACTGGTCATTATTTAGAAGTAGAATTTAATTATATTAATAGGTTTTGAAGGTCTGGGCTTAAGATGCTGTATATGGCTTCTTGGAGTGGACTGCAAAGTTTTTTTTATTAATTTTATTGTGTTTTAGGTGAAAGTTTATGGCACAAATTAGTTTCTCATTCAAAAATTTATACAAATTGTTTTGTGACATTGGGTGCAATCCCCACAATGTGTCAGCACTCTCCCCCTTTCCCTTTCCACCCCAGGTTCCCCACATCCATTGGTCCAGTTTTCATGTCCCTTCCTGCCTTCTCATCTTTGCTTTTGGGCAGGTATTGCCTATTTGGACTCCTATACTTGATTGAACTAAGAAGCACTTTCTTCATGTGTGTTACTGTTTGTTTTATAGGCTTGTCTAACCTTTGGCTGAAAAGTGGTCTTTAAAAGTGGCTTCAGTTCTGAGTTAGTAGGGTGTCTCAGGGCCGTAGTCTTGGGGTTTCTTCCTGGACTGGAGAGTATTTTTAAGGACCTTCTAGGTACTGGAAAAGTAAATTCACTTTTTTTCTAGTTTGTAAAGACACAATATCACAACAGTAGATGCCACAGTTATTGTATAAAAGAATTGGGGTTATCTCCCTATGTTGCTACTGTACTCACATTATTCAGAACTATGCTTGATTTCCTTTAAATAAAGTCTAACTGTGTATAACAAGTTGCTAATCAATGTAAAAGGAGCCCTAATAGTGCAACAAATAAGTGCTCAGCTGCTAACCTAAAGATTGGTGGTTCAAACCCATCTAGCAGCTCTGTGGGAGAAAGACCAGGTGCTCTCCTCCCCTAAAGATTACCAGAGTCAGTACATAACTGAAAATCCTAAAAGCACATGTAGTGCCCATCCTATCAAAACTTTAATTTTACTCTTTCACAAGGGGTCGCTATGAACTGAATTTGATGATGCTCAAAACAATAGCATATACTTGGCATATAGTAGATGTTCAATTAGTAAGTTTTGGTTAAATGAACATGCAGCCCAGAGTACAACTAAGTGGCATTTAAAATACAACAGATAAACTCTTTTTTTCTCTTTAATATCTTTTCTATACATTTCTGGTTTAGAATCAGGAAAGATGTTTGTCATGACTGTATCCTCTTATTATACTTATTCAATCTGTATGCTGAGCCAATAGTTGGAGAAGCTGGATTATATGAAGAAGAATGGGGCATCAGGATAGAGGAAGACTCATTAACCACTTGTAATATACAAGTGACACAATCTTGCTTCTGGAAAGTAAAGAGAACTTGGAGCACTTATTGATGAAGATCAAAGACTACAGCCTTCAGTATGGATTATACCTCAACATAAAGAAAACAAAAATTTTCGCAACTGAACCAATAAGCAACATCATGATAAATGGAGAAAATACTGAAGTTGTCAAGGATTTCATTTTACTTGGTTCCACAATCAAAGTCCATGGAAGCAGCAGTCAAGAAATCAAACAAAGTTCTGCATTGGGCAAATCTGCTACAAAAGATCTCTTTAAAGAGTTCCGGCAAAATGGCGCTCTAGGCAGAAGCACCACGCCGTCCCTCCACAGCAAAGATCCGAAAAACTAAGCCAAACAGAGAATACAACAATCCTGAAACCCTAAAACATCAAATTAAGAGAGAAAGAACTCAGCCAAGCGCCAGATGGAGTGAGAAAACTGACAGAGAACGGAGAGCGAGGATAGATTCATGCAGAGGTCCCCTATCAGCTAATGCAGTGCGGATCCACCGTCTTGGACTTCTATCAGAGACCAGCAAATGGGGGTATGAGAAAGCAGCCTCACGGAGCATCCAGTGGGAGACAAAACAGCTGGTAATTTGCAGTGTGCGCTTTCCCACCTCCCACCCCTCTTTGCCCCGGCTCGGCCTCCTCTGCTTCCAGTAGCCACAGTCTCTTGACCAGGAAGCGCCGGCTGCTTGGATTTCACACACTCAAGCGGGCGGCTCTCTGGATGCCATTTGTTGGCTGCTAGTGTTGCTTTTTTTTTCTGCTTCTTTTGATTTCTCACTTGCCTCTCGCCGCCTTCCCCTCCTTTTGCTCGAGTGCCTGGCTCTGAGCGCCATCTTTGCGTCTTCCTGAGGGGCTGCGGGGCTCCATTTGAGTGTGCAGCTGCTTCCCAGTCTGGGCTGCCGCACTGGTAGAATCCCGGGGCTTTTGTTTGTTTGTTCCTCTGCTTCCCACGCCCACGGTCTCTTGACTGGGAGGGCCGGCTGCTTGGATTCCACACACCCAAGCGGACGGCTCTCTGGGTGCCATTTGTTGGCTGCTAGTATTGCTTTTTTTTCTGCTTCTTTTGATTTCTCACTTGCCTCTCACCACCTCCCCCTCCTTTCACTCAAGTGCCTGGCTCCGTGAGCCATCTTTGCTTCTTCCTGAGGGGGTCCAGAGCGCTGGCAATTTGTGACATACACTTTCCTGCTCTCCACCCTTCTTCACCCACACTCGGCCTCCTCTGCTTCCCGTGGACACAGTCTCTTGTCCAGAAACACCAGCCCACACTGGCTGGCTCTCTGAGTGCCATTTGTTGGCTGCTGGTGTTGCTTTTTTTCTTTTTTTCTGGCTTCTTTGGATTTCTTGCTTGCTTCTCGCCGCCTCCCCCTCCTTTCGCTCAAGTGCCTGGCTCCGTGTACCATCTTTGTTTTTTCCTGAGGGGCTGCGGAGCTCCATTTGAGTGTGGAGTTGCTTCCTGGTCTGGGTTACCGCACTGGTGGGATCCTGATGCTTTTGTTTGTTTGTTCGTTTTGAATTGTTTGTATGTTTTCTTTTTATTTTCTTGAGTTGGGAGCCCTTTCTGGCCAGGTGGAGCTGTGTGGCAAGGAACTCTCCTTCGGCTTCCACAGACATGCAGAGGGATCTCTGAGGACATTTCTTTTTCGTTGTTTTTTTTTTTCCTGTTTTTTTGGGGGGCCTTTCTTGTTCTTTTATTTATTTATTTTTTTGATTTGTTTTGTTTTCTTTTCCCTCTTCTTCCCTTTTTGTCTTTCTTCATTGCTCAGTTTCTCGTCTCTCTATATCTTCCTTCTCTTTCTGATCCCTGAATACCAGGCGGTGTATGCCTCTGTGCCTTCTGGCCAGGCTGTGCTGCGACACCTGAGAGTGACTTCCCCAGACCTCATAGCTGCATCGGTGGGATCCCTGGGAACTTTGCGGTTCTTTAACCTTTCTGATTTTTATTTGTTCATTCTTTTCTTTTCTTCCTCTTCCCCTTTCTGTTTTTCTCCATTTCATAGTCTCTCATCTCTCCATTCCAACGGCAAGCTCCCCTAGCATTCTTTTTTGTTTGTTTGTATGTTTTTTGGCTCCTGTTCCTCTCTCCTCTCTCCCATATCCATCTTAGCTCCAAACATAACCATTTCCCTGCTGCATCCTGCCTACCTGCACCGTGCTCTTGACATCACACCACCAAGTAGTGCAGGCACGGCCTACTGGAACCTGCCCAGCACTGATTACCCACCTGCCTTGGTGGCTGTAGTGAGTGCCACAAACAAACCGTCCCAGTGGCACCTCTTCAGCTAGACCTGCCCTGCCATACCATATCTGAGTGAGTGAACCTGCTAGTTGGAGAAGGAGGTGAAAAGTATTGAGCACACGGATGAGCAAACAACAAAGAGCACCCAGTCCACCTGTTCAGACATAGTCAAATTTTTTTTTTTTTAAAAAGGGATGAAACAAACAAATCTACAATCAATAAATGAGAGAAATAACTACTGAATGCCCCAAAAGCAGCAGACAATATCAAAACATTTACAAAAACAGGACAGGATGGTTCCAGTAGGTGTCCAAATTAAAACACCAGATGACTCTCCTGTGGAAGAAAATGCACTAGAAGTACCTGATAGGGAATTCAAAACTCTAATACTCGGAAATTTCCAAGAACTGATGCAAAAAGCTGACAAATGTGAGGAAAAAATAGACAAATTCATGGAAAATACAGACAAAAAATTGGAAGAATTGAGGAAGACGATGCAGGAACAAAATGCCAAAATAACTTCACAACTACAAATTATACAAAAACAACAATTAGAAATCCAAAAGATAAACAACAAGATTTCAGAAATGGATGATGTCCTAGAAGGGCTGAGAAGCAGATTTGAAACCATGGAAGATGGGATCAGAGGAACTGAAGACAAACACTTGGATACAACACTGTTTGAGGAAAACTCAGAAAAAAGAACAAAGAAAAATGAAGAGACCGTGAGAGTTATGTGGGACACAATTAAAAGCAAAAATTTACAAGTGATTGGCATTCCAGAACAGGGTGAGAAAACAGAAAACACAGAGAGAATCATTGAGGAACTGCTGACAGAAAACTTCCCCAATATCATGAAAGATGAAAAGCTGGCCATCCAAGAAGCTCAACGAACCCCATATAGAAGAAACCCCAAAAGAAAATCACCAAGGCATATCATATTCACACTCACCAAAACCAAAGAGAAACAAAGAATACTGAGAGAAACTCATGAAAAACAAGAAGTCACATACAAAGGAAAAACAATAAGACTAAGCTCAGATTATTTGGCAGAAACCATGCAGGCAAGAAGGCAATGGGATGACATATATAAAATCTTGAAAGAAAAAAATTGTCAGCCAAGAATAATATAGCCTGCAAAACTCTCGTTCAAATTTGATGGTGAAATTAGGTCATTTCCAGATAAACAGAAACTAAGGGAATATGTAAAAGTCAAAAGAAACTTACAAGAATTATTAAAGTGAGTTCTTCGATCTGAGGACAAACAGCTTCAGCCCACAGGCAGAACCTAGGACTCAGGATCATAAGAGCCAGATGCCAATATAAGAAATGAACTCTCGAGGACTATCCAAAACCAAAAGAAATACAACAGGGAATCAGAGCAGTCAAGCGATGGATGACAACAACAACAAAACAATGAAAGAGGGAATAAATGGCATAGGTATAGAACCTTCTAATGGAGAGGAAGGCAAGGTGATACCAAGTAATGGTAGACTGCTTCAAAGTTAGAAAGATAAGGGTAAAATTCATGGTAACCACAAACAAAGTTAACAAACCAATTCATAAAAATAAAGATGAAAAATATAAAGTCTCAGCAAAAACAAAACCTACAAAAACAAAAGAAATGAAAAAAAAAATCCCCAATCAAAATTAACTCAGCACAAGAGAGTTAGAAGAACAAAGAAAACTTCAGCACACCAAAAAAAAGCACTACAAAACCACAGCAACAAACTCACATCCATCAATAATTACACTTAATGTAAATGGACTCAATGCACCCATAAAGAGATGGAGAGTGACAGAATGGATAAGAAAAAAGGACCCATCCATATGCTGTCTACAAGAGACACACCTTAGAAACAAAGATGTGAATTTATTAAAAGTCAAAGGTTGGAAAAAAATATATCAAGCTAACAACTACCAAAAAAGAGCAGGCGTGGCATTTCTAATCTCAGATAAAATAGACTTTAAAACAAAATCTACCATTAAAGACAAAGAAGGACACTATATAATGATGAAGGGGACGATCCATCATGAAGACATAACCGTAATAAGCATCTACGCACCCAATGACAGGGCTCCAAAATACATAAAACAAACTCTAACAACACTGAAAAGAGAAATTGATAGTTCCATAATAATAGTAGGAGACTTCAACACAGTAAAAGACAGAACAACTAAGAAGAAATTCGGCAAAGATACAGAAGAACTAAAGGGCACAATCAGCCAACTTGACCGCATAGACATATATAAAACACTCCATCCAACCGCTGCAAAGTACACATTTTTTTCCAATGCACATGGAACGTTCCCCAGAATAGACCACATCTTAGGCCACAGAGCAATCCTCAACAAGATCCAAAATGCTGAGATAATTCAAAGTATCTTCTCTGACCACAATGCCATCAAGTTAGAAATTAACACTAGAAAGAGCAAGAAAAAAAATCAAGTACATGGAAACTGAATAATACCCTTCTTACACATCAGTGGGTAATAGAAGAAATCAGAGATGGAATCAAAAAATTCCTAAAATCAAATGAGAATGAAAACACATCATACCAAAACCTTTGGGACACAGCAAAGGCAGTCCTCAGAGCACAATTTGTAGCAATAGATACACATATCAAAAAAAAAGAAAGGGACAAAATCAAAACATTAACTGCAGAACTCAAACAAATAGAAAGAGAACAGCAAAAAAAGCCCACAACCACCAGAAGAAAGGAAATAGTAAAGATCAGAGCAGAAATCAATGAAGTAGAGAACAGAAAAACAATAGAAAGAATCAACAAAACCAAAAGTTGGTTCTTTGAAAGAATCAACAAAATCGACAAACCACTGGCCAGACTGACAAAAGAAAAACAGGAGAGGACACAAATAACCCAAATAAGAAATGAAATGGGGGACATTACAATAGACCCAACTGAAATAAAAAGGATTATAACAGAATATTATGAAAAACTATACTCCAATAAATTTGAAAACCTAGAGGAAATGGATAAATTTCTAGAAACACACGGCCTACCCAAACTACAACAAAATGATGTTGAAAATCTGAACAGACCCCTAACAAAAGAAGAGATTGAAAAGGTAATAAAAAAACTCCCAACTAAAAAAAGCCCTGGCCCAGATGGCTTCACTGGAGAATTCTACCAAACATTTACAGAAGAGCTTCTTCCAGTACTACTCAAACTATTTCAGAGCATAGAAGAGGAAGCAACACTTCCAAATTCATTCTATAAAGCCAGCATAACTCTGATACCAAAACCAGGCAAAGATGTCACACACACACAAAAAAAAATTACAGGCCAGTATCTCTCATGAATATAGATGCAAAAATTCTGAACAAAATGCTAGTCAACAGAATTCAGCATCATATCAAAAAAAAAAAATACACCACGACCAAGTAGGATTCATACCAGGTAGGCAAGGATGGTTCAACATTAGAAAATCAATCAATGTAATCCAACACATAAATAAAAGGAGAGAAAAGAATCCCATGATCATCTCAATCAATGCAGAAAAGGCATTTGACAAAGTCCAACACCCATTCCTGATAAAAACTCTCAATCAAATAGGCATAGAAGGGAAATTTCTCAACATAATAAAGGGCATCTATGCAAAACCAACAGCTAACATCATTCTTAATGAAGGCTGAAAACATTTCCCTTGAAAACAGGAACAAGACAAGGATGCCCTCTATCACCACTCCTATTTAACATTGTGCTGGAAGTTCTAGCTAGAGCAATAAGGCAAGAAAAAGAAATCAAGGGCATCCTAATTGGTAATGAAGAAGTTCAACTATCCCTGTTTGCAGATGATGTGATACTATACAGAGAAAACCCTAAAGACTCCACGAGAAATCTACTGGAACTAATAGAAAGATTGAACAGAGTAGCAGGATACAATATAAACATTCAAAAATCAGTTGGATTCCTATACACCAGTAAGGAGAACAATGAAAAGGAAATCAGGAAAACAATCCCATTTTCAATAGCCCCTAAAAAGATAAACTACTTAGGAATAAATCTGACTGGCTACAGTTGTCAAAACAGCCTGGTACTGGTACAATGACAGATACATTGACCAATGGAACAGAATTGACAACCCAGATGTCAATCCATCCACCTACGGTCACCTGATCTTCGACAAGGGCCCAAAGTCCATCAAATGGGGAAAAGACAGTCTTTTTAACAAATGGTGCTGGCAAAACTGGATATCCATTTGCAAAAAGATGAAACAGGACCCATACCTCACACTGTATACAAAAACTACTTCAAAATGGATCAAAGACCTGAATATAAAGCCGAAAACTATAAAGTTCATAGAAGAAAAAATAGGACCAACAATTGAGGCCTTAATACATGGCATTAACAGGATACAAACCATAACCATCAATGCACAAAACCCAACAGATAAGCTAGATGACTGGGATCTTCTAAAAATTAAACACCTATGCTCTTCAAAAGACTTCACCAAAAGTGTAAAAAGAGAACCTACAGACTGGGAAAAAATTTTTGGACAGTACAAGTCAGACAAAGGTCTAATCTCCATAATCTACAAGAAAATCCAACACCTCTACACCAAAAAGACAAATAATCCTATTAGAAAATGGGCAAACAAAATGTACAGACACTTCACCAAAGAAGACATTCAAATGGCTAACAGACACATCAGGAAATGCTTGCGATCACTAGCCATTAGAGAAATGCAAATTAAAACCACAATGAGATACCATCTCACCCCAGCATTACTGGCATGAATCAAAAACACTGGAAATATCAAATGTTGGAGGGGCTGTGGGGAGATGGGAACTCTTACGCACTGCTGGTGGGAATGCAAAATGATACAACCATTTTGGAAAATGATACGGCACTTCCTCAGAAAGCTAGAAATAGACATACCATTTGATCCAGCAATCCCACTCCTAGGAATATATCCTAAAGAAATAAGAGTCATCACTCGAATAGACATATGCACACCTATGTTCATGGCAGCATTGTTCACAATAGTAAAACCATGTAAACAACATAGGTGCCCATCAACAGATGAATGGATACACAAACTATGGTACATACACACAATGGAGTACTATGCAACGAGAAAGAACAACAATGAATCTGTGAACCATCTCATAACATGGATGAAACTGGAGGACATTATGCTGAGTGAAATAAGTCAATCACAAAAGAACAAATATTTTATGAATCCTCTATTGTAAAAATCCCATGAAAAAGTTCACACACAAAATGTAACGATCTTTGTTGGTTACCAGGGATGGGAGGGGTGGCGGTGAAATACTAAATAGGCAATAGATAAGTGGTATCTTGGGTGAAGGGTGAGACAGTACACAATACAGGGAAAACAAGCACAACCTGTACAAGGAAAGGTTATGGAAGCCCCATAGACATATCCAAACTCCCTGAGGGACTGAATTGCTGGGCGGAGGGCTCTGGGGACCATGGTCTCTGGGAACATCTAGCTCAACTGGCAGGACACAGCTTATAAAGACAGTGCTCTACATTCTACCTTGGTGAGTAGTGTCTGGGGTCTTAAAAGCCTGTGAGCGGCCATCTAAGATACTCCACTGGTCTCATCCCTTCGGGAGCAAGGGAGAATGAAGAGAACAGGATACAAGGAAAAGATTAGTCCAAAGGACTAATTGTCCACAGCTACCAAGCCCTCCACCGGACTGAGTCTAGTACAGCTAGATGGTGCCCGGCTACCACCACTGACTGCTCTGACCAGGATCACAACAGAGGGTTCTGGACAGAACTGGAGAAGGATGTAGAGCATAATTCTAACTCACAACAAAAAAAAGACCAGATTTACTGGCCTAAAGGAGACTGGAGAAACCTCTAGATTATGGCCCCCAGACACCCTTTTAGCTCAGTGGTGAAGTTATCTCCGAGGTTCACTGTTCAGCCTGGGAGTGGACAGCCCCGTAAAACCAAATGAGACTAACGAGGTGCAGGAGTCCAGTGATAAGGGCCAGAAGGCAGAAGGGGACAAGGAAGCTGGTGATAGGGAACACAAGGTTGAGTTAGGATATTGTTGATGTGTTGTGAGATTGTTAACCATTGTCATAGGTCAACATTTGTAGTAACTGTTAAATGAGAAACTGTTTTGTTCTGTAAGCCTTCATCTTAAGTGAGAATAACAGCACAATTGGAAGAGCGTATTCAATGTCACTGAACTGTGTATGTAGAAATTTTTGAAACGGTGTATCTTTGGCTATGTGTATTTTCACCAAAAAAAAAAAAAAAAAAAAAAGGTTGAGAAGTTAGAGGGTTAATATGTTGTGGGGTTGTTAACCAATGTCATAAAACAACATGTATACTACTGTTTCATGAGAAACTATTTGTTCTGTAAGCCTTCACCTGAAGTACAGTAAGATATATATATAAAAAAGATCTCTTTAAAGTGTTGAAAAGCATCGATGTCACTATGAGGGCTAAGATGAACCTGACTCAAGTCATGGTATTTTCAATTGTCTCACATGTATTCGAAAGCTGGACAATTAATAAGGAAGACCGAAGAATTGATGCCTTTGCATTATGGTGTGGTGAAGAATATTGAGTATACCATGAACTGATAGAAGAATGAACAAATCTGCCTTGGAAGAAGTACAGCCAGAATGCTCCTTAGGAGCAAGGATGGCAAGACTTCGTCTCAGGTACTTTGGACATGTTATCAGGAGGGACGAGTCCCTGGAGAAGGATACCATGCTTGGTAAAGCAGAAGGTCAGTAAAAAAGAGGAAGACCCTCAAAAATATGGACTGACACAGTGGTTGCAACAATGGGCTTAAACATAGAAATGATTGTGAGGCTGGCACAGGACCAGGCAGTGTTTCGTTCTGTTCTACATAGGGTCACCATGAGTCAGAACTGACTCGATTGCATCTAACAACAACAACAACTATATATTTCTGTATTTTCTCTGTTTCAAAAATAAGCATAACAAAAATTATCTTTAAATTTCAAAATAGAGATAAAGGACGGTTTGAAGTTTTTTAAAAAACTACACATTTAATTGTTGTTTTAAAGTATGCTGCTGTTTTTGTCATTGTCTCAGAATTGTCATATAATGAAGGCTTCCCATGTAACATAAATGGCTATTCAATTATTACTATTAATTAAGAACACTTAGGCTAAACACTGTTCTTTAATGAATTGTACTAAATAGAATTTCCAGTGCATATCCTTGCTAAAAAGAAAAAAAAAAAATGCCGTGGAATATTTTGACAGATATAAGAATCACCTTTATGAAAGTGATGCTGACTTACCTAGGAAGCATGGGTGTTATACAAGTATATGATTGTAGAGCTGAATAACAGTGGGCATTTTGGTCAACATTTGAAAAAGAAATCTCGTCTATGGATGTATTGCTTCAAATGTCATCATTTTTATTTAGATGTGCTGAATCTAATACTTATTATAGTTTTAAATCCTCTAAAGTACATCCCAAGGCTGGGGGAAAAATGAATTGTCAGGGAAAAGTGAATTAAACAAAATAAAATATTACCTAATAAAATAAACCAGATACAAAATCTTGCCTTGTATTTACAGATAAATTTTAATGGAATATTTCATGGTCTAACACAAACATCAGACCCAGTCACACTAATTCTTGTACAGCCTTTGGCTTACCCTGCATAACAAAATCTGTTGTTTATTTAGACTATAAAATAGTTTATGGTAAGTGAACTTCCAAAGACACAAAGAAAATCCTCCATAAATTTAAAGCCTATCTCAAATCCTTATTGGCATAAGCTTAGGATGGAAATATTATTAATTGCATTATCATAGGTAGTTGAAATATATAATACTGATTAGAGTGCAGGAAAAAAAAGGGTTTAGATACCTTTGCTTCTGCTTCTAGTCAACATTAGAAAACATGTATAAATGAATGGAAAATCACTTTTACAGAGTTTTGAAATTTTGGCAATCTCAAGTAAATTTCCCTAAATCAGCAATGCTTTTTACTGTTAGTCAGCATATTACAAGGTTCTTATATTTCAAGGAACAAAGATGAAATGTTGTACAAATAACATTTATTTTACTACTACTTAATTTAAAAAACAAAACAAAAAAAACTTCCATTTGGAAATTTACAAGGGAAGTGGGCATCATTGAAGAATTCTCAAATGAATGGCTAATGTATGCAGTTAAAAAAAAAAGTATTCAAAAGAAGGCATTTGACATAAAGAAATCTGTTTTTATAACCTCTTTTAAGACCAGTCAGTGGTAAAAAGAAAGTTCCATCATTCAATGTCTGTTTCCAAGCCTAAGAAAATGAACCAAATGAATAGACAATCCAGTAATGTCCAACAGATAACTAAAATTCAAATTTTATTTTTTCAATATTTATCAGACATTTCTTTTTTCTGACAAGACTTTACTGAAAGATGATGTGCAAATGGGAACCCTGTAAGAATGTTTATTGTACATGACATAGTTTAAGCGCCACTAAGTACACATTGAATACTTTGTAAGTATATAGGCATATCAACATGCAAGTGTCATGTACCTAATATTACAATATGCATTTTGTTTTTTCGAAAATATTAATGACAAAAGTAGATTCAATAATTGTGTTTATCTTCTGTGCAATATGCTTAATTTTGGTGGCTCTTCTTTACAGCACAGAATTTATTTTTATGCTGTCATAAATATACCCTTCCAAAAGTTATGAATTCCATGCCATATAAATTGAACATTTTATTTTTGAAGCTACATTACTGGGAACACCTGCATTTCTTGGTGCCATTTTCAGAGATAAGTCTTTAAATTCTTTTTAACACGGCAGACTTGTTCCAATGTTGTTTATGTTGAAATATTTATGATAAAAAATGGAGCTTTCTTGAGGGAATATTTTTTGGTTGAGTGAAAGGCTAAACAACCAATTCACAAATACTCATGTAAACTAAATATGAAGAAAATAGGTCAGCAATCCCAAACCCAAAAATCCTTGGGTTACTACTTAATTGCATCATTGAATCTACAATAAGTACAGCAGGTACAGTTAAATAAATGTGTAAAGAGATCAACGCTTTATACATTTATAAGGAGAAAGAGTACTAGTTTTGAAAAAGTTCTAAATCATTCTTCTTTCTTTTCATTGGAATTATTCAATACATTAGAAACACAGATAAAAGCCAAAAGGATAAAATATAACAATTCAATTTACATTTCATAGGTTTGTTGTTTTTTCCCAACCTATGGGTGACCACTGCTTTCAGCCATTAAATGGTTTATTGCATACAACTTTCACTATCAGCAAATATAAAGAGAAAAGTGTCTTCTAGTGTCACGTACAAGGAAAAGCATTTGAAGAAAGAAAGCATTTGAGGTTTGACAGTACTGTGTGTAAGAGACGTGTAATGCTGCATTTCACACCACACTTAAAGTCCGTGTGGGAATCGCTGCTGCTCTGCCCCTGGATATGGGAAAAGTGCGTAAGTGCTGAGCCCTGGTAGGTTTGTTTTTTGCCCCTGCAATCTTCAAATATCTTTAATTTTTCTTCCTTTTAATTATAGAGTATGTTTCATAGGAGAAAATAGTTTTTTTGTTTTTTTCTCTGCATCTTTTTTCACATTTGGCCCCATTCTCTCCTAAATAATCACGCAGTTCTTCTAACTAATGCATCCATCTATATGGAGAAGATGGTAAAGACAGACCAAATATTATTTGGAACATAACCACATAATATAGAAACACCTTACTTTAAGTGTATTTTATAGATTCATCATCACAGTTTAAGATATTTTCATGTTTTTTTTTTCTTTTTCTGCCCCCCAGAAGACAATGTTTTTAAAATTCCGTTTCCTTTTAGGATAATTAAATTCCATCATCTGAAAACTTCACATGATGTCTACACAGGCAAAATAAAGTGAATATTTGTAGCAATACTTTGCATTATTCAGGGATTATTTGTTAATAAGGAGGCAGTTTTAAAATAACTTAAATTTTTGACGACGAAGATCACACTTCTTGAGAAAATAAATCATACACATAATTTTATCTGTCATTATAGCATTAATTTATAAGAAATTGCTACAGTTTATAAATTAAATAAAATAGATTGTTTTGCAAAGTATTGCCATTTAAATTATTTTTAAAAATCAACACAATTACATTGAAAGATTAAATAGGCATGAGAAGACCTGTCCTTACAGAGTTATTTTATTTTGCCTATAGGAAAAGATAATGATGAGAAAGGGGGGAGAAAATGCAGACCCATACACCACTGAATACACTAAAAGAAGTTGGCTTTTGAGATTTCCCAGGGGTTGAGAAGGGCACTGTTATGATAGACCCGAAAGAATGCTGCCTGGGATATCTTGTAAATAATTACTTCCTCTATTTATATTTAAGTATCATAGCCCATGTTAAAAGTGAGAGGTAGAAGGATTATTGTAAGTGTGCATGGCAGAGAACTTACCAGCTATATCCAACAACTATTGCATTCAATATTAGTTATCTCAATACACAAAAATGCTAATCAAATGAGCTTAGAACCCATTCATATATTTTGTCCCCTTTAGCTTTCTTTATCATCTTGCTACTTTTAATCCATTGACTTTGGAAGGGTATAAGTGCAAAGGGCATATTTGGGGTAGACTAAGAAAAGAAAGGAAAAGAAAAAAGAATAGAAAAAGAGAAGACATAAAAAAACTGCTTTGAAACAATGAGTTTAAACTAGTAAAGATTTCCTTCGCTCTTTGATTGAAGAAGTTTGTACTTATAATAAAAGTAATGTAATCCATTTAAAAAAAAACTCAAAGAAAGTTTAAGAATTCCAAATTCAACTAGACGTGAGTTAAAGTTTAAAAATCAGATTATTTTTTCTCTCCAGTAATGCTAAAACACTAGACCAAATTATATATACATTAATCTTTAAGTAAGAACAATTACCTGGTCACTGAGCCAGTTGTATTTCTAATCAATGTTTTAGGATGAGGGAAGTGCAGATCAACAACCTCTTGGATCTTGTTGAAGAATTGTTTTAAATCCCTTTGCACGAAGTATCCCAGCAATAGAATTTCTGATATTGCACTGAGTATATTTCAATATTGCCAGTGTATATTTCCAACGAATTTTTATATCTACAGTAAGATTTCCTCTTTCCCAATATTCAAAATGCATATTATAATTACATGGGTTTCCAACATCCATACACAGCAAGTACAAGATACTTACATGTAAGTACAATGTAGTTACCTATATTTTTGCATAGTTTTTAGTGTGTACTTTGTGCCACTTAATAAAAAGCATTACTCATCAGTAATTCTCATTAGAATTTTCATTTATTTCTGCTGTGATTGCTGGACTATTTTTCCTTTTTTTTTTTTTTTTTTGGGTATATTCATCACAGATTTCCATTTACAAAGGGCAATAATATAATATTAGGTGTTTTTAGAGGGCTCTACATAGTTAGTAATATGAAGGTGAAGTTGCAGTTCAAGATATGAGGGTTTGTGTTTTCTCCACGATTAAAATATTTAATGTGAAATTCCATATTTACCATCCATTTTATGTTCATGTCCAAAGAAAAAGGAAAAGTAAAATTTAAACGTTCCTCTTGGTAACACTTTGCAGTAAGTGGCACTAAATTACACAACAACTGCTATGTTACATGGAAGAGCCATCACTGTCAAAGAGCCGCTGTACGCGTGTGTATATGGAATCTCAGTGCTATGTTACATGGAAGAGCCATCACTGTCAAAGAGCCGCTGTACGCGTGTGTATATGGAATCTCAGTGCTGTGTTACATGGAAGAGCCATCACTGTCAAAGAGCCGCTGTACGCGTGTGTATATGGAATCTCAGTGCTGTGTTACATGGAAGAGCCATCACTGTCAAAGAGCCGCTGTACGCGTGTGTATATGGAATCTCAGTGCTGTTACAATCATGAGTATATAACTACAAGTGAGCTTGTCCTTTCTTATCATTGAGATAGTAATATTTTTACAAAGAAATAAAAACAAATGAGGTGTTGGCTTCTTTGCCATATTTAGGAAAGTTACTTTTCTTTCTCTATTTGTGATTTTGTGGGATTTCATTGCTAGACTAACCATCTTGAATCAATATGAGAGCATTTATTTCTAGATTAAACTACAATATCAGGTTCCTTAAACTACTTCTTGGATTCTCTGGTAAAAATAAACAAGTTGAAATCTCTCTCTCTTTCTCTCTCTCATGTGTGCGCACATACACAAAAACACACACACACAACAATACTTAGCTCATGCGCTCTCTCATTGTTCGTGCTCTCACAAAGTTTCCTTTTTCCTCCTGATTTTTACAATTATTCTAGGACACTCACAAATGGAAAAAAGGAAAAGAAGAATGTTGTTTACAATTGTTTTGATGGAGGACAATCGATATACACTGTAAATAGTACATTCAGTACACTGGCAGAGAACAGCTACTTTTGATAAAGAATAATGTTCCATATTCTACTAGGGATGTGTATTCGTGTGTGTGTGTGTGTGTGTGTGTGTGTGTACGCCTTCCATTGAGTTCCGTAGTTACTGTGCTCACTTAGTGAATATAGAATATGACTCTATGTGCATACAATTTGCATGTATTAGAAAATGTAATTGACATCGTTCCCATTTAGAAATTTTATTTAATATATTTTTAATGATTTGTAGAAATTGAACTGGGCAGAACTTTTTTCATTTTCTTGTTTGGCAAAGATCAAATAATTTTTAAAGATAGAATCTAATTCCATTACTAAGCTTTTTTTTTTTTTTTAGTAACAGAAAATTATATCTAATTCAAATCTACCTATATTTAACTGTTGAAACATTTGATTAGAGCCCACAAATTATAGTATTCCAGTTAGATTTTTTTGAGTTCTAAGTTTTTTTATTACTCTGAAGGGTTAAAAGAGTGAAAAATCTTGAAATGGACCCAATTTTGGATTTCTAATTTTACAGCGCTATAAATAATGATTGACTTTGATTGACTTATTTAAGCAACAATTTAGCAGTTGGAGTCAAGCAGAATATAGACGAAATGAAGAGGGATGTAAACACAGCATCAATGAAGAGTAGCAATTTTGTAAGTACATCCTGAAATTAGGCCTTAAATAGTAATTGATGATGCAGTTTATATAACGTATTTCTGTAATAAGAACCTTTCCATCTTTTACTAACAGGATAAATTTTGCTTTGTGGAATCTTTCTAAAGATTATGCATTGAAAGATATGAACAGTTCATAAACCTATTCTAGTTTCAATGTGTCTAGTAGCACCTACCTGATTCTCTCAAACTACCATACTATATTAACATATTATTGCATTTTTCCACAGATGGTATGGAGTGAACTGTAAAAACAAGCATGCAATCACATCAATGCAGACTTATTTCCTTAAAATGTCATACTGTATATGATTTATTATGTTAACACTCAACCACATCATATTATTTATGTTCTGTATATTCTGAAAAAGTGCTGCTTGACTGACATCGTCCTTTTTCTTTGTAAGAAATCAACAAGATAAATGCTTCAACAACAACAAAAAAAATTTAAAAATTCTAACGTTGTCTTTAAAAGATTTATACTTTTCTGATAAATAATCTGAGATACAGCACCCTTGTCTTTCATTTGATATTAATACATGATGTCATACTCAACCATTCTCATACCCCAAAAATAAATTCCAAGATATTATTTTTAAAACCATAGGCCATCATGCTTTCAGACGTCACAAGTATAGCTACCATATAGTCATATTTGTTTCCTCCTTAAAGGTGCAATGTTTGCAAATGGGAAAATAATTTTATCTGACTAGATTTTTTTTATTCTTTAGCATGTAACAAATTTCATGAGAACTAATCTAGCAGTACCGTATCTTACTAGAAGAAATAATAAGACTTTAAATTGACTTTGTCTTGTATTTAAGAATACAGCATTTCTTAATGGTTACATACTCCAAAATTTCAGAAATAATTCAGAGAAAGAGACTTTCAGCTTGGAGTTAAAAGCATGGCAGAAATTTTCTATCACTCACTGTTTCATAAGTTTGTACCTCACAAAATGCATAGACAGGAATTTAATATAAAGAATTAGTTCATTTGTACAGAAAACATATCTAACACTTCTTTTTGGCAAATCAACATAGGTAAGCAGCTCTGGAACTGCCAAATTAAAATTTGTAAATTTGTAGCAAACTAAGAGTTTATTTTTAGGTTATTATTCAACTGTGGTTGTAATTTAAAACCTGAGGCTGTGCACTGGTTGTTAGCTTAAAATTACCTTTCCTTATAACGTTGTGCTTCCATTGTATAACAAATAAAAATTAACAAGCACTAGAAAAAGTTGTTGAACAGTGCTAGGACATACAGACAAAAATACTAACACATGTTATCTACTTATAGTATTTGTTTAAGTAATATCTAAAGGGCTATAATGGACATTAGAAAATGCTTACTTATGACTGAAATACCTACAGCCAAAAAAGTTAAATATGTATCAAATAATGTTTAATTGGATTTATTATATGCACTATATACAGATACTAAAATGTCTCGAAATTGTGCCCTATGGATACGTCAATTTTGTGTAGGCAGGTGAGTTGTTACGGAGCAAATAAATTACAGAATCAAATTAGAAAAAACTGAATGAAATTTTTGTGATTCCCAAAGCAGTGAAATATTTGGAACAATTTATTTGTAAATGAAACTACATTAAACTAGTGGTAGGTAGGATTTAGATAATTGTATGTCAAGACTGCAATCCATACACATGGTTCCTGTATCCAATACTATATTTTTAAATAGCAAATTGATACAGTATTACCACTGTAATCTCAAACATTCCAGAAACTATACTCCAGTGTTTTTAGTGTGTGTTTTCTAGGGCATATGTTTCCCAAACATGTCGTCTTTGAAGACAGACATGTGGAGAACATTGTAAACCTCTAATCTTCTATTAACTTAAGCACATTAGGTCTTCACCTAATCTTGTTATTTGTAAAAGCTATCCAATGGCAAACTGATAAGGTCTACGATTTAAAGGGAAAAATGGGAGAGAAGAAAAAAAAAAAAACCCGCATACATTTTTTCAATGTATAAAAGCAATTCAATATTATGATCCAAGGAGATGATTAACATTGTTAAGGCTGTATATTCAAGCACTGTATGTTAAAAGAGCAATGGTGTGAAATTTAGGCAGTAAGAAATGTCCTGCATTATGGATGGTACGGTAATTAAAGACTGATGCTTTCGACAGCTGATTGTTGGTATACACTGGCTACTGATAGCAGTACAGTATGGAAGTTAATAAAGGTAGCAGAAGATGGTAGAAATGAATTCCAAAAGATGATAGCCAGTTTTCTCCAGCAGCCAGCCTGGTCAGTAAAACTCAGAATCTTGGCCTGCATTTAAATGAAATACTCTTTTTTCTCTTCGGCATTGACTTGGCTGCCTTCAGCATTGATAATGGCTGTGTCAGCATCCGGTGCATCTTCAGCTCCTTTAGCTTCATTTGTTAAATATGTTCCTGTGGATTTGGGAAGAAAAACATGGTAAATCTGTGAGATTAGTACAACAGTCACCACTGAAAGTACATTTATTTAAGAAGGTGTTTGTGCTAGATCTCTTATAGCTTGAAACAGATCTTGAGGCCTAATAAACCACAAAGGCACTCTTCCAAAGCTGCACACTTGCTTTCAGTTTTCGGGACTGTGTTGTAGGAAGTAGTGACCAAGTTAACTAGATGCAAGAGTCAAATTGAAATGTGTAATGAGTAATTTTGATTTCTTTAATGATGAATGTAGACGATGTTATTCATGCAGCTGTAGCAATGAGGGTCCTTTGTTAAGATAGTGATAATGACTGCATAAAATGTGTCACCATTCATTATGCTAACTCCATTTAAAAGTGGATTATATCAATAGTTTGCTACCTGGCTCATTGCAAACCATCTCTCAGTTTCCTCACTAATATGGCCACATGTGTGACTATAAACTTACAAACGAAACACTGACCAAATCTTAATGCAGAAGAGATAGATATTTTACAGTTAGATGTCAGTCCTAGAGATAAATGACAAACTTGCTTATAATTTTTTCACAGACAGCGGCTCCCTCTGTGACTATATCCATTGGATAGTATTATTTTGCCTAGGCCAATCCAACTCTAAAGTTAAAAAGTCAAGAACTCCCTGAAATTTAGAATTCAGATCAATCAATCTCACTCTCTCTCTCTCACACACACACAATTTTCACATTCTCTGATGAAACTAACCTTGAGAAAATTTTGCTGCTAAAGTTAAGAGCACTTTTATTAAATATAACCTACCTTTATGTCTTGCCAGATATCGACCAAGCAGGAATATAGAACACAGCGTAACAAATACAACTACAGCCACTATCCCTCCTATAAGAGCATGGTCAGGGCCAGGCTGGCCAGCCAGAGCATTGGGATCTGGAAAAGGGAGAGAAATATTATTCTGGTTAGTGTGTTATTTAGTCACAATGTAAATATCTGCATTAGAATGAGTTATTTTGAAAATTATAAAAAATCTTTTGAAATATAATCACATTAATGTGTATTACACTATTCATTTTAATCAAATATTTATTGTGTGCTTATAAAGTACGAGATACCTGGAGACCTAATATTTGACAAATCAATCACTACAGCCATGGAGCTTACATTTCAAGGGAAAGGCTGGATAAATATGCACATGATTTTGCATAATGGTATATCTTTCTTTCCCCCGCATCTCTGACTAAAATATAAATTCTTTTTTTTCAGTGTGACAAACACAGGTATACAATTTTTTAAAATAAAATTATGTCATGAGAAAGACTGGGGCTAGAGATAATAATTTAGGACTTATCAGTATACAAACATTACCTAAAGCCATGGAAATGGATGGAATTCCCAAGAGAGTGAGTATAGATAGAGAAGAAGAGATCTGAGAACTGGTCCCGAGAAATTCCCAATTTCAGAAAATCAGACTGAGAAAGAGAGAGCACTGAGGTAGGAGGAGAGCCTGGAGAACACACCACAGCAGATCAAAGGGAACAATTTATATCAAGGTGGGGAATTACTGACGGTATCAACTGTTGATAGGGGAGAAAGATGATGACTCAGTATTGATAACTAAGTGCTTCTTAGCTTTTAGTTCTAGAGGGAGTGGCTGGAAAGAGGCAAATTGATAGTACACTTTTACATTTTTCCTTTAGAAAGGTATCGCAGGAAAGGGATATGTTCAGTACAGGAGGGCCAGTTTTTAAGCACAAATGAAAAGATCAAAAGAAACTGCCAAAATCTGGATACTCAAAAGTCTGGAAAATTATATATAGAACCCACACTCTAAGAAAGAAGACTGAATGAAGCTTTGAGCAACAATATCCATTCAGGCTCAGTTCTCAGACAAAGATCAGATTGAGTGTACTGCTTTTCCTCCCAAGCCTATTATTTCAAATAGCCTCATGGTAGTTGATAAAGATTTAAGAGAGAGTTAGGAAATGGAGGAAGTGAAGAAATAAGTTACATCTGGCAATTACGTCTTCAAAAACACTCTGAGTTTTGTTACAGACACACAAATCTGACAAATAAATTAGGAGTCATTTGAGTTTTTAATACAATTGTAGTGCCAAAGAAGCACTTGTCTAGCCATTAAAAAAAAAAAAAAATCTGTTTGAAAGGTCAAATAACCTCCAGACCCCTAAATCTGGTGCACGTAAGAAGTGGACTGTAAAAGCTGTGTTACCCACATGAAGAGCATATTCCCCCAAACTGCACTGCATTTGTGGGAAGGATTTTCAAATGAAAAATTCTACACACAAAGTCCTAATTTACAAATAGTTTATACTAATTCATAAACCACTTGCTACCCTCTGTGTGATTTGGGGCAAGTTTCTTTACCTTTTCATCTTTACAATGTGCAAGATAATACTTCCTACTTCCCATGGAGTATGATTGACAACGTTAAACTCTCCAGAGGGTAGAACTGGGAACCACAAAAAGAGCAAACGGAGAAGACTCTGAGTTTTTTCAGATAACTACAATTATTGCCAAGTCAGAGGGAATGGTTAATGCCAGCTGGCATGGTTTCATATTTACTATGGGTTAGTGACTTTTCTGCATTTTCCATTGTTCCTTTATTTTCAAAGGAGAGAATTTATTGTGCTTCTCCTGTCTTTGTTCTACCATTGAGTATTGCGTATGGGATAGATAAGCACATCAATAACTTGTCTTTTTAGTTCATTTGTCCCTGGACTAATGCATGCAGATCTGATAAAGAAGATCCTGCACATCTAAGGACCCCAGACCTTGAGTTGGATGGATTGACTTGATGAGATTTCAGGTTGACTCTTTGGAGAGAGTGGCAATGTTTCTGTGCGGGAAAAGGATGAAAAAATATTTGGTGATCAGAAACGTAAGGTGGGGCAGGGATATCTAACTCCTCCCCCGCCTTTTCTTCTAGTGTGGAGAGCTAGTTATATTTTCCAGCTTTCTAAGCAGTTGGAGATAACCATGTGACTTGCATTCTAGACAATGAATTTAGGTCTAGTCAATAAACACCTCCCACTTTTTCATACTCCTTTCCTTCCAGATGGCTCTATGGGAGAGGATTCCAGAGTGATTTCAGGAGCTACAAATTCAAGATAAGATAGCACTAGAATAAATGAAGCTCTGGATCACTGAGTCACCACCTAGAATAACTGTCCATCCAAGAATACCTGCATTGAACTGCTTGAGGGGAAAAAACAAAACAAAATTTTATTTTAAACACTGAGATTTAAGAGGTTAATCTGTTACAGCAGCTAATGTTAATTTAATTTTCTATTATATATTTCTTGTGTTTTTCTTAATTTCTGGCATTGGGAAGTAATTTAAAAAAATGGAGCAAAAGAAATCTTGATCTGAATCACTTTAAAATCCTCAAGTCACCAGATACACAGTTGTATTTGCTAAATATCACTCAAAATAGAACACACTTCCGAGGCACTTAGAAATCACTTTTTTCATACATCACTACACGTGTCTTATTAATTCTGAAGGTAAATATGGAGAAGTGGTATTGCTAGATCGAAGGGTATAAACAATTTTTAAAGACTTTTGATGCTGTTGTTAGGTGCCATCGAGTTAGTTCTGACTTATAGTGACCCTATGGACAAGAGAACGAAACACTGCCTGGTCCTGCACCATCCTCACAACTGTTAGTATGTTTGAGTCCATTGTTGCAACCACTGTGTCAGTCTATCTCATTGAGGGTCTTCCTATTTTTGCTGACCCTCTACTTTACCAAGCATGATGTCCTCCTCCAAGGACTAGATACTTATTGGCTTTTGATACACATTGCCAAATAATATTGTGGAGAGATTTTACAAATTCGTCCACTACCAACTAACTGTATCTGAGGGATTTCTTTTCCCTCATATACTACTAACATCAGATATCATCATTCTTTTACATTTTTGTCAACCTGACATGGAAAAGTGACATCTCAATTTAAATATTTTGTATTTCTTAAATTACAAGTGAATATAAACATTTTGTAATATATTTTTGGACATATTAATTTATTAATTTTGAAATGCCTCTGTATATAGCTTGGCCATTTTTCTATAGAAAATTTGTTTTAAACATTTTATCTTTCTTTAATCTTCATTTGTGGTGTTTTCAGTCATAAATAAGTCTTACAATTTTATGCAATCAAATCTATCAAACTTCGTGTTAATATTTGGCTTGCAGATCATGATTTGGAATGCTTTTGGAATGATAACAATTATACACATATGGACCTATATTGTCATACACTTTTATTGTTATTATTTTTAATTCATCTAAAATGAACTTAGGTCTATGATTTTAGGATAACTATAAAGTATACCCGTTTCTTATTCTTTCATCAATAAATTTTTATGTCACTTATCCTAAGATAAACGTCTATATAGTTTGTGTGTACATTCTAGTCTATATGAGTGATCTGTCTGCCCAGACCTACACCAGTGTTATAGTTTTAGAAATCCTTTTTTGACTTGTAGGGAAAGTCTCAATTGAGTTCAGAATAATTACATAAGAAGCAAAAACCTTAACAGAATATTTACTGGGATTGTACTAGATACATTTTGTTTTTTATAGTGCATTTTCCAGGAATATTGCATGATTCTTCAATTATTCTAATCTTTCCTGTCTTTTAGTAGGTTGTGCAGTTTTTTTATATGAACTACATGTTTATTAATTTTGTTTTTCATTTAAAATATTTTAATATTAATCTTTTAAAAATATTTTTAAAAGCTGTTATTTTTTCATTATATTTTCTGCCTTTCCTTCTTTTTTTCACTTACATACATTTTTTTCTTTTGAATTTTATTTTAAAATCATTACATCTAATATTTGTTTATTATTTATGTATTTTTATTTCCAGACAATCAAACTTTTTAATCTTCCTACTAGTTTCACTAGTGCTTCAATTGTTCTCTTAAGGATTTTATTTCTAATATTGATGTCTGTATTTTTTTTTCTAACTGCACCAGCTAGGAATTTTGAACAATAATGACAATCACAACATCATCTTGATTCTGATACCACAGATTGTAAAAAAAATCTATATTGATTAGCCACGATCCTCATTTTGACAGTGGTTGGTCATTTTGACAGTGGTTGGTCTGATTACTCAACTCAATACATATAGTTGCTTTCACCAGTTCTTATTTATGCAAAATTTGATATTAAATATATTCAGCCCGTGAAGATATTGAGCATGCATCTTAACTTGTCTTTTAAGAAAGGACAATTCACTGATAACAGCATCCTTGAATCTTGAAAACCTAAGAATCATTTTGTTGTGAATAAACACTCAACTGTTTAAAGAATACTTGGTTTTTATATTTTTCACTTAAGAATTCAGAACATCTTGTCTGAGTGTTTTGTTAGTTTGATTTGCCTTCTCCCCAGAGTAAAGCTGAATTCATTTGGAATTTGTTTTTTATTCCTTTTTAAGTGGCCTGCTTTTTCTTCATTATTGCCTTTTAAATTCTTTAGTTTTTCCCTTCCTTGTGTTTTGATATTTTACCTGGAGTTTGTCTCTAGTCAGAATTTTGCTCCATCTGCAAACATACTCTTTTATTAAAATCAGGGTTGGTTCATTTGTTTTGAGCTTATAAATTCTCTTTCTACTTTATATTCAATTAACAATTATTCTTTTTTATATTTTCTTCCCTGGAAAATCCAATTATGCACTGGTAGGAGCCCCATATTTTATGTTGCACATATATCATCCCCTCATTCCTACTTTTATAATCATTTTACTAATTTACATTTTGTTCTAGTTATATTTCCCAAGTTCACGTTCTGGTTTGCTGGTTTGATTTTTTTTTTAACACAGATGCTCTTTCTTTCTTCTTCTGAAAGGATTTTGTTATCTATTATGATTTTGGTTTACCTATACTCTCTATTTAATCTGAGTCTGCTCTTATGTAACAGATGTTTGAGCCTTTTTATTTCATTGACAATAAAAGTAGTACCTTTTTAATATTTTCCTCATTTCGCTAAAATAAATTTATTGAAACATCTGGGAAAGTGTTTTTCCTTGGCAAAGGTACATTACTTCCTTTATTGCAATCATTTTTCATTCATTGCATGCAGACTGGATTTATTTTCTGGCTTCTTTTTTTTTTCTATTTACACATTCTTGTTTATTTTTATTTTTTTCTTATTTTCACTCTTATTTATGAGATATTTTGAAGAGGAGTTCTCTGTTCTGATGTTGGTGTTTATTCTTGTTCAGCCCTAATGCTGCAGATCAGTCCAGGTGCAGGTAGCTAGATCACAGCTACAGAAACTGAAATATGGGTCCTATGACATCTGTACATAGGGATGGAATGGCTTTGTATGTAGAGCATTACTGGTGGCAGATTTTTATTGATTTACTTAGTATATTTTTGTCTGTAATTTTCACTCTTATAGTAGCATTTCAGATTATATGTAGTCTGCTCTTTATTCCCTCCATCCCTCCCTTCCTCCCTTCCTTCCTTCTTTCTTTGTTTCTTTCCTTTTCTCTTCTTTTTATTTATTTTTTTAATATTTAAGGCAACTGGTATAATTTATTTTAGGTCAATTTACATTTATTATTTTCATCATGCATCTATATTTTCACTTGATTTCAGGTGTACTTATAGACTTTGAGAGAGTAATTCATATCACTTACATTTATTTGACCTTCATCATGAATGTTCTACAGAAAATTTTATCATCCATGAGGAAAATACTTCAATATTTATCATTCATCTAATCAACAAAATAAATCAACATATAATCCTTGGATTTTTAAAGCTCTCAAAGGTAATATGGATGTAGAGAATACTACTCTACATGACCACTGGACAATTAATTTAAAACAAAGATAAATATTTTGACTATGCTTTTTATTTTACCCAAAAACAAGTAACTGGAATTAAGGATCAGATGTTCATTTCCTGAAAAATGCAGGGATAGCGCATAATTTAAATGGGTAATTCTCAGTGGGAATCCCTCATAAATCCCCTTCTCTTCTCCTTCTCCTTCTGTCATAGCAATAGAAATGAAGTGCAGCCTTCTAAAGTTTCTCTACACATAGCTCAGTCTGCGTTACTATTCAGATAAGCACATCACGTTTCCTTACAGACAATTAATCTTCTCAAACGTTAGCCTATGATTTGCTGGAATTATCTGGTTAACACCGAAGTGAGTAATTTCCAATAGTTTTGGAAAAGTGTTAGCAATTTCTCTTACTTAAATATGCACAAAACACAAAGAATATTGTAAAATTAAAATTATCTGAGTGCAACATCTTCCTGTTAATTTGACTTTTAACAAAGGATTCAAAAAAAATTATGTCAAATAATAATATTTAGAGTCAGTAATTTCTGATATTCAGGAGAGTGAAAAATAAACTTACAGTCGTATTTAAAATTTTAATGTGAAGAAATACTGTTAATTCTATCTCTGAAATCATTGTTGAGGATTTCTATCATCAGATGTCTTAGTCTATCACTTTTTTTTCTTTAAGACAAGAAGTACAAAGTCTAATATAAAGAAATAGTCATCAACTTTCTAGAATCACAGAGTGCAGAAAATATAATTGCTACTTTTTCATTCAAGCATTAAGAATGTTTTTATTATAAATATTTTATTAATATGACTGTAGTTTTAAATACTAAAATAGAAGGTACAAAGTGAAATAAATAATCATTTTATTTAAAATATTTTTTAAATTAGTTTCCATGAGCAATGGAGCCCTGGTGGCACAGTGGTTAAGAGCTACAGCTGCTAACCAAAAAGTTTGCAGATTGAATCCACCAGCTGCTCCTTGGAAACACTATGGGGCATGTGACCCTAATACTCCAAAGCATGTTTTCTCCTTTTCAAAATGGGCGACTGAGAGCTTGACATAACTAACACCATGACAAACCTGTAAGTTTTTTTTCTCCTTTTTTGCCTGCCTTCTCCTTTCCGCATACGTTCGTTAGTGACTTTGTTTTGTTTTGTCAGGCCACCTGTGACTTATGAACCACCACGTGGAGATTAAAGCCCAGATGGTCTGGTCTGTAAATCTTTAGCCTGATAAGGAGATGTCTGGAATGTATCTTTTTAGTCTGATAAAGAGTCTCTTGTAGTTATAATGTGTAACTCTTCCAGCCCTCTGTGGGTGACGTGTCAAAAGGCACTTCTAACTCTTGTGAAAATCGTATGTAAACTCTAGCGTAAAAATGCCTTTTGGGACTCCATTGAGACAGCCTGCATTGCTGCCAGATCCTCATTGGTGGACACCTCCTAAATAAACCTTCTCACTCTTTCTAACTTGGAGTATGTTTCATTGGCTTGACTGCTCCAGGGCACAGACCCTAATCAGGCAACAGGCAGTGCTACTCTATCCTATAGGGTCACTATCAGTCAGAATTGACTAGATGGCAATGGGTTTGATTTTTGGTTTCCCATGACCAACGTCATAAAAAGAAAGTGATTCCAAATGTATATAAAATAGTTTTTCAAAGTCAAATTTGAAATATCAAGTATAATTTAAAAATTTATAAAACTCCAGGTACATGTAGTCCAGTTTGTATGCTAATTTATGTATTAGTAAGGTTTACGATAAGTTTAAACTATTTTCTTACTAAAATCTAATAAAAATTCATTATAAGACTTTAAAATTCCATGGTTCAGAGTTCAAGATTCATAATCTATAGTCCAGCTTTAATTCAGGAAAAAAAAAAATTGAGTAGTGAATTAAACTACAGACGTGCTAATAAAGTTTGAGGTTACTATCAAGTTGAGGAAAATGCTTAACAGAGCTACAAATAGAATTCACAGTCAATTTTAGAAAATGGAAAAAGATAAATATGGAATAAATAAAAGAAGAATAATTAGTGAAGAGAAGCAAGTGCCTCTTATTTAAGAGTCACTAGTTGGTTAAGAGCTTGGCTGCTAACCAAAAGTTCGGCACTTGGAATCCACCAGCTGCTCCTTGGAAATCCTATGGGGCAGTTCTACTCCGTCTTATAGGGTCGCTATGAGTCAGAATCGACTCGACAGCAATGTGTAGTTAAGCATAGTTCTGCAGTAACAACCATCAGAGTGGTGGAGGGCAAGAGTTAAATGGATCAAGAGTAGAGTAGAATAAATTTGACCAAATATGATATTGGAATGCATGATAAAAACCACTTGATCATGCTTATTAGTGGCCTATGTCCATTTTGGAGTTTATGATTTTAGGAAATTATTGGAAAACTCTTGGAGAAATTTCAGTTTAACAATAAAATGGTTCAAAGATTATAAAATTAAACCCAAAGGAGTAAGTTAAAAAGCTGGAATTATCACTTTTAGAAACAGAAGCATGGATGACTTTTCAACTTTATTTTCTCGATAGATAGTTGTCTACAGCAAAGTCAAAGGATATTTAGCATTTCTAGTCAATTCCCTAACTCTTTGCTGGGAGTGTGTTTATATAGTATATTTAAGACTTTGGAAAGTAGAACTTTTAATAAGAAATTGTAGTATAATCTTTTTCATGTACTATCTCATTTGAATTATGTGAAAAGGTAAAGCAATGGAAAATGGATTTGGGGAAGTCTTTGTTATCCATATTCATCTCCAGCCAATAATCTGAAGACAAATAGGACCCCTAAGACTGCACATTCTAATCTCTCTTTTAGTGAGTGACTAGTCATTGGGCTGTGCTTTGTATTAGGTGTTATTTTGAGTCACACTGCAAACTCTTGCTGTCTATACAATCACACTCCAATATTTCATATATCAACAGCTTCAGATGGAATCAGTTGTAATGAAGCTATGTTGTGTTATGTAGATAGAAAGAAGGAAAGTGATAGAAGAAGCAGAAAAATCAGTAAAATGGAAGAAGTGACTCACAAAGGCCTGGATTGACAAGTTGTTTATACCGATTCGTAAACCACTTGCCACTCTCTTTGTGGCTTTGGGCAAATTTTTTAACCTTCTCATCTTTACAATGAACAAGATAATACTTCCTACTTCCTAGGGTTGTTACTAAGATTATATGTATTAATGTATAAAAAGGCTTAGTAAAATGTCTGACACAGTAAGTCCTATATAAAAGTTAATTATATGTAAAAAGTGGAAAAACATAAAAGGCCAAATGGAAGATATTAAGTTTATTTTTCTCAGTCTCTTAAAATACTTGTTTATGAATTTTAATTTATTCTATGTGGTACTTAGAAGCACTTCAAGTGTCCAAATAGTTGAGAGATGGGGAAAAATATTAATGGAGGAATATTTTCATAATATGAAATTGGATGAAAAAGAATCTGGTGTAGGCTGATGTTTGAGGATTAAATAAGAGAATAATTTATTGAGGATTTATGTTATAAATGGCTCATTTTATTCAATGCATGTAAAGTGTTGACTCAGAAAACTGGGTTTATTAATATAAAGATTGATAAACCATAGGGCAGCTTGCCTAAGCAGGTTTTGTAATAATCTTTGTAAGGCTTTAAAAAGAATTATGAAAATAAGTTTTTAGGATGGCTCAAATGACTCCAATTTTGAGAACAAGAGCTGGTTGAGGTAATTTCTAGAGTTCTATCTTTTCACATAATTCTATTTTCTTTTCTTCTCACATGCTGAGGAATTCAATGCCCATCCATGCTAAATGAACTCCTGGTAGCGCTGCTTCTTCATCCTAAAAGAAGTCCTTCTTCCATTCTGTGATTGCAAAATCCAAACAACAGTAATCAGTCTCTCTGTGACAATTATCCCTGAATTGTTTAATTGAAATTTTCCTCATGGCTTAATTCCGTTGCTTTAGTTTTATCTTCCCCAAAGGAATAACTTCCCTTGAAGATAGAGGTTGTGTCTTACGCTTGTAGCTACAACTGCGTTTTTACACAGTTCTTGAAACCAAGTAAATTGACTGAGTCAATGGAAATGTTAAATATGCTGAATTTCAGAGAAAGCTTGGATGTTTGGAGACCAATTTGCAGTGCTGAGCAATGTTGTCCCTGCCCCTTCGTGATATTATATTATTTGTTTAAATATAAAAATACTGTTACTCCATTTTGAAAATTAGGGCTGAGTAAAATGACTCATCTATATTTGTACTTAATTAATAATTTGGATGATTTGATTTTAACATTCAGTTTGATTTATTTTTATGTACTAAATGGGCTACTTTTACTTCTTAAAACATTTTAAAGCTTCAAAAAGAGTGTTGCTATAGTAAAACATTAGAAATACTTATACATAATTTATGGAGAGAAATACACTGTCCTTTGGCAGTATACGACATTAGCAATGTCCCTAGAGAGAAATACAACATTACAGTCACCTAAGGGTCATCTATTATGGTTTAATTTTATGTAAAATTACTGTTTCTGACAAAAAAAAAAATACTTAAGAACAGCTTCTAAAGGATAAAAAAAAAAAGAAAGTATATTTCTCTTGGTGTCTGTACAATGATTTACACATCATTTGAACTACAGAACACTGTGTATAGGGACTCTAAATCTATGAGTTATAAATAAAGGCTACTTCACACAACAGATTTTCAATAATAGGTTTTTAAAAATCCCTAGCAAGCACAACACTTAGCCCTTACTCTCAAATGTATTTATTGTAACATAAATTTGTTTCTACATCATGTTAATAAACAACAAATGTCTTCCCATGTTTCTATATGTAATGACACATACACTTTCTATACCTAAAGATTTTGACAGTAATTATAAAATCACTATGTTCATTGTTCTTGTTATTGCTGTTTTTTCATTTGCTTGTTTTCGAGGTTGTTTGGCTTAGAGATAAAAACAATTTATAAAATATTCCAGCAAGTGAAGGCAAAGTTGCTGAAGTAAAGTGTTGCTGCATCTTACACTACTTTGCTTTGGGCTACAGATTCTGAGAATTGTCCGTCTCAGGATCTACTCATCAGTTTTCATGATTTATAGATTCCCTAATTACATAATCTTTGACTTTCCTAACTTGTATTTATAAATGTTTAATAAAGTGTTGGACACAAACAAAAAACATATTTGAATAAGGTACTCTTCTTGTCCTTGAGAACAAAGATTTAAGTGAAAAATTTCTTTGAAAATGATGTTCTTATTTTTTGGAAAAAAGTAGATGCTAGCACAATTTCCTTTATTTCACTGATCTTTCTCTCTGATGAACTCAGGCTAGTTTTTCCTTGACTGCTTTGAGTGAGAAGTTTTTTTCAGCCACGAAAAATCTGAACAACTCCAGAGAGGACTCTCAACGAGCAGACTAGTATAGCTACTAGGACCAAGGTCCCTTCATGAAATCTTCACTTCCTTTAGTATGGACATCCAAATGTGGAGAGAACTTCCAAGAAGGAGATTACCTGTGTGACAATAGAGGGAAGATGAAAGAAAGAAATGATTTTTAAGGTCATCTAGGTGATCAAAGGAAGAATGAGGTATATTTTTTTGAGTAACCATGGGGAGAGTTATTGCTTGGAAAAGTCAACTATATTCTACATCAAGAACACGACATAGAAAGCAGTCTCTCTTTAAGATGAGAGAATGTTTGAAATGGTATCTGACATAAAAGTTTAAGAGCCAAGTTCATTTCAGTTGGACCTTCTTAGAGTTTCAGTTTCCCCAACTATAATGGGGATATATACCTGCTCTCTGCCCTCCTTAAAGGGTTATTGTTAAAATCAGTTCATGTGCAACATGTGCATATAAATCACACATAATAGATGTTCAATATATATTATGTCCATAAAAGAATGAGCTTTTAAAGGTTCGAGACTATAAATAAGCCCATGTTTTGTAGTTGTATGTTGTTTTTATCAGGAGAATATAATCATTCATTCTGCAGTTCCCTATTTCTTTTACTTTTATGTGATCTCTAGAAATTGGTAGTTTTTATTCTGCTGCCTCATGTCTTTCCAGCTAAGAACTGTTCTGCCTTCAACGTCAATAATACCTAACTCTTTGCACATCCATGGTCTCAGCCTACATACATAAATGGATAAATGGGAACAACCGTTAAGAAGAAAGACACCTCGGACACCCTTTCAGCTCAGTGGTGAAGTCACTCCTGAGGTTCACCATTCAGCCGGGGATTGGACAGCCCCATAAAACAAAACAGGACCAGTGAGGCACAGCAGTCCAGGAACAAGGACTAGAAGGCAAGAGAGGACAGGAAAGCTGGTGATAGGGAACCCAAGGTTGAGAAAGGACAGTGTAGACATGTTGTGGGGTTGTTAACCATTGTCATAGGGAAATATGTGTATTAACTGTTTAATTAGAAACTATTCTGTTCTGTAAACCTTCATTTAAAGTACAAAAAAAAAAAAAAAAGAATTATCTATGTGAGATCAAATTGACAACAGCAACTCAAAAGGTTTGATGGGAAGCCTAGGGGGCAGTGAGTTGAAGATAATGGTGATGGAATAATTCGGAAACAGGTAGTGAGAATAGGATCACAACTGGAAGATCGCAATCGATGTCATTGAACTGGAAACGTAGAAATTTTTGAAATGGCGTGTCTTTGGCTGTGTATGTTTTCACCAAAAAAGAAAAAAGGTCCTCCAAGGTCAAGAAGGGAGAGTATTGACATGTTGTGGGTTTGTTAACTAACGTCATAAAACAATATACGTACTGACTGTGTAATGGGAAACTATTTGTTCTATAAACCTTCACCTAAAGTACAATAAAAAAAAATTTTTTTAAATAAAAAAAAAGAAAGACAAATGGCTAGTATATGACATTGCAATATGTCTATTTTGGCAACGTATTCCATACAAATCTAAAAAGATGTATTAAAGTATTTTTAAGATGAAAAGAGGTCACACAAATTGTATGCAATAATTTCTGCGAAGAGAGTTAAAAAATCGTTTTTAAGCACATTTCTTCTTAAACAAATCAAAAACAAAATGCATGACCTAATTTTAATTGAATTAAGTATGCTGTCACAGGATACAGCAATAAAGATGATTTCTTTTTTAAAATACTTAGAAATGTAATAAATTGGTAGTATTATAATAAATAATAATATTTATAGTATCCTATAGTATTCTAAAATGTTTTTTCTGTACCAAGTGTTTATAATATATATCTATAAGCAAAAATAAATGTAATGAAAGAAAAAAAGTTGAATCTGTGGGGAATGATCATCAGTTAGATTATATTCATTGTTTTTGCTACTAAAATTTTTCCTTAAAACCATTCATTTCTGAAATGTATACTGTGTGGCTAGTCAATTTAGTCACACAAATTACATCATACTTTTTATATTTATTATTCTGGTAATAATTAAAATAGTCATATTAACTATATTTATAGATGTTTTAAAACCACTGACAATGGTAACTGAATCTGTTCCTCAATTAAAATAATGAACATATTCATAATATATAATGTATATATCCTGTCTACACACCATTAGGAGAGGGCCCCAAATACCAGTAGGAAAGATTTGTCCATGTTTTCAATACTAAAATCTTAAGCTTTCAAACATTATAGTCTATTATTTTCTCCATCTACTAAATTATGTTCAAATAGAAAATAAATCTCCCCCTTCTGGTCCTTTATACTCTAGCTTTGTGGCCAATATGCTACTTAACCTGTCTCAGTTGTAGCATACTTAAAAAAAGATAAAAGTATTATGTGCCATAAAGATCTTTTGTGTGGATCAGATAATGCAATACATATAAAGGTCTTAGTACAATGGTTGTCTCATAAAAGATAATGGTAGCAGTAATAGTTAACATTTATTAAAAGAAATATTCTGATCACTTTATTAAATATACAAAGCATTACCATTTGGTAGCATCTGGTTATCATTTTCATAGTCTTTTAGTATAATGTATAATAAATATTTAATTAAAGATACCAAACTCCAAACTGAAAACAAAAATTGACCCAAGCTGAATTAGATTGCATAAAAGGATTTCCATTGGAGGAAAAGAGCTATCAAGAGAATGTACACAAATTAATGTGTATTAAAAGTAATTGGTTAACTTATGAATGCCTGACCACTAATGTTCTTGTGAATGACTTTCCCAGGTTTCAGACAGGATTCCTTTCCTGAGATTCTGTGCTCTCTCTGTGTTGGTTCCTTTCTGAGACCATTCCATGAGGAGCATAGAAGAGAAGAGTCAAAGTCCAGGCATCACTGAATTTCCTCCTCATCCCATAATCCACAATGTATGTTCCAAAATGGCTAAAGCTGTAAATGGTAACTAGAATCTTCACACACACACCAAAAAATTATTGGGATCCAAAAGATAATGGTATCTTTGTAGGAAAAAATGTTAATGTTCAAACACTTGACTTGCAAGTAAAATTTTTTCTCTTGATTTAATTGGTGAGTTATAATAAAGACATTAAACCAAACAAAAATCCATTGCAGTTGAGTCAATTCTGACTAACAGTGACCCTACAGGACAGAGTAGAACTGCTGGGTTTCCAAGGACGAACTGGTGGATTCGAACTGCCGACGTTTTGGTTAGCAGCTGAATGAATGCTTAACCACTGCACCACCAGAGCTCCAACAGAGACACTAGGATATCTCAAATAGCATATTGTAAAAAGCAATTCAGAATGCCACTAATTATTCTTGGATCTGTCAAGCATATTTACTTACCTAACTATATAAAGAATTTTTGAGGAAGGCTGTATCAAATTTAGCGATTTCTTATAACATGAATTCTGAGGAAAATATTAGTATAAAACTCCAGTGTAGTTGACTCTTGGAGATCTGACATCACTGAACATAACTGATGCATTGAATGTCTGTCAGGAGCTGCTGTATCTTCAATATCACTCAGAATTTAATGTTCAGGAAGTCAGTCTAAGGATCTAGACAATGGTTATACTAGCAAAAGTAGTTCTGTATGCCATTGTGAGTATAAAATACCTTCCAGTGTTCCCACGACAACTAAAAAGAAAAAGGTTTATAATACACACCTTGCTCAAATTATGACAATGATTTAAACATGCAGTAAATTTGCATACTTCAGGAATTAATGGACTGTGTTTTTTTAATTTGAGAAATAAGTTTGCAAAATACAACTAACTAAGCCTGTAACAAATTCTTCAGAGGAAATTGACTTAAATATTAATGAGTGGCAGATATGTCTATAAAATAACCCTGCCCTTACAAGTTAATATGGAGTATGATTATATGTAGAATTTTGTCCTACATCATCGTTGGAAAGCATTGGGCCTAAATTCCTGTTATGCATAAAATATACTTATTCATTTTAACAATTATTACGTACCACTTCGTAGGCCAAGGATACAAATTAGAAGATTTTATAGAAAGCTCTAAGATGAATTAACTATGTCAGTTTAAACTAAGCTGAAGAAAATGTTAAATGACAAAATTAAAATACTCTATATTCTAAACTATGTTTTATGAACATAAATGTAGAATTCTAAAACATTTTCAAAGTGGTGCTTAATACCTAAGAATATCCCATAATTTTAATGATAGAGCCTTACATCTTTTGTCTACCTGAATAATACAGATACAATTTAGAGGAAGAGACTGTGTCCTTCATAAATATCATTAAACAAATAATCTAAAATAATTTATAGTCTAACTGTGACTGAAAACCTACTGTAGTAATAATAATTCTTAAAAACCTACCATGATTATTTCTGATTCTGTAATAAGTAGAGAGCTATTTAGCTTCCTCCTTTCCTTTTTCTACCAGCTCAACAGAAAATCACTTTTTCTGCACTCTTTCCTAACATTTACTATCTACTAAGAGTTTAAATTGTCTTGCAAGATAATACATCAAGAAGATAACAAAAAAAAAAGTTATTTTGCAAAGTCATACTGTAAGGCAACAGCCCAGTTAATGTCTGCTTCTCCGTTTTGTTCATTGAATCACAAACCTTTTTTTTTTTTAATGAGTGTGTTAACTTTTATATGAGAGGAATTCTAAGCACTACATTATCTGTGAGGTTTTTTTTGTTAGTGTTGTTAAGTATAAAACAGAAAGAAGAATAACTAAATAAGGCTTAAAATAGTTCTTTACCAAAGAAGAATGTAAAATTTTCCTTTTTGGAAAAAAAATTGCCATAAAAATGGAAGACTGACTATAAATAAATCATAGTCTCAGTTAAACCTCTTACAGTCAGAAATGCTTAAACTGGACTCAGCCAGTATGAATTGAGTGACCTGGAAGTACTTACTTCAATCTGACTGAGTCTCGGTTTACTTTTCTCTAAAATGCTGTCTTTATTGATTAGCTACCTTATAGAATTGTTGTAAAAATGAAATGGGATCTTACATAGAAAGTTCTTAGCATGGTGCCTAGCACAGAGAAGATGCTTAATATGTGCTAGCCTTGTATACATAACTGATGCTTTCCAGTCCACCCTAACGGTCATTTGAGAGGATAGTAGTGAGTCAATGGAAATTCAGAGGTCACCAAACTTAAAGGCATTCTCAACTAAGATGTGGGATAACTACAAAATGGTTGTATTATATACCATATTGGCTTAATGTTAAAAAAGAGATAAATTATTGGTAGGATAATTTTATACTTTTAATTAGCACTGTAATTAGAATAAAAAATCCCATGCAAGTTTATTAGGACAACCGTAATAGCCATTAATAGAGTTTCTGATCAAGCAATAAAAATTTTGAAGTCATTTCAGAAAGTGTATGTGATTTAATTGACTATTTCTCATTACTTATGCCATCCTGTATTAATAGAAAACTTATTATTTTTCTTCATTTAGTAATAGCATGCTTTATGGATCTCAAAGACTTAATTACATTTTCCCCTTGAAAAACAACAATATATTAGAAAATGACACATTTTCTGTGAATCTTCCTCATTTTTTGTGTGTTGGAGATACATATATATATATATATATATATATATATATATATATATATATGTATGTATGTATGTGTATATATATATATATATGTATGTATATATATATATATATATATATATATATATATATGTATGTGTATATATATATAATTTATTTTCAAACTTTGAAAGTAAAATGACATAACATAAATTTCAAATGTTAATGAAATGTGTAACATTAAATCGAAGTCTTCCATTACCCCATTCACCACTGCTACCCTTCTTCTACTAGACATATTATTTCAATGTTTTTTTTTTTTTTTTTACATAAATACTAATACAGTTCAAGAGCCCTGGTGGCACAGTGGTTAAAAGCTTGGCTGCTAAATGAAGGTCAGTGGTTGGAGCCCACCAGCCACTCTGAGGGAGAAAGATGTGGCAGTCTGCTTCTATAATCATTTGCAGCCTTGGAATCCCTATGGGTCAATTCTACTTTGTCCTATAAGGTTGCTATGAGTCAGAATCGACTAGAATGCAATGAGTTTTTGACATGGTTCAGTCTTGCTTATTCGTGTTTTAGTACTTATGTAAAAATGTGTTGTTGTTGTGTGCCAGTGAGTCAATTCTGGTTCATAGCAATCCTACAGGACAGAGTAGAACTACCCCATAGGGTTCCTAGGTTGCTTTAGTCAGAATCAACTGGACAGCAATGGTTTGGATTTTGGTTTTTGGAATCTTTTCAGGAAGAAGCCCTGGCAGCGCAGTGGTTAAGGGTTCGACTGCTAACTAAAGGGTGGGTTGTTTGAACCCACCAGCAGCTCTGCGGGAGAAAGATGTGAAAGACTGCTTTCTTAAAGATTTACAGCCTTGGAAATCCTGTGGGGGCAGTTCTACTCTGTCCTATAGGGTCATTTTGAGTTAGAATTGACTCAATGGCAATGAGTAATCTCTACGGAAGCAGGTTGCCTGGTCTTTTCTCCTGAGAAGTGGCTCAAACCACACACCTTTTGGTTAATAGCTCAGGCTTTAACCATTGCACAAGCAGGGCTCCTATAAAAATAGAAAGGGTGAATAACCAAGCTTTACTCATCCACATCAAATAGTGCTGCTGTTCAGCATTTTCCTAAACTGAAAATTCTGAAAAGAATAAGCAATATTTTGGACTGATCAGTCTCTTTCTCTTTTTATACAGATTAATGAATTTTTTATCTTACCTTGCTTCCTTGAGGTACAATGTCATTTAGAGTAATACTCTAATCTAGGCAGTGGTAGATGCAAATTCTACCCAGAGGGTCATGAGTACATCAGTTTTCAGCTGACAAACTCATTTCCTAACTTCTCTTGAGACACTAATAAGGCCTTGAATCAAAGGTCCAGTGTAATTACCATGTGTATTTCAGATTAAATAAATGTGATAAAATCTTCCATCTGGCTGTTTATCAAACATGTGGGGAGATGCTGATTTCCAGTGACATACTGCAATATGTTTATTGTGTCCCCAGTGCCTCCCTGTAAATTACTTACGTTTGGGATTACTTGACTTAGGCACACAGAAATATTACTCACTTCTTAAGTGCTGCCCAGTGGGAGTTTTGGAGATGTAGTCTAATCTTATACTTGTAAAGGAAGACATTAAGAAATAATGGAGCCATGTTTACTTTACTAAATGACAATTGGGCTCAAACTATTTGAAGAGGTAAACTCAATTTCACAGCAGTCAGAAACTTGTTCTTGATGACAGAAGACTACATCTAAAGGGATTGGAAATTAAGATAGATAAATGTTTGATTGTATTGTAGATTAACTAAATTTTGATAAATAAGTGAAGTCTGGATATTTACTTTAACAAACATCAATAGCATAGTAAAAGCATTGAGAACAAAGATAACTTTTGGTCTAAAATTTCACAGATGTATGTATCATCAGTCACTGTCATCATCAACCTATTTATATTTTATAGGAAAAAAAAAATCCTAACATATTGGCTTCTAATTAAAGTACTGAAAAACAGTAGAAATGGTGGGAGGATTTTTTTTTTTTTGGTTGTTTTGGAATAAGGGAAAAGTAAAGTCAATCAAACCACTGTCAGTTGCATAAAAGGAAGAATGTGCAGTGTATACCTGGTTTTCATGCTTTGTAAAAGCTCCCAGGGATACTCTACCAGTTGCCTTCAAGTCAATTCAGATTAATGGTGACCCCATGCGTATCAAAGAAGAACTGTGCTCTATGAAGAATTTCAATGACTGATTTGTCAGAAATAGATTGCCAGGACTTTCTTCCAAGGTGGACTCTGCGTGTACTCAAATCTCCAACCTTTCATTCAGCAGCTGAGCACGTTAACAGTTTCCACCACTCAGGATTTCTCAGCCTTGGCACTAATGACATTTTGCACTGACAAATTCTTTGTTGTAGTGGCTGTCCTGTGTATTGTAGGATGTTTGGCAGTATATCTGGCCTCTACCCACTAGATGCCAATAACACACACACACACAAAAGAAAAAACCAAAATGTCTCTAGGCATTGACAAATGTACACTAGGGTGAAAAATTCTTGGCTGTTCAGAACCACTCTTCTAGGTAAATTTGCTTAATAGGGACAGAGGGCATATGGAAGGATAAGAAGAACAAATACAATATATTATCATCTTTTCAGTTCTTTCTCACTTAATTTGTGAAGTCTGGGCTTAAACTTCCTCAGTAAGAATCTGACCTCATCACTTTTAGCTGTAACCCTGAACAAATAAGAGCCTGCTGGTCCTGAGGCTCCTTAACTGTAAAATAAGAACAAGAATATTATTTACCACATAGGGTTACTGTGAGAATTAATAGGCATACTAATACATATAGTAATATATCATATATACAGACATATATATAATATATATATCACATATTTTTAAAAGAATAATCAAGATTGCAAATAGTAGAGGTGGGTCCAAGATGGCTGACTAGTCAGACACTTCCAGTGGTCCCTCTTATAACAAAGACCTGAAAAAACAAGTGAATTGATTATATATGACAATCTAGGAGCCCTGAACATCAAAGGAAAAGTTAAGGAATCAGAATTAGTGGCAGGGGGAGGGAGAGACAGTTCAGAAGCAGCGAGGAGTGGGTGGGAGCCAGAGCCCTTCAGCCCAGATCAGCTCAGGGGTAGTGGTGAGGCAGGCAAGCAGCGGTGCTCGGGAGGCATTTTCCACACTGGGAGAGACCCAGTGGCACAGAGTCTACTCAGCCATCCAGAACCAGTGGGAAGCAGCCCTTGATTGGCAAAACGTTTCTTGCTTACTGTGCAGATCAAAAACATCCCCCTTAGGGAAAAATCTCTCCCATTTACCTCCCTGCTCCCTGCTCCCTGCTCTGCACTGGGTTCAGAATGGCCTCAGCAATTGCTGAGTCCCCTGGGCCAGGAGTTGGAGCCGTCACACACTCTGAGCCATTCTCCCTGCCTTGGAAAGGGAACAAATTAACAAATGGGGGAAAAATAATCTGCCGGCTCAACTAAGCCAGAAAGTCAGGGTAGGCACAGCTCCTTTGCCTAGGTGGTGGCATAAGGGATCCACAGACTTTGAGTGCCTTTCCCCCTGCATAGACTTGTGGGGGACCATTTCAACAGCATAGGACCTCATTTCTGCAGTACAACAGGGTATATACCTGAAGTCTAACTTCAACTGTTTCAACTGTGAAGTGGCAGATTCGTGACATATGACACTGCTCTGCCGGTTATGCAAGGTCTTCACCTACCCACATCAGGGGCTGAGGACTGGTGGCTTCCCCCACGCCACCTAGCCACCTGCAATAGGGGCCCAAGAATAAGAGATGCCTCCCAGTCCTTACAGCCAACAGCACTGGGTACTCATAGTCCGGCTGCAAAACCCACCCACCTACATGCTCTAGGGAACAGGGACACGGTTTCTTTCTGGACACTCAGGGATAGCCATCAGCTCCTTGCCTTGCTCAGAGTGTGTCCCCCTGCTGCAGCCAGATGCCTGTGCCTACACCAATCACCCATTCCTGTCTAGGACTGTAGGTGAGAGCCTGCACTACACACTAGGTGGAGGTCTACCCGGACACCTGAACTGAACCCATACCAGAGAAGTGGGCAGACTCCTGGACTCACAAACCTAGTAACAGATCTAACCACCTGGTGATAGGACATTAGAACTTTGAACGTGCCAGTAATAAAACTAGCTAATACGAGCAGCCTATTGGAGCATATCAACACAAAACAAGAAGCCAGGACACAGTAAGCAAACATAAAATAAATAAATATAATAACATATTGATAGCTCAGAGACAACAGTCAATATCAAATCACATAAAGAGGCAGACCATGATGGCTTCAGCAATCTCCCAGAGGCAGACCATGATGGCTTCAGCAATCTCCCAGAATAAAGAATCTAGAAATTTTCCAGAGGAAGAAAATGTCTTGGAATTACCAGAGGCAGAATACAAAAGATTAATATACAGAAGTCTTCAAGATACCAGGAAGGAAATTAGGCAAAACGCAGAACACACAGTAGAGGAACTTAAAAAGATTAGAGAAGAGCATAATGACAAATTTAACAAGCTGCAAGAATCCATATAGAGACAGCAATCAGAAATCCAGAAGATTAACAATAAAATTTGAGAATTAGACAACTCAATAGAAAGTCATAGGAACAGAATTGAGGCAATGGAAGTCAGAATTAGAGAGATTGAAGATAAAGCACTTGACACCAACTTATCTGAGGAAAAGTCAGATAAAAGGATTTTAAAAAATGAAGAAACCCTAAGAATTAGGTGGAATTCTATAAAGAGGAATAACCTACGAGTGATTGGAGTACCACAATGGGAGAGATAATAGAAAATATAGAGAGAATTGTTGAAGATTTGTTGGAAGAAAACTTCCCTGATATCATGAAAGATGTGAAGATATCTATCCAAGATGCTCATTGAACCCTACATAAGGTAGATCCCAAAAGAAAGTCACAAAGACATATTATAATCAAACTTGCTAAAACCAAAGATAAAGAGAGAATTTTAAGAACAGCTAGGGATAAAGGAAAAGTCATCTACAAAGAAGAGTCAGTAAGACTAAGCTCGGACTACTCAGCAGAAACTATGCAGGCAAGAAGGCAATGGGATGACATGTATAAAGCCTTGAAGGAAAAAAACTGCCAGCCAAGAATTATATGTCCAGCAAAACTGTCTCTCAAATGTGATGGCAAAATTAGGGCATTTTCAGACAAACAGAAGTTTAGGGAATATGCAAAAACCAAATCAAAATTACAGGAAATACTAAAAGGAGTCCTCCAGTAAGAAAAACATAACATCAGATAACAACCCAAGACTAGAACACAGGACAAAGCAACCAGATATCAACCCAGATAGGCAATTCACTAAAACACTGAAAATAGGGAAACAGAGATGTCAATATGTAAAAGATGACAGCATTAAAACAAAAAAAGAAGGACTTAAAAAATGAACACATAGATTTTTCATATGGAGAGGAAGTCAAGGTGATATACAGAAATAAAAGACTGGTATAAAATTAGAAAAATAGGGGTAAATATTAAGGTAACCACAAAGGAAACTAACAATCCTGTGCATCGAAATAAAAAACAAGAAAAATATAAAGACTCAGAAAATACAAAATCAACAACAATGAAAACGATGAAAAAAAACTACACAAAGAAAAATGACTCAGCACAGAAAATTAAGTGGAACAAAGAAATCGTCAACAACACACACAAAAAAAAGACATCAAAATGACCTAAACTCATGCCTATCAAAATTATGCTGAATGTAAATGGACTAAATGCACCAATAAAAAGACAAAGTGGCAAACTGGATTAAAAACCATGATCCATCTATATGCTGCCTACAAGAGACACACCTTAGACTTACAGACACAAACTAAAATTCAAAGGATGGAAAAAATATATATCAAGCAAACAGCACTCAAAAAAGAGCAGGAGTGGCAATATTAATCTCTGATAAAATAGGCTTTGAAGTAAAATCCACCACAAAGGATAAGGAAGGACACTATATAACGATTAAAGGGTCAATACACCAGGAGGATATAACTATAATAAATATTTATGCACCCAATGACAGGGCTCCCAAATACATAAAACAAACTGTAACAGCATTGAAAAGAGAGAGAGACAGCTCCACAATAGTGGTAGGAGACTTCAACACACCACTTTTGGTGACGGATAGAGCATCCAGAAAGAAGCTCAACAAAGACATGGAAGATCTAAATGCTACAATCAACCAACTTGATCTCACTGAATATAACAGACACTGCACCCAACAGCAGTCAAGTATACTTTCTTTTTCAATGCACATGGAACGTTCTCCAGAATAGACCACATATTAGGCCATAAAGCAAGCCTTAACAAAATCCAAAGCATCAAAATATTACAAAGCATCTTTTCTGACCATAAAGCCATAAAAGTAGAAATCAACAACAGAAAAAGCAAGGAAAAAAAAAAAATCAAACACATGGAAACTGAACAACACCTTGCTGAAAAACTACTGGGTTATAGAAGAAATTAAGGATGGAATAAAGAAATTCATGGAATCAAACAAGAATGAAAACACATCCTACCAGAACCTTTGGGACACAACAAAAGCAGTGCTCAGAGATCAGTTTATAGCAATGAATGCACACATCCGGAAAAAAGAAAGGGAAGGGCCAAAATAAAAACATCAACCCTACAACTGAAACACTTAGAAAGAGAGCAGCAAAAGGAGCCCTCGCATGCCAGAAGAGAGGAAATAATAATAAGTAGAGCAGAATTAAATGAAATAGAGAATAGAAAAACAACTGAAAGAGTTAACAAGACCAAAAGCTGGTTCTTTGAAACGATCAACAAAATTGATAAACTATTGGCCAAACTGACCAAAAAAAAACAAAACAGAAGAGGAAGTAAATGATCTATATAAGAACTGAGATGGGTGATATCACAACAGACCCAACTGAAATTAAAAGAATCATAACAGAATACTATCAAAAATTATACTCTAACAAATTGAAAACCTAGAGGAAATGGACAAATTTCTAGAAACTCACTACCTACCTAAACTAACACAAACAGAGGTAGAAAAACTAAATAAGCAAGTAACAAAAGAAGAGATTGAAAAGGTAATTTAAAAACTCATAACAAAACAAAGCCATGCACCGGACAGCTTCGCTGGAGAATTCTATCTAACTTTCAGATAAGAGTTAACACCGCTACTACTAAAGGTATTTCAGAGCATAGAAAAGGATGGAATACCCCCAAACTCATTCTATGAAGATAGTATAACAATGATACCAAAATCAGTTAGACACTACAAATAAAAAAAATTACAGGCTAATATCCCTGATGAACACTGATGCAAAAATCCTCAATAAAATTCTAGCCAATAGAATTCAGCAACAAATCAAAAAAAGTAAATCACAAGATCAAGTGGGATTTATACCAGCTATGCAGGGATGGTTCAACATTAGAAAAACAATCAGTGTAATCCATCACATTAATAAAACAAAAGACAAGAATCACATGATCTTATCAATTGATGCAGAAAAGACATTTGACAAAGTCCGACACCCATTCATGATAAAAACTGTCAACAAAATAGTAATAGAAGGGAAATTCCTCAATATAATTAAGAGCATTTATACAAAGCCAACAGCCAACATCATCTTAAATGGAGAAACTTTGAAAGCATTCCCCTTGAGAACAGGAACCAGAAAAGGATGTCCTCTACCACCACTCTTATTCAACATTGTTTGGAGGTCCTAGCCAGAGCAATTAGGCTAGAAAAAGAAATAAAGTCATCCAAATTGAAAGAGAAGAAGTCAAAGTATCTCTGTTTGCAGATGATATAATCTTATACAAAGAAAACCCAAAAGAATCCAGAAGAAAACTACTGGAACTCATAGAAGATTTCAGCAAAGTTTCAGGGTACTAGATAAACACAAAAATCAGTTGGATTCCTTTACACCAACAAAGAGAACTTCGAAGAGGAAATCACCCAATTAATACCATTTACAATAGCCCCCAAGAAGATAAAATACTTAGGAATAAATCTAACCAGAGATGTAAAAGACTGATACAATGAAAACTGCAAGACACTACTGCAAGAAACCAAAAGAGACCTGCATAAGTGGAAAAACATACCTTGCTAATGGACAGGAAGACTCCACATTGTGAAAATGTCAGTTCTACCCAAAGCGATCTACAGATACAATGCAGTCACGATTCAAATTCCAACGGCATTTTTTAATGAGATGGAGAAACAAATCATCAACTTCATATGGAAGGGGAAGAAGCCCCAGATAAGTAAAGCATTACTCAAGAAGAAGAACAAAGTGGGAGGTCTCACACTACCTGACTTTAGAACCTATTATACCTCCACAGTAGTCAGAACAGCCTGGTACTTGTACAACAACAGATACATAGACCAATGGAACAGAATTGGGAATCCAGACATAAATTCATCCACCTATAAGCAGCTGATATTTGACAAAGGCCCAAAGTACAGTAACTGGGGAAAAGGCAGTCTCTTTAACAAATAGTGCTGGCGTAACTAGATATCCATCTGCAAAAAAAATGAAACAAGAACCATACCTCACACCATGCACAAAAACCAACTCAAAATGGATCAAAGATGTAAATATAAAATCTGAAATGATAAAGATCATGGAAGAAAAAATAGGGGCAATTCTAGAAGCCCTAATACATGGCATAAACAGAATACAAACCATAAGTAAGAATGTGCAAGCACCAGAGGAGAGCCTAGATAACTGGGAGCTCCTAAAAATCAAACACTTAACCACTCATCAAAAGACTTCACCAAAAGAGTCAAAAGACAGCCTACAGACTGGGAAAAAAATTTTGGCTATGACAAATCCAATCAGCGCCTAATCTCTAAAAATCTACAAAATACTGCAAAACCTCAACAATGAAAAGACAAATAACCCAACTAAAAAACAGGCAAAGGATATGAACAGGCACTTCACCAAAATGACATTCAGGCGGCTAACAGACACATGAGGAAATGCTCACAATCATTAGCCATTAGAGAAATGCATATCAAAACTACAATGAGATACCATCTCACTCCAACAAGGCTATTATTAATCCAAAAAACCCAAATTAGTAAATGTTGGAGAGGTTGTGGAGACACTGGAACACTTATACACTGTTGGTGGGAATGTAAAATGGTACAACCACTTTGGAAATCGATTCGATTTGGCACTTCCTTAAAAAGCTAGAAATAGAAGTACCATACGATCCAGCAATCCCGCTCAATATCCTAGAGAAATAAGAGCCATCACATGAATAGGTATATGCACACCCATGTTCATTGCAGAACTGTTCACAATACCAAAAAGATGGAAATAAACTAGATGCCCATCAGTGAACGAATGGATAAACAAATTATGGTATATCCACACAATGGAATACTATGCAACAATAAAGAACAATGACGAAGCTGTGAAACATAACATGGAGGAATCTGGAGGGCACTATGCTGAGTGAATTTAGTCAGTCACAGAAAGGCAAATATTGTATAAGACAACTATTATAAGAACTCAAGAAAAGGTTTAAACATAGAAGATAACATTCTTTGATTGTTACGAGGGTGGGGAGGGAGAGAGAGTGTTATTCACTAACTGGATAGTAGATGAGAATTGTCTTAGGTGAAGGGAAGGACAGCACACACTACAGAGGAAGTCAGCACAACAGGCCTAAACCAAAGCTAAGAAGTTTCCTGAATACAATCAAATACTTCGAGAGACAGAATAGCAGGGGTAGGGTCCTGGGACCATGCTTTAAGGGGACATCTAGGTCAACTGGCGTAACAATTTTATTAAGAAAATGTTGTGCATCCTACTTTGGTGAGTGGCGTCTGAGGTCTTAAAAGCTAGCAAGCGGCCATCTAAGATGCATCAATTGTTCCCAACTACCTGGAGTAAAGGAGAATGAAGAACACCAAAGACACAAGGAAAGTATCCACCAATGACTACCCTGACAGGGAACACAACAGAGTGTCTCTGATGGAGCAGGGGAAGGGTGAGATGCAGAACTCAAATTCTAGTAAAAAGACCAGACTTAATGGCTGAACCGAGACTAGAGGAACCCCAGAAAGCGTGGCCCCTTGTCTCTCTGACAACCCAGAACTAAAACAATTCCCGAGGCTAACTCTTTAGACAAAGAGTGGACTGGACTGTAGGACATAAAATGATACTCGTGAAGAGTGTGCTTCTTAGCTCAAGTAGTTACATGAGACTAAATAGGCAGCTTCTGTCTGGAGGTGAGATGAGAAGGCAGGGAGGGTTGGAACCTGGTTGAACGGACATGGGAAATCAGAGGTGGGAAGGATTAGTGAGCTGAGACAGCATAGGGAGAGCAATTAGGGTCACATAACAATGTATGTATAAATTTTTTTATGAGAGACTAACTTGAACTGTAAACTTTCACTTAAACTACAGCTATAAAAAAAAAAAAGAGCATAGACAAAAACCAAATAAACAAACGAAACAAAAAAAAAATTGCAAATATTGCTGAATTTTAGAAAACTATGTTTACAAAAGTTCAGACATAAAAAAATTAATCAGAGTGCATGTACAGATGCTAAAGGAAAAAAGACAATCTACAATTATCTAGATTAAATAGGTATATAATGCACAAAATTATGTTGCATCAAATCGACTTTAAAATTTTTTAAATATGTTTGTCCTTAACAAATATTTATTGAGCTGAATGAATTACATTATTTGCGTCAAGTTGAACTATGAGCAATAAAAGGAGGCTGGGCATGATAGTATAATGAGAGGGTGGGTTCTGGGCTCAGACTTCCTTAGAATCTGATCTCATTACTTCAAACTGTAATCCTGGACAAATAAGAGCCTCTGTGGTCCTAAGGCTTCTCAAATGTAAAATAAGTATGACAATATTATTTACCACATAGGGTTACTGTGAGAATTAATAGGCTTACTTATATAAAGGGCTTAATACAGTGCCTACCACATTCAAAGAGGTTAATGATATTAGTAGCATTGGGGAGAAAATATAAGAAAACATCTCGGTGTGAGCAAAACAATAATAATACTAATGTCTTAGGTGGGTTCTGTAGAGGAGCAAAACCAGTGAAGCATATATATATAAATGGAGCCCTGGTGGCACAGTAGTTAAGAGCTTGGATGCTAACCAAAATGTTGGCAGTTCAAATCCACCAGCTGCTCCTTGGAAACCTACGGGGCAGTTCTACTCTGCCGTATAGGGTCACTATGAGTCAGAATTGACTTGACGACAATGGGTATGTGTATATATACATATATATATAGAGAGAGATGTAGAGAGAGTTATTTCAAGGAAATGGTTCACACAATTGTGGAGGCTGCCAAGTCCCAAATCTGTGGCTGAGATGTCAGGCTGGAGGCTTCTCCTGACTCACATGGTTGACGAACCCAAAATCTGTAGGTCAGATGGCAGGCTGCTGGTTCACATCCCAAGAACTACAGGTTAGAGGATAGTGAGCCAGATGCAGCAAGCTTTGCTAGAACATCTGTATATATTGGATGCAGGCCACATCCTCAAGGAAACTCCCCTTTCAACTGATTGGCTGCTCATATCAGATCACAGAATAGAAGATGATTACATAATATCTGCCAAACCACTGAGAATCATGGCCTAGCCAAGTTGACACATAACCTTAACCATCACAACTAATAATGGATATAAAATAAGGGGAAAATAATTCCAGTAGACACAGCAAAAAAAGAAAGCCCAAAAGATGTCTTATTTCTCTCCTTTCTGATAGATGGGAAGGGACAGCTAAGAACAGCTTTTATTGAAATAAGGAAGGGGTGTGGTGGTTAAAAGAATATCAGAATACGTGACTCAATTTAGCAGTACATGTTGATATATTCTAAGGCAGTTTAGAATTATATTATGAATGCATCCGTCAACTGTTTCTAGTAGCTCAGAGTTCCTAGGAACTGGAACAGAGCCAAGATAATGCCTTTCTTTGTAAAAGAAAAAGCAAGAGATGATACTGGAGATTATAGACCAACATAATTATCTTAAAGTTCCAGGAAGACTGGTAGAACAAATTAACCAATCAATTTATATCACCAAGAAAGGCTCTTAGCTATCTATCCTCCCAAGTAATGACAATTCCTATGGAAATAGAGGTAGTCCCCAACTCACAACATATTCAGGTTATGACAAACTGCACTTACAACCATGTGTGTGTGTGTTTTTTTTTTCTTTTTGGTACATCTTATCATTAGTAGGAGCCCTGGTGGTGCAGTGGTTAAGAGCTTAGGCTGCTAACCAAAACGTCGGCAGTTCAAATCCACCAGCCACTCTTTGGAAGCCCTATGGGGCAGTTCTACTCTGTTCTATAGGGTCGCTATGAGTTGGAATCAACTTGACGCAATAGGTTGTTATCCTTAGTAATATGTGCTATGTACAATGTTGCAGTGTGTAGTTTGCACGTTACTATTCTCAGATGTTCACTCACAGATGTTTAATGTTATAATTTATAAAGATACTGATAATAAAAGGCAATAATAATGAAAACTAAAAAAAAAAAGGAGGTATTCGACTTACTTCAGAACCAGCTTACAGAACGGAACACTGTTGTAAGTCAGGAACCACCTGTAAGTATATTTACTGCACATATATGTACACTTGCATTATCTTACTACAGTTACAGAAAGAATCTGTTGTTGTTTCCTGTCATGTTGATTCTGATTCATGGAAACCCCATGTGAGCAGGTTAAAACTGATCCATTGGGTATTCAAAACTGTGATCTTTCAGAAGGAGATTGCCAGGCCTTACTACCAAGTCACCTCTGGATGGGTTTGAACCGTCAACCTTTTGATTAGTAGTCTAGCACTTAACCATTTACTTTACCCAGGGACTCCATAAAGAGTCTAAGGTGTTTATGAAACTAACAGGGGCTTATGGAAACACTGACAATTATTGCAAAGAACAATTTCTAGGTTGCTTTTTGCTTACTAGGTTCTCCTTCTAAACATTTATTCTTTTTTAACACTGAATTTCAAATATCTGTCACTACAGGCAGGAAGATATGATGGAAATCTCACACAGCAGTGGATTGGGAACTCATCTCTGCAATTTACTAGCTGCACATGGCCTTGGGCAAATTGCTTACAATGCTGGCTTTAGGTTTCCTCAAGTGTAAAATGTGGATAGTGGCACCGAATTTATGAGATCGGTTGGGTGGGAATATAATGAGTTAAATTGTGTAAAATGTTCACCTGTGTTGTCAACTGTTCTCACTCCAGTTTAGAAAAAAAAAATTAGAATTTAGAATTAGAAGAAATTTATTACTGAGAGTGTGACTTGGAAAATTGAGCTATGAATATTCTGGTGTGGTGGTGGAGGGCAAAATTATAATTGAAGTTCGGTTATGGTATCAATAGGAACAGTTTCAAAGGAGGTAGCTAGCATGAGAATTAATTAGAGTTTAGAAGATGAAGTCTGAAGAAGGCGGGATAAGGGAGATTCTGAGTCAGAGGAGTAAAGGTCATTTAGTTAGCAAGAGCTTCAGAGAGAAGCAGAAAAATACCCTATATATTTCCTTGGGCACAGAATTTCTCTGATAACTTCTAAGAGGCAACTGAAGCTCATAATTCTCAGAGTCCCAGGCTCACTTGATTGTCTCCACTTTCTAGAACCCTCTGGTGGCTAAAAGAACCTACCCTGCGGATTTAACACACGCTAAGAAGAAGTGGAAGAAACAATGCAGTTATTTTTTTTTTCTAAAACTAACTTTCTTTTTATCCACAAGAGGAAAAAAATAATCCTCAACCTAATAAAACTCTTAGCCTTAAGTTATTACTTTTGAGTAGTTTCTGGAAGTACATGTTTGACATATTGTAGTTCTGCCTAAAGGTATTCCAATAAAGAACACATTTTTTTAATCTTAAAAATAAATAAGTAAAAAAGTTCCTAAGAACTTCACAATAATGTATTGCTCATTTAAAACCTAGCCTCTTGAGGTGTGGTCATATGTCATGGATGTCTTTTTACAGAATCTAGCTACAGAAATCCCAGCTCTCTTAACGCCTTTATTCAGTACATTTTGCTATCTCTCTTTTGCCAAAACAAAGATGTCAATAATCCAAATAACTTATTTCCATTTTCCTCTCATTATAGTTCACCTCTTGATCTCCCCTTCTTTTCCTTCCCACCCTTTCTTGCTTTGTAAAAGGCATTGTTGTTATCTCTAAAGTTCAATGGAGATAAGCTATCATTAATTTTTTCTGGTATGCATCCATTACATATGCATTTATTACATACCCAGCCACGAAAATACAGGCTACAGTAAACATTCTCAGCTGTCCTTCTTGTACTTATATTTTCATATTACATGTTGTTATTATGGCAACAACTCTGTGCTTAAAAAAAGTAGCAAGTTGTTGTGGGAGTGAGTTAAGCTAAACCTTGAGCCTAAAGACTTGGTAGAGAAAATGGAAACTAAGAAACATTTATTGAATTATACCCAAAAATATTATAGGCAATATTTTTGAACAGTGTAACTCTATACTTAACTTAAAACTAATGTAGTGAATGAATGAGAAACATAAAAAGGTAAGTTAGATGGTTCTTGCAGAAGAGTAGAAGCTAAAAAGCAAAGAAACAAAACCATTAACAGAAGTAGCAGTGAGGTAGAGTACGAAGAGAATTAGAACTAAGATGTTGGTAAAGAGAACAGAATGAAGAAGAGTGGTGTTATAACTGAAGCATTGAGCTAGCGATGAAAATAAAAAAAAGCATTACCCTTAAAAACAATTAGCTAAAAATGACTAGCACGTACTTAATGCCTTCTATGTTCAGAGCACTGCTTTAAGCCCTTCACACGCAGTGAGTTTTTCAATCCTCGAAACAGCCTTGTGAAGGAGGTACTATTTTAATTCCCATATTACAGAAGAGGAGACAGAGGCACTGAGAGATTAAGTAACTTGCCTGTGATCACGAAACTAGTAAAGGAAATTATAAATTGTATTTGGATAAGGGAGGTAAACTCTGACATCAATTTTGACCATGCTGAATTTTGGAGTAGACGGGTAATTCAGCTGAAGATGCGGCAGCTGAATCTAAAAATATGGAGAGAGATTTAGACTAAAGAAAGGATTTTCCATTGTCATAATAGTTGAAACTACAGGGGGGATTGTAGGGAGGAAAACAGCAGAGATTTATCAACAGGGAGTAGGGAAATATGTTCACACCATGGTCCTAAACTTAGTAAGAAAGCCAGGAAGATTTTCAGAACACAATCTCAAAGAATGGTATGATACAGAAGTATTTGTCAAAAGATACCAAATAATACTGAATGGTCAACAGCATTAACAGATAAAGGACCAGTGGATTCCATAGAGACTAGGGGATGAGGAGTGGGTATGGAAAACTGATTACAAAGAGTTTAAAATGAGTGGGTGAAAAATAAGTTCTTCAGTGAGTCAAGACCTGGATACCTCGGAGTTTTTAAAGGGCAAGCAAATATAGGGTGGTAGTTAGGAGGATTTATGGGTTGATTTAAGATATTTTGGAATAGGAGAAATCATCAGATAAATCGAAGTTGACACCAAAGACATTAGTCATTACAGAGAGCTGGAAGATGTAAGCAGGAAGGGGATGATTAAGGGGTCAGGGTTTGAGAGAAACTTTAGTAGGATGCAATCAAGAGCAGATATCCTTAGCTTAATGTTATAAATACATACGTGTTGTTGTTTTTGTTCCTGGCACCACTATTGGTTTGCTTTTTTCACTGTTATTTATTCTAACAATATTTATAAACAACCTAACCTTTATCAGGCAACATGTTTGGCCTTTGTTACATAAGGTATAATCATTGCAATTAATAATCTTTACAAAATAACTATTGATTGCTTAATATCTGTCAAGGAGCCCTGATGGCACAAACAGTTAAATGCTCAGCTGTTAACTGAAAGGTTGGCAGTTCCAATCACAAAGTGGCTTCGTGGGAGAAAGACCCGGTGATGTGCTTCCACAAAAGATTACAGCCAAGAAAACACTATGGGGTAGTTCTACTCTGTCACATGGGGACACTATGAGTCAATATAGACTTGATGGTACATAACAACGACAATAATATCTGTTAAATACTGTGCAAAGTACTCTACATATATATTTCTTATTTAGAATCATCTTGTGAGGTAGGTTTTCCTATCTTTATTTTACGAATGAAAAATCTGAACATGGACAAGTATGTGAGGAAATACACTGAAAAGATGAGTAGAAGCAGCTAGGAAGAATACCTATATATTCTTACGCAAATAATGCACACCTTGTACATTCGTTTGCCAACCGCACCCTCCCCCAACAAGGTATTTTCATAAGAGCCACTATGACCATTTTTATTATACTCATTGTTGTAAAAAAATCAGCATAGCCTACTTACTAAAATACCTGTGGGTGGAGGGCATGGTTGGCAAACAATCATAGAAGGCACACCTTATTTGCGTAAAAATACGGTATGTCACCTTCGGAAGATCAAGAAATGCTGCTTGTATTTTTTAAGCTAAATCTTGAGGAAAAGGGGAAAAATAGAATACAGGAGTCAAAGAGGGAGGAAGGAGCGTGATTAGCATCAATCAACGAGTGCTGCATGTGAAAAGTCCCAGGTTGAAGAGAAAATATGTCCCACGTGGAGGAATCCAAGTAGCTCTGAATAACTAGAGCACAAAATGCAAATTTGATCTGACAAGAAACGAGCAAAGGCCAGGTTGTAAATGACTTTGTATACCATGCTAAAGAGTTTGAATTTTATTTCATAACAATAACAAATGATCACACTTGTAATTAAAAAATTATTCTGTGTAGAATATGGAGACTAGATTAGAGGGACACAAAACTGGAGACAGGGAGGACATTAAAGAGGCTTTTGAAGTTGTCTCCAGGTGACAGGTAAAGGAGGCCTGCAATGAAATAGGGGCAGTGGAAGAGGAGAGAAGTTAGAAGACTGGCCAGACATTAAAGACAAAGATTGAGAGGGTTTACTGTCTGATTGATGAGGAGGTGGAGTAGATTTGGAGCAGGATAAAATGATGAGTGTGATTTATTCCTATATATATTGACTATTGTAATTTCTATTGAACCACTGGACAGATAGAGCCCAAACTCATCTGAAAGCTCTCCATTGGAGAAGGAGAGTTAACCTGATTAGGAACTTTTGTCATTTATACAATCTCTATCTCTCTAGACATATACATCATTGACTTCAATTTTTTCTAAACTATTAATATACTTTATAGCTATGTAAGAAAACGCACATCTGAAATGCATTAAAGAGTTTCCTTTTAGCTGTTGCTATCTGATATATTTTATTATAGCAATTGGTAAGACAAGGAAGAACCTTTTATCCTTTAAGAGCCTAGTTTATATTTTATAGCATTGTTTACTAAATGCTTAATGTTTATTCTAGCCATAACACAGATGTCCTTTGAAACACCAGCTGTTTTTAAACTTTATGTACCTGTTTGATAACCGGCAGAAAAATACAAGTAGCTTAATTCAGGGAAAAGAAGGCCTTCTATTTTCAAATTAGATTAAAGGGATTTATTTGAATTTTCTCTGTGATATATATGAAAAAAAACATAATGTGATATTGTCTATATGTTGCTTATTCAGTTGGTGAACTTCAATCACTGTGCCCACCTCAAAGGTTTAAATTCAGTCAAAACAAAAAGATTGGAGGAATGATTATTCATGACATACAGAGAAGAAAAAAAAATCTACTTTAATAAATTCATTTTTTAAATTAAATTTACTCTTCTAGACTAAGAAGCAGTCATTTGAACAGAACAATGGGATACTGTATGGTTTAAAATCAGGAAAGGTGTGCATTACAGTTGTATCTTTTCACCATACTTATTCAATCTGTATGCTGAACAAATAAATAAGAAGCTGGAGTATATGAAGAAGAACGTGGCCTCAGAGTTGGAGGAAGACTCATTAACAACCTGCGGTATGCAGGTGACAAAACCTTGCTGAAAGTGAAGAGGACTTGAAGTACTTACTGATGAAGATCAAACGCTATAGTCTTCAGTATGGATTACATCTCAACATAAAGAAAACAAAAGTCCTCACAAATGGACCAATAAACAATTTCTTGATAAACAGAAAAAATATTAAAGTTGTCAAAGATTTCATTTTACTTGGATCCATAATCAATACCGATGGAAGCAGCAGTCAAGAAATCAAACGATGTATTGCATTGGGAAAATCTGCTGTAAAAGACCTCTTTAAAGTGTTGACAAGCAAAGATGCCACTTTGAGGACTAAGGTGTGCCTAACCCAAGCCATGGTGTTTTCAATATGCATAAGAGAGCTGGACAATGAGTAAGGATGACCAAATAAGAACTGATGCCTTTGAATTGCAGTGTTGGTGAAGAATATTGAATATACCATGGGCTGCCAGAAGAATGAACAAATCTGTTTTGGAAGAAGTACAGCCAGTATGCTCCTTAGAAGCAAGGATGGCGAGACTTCATTTCACATACTTTGTACATGTTATTAGGAGGGATCAGCCCGTGCAGAAGGACTTCATGCTTGGTAAAATAGAGGGTCAGTGAAAAAGAAGAAGACCCTCAATGAGATGGATTGACATAGTGGCTGCAACAATGGGCTCAAACATAGCAATGGTTATGAGGATGGCGCAGAACCAGGCAGTGTTTTGTTCTGTTGTACACGGGGTCCCTATGAGTTGGAACTGATTTGATGGCGCCTAACAACAGTAACAAGTTTCAGTCAAATTTTTTTTTTTTTTTTTTACTCATAGGTCTCATCTTTTATTATAACTTTCTATCCTTCTCACTTGAGAAATTGTCCCCAATTAATTCTCTGTTACAACTTAGGGAAATTAATGGTTTTCTTAGTTTCTATCATGTATATCTTTGCTTTATTGTTCTTCCTAAAATGTTCATACAATATACCTAGAATAACATTTGCACTAATACCATAACTCTTACTTTATTGACCATGTCACTAATTGTATGCTTTAAAAAAAAAGAAAGAGAACGAAGGCATTAGCTTCTTCATGTTATTCCCCAAAGATTATATAATTGTCTTCCCTTCCCAAAAAGAAAATATCTGTGATTTTTTCCTATTTGAGGTACCCATACTAAGATAACTAAGTTAATGTCTAAAATTTTGATCTGGCAAGATAAACCTATGTAGTTTCAGTATTGGATATTATTCAGTTAATTTGTTCATTCTGCATTCTAACTTGGAAACAATATGTAGTATGTTAGTGGACCAATAAAATTTGAAGCATCTACTGACTAAATAAAAAGAATGCCATATCAAAAGTATAGATGTTAAGTACAGGGGTAATATGTAGTCCCACCTTATAGAAAGGCCAAATGATTACACTTAAACTTACATTGTTCACATTTTAATGCTTATCTTTTGAATCTTGACTTTTACGTATAATGTAACATGCTTTGAGTCTAATATACTTCATAATCAAGAAAGAAATACAGCTTTCTATTTTCATTTAATCCATTTATTATCCTTAATTGAATATAGCCAGGGCATATTGGCAACCACATTTAAGCATCATGGGAATCATGAAGCTGGCACTCCAAATCTGTATTTCATATTAAGTGTATAATCTCATGTTATTGAGCTTCCTAAATTTGCTTATTCATCTTTGGTGAATGGTTAAGTTAACAACACTCTAAGGGGGGTTCACCTTAAGAAATAATTTATAAGTTATTAATTCCTCTCTAGAACGTCTTAATCTATCTAAATCTATGCACCTACTGTCTAAATTTTATTAGAATTTCTGAGTGACTAAAGCTTCTCAAAAAATGTTTTGAACAAATGACTATTATTTACTAGATGTAGGTAACTTACATGTGAAATTTATAAACGACAGTTTCTATTTATAAATTATTATTTTGTGCACTAGATTGGCATACATTTTATGCCTTCATTTATTCATTCATTTATGAATGTCTACCATGTGCCAGACCCTATGCTAGGTTCAAAGTCAAAGAAGACATGTCCTCAACACTTATAAGGTTTACTTCTTATAGTCAATTTTATCAGTTGTGGATGACTTGATAAAATTGAGTTTTGGGGCTTACAAAGCAAGAGCTCAGTCACTGAACTATTGCTCACTATTTGAGCAGATCTGAAAGCCTGTCAACTAATCTCTTTAACATTGATCTTTAATTATCACATCATGTGAGGCAGACATATGTTCTAAATGTCATCAATTCGATTTTGACTCATAACGACCCTATAGGACAGAGTAGAAGTGCTCCATAGAGGTTCCAAGGAGCAGCTGGTGGATTCAAACTGCCAACCTTTTGGTTAGCAGCCATAGCTCTTAACCACTGCGCCACAAGAACTCCATCCTAAGTGACAGTAAACAGGAAATTCTATGGTAGAAAAGTATCATAAATCATAAATATGAGCGTTCACATGGAATTACAGGGCTAAAATGACCTTAAAAGCCCCAGGTGTTTATCCAGAAAAGAGAAAAAATAAAATTGGTTATTTTTGTTAGTGGTCCCAAGATGACAACCATGATATTTTCTCATTCTTTATACTATAAAATAAAGTCAATCAAATCTCTCTTAAAACAAACAAACAAAAAACAAACCTGTCGCTGTCTAGTCGATTTTGACTCATAGTGACTCTGCAGGACAGTGCTGAACTGCCTCCTAGGGTTTCCAAGGAACGACTGGTGGATTCAAACCGCCAACCTTTGTTTGGTTAGCAGCCTGAGCTCTTATTCACTGTGTCACCAGCGCTCTGGGCCTAAACGCAGCAACTCTGAATTCAATAAGTATCACTTTATTGGAAAGATATTCTTAGCTTACGGGTTTCAACCCATTAAAATATGGCCTTCAATCGAGTTTTCATTGTCCACTAGTATCATAAAAACATCCTCAAAGGCCTCCAGAGATCAGCTAGTCCCTAACAGGGTCTTTTTCAACCTTTATTAATTAAACCTCTCTGTAATATTTGACAATTATTTTTCTTTTTAACTTTTCCCTTTCCTTGTGCTTCAGACCTCGGCCTTATTTTAGATCACCTCTTATTATTCAGATTGAATTATTTTGTCTTTTTTGGTTTCTCTTTCTCTGCCTGCTTTCTAAAAGTACATGTTTCTCAGGGATTCAACTTTAAATTACCTCTCCGTTAGTACTCATCCCTTTGTCAGTTTTATCCTTAAGAGTGTAGATTCCATCTAGGTGACTTCTAAAATAATAATCTCTCTAAAGTCCAAATACCAGTTGTAAATATACTTATAATGCTGACCATTTCCCCTGGAGACTTTCCTCTGGAGTGTAAATATCAAATATAGAATAGTAAAAATAGTTGTGGCCCAGGAGCCAAAAATTTGAGATTTTCTTACTAGTTGAGGAAACTTGTGCAAGTCACTTATCCTCTTAACCTTAATGCCCTCATTGATAAATTCAGAAATGGAGACAAAGAACTGTTTTCCTAATCCCATTACCCCAAGTTTAGGAAAACCAATGTGCTCAGAAACAAAATGTAAATCACTATTTAAATAAATCCCATTCTATCACAAACTCCAAACTCTCTCTTGCTCTTTTTCATCTTTTTTTTTCCTTTTAAACAATTCCCTTTCCTCTTTCTTTGCTTGCCACAAATAATAAGATGCTGCTGTTGTTTTTAGCTGACATGGAGTCTGCCCTAGACTTATGGCAACCCCATGCACAATGGAACTAAATGCTGCCGGGTCCTGTGCCATCCTTATGATAAGTTGCAGATAGAATGTCCTGGTACATTATTGCCTGTGCTTTTATAGCATGATTTCCACCTTGGGGCATGCAGAAAGGATTCATGGAGTACTTGCTACTACAACTGAACTAGATATAGACGAATAAGAATACAATAAATTGCGGAAAGATGGGGGGAGCATGAGAAAAGACCCAGGAGATGAAATCTTCCTACTCCAGCTTGACTGGAGGACATAAAGTATGATTTTGAAGGCAGGGAAAGAAGTCTGAAAAGCATTGGCTGGAATTTTCTTGTGGTACACCTTAAATGCAGGCTGAGAAGAGCTACTTACCTTCCTGGGCAATGGAAAGCTATTGAAAGTTTTTGGATAGAGGAGACACATAATCAGAACTGTGCTTTAAGTAGATTAAAATTGTGCTTGGCTTTTGAAATAAAGAGAGTGGAGGGAGTCTGGAGGCTGCGAGGCAATTTAAGAGATGAGCATTCAAGTTAAAGGCGTGGCATAGACTGGCAACATATTTAGAGACGAGGGGAGCATTGAAAATATGGAAACAAATGGCAAAGATTTAGTATCTTATTAGAGGGCACTGGTGGTTCAGTAGTGACATTCTTGTCTTTTTGGAAAGGCATAGCAATATCCTGGGTCTTTTGAACCTCTTTGCCATCATATGGTAATGTGGATATTTACTGAGCTTCTTTGGTAGGCTCCTGAGAGCACAAGTTTCCATTTATCTGTTTATCCCGAAAGCCTAGCTGAGTATCTAGTTCATAATAGGTCCTCCCACTGATGTTTTTTAAAATTGACTAAATATTATGGAGTCCCCAGATGGTACAAAAGGTTAAGTGCTCGACTACTAGCCGAAAGACTGGTGGTTAAAACTCACCCAGAGGCACCTGGGAATCCAAGCCGGGCTATCTGCTTCTGAAAGGTCACAGCCTTGAAAACGCTATGCAGCCGTTCTACTCTGCACACATGGGGTGGTCATGAGTCAAAATCAACTCCACAGCCAGCTAACAAAAACTCATAATATAAAGAGCAGTAATTTAAAAATGAAAAAAAAAATACACAGTTTGGAAAAAAAGTATAGGAAAAAACTATTTTAAAATAATTTTCAAAGAGCTATGTTTCTATTTTATATTTAATATGCCAAAATCATTCAAAAATAACTTTTATCCCCAAGATATTCCCATAAACATGATGAGTCATTTCAATAGCTATGCCTCATGGAGCATTTTAAATAAACTTGAAAATCAATTATAAGGAAATGGATGTTTTGCTGCTGGTGACAACACTCAAAAAGAAAGCCATACTTCCTCTAACAATGCTCATCTAATTAAGAGCAGTTATGCATTGAAAAGGTGTGTCCTAAAATGATTTATGATAAAATACACAGGAAGGGGGATTAAAAAAAAAAAAAAAACTGTCATCTTCTCTCTCCTGTGGCTGTGAGATTTTTTTTTCCCACTTTACTTTGGCTTGTAAATCACATTACATCATAGGAATATACTCTTGGCATTCTGGTATGTGGCACAAATTTCTGGAAAGATGCTTTAAATTCAACAGAAAGAAGTATGGTATAGAAATGTTTCAGTTTATCCAAGAAAATATAAGTGAGTGAACTAATGCTTGGGAAAGAAGAGCAAAATGTGGGAAGCAAGCTGAGGAAATTGGACTGGAAAATTAAATTAAAAGAATTTTTAAGTAGCACACTTGAAAATGAATGAGGATTAATCGTTCTAGTAGAATTGTTTTTATTTTATTCAATCTTGGTCATAGAGTTAGACCTTCAGTCTTACTTCTGGGTTTGTTTGTGGTCATTGATTTGAGTATTGCAAATTTAACACTCTGTGGAGAAGAATCTATCAGAGACTATTTTCTCCTTCGGCAAGGTATTCTTTATCATTTACAAGCTGTGATACATGTGTCTGTTTTTAGAACAGCCTTGCTCAATCAAGTTATCTATGAGAATGTATATATTTGAACTGATGTTCATAATTTTAATATCTGATTTTATATCAGTGCAAATTTATTGGGCATCTACTATTTTAAAGGCCCTGAGGATATGTTAAATAGCTCATAGTCTAGTGGTGGAATCTGGCAGACAAAGAACAATGTAAGTGCCATAATTCTCTCCATACCAAGCGCTAGGAGAACATAAAAGACGAGAACAACAACAACTACAAAAAAACCTAAAACACCCACATAGTGATATTTGATAAAGTCTAAATGTTCAATAAATTGTAAACAAAACATGTTTGTGAAAGAGTGACAGAAGCTGAGGTTGTGAAAGACCTTAACTTGGAAGACTTTATTGCCTACACCATGGCTTTACCTATTGATCCCATAAAAACAAACAAAAAAATCCAAACATGAAACACTGGGGCAGGTATGATTATCTCTAGTTAATCAACTTCGATAATAGTTCCAAAATACTACAACAGGCAAATAGCATAATTGGGACTTAAAATCAGGTGTCCTTATGCTCACACTGGATCTCTACACAACAAAGTTTTTCTCTAGTCTTCATTCCTGCATGTTTTAAATTCAGACACAATGATGCAATGCAATGAGATGCAAGGGAATTTTGGAGTAATGTAGATCTGGATTTGAATCTCAAATCTGACTTTGTTGAGAAATCTTGAACAAATTACTTCATTTCTTGGAAACTCTTTATTACTCCACACAATGAAGAGCATACCCCCTAACTCACAATCTGGTAAAATAGTACATTCCGTTGTACATAATGCATACTCAATTAATGGTAGCTATTATTTACCTTGGAAATCCTGGTGGCTTAGTGGTTAAGAGCTATGGCTTCTAAACAAAAAGTTGGCAGTTTGAACCCACCAAGTGCTCCTTGGAAACTCTGTGGGGCAGTTCTACTCTGTCCCATAGGGTCGCCATGAGCCGGAATCAACTCGACAGCAACGGATTTGGATTTTTGGATTATTTATCACTATTAATATTATTTTTATTTTTATTATGAACATACGCACATCTTTCAGAGAGAGTAAATCACTCTCTCCTTTGTGCTGATAAGGAACATTTCCAAATCTCCTTGAAGCTATATTATTTTACATTTATGTATTTAATTTCTCTGTTCCCTCTATTATTAGCCTTTAAATTGCTCAAGGATTAAGAAATATTTATTTCTATATTGCTAATGTTTAGTTCCATAGTTATTATAAAGTTGAGATAAAATAAATGTGAGAAATAAATACATTCTTATTATAAAACAATTGTGCAATATCAATCATATTTATTATATTTTTATCTTAGATTATAAATTGTTTTATAAGTTTAAAATCTAAGGTTTGTCTGCCCTTACACCAACACAGAAAATTAGTTAACTAAATCTCTACTCTCACCCCCAAAACTGTTCCCACTAGCAAAAGAAGTGTTTGTTCAATGAAGGTTTAAAAAAGATATGGTACAATCACTTCTATAAAGATCTAAACAAACAGATAAATATAAAAAATAGATAGAGCCTCGAATATAAAAATAAAAATGACCCTCAACAAAAATATTTTGTTCATAGCCTTATATCAAAAGATTATTTTTAAAAAACTTTTGTAAAAAAAGACACTTGTGTCAGTTCCTAGTGGAGGCTAATACTCTAGACTAAGGTTAAGAAGACCAAAACTGATAGACTAATACATCATTGCTCACTTTCACTCTGACTCCTACATATGTGGCCAATTTTTCAAAAGCTCCAAAGCAATCCCAAATATACCTGATGGTAAAAACATATGCTAAAAGGTTTCATAGTAAAAATTTTTACTGGTATCTAATGGAGACAATTTTTGTTTATGTTTTTGACTCAGATTTGCCAGAATATGGACAATTTTGGAGTCAATGTATTAATGGCAAAGCAAAATATAATTGCTTCCAATGACTAATAATGTCCTAATTTGTGTGGACCTCAGGCCTGAGATAATTTCAATTTTTATGATTATTACCTGAAAATGTGTTATGTTAACAATCTATAAAGTATCTCTTGACTGGAATACAGTCTTCCTTTATTTCAATTACTGTTCATTATGAAAATTCTCACTGTATCATCCAGCAGTAGAGATTCAAAATAATGATGCTCTAAGCTAAGACAAGTAAAAAAATAATAAAGTTCAGAATATGAATATTCACTGAAGTGATAAAATAAAAGCCATGTCCTGTCTTGTATCAAACTAAAAGTGGATCAAAACTAACAGGATGGTCTGTTAAAAGAGCCAGCCTACCATGGTGTGGTCAACTAGGCAATGGAAAGGGGTGACTGCTTCCAAAGGTACTGCTATAGCTCACTGAAGCTATTTGGAGAAAGGAAGATCATAAGGTGACCCCGGAGCCCTGGTGATGCAGTGGTTAAGAGCTTGGCTGCTAACCAAAAGGTCAGCAGTTTGAATCTACCAATTGCTCCTTGGAAACCCTATGGGGCAGTTCTACTCTTTCCTACAGGGTCACTATGAATCAGATTTGATTCGACGGCCAACGGGTTTGGGATTTTTTTGGAAGGTGACCACTGTCTCATTTATATATTAATGTGAGTGTATCAAATTATTAAATATTACCTTGGGAAGCTGCAAGTAGAGTTCTGGTTAGTAAGGAAATAGGAGCATGGACAAGAGAAGAAGAGAATGTGTGTGTGCATATGAGGTTAACTCTTTTTGTAATCCCAAAATTTAGTGGGCAATAAAGGAAAGGAACGGATGCAATCAAACTTTGACTCCTTCATAATTTTTCTTAATACTGATTCAGGTCTTGGTGAGACTTTGAGCTTGAGGTTGAAATTAAGAGAGAGTTGGTAGTTATAAAAATTAGATGCTTCTAGATGAAACATTTCACCTCCAAGTGGGGGACAGACCTTCAGTAGAACTATAACCCTGGAAGATAGGTGTTACATTCCTCTCCGAATTAGGACAGGACTCTCAGTCCTTCTCCCAAAGGTATTCTCAAAAGAGATCAACTGTATTCAGCATAACTGCCTTTTTGAGAGAAGAGTTTTTCTCTGGTGAGAATCTGAGAAATGGTGACAAGGTGAGTTTGTCTCTCACAGGAAAATGTGTACAAGTCTAGATACATTTCAGCACACCTTGGAATTTGAAAGAGCACAATTTTCTTAATTAATATCAGAAAATATTGGTTTGAATGTATGCAGCATGTTGTGTTTTTGATATTTGTTTGTTTTCCCCTATTACATGATTTGGCATAACTAAAAGTGCAAACCTGTTGCCCTCTAGTTGATTTTGACTCATCGTGGCCCTATAGGACAGAGTAGAACTGCCCCATAGGCTTTCCAAGGAGTGGCTGGCCAGTGGATTCGTACTGTTGAACTGCCAATCTTTTGGTTAGCAGCAGAGCTCTTAACCGTTGTGCTACAAGGGCTTCATAGCATTCTTTTATTACACACAAAATGGAAAGGGGGGTATAGATAAAGAGAGAAGGTTAGCACTGCAGATCTCAATCAGAAGAATAATGTTCTTGTTTTTTTCTTTTTTCCCCCCCAAAATTTTCTATTTCCTTGACTAATAGTGCCAATTGTGCAGGTATCTGAGGAGACGCCTATGCATGGATATTTCAGTCAATGTCACAAAATCATGACATGAAAAAAAAAGTTGGTATTACTTCGAATCTGCAAGTTTTTGCATAATTACTGTAAGAAGTAAATCAAAATTATATGAAATGGAATCTTTAAGTAAAAACCAGAAATTTAACGGAGGCCTATAGTTATTTAAAATTCAAGTCATACTGAAACATCTTAATGAGTTGCCCTGGAATCCATTCTGACTCATGGCAACCCAATGTGTGTGTCAGGGTAGAACTGTGTGTGCTCCATAGGGTTGTCCATGGTTGAGTTTTTGGAAGTAGATTGCCAGGACTTTCTTGCAAGGTGCCTCTGGGTGGACTTGAATCTCCAACCTTTTGGTTAGCAGTCAAACGTGTTAACTGTTTGTACCACCCAGGGACTCCTTGAAGTATCTAGGTTATATTTATTAAATAACCATCTGTAGTTCAGAAAATGAAAAGGGTAATTTGTAAGTGTATTTGTATCTCTCTGTGTGTACACATATTTAGAATGGAAGTAATTAAAATGGCTAGTGTGCATACTCCTATCAACATCACCTTTTCCTGAATTTGTAGAATCAGTTTATTATTTATATTTCTGACTAAAACAGGATTATGATCATGAACAGAAAAAAAAAGTTTAATATTACAAACAATTTAAGCTTTTGTGCCAATATCACTGCTATCTAGTAGCCAAGTTTTTCAGACATTGATCCATTGTCAAGAAATCTTCCAAAATTTTAGTTGTTACAAAAATATTCACGGGAGAGTGAGTGGGAAAGAAATAGTGATAGAGATAGATAGGGGAAGAGAGAGAGAAATTGACATTTATTATTCAGGCCTATTAAGACTATTCCAGCATTTCAAGGGAGAAATGTTTACAGTGAAGTAGAGTTTGGCTGCTAACCAAAAGATCAGCAGTTTGAATCCACCAGCTGCTCCTTGGAAACCCTATGAGGCAGTTCTACTCTGTCCTACAGGGTCACTATGAGTCGCAACTGACTCAACGGCAACAGGTCTGTTTTTTTGTTGTTGTTGTTGCTGTTGTTAGTACATCATTTACTTGAAGCCATTTCTTGACTTAAATGTAAGCTCTGTTTGATCAAGTAAAGATATTTCCACAGACGGCTGCGTAAATATAAGGTGATACTAAAATAATAATAATAAGTTAAAAGGCTACGTTAGCCATTTAAAGGACTAGCACATCTATAGTGATGAATTTGTACCTTATTTTAAGTTACATCATTGATGTATTAAGGTATATCACTATACTATATGAGATATGAGAGGAAGAAATATATTGCTCTATAAGGAGCCCTGGTGGCACAATGGTTAAGTGCTTAGCTGCTAGCTGAAAGTGGTGGTTTGAACGTACCCTGCAGGTCAGCGAGAGAAAGACCTGGCAATCTGCTCCCTCAAAGATTGTTGTTGTTGTTGGATGCTGTTGAGTTAATCCCAACTCATAACAACTCCATGCAACAGAGTAGATAGAGCTGCCCATAGAGTTTTCCAGGCTTTAATCTTTTCACAAGCAGATTGCCAGGTCTTTTCTCCCTCAGAGCTGCTGGGTGGGTTCAAACCCCCTAGAAAATCCTATGGGGCGGTTCTACTCTGTCACTTAGGGTCACTATGAGTTGAAATCAATTTGATAGCACCTAACAACAACATGGAGAGAAACAATTAAAAATAACATTAAAGATTTTCAGATAGGAACTTATGTGGGTAGATAGGTAAAAAATAAGTAATTTTTCAGGGTACACATACTATAATTTCTTTCAAAGCCAACTGCATTTTGACACACGGAAGAAATATTTTTCTCAGTAATAGCACTTGCTAACTATCTTATGACCAATAAAAAAAAAGTTTTACAAATTTTCTTTCAAAAATTAAAGGCAATTTTGAGATTTCTTGTAATTACTTTGCAGAACATGTCTAAGAGTGTGGAAATAACACCTATTTGATCAAATAATAAGAATCTGAGGACTCAAAAGGATAAATATCTTTATATAAATTGTGCTGTCATTAAGTTATTGTAAAATATTTTCTGTAAGTGCCTCCAAACTGAAGACAAAGTTCTATGTAAGCCAAAGTGTTAAATGATTTCTCTTCAGCTTGTCCAGAGTAGCATAGGCCCACATTAACTTTATGGGACAGAAATTGCCTGTAAAACAGCTGCAAGCATTCAGCATGAAGGCTTGCTATATAGCTGTTAGAAAATAATTATTTCAATACTTCCTTTGTATTGATTTTGTTCTTCTGAAAAAAAAAATAGAACCTTGTTTTTGTATCTAAATTTTCTCAGTCTAAGTATGTCTCTTCAAAAGAGATAGTTGAAAGTTTTAAAATAATCTCTTTGTTACGTTAAAATTTGTTTTAAATCCCTGAGTTCTTAGTAATTTCTGTTTTCTTTATTATAAAAAAACAATTTTAAAATGATACAACCATTTTGGAAAATGATATGGTGCTTCCTCAGAAAGCTAGAAATAGACATACCATTCGATCCAGCAATCCCGCTCCTAGGAATATATCCTAGAGAAATAAAAGTCATCACTCGAATAGACATATGCACACCTATGTTCATGGCAGCATTGTTCACAATAGCAAAACAATGGAAAGAACCTAGATGCCCATCAACAGATGAATGGATAAACAAACTATGGTACATACACACAATGCAGTACTATGCAACGAGAAAGAACGACAATGAATCTGTGAACCATCTCATAACATGGATGAAACTGGAGGACATTATGCTAAGTGAAATAAGTCAATCACAAAAGGACAAATATTATATGAGACCTCTATTGTAAAAACCCATGAGAAAGTTCACACACAAAATGTCACAATCTTTGTTGGTTACCAGGGATGGGAGGGGTTGGGGGAGGACACTAAATAGATAATACATAAGTGGTATCTTGGGTGAAGGGTGAGACAGTACACAATACAGGAGAAACTATCACAACTTGTACAAGGAAAGGTCATGGAAGCCCCATAGACACATCCAAACTCCCTGAGGGACTGAACTGCTGGGCGGAGGGCTCTGGGGACCATGGTCTCGGGGAACATCTAGCTCAACTGGCATGATACAGCTTATAAAAACAATGCTCTACATTCTACCTTGGTGAATAGTGTCTGGGGTCTTAAAAGCCTGTAAGCGGCCATCTAAGATACTCCACTGGTCTCATGCCTTCGGGAGCAAGGGAGAATGAAGAGAACAGGATACAATGAAAAGATTAGTCCAAAGGACTAATTGTCCACAGCTACCAAGCTCTCCACCGGACTGAGTCCAGTACAGCTAGATGGTGCCCGGCTACCACCGCTGACTGCTCTGACCAGGATCACAACAGAGGATTCTGGACAGAGCTGGAGAAAGATGTAGAACATAACTCTAACTCACAAAAAAAAAAAAAGGCCAGATTTTTTGGCCTAAAGGAGACTGTAGAAACCTCAAGAGTATGGCCCCCAGACACCCTTTTAGCTCAGTGGTGAAGTTATCTCCGAGGTTCACCGTTCAGCCTGGGAGTGGACAGCCCCATAAAACCAAATGAGACTAACGAGGTACAGGAGTCCAGTGACAAGGGCCAAAAGGCAGAAGGGGACGAGGAAGCTGGTGATAGGGAACCCAAGGTTGAGTAAGGATATTGTTGATGTGTTGTGAGATTGTTTACCATTGTCATAGGGCAACATTTGTACTAACCATTAAATGAGAAAGTATTTTGTTCTGTAAGCCTTCATCTTAAGTGAGAATAACAGCACAATTGGAAGAGCGTAGTCGATGTCACTGAACTGTGCATGGAGAAATGTTTGAAATGGTGTATCTTTGGCTATGTGTATTTTCACCAAAAAAAAAGGTTGAGAAGTTAGAGGGTTGACATGTTGTGGGGTTGTTAACCAATGTCATAAAACAATACGTGTACTACTGTTTCATGAGAAACTATTTGTTCTGTAAGCCTTCACTTGAAGTAACAATTAAAATAAAAAAAGAACAATTTTGGGGACTGGACTATTTTATCTTGATTACATAACAAAGACTTATAAAACATAATGATTCCCCTAAGCGTTAACATTAACATAAGATACCAGACTGAAGCAGAAAGTTAAGCTTTTAGAAATTATTTTTAGAGGCAATGAAAGGGTGAATTTAAGCTCCTCTCGACCTGCGCTCCCATTCTTTGGAACTCCAGGCTGATGAGAAGGATAATTTGCTGCCCTGTGATTACCAAAATTTATGCTACTTTTATGACTGAAGGAAAGAAGAGATAGGAGTTGCTACCGGAAGAACATTACTGTACCACCATTTAATCACATTTTCTTCCTCTTTCACTAGAAATTTCGCCTTATCCGTCATTAACTTCTACCTCAAAATAATTTTAACAATAAAATTAGAAAACGTGTGGCATAATTTTATCTTAGTGTTATTTAGAAACCTTTTAAATGATGGGTTGGGAAACATAAGAGAATTGTAACACTTCATCTTGTACACGATGTATACTAGTATTGAAATAAAAAATAAAATTATGTTTAGGTAGGTGTTTTCATATATATAGAGGTAATAACTGTATAACATGTTTTACATGTTATTATTTCTTTTTTTTTAGTTAACCTACCTCAATGTGCTGTAAACTGCCAACTACTGTAAAGTAACTGAACTTAATTGTAATGTTCTACCATTAGTATGACATGAGTTAGTCACATGTTAGGAAATTCTGAAGGTGCTTATAACATGATTTTTCACAAAAAAAATGCAATTAATAACTTCTCTTAAAGATTTCTTAAAGATGTGTGTGACCATGGCAATAATAAGAAGACGAAACAACATGAATATGGATTAGAATTGAAATACAGCATATTGAAAAAACAGCTCCCAGGATGTTCCCATATCTGTTATTCTACAAAACGTGCACGTAATTTCACTTATTTAACAAAGACAATACAGAGAACCAAATTTATCATATATGCATTTAGTGTTTAAGAGAGAAGATATTTTGTATTGAGATTGGTCTATTAACATATACTGAAAATCACAGAAGTTATATATTTTATTTTGGTATAAGAGTTATAGTTACATGGACAGCATAGCTCTTTAACAGAAGGCTGATTGTTATGTTCTTTATAGATCATGAATCAAAATAAACAAATGTTTACATAGGTTCACAATTATATTTATATAAATATAATATTTTATATTTCTATACCAGTGTTATTGTTGTTAGGTGCCATTGAGTCAGTTCCAACTCATAGTGACCCTATGTACTACAGAACAAAAACACTGTCCAGTTCTGGCCGATCTTCATAATTGCTGCTATGTTTGAGCTCATTGATGCAGCCACTATGTCAATCCATCTCGTTGAGGGTCTTCCTCTTTTTTGCTGACCCTCTACCCTACCAAGCATGATGTTCTCCTCCAGGGACTAGTCCCTCTTGATAACACTTCCACAGTACATGAAATGCAGTCTCACCATCCCTGCTTCCTAGCAGCAATCTGGCTGTACTTCTTCCAAGACAGATTTGTTCATTCTTCTGGCAGTCCATGGTATATTCAATATTCTTCACCAACACCACAATTCAAAGGTGCCAATTCTTCTTCAGTCTTCCTTATTCATTATCCAGCTTTCGCATGCATATGAGGCAACTGAAAACACCATGGCTTGAGTGAGGTGCACTTTAGTGCTCAAAGTGACATTTTTTTATTTTTAACACTTTAAAGAGGTCTTTTGCTGCAGATTTGCCCAGTGCAGTACGTCATTTGATTTCATGACTGCTGCTTCCATGGGTGTTGATTGTGGATCCAGGTGAAATGAAATCCTTGACAACTTCAGTCTTTTCTCCGTTTATCATGATGTTGCTTATTGGTCCAGTCGTGAGGACTTTTGTTTTCTTTATGTTGAGGTGTAATCCATACTGAAGGCTGTAGTCTTTGACCTTCATCAGTAAGTGCTTCAAGTCCTCTTCACTTTCAACAAGCAAGGTTGTGTGTCATCTGCATATCACAGGTTGTTAATAAGTCTTCCTCCAATCCTGCTTTTTAATTTTTTTAATTCTACTTTTATCTTAATTTCCTTCCTTCTTTTTTTTCCTTAAGATTTCTTTCTTTCTTTTAATATGCATTTATTTTTTTATGCCAAACAGAATGTTTACTGCTTTGAATATTACTATACAAAAGTTAATATATTTGACATCTTTGATGTGTTTTGAACAGAGCTCATTTATCTGCTATGTTTGTTGTTTTCTAGGTAGTTTTTAATTGATTTTTTTCTGTTTCATTCAAGAGTTTATTTTCAAATATTGTTTGCATTACCATTTAAATTTTTTTCTTTTGCCATTATATTCTAGAATAATTAATACCAGAGAAAATAATATGTAATGACTCTCTTTATTGCTATAATTTTCTTTTCTACCCAGTAGATAACAGACTTAAAAAAAAATAGGCTCATCGATACAGGAGAAGAAATTATAGTCCCTATTTTTAGAGTACAAAATTTGATGTATGTCTATCAGATCAACTCTATTTTTGTTATTATTCAGCTTATTTATATTCTTAATACTATTTTACATATCAAAGATTGAAAAATCTTCTATGCTAATGTATGGATTTCAATTTCTCTTTATATTGCCAGCAACATTTGGATTTATATATTTTTATAATTTGTAATGTTGTATACCCCCATCTGTCAGTTTGTCATACTGTGATGGCTTTCATGCTGTAGAATGCTGGAAGCTCTACAACCAGTATTTCAAATATCAGCAGGGTCACCCATGGTGGACAGGTTTCAGCAGAGCTTCCAGACTATGAGAAACTAGGGAGAAAGGCCTGGAGATCTACTTCTGAAAATTAGCCAGTGAAAACCTTATGGGTCACAACTGAACACTGTCCAACTCACTTGCTTTGGAGACATCATCAGGAGAGATCAATTCCTGGAGGAGGACGTCATGTTTGGTGAAACAGAGACTCAGTCAAGGTGAGGGAGACTCTCAGTGTGATGGACTGTCACAATGGCCACAAGGATGGACCCAAACATCCCAACTAGTCTGAGAATGATGCAGCAACAGGCAAAGTTTCATTCTGTTGTACATAAGGTCATCATGAGTCAGAGTCAACTTGCCGGCAGCTATCTAGCTAACATTAGATACGTGGTTTCAAGACGACTATATGTTCTTTGTAATGCATACTTTAAACAATACGAAGTGACCATCTTTATCCCATTTATTGTTGTTTAGCTCAATTCAAATTAAAGAGTTAAAGGATTAAAAAGATCAGTGGTAATGAGAGATCACCCAGGTAGTCTTAGAAGGAAGAGCAAGTTTCATCAAATTAAGCAAAACAAAACACAAGTAAAAAAGACATCGTTTACGGCATAACCTAAATGTAAAATATCAAGAAGAAAATAAAATATTCAAAAGCAATTTAAATTAAATCAATCAGAAGCTTGTCTCAAAATCCTTCATGACTATAAAAAATAATTTTCTTAACAGTGTTTGGTGAGAGAAAAGCTTTTATGCTGTGAGGAAGAGGCATCAGTTTATACAGCCAAATAGCTACATTGCCAACTAATCCAAAGGAAGAAAAATGCCAAAGTAGGCTAACCTCCGGAAAAATAAGTCATATAAATATAGTTTAGGGTTTTAAACAAAAATGTTATTTAAATCTTTCCTTTCAAAAATATAATAGTAACCTATCTGATGTAAAGTGTGCATGCATTTTAAAAATATAATTGCCTTCTTATGTCAAAAATAACAATAATAGGAAAACAAACAAGCAAATAAATAAATAACAAAAATTTACCAAAGCCTCAAAATAGACTTTACCCTCTTAAACTCCTAGAAAAATTGAAGGTCAGCTTGCAGAGAAATAAATGCTTTCTATTCCTCATATACACCAGTATGGTCATCACTGCTATGGATGTGTACTTCAGATACACCATTTTGTTTCTAATTGCTCAAAGAACGGAAAAAATACATACACTATAGGACAAAGTCTGCATTTATTAAACTGTTAGAGTTCAAGCTCCTTAATCTTCAATATGTGATAAATACCATCAAGTGTTTGTTTTTTCCAAGAAGAGCCATTACTGCCGAATATCCAATATTGATACACTAATTATCCTGTTTCTCACATAGAAAAAAACATTTGGGCAAAAGAAAAAACATTTAATTTTAAATACATTAATGTCTTGAGAAAACACTAGCTAATTTAATATTTGTAGTGTTAAAAAAAAAAACAAAACACTGCCATTGAGTTGATTTCTACTCATAGTGACCATATAGGATAGAGCAGAATTGCTCTATAGGGTTTCCAAGGCTGTAAATCTTTTATTTATTTATTTTATTATATTTTAGATGAAGGTTTACAGGACAAATAGTTTCTCATTAAACAGTTAGTACACATATTGTTTTATGACAATGGTTAACAACCCCACGACATGTCAACACTCTTTCTTCTCAATCTTGGGTTCCCTATTACCAGCTTTCCTGCCCCCTCCTGCCTTCTAGTCCTTGTTCCTGGACTGTTGTGCCCCATTAGTCTCATTTTGTTTTATGGGGCTGTCTCATCTTTGGCTGAATGGTGAACCTCAGGAGTGACTTCATTACTGAGATAAAAGGGTGTTCGGGAGCCATACTCTCAGGGTTTCTATAGTCTCTGTCAGGCCAGTAAGTCTGGTTTTTTTTTTTTTTTTTTTTAGTTAGAATTTTGTTCTATATTTTTCTCCAGCTCTGTCCGGGGCTGTCTGTTGTGATCCCGGTCAGAGCAGTCAGTGGTGGTAGCCAGGTACCACCTAGTTGTACTGGACTCAGTCTGGTGGAGGCCGTGTTTAGCTGTGGTCCATTAGTCCTTTGGACAAATCTTTTCCTCGTATCTTGTTTTCTTCATTCTCCCTTGTGTCATGGATTGAATTGTGTTCCCCAAAAAATGTGGGTAGCAACTTGGCTAGGTCATGATTCCTAGTATTGTATGATTGTGTTATCTGATGTGATGTCTTTATGTGTTGTGAACTCTACCTCTAGGATGAGATTATATGTGATCTCCTCATGTGCTGTAAATTCTACCACTGTGATGAGGTTATACTGATGAGGTTGACAAGATTAGTGTCTTAATGCAATCTCTTTTGAGATATAAAAGAGAGAAGCGAGCAGAGACACATGGGAACCTCATACCACCAAGAAAGCAGTGCTGAGAGCAGAGTGCGTCCTTTGGACCTGAGGTTCCTGTGCAGAGAAGCTCCCAGACCAAAGGAAGACTGATGACATGGACTTTCCTCCAGAGCCGATGGACAAAGCATTCCCCTGGAGATGATGCCCTGAATTTGGACTTGTAGCCTACTGGATTGTGAGAGAATGGACTTTTTTTGTTGAAACCATCCAATTGTGGTATTTCTGTTGGAGTAGCACTAGATGACTGAGACACCTTGTATCTGAAGGGGTGAGACCAGTGGAGTATCTTAGATGGCTACTCACAGGCTTTTAAGACCCCAGACATTACTCACCAAGGTAGAATGTAGAACATTTTCTTTATACACTGTTATGCCATTTGAGCTAGATGTTCCCTGAGACCATGGTCCCCACAACCCTATGTCCAACAATTCAGTCCCTCAGGGAGTTTGGATGTGTCTATGGAGCTTCCATGACCTTTCTTTGTACAAGCTGTGCTGGCTTCACCAGTATTGTGTACTGTCTTACTCTTCATCAAAGTTACCACTTATCTATTGTCTATTTAGTCCCCCCCCCACCCCTCCCAACCCTCATAACCAACAAAGATTGTTTCTTTTTGTGTGTGAACTTTTTCATGAGTTTTTACAGTAGAGGTCTCATACAATATTTGTCCTTTTCTGATTGATTTATTTCACTCAGCATAATGTCCTCCAGTTTCATCCATGTTATAAGATCCAAGGCTGTAACTTTATGGAAGCAGACTGCCACATTTTTCTCCCATGGAGTGGCTGGTGCATTCAAATCACTGAACTTTTGGTTAGCAGCTGAGTGCCTAACCACTGAGCCACCAGGGCTCCTTCATTTGTAGGTAGTACTTCATAAAATTGAAAAATGGAAATTAACAGAAACAATAGCACTTTAAAAGCATTATTGTTTTTAGTCACCCTTGAGTCAGTTCCAATTCACAGCAACCATGGTACAGCAAAAGGAACACTGCCTGGTCCTGCGCCATCCTCACACTCATTGCTGTGCTTGAGCCCATCATTGCAACCACTGTATCAATAAATTTGTGAGAAGATAACCTTCTTAATCAAATTACATAAAATTCATTTCGGTCAAATTTAGAACCAAATTGCCCTTGAACTAGAAAAACATTAAAATGAACCTCTTTGCCTTTTAATTACTGTGGATCAAGATTGTAAATTAAAATTTAGCCCTTTAAATCCTCTTGGGTGACTAAGGATTTTCACTGTCCTTTGAATTTCTCACTCTAGTTTGCATAGATTATACTGCCTTCCTCTTCCTCACATCCAGCATTAGATTAAGCAGCCTATAGGAGTGTTGCTGTTTTCTTTTTTTTTTAAATTTTATAATCGCATGTATGTATATTGAATTTAATGATGAGGGTTCAGATTTCATTTTCCAAACAACATAGGATAAAAGAATGATTCTACAATAGCTGATAATTTTTCATAGTTTGCAATAAAAATAGGAAATTTTCAAAAGCTCTCTGTAAATGAACCTGAAGCTTTAGTGTCCTGCTTTTCTTCTATTTGAACATGCAATTGCTAAACAGCCAGTTTCATAATCCTAGTGTGAAGGTAAAACATAATTGCATATTTCTTTCAGTTGCAGTATACCAAGTAAAATCTAACTGGAATAGGAAAGACATTGATTTTTACATTTTGGTATGCTACCCTTTGGAAGAGCCCTAGATTTTGGAAAATAAAATTGACTCTTAATCTTATTCCAAACAACATTCAACCACTTTGAAGAAGGGATTTTTTTTTTAATATTAAAAAGCTTTATTATACAACAAAATTAAAGTTTACAAGAAATATAAAATTATTTAGGTTATAAGTTTTATGACTTTAAATGTGAGATAGATAGATGTTTAAGTTATTAAGGCCATCCTTGATAAGATTCTTAAAAGAGCAGTAAACGTAAACAAAACAGAACAGATTCAGTTTAGCTGATATGAGTATTTGAATGCTATCATTGCACAGCAAAGATCTAAATGTTTAAATTATTTAGGAAAATATTTAAATATATTAGGAAAAATAGGGATTATGAATACATTTCTAAAATCAAAAAATATTATTTAGCTATTTTATTTGTGACGTGTGCATTTCTACTTGTATCATGCTTGTTTCTTTCTTTCTCACAGTCTTAAGGGGAGTGGTCAGAAGCTGGATGCAATACTTATCCTTTTGTAACCAGAAGTAATCAATAAAAATTGTTTAGGTCATAGATGGGTGAAAACTTCCAAAACTGTTTTTTTTTTTTTTTAGGGGAAAAAAACTAAAAGAGAAATGTTGGATATTAATAGCATCTGAGTGACAGGAATAAAAGTAGACTAATACTAAATTGTGCATTTTAAAAGTAAAAAAAGGCATAAAAACTCATTGTGGAGAGAAACTGTCAGTAAAAAGTTAGAAACTCTTAGGTTATACCTCCAAATATTTTAGATTGACCTGGCTGAGCTTATCACCACTTTCTGAGAAGCTTACTTTTCATCCTGAGACCATTATGAATCCCCAAAACACAACCTGCTAAAGATTTAAAGTGTAGTCTTCAGAAAGGCTCAATTCATTTGAAAATATATATATAGAGACCATGCTGCAGAGTACATAACAACAATCAATATTTTTAGAAACTCTGCCTTACTGATTAGTAATTAATTGAATTTATTTTTACAGAATCTACAGTATGCAATGCCTTAAGTTTTTTGTTCTGGAAAATTTGGCATCTCTCACAAAAACAATATCTTCTACAAAATCTCTTGAAAACCTGTGACTCAACTAGATGTGCTGAGCTGAACTTTTCGTGAACACTCACATCCTCAAACTTAGCATGGTAGGCAGGATTCTAAGTGTCCTCCAAGATTCCACTTTGTGCTCTCTTCCAACATGTACACACCCATCCTGCATAATCTCCTCCACTTAAGTGTAGTTGGAACCTATGAATATGACAGGATGTTCTCCCCCTTGAATAGGTTATATTTTTTTAAAAAAATCTATCCAAGCATACTATTCTCCTACTGGCTTTGAAAAGCAAGTTACCATATTGTGAGAGGGCAACAGGGCTCGGATATGAGGGTGGACTCTCAGAAAAGAGTGCAAACCCCAGCCAACAGCCAGCAGGAAATTGGAGGCCTCAGTCTTACAACTACAAGGGCCAGAATTCTGCTAACTGCCTGAATAATCATAAAAGAGTCAGAGCTCCATATGAAAAAGCAAGTCAGCTGACACCTTAATTATGAGACATCAAGCAAAGGATCCAATTAGCATGTGCCTGGGCTCCAGACTCATGGAAACCATGAGAGACAGGGCATGTTGTTTTAAGCCACTGTTGTTAGTTGCCATAAAGTTGGTTCCCTGATTTATGGCGACCCCATGCACAAAGGAATGAAACACTTCCTAGATCTGCACCATCCACATGATTTGTTGAGGATTGGACCACTGGGATTCATAGGGTTTTCACTGGCTGTTTTTCAAAAGTAGATCTCCAGGCCTTCCTAGTGCAGCTTACTCTGGAATCTCTGCTGAAACCTATTCATCATTACAGCAACATGAGAACCACCACCAACAGAAAACCTGTGTCTCTGGTATGAAAGGCAAGAATTCTACCACTGAACTACCGTTGTCCTCTTTTAAGCCACTAAGTTGGTGATAATGTGTTATGCAAAAATGTATTATATTAAAACACCTAGAATGCTAGAATGACTTTGAACCTTCCTCAAACCTCATTAGAATGTGAGGTTGAACTCGGACTTTACTTTGGAAGTATTTGTCTCTTTGGAACAAAGTAGATTCCCTCAAAAATTCTTAGAATTTACTCATGCACCTGGAGAACTAAATAAACCTTAATGGATATACCTCAAGAAAATAATCTCCTCAAGTTTCTGGAGCATCTGGAGGTGTGGGTGAATGCACAATCGTGCTGAGGATGTGCTGCTGTGATTCACAGCATAAATAATTGAGAACTATCCCATGGGAAGACAGTGACCCAAGTTAAGTACTCCTACTACCTGGAATCTTATTTCTTTAGACATTAAAAAATAAAAGTTATAAAGAAACTTTTTTTGCAAGATCATTCTCTTCCATCAGTCCATCAACTCTTACCTCTCTTTCTCAGTGGTAGAGTTATGAGAGAAATTGGATACCCCTTACTATTCTTGACAGAGCAAAGAATCCATCATCTTCATCTGACCCACAGACATGTTTTATGTTTTATGATCCAATGGGGTGTGTAAGTTTGAATGTATATTTAAAATTTAAAGAATGTATATTTTAATAGTATGACTTCCCTTTTAAAATCAAATAATTTGGAAACATTAGGCCCACAGTCTTCTCACATAGCAATAACCAGCTAGCATTGCTTAGCAGCTGCTCCTTTTTTAAAGAAATATTTTCTCTCCATTTTGGCAGAGTTCCTGCCAATTTACTTTATATGACTGATCTCATTAGTCATTTGAGTTTGTCACTAATTTAGTGTGACAAAGAGTTTTATGTTAGGGATTCATTACTTTGAGGTATGAAGTTTTAGTGTGTTTCTGCCATGTTTCTCTGAGTAATGCAGAGAGTGAAGACAGTTCTACAGGTAATGATCTTAGTACTATTAATAGATACATTTTTGAGCTTATTCCATACATAAAAGGCATTAGGTTAACTATTTTAAATTTATGATCTTATTACATTCACAGCAATATTATTATACTCACAGAAATTCTATAAGGTAAGAGTTCTTAATTTTTAATTACAAATCTGTCAAGAACTGTGAACAGTCTGAAATGTTACCCTTCTTGCAAGCTAACAAGTTTCACAGATGCTGGCAGAAGACAGGAGACTCTGGGATTAGAGACAAAGAACTTTCTGATGACACAGAAAACAACGTTAGTTTCATGTATGTGTTGGTTCCCTTTGCACTCCAAACCCCACGGAGGCAATGAGAAGAGAGCTAGGTGGATGCTCTGTGTACACAGTAGGTTTTCATGAGGAATCCTTAGGTTAGAGATCCTCATTTTTTTATAATGAGCTTCAAGAAAACCTGTCCAATAGTTGCCATTTATCCCTGGACAAACATACCTAAAGAGGGAGAAAGATTTTCTTTTAACAATAGGCTAAGGTGGAAAGGAAGGAAAATAAAGAATAATATGGTATATTACTTTGAAATATTTGCTTTCAAATAACTTCTTAAGTTTCTTACACTAAACAAATAAAGACCTCTTTAAAGTGTTAAAAAGCAAAGATGTCACCTTGAAGATTAAGGTGTGCCTGACCCAAGCCATAGTGTGCTTTCAGTCTTCTCATATGCATGCGAAAGCTGGACCATGAATAAGGAAGACTGACGAAGAATTGATGCCTTGGAATTATGGTGTTGGCGAAAAATATTGAATATACCATGGACTGTGAGAAGAACAAACGAATCTGTCTTGGAAGAAGTACAGACAGAATGCTCCTTAGAAGCTAGGATGGCGAGACTTCGTCTTACGTACTTTGGACATGTTGTCAGGAGGGATCAGTCCCTGGAGAAGGACATCATGCTTGGTAAAGTGGAGGGTCAGCCAAAAAGAGGAAGACCCTCAAGGAGATGGATTGACACAGTGGCTGCAACAATGGGCTCAGGCATAACAGTGATTGTGAGGATGGCATATGACTGGGCAGTGGTCATTCTGTCGCATATAAGGTTGCTGTGAGTCGGAACCTACCGGATGGCACCTAACAACGACGACATACTAAATAATTATAAATTCCATGACAAGTGGTTATTGAAAGACCTGTTGTAGGCAATACATGGAATTAATAGAAGGTACCCAAAAAAGTTAATGGAAATCTGAAGTCTGAGAATAAAATAACAAAACAAAGAAACATAATAAAATTTTCCGTTTTATGAACCAACTTAACAAGAGTGGTTTCCAAACTTTTCTGCTCCAGAGAGTGTTACAAATTATAATTCCACCAGTCAACTTAGACCTAAGTATTAGAATTTCCATGGGTAGCATCTAAGAAACTTAATTTTAGAAAGTACCTGAGGTGAATCAGTTGTGCAGGCTTGAAAAAAGCTTGCAGATCATCCAGCCCTGAAGGATGATCTCCAAGTGTGTGAACTATATCTTTCAGAACAACCGGAATGGAATCAAGATGACTTGTGTATGACCTTAGGGACATATGATGGAATTGTGATTGTAATTAAGAAAGCACAGTACCAATAAAACTGTACTGTGTGAAAATAGAGTACTGACAACCAGTGCATGGTCAAAAGGGCATCTAGGAACAGGAATTTCAAAGAATCTTGCATTTTTTTTTTCAGAACTAAAACTAAGAGTAACATTGACTCATGTGGACTCAAGGGTTTGTTTATTTTGTTCATTTGAAAAAAGCTTTGTTTGCTGAGGTGTAAATAGGGGATGATATAGGTAGCTCACCAGGCAAAAATAAGCTCAATGAAATATACCACTCATGTTTAAACATCTTTTTAGTTTGGACTCATGCTCATCCAATTAATAATTAATTCACCCAGGTACTTCGACATTAAGATAGTAGTGACATAGATTGCATGCATTAAAGAATCTTTGGTTTATCAAGATTTTAGACTCCTCCTCTCCTTCTTGGAGGCTTAGCCACCATCCACTCACATCTTTTCTGAACTTACTGATAAAATCTTCCACCTTTCTTGAGAAATTTTGCTAACAAGTTCATAGTCTTCTTCTCCAACCCAACCCAAAGAAGATTATTAACCTGGGAGATTTCACTATGCAAATGAAAGAGACATCCATACATCCACAACAAAAATCAGTGGCTTCCAAATTTATAACTCCAGCCCAGGTCTCTATTTTGAGCTCCAGATTTACATACCTTATTAATTACTCAATATTAAATTACAATCTAACAGTTAATTGATCTTTTTAAAATCTTATTCTAACCTGACAGCAGTTGGGCTAACCATTCTTATGGCCACATTCTGGATAATCTAAAAGGTTTAATCCCTACTATTTCCTTTCTAGTAATAAATTCTTACTTTTCTGGGTCTTATACTTCTTTTTTTTTTTTACCATTGGTTACTTCTCTCATTAAGTTCATCTGTGTTTGTTTAGTGCATTATCTCCATTCTGGATTAAAACTCATCACTGCCTAAATCCCTTGATCTCTTTCTTCCACAATACTTGCCTAAGCATAATTTCATCTTTTCTTCAAACCAAGCATCTGTCTTATAACCATTAAAAGTATGAGCTATTGATACACCTGAAAATAATCAGAATGTATTGTACATTTGCACTACTACAAGTCTATGGTCTTTAACCTCGGTTGAAGGCTGCATTTTCTGTTTATTATGTGCTCTTCCTGCACGATCTCAAGCATGATTTCAACCAATTCTATATACCAATGACTAGGTTGAGCTCCGGATCTGTATGTACATAATCTATTCAATGTTAAATCTCCACTTGGAGATTTACACACAACAATACACAACAAACACACAACATGTCCAGAATGAACTTATAATTCCACTTATACCGTCAGTGCTTCTTCTATCAGTGGATGGCACCACTGTTACTCAGTTTGGTAAACCAGAAACTTGTGACATCTTGTTTTTCAGTCCATCAAGAAACCTGTAGATTTTACATGCTAATTTTAATTAATCTATAGTTCTAAAACCCTAGTCTTATCCATTATCAGGTGTCACAGGAGTTATTTCAACAGCTTCCTGACCTTCCTCCCACCAACTCTTGCTCATCTCTTACTCATTCGCAACCCTGAAGACAGAAACATATCTTTTAGTACAAATATGAGTATGGTATTCTTTTGCCTAATGTCAATTAGGGTTTTCTTTCCTTTCTCTTTCCTCCCTTCCTCCTTCCCTCTTTCTCTCCCTCCCTTCCTTCCTTCCCTCCCATTTCCTTTAGAATAAAAACTGACATTCTTAATGTAAGTTTAGGGTTATACAGGATATAGCCCAACTATCTACTGCCTAATTGTATACTATTTTCTTGACTTTCTGCATTCCAGGCTGAATGGTGCTTTTATAGGGTTTGTGAACAGGCCAAGCACCTTTTCACTTCAGAACTTTTACATTTGCTATTTCCTGTATTGAAATGCTTCTTCCTCTTCCTCATTCCCACACTCCCCAAATCTTACATAGATCCTTCATATCTTGCAAACATCACTTTCTTAGGAAGGTCCTCTATGACTTCCTAGAGCTAATCAGAGCACTCTGTACGTATTTTATATGGTACTTACTCCTGTACTCTTTAGAAAAGCACTGGCTGTATCTATTTTGCTCTTCATTGTGCCTCCAAGGTTTATCATAGTATCTGATAGAAGTAGGTGATAATTATTTGTGGAATGAATGAAGTATTCTTTCCAGAAATTACCATATGTTCCTACTCATTCTCTTCTCTCATCTGCACAGCTATTATTTCAAAACTTCACTATTTTATTAAAGATTCCTTTGATACTAACTTTCCATCCATCTCAGAAGATGATCTCCCCTTCTACGGGGCGGACAGAATGCAGGCCATCGAATAAAAGCTCTGTTAATTCTCTGCACTCCCTGAATGCACACACCGCCTTGCTGACAAACTAGTCTCTGTCCCTAACCTTCTCTTCTTTCCTCAGTCTCATTAAACAGGGTGAGTGCCTCCATGTGTTCAAGATTAATGCCACCATTTTTATACATATATATAAAACTGATATAGATATACATATATAGTATATATATATATCTATACATATGTGTATACATACAGATACACATATATAGAGATATACATATATATTCTTCTATCAGCCTGTCCCTTTATTTAACAATATAATTAACTTCTTTTGCTAGCTCTCTTCAGTATTAAAAAAAAAACGTTATGTTTATACCATTCTTCAAAAATTCAATTGACTTTGTGTTATCCTCTGTCTACTTTATATCTCTTCTTTTCTTCTCAATCAATATTTTGGAAATAATGAATTATCCTGACTCTCTCTACATTTTTACCTCCCATTTGCATCTCAAGTCCTCCTGCAATCTTTTATTCAATTACTTCATTAAAATTGCTTTCTCTAAATTCATCAAAAACTTCCACATAAAAGTCAAATAACTAAATACATTTTACTTGGTATTGCACTTGTCCTCTCTGAGATATACAGATCTATCTGTACTTCCAAAACTTTCCTGCACTAGACTCTTGTCACCTCTTTCTCTTGGCTGTTATCTTACCATTCTGGCCACACCTCTGTGCCTTTACTGTTCTTAGCATGGTACTTAGATGCTTTCTATTTTTAAAAATCAGGGTATAAATTTTAGCATTCTTCTCTTCTTAATTTACACTCTACTGATATTTATTTCTCCTTTATGGCTTATCCTTCTCCTACAGAAGTGTCAGTCAAAAATATTTATTTCTATTCTAGAGGATAGACCCTATATGACAGTACAACAACTGTCAATTAGACATCTTCACTTGGCTTTTATGAAGGAATTTCATACTCAACATGTTTAAAATGAAGCACTTAACTTTTTTTTAAACTCCTGCCTATCATCTATTTTGAAAAATTTCACCAAACACCTTGGGGCCCAAGCTAAAAACCTGGGAACCATTCTTTGATATCTGGTACTCTTTAAACTAAAATTTTCAACATAGTTACAAAACTTTTTCACTATACTTTCCCAAATTACCTGAAACCATTTCCGCTCTTCTCTATGCCTTTGGCTACCACCTTTCTTCAAGTCCTCATCATTAACTACCTCAATTGCTTAAATGGATCCTTGTAAGAATTCACTTCTTCCATTCTTCCATCCACACTCCACTTTCAGAGTGATCTTTTAAAAACCTTATCTAAACTTTTCAACATTATATTTAAAGTATTTCTCATCATCCCCTGAGTAAACTCTAAACTTTTAAGTGTGACCTACCAAAATTCTTATAATTTGCTCCTTACACCCAGAGGCACCTCGGAAGAAAGGCCTGGTGATCTACTTCACAAAGTTCACAGCCATCAAAATCTTTATGGAGGGCAGTTCCACTCCGAAACATATGGGGACACCATGAGTTGGAATCAACTCAACACCAACATTTTTTTTTTGTTTGTTTTTAATCCACAGCATAACTAAATACTTACTGAATCAATAAATGAATTGATGAGTGAATAAAGATTCCTCTTTCATGCTCCCTTCTCTTTTACTTTAAATTCCAGGCAAACTGAATGTGTAATTCCCTCTTTATAGACTGCTTCTTTGCATATGCTGTTCTTTCCCCCTTCTTTTACATATCCAATTCCTAATTGTGTTTTACGACAAAATCTCCTTTATATAAAAAAGCTGAAGGGACTGGGGAAACTCTATTCCCGAGGTTCCCCAAGAGAGTAAAACTGGAACTGCCAGAAATGTTATAAACGTCAAAATTTAGAAAGCTACCTATAGAGATAATACAAGCCATCATTCTGTTTGCTTTACCACAGAAAGAAAACAGCAGTTTTTCAAAACAGAAATGAAAAACCTACTTGCCACAACCAAAATCCATGTTTTGATGCTTCTCTACCCTCCTGTTTGCCAAGCATTTTAATTATGCTAATACTATGTATGTCTAGTGCCATCATTCTATTAAAAACAAAAAACTTTCTTCAGCATTCTCTTCCACCTCCTCTCCTTTTAGGTTAGGTGATCTTTCTCAATGGATGGTGGACCTTGCATACTGCTTTTCATACTGTATTATAATTCTTTGTTTCTCCTCCCACCCAAATTTTGTCTCTTTAGTGGGCAGATATCATGCCTTATACCTGTATATGTACAGCCACAAAGTACAATGATCAGTGCAAAGTAAAGGTTCAAATAAACATTTGCAGACTGAGTTGATCATACATGATATATTTGTCTCTTTTGAGAGCCTGGTCTCACTGGATACATTGATATATTAAGTTCCCTGATTACAAAAACGAAGATCAGACCTTGGAAATTGTAAAGCTCTGTCCCTGTTGAGAACACCCCAAAGCCAGGTTCTTTTCTAGACGAACTTTATCTCATCAGGTAGCTCCAAGAGGTAGTAACAAAAAAGTACGTGAAAAGCAAAGGGCTCAAGATGGATTGTGTAAGGAATATGAAAACATCACTCTCTGTTTTACAATATTATACCAGAATAACACAAGCAAATAAACTATTTTTATTATTAAAACACCAAGCTCTGGTGGCACAGTGGTTAAGAGCTTGGCTGCTAACCAAAAGGTCGGCAGTTCAAATCCACCAGTCAATTCTTGGAAACCCTATGGGGCAGTTCTACTCTGTCCTATAAGGTCTGTATGAGTCAGAATCGACTCAATGGCAACATTTTATTATTATTATTATTAAAACAAATATTATTGTTGTTGTTAGATGCCCTTGAGTCAGTTCCAACTTGTAGTGACCCTATGTACAACAGAACAAAACACTGCCCAGTCCTGCACCATCCTCAGAATCATTGTTATGCTTGAGCCCACTGTTGCAGTCACTGTGTCAATCCGTCTCATTGAGGGTCTTCCTCTTTTTCACTGACCCTCTTCTTTACCAAGCATGATGTCCCCAGTCTATTCTAAGTATCTTCCAGCCTGAGGGGCTCATCTTTGTCACTATATCAGACAATGTTCTGCTGCTATTCATATGGTTTTCACTGGCCAGGTTTTTGCAGAGGTAGACGGCCAGGTCCTTCTTCATCTGTCTTAGTCTGGAACCTCAGCTGAAACCTGTCCACCATGGGTGACCCTGCTGGTATTTGAAATATCAGTGGCATAGCTTCAAGCATTACAGCAACACGCAAGCTACCACAGTCCAGCAAACTGACAGACACGTGGCGAAAACAAATACTAACGGTGCCAAAATTCTATTGACTAACCTTTAAGATAGCTTATTTTTAAACATTTTCCAATAAATTATTTTTTTAATTTGTGATTTTCTTGAATATTAATGTTTTTCTTTTCACTTAAGAAGACATGTTGATTCTTGTCCAATAGCAGTTTAAAGAATGTTTGAAAATAGAACAGCAATGTGGAGCGTATTTTGTAGTACTTCACAATTTCTAAACAACTCCCACATACATAACTGTGACCACTAGTTTACAGATCATGGATAAATAATTAAGAGGATGTTATTAAAATTAATTGTTATAATAATAAAATTAAGTTGTAAGTATGCAAATAATACAATGAACTTTTATTGAGAGCTCATTTTGGAAGCTTGAGTTAATTCCTTACTCAGGTAAGTATGCTTTTTTTTTCTTTTTTAATTTCCTTTGTGTCTCATACGTTAAACTTTACAAATGATTCCTTTTAGTTTTAGAACACATAAACCTTCATGTGTAATTTAAACAAAACATTTTCATTTTAAAGCCAAACTACACAGAGAGAAGAAAGCGATAGCCTTGACCTTGAATGGACTCTAGAAAAGTAGTTTATGGAACACAAAGCAATTACAGCTCTACACTGACCTATGTGATGCATCACTTAGTACTTCAGATAATAAGACGGGACTTCCAGGATCAGGATGCAGGTAGGAGAGGAAATTACTAAACTATTAGGAATGATCAAGAAGTGTAAAGACAGGCTTTTCACAAAGATATTGAAATTAGGGACTCTTTATCTTGTGGTTGTGAGTTGGAATTGACTCCACTGCAGTGGGTTGGGTTTTTGGTTATATTGTTTTATGACTTGGTTAATGAATTGCCAACACTGAGAAACAAAACTAGATGTTAAAAAAAGCCAACAAAATAACAACTTCCAGTAACTTCGTCAGATTTAAAAATGAACTTCCAACCAGAATGGGGTGGAAATGATTAGAACATAATGTATAAAATATATTTACTAAAATTTATAAAGAAATACAGAGTTTCTCAGAATATTTTAAAAAACAGTAACGTTTTACCCACTTTGAGTCTAATATCTATATATTCCTCAAAGAATATTAGATAGACTCCTGTATAATTATAGATGTTTCATTATAAGTATCCTGAGTTCTTACATATTGTTTTCCTTGATTTGATTTGCTAAATTAACTGTAGTACTATTGGGAAGGAAGCATAATATAGTATATAGAACTACATTTCTGTGAATTTTATTTCTAATTTTTCAAGTAGCTAACTGTGATAATCAGTAAAATGAACAAGTGGGAACTTTCAACCATGAAAGACCCTTCCAGGCTTAATAATTAACAATTCTTATGGGAATTATTTTAATACGCATTGATAGAATATGAAACTTCAAAATTTTGATCACCCTAATTCTGTTTTACAGTATTAATAAGTTTCAGATGAATAAGAGCATACAATGTTTTCTTTTTTAAAACCACTGAAAATCCTGAAAAACCCTTCTTTCTTCCACTCTCCTTTCCTCGGCCATGTAATTTGGACTAGGTGTAAAATTAGAAACTGTCAACCAATCTCTCTGTGTAGATGAAAAGAATACCTATTATGGGTCATTGTAGAGGAAAAAACAATTCAAGAGAATGTGCTACTAACTGAAAGGTCAGTGATATGGTGGTTCAAATCCACCAGCCATTCTGCAGGAGAAAGATGTGGCAGTCTGCTTCTGTAAAGACTTAAGCCTAGGAAACCCTATGGGGCAGTTCTACTCTGTTCTATAGGATCGCTCTGAGTCAGAATCAACAAAACACCACACAACACTGACTATATATGGATATACATAAATGTCTTCCTTTCTCTGGGAATCAATTTCTTAGGAAATGGTGGTGGGAAGGGATTGGAGGAGTATGTTTTTGAACATCCTTTCTATTTCTACGGTTCTAATAAATTTTTTTAATTTCCAAAGACAGTAAAAATCATTCAAGGACCTTACGGCAGATAAACTTTGCATGAGGTAAGTATATCTTTATGATTTCTTAAGGGTCGCCTAATCAAGAGAAATGTTCTAGGTTGAATATTTAATATTCTGTAGAAGAAGACTGACACTGCTTTTCTGTTGTGACTATAATAATGCAGATATCTTACTTCATTTACAAATCAATATTAGTGTGACTTATAAAAATAAAACGTTTCAAATTACTTATATTTTGTTACATATTGAATAGTGAATTATTAGACTATTTAGGTCTTATAAAAATCTGAAGTCTTAATTACATTACTACACTGAGTAAATAGATAAGTAATTATTTTACTTTGATGTTCACTGAATCGTTTAATTGTCTTGGACTTTAAAAATTACTACAGTTGTTGTCTGTCTGTTTTTGTAATATATACTTGGGAAAATAAACTCATCTGTATTTTAATGCCTACTGGAGTTAAAATGATGTTGAATTAATGCAAAAAATTACTATGAAAAATTACCATTCTCATAAAGTCAGAGAAATAAAAAGGGTATTATAGTAATCTGTTAATAGTCAAAGGAAATTTATTTAAACTGAAGGAAAAAATAAAATATATGTAGAATTATAATCATTGACATAATAAGACTATCATGACATAAAAGTGATAAACAGAATCCAAACTAATATATTTAATATAAACATTCTTTGCATAAACACTATGCGTACATAGATTTAAGATAAATCTCTAAAAGAATAGTTTCAAAGTAAAGCAATGTTTATTTCAGGGATGTGAGACACAGAGCTATCTTTTCCTTCATTTTGTTTAACATTTTAAACTAATTTATCTGTAATGATAAATTAATGCAAATTGTATTGTAATACAATGATTCAGTCTGCAACCAACCATGGGGATGATGCAGAATCGGTCAGCATTTTGATCTGTTTGTATGGGGTCCCCATAAGTTGGAGGCTGACTCGTTGACAGCTAATATCTAGTAAGATAGATGATTAGTTTTGCTTAGATTTTGATTATTTTGGTTTAAAAATTATGTTTCTGACTTGTTAATTGATCTAATTAAACTGAATAATTAGGAATTGCAATGAAACTTCATTTTATCCTGCTCACTTTAAATGACATGACAGGAATCCATTAAGTTGTAGGTTTTGAATAGGATGCAGATGACTTTAAAGGTTGGTTGTTTATCATACATTGCAGCTTTCACATAGAATTTGACAGTTAATCTATTTGATATTCACAAAAGAACAAAGTACTTTTTATCTTATATAGTTTGAATGGTTAATTTTATGAAAACTGCTTATAATTATAATAAAATTTAACACTACATGTTTATTAAGAGTCAGACACTGTTTTAATCAGGTTACAGTATGAACATATCTAATACCGAAAACTACATTATGAGGGTGGCATTATTACTGTTTGCACTAACGGAGACCTGGTGGTGCAGTGGTTAAGAGCTACAGCTACTAACCAAAAGGCTGGCAGTTCCAATCCACTAGCCACTCCTTGGAAACCCTATGGGGCAGTTCTACTCTATCCTATAGGGTCAGTATGAGTCAGAACTGATTCCACGGCAATGGGTTTGGTTTTCTGGTTTTTATATAGATGAGGAAACTGACGTACGGAGTGCTTAAGTAAGGTCACAAAGCTGATATGTGGCAAACTGGAAATATGAGCCCAGGTAGGATGAGTCCAGAACCCCTACTCTTAACTATTTTATATTTCCATAACCATTTTAATTCAAGCAATATGGATCAGTCTTAAATTCCAACAAAGCAGCATCAAAATGTTTAAGTTTTGGATCTCCATTTGGCTACATATTATAACCATGGTTCTACAGCAAAATGGTTAATCTGCAGAAATGTTGACTCAGTTACAGAACTGTGAAATGAATGATATACATTATTTTTATGGACATCAAACCTGGAACTCAATATTTATTTTACCACTGTAATGTAAGTTTACCAACTTTACAACTAGAATCATGTTTAGGTGTAAAAAGGTTTGTGAGAGAAAACAATGGAAGGAAATGAGTCCGAAAATGGAAGTGAAGGATGGACAGATGGGCTGAAAACCAGTGACAAAAAAGGTTGTACATTATGGTTAAAAACCAAAAAATAAATTTAAAAAAAACACCAAACTTGTTGCCATCGAGTCGATTCTGACTCACAGCGACCCTATAGGACAGAGTAGAACTGTCCCATAAGGTTTCCAAGGGGCAGCTGGGTAGATTTGAAATGCCAACCTTTTGGTTAGCAGCTGAGCTCTTAACCACTGTGCCACCAGGACTCCATACATTGTGGTTAGAGTCCAATAATTCATCTTCTAACTTTTCAGAATATTCTAGAAAAAAACGCATAGGAATTACGGAATTATGTTGGGAGAATTAGTCAACTTACTTCAAATGACAAAGGGATTTTATTCACACATTCTGACTGAAAAACATCAGAAAGTGTACTGCTCCCTAAAACTCTGATGGGGAGTCAAATATTTGGACTTTTCATAGAATGCAAGAATTGAGAAATATCTTGGATTTCACATAGTCCACAGGGGTATAGAGAGATGAATGCACTTGTTCGAGACCACATGCAAGAAGCCAAGTCAGGATAAGAACCCAAACAGTCTCCCTCAGCAATTACCTTCACTGTCTCATAGCGAATCCAGATATAGTATTCATTGTTAACCCAGTGAAAGAAGAGCTACGCATTCAGATCGTGCCCTACTATTTGTTTTGTGTTTAGTGAACTACCACTTCATTAAAAAAAAGTTACCATAAAAAACTCACATTGATACATTATCAAAGAAAAACCCTACATTGATAGATTGCCGAATAGTAAGTTTAATAATTAGAAACACGTATGAAGTAGTAAAATGAACCAACTGATACAATGTCTTCTTATTTGCATATGTTTCTTTTGACTTGAATTTAAGATTGAACATATTTGGATTTAACTTGGCAGGATGAAGAAAAAGTGAACAAGGATTTGTTCTTAGTTCTGCAAACAGCATTTTGGGATGCAGTGCTCAATTTCCAGCTAACTCCTAGGACTAGGAAATAGACAACGTACCTAGAAATATCTTTATATGAATTATTCTAAAATCCCACTCTGAATAAAACTTTCTGGTCTATCAGTGGTAAAGTGTCAAAGGACACAAAGTGTAACATAGACAACCAGACATACTGCAGAGGGAAAGCAAGCTAAATTGTTTCATTTTACATGTTTATAAGCCAGCTTAGCCGAAGTAATGATACACACGTATTTTAAAAACTTCAAAGGCAGATAAATTACGTTAGATATTAAAGGACTGTGATTGCTGTTTCTAAAATCTCTCAAGAAAATGATTTTCTTTTCAGAAAAGCTATTATCTCAGGACTAAAATTTATTTGTCTATGTGATACTAAAATTCCTTTAATAGAAAATTAATAGGACATATCTGTATCAGTTTATTATTAACTTACTGCTAGCTCAGTTTTAGAGCTTTTTTCTTCTGCAACTGAGATTCGCAAACCACTTAATTCAGATAAAAAGAAATAGTTTCCATCTACACAAGTACATTTGAGAATATATGTATTTTAAATGAGGAAACTTGCTACTCACTTCAAGATTCAAAACGGTGTACTCTTAGAAAGTAGATTGTCTAAATGGAAAATTAGATTTTCCAGATTTATTTTATCTAATAGCAAAGCTAGCCCTATCAAGTTTCATAATCTGCCCTCTATCCTCTACAGTGTTTGTTTCTTCTCAATTGTAGCCTGGAAAAGGAATTATATACTAAAATGAACGGGGAGTTCTACCATTTTTACTATCACCGCTAGCCTCTATTACTAGTCCTCTATTACCCACTTGTAATATGTCTACCTATGGGAGAATTCCAAAATTAAAATAAAATCTGATATTTAAACACCTTGAGTGAACAAATTACATAATATACATTAAACAACACCTCTATGCTGCTCATTCTCCATTTGGTCTCAAATCCATCCTCCATCCACCTCCTTTGACTACTGCTCTTTTCAAGCTGCCCCTTTTCTGGCTCCAGTTTTTCTCTGGCTAGGATAACCCTGTTCCTTTTCTTTGACCCTTAAGGTATAGCGGTGGTGTCATGGATTGAATTGTGTCCCCCAAAAATATGTGCGTCGACTTCGCTAGGTCATGATTCCCAGTATTGTATGATTGTCTACCATTTTGTCATCTGATGTGATTTTCCTATGTGTTGTAAACCCTAATCTCTGCCTGTGGTTAATGAGGCAAGATCAGATTATGTTAAAGAGGACGAGGGTGGGATGTAACACCCTTGCTCAGGTCACATCCCTGATCCAATGTAAAGGAAACTTCCCTGGGGTGTGGCCTGTACCGACTTTTGTTTTGCAAGAGATCAAAGGAAAGAGAAGCAAGCAGAGAGATAGGGGGACCTCATACCACCAAGAAAGCAGTGCCGGGAGCAAAGTGCAGCCTTTGGACTGGAGGTTCCTACACTGAGAAGCTCTGAGACCAAGGGAAAATTGATGACAAGGACCTTCCTCCAGAGCCTACAGAGACAGAAAGACTTTCCCTGGAGCTGATGCCCTAAATTTGGACTTGTAGTCTACTAGACTGTGAGAAAATAAATTTCTCTTTGTTAAAGCCATTCACTTGTGGTATTTCCATTATAGCAGCACTAGATAACTAAGACATGTGGTAATAGCACTGTACTGTTACTAGTTCTAGTATGCGTTTCTATTTCTCATTTGTTTCCCAAACTCTGCCTATACCTCTGTTAAACATCTCCTCATTTAATACTCAAGTTTCACCCATTTGAGGCTGCTACCAGTTTCCTGCTGACATCCTGAAAAACACCCTATATAAACCAGGGGGAGGGAGGGAAGTTTACCAGTAATATTTAAAGAACATGACTTTAGGAGGAAAAAAAAAAAAAAAAACTACATATATATAGAACATTATAATGTACCCAGATTAACAGAGTAGTCTAGAGTAGTATCATATTTCTTTATTACAGAACCTGGTTCTTAGACATCAAACTTGGTTCAAATGTTTTAGAAAAATTATGTTTCTCAATGAATCTAATGTAATTTCTCATGTTAGTTCAAAGTTGGTTTCCCCCTACTCACTTAAACAGTTATTGCTCAGCATTCTTTGCTAAATAATAAGCTGAACAAAATAGTCCTGGGAGGATCTGAGTTGACCTCTTTTGTCTAAAATGAAAAATACCTTCACTTAAATTGAGTATTTCCATTTATTATACTGAACACCTCAAACAGAATTCCCTTTACACTAATGTAATTCTTTAAACAATATTGGTGAAGGAAGTTTGATTTCTGCTCATACTCACCTCGGTTAGCATTTATAGTAAGTTTATTGACCCTTTCTTCTTTAACACTGTAGAACTCAAATTTTTAACTGCAAAACTGCTACACATTATTGGTCCTGACAGGTTTTTTTGCAATAGTTTAAAGCTGCAGACCTACTGGGACAACTGCTTTTCCTTAGTCATTTTTCTTAATCATTTTATAGCTATTTCTTTATTTATGAGTCAGTTTTATCACAGCTTCAGTGCAAGCAGTTCTGATACTAAAACTGTATAAACATTATCTACTTACTTTACAAACTACTCAAAAAAATCTGTTCCTTTGCCTTACAATCAGCTTATACACACTTTGCATCAAGTAGCTCTTAATTTTCTGGCCACAGCTTCATTTAAATGAGTACAGAAAACTAATGGGGAATTACTTGAAATCTAGAAAAATAAGAAACTACTGTATTACTGAAGCAAGAGATGTTTTAAAACATTACAATTATCTGAGCACTAATTGGAATTCCATGAACTCCCCAAAGTTAATAGATTATATTAGACTCTTCACAGAAGTCATGCTTTCTGGCATTTGCTCTTATTTATTGTCCTGGCAGAAAGTTCCGGCTGAAGTCAAGGTCACCTTCTATCCCAAAGTTGGTATAATTAGTATCAATTCAATGTTTCACCAAGCTTACACAGAAGGTTATTAACTGTTTTTCAAGTGCAGTGTCTAAGAAGCAAGGGCAGTGCCAGCAATCTTTTCAGCTTTAAAGGCACAGCTCAAATTTAATTCGCTGGTTAGTAAGAAAGATACAACCAGTTTAGTTCATTAATGATTATTAAGATAATTTTAAAGATTTTCTGGAATACATTTATTCATATATGTAGGCTATGCTTTTAAAATATAAAACAGGTTATCATCTCAATACTATGAAACTCACTTTAGCCTTGATATTTTGTTAGCAATGTGCTTTCTGGAATAAAATAATTATGGTTAATTTTTAATGTAATAATTATATGTATATACCTATTATGTAAAAATGAGTTTAATAAAATGGCACATAATCTATTAGGGAAATTTTCATTATGTTTTTTAGAGGCTGTTTTGCATGAAACCTGTATATATTATTAGACTGTATTATATATTAAATCAAGGATGACTGATTGCTATAAAATCAATTAGGACATTCATAAGTTTATACTGGTAAAAACAATATTAGTAGAACTGTTTACTTAAAAGAAATATAAACTAATGGGAAAAAATATTTTCTCTTCAAATTGATCTAAGCCAAAAAAAAAAATAAACAACCTTAAAACGAAGCTCTTGAAAATGTTTGATGTTTCAAATTGCACAAGCCACAAGAGTGCCCTCTGAAAACAGAAAAGAGCGTAAGTGTTCTGCTTCCCTTGATAGCTAGTATGGGAAAGAAAATATAACTATAGGTATCTTTCAAATACTTTCCAAATGCCACAAAAATAGGTAAATATTTAACAATTTTTAATCTTTGTCAGTTCAACTTCATACAAGTCTGAGGTAAATGCTCCATTTTGTTGTGGAAGTGGTTATATATGATCAGGGATATGTATTCTTATTCCAAGTAAGACCGTACAGAATACAAAGAACAACTTCAGTATTCACTGCTATTCTTGAATAACTTAAATAGCTGAAAAAAGGATCAGGACCCCCAGCCAACACACTTACTCATGTTTATATAGTCTGTTGCCACACGATTCAACATTAACAACATGGTTGGAATTTACAAGGTTGGAAGTGCTTCCAGCTATTATTATTGCTCTTTCCAAGTGAGAAGCATTTATAGTATCTTGATTTCATTATGAACTGTTTCACATATTTAAGTTAAAAGTTTGTGTAAACCAAACATAATAATTTTTTTGAAGACTAATGGTAATTTAGCTACATTTATAGCATAAACATAGAAACCTGTCTTTTTGAAGATAAGCAGGTTTCTCTATATGGACCATCTGGATATGGAATTATTACTTAATTTTTGTCTAGTGAAAAAAAAACTGACGTATTGACACTTAATTTTTAAAAGCTTACAACACCATGCAAATTGTGTTTTATCACTACCAATAAAACCAGAAACATTTTCAATAGCTAAACACTCATAATACAAGATCACAAACAACTTCTTGATTTGCACACTTTGGGATTTAACTGTGTCAAGATGATATATCCTACAACTCCAAATGCTCTATTTGCATGCATTTATAGTAACGAACCCAGAGCTATAATGATTTCATTCCATTCATTCTTTCTCAGTGCTTTCTTTTTCTTTTATTCTGATAAACGTTTCTTTATCTCTCCATATTCTATTTATTTAAGTATCTAAACCAAAAACAGAGGGAGAGGGGCACATTAGTGAATCCAAGTAAAAATAAAATAAATGTTCCCTGGAGTTTCTTCTTACATAGAGGAGACAGAGAATAGAAAGACTGGCCAGATCCTTGTTGCTTTTTAACCTGATGTAATTAAACGATCTCAGATAGTGGGTTTTGTTCATAAATATTTATGCATTTTCTGCTTATTTTACTTTAATTTTGAAGCTGGAGAGATGAAGTGATGGTTGAGGTAAAGAAACTTTCATGCAAAGAATACTTCATAATCTAAGTTTTAGGCACTTGTGGTTCATTAAAAATGTCCACGTTAAATATAAGTGGAGTTTTACAATTCCATATCAGTCTCTCTATGCTGGCACATAGTAAATATTTAAGCAGCTTTTGTTTTCAATTGTTACAACTCAATTTTGTGTGTATGAAATGTTTTATGAGTTACTAAGATCTCTTCAAAAAATTTTTAAAGAGGAAAAGCAGTCATTTATCAGTGAGTAGTGTCTGGGGTCTTAAAAGCTTGTGAGTGGCCATCTAAGATGGTCCCACCCGACTAGCGCAAGGGAGAATGAAGTAAAGCAAAGATACAAGGGAAAGATTAGTCCAAAAGACAAACGGACCACAACTACCATAGCCTCCACCAATCTGAGTTCAGCACAACTAGATGGTATCTGGCTACCACTACCAACTGCTCTGACAGAGATCACAGTAGAGGTTCCTGGGCAGAGCTGGAGAAGAATGTACAACAAAATTCAAACTCACACACACACACACACACACACAAAAAGACCAGACTTACTGGTCTGACAGAGACTGAAGAAACCCCTAGAGAATGGTCCCCAGACACCCTTTCAACTGAGTACTGAAGTCAGTGCTGAGGGTCATCCTTCAGAAAAAGAAAGGCCTATAAAACAAACAATAATACACAAGCTCAAAAAGACTAAATGAACACACCAGCCCAGGGGCAAGGACAAGAAGGCAAGAGGGGACAGGAAAGCTGGACAAACAGAAATGGGGAACCCAAGGTCAAGAAGTGGAAAGTGTTGACGCATCATGGGGTTGGTAATCAATGACACAAAACAATACGTGTGTTAATTATTTAATGAGAAACTAATTTGCTCTATAAACTTTCACCTAAATCACAATTAAAAAAATAAAAGCAGTCATATATTAAGATCTTTCAGAAATCAATACTTTAGAATTATATTATTGGTCATACAGATCCCTAAGATTGTGTACATTTAAATAATTAAGTTTCATGATTAGATAATTCTGCAGAACGATGATAGCTTATTGGCAAAAAGTCACTAGCCTATAACTTCTAGATGGGAGCTATTTTCATTCTAGTCATGTGATGAAATTCATTTTTATTTTATATAAATTATTTAAAATATTTCATCCAAAATTCATTGTTTAGCATATGAAACAAAATCAGTGTACAATTAAGTTGTGAAAAATTGATTATCTGCATTTAAATGGTGTGAGTTTAGTCATTATTACTGTAGTTCTGGATAGTTTGATGAGGTCTGACTTATTAATTAAAAAAAAAAATGAGTCTGTTGTTTTTGTTTTGCAGTGCCATTATGAAATAAAGTTCCATTGTAGTTGGTCTTACTATAATTAATAAATTGGTTATGATTACTAGATAAATGATGTAGCTTTTATTAATATAAATTATAATTTCACCATTTGAAAGTCTGATGTAAAGCCAAATGCATATTTGGACCAAATTTGGAGTTTTACACTGATTGTATAAAAATTTTCATCATTATTTTTAGAAATATATGATATGATATATGTAAAAGAATGCAATATTTTAACAGACTCTTAACATTAAGATGGAAACCCTGGTGGCATAATGGTTAAGAGCTATGGCTGTGAACCAAAAGGTTGGCAGTTAGAATCCACCATGTGCTCCTTGGAAACCGTGTGGGGCAGTTCTACTCTGTCCTATAGAGTCGCTATGAGTCGGAATTGACTCAATGGCAACGGGTTTGGTTTGTTGTTAGCAGTAAGACAGGGAATATATTATATATTTTACTTCTTTTCCCCATTTCCATCAGCTCATTTCTACAGGTATAGAGAACTTAGTCTTGCACAGGAAGAAACATATATTTATTAGGAGTTTAAGGAGTTTTTCACAGAGGATTTGTATCTCATAAGTATAAAAGTTTTAGTTATAAATTCCAATTTTAAAAATCACTGTAAATAGACTTACATATGTCTCATGTATGTATGTTCAATACCTTAATATTTCACCTGTAAAATGAAATTTTTATAAATTTAATTTTGAAATTTTTATAAAATTTCATAAATTTAATTTATTATGAAATTAAAATTATATGATATAAAAAAATAAAAATGCTTTAAAATTAAGCAAGTCATGTTAAAATCATGCTTATGTTGGTACCAGAAATCATCTCAGATCATTCTGAAACATTTTATAATTGATCATATTTAATTCATTAAAAATTATGACAGTAACCTAATAAAAATAAATAAATAACATTTATAACAAGTCATACATATGCCCTTCTGAATGACAGAGTCAGTCAGACCAGCAGACAAAAATGGCAATTTCCAAAAGCAGAAATTAAAATTGTTTTGGCAAGGGTCTTTTGTAATGGAAACAAAAATTAAGAGATCTTTAAAATGTTCATATTATAGACATAGGAGACATCATAAATACCACAAGCTTCATGGAAAATTTATGAACTGTTGTGATACTTCAATGAATGTGTGTATATATATATGTAGAGAGAGGGAGGGGAGGAGGTTTGTGTGCATGTATTCCATATGCTCTAGTATCATTTCCATGATTTTTCCTCATATAATCAATACAGTTTGAAATTAAAAAGCAATAAGTGCACTCACACAAATAATTTTACCATAATTAAAACTATAATTTATTTGAAAAAATCTATCATTTAATTAATTGTATGATGCAACTACATGCCAACCCATTTTACTAAAACAAACTGAGCAATAATCCTGCCATATAGTGAGTGCTGATTATGTCTTCAGAACTTTGGATATTATTTAATTCTCAAAATAACCATGAGGATTAAGTGTTTTTATTAATTCTTTTTTTTTTTTCTGATGAACAAGCTAAGGCTCAATTTGGTTCACTGTCCAAGATCAAAAACCATGTAAAAAAAAGAATCAAAATTTATGCCCAAAGATGTCTCCAGTGCTCACTTATTCGCCATCTTGCCTATGTCTGTTCAAGGTGGTTTGTTTCTCTATGCTTTAACACCATTTGTATGTAACAGAATACTGCTAATCGCCTGCTTTTTCTTCCATATGGTTGAAGATCCTCTTCTCCAAAGCAGGGATGGATTGTAGAGACAAACTGAAGACATGTGCAAATTCTCAAGGTTATGACTTGGAAGATTTAAGCACAGGCTTTACAAGTTTTCCTTTGCTCTGTTTTATCTTGATTTCCAGTATAGCCAGGGATGTGATTCTTTAAATTTATTTTAAATTGAATGTTAATTATATCATAGGATGGGAAATCCAGCAGTAATGTGAGCGGTAAAAATGTGTAAATGGAGATATTAACAGAAGTTCATTTGTGCCCATTTCTTAAACAGATATGCATAAGTGTTATAGATTAGAAAATTCAAATAAATATCATTGAACCTAGTAAAATCAAATGCATTTAGTTTATTTCAGATTATTGCATGAGAGAGGGGGATAAAATAAGTACACTACAAAAAATTATGCAGGCTGAAAAAAATCCTTCTCTTTTAGTCCTCAGCTTTCTTAGGTAACATATTATAAGACCCTTTTTAACCATAATTTTGAGACTTCTTTGGCTAATTTATAAATATATGAATTCTGTTCTAAACAAAATTTTATTTAAAAACTCCAATTTATTAGTACAGGTATATCAAATACTATAAAAAGTAAGAGTGTAAAAGTCATAACAGTGTTTGTGAACTGAATAAATTCCTCCACCAAATATGGAAATAAATAGATCTTTAAAGATACAGGGGAGTTTGATGACTGTTCCACAGTTGTTTGTTGAAAACAGAGATACTGGGCATTAGGCTAACATTTAATATCAGTGCTGTTACCTTTTTCTGATAAAATAAATCATATGAAATGCCTAACTTACAAAATACAATTGTACTTCCAAATATCTTGACACTATTTTAAAAATATGAACCCGAAGTAAAAAAGAGGAAATCATGCATGTGTGTGTGTATCTTTGAGGTTCATTCGTGTATTTGAGGGAAAGATTAATTTTTTAACACCTTTAGTGTCCATGGTGTAAAATTCACAAAAGACAGCTTGAAAAAGTAAATAAATTTATCCTGAAAAAGTAAAAAATTGATTCCGTTTTAACAGGCAGGTTGAAATGCAGTAAGACAAACTCCACATAAATTCCACATGAAATTAAATAAAACATTGTTAACTTCCCTTTGAAATGAAATGTTTTCCTCTTATTTTAGTACAATCTCTAATGCTCCCTCCTCTCCCTATTTGTGTGTGTGCATATGTGTAAGTGTATGTATGGGTGGGGGTGGGTCCGTATTAGTACCCTGCTTCAAAAGAGGTATGTAAGATCTTTGTAAAAGGAACATGAATGTTATTCAGTAAAGATTACAAACAGAGGTTGTTTTGGCAAAAACGCATTATTTTAATAGCTAATGATTTTAGGTGCAATAAATTTAATTCACATAATTTTAGGGCCTGGCACATTGCCATATATATAGTAGGTAGTTGATAAAAAATATTGTTGAAGAAGGAACGCAAAATTAATTACTAGGCTTTCATGTTACAAGTAGGGGTGTGTGTGTGTGTGTGTGTGTGTGAAGTCAATACACTTCCCTCTTTTTCCATTGAAGTGTTTTGTTTGTACAGTCAGAATTTATTATTATCATAGAGATTTTGTTAGTATGCAACAACAGTTATTTGAATTTGAATTCTGTTTGAAATAATATTTGGATAAAATAACAAATTAAAGCAAAGTACAATTGTATATGTCTTTTATTTCATATCATATTATAAAATATGTTTTACCTTTTTGTTTCATTTTGATTGTCTATCCTCAGATTTCTACATAAATGGTTATGAGTAAGATCTTTAAACTCTTCATACTTGTAGATTTAGCTCAAATAAAGCTTGTTTAGCCATACTGAAAAAAGCCTAGGTATTTTTTGTGAAATTCTTATTGATAACATCAGCAAACTTATTAAGTTACCAATCTTGTGCATTGTAGAATATGGTTGACATACTTTTAAAAAAATCGACAATCATGAGATAATAGAATCTTCTTCTTGGACAGAGAAAAGACTATAATAACTCTTAAGTCGGAACTCACAACTCAATTTAATGTCAGGAATAATAAAATTCCCTAGGTAAACAGACAATCTAACGAGATAACCTTTATAAGGAAATAATGTTAAACATAATCTTGCGACAACTTAATTACATATATTAAGGTAAATTCCCCATGATTTTTCAAGTTAAATTGTTAAGTTTAACACATACTAGTATAGCCAAAATGACACAAAGCACAGATAAGAAGCAAGTAAAAGACAGATTTAAATATGACAAATACATCGTGAACATTATTTATAATGAAATTAAGCTTAAAGCAATTTTTTCTATAATGGTTTAAAGCAACTCTCTCTACTTCTTCAAGGTGTACTAAAAAGTTAATATCTACACAGGATGGTTTTTACAGATCTCAACTATAACATAATTATTTCTTTTGCCCTTAAGAATAACTTTAATTTCTTCAAGGCTGCTCTTTTTGAAGCAAAAATGTGTATTTATAAACTGATACCAGAAATTACTCATAGGGCCAAATATCAATCCCCATCATTTTGGCCAGCTCTAGAACACTCTTTTTTAGAACATTCTGTTAGTAGAATAAGTAGATCCACTCAGCGGATCACTTTAGTATGACATAGTGTTAAATATTTACCTGAAAGTTCTACATGTTAAATCATTTATAACGACCCCATGGATTAGGTAAATTCTAAAACAAATTCAGCACCGTAGGAATTTTAATCTGGTTGCAGAGGAATAACAACTCATGAACATTAAATTAGGATCTTACAAAAAGTAAATTTATCTCTGCATCCTTGAGTATGTTACTTCTTTGCATTTTGTCAAGGCAAGACAAAAAAAGTAGTCCATGTTTACATTTCGAATTTTCTCAACCTTGTAGAGCCCTTCATATTATTTTACCTATATTCTGGAGTATTTTTGATAATAGTCCTAACTGACACTAAAAACAAAATAAAATGCACATGTTGACTCATAGTCTATTCCCATAACTCTAATTGATAATAATTTAGGTGACTTAATTACTTCCTATAATTAAATAAAACTGGATCTCAGTTTTTCTTCCCTTTTTTAAAAGCCCCTGTAAAGCTTAGTTTAATGTGTTTTCCAGGCCATAACAAAGAAGCATACTGTACCTCTGATGCTGCTGGTTGTTGCGGATGTGGTTGGGCTGGTTGTTATGGCTACAGAGGTTGTGACTGTTGCAGTGGTAAGGGAGGGGATGATAGTAGTGGGAAGCAAAGTGTTGGGAACATCTGGTGAGTGGAAAAAAACAAAACATAAAACAAAATCATATCATGCAAACAAAAGAAAAACACAAACGATTCAAATTATAAACACATGTATCTTATTTAGATTTAATCTTTATAGGCTTAAACAGATTATCAGGTACAACACTGACTGTACCACCAGTTCCTGTCATTTTTTTCTTTTTCACTTCTTTTTTAGGCTCCAACACAAAGCAACAGAAAAAGTTGGAGCCACCTTTGCAAGTAGGCAAACTGTTTGTAATATTTAGAGTAAAATTTAAAATGACAAGAATCCACTTATTCACTGAGCCATTTAAAAGAATTTACATGCAGTAGCAAAATACACATAGGTAAAACAAAACAAAACAAAAAATGACATGCTTTGTCAGAGAAGTAAATAAATACACATACAGAAATAAACACAACACCACCATATAAGATTAACGGGATGTTAACAGTGAATGAGTATATGCATGTTAAATGCTTTTTTTCCTTTTAGAAAAACTTAATGATGGGAAATAGGATGAAAGCAATTTTTAGAAACAAAAAAGCTCATTATTATTATTATTACCATTATTATTATTTGCTTCTCCGTTTCTCACAAATGATGTTAATGCACAACTTAAAGTCTTGCAGTTCTTACCCTGATTAGCTGGTAACGCCTTCTAACAATTTTGCAATACCTAGGAGTCTTGAACAAGTATTGAGTCAACTAGCATGACACCATATATTCTGAAAGGTTACAATTTATTTTATTATGGCAAACTAGGAAAGGTTATTGAAAACAGACTTGAACCATAACATTCAACTTCCAATCCATGATTAGTCAAAGTTGCTGAAAGTTAACAGTAGATGCAAATGCAGAGAAAATAATAAAACAGAAGGAACAGCTTAGCATTTAAGGCCAAGATCTCCCTTCCTTCCCCTCAGAACCTGCTGAAAATAGGAAGAGCAGCAGAGAGAACAATGAAACAATGCAACCAGTATCAAGCTATGAGAACCTCAGCAAGATCCTCAAAGAGTCACATCTTGTCTCAAGTAGACAGGCATATAATTTACACAGTGAGGAAATTAGAAACAGTTCCCAAATTACCTATAATTACTGTGCTGGGGTTTGATTCCTCATGTTTGCCACACAGTCCCTGTATATTCAGAGTGTTTGACAGATTACTTTGCTATTAAAACATTTCCTGTCATCCTCTCAGTGAAAGTCTTTGAGTCACACCAAAAATTTTCTAGTTCTTTACTTCTGATAAATAGCCCCACTCAATCTGCAGACTTTACCCACTAAACTCTCTACACTGGAGATGTCAGAAAACAGCATGGGATCACTCTCTTATCTTGACTATTGCTGTTTACACCTGTTTTTCAACAGGAAAAATGCTTCCCGGCCAGTCAAATTAAGAAAACAACCTTCTGAAAACCCAGTGGTGGTGCATTAATCACTGGGGAAATGGGTATTGCCTGGAGTTCATTACCATGATCATAAAGTAGACTTGACTTTAACGTTATAAGGCAATAAATATTATTTACAAATATACATATACTTTGCTAGTTTTTATAATAATTTCTTATTTCATGTTACACTTTCCCAAATAATTTGTGGAAATGAACAAATAATTTTTTTATTATTATTATTTTATTTTTGTTAATTAAAAAGTATGTGTGCTTTATATCTCTCACGCTTATCTAAAATAAAAAATAAGAATTCTTCATCTGTCAACAAAATAATTTGCTCATTACGATTTTTAAAGATATGCCTTTAATAAACGAAAAGGCCAGTATCTTCTAGGGCTATCACATATAAGAATATAAAATAAAATGAATCTTTTAAAACTCCATGTAAAGAACCTGATGTTACCAAATATATTGTTGATTTTAAACATTAAGTTATTTGCTATCAGACAATGGATTAGAATAAGATTTTGTTGGATCTGAAAAGCAGCCTTTCAAAATCAGCTTGTCATTTGATTCTTAGTAGAAGGAATACAGAAAACTATTTTTTTTTTTTTTAGTTTAACCAAAATGAAGCATTATTTGAATTAAAAAAAAATTATTCCATGTCAGCAATGATGGGGAATTAATAACTCCTGAATTGTTTCAAAGAGAGTTTATATATTTTCAGGTACTATGAGTATTCTTCTATAAACTAAACAAAGTGCTTATTTCTTACAATGTGGAAATTATTCAAAACAACAACAACAACAACAAAAAACAAGTAGGTTTAATAATTGCTAATCCACTTTAAAAGAATCTTCTAGAGTCTTTTAAAATGTCCAGATAGATGAGATAGCATTACAAACCGTTACTGATTCATAGTCTGGCTTCTGCTTATCTCCTCAGCATCCTCTCTTACCCTCTCCTCTTGAGTCCATATATGGCTAAAAACAAACTGTCTGAAAGCAAGTTCATGGAAAGTACCCTGGCCAATATGACAACTGGGTCAAGACCATGAGCTGCCAAATAAGAACTACCTCCCAGTCACAGTTGCATATTTTTAACTACTGCTAGCTTTATTTCACCCCTATGTATCTTGCAATACTTTACACATTGTCATTTTTTCACAATTTTTGAGGGCCTCTTCATTCTGTTCTTTCTTTGAACTTTATTTATTTTTTATGTTGATCTAATTATTTTATCTCTACTCTGAATGAGTAAAAGTTGAAATAACCTAAATATCCAGCATCCAGGGATTAATTGAAATGAACTAAAATTTAACAATGTAAGATGAATAAGAATTCTTGGAAGGACCAAGGAAATTGTTTATAAAACTTCTCTCTTCTATCTGCCACTTTTACCCTCTCTGACTTTTGTTGTGGTGTTGCTCTTCCCACTAAACAATTAGTTCTTGAAGGGAAAAACTCTGCCTAGTTTATTGTTGAGACCTTAGCACAATAGCACAATTTAAAATTTCAATGAACATTTACTAAATGAGTTTGTACTTAGAATTATAAATATAGGACATATTTTAAAGGGTCAGGAAAAGTTCTTTTTTTTTGGACAGGTGAGAGAATCTATCATATGGGTAAACAATACAGAACTAAAGGAATTCATTACTTCTGCTCAAAAACAACAACAACAAACTTTGTCTTCTTGGATGTAGACAGACAGTTGTTATTTTCTGAAGGATAAATTTTCAAGACCAGCAACCTTCAGCTTATTTCTTCAACAAATTTCCTTGGTAACAAAATTAATCTCTGCCCACATTTCCTGCTTTTTTGAAAGCAGTGTGAGTCTGACCTGAGAATCACCTCATCCATGTGTCCTTACGAACTCTCTCCATCTTCACATAATTTGAGACATTCAGAAAAGGAGTTAAAGGCCAGGAAGACTTATTAAGTAGCTGACTCAGTCTAAGTGAATAGCTCTGAAAAATTGCCTTTTGGGGGTGACGAATGATCACAACAAACTTATGGGTTGACTACTATTATTCCCACTTAATGGTTGAGAAAACTGGAAGATGTTCTCATCTGTACAATTACACACACCCACACATATACACATGGGAGTTATAGAAAAATAATGTTCTATTTAATATGAGTATGATGGAGAGGTTTCTCCAAAACTTCCATCTAATGGGCATTTATTTTTACCTGTCTGATTATAACTGCTATAAAAAACAAAAATTAGCAAAAGACTGAGCGGTCTCCTGAAATCAAAACATTCATCTCTCTGGTTTTCACTCCTACAAGAGAGTAGCAATATTTTGCATAATTTAGGAATTATTTTAAAGCTCCACTTTTTGGCCATTGATTTAGATTGTAAAAGTGGCGCTACGTTATCATAAGGATATAGAGATTAGGAAAACCTGATACTAATAATTTGCTTCATTTTTGAGTAATCTAGAAATATGTGCCTTTTTAAAACCATCGTACTGCTAATACAATGAATACTACATCAAATATAGTACAGGATAGAAAATGCTGGCCAGGACCCCTCCTCTCTTGTAATAGCCCTCTTTTTTACTTTTCTTGAGAATAAAAATACACTAACTCATATACGGAAACATTATACACATGCATACATTAAAATACATACAATACTAATTTATTAAATCTGTCCATGAAACAAGATAGTCTGCAGTCAAATTAGTATTTATAAGTAATTGGTTAAATATGACGTGTCAATTTTAGAAGATCTTAATATATACCATACATGTTAACATTCTGTATTGATCAAAGGATATTGGAAGGTGGTGGTGGTGGTGTTAAGTACCGTCGAATCGGTTTGGACTCATAGCAACCTTATGTACAACAGAACAAAATTTGAACGTGGAGACTAAGATAACTAAGAGTGAAAAATAGTGAAATATATGTGACTTGTAATATATATGTGACATATATATAGTGTAATATATGTGACAGTATCCTGCAGAGCAGCTTGTGGGTTCGAACTACCAACCTTCTGGTCAACAGCTGAGTGCTAAACCATTGGACCACCAGGGATCCGCAATTCTGCCAAGAGTTATTATCTTTCTTCTCTATGATTTCAAGGCACTTTGCACACACCCCTACACATGATTATTTTCATGGTGTTTTGTCGTGCCATTATTTTCATGTGTCTGTCTCCCAATAAACTCTGGGCCCAGCCTTCTAACTCTCTATGTCTTTGTCTTTGAAATACCACTTTGCCTTGGGACAAGGTTAATCTGACCCAGTCCCCTATTGTCTTCCCATTTTTAGAATATCCTCTCTTTCTTGATGTACCTAGTACAATGGTAATCTCAGATCTCAGCCAGATTCCCATGTCCTCTGTGAAGACTTCCTTGAACAACTAATGCTGACCTGATTTCTTTCTCTCTGAATACCCATCATGTTTTCACATTTGTCTCTTGCTTCTCTAATTTGTTCCTCCAATATCTACGTAACTAATGATTCATACCTTCATGACACACTACCATGGGCAGACCTAGAATTATGTGAATTTCACTAACAGTATATCTTTTTCTCTCCCTCAGTGGAAAATGCGTATCAAAATACATGTATAATGTTATGGCAACACTTTTAAATTTGTTCTAAACAATTAAGGGAAAAAAAATAGTTGTCATCAAGTCAATTTCGACTCATGGTGAGACCCTGTGTGTCAGATAGAACTAAGTGCCATAGGGTTTTTCAGAAGTAGTTCATCAGGCCTTTCTTCTGATGCACTTTTGGGTAGACTCAAACCTCAACCTTTGGTTAAGAGTTGAGCCATTAACCATTTGTACCACGAAAGACTCCACATAATTAAGCAATACACTCAAATTCTGCTATTTTCTTTCTTATTGATAATGAAGGACATAATACACTGATTATGCATCAAAGCTTTTCATGACATCAGTGACTGAAATTGGGGAGGCTATAAAATTCATTTAATACTTAGCACAAATTGCTTTCTTTTTTTTTCATGAGCTAACTAGATGATAAAATAAGAGAGAATAAGTGCTTTATGCGTAATTCCTCAGGGTGCCTAGCTCTATGCTTTGAATTTGGCAGGTGCTTTACAAATAATAAGGAGCCCTGGTGGCACATTACAGCCTTGGAAACCCTATGGGGCTGTTCTACTCTGTCCTGTTCAGCTGCTATGAGTCAAAATCAACTTGATGGCAACGGGTTTCGTTTTGGTTTACAAATAGTGCCCTACTGGTGACAATGACAATGACGTCAGTAGACAGAGAATAACATTAGTTTTAATTATATGAATCAATAATTGAGTTTATATAGTTATTCCCTGCAAAAATTGCTTTATTCCTCTTTTTGATCATGTATGAGGAGATTTTGAGGAAGCCTGCTACATAATTAGTAACAAATTAAAGTCCAGCATCCTGGAAGTCTGAGATTCTGAAAGCATATTTTCAATATTTTTTAAAAGTGATACAGTCTAAATTGTATCATCTAACTCAAAATAAGTATCCTTTTTTCATGTTATAATGAAGGAATTCAAAAAAAATACAACCACATTTTGTCAGTGGAGCTTATTAGAGCACAACAGATCCTGTATAACCTTGTCAAAATGAAATCAGTTCCAACAAGCACTGTATACAATAAACTGAACAGTGGTACAGCACCTTTTTTCCAATAACGAGCTTTTCAGGTTAAAGGTATGTTCTGTTCTCTAAAAATGCAGTGTACAATAATTTCTAACTTGTCAACCTGTTTTGTTTTGTGGCAGTTTCTCTTTTCAAAAATGGCATTCTGGTCCATTTGGAATGGATTTCGAAGCAAAATTAAATCTAAAGAGTCCCAGAAGCCCAACTTGCTTGTCTCCCTCCAAGGACTAGTGTTGAGAAGGGAGAAAAACTGCTACCATTTAGTCTGGAATCCATATGTCTACTTCTTTCTGCTTTACATCACTACCTCCCAAGGGTGGTCCCAGGATAATCAAGAGACCCTAATGGAGAGGCAGAAGAGCTAGAATTGGCATATTATTAGAAGCGTTAAAGGAAAAATGTCTTTTTGATAGAAACCTATTTGCACATCTTTACCTTAAAAATAATAACGCATTCTTTTCCTTACTGCTAATTGCATTGTCATTGGAAACAATGGTAAAAGGAAAAGTTTACTGTATTTGCTTTTACCTATGCAGAAAAGAAGGGTGTTTATCTGCTCCCATTATGTTCACCTACATGTAGCAGCTTATTTAGAGTATGGTACGAGAACGGATCAGCATTAAGGCTCTTTTTCCTTAAACGACAACCACCAGGTTGGCAAGGCCTCAACTCACCAGTGCTTGCCTCCACCTCGAGAGTCATACACTAACCTCATCTGCTTCATAAAAAGGAACCCTTGTAAAAATTAGAATTGAATGAATCCCTTTTCATCCTTCTGATAGCTTCCACTGGCTTCACATAAGAAACAGAATCCTTACAAACACACACACACAAAAAGACTGTTCTTGAGAAATGAAACGCACTGCAAGTTTAAACTGTAGGCGGTAACCGACAGTCCTACGTAATTACAAGAAAAGTTTATGAATAAAATCAGCCTGTTATTAGGGAAAAAAGGGTACGTTTTTTTCATTTAAAACACTTTTTTACATTCAAAACTGACAAAAGTAATGTGGAATTTAAAGTAGAAAAATAAAACACCTTTCAAGTGGATGATCCTGTATTGCTTAGCTCCGCCTACTACAATACTCTGAATTCTTTCTACTTAAAAGTAAATCAGATATTTGGTCAAAAACTTGCAGTTCTGTGCAAGTTTCCTATGGGAGAGTATTTTTGTCACCCATCAAAAAAAAAAAAAGGTAATCAAATACAAATATACAAAGGGAAGTGTGATATAATTAAAACAACAACAACATAGCAGTCCAATCTATTTCAACTCATAGCGATCGTATAGGACGGAGTAGAACTGCCCCATAGAGTTTCCAAGGCTGTAAATCATTATGAAAGCAGACTGCCACATCTTTCTGTGGAGCAGCTAATGGGTTTTCAACCGCTGACATTTTGGTTAGCAGTTGAGCACTTTAACCACTGAGCAACCAGGGCTCCTTGTGATATAATAGTAACACTAACTGAGAAATATGGATATCTGGATTTTTCATACAGGCTCTGATATGAAATAGGTAAGAGATATTTAGTACATAATTTAACTTCTATGTATCTATGCCTTCTTATCTAAAACAATGAAGAGTTTGGACCTGGTCATTCATATAAATTTTTATGAACCAGGTTCTTAACCAGTGGTGGGTCACAGTTGATCTTCTGTCCCCAAAGCACCTTTGCTCAAGAATACTGTAAACACAAACCTTTTTGCAAAAGACTGCAGAACATTCACAGAGAGCCTAAATATCTTGGTTCAGATTCAAAAATGCAGTGAAGTAAATCCACATGGTGCCTCATATTATAAATCAAATATCTCTCTCAAATTTAGAATACCTTCACGTGTACCTAAAAAAATTGATGATAATCTGAATGTGATAAACAAAATTTCAATGTCAGTGAACATTTTAGGAAAGAAAAGTTACTCTTTGTATCAAGTCATCTGTATTTAAACTTAGCTCATGATTAAAACCTCTCTTAAACTTTGTCTAATCTTATTTTCTCCAATTTTCATCTTTCATTCTGTAAAATAGTTGCTTATCTCATGCTAGGTTACATATTCATGCTACAGTATAGATTTGAAGGTCCCTATGTGGCACAAATGGTTTGCTCTTGACTGCTAACCTAAAGGTTGTTGGTTCAAACCCATCCTGTGGTACCAGGGAAGAAAAGGCCTTACAGTCTGTTTCCATTAGGTTACAGCCAAGAAAACCCCTATGAATCAGTTCTACTCTATCACATGGGGTCCCCATGAGTCAGAATGAACTCAATGGCAACCAACAACAACAACAGCATATAGATGTATTGTTCAGGAAATTACTAGAAATATTTCCTGATTATCTTGATTTATTTTTTAACCAACATACAAATTCCATAAAAGAGTACAATGAGTCCCAGAATGCTGAGACAACTATTCTTTGGGCATAACTAAGGGGCACTACCTTTTTTGAAGGGACAGGAAATACAATGCCACTAAGGTCTTAAAACATCGAAAAATGGACATTAAACTGCAACTGGAAGTTAATACACAGCATTGGAATTAGTGAATTCTAATTTTCACATACTTGCTTGTTGACTGATAATTTTTATAAGGCTGTAAAATGCATTCAAATACAGTACTTATTATTGTAATACTAAAGTTTAGCTATATGCAAAATAAAGGAAATATGAGAAACTTTCAAAGATTATAATAAACTTGGTATACTATAATTTAAGAAAACTGACAAAGGCTGTTTGCAGCTACTTTTGATGCATATATATAAATAATAGATCCACTTCAATACGTCAGTAGAAGATAATCTATAATAAAGACTAAGAATATGGTACAACAGAATTATGAAGAAGCAAATATTGAACTCCTCTTTTAATGTCACCTTATATCCCAGCAGGAGCCCTGGTGGTACAGTGGGAAAAGCTATCAGCTGTTGATCTTTTGGTCAGAAGTTCGAACCCACCAGCCGCTCTGTGGGAGAAAGATGTGGCAGTCTGCTTTGGTAAAGATTACAGCCTTGGGGCAGTTCTACTCTGTCTTATAGGGTTGCTATGAGTCAGAATTGACTGGACAGCAACAGGTTTTAGGAACTAGGGATGCAGAGGTATTCATTACTGATAGGATCCCTGCTTTTTAGGGAGTCATAATCTAGGGCACAAACAGAATATATACACATGTATAGATACATACATACATATATACATATATAATACAAAAAAAAAAACAAAAGCAAAAAATCAAACATTGCCATTGAGTTGATTCTGACTCATACGACCCTATAAGACAGAGTAGAACTTCCCCATAGGTTTTCTAAGGATTAGCTGGTTAGCAGCCAAACTCTTAACCACTGCATCCTATTGGGCAGCTCTTAACCACTGCATCCTATTGGGCAGTTCTACTCTGTCCCATAGGTCCTATGAGTCAGAATCAACTCGACGGTAATGGGTTTGGTTTTTTTCTATACATACATATATGCATGGAGCCCCGGTGGTGCAGTAGTTAAGAGCTCAGCTGCTGACCAAAAGGTTGGCAGTTCGAGTCCATCAGCTGCTCCTTGGAAAACTTATTGAGCAGTTCTACTCTGTCCTATTGGGTCACTATGAGTTGGTATCAACTGGCTGGCAATGGGTTACATACATGCAATATGCAATTAAAGATGCAAATAAAAAAGTAAAATGCCACATAATGATAGATGCTCTTCAGAGATTTAAAATGAAGTGACATGTAACTGGGGCCACTTTAGACTGGAGTGGACAATAAAGGCCTCTCTGGGACGATTCATTTACTCTGATATCTGAATGAGAAGAAACCAGACTCGTTAAAATCAGGATCCCTGACATCATTCCTCACCCTAAAAAGAGAATAAGCTTGATGATTTAGAGGAGCTGAAAAATGGCCAGGGAGACAGAAGTGAGTACAGGGAGAGAGATAAGAGACGTCATACACGTAGATCCCAGCCATATTATGCAGAGCTTGCTAAACCAGTGTAATAAAAATGTGGGTTTTACATTAAGTATGATGAAATGTCTTTGGAAAAATGTAAATGGTGAACAGACATGAAGTGATACACACTTAAAACATGTACGTATTGCAGCTGTGTGGGAAACAGATTGAAGGGGTAGACGTGTGGCAACAGGAAGATGACTTGTGGATGAATACTATTCTATATATGTGTTATTTCTGAGGTAAACTATCCTGGAAACATAAAAACAAGAAAATATCCTATCTTTCATCAGAATTTATTTCAAGAGACACAAGAACAAATAAAATAAACCATAACTGTCTAATGATACTTTAGAGATACCAAGTCAGTAACTGTGATAAAACTGATTGGCATGGCAGAAATGTAAGCAAACTTTTTATTCCATTTCACTTTCTACTATGATAATACTAGTTATGGAAAATTTTACTTGTCTTTATAGGGTTGGAAAGGTGAAATTTCCTAGAAAGCAAAATATGTACATGTAAAGAAAAGTGAAAATGTGGAAGAATGTATAAAGTTTTTCAAAGTAAATGTAGCATGAGATAAGATAATGAAAAAGTGATAAATTGTCATAAAAGTTTATTCACATGAGTAGAAAAATAATGAACTAATGGTGTAAGTTAGAGCAGTAGCAAAATGACTTTAAATGTCATATAAGGATTACTATGGTAATAGAAACAGTAAGCTTTAAGAGGGATGAGGAATATCATAAAAATCTTTTTGGAGTAGTGCATTTCATCTCTGTTATGACTGTCTGAGTCAACCGGAGTTCTCCACTGAAGCTCTAATCTGACTCCCTGCTTTTCTATAATCTGGAACTGTTAGAGTCAATGCAGCTACTGGTAGGAGAAAAGAGTTACTTGCTTTCTTTATGTGTGTTTCTGAATTGCTTCCCAAATCCTGGGGGGGGGGGGGGGTCTGAGGCTGTAGGTGATGCTAGAAATACAGCAATTCTGCTTATCTTCTATTTTGAGGAGTGGTTATGATTCTCTCTAACATAAAGGGAAATACAACACTTGGGGAAAATTGACAAGGAAGGAGATGTTTAGGATTTGGGGAATGTTGTAATTTGTGTTTCTAACTCTCTATAAATATTTTTCTCTAAATTTCCCAGGTACTAGTTTGGTGAGTAGCATCTGAGGTCTTAAAAGCTTGTGAGCAGCCATCTAAGATATAACTATGGGTCTCTATTCATCCAGAGCAAAAGAGAAAGAAGGAAATTAAAGGTGCAAAGAATAAACTAGTCCGCAGAGCTAATAGCCTACACAAACCATGGCTTCACCTACCTTCCTACCAGAAAAAAACTACACAGTGCCTGGCTACCACTACTGACCAAGTTTTGACCAAGGACTTAATAGATGGTCCCAGATAGATCGGGAGAAAACTGTAGAACAAAACTCAAATTCCTAAAAAGAGGCCAGTCTTACATGACGAGTAGAGACTAGATGAGCCCCTTAGATTATTGCCCTGGGATACCTTTAAACTTGGAACTCAAACCATTCCCAGAGATCATCTTTCACCCAAATGACAGATTGGCTCATAAATAATATTACCTCTGAGTACTGTGCTCCTCTAAATAATCATCTAAATGAAACCAAATGGTAAAGCATTTTCCCTAGACCAAAGACTAGATGGTAAGGGGAAACCAGTACACAAGATTAAGGGAAACAGAACAACCAGAATGGAAATAACAAGAAAGCTGATATATTGTGAAAAATGTATCCAATGTCACTGAACAATGTGTATAGAAATTGTTTAATAAGAACCTAATTCGCTGTGTAAACTTTCACCAAAAACACAATAAAATTTTTTTTTAATTAAAAAAAAAAAAAAGAGATGTCTCTAAAAAGTGGTTATCTAGAAGACAAAACATGAATCATACTTAAATGATTCTGATTTACCCCTAGACATGTAAGTCTATTGGAGGGAATGTCCTTTTACTCTGCTAGAACAAGAGACCCAGATTAGCTCTCAATGGAATGTATGAAGTACTCAGTCCTAAAGTGTGAATCATAATTATTTTTTTTGATGTCCTGCGTGTAGGCACAGCAACATACGAGAACGGTTGAAGAGCATTTTGCGGAACGGACAAATTCGAGATTGGGTGAAGTCCGGGGCTGCATCACAGGAATCCTAATTTTAGAAGAGATGCAGCATATGTTGACTCCTGGAAGCAGCTCAGAGGAAGAAACTGGAGATATTTCTTTAGCTTTTGTCAATGAGCCAGATTTATTGCTTGAGTATCTGCCCCCAGAAAGTGCCCAGGGACCTTTATTGGAAAGGAGGCCAATAAGGTATCCCGAATGGTCTTCGGATGCCTATAACCCCAAAGAGAGGTTAAGAAAATACACCTCTTGGTAATGGGAAATTTGAAAGTTCAGGAACTTCAAGTGCTATTTCACTCCCAAGCTGAAGGACTAATAGAATCAGAATACCTTTCTAGGGTCACTGAGACCCAAGTCTCTGATTACTCTAAAAAAAAAAAAAAAAATTTTCCCCAGGTGCTATAAGTTTCTAAGAGTTTCAAAAGAGTTTTTTGATGACAAATAAATGAAAGGACTGAATTACTTCCAACCCACAAAATTAAATTAGCCTGACGCCATTAGTAACAGCATGCAACCATTTCCTGTGTGATACATAGGTATCTGCTATGCTCTCTTTATGGAAGACGCAGGCCTGGATTGTCTTTAATTGGGGAAAAATATATTTTCTGGAAATCCGTTGAACTTGATGCTGCATTAGAGAAAGAAAAGTAATATAAATTTTATCATTCTCTGTATGTTACTAGTTAGCCACACTGTTGAATTTTTAAGATCTATATTGCTTTAGCTGGTAAGAATTTAGAATTTTCTTGTCCTTCAATAGGATATTAACCTAATTTATGCTCTGGGTACCATTCAGGGAAGACTATGGGAGGTAAACTGTATTCAACTCTTGGGTGAGCTTCCTACCAGAGCATTGGATTGGAATTGTTTTTTGTATAATAAAGGCTAATAATATTATAATAATAATAGCAGTAATTTATTGCTCATCTATGTCCCTGGTACTGTACTGGGTACTTCCATTCATGATGTAAGCCATTTGTTTATGTATAATCAAGAAGTGCTATGTTACTATTTTTTAAAAATTCCAGACATGCCCATTACAAGCTCAGATTCTGAACATCTACATAATTATATGTCCATCTTTCTATACCCCTTCTACTTTGTATTATAATCATTTGAATGCTTAACTTATCTCCCATATTAAAGTATAAACTATTCACCTTTGCATCTCTCACAGTGCTAGTGCCCCTTCACTCAGTATATAAGTACTAAATATAGTTGGTGAATGAATAAATTTTCCTCTTGATCAAAGTCCTCCAAAAGTTAAGCATAGCAGTGGAATAGAATATTTCAAGGCAGTTAAAAATACAGAAGTAATCAGTCATTCCAATCAAATAAGTAAATAGTATAATATGAAAGATAACAGGAGATTTCAATATTTTTGTATAGAAGCAAAAACGAAAAAAAATTATTGTGCTCACAGGAAGTAATAACTATGGCTGCCAATTTAGCAAATTAATTTTTCCACTGCTAAGCTTGTTAATGAAAAAATGTTACTTTCTCTCCTAAAGGAACTTCCACAGTGTGAACATCTCATAAGTACAATGTTTTATCCAACAGGTATTTGTATGCTGACTTCCATTAGGCCTTTCTTTGAGGTAAATTTTAGACTGCCAGTTTCAAACTATCATCTGTAGTTCTAAAGCTGAAATTTGCAAAGGTGCAATTAGGAGGGGTCAAAAAAACCCACCAGTGTCCATAATACAAAATGCCAGTGCTGTTAACAAATATGATAACATTTAAATAATGCACTTCCATTGACACCCAAAGAATAAAATCTAATCATTAGTATGTCATCTGGATAGCAGGTGATTTCACAGGAAAGTGCTCAGACCTCACTTTAAGAATCAATATAACCAAGGCAACTCTGGGACAGAGTCAAAGATACGGGTCTCAGCTCATGCAAAACTCCTTCTGTGCTAGAGCTATATTAAATTATCACAGCTAATGTAAAATCAACCTTGGTGTAAAAGATAAAAGGGTAAATTTCTCACCAATGATAACTTATCACGCCATTCCTAAACGCACACAGCATTCATTATAAATTGAAATGCCACTCAAATTTCATCATTTAGTAGGGTTTTGAAACAGCCAAACCATTAACAGGAGAGAGTAGCTTTTATATTTATACAACCAGTGACTAATGAAACATTATATCCAGTGTGCAAAAAAGGGGGGAACTTTATTTTCTAACGAACCCAATTGGAGACCTTTAAACAGAGTGTAATAATATGGTTTCACTGTTTCATCCAGCCTCTTATTACTTGTGTCAATAATCCTAGGTAAACTATTGTTGAACTCCACAGCATTTATCTAGCAGCATGAATAGCATTAATCCATGGGGTGCTTTTGATGAACTGTAGTTCAAGAAGCGAAGCCAAAAATTACTTCTTACAAAGTGCTTAAAGAAGTATTTATGAGAAATATGTCAACTGCCAATAGCTAAAAGTAGTTTGGCTATTTAGGAAATCATGCTGTTGGCTATGTTGCCTAGTTCACAAACACTGGAAAAACATAAATTTTACCCACTAGAATTACCTTAAAAAAATGAATGACATACTTTTCATCTAAGTATATATGTATATACACATAGTCACCTCCTTCTAATTCTCTACATTTTTTATGTCACATTGCTTTTGACACAATGTGTCATGCTATACAACATGTCCCCAGTTTATATTAGGTGAGTAACTATTAGGTGAGAGAAGTACTTAAGAAAGTTAAAGGCGAAATTGATTCACTGTACTTTAGTTATATCACTGAACATCCCAGTCAGCATAAACTAAAAGCTACTTTTGGATCCTTCTCCAAGGATCTAACTTACTGTCTTGACACGCACTCAGTGGTTAAGCTTTCTTTGGCATTAAAACTTGCAGGGTGTGTCTACAGAAACTCATCTAATTTAATTCCAATTGATCATTCTTATTTGACTAGGTAATATTTCCCAAATGTTGAATTTTGCACAATCCATGAGATGCTAGATGTTGAACTCTCGGCTCAAGTAGTTTCAAGATATTTGTGTGGACACAGTCTAATCATCATGTATTTCGCTTTTTCTATCCCACCAAAGTGGTATTAAGAATTGAGAGATTTTAAACACTAAGGCCATTTCAATACAGTAAAGTTTTCTAATGACTTAATATATCATTTTTCCTCCAATTTTGCCTGCATTGTAACAAAACAAGTGCCTGACAAAAATAACACAAATTGGATTGATACTTTTCCCTGAAATTAAAATCTGGGGTCTAGAATTAAACTTTACAAAGAATTAAGCTTTATCTCAAAAAATTCTTTTTGGGGAAAATCTACAACTAACTCAAGCCACTTACAGTATTCTATGATTAGATTCATAGGCATGATATCAAATAAACTTAACCATTCAATAATTCCTAATATCTACTTACTTTCTTACAGCAATGCATTTTACACAATACTAGTTCAGAATACAGTAATATTGTGTAGAACACAATACTACGCTCAGAAAAGGTTTCCTTGGTTTAAATATAAGTGGAAAATGTTATATTCTCCAGTGCTTTTTTCCCTTGGAGATTCACAATGCACCGTAGTGTATAAATATACTCAGAGAAGTCTTGCAATAAAATAGCCTGCCTAATGTTATTTATCCCAGTATATATCAATCTCACAGAGGTTCATTTCCATCTAACCATATGTTAATACTACCCTATCAACAACTCAGTGTGGCCTTTCGAAGTAGGGAAACACAGATATTCTCTTCACTCTTCGGTACCAATATTTCCTTCTGCTATTTTGTTGTATTATAGTATGAGAAAAGTGCAGTCAAGAGACAATTGTTTGTGGAAGCTTCAAATTACCATTCATGAAAAATTAATGCTGTTATCATTAGTATTGTACATCTTATCTTTGGTGCATCTCAATGAAATAACTATCACCCTTTGGGAAACCAGTTATAACAAATTATAAAACATATTGTATCATAATATGATCAAAATAAGCTTAAGAGAAATATTATTTTCATGATTCTGTTAGAACTAAAAGCATTTGTTTGTAAAATTTAAAGTCATCACCAAGAAATATACAAATAAATATATTAAAAGAAAACTTCACAGAAACAATTTTTATCTTTAGTGTATGCTATAATTTTATTAGCCTGGCTTGGAACATAGTAATCATGAGTCTTGGATACATTTATATATATGAGAAATCCTCTGGGAAAAAAAACCCAGAAAGCCTGTTTAATTTTGTTTATTGTTCTAAATATTTTGGTAAATTTCAAGTTTTTCAGGTCATTCATTATTTTTATATAATGTTTTAATGTTTTCAAAATGTACTCACCATGTACGATGAGAACATACTCTGCGCTGCTTTGGCCAATGGTGTTTGTGGCTTCACATCGATATGTACCATTATCCGTTTTGTTCAAGAAAAGAATGTTTAATTCCCTACCACTCACAACCATTCGGTCAGGATCTGGTAATTCTCCTCCATCCTTTGTCCACAAAACAGGTTCTGGCCTATTGGATTCAAACATGCATACAGATAAGAAAAATAAGAAAATTTACATAGTCTATGAATTAAGTTAATTAAGCAATTAATATTTAACACGTATTTTGTGCATAACCAAATGCTAACTTCTATAAGGTACTAAAAGAAGCATTATCATGTACTCACTTCAAAAGAGTTGTAAGTATGGCAAATATAATTTAATTTTATTCTAATGAATTAAGCAGATTTGTATTAAGGGGGAAATTTGTTGAGTCCCTGTTATAGTCATGCTGGTGCTCTGCCTGCTGTTCAGGTCCTGCTGCTAACCATTCACAACTGTGACCCCTTTGGGGGATGAACCTTGCCCTACTGGAGCCACTTCCTCCAAGCTACCTGGAATTAACACTCATTTGTGGCCACAACTGAGAAACAACTTTGTCTAAAAACACCTGGAGCTTCTCCCCCTGAGCTCCCTTACTTTTCTCACTTGACTAAAGATTTTTCCCCACAGTCCTCTTTTAATAAAATACTTTCAAAGAATTTCTGTCTCAATTGCTTTTAAGAAAGAAAGAAGGGTAAGTGAACCATGGGGGTCTGCCTTTAAGGATTTCAGTCTTTTATAATTGTTAATGATAAATACGGTCATTAATAATATGTGATATGGCTGCTTAACCAAAAGGTCAGCAGTTTGAATCACCAGCTGCTTCCTGGAAACCCTATGGGGCAGTTCTACTCTGTCCTACAGGGTCACTATGAGTCGCAACTGACTCAACGGCAACAGGTCTGTTTGTTTTTTTTCTGTTGCTGTTGTTAGTACATCATTTACTTGGTCTGACTCCACAGTTTCATACTTCCTCCACTCTCCTGCTACCTAACAAGATAAATATTTTCCTAGTTCTTCTATGTTAAAATTTTCTAATTTAAACATAATTTTACCATGAAGTTGAAAATTATTCTAAAAAATGCTTTAGATATCTGTTTAATTTGGTAAAAATAATGCCACCACCACCACCACCAATTCACCATTTCTATACACTCCAAATTATACCCCAAAATCCAAACTGTCATGATTTCCATCTCCCCATATTCATAAGCTTACAGTCACATTTAAAAGCATGTACATATGTAAGTCAATTGAGGCATATATTTTTAAATTGTGTATATAAAAATGTAGTTGGAGACCTGGACAAATAATTAAAGTTGTCAATCTGAATTTAAAAATTTTATTTCCTAAAAAAATAATTGTCCATTTTCAGAAATAATAAAAAGAAAACTGCAAAAATGGTTGTTAGCAAGAGGTTGTGGTGGTGGTATAAATCACTACTGGTATTGATCATGGCAGGATTCTTGATCCTACTCTGCGGTAAATCTTCAAGTTGGTTAAGGAGTTAGCACCATAAGATGCAGTTATAATGAAATGGAGATTAGAATTTATGCATAGATTAAAAATCGCCTATACATATTCCCAATTAATATTTAAAATGTTCAAGCTTCTTAATGTCACCATAAAAATATTAAGTGGTTTAGCAAGTCTTGATACATTTTGTGCTTCATTTTAATGAAGAGGGCCCCTAGACTTTCTCTAATTGGAACCCAGAAATGATTGAGTTTCTTGCTGCAAATGAATAACAATCTTCCCTGTTGTTCAGGCATCCAAAGGAGATCGTTTTAAAAGTGGCACCAGTCTACAGTTTCTGTGTTATAAGGGTGAAAAAGAGTAGAAGTGAGACACTAGGAGTGACAGGACAGAGAAAACAGCACCAGATGTGAGACGATAATGCATACCAGTCTGCAGTGAGAACATTAATATAGTCAACCTGGAGAGTTCCCTTTTAAAAGCCTCGATAATTAAAAGATGGAAATCTTCCATACGAGATGAAATTTGATTTATGCTTCTGTCTGCCAAATCTATGACATTAAAACTATATTTCATTTTCCTATGCACCTAAAACCACTTTTGCAACAGTTTCTCCCTAAGGCCACAGAGAATATTCAGAAAATAAAAGTGAAAAATGAAACCAAATATGCTCATGTATGTAATCTCATGTATTCTAAAGCCTTAGTGAAGTGATTTATATCTTAGCAGGATTTTTATTATTATTGTTCTCAGTGTCTTGTTTTGTACACATCTAATACGAGATTCCTCAGAACTTTTAAAAAACTCCTTAGTTATAAATCGGCACAGTGATTCAAGCACTCGGCTGCTAACCAAAAGTCTGGTGGTTCGAACCCACCAGCCGCTCTGTGGGAGAAAGATGTGGGAGTCTTCTTCCATAAGATTTACAGCCTTGGAAACCCTATGGGGCAGTTCTACTCTGTTCTGTAGGGTTGCTGTGAGTCAGAATGGACTCGAGGGCAGTGGGTTTGGTTTGGTTTGGGCTTAGTTATAAATTAGTGTTAGAAAAAATTGGCACATTCCATCAGATCTAATTAATTAATGTCTTGATCAAGACATAAACCCAATTAATAATTTTCACTGAAGTCAGTCCTTGAGGCCTTTATTCTGTAAGATTATGTATGCCAGGATTACAGTCAGTCTAATTCTCCCAACTGTTTGTGGGATCATTCGCTCCGTAGTTATTGAAGAGAAGGAAAATTTGCTTTGCCTTCATATCTCTCATCCTCTTTCAGGACCATGACTGAGCTGAGGAATGAACAAGTAGTTCAGATGGAAAAGTAGGTTCCACCAGAATTCCTCTGGTGTCCTTGAAGAAGTCAACAAGAGTAAAAAGTTGACTTTCAAAAATTGGGATAGATATACTTTACAGGTCCTCCCTTTTCTTCAATGACTATGTCCCTTTTGTGTTCTGCATTGTCTTTTCTTTCCTAATCACAGCGTACGTCAGGCTCTAATACTAAAATTAATGTTATAAATAATTAAACTTACATTTCCTAAATGATAGAAAACCAAATATAAATCAGTGTAACAGCATTCATGTAAACATCTTATTCTGCTCAAAGCAAAAAGAGAAATCTGCAAATATTCACGTCCTACATGTACTAGGTTGAGTTGTGTCCCAGAAAGATATGTTCAAATCCTACCCCCCTTATGTGTGTGAATGTGACCTCATTTGGAAACAGTGTCTTTGCATATGTAATCAAGTTAAGATGAGGTCACCCTAATCCAATAACTGATGTCATTATGAAACACAAAGACCAAAAGAAAGAAGAATGCCATGTGAAAAAAGTAACACAGTGATTGGAGTGATAAATATCCAAGGAATGCTAAGGATTGCTGGCAACCACCAGATTCTAGGAGAGAGGCATGGAACGGATTTTCCCTCAGAGCCTCCAGAAGGAACGAACCTTGCTGACACCCTGATATTTGACTTCTAGCCTCCACAACCGTGAGAAAATAATTTTCTATTGTTTTAAACCACCTAGTTTGTGGTAATTTTTTTACAACAGCCCTAGAAAATGAATACATTACATATTTCTTATTATAAGACAGAGCAGGGACTTAAGAGTTAATAATGCTGTGCCTTATGTTCCATGTAACCACATGAAGCTGCCTCCTGGCTTTTTTCCAGTTTAGAAATTCCACAGGTGAGCAGTAGATACAATCGAAATTTATATATCATGAGCATTTTTTTTTTTTAAAGTTTACTTTTCCTCTATATCTTCTGGTATTTTCACTGTAAAGAGAAGGTGGTATGAGTTACACAGACTTCTTGGTCTCTTGCACTGTTTTCAGCAAAAACTTTTAAATCAAGAAATTTACTGAAGAGCCTGCATAAAACTTTCAGTGTTTATGCTATCAAATATTTAAAGAAAGGGCAGGACAAAAAGTACGTTTAAATTAATTGACAGGTAGCTTTGAAAGGAAGTTCAAAGTTGAAGATGTTAAGCTTATTGAGTTCAGGGAAGAAGGATCCTGAGAGAACTCTGGACAAGTCAGCTCCCAAATGCGTAGACTAAGATCACATCCTTTAACCATAGCCCAAACATTGCCAACCAAGTGAGGAGGAAGAAGAAAAAAAAAAATAGAGAGAGAGAGAAGAGGAAAAAGATTAGAATCTGGGATTGCTTGCTCCTATTTTTATTTAAAATATAAATACAAAGCAAGCTCTGGAAGAATTAGAAGAGATTACTTGTGGGGCTACTTATTGCATTGACTGTTTCAAATTTAAAAAATATACAAATAATTATTTTGTTACTGAGGATCAAATGAGATGTTTCTGAACGTAGTTTATAAAAATAACATTTTACATATATGGAAAGTCATATTCTTTGTTAAGTATTATAAAACTATTGCTCTAGGCCCTTGGGGAGCACATCAAACTGTGATTTTTCTCTTGATTTGATTGTCGTGCAAATTAATTGTAATGAAATGTGTTTTCTTTTTACTTCTGATATTGATTTCTTACTTTTTATGCATATAATTCTTAAAACTTCAAATTATTTTTCATATCAGCAAAGTTAACCTTAAGTGTTTTACTTATCACAATATAGACTCATTTTAAAACAATCAATAAAACATTTTATGTGTCTGCTTGTCTTCATAGACCTCATTTTGCTGTAAGGGAAAACAAAACTTCAGAAACGCTTATAGTCGAGTAGCCTTCAATAAGTCTCAATGGCTCTAATTACCAGAAAATGATCTACTCTTAAACTTAAATCTTAAGACAGATAAGAGATCAATGGAGTTTTGTTGTGGTTGTTAGTTATACCTACCTATACATTCTTGACCAGGCACTTCATAAATTTCTGTAATTATCAAACAATTATCTATAAATTTCCCAGTTTTTGTGCAACTTTTTAAAACAGACATTATGAGGAAAATAAAATAAGTTTCTTATCTGTGTGATATAATGACATATGTCATAAACCATAATACTTGGCAGGATGTACTAAGCAACGTACTCACTGCTGTCGAGTCAAGATCTGACTTATAGCGACCTTGTAGGACAGAGTAGAACTGCCCCATAGGATTTCCAAGGTTGTAAGCTTTATGGAAGCCAACTGCCACATCTTTCTCCCACAGAGCTGCTGGGTTTGAACTGCTGACCTTTCAGTTAGCCAAGTGCTTAACCACTGTACAACCAGGGCTCCTTAAGCAATATAAATGGCTTATAAAAGAGTATACATTTCATGACTTATGGATACAGGCATTGCCATAGGCTTTATAAAAGAGATAATTATTCACTAGTATCTTTAATTATGAAAGGATTTTGATTGGTAGAAATGAAAGAGGCCAGCTCAGGTGTAGTAAGAGCCCTAGGTAAGATGCTTGCTCTGCAGAGGCCATGTTACTGAGTGGATGACTTTTACTACGGTGAATTCCAGGCAAAGAGAATAGGGTTAGTAGATAAAATCACTGTTGACAAATCAAGAAAGGGTAACATTAAAGGCACTTGATATGATAACTCAATTGTGGGAGAAATCAAATCAAATGCCAAGCTATAAGTTGATATTAAGGAACAGAAAGATGTATGTTCATAAGTAACTTTGCTGAAGACAATCTGTAGGACAAAAGGCTGAACATGGAAAATTATATTTTTAGTATTATACTGGAAGGGTGATGGTGCCATGTTAATAGGAAGAGAGATAGGGAATATTCTGGACATAAAAAAAGAGTATGAACAAAAAAAGAAATATGAAAGTTCAGGGTAGATTTGGGGCAAATATCTGTACATTTAAATGAGGTAATAAAGGGTCTTGAATGCCAGGCCGAAGAGTGCAGGCTTTCTTTAAACACGAAAATACATTCTTATGACTTTTGAAGAGTATTCCTGGTCAGGATTTCCTTTAAGAATATTAACGTGAAACACCTGGAACAGAAAATTTGTAAAAAAGAGATACTAATATCCTACATGAAGTTGAGGTAATAATAAAAGAAAGCAGGGAATAGATGATAGAAGAGCACTTGGAAAAGTAGGTAAGACATTTCTGGAGCCAGAATATGCATGGTGTTAAGGAGTGAGAGGACAAATCTTGTCTGGGCTGTTGAGTCTATATAATAAGAACAATGATGGTGCCAAGAAAGAAAAAATACTAAAACCAACCAACCAGCCAAACAAACTTAAAAACTTAAAAAAATAAACTTAAGTCAGGAAGAAAATGAATTGAGATATGGCAGAAAGGGAAAATTGATGACTTCAGTTAGGGACATGCTGCATTCACGTGCTTAAAAAAAAAAATCCTTCAACAGCAATAAGGAAAAGAAAAATTAGAACTCAGAGGAGAGGGTAGGACTGGAATCTTTCACAGAGAGATGAGAGTCAAGCAAGTATTCAAGCTCAAGAAGAAAACAAACGAGCAGATTACTGAATGTCTTGGAATACTTTCACTTAGATGATGAGAAAATTAAGACATGAAGAACAAGAGGTATAAGTGAAGTCAAAAGAGAATAATGTCATATAAGCAAGAAAGAATCTCTTTACAAATTCATTGACTTAAATGTTTACATTTATAACCCATTCAATACCTTGACCCTTCAGTTCTCTAACCCCTCATGTCCAAGAATTATTTTGTTAGCCCCACCTCAGTCATGGTCACACATTGACCTCTGTCATCATCATTACTTCACTGCCTTAAAAATTTCATTTTTTTTTTTTTCTCCAATCACAAACATTCCATATTTTCAGCTCTCTGCTTGATTACAGAGCCCTGGTGGCACAGGCTGCTAACCAAAATGTCAGCAGTTCCAATCCACCAGCCACTCCTTGTAAACCACATGGGGCAGTTCTACTCTGTCCTGTACGGTTGCTATGAATCGGAATCAACTTGATGGCAACAGGTTTGTTTGTTGTTTTCCTATTATGTATCATCAACACCTCCTAACTTATAAACTAGCTTATAAACCCCATTTCCCTTTATTCTTGAATCTCCTCCTAACTGTATTTCTCTCTTTAACCAATCTTACAATACTCTCTCTCTCTCTCTCTCTCTATATATATATATATATATATACTTTTTTTTTTTCCTTTTCCATACCCACTGTATTTTTCTGGTTAAATCCCAGCCCTGATGAACCCAACTTTGTCATCTTTTCTGTTCCTTTATCAGAATATCAAAATATGCTATAGGAAAAGAAAATGGCATAACCCAGGTCTTTAAATTCATGATCACATGTTTCAAATGATCACCTGAAAACCATCAAACAATTCCATAATTGGTAGGATTGGTAAATTCACTCGCTCACTCTCTCAGATAATTCTTCTCTTATTTCTTTACACCTTCTGCCTCCCTTCAGCCATTTTCAGCTGAAGAAAACCCTTATACTTCATTAAGAAAAATAAATCATGAAATAGAAACAGTCATCTTCCTGTGAGCATATTTACACACTATATCTGTCTACCCCTCCTCCATTTTAATAGAAATGTCCTTTCTCCTAACCACCTATAAACAAAAACTAATACCTCCACTTCCGCTGTGGATTCCATTTCTACTTGCCTTTTCACCAGATAGTCTCTATCTCTTACCTTATCAATTTTCCCTCCAAACTGCGTGATTCAAAACAATTTGCACTCCACTGCTAACATAAACGTTGGTGTTCAAACCCACCCAGCACACTGTGGAAGAATAGGACTTTGGTGATCTGCTTCCATTAAGATTACGTTTTTTTAAAAAACCTTATGGAATGTTTCTACGCTGAAACACCTGGGGTCACCATGAGTCAGAACTGACTAAATGGAAATGAGTTTGGGGGTTTTGGGTATTGTATAATTCACAAGAGCATACAAATATGCTCTGTAAGCATTCATCTTAAAAAACAGAACAACAAAAACCCTTAACCTTCTTATGTCCTCTTTACATCCAGACTTGTTAAAATAACTGTCTTCATTCAGATATTGCGCTTTCTCAAATCCTATTCTCCCTACAACCCCTTCCCCTCAGGCTTCCACACCTACCATGTCTCTGAAGCTGCTAGTGCAAAGGATTCCAGGAAAGTTCACGTTTTCATTTACAATGAATGTTCTTCTGTCTCCATCTTCCTTGAACTCCTGGCGGTATTAAAGGTAATTAACCTTCCCCTTAAAATATTTTCCTTTCTTGGCTTCCATGGAGCACATTCTATTGAGTCTACTGGATTTTTCTCAGCCTTTTTACTGTTTTTTCCTCCCAACCTCTAAATATTAAAGAGTCTGGGGGTTAGCCATGACCACTCACCTTTTCCTCTGACACTTTCTCCCTGCAGACTTTATCTAATCGTTAAGTCTCTAGGTGCCACAGATGGCTTATATACCTTTCGTACCTCACCTACAAATTTGTATGTGCAACTGTTTACCTGATTTACCCCCTTCGGATATCTGAAAGATGTCTCAATCGCAACATGTCCAAATAGGAAACTTTTGATTATGTACTTCATCCTTCCTTTTTCCTCCCAGGATATGTCACCCAGATGTTCAAGTTCCAAACTGAGATTCCCCACACCCTTATTCCATCCCTTTTCTCCTACTTCCAAACTTTAACTCCTATGCATCACCAGAGCTCTAGCCCAGTTCACTAATCTTTTTTCTGAACTTCTGCAATAGACTCTTAATCAGTTTTTTTTTTTTTTGCCTTTTTATATAGTCCATTTTCTACAGAGTGTCTTGTAAAAATTTAATTCAAAGCATGCCATTTTGATGCTTTAAAACCTTAATGCTTTCCAATGCGCTTTATAAAATCCAAACTCCTATAATCACTGCCCATAAGGGCCTACATGAGCCCTTCAATTTCCCATGCACCATTCTCCACATTATAGCCTATGCTTCAGCCCATAGTGGCTTCCTGTTTGTTCTCTCTTATCTTAGGGCCCTGGTATATGCTGTTCCCTCTTCTGAAACATTTTTTCCGCTTTGTATGACCAGATTCATCTCTTCCCTTAGAAATCAGCAAAAATGTCACCCTTTCAGCAAGCCTTCCCTGACCACTCTATCCCCATTAGACAAGAGTTAGTAGTAGAACCCAGTCACTCCTGTTTCTTTTTTCGCAGAGCTTACTGCAATATGACATCTTATTTATTAGTTGATTTTTGTTTATTCTCTGTCTTCCACCTCTGGAATGTTAACATTTTGAGTACAAGGACCTCTGCCTTTAGTTCACTCAGCATCCCAGGGAGCAAGATAAGAGACGGGCACACAGTTGGAGCTCAGTGACTATGTGTTGAATGAATGGACAAATGAAAGAATGAATGGCAGAGAATAAATAATAATAGAACAATGTCTTGTAGCATGTGTAAGAAGATGAATAACTAAGAACTGAAGTAAGAAACTGATTCATAGGTCAGAGTATAAAATTCAGTGACATCAAATATGGTTGTGATATTCATGCACAATACAAATATGCCAGGATGAAAATCAGCGTATAATCCGCAGACCAAGTTAATTGCGCGACGTAACGGCCTCTTTTTTTTGCCCACAAAGGTACCTTACATGTTAGCAGCCACTCTATACTAGTCTGGTGAGTGAGGGATTCAGGCCTAGTGTTAAAAAAAAAAAAAAAGAAGTTGCCTTCAAATCGACTCTGACTCATAGTGACAGGGAAGAACTGCCCAACAGGGTCTCCAAGGAGTGGCTGGTGGATTTGAACCGCCGACCTTTTCCTTTTGGTTAGCAGCCAAACACTTAACCACTGCACCACCAGGCCCTAGTGTTACTACAACAATAAAAGAGTTGAACAAAGAATCGACCTTCGGTATGGAGTTTGATATATTAACAAGGAAACTAATAAAATGAAAATTAATTATAGGATTTATTTTAGTATTTGTCGTTACTGATGTGGGAAGAGAGGGTAATTGTTTTTAGTACATTTCTTGAAGTCATTGTGCAAAAATGCACATGAAGAGCAATGGCAAAGACAATTTTAAAGTCAAAGTAAATTTCATTACTGTGTATTGAATTATTTTGTGGGTTTTTTTTTAATGATCTGGAGAAATATGCCTCAGGTATTATCATAAAAGTTATTAGGAATGTATGATTAGGTCTACTTATTTCTTCCTTCCATAACCCTTCTAACATAATATTTAAAATAAATCTTTTGGAAAATCTATATCTAGATATAGCTAGTACCATCATTTGTCAAGATAACTTTATCCTAACATTTCAAATACTTAGGGCTGGAATAGTAGGGAGAATTTAAACAGAAAAGGAAAGGAGAGGCTTAAAGGAATCATCCAGGTGAAGGAAACGCTTAAACAACGTCTCTCTTAAATATAAATTTTTCTATTGTGTTTCTAGCCTGTTGACGTTGCTTGTACGGATTCATTTCATAAGTATACCTGTGTACATCTGTGTATATGTCAGAGAAAGAGCAAAATAATTTTTTAAACTTTCTTCTTATTGGCTTCCATTCCCTCTGCTTTTAACGGCTTCTGGATGTGTTCTTCAGATTCTTGCATCATCCTTGTAATTATTATGGGTTAGTCTTTGCTTAGCATGAATACACCATTTCCCATACTTACACAATTCTTTTAAATTAAAAGCAGTGAGGTTTTCTTTTTCTTTAGTTGTTTGTTTTGTTTTCTATCTGCAGTTTGTGAGAATCCCAACGATTTTTGTAGAAAGGCTCAACAATGAAAGTCCCTACTCAAGTATCACCATAAGCTCATCTCTCTCACAGGGCCAAAGGCATTTTAATGCAGTAATAAATGAAGCCAAATTGGAGTGGAAAATTCAAGCCTACTTATTCCATTAAATTACAGGCTGAAACTGTGATTCTGGGTTTATTTACTCACGTAAATTCCAAAAAAATCAGTTATTGAGCTAACATACTGGCAAGTAGGAGGAGCCTCATTAAATTAATGGTTAGGCTGAAATGTCGCAATAGCATCAACACTAACCCATCATTAAATTTAAAAACCCAAAAGCAAATAATAAAATAGAACTCATCTATTCTGATTAATGAGCATATGCTACTTGATTCTTATTTTTTAAGGTACTTCTTACCTCTTACTGTAGAAGCTTATAGTTGAAACAGGAAATAACCTACATGAAAGAGGGTAAAGTGCTCTTTAAGACTTGAAAACGAACTGCTTTTTAGTAGACTAGATGGCATTTTTTGAGAGTGCCTGTGAAATCTTGGACCACTTTTTACTGATAAGGTAGTGCTCATTGATGATTATTTTAATGGTTTTGAGAAACAAAGCAGTCATACTACAAGCTGCTACTATAATTCCAGCCAATTTACGACACAACAAATAAAAGATTATCCCTTGAAGAGATAAGATCGCTATGATCCTGAAGGAGCCACAGATCTTAGCACTGAAGGCAAAATATTCAAGATTGTCCCAAATGCTTAAGATAATCTCTCAAGGACTTTCTGCTAAAGCAAAACAATTACTTTGCCTTATCTATACTTAACAGAATATTAATTCTTGGTTAAAAAATCAAGAAATCTTGAATGAACATCCAATGGCTCATGCAAGGAACACTAGGTCCATTTGTATATGTTTATTAAGTATAAATTCTCTATGATACATTTAACAATGATTATTCTTCAGAAAATACTTTTTCAATTTATTTTTAGTTTAGCTTCTGAAAACCACCTTTGACTAAGCTAGACATTAGAACATTTTTATGTTTTTTAAAACAAGAATTTATTATTCAGAGTGTCTCAGCGTCTACTATTTTATCAACCTGTATACACTATAAGGACTATTTGCTACCATACAAAATACATCTACAAGCATCCTAATCAGTTGTAAGCCTGAAAACCATTTTTATTTCAAGGGTTTGTTCAATAATGGGGCCCTATTTTACATATAAAAGAGTTACTGTACAATCCATTGCTCCCGCCACTATAAAATAGTGCTAATTAACCTTATAAGATCTAGTACTTATGTTAAACAATGTGTCACCATTATAGAAATACTTCTGCTCCGTGACTTGTTTCTTTTCTAATATTAAAACCAATGATCTTGGAAAAGGAAAAGTAAAGTGTACATCATTTATCTGGTATCTGGGGAATTCAATGCTCCATATAAATAAATGCTGAAGATAATTGAAATTTCAGGCTTAACATTTTAAAAATGTATTTTAATCATCTGGATGAAATCCTTCTCAAAGGATCAAACTTTTCAGCATTATTAAACAGAACATTCTCAATGACATTCAACTTTATTTTTTGGAGCTAAGAGCTCATCAGTTTGAACACAATGTTTTGTATAGTGATAGTTATAGAAAAGTGACATGATTAGGCCTTAGCATGTTCTTTCCCTGAATGTTCTAAGACCCAGCTTTACCACAATTGGTGTTACTTAATGCAATGATTGTCAAAGCTTTGAAGCAGTGTCCTACAGTAAGAAATGCATTTTGTAACATTACACAATACACAAGCACATACACATAGGAAATACAAGCTGCTCTCTCTGATGTACTGTGTGTGACCTTTTCTACTCTCTTCTTTTCTCCCATTTGTTCTCTACATTTCCTAGTCTATTATTTTCTATGTTATTTTTTTTTTTAAAGAAGAGCTAGTCTAAATTGATCTCATGGCTCATTAATAAGTCACAACCCTCAGTTTGGAAAAACATTGCATTTTTGAACCACCGTGAGAACTCCTTTGCCTAGAGGTCCTTTAGTCCCTACACTGCAAAGCCATAATACGTTTAAGCTTCTTTGTGGTCACATTACTATCTTTTTCCCTGTATTTGTAATTATCAGTGGCAGTGATCAATTCCATCACTCCTCACCATTTCAGTGACCACAAATCACCATGTTTGCTGATCTTTCTGCTGCCTTTTAAATTTTCTTTCCCTCTTCTTTCACCTTTCCTTGAAGCATCCCACATATTTCTGGTACTCTGAATTTGCAAGAGTCGGACTTTAAGGTCATCATCAATCACTAAAAGATTACTTTTACTATAACTGAAGCCATTTGTAAATGTTCATATTTTATACAATTGGGGGCATTGCTCACATTTATTACTTTTTTCCCTCAATCTCTGAGGTTTAACGACTTTTGGATGATTGAGGTTATGTCTAGAAACGTGAATCAAAATACACTGGACATTGTACAAACATGTGAGATGCAAGGAAAATTTCTTTTAGATAGTTTCTTTGAATAACTGGTTTTTCAAGGAATACAAACTTGCTTAGTTTCACCATTAATTGAAATAACACCAAATATCTATAATTATTCTGAATTCATTTTATTTTTCATGTTTAACTTTTTAAATATATTTTTGCGAAAGTAATAGTCAAAACATTTAACAGCTGATATAGCACAGGTACAGAATAAACCACTCATCAGTAAGTTGTGCTAGTGAGTACCAGAATGATATCAGCTCTAACTCTGACACATATTATGGAAAAGAACTGCAGAAAGAAAAAAAAAAATAGATAAACATTACTGAATGGGACTATGGAACAATGGGTTGTGAATTCTAGTGTTTGAACTTCTTTTAATGTTAAGAGTGATTTTTTGTTTCTGTTATTTTCCTACAATACCATGTTGTTGACTGTTCTTTATGTAAATGCATATGAGATTTTAAAAATCTTTAAATAAAGAGTAAAATGCTTAGATGTAATTTCATAATTGGTATATTAAAAAAAGAACCAAAACAACCCAAACTACAGATTTTTAAACCCATGAGCCAAAAAGTGTATATCCTGAAAATCTGGTAAAAGTATATGACAACACCATTCCACAATGATATCCTAACATATTGAGACATTTTCCTGCAGCATATCCCACTGAACATTTACATAATTCCTCAAAATAATTGGCTTTTTGTTGCAAGAAAACTGCTTACCTGGAAATGTTCAAGAAGTACATTTCCTCCATGGATCTATAATTGTGGTTCTGTAAGCTCTTATGGGACTCTTACAAGACATGGAAACATTTAATTGAAAATGATTGAGTGCCCAACACACCACAGATGCCCAGCCGAAATAACAGCAGTGGAGATTACTGAGAATCAGCTTCTTGTTTCAAAAGCAAAACCAAATATTTTCTATCTTATTTCCAAGATAACCACTTGCATGTTTCCAGAGAGTCAATGTATGATTAAATTTTGAAGCCGTGAGATGGAAGCAAAAGACAATCTGGGCCTCAGGAAAGAAACTCATATAGGAAGGACAGCACATGGACATCTTTTTTTAATTATGGTGACACATAAAACTAATGTCCGATCCTATACCTTTGAAAGCATTTAGGAAGAAGCTGACATCCCTTTAGGCATTAAAACACATGAAAACAAATCCAAGTGCTCTGTAACTTTTATTCTCCGAACACTACAGCTGTGAGAGTATCCATATGATGAGAAGGCCTTCTTAATTTATCCCACCAATTGTTTTGGAGACATATTAATCATAGTATTTAACAAGAAAGGTGTGCTTTTTGCAGAATGTTTTCTTTTGACTTTCTGCTTACTCTATTTACCTTCTAAGTCATTGAACGATGTGTTCACACTTTGTGCTTATAATTTACAAACTTAATCTTCTAAAAATTATATAAAATTAAGAATGTATTATAATCTACTTTTCAAAATAAAAATATTTAACAATAGAATAATTATTACACACTTACACATAAAATCTTGGCAGAAACTATTTAGATATATTTAGAAACTAATTAAGTAATACTTGCTAAGCAAGAGGTCGGCAGTTTGAATCCACCAGCTGCTCCCTGGAAAACCTATGGGGCAGTTCTACTCTGTCCTGTAAAGTCACTATGAATTAGAATCGACTCCACGACAATGGGTTTGGGGTTTTTTTTTGGTTAATACAGGTTGGAGCTGTTTTTTTTCCCTTAACTATCTGATTGAAACATGAGTTTTCCAAGTCATTTATGAGAACTCTTTCATTTTTGACCGCCTCATTGGGTCATTGTAAAAAAGAAAAAGGAAATCAATGTGATAGAAGAAATTAAAAAAACTGAGACATAATCATCAGTGCTGTTAATATAAAAAAGCTTGTTCGCAATCCTGATTCTAACACTTGTCAGCTGTGTGACTTTGAAAGGTCATATACTCTCCATAAGCCTTATTTTCCTTACCTATGAAATGAAAATAATTATAACAGTCTTTGTAAATATTTTATAGCAGGTTGCTGTGTAGTTCAAATATGACAACAAAGAGATAACTTGGAAAACTGTTAAGCACTAAGCCAAAGCAAGGTCTTATTTTTCACAGGCTCTGGATTCTTGACACCTATAAGCCATGCCATTCACCTACTTCTTTAAAGCTTTCCAGATCTTTAGCTTTGGATCTCTGTCAAAACTCACTAACTTGTTACTCCCTTCCACCCCAACAGGTGTGCTCCAGAGTGCAGCCTCGTTCACAACTGTGGAACCAGAACTCCTTCTTCACTCCTTCCAGTTCTTCCAAACTATTTTAAAACTTTTTTTTTTTTTTTTAACCTTAATACCATAAAGGTGCCATTGCTGGGGCTGGGGATATTCCAGTCTCCCATTTCTATTTATTTTGCATTTTACACCCTGACAAGAATTCGTATCTCTGTCTCTCTTGGTGGCTTATTATTATTTAACTCCAAATAAAATAACCACATTAGCAGGCTGGTTTTTTTTTTCCCCCTTTTGAACATGTTTTGGAAGCCACAATTCATTATCCTAGAATTGTATTGTTTTTATGCTTGGGATCCTGAATTTCAGAGTTTGGGAAGACAGTGAACATGATAACTCACTTTCCAGAGTTGCAGTACTAGCTCAAGTATCAGTATATGTATTATATACATAATTCAGACGTCTGAGTCTAAAATTTGACAAAATACACTGCATGCAATTCCTTGAACAAATAATAACTTATCATTATTGTTATTATCATCATCCTTGTGGATATTGCTTATTATGAAATTACTTGGAGCCAGACATTTCACATATTTTTTTCATTAATCCTTAAAATATCTTTTTACTACATTTTGTTTTAATTTTAGAGATGAAAAAATACTAGGTGTGGTTAAGTAACTTACTCAAGATGACCAGGATCATGGAAACGACAGGCTTCTTATTAAAACCTAGGTCTCCACCCCTCTTTCTACTGTACCAGTTTTGGTGCCCAGAGCATGACAAATTAGGCATCATACATGAAAACAAACATAGCCCTCATGACAATTAGATGTCTTGCTAGCTGGCAGGAGAGATGCAAATATTTTGTAAATTAATATCTTTTATATGCATGTACTGTTATGTACATCTTATAGATGTACTAATACTTCTTCTATGGGAGAACGATGTGGCATTCTGCTTCCCTAAAGATTACAGCCTTGGAAACTATGGGGCAGTTCTACTCTGTCCTATAGGGTTGCTATGAATTGGAATCGACTTGACCGCAAGGGGTTTGGTTTGGTTGGTGTCTTGGTTGTTTTGTACTGCTATAACAGAAATACAACAAGTGGATGGCTTCAACAGACAGAAATTCATTCTCTCACAGTCTAGAAGGCTAGAAGTCAGAATTCAGGGTGCCAGCTCCAGGGGAAGGCTTTCTCCTTCTGTTGGATTTGGGGGAAGGTCCTTGTCATCAATCTTCCCTAGTGGAAGAGCTTCTCAGCATATGGACCCCGGGTCCTGGCTCTTACTTCTTGGTGGCATGAAGTCTCCCTGTCTCTCTGCTTGCTTCTCTCTGTTGTAGCTCAAAAGAGATTGGCTTAAAACACAATCTAATCTTGTAGATTGAGTCCTGCCTCATTAACATAATTGCCACTAATCCCATCTCATTAACATCATAGAAATAGGATTTACAACACATAGGATAATCACATCAGATGACAAAATGGTGGACAATCTCACAACACTGGGAATCATGGCCTAGCCAAGTTGACAGACATTTTTGGAGGACACAATTCAATTCATGACAGTTGGTTAGTACATCTTTTTATGTACTAGGTTGAATCTTATGGGATTGCTGTTATTGTGGATCAATCTTCTTATTTCAAAATTCAAATTTTGTCCCATTTTGGCTAGCAGTATTTCACTACGGATGACAATAACGTGGCTCTTTTAACTCCCAGTTTTGTCATTTCATCAGGCTGCAATTGTATTGTGTGGCAATTAGTAAAGCACCTTGGGATTTGTAAAATGGTAAATACTAGGCTGAGAAAACTGACTTGATATAAAACTGTTTTGCCTTAATTTACATTTCATATTTTTTAAAAAGAACTGTAGATTATGCTAGGAAGAAATGTGTTAATGGGTTCTTATCAGATTTCTTCTTCAATTCCTGATCATTTCCAAACTGGATGTACAATCATTTCTCTAAAACACCTCACTAGTTACTGTATGGTATGTGATCTGTCTTGCTCAAGATTAAAATGTTTCTTCTTGTGTAAAGTAGGAATGTTATGTGCTGTGCAATTACGCATACTAGATTAATGCCAAGGGCATAAGAAAAATTACGGTTACTGGAAGGTAAAACAGTAAGTACAACGTAAACATTGTCCTGGATACGCAGAATAATTTATCAATACATATAATTATTTTCTTTCATGGAATAAATGCCAAATATACATTTATTTGACTGAAAATCTCTCCTTGCTTTTTGGAAGTAAATTGACAAAGTGTTAAATTTAGGCTTAAAATGAATGATGGCTTTTCAGTACAGCATGTGGGGGCAGCCCCACACCTTTTAAGGTCATGACTTTAATGTCACATAAAGGCTCCCCCACCCTCCCACCCCCCGCCCACACTATCATAAATGGAGAAATGCTGCAGTCTGAGAGCTGTCTGGGAATTCAGCCAAAGAAAGAAGAGGGTTGCAAAAACTCTGGGGACTTGAAAGAAAAGTAGCTGGCATTAGCTCGGCCCTCACTTTAAACTAAAATTAAAACAATAGCCAGACATGTACAGTAATCTCTCTTTTAAGGAAAGAATAGAATGCCTCTATAGCAGTGTCAAGTGGAACAATTTGGTCCTGGCCCAAGTTATGCAGCTGTTCCATAGGAAAATGGCAAAAGGCTTCCATCCAAAGCAGGCAAATAAGGCATGATTGTTCATAAACAGTCACTAGAGCCCTCACATTTAGAAGAAGCAAAACAATATTAGCATACAGGAGGGCAGGTAAGGCACCGGAGTATCTGAACAAGTTGAGCAACTCCAGCAATTTGTGATTGATACCAAAGATAACAGTGTTATTTTGTCTACTAACTATATTTTGTCTACTCTGCCTAATAACCACAAACAACTCTTTCTTATAGGAAATCAAATGTTGGTCAAGTACTTAAAAGACAAAAAATAGAGGCTTTGTCATGGATTAAAGATATTATTTAAGACAGCTACAAGATACAAAGGAATCATCCATCTCTGATTCTCAAAAGTTCATTAAAGGTAGATCAGGTAAAATGGTAGGCACTAGTGTTCTGAAAGGCAATCCCTGTGTGGCACAAATGGCTAAGCGTTCCACTACAAGTCAAAAGGTTGGCAGTTTGAACCCACCCAGAGCCACCGCCTAAAACAGGGCTAGCATTCTGCTTCCGAAAGGTCACAGCCTTGAAAACCCTATGGAGCAGTTTTACTCTGCACACATGGCGTCACCCTGAGTCGCAACGGTGGTCCTGAAGCCAGTCAGAAGCTAAGCTACAGTGCTGCTTCCCAGTGTGCCGAATAACAAAATGGGAAGCCGGGTGCAATGGCGGCAATGTAATGGAGCAGAACTTTGGCAGTGATTACCGGCATATCCCGTTGGGTATATGTGATATCAAATACTTCATTTTAACTTCCACGCTTTACAGTCTTTTTTGATTCCTTACTAAAATATGGAGCACTTCTCTTTTATGTTTCATTTGGGGGCAAATTAACCAGTAAGCAGCAAGGTACACAGGGGCTTACATTAAGCAAGATAGGCACGGGCTTACTTGTGCTTACTTAGTAATCCGTAGTGCACAATTTCACATGAGTGTGGTAAACCTATATGAAACTGTGCACTATAGATTAGTAAGCAAACACAAAGTAAGCTGTGTGTACCTTACTTATTGGGTAATCTGTCCCTGGCTTCATTTACAAACTCCTGTTTGAAACAAATTTCTTTTGCCATCTCTTCCATTTTTTCTGATTCATTTTCTGAAATGGGTGGTCTTCCCATTATCTTCACTTTGCCTCCACTTACTAACTCCCTGATTAATCCAATTCAATTTGCCTTCTGTTCTCTTCACTTTATTTTTTTTTTTTTTTTACATTCAGTAAGATTTCCTTCTGGGAAAATCCAAAGATTTGTTTTAGTCTTTCTTTGTTTTTTGGGTTTTTTTTAATCCTTTCTGCTTTATCTGGCACTGTTGGAGGCAGAATAAAAACTAAAGAGGGGCTAGAGGTTAGACTGTCATTAAAGAGGTTAATGTCTTCATCTATTGGTGAAGTGGAAATATGGTTACTTTGAAAATGCAGAAGACTTGATTTCAAGATGATTAGGAAGGATGTAAGAAAATCAATGGTCTAAAGGAAGGAAGGAATCAATAAGTTGACTATAATTTTAATGTAAATATTCTGGTGATCTATTGGAAGAGAAAATGGTAACAGGAATAGGATAAAGATAAATTCAAAATAATAAGTTAATATACATTATTGGTGGATCACAGTATATAGAATACTTTGGGATCGATAAGGGTACAGACAGAATATGATGTCTATTTTTATCCCTTATGGAGCTTATGAGTTAATTGCCAGAACATACTATTTTAATTAGAGGCTGCTTTATATGGCAATAAAGTCATATTAGAAATGGACATTGTAGTATGAATTTGACAAGTTTCAAGATAAAGCATAAATATAGAAGCAAGACTGATAAAAGAGGGTAGCAACAGTAAAATGTATCATGAGACTACCTACTTTTTTTCCTCAAAGCATCCAAGAGTTCAGCTTCCGTGATGAAAATTATTGTTTGTTTTTTGTGGCAAAAGTAGGGCCCATTCTTGATTTTCAAAAGTACTTTGGGCTAATACAAGAAGCAATTTAGACTCAACAATTGAAGTATTAGACAATAGTTTAAAGCATCTAAGCGCTAGGCAATAAGTGAACTGAGTTCAAATTCTGACTTACTCATTTAAAAACTGTACTAACAGGGAAAATTGGGTTAACATCATTGAGCTTTAATTTCCTAGTCTGTGAACTGGGGACTTTTTTTTATCTTATTCATAGATCTGCAAAGTGATGCTGATCAGTACCCTTCTGAAAAAGGTGATATTGTCTATTTCCTAAATTTTCTGGCCTTCCTACACTTGAATGAAATACCTTTCAATCATCTGCAGTGCAAAGGATTGTTAACCACATCAAACTTATTCCCAGGTGACTAAAATACAGAGACCCTACAATAAGGCACACTTATTTAATGATACCTGAGCTGAGTGACAAGGACTACTTAAATACTTAATTACATAGTCCTCACAAGAAATCATAAATAAAATGATGTCTTAAATACTGTTGGGAGTGGGCATGAAATCAAACAGATCATTGATAGGCATTGGGATGCTATCTAAGCAGAGATAGAATTACTTTCAAGTGTTTGTACATCATATTTCCCACCTTCATCTCATTTAATTGCTTAAGTTGTACACATATTCCAAAAACTAATACCAAACAAGTTAAGCAAAAAAACTTTCATTTGGGTAGATATGAAGGAAAGAAGAAAACAAAACATGTTTGCTATATCCTGATCCTGATCATGTTCCTTCAATTCCCCATATACTGACCCTTGAGGTTACTAGCAGTGAGGTAAGAACAAAATAGAGAGGAGGAAAAGAACTAGTTGGAAAGTGTAAATGATAGCAATAATAAGGAAGAGAAACAGCAATGGAGATTGAAGGAAAAGTCAGGAAGAATGTCTAGTGTTAGATATTATATTAGTTCCCTAGGGCTGCTGTAACAAAATACCACAATGTAGGTGGCTTACAAGAACAAAAATTTACAGTACTGGAGGCTGGGAATCCAAGATCAGGGTGTCAGCCATGTTGAATTCTTCTAAGATTTTGAGGGAGAATCTGTTCCATACTTCTCTCTTCAAAGCATTCCTTCATTTGAAGTTGCAACACAACATAGCATTCTTCCTCTATCTCTGTATTTTTCCTCGTTTTAAGGACACCAGCCATACTGGTTTAGGACCCATCTTACTCCAGTATGAACTCATATTAACCTAACTAATAATATCTTCAACAATCTTATTTCCAAATAGGGTCACATTTATATGTACAGTGGTTAGGATTTCAAAATATCATTATTAGAGACACAATCCAATCTGTAAAAGTCCTCTCCCTGGCCCCCAAATTTCATGCTCTTCCCATATGCAAAATACATGCACCCCATCTCAGCATCCCCAAAAGTCTTAAACCATTCCAACATCAACTCTAAGTCCAATATCTTGTCTACTATGTCATTTAAGTCAGCTATGGGTGAAACTGTGGGTATGTGCGGTCCATCCTGGGGACTTAAGAAACTTAGAACACGAATCTTCTGCTTCTGAAAAAAAAAATGATGGAACAAGTATAGGATAAATATTTCCATTCCAAAAAACAAATTGGAAGGAAAAAAGGAATCACAGGTCCCAAGCATATTCAAAACCTAGAAGGACAATTTTCATTAGATTTCAAGGCTTCAAAATTATCCCCTCTCCTCCGGTCCATCTAGGCAGTAGCATCACCTTCTTACGCCCACCTGGGGGAAAGTCTGTTCTCCTGGCCCACCAGCACAACAATCTCCACTCCCTGAAATCAAGGAGGCAGCAGCTCTGCTCCTGGATCCTGCTGGAAGTCCTGCTGGCCACTTCTGGGATCTTTTCTTTTTCTTGAAGGACAACCGATCTTCACAACTAAGAAGGTTCTTCTCCCGTTCCCTGCATGTAGAATTCCAGGAGTTGGACAGCTTTCCTTCATATCATTCTGTTCTGTGCTCTTAGTTTATGCTGGCAGACTTTCTGCTGAAATGGTTGATTGGGTACATAAATCTCTTGCTCCCATGCTTAATCTCCTTAGAAAATGGCTTTAAAGCCATACCTTTGGTGTCCTCTTCATAGCACGCTTTCTCAATTTTTACAATATAGATAGTCTGAGTATTTTCCAAATCTTTAAGCTTTGGTTTCCTTCTGCTTAACAGTTCATTCTTCATTTTATTCTTCTCTTGTTCATGATGATATAAGCATTCTTTAAGAAAGTAAAAGCTTTCTCTACAGTTCTCATCACTTCTTTCTGAGCCCTCACCAGAATTGCATTTAATGTCCATGATTCTATCAACAGTCTCTTCAAGGCAATCTAGGCTTTTACTATCAAGAACATCAAAAATCTTTCAGCCTCTACCCATTACTCAATTCCAAAGTCATTTTCACATTTTTGTTATTTGTTACAGCAGCACCCCGCTTCCTAGTACCTAAAATATGTATTGGTTTCCTATGTCTGCCATAAAAAAATATCACAAAGTGTGTGGCTTATAAAAACAGAAATTTGTTTTTACACAGCTATGCAGGCTAGGATTCTAAGATCAGGTGTCAGCCATGTAAAAGTTCCAAGGCTTCGAGGGAGAATCTGTTGCATGTCCCTCTCCTGGCTTCTAGTACTTCCAATCACTCCTTCGTTTGCATCTGCAGCACCACATGACTTTCTTTCTCTGTCTCTGTGTATTTTATCCTCTTTTATAAGAACACCAGTCATGTAGGATTAGGACCCACCCTACTTCACTATGACCTCATGTCTTACTCATACTCATGTCATGACAACAGATACACAAAATCAGGAGTAAAGATGAGGATGTAATTATAGTCAAATCTAACTAGAGTCCATTGTATTTCTTTCACTAAGTAATATACTGATTGCAGCCAAAAGCCGTTGTTGAAGCTATGCTGCTGAAATGTGCTTGTCACATCTAGATAGCACACTGCCATGGAAAAACGTTTTCTAGAAGCAATTTAAACTTATCAGAAGGTAAGAACTGTGAAAGTGAACTGAGCAGGTTATACGTAGGAAAGCCACTAAAAAAAAGATCGTTCCCTTCTGAGACTGAAAAATGTCTCAAAATATTTTTAACAGAAAAATAAGCAATTGATTTATAAAATACTCTTTACATCAGCGTGTGTGTGTATGTGTGTGTAATATATAAATAATAGAATAGAGAAGAATTTTAGAGTATCAAAACTGTGATAAAGAAGGTGTGATTCACTCAGTATGGTAGAGTATAATGCTATGTAATTAAGAAAGTTAAACTTTCAGGCCTCTTAGCTTAAAAATTCTGTAAAAAAAAATTCCTCATAGGACAATATGAAACCTACATCTAAATGTTTTAAATCTTATTGGGAGAAAATTTTTAGTAAATTAACCTGATTTGCACAGAATCTATCCCACAGAATTGTATATAGAGGACAATCAAATTATACTTATTAAAATCTAAGCAAAAATGCAAATAAGTTGGAGGTTTTTCTTTTTAAATCAAATAACTTAGTTAAAACTAGCCCTAGAGTCTTACACTATTTAAATCACATATTGCTTTCAAATATTTTGAATACTCCATATTTGGAGATTTATATTTTGTATAAAAAATAGTTATTCTTTGAGGTAGTTGTAAATTAGTAGTGTTACGAAGTAAAATCTTAAGAGTTGAAGTATAGTAATAAAACCATTTTCCAGCTGCAAACATTAGGACCATCACCCTTACCAGTCACATTGCTTCCGAGCATATCACATTCACAGATTATGTCTCATAAGTGCTACATAAGCAATGTAGATTTAATTTCCCTTATTGGAAAAACGATTCCCCATGTAACATTAAAACTTGTACATATTTTGGGTATGCTTTAATATAGCCAAAGTTTTTCTTGAGGTAACTAAATTCAGCAATATGTAACTTATATCAGGCTGATGATGTAAACAGTGACTGATTAAGCCTACATGCCTTTCAGGTTGAAATATCTGGCTGAGGGGAAAACAAAGGTGAGGGGAGGAGAAAATCTCAGCTGGAAACCTTCCCAGAAGCTTCACTAGATGACAAAGTAAAACACCAATCTTCCACAGACACTTAATGAAGACATGGTTCAGGAGTTTTTCTGTTCTGGAGATTACTTTGCCCACCAAGAAAAGACAAAAACAGTGGATTTCTGTAATCAAAGCAGGATAGAGAAAACAGTGAAAATCTTTATTGCTCATTAAATCACTTACAGTGGTTTTCCTTTGGATTCACAAGTCAAAATTAAAGGCTGTCCTTCTTGTGGAAAAGGAGTGGATGGTATAATCTTAACTGATGGTGTATCTAGGAAAAAATAAAAAGGAATGTTAAGAAAGGTCATCAAATGCATATAAAATATTTTTAATAACTGTATTCCACACTGTATGTTCAGGCTATTTTTTAATAATTGGATACATTTATAAGAAATTTCTCAGGTTTGGTGAAATAGGATACATAATTTTGAGAAGCTAGCATCCTGTTCACACAAAGCTAACAAAAATATCTGAATAACTTCTGAGTACCACTGTTGTATTATTGCTGAAATCTGAATTTAAAAGTAAAATTGCAGAAAGTGGTTCAGAGGAATATCAAGCTTTTCATACAATTGTTTCTTCAACTATTTATAGATGGTTATGAATACTGTTATTATGGACTGAATGCATTTATGTGCATTTGAATAACAAACTCATTGTTGCAGGAATACCTGAAACTCACAATAAGAAACTCAAAATGAACACAAGATCAAGTACAAGCATTATGCAGAATCTTTTCGGAAATGCAGTAATGCAGCACTTAGCACATGCTACTTGCTCTAAAGTACAGTTAGTAAATCATTTGAAATAGCTATTTAGAATCTTACTAAAAGTTAAAATTTTCTTATATATGCTACATCATTATTATAAAAGTATTTATTTTCACTTAACAATAAAATCATTCCTAGTAGAAGAGTATTCAAGACTAGTTTAAGACATTTATATTTAGACTTTTTATGCCTATGTAATATTCTTGAATAAACACAAAGATACATATTTCATGGAAGAAATGGAAAATAAGACAAAGTAGAGCAACAGTGTGTTGTTATTGTTAGTTGCCGTGGAGTCAATTCAGGCTCATGGCAACACCATGTGTGCACGGTAGAACTGTTCCATAGGCTTTTTAAGGCTGTGAGCTTTTGTAAGCAGATCACCAGGCCTGTCTCACCAGGAGTTTCTGGGTGAATTCAAGCCAATCTTCCAGCTAGTAGTCGAGCACTTAAACATTTGTGCCACTCAGGCACAAAATGTAAACATGTTAATTTCTTTAATGGACTTTGCTAGTCCCAGCATTCCATGTCACACAGATAGCATGGTACTGCTTTCTTCTCTTATCTCCACATTCTCTAACCAGTTGCCATTGAGTTAATTCTGACTCATGGCGACCCCATGTGTGTCACAGTAGAACTGTATAGCATAGCGTATTCAAAGCATGACTTTTCAGAAGTAGGTTGCCAGTCCTTTCTTCCAATGTACCTCTAGGTGTACTCACACCTCCAACCTTTTGGTTAGTAGTTTAACCATTTGCACTACCCAGTAACTCCCCACATTCTTTAAGATGAACAAAATATGCTCTGGACTCCAGGTAGTCACAATTATTCTAACCCTTCCTTCAGTCATGATGCAAGAATTGAACTCTCCTGAGTTATACCCCTAATGGCACAGTGGTTAAGAGCTTGGCTGCTAACCATAAAGGTTGGCAGTTTGAATCCACCAGCTGCTCCTTAGAAACCATATGGGGCAGTTCTATGACGGCACTGGTTTTTTTTTTTTTTTTTTTTTTGAGTTTACACTGACTCTGACTCTGAAGCCATTAAAATAAGTGAGTAATTTTAACTTAGTTATCTTATTTAAAGAAAATATTATTCAGATGTGTCATATATAGGACAATAAACTATGATCCTGTGGAAGGCGTCAAACAATATTTAAAAACCATTTATACTTTTCAAATATATTCTTTTTCAATCCTTAAACAAGAAATTCCATCCAAAACAATCAATAATAATATCCTGGTTATAAATATGCATCTCATACACAATCATGGTAAATAACTGTCATGTAAAATAACTCAGGAGGAAAAGTTAATTTGAAGAAATATGACATATTCATCATACTTTTTAAACTAATACAAGAAAAATATTGAATAAAAGATAGGAATAAACTCTATTAACTTTTCTACTATCATCACTACATTTATGGAATTGGTTATTGCCTAAAATAACCAGATAATTTAATCTCTAAAGTGGGACACTTTTGAACAAGAAAGGAACAATGTTAGTAATTATGCAGGTTAACAGATGTGAACCAGAATGTTTCAGGGCAATCTGAAGTCTATGGTCTTTGGACCTTTGACTAAATATTCATATAGTTCCCCGGCATATTAGAAAATGAAACTTCATTCTCAAGCATAAAGGAGACAGAAGCAACGTCAAAAAAGGGTAATTTTGGGAAAGAGAGTATTTAAGTCCTGCATGGTCTGTCCCCTGATGTCCTTTTGCTTTTAACACTCTTTCACTCTTTAGATTTCAGACAATTAGATATTCTACAAGGTCCATGAATGAAGTATGTTCCACATTGCCTTTATATATATTCTGTCTGAAATTCTCTAATTTCGAGGGCTCTTTGTTTATTTAACACCTACATATCTTTTAATGCTTAACTCAAATATCATTTGTTGTCAGTAATCAACCATTTCTCTCAAAGTTGGTCAGATACTTCTACTGTATGTTCTCTTTTTACCCTTGTATAATTGTTTAAAAGTCACTGCTGTATCCCCAGAATCTTGCATAGTGCTTTATACAAAGTATGTGTTTAATATACACTTATTAAGTGAATAAAGACAATAAAATTATTCATAGATCTTCTTCTCATGAGTTTGGAACACCAATATCTGAAATATTTAAATAATGTTTACTCGAAATGTTGTTGGTACCCATAGGACAGAAAATTAATCTCAAGTATTCATGTCACAAACCTTAGATTGACTTTTAGCTTAAATTTCATTTAATTAAATGTCTATTGCTGAGTCTCTTCCTGGCACATGTTTTCTTCATTACATAACAGCTTTCCATGATTATAAAAATGGCAATTTTTTTCTTGACATAAGCAGCGCATCTGTAAACTACTTTTCTCTCATCATCTGATTTAGTCAGGGGAAACACTCCATTGTGAAGACATGTATTGAAATATTCAGCCACATTCTATTGATATTTCCATGAAATGTCAATATTCCTCTTCAACTATGATATGCTAGCAATTACACATAAGGAAGTAATTATTAAAATTTGCACTTTTACTTTGGGGGGGTAAATAATTATTATCCCAAACTTAACTTTTTCTCAAATACTTTTTAAATAAAACTACTTTTTAATAAAAGGAAGTGATTTGGGCTCTGACAAATTTTCACTTAACAATAAAGAATAAAGGATCTCTGTCACTGCTATTCCTGTTTTATTTTTGCCATCCTTACTTCCAAGGAGCACTCTGGCTATACTTCTTCCACGACAGATTTGTTCGTGTTTCTGGCAGTCCATTGTATATTCAATATTCTTTGCCAACATCATAATTCAAATGGATCAATTCTTCTTCAGTCTTCCTTATGCATTGTTCAGCCTTTTATGCATATGAGGCAAATGAAATATCCTCGCTTGGGACAGGCACACCTTAGTCCTCAAAGTGGCGTCTTTGCTTTTTAACCCTTTAAAGAGGTCTTTTGCAGCACATTTGCCCAATGCAATTCTTTGTTTGATTTCTTGACTGCTGCTTCTACAGGCATCAATTGTGGTTCCAACTAAAATGAAATTCTTGACAACTTCAATATTTTCTCCATTTATCAGGATGTTGCTTACTGGCCTAGTTGTAAGGATTCTTGTTTTCTTTTTGTTGAGGTGAGATCCATGCCGCAGGCTGTAGTCTTTGATCTTTATCAGTAAGTGCTTCAAGTCCTCTTTGCTTTCAGCAAGCAAGGTTGTGTCATCCGCAGGTTGTTAATAAGTTTTCCTCCAATCCTGATGCTGTGTTCTTCTTCATATAGTCAGATAATTTGCTCAGCATACAGACTGAATAAGTATGGTGAAAGGATACAACCCTGACACACACCTTTCCTGATTTTAAACCACATAGTATCCCCCTTGTTCTGTTGATCTATGTACAGGTTCCGTATGAGCACAGTTAAGAGTTCTTAATACATGATATATCCTGTTTTATAAAACACTGCATTTAGTGAAGTCATTTTGTTAAAACCATCACTGCTTTATCCACCATATTGTGAGCACTGAAGATCCAAGATCTTAACCTATTCCATATGTGTCTTCAGAGCCTAACGAAATGCTCAATATGTTCTCAGACTTCTTTAAATGTTAGAGGAATAAATGAAGTAACAAATGAATGGATTATTAGCTAGTACTCAAAAAATTTAAGTGAATGAAGACAATTTATGCTTATGTATTAAAAAAATAGGGATGCGTCATGGATTGAATTGTGTCCCCAAAAAATATCTGTCAACTTAGCTGGTCACGATTCCCAGTACTGTATGATTGCGTACTCTGATGTGATTTCCTTATGTGTCGTAAACTCTATCACAGCGATGAGATTATATGTGATTTCCTCAAGTGTTGTAAATGCTATCACTATGATGAGGTTATGCTGATGAGGTCTACAAATTGGATAGTGTCTTTAAGCCAATCTCTTTTGAGATACAAAAGAGAGAAGCGAGCAGAGACACATGGGAACCTCATACCACCAAGAAAGCAGTGCCGGGAGCAGAGTGTATCCTTTGGACCTGAGGTTCCTGCACAGAGAAGCTCCCAGACCAAGGGGAGACTGATGACATGGACCTCCTTCCAGAGCCAACAGAGAGAGAGGGCCTTCTCCTGGAGCTGATGCCCTGAATTTGGACTTGTAGCCTACTGGACTGTGACAGAATAAACTTCTCTTTGTTGAAGCCATCCACTTGTGGTATTTCTGTTATAGAAACACTAGACTGAGACAGGATGTATTCATTCATTTGAAGTCCTGGGTGGGGCAAATGGTTAAGTGCTGGACTACTAACCAAAAGGTTGGTGGTTCAAACTCACCCAGAGGTACCTCATAAGATAGGCCTAGCAATCAACTTCCAAAAGGTTACAGCCTTGCAAACCCTATGGAGCAGTTCTGCCCTGCACAGATAGAGTCTCTGTGTGTTGGAATTGACTCCAAGGCAATTAACAACAGTAACAACACACTGTTGTTTTACTTTATCTTATTTTCCATTGCATTCATTCATAAATAATGTCTTAGTACTTATAAGCATAAAACCACATATGCAGATATTTTAAAAGCATAATATTTTCCTTTATAAGGCAACTGTAGGGAAAACATGCTATTCCTTAGAATCCATTTTTTTAAACTATAAAAATGTGAAAAGAAAATGTACTTTTTTCTTAAGTATTAATTCTTTTACTTCACTTTTACTTTTATATCACAAACTCTGGGGATCATTTAGAAAGAAATACAATTTACCATGAGACAGGTTAATAGACAAAAAATTTTTAAACAAAATTTTAAAAACTTTATTAACTTGGGAAGTAAGGACACCTCATGTTCTATTTGAATGATTCAGGACTTGAATCAAAGTAAAGATATTGATCCAGTGGAATGGATTTCCTATATCCTTAGCAAAGATTTTAGAAAGGAGAAAAGATCTACGATGAAGCTAGGATTAAACTACCTAATGGACAAACTTGAAAGCACAAGCTCTTAAATCATTTAATGTCAGTGGGTCAACAACATTACACATCACTAAGGGCTTTGTACGTGAATAAAAAGAAGTTTTACATCAAATGCTTTATCAATAAAAACCTTACCACTTCTCTAATCAAAGAAAGTATAACAGGAATTTAAGGTTATATAAAAGTAACATTTAACCTGTTATAGATGATGGTCAAACTGTTAAATAAGAGAATCAACCATAAACTAATGTCTAATATTAGCTTACTGTATAATCTGTATAATTCCATTTGTTGTCTATTATATTGTGTGAACAAAGAAGATATATAATGTAAAGCAGTAGTCACTTGCATTGCTTATGGCATTACATGGGTCTTTGGTTGAAAGGAAAATGTTATCTTAATTTTATTTTCCGTAAAAAATCATTTCCTATGAATACTCTCAAATTGATTCATTCATTTAGCAAGCATTTATGTAGTTCTAGAAACATACGAGGCACAGTGCTAGCACCCATTTCTATCCACTGTTTCACTAGAACATTAAAAGTCAGGTGTTTGTTATGATAAATGATGCTACTAAGTGTTTGGCATAATCTTAGGAATAGAAGTTCATTAGAGAAGAGATGTCTATCTTTTTCATTGGTCTATCCTCGGTGCCTAGAGTAACTCTTGACCCTCAATTAAATATTAGTTGAATAAATGAATGAATGAATAATTGCTTTTTATAATTGTTTTTCCAACTACTATTCAGGATCACTAATGTGTAAAAGAAATTAAATTTATTTGCCACAGCTAATTTCTAACGATAGTAAACATTGAGCAAACACTTGGTATGCTCATTGTTGTGAGTGCTCCGTATACACTGGCTCATTGAACTCTTTCATAAAGCATACAAGGAAGGTTCTATTGTTGTCCTCATTGTATAGATAATGAAACTAAAATTCTGAAGAGTGACTCACCCCAATAACAGAACATATATTACCCTAGGGAGTCTAACCATTTACCTCTTGATCTTACCACACTTCAATAAATTTGTATCCCCTGTTCTTTTTTAGGCTACATTAGGGATTAGTGCTTTCTGTAGTGTGTTCTGGGTCCTCTGTTGTTTTCCAAAATCAACTCTTTCTCCATCAGTTTGAATTAGACCCAAGACAAAGATTTGCCTTTGCTCTGTGTGATCTGTAAATTATAAAACCTATCTGACAATGTTACTGAATTGTATGCCATGTTTAACCTGTCAGTCTGTCTCTCTCTTTTTCTTCTCAAACCTTCCTCTTACATTTTGTCTTTTTTGACAGTGTTAATATTCTTTTAAAATCTATTTCTTTATCTTATTTATTAAAATATATCCCTTTCATGCACATATTCCTCTGATGCACAAATAACACAAAAATGTCCCCACAGTAATATTTTTTCAAGGAAAATTTGGAAACTTTTAAGTATTTTGCAGATGAAAAAAAGTAGTAAATCTTTGCCTTATAGTAATCTTATAAAGGTTTATAAGCAAAATAATTTATTTAGCACCCTTACAAAGATCTGTTTGTACTTATATCTATATTAAAGGAAATACGTATCAATTCACATTTGTGAAGACACTTTAGAGTTTACTCTAAAATAGTGGTTCTCAGTTTGGGTCATTTTGCCCCCCAGGGACACTTGGCAATGGCTGGAGACATTTTTGGTTGTTACCTAGTGGGTAAAGGACTGGGATGCTGCTTAAGTTTCTACAATGCACAGCACAGCTTTTCCCAACAAACAATTATCTGACCCAAAATGTCAACAGCTCTAAAATTGTTTACATTTACTTATTCATGTCTATATATCTCTTCCTCATTACAACAGATTGGGAGCGACCAGAGAAGTGTGAAAATTGTGTGCATTTACATGGGATGCTTGTCTTTTCTCATACCTCTGTTTACTCCTGAAATTAAGGAAATGCTTAATACTCTGGGTTCAGACATCACGATACTTTTGAAATAAAAAGTTATAAATCAAACTTAATCCACACTTCAACACCCACCACGTTTTATTAGGAACATTGTCTTGATATATCAAGAATTAACCCAGGACTATTATACTGGCAGCACTATCAGCTACTCACTTCTAGGTAAATCTGGCTTTTGTTTTTTTTTAATATAATTTATTTTTTCTTTATTGAAATTTTGTAATAAAGCTAAAACTCCTACTTTCCTTTCAATTCAAACTGTCTTTTCATAATTTTCAAAACTATCAACTATGTTTTCTTCAACAGTGTGATAAATGCCTTTTTTCTAGTGAAAATTTATCCTTGGGTCACTCTCGTTATTTAACAAATATTTGTTAAATTCCTGTGCATTCTGGACACTCTACTACTACTGTACAAGTGCTATAGGTTCATAACAACAGTGTCGCAAAAAAATTTAGTCTCAATAAAAAGGATAAATTATAGTTAAAAATAATATAAAGTTAAAAAAGTGTAGGTACCATTGCAGGGAAATGAAGCACTATGGAAGTTAACCCACTGCCACTGAGTCGATTTCAACTCACAGTGGCCCTATAGAACAGAGTAGAAATGTCCCATAGGGTTTCCAAGGAGCAGATAGTGGATTTGAATACTGACCTTTAGGTAAAAAGCCGATTTCTCAACTACTGCACCACCAGGGCTCCATGGAAGTTATTATAGGAATAGATTACATACATTTGTCCAAAACAAAGAAAATTTCCTAGAGAAGTAGCATTTGAAATAATTCAAATACAGAGTACTTGAACTAGCTGCACTTCTCTAGAGGTAAAGAAAAGGATGGGATTTGAGGCAAAGGGAATATGAACAAAATACTCATGTATACAAAAAACGTAGGCTGTGTAGAAGGTGTCTAGAGATACTGAAAAGTGTAGGGTATATTCTCTAAAGAACAGTACTAAAAGCAACATTATAGGTGGTTATATTTTCAAAGTCTGGAATATTAAGTTGAAGAATTTGGACATTGTGTTAGAGGCAATAAAAACTCTGCAGTTTGTGAGTAGGTGTATATCAGGCTCAGAATCATTAGGAAGACATATTTGGTATCAATGGATGAGGGAGAGACTGGAAATAAAACATCTCTATTATAAAACTGAGCTACAAGCAAGATCTAAAAATGTTGAAAAAAGTAGGCGTAAAAAAAAAATAAGAGATTCATCAATATTTTTGTTTATTCTAATCAATAAATTTTTAGAGTTGTTGGTTGTATAAGTACACCATTTTAAGCACTTTCTCTATAGCGTATGTCATTGATTATCCTTACTAGTATTTCAGCTTAAAATCATTCAGTTTTTCCAATATGTTCTTCCTGTTATTAGACTAACTATAAAATATCTAGGGAATAAAAAGTTTGTCATATAAAAAGATCTCCCGTATTAATGGCCTGACGTAGCAATAGAAAATGCATAGTTTTGATACAGCATTAATAGTAGCTGAACTAATAGGAGCTTTGGAGGGCAGAAACAAATTGAACTAGTTGATAGCTTCAACAGTGAAGACTGATTACTTGGCAAAAGCATTAGGAAAGCCACTTGTCAAATTTCAACACCAGATAAGACAATTTGACATTTCAAGACTCACTTCTTGAAGAAAAAAAAAAAAAAATCCATAATGTTAGCTTTTGAAGGAAAAAACAAAACAAGAACTCATTGTGTCACTAAATATTTTTAAACTGTTTATTATGTTGATGCTATTTTAAAGACAAAGCATTGAAGGAACTATGAAATAAATGTGTCATGGTGACACACTAAGAAATAGTGAGTCGTGAAATGACACACTACTATTAAGTTGTTTTAGGTTTTACACATCTGTAATGGAATGGCCTAAGCATCCAATGTTTATTCAACAAACCTAAAATATTCATAGGTGATGCAAAGGTTAAGTCAAAGATGATGGTGTTACATAAACCTATACAGCTCAGTGTGGAAATTGGATATATAACTTCTTGTTTTTTAGGCATTTAACCAACTATCAGATTTGTTTTTATTTCATACATTATCTTATCTTCCAAATGTCCCCTTATACAAACTTTGGTGACTATGGGAAAATCTAAAATGATCATCGATAACAATCATCACCATAACAATAATAGTAACCAAAACGATAATCTTTAAAGTTAGGGGCATATTTTAAATATATTTAAATTGGAAAAGATTCTATCAATATAGTTTAATTGATTGTCTCCATGAAATTTCTTCTTTCAAATCAGGACATCTCATTTGTAGCTTTTATTTATGGGGTGGAGGGAGTATTGTAAGCATTGTTTTTATTTCCCTGACATTACCAAATTTAAGTTTGATTTTCCTCACTATTTGTGAGTAGGAAATATCCTAGGCAAAATTACAAAGAAAACAATCTTTGTAAGTCTTCTTTTTACCTATCTCTCAGTTTGTATCTTCAGGCTTTTTCCATTCCTCCTTTTCACATCGTAGAGAAGCCATAGAAAGTATTTGCTAAACTTCTTTGCATTGATAAGGTGTAACAGGTTACTGTCCCCATAGTTATTTATAACAATAATAGAAAGGCAACTATTTATAATGCGTTACTCAATTTAATGCTTATAAAAAGCTAGGACACTTTCAGATGAGGATATTGAGGCTTAGAGTGTGTAGCATGAGATCACATAGAGAGGGATGCTTTGATTGCAACATCGCTTTACCTGACTTCAGAACTTGAACTCCTAAAAAATGAAATACAGATTTTTAAGGCCACATTGCATTTAAAATGCTTTTAAAAGTTTCCATTTAGCCCCCGGATGTTGGTAACTTGTATCAGGACACCAAACACTGTGGTCTCTATAGAAAGCTTGCCCCATCCCTCCAAAGACACAGCTAAGGAATCCACGGGCCCCTGCACACCACCCCACTAGGCACTCCTGTCTGCGCATCCTCGACTTAAACCAGAAACTACATCTCAACTTGTAAAATTTTAGTCATAAAATAAATTTGAAAATGCATTTGGATGACAGAATTCAACTTCCTTCTGCTCTATAACTGTAACTTACACATCTAACCTTGTTCTAAAAATATAAATAAAATTTCCCCTCCTAAGTTAACTAAGGCTAACCCTTAGTATATTATTAGAGTGAAGTAGCCTCAATTTTTGTTTCAGAGTTTCTTTCTGAAACAATTCTAATTATGTATAAGGATTAATATTTCATGTTTTTTTAATTCTTCGTTAGTGGTTCTCCACAAAACAAAGAGAAAATTTACTTTTAAAAATAGATTTAAACTCATTCTACCTTGCAATTATGATATGAAAACATTTGCTCCGTATATAAATCTAAGATGTATTACAAAATTTTAACCAGCTAACCGGTTGCCTTCAGGTTGACTCTGACTCTGGTTCACCGCAACCCTTTGCCTGTGAGAGCAGAATTGTTTTCCACTGGGTTTTCAGTGGCTGATTTTTCAGAAGTGGATTGCCAGGCCTTTCTTCCAAGATGCCTCTGGGTGGACTCATACCTACGAGCTTTCAGTTAGCAGTGAAGCTCATTAACTGTTTACACCACCCAGGGATATCTAATGAAATTTTAGTGTTACAGTATGTCTTATAAGGAGCCCTAGTAACACACTAGTTAAGAACTAGGCTGCTAACTGGAAGTTTGGCAGTTTAAACCCACCAGTCACTTCTCAGGAGAAAGATGTGGCAATCAGCTTCAGTAAAGATTACACCCTTGGAAGCCCAATGGGGCAATTCCCCTCTGTCTATAGGGTCTCCATGAGTCGGAATCAACTAGATGGCACACAATAATGACAGCAACATCAGTATTTCTTATATCTTGAAAAATCTTCCAACTTCAGCATCTTAGAAATTTCTTCACCATTACTCATGAATTAAAGAGCCCTGGTGGTGCAACAGTTAAGTACTCAGCTGCCATCCAAAAGGTTGGTGGTTCCAACTCATCCAGTGGCTCCATGGGAGAAAGATTTGGCAATCTGCTCCTGTAAAGATAACTGCCTAGAAAATACTATGGGGCAGTTCTACTCTGTCATGGAGAGTCACTATGAATAGGAATCGCCTGGACAGCACCCCCTAAAAATAACAACTCATCGATTATTCTTAACTATGCTAAAAGGAATAAAGTAATGAGAAAATGCAAGAATCATTAAATCATCTAGAGCTGTAATTTTTAAATATAATAACATTTAAATGCAAAACAATGAAAATTAAATAAATTTTAAACATCAGTTCCTCGCGAGCGACATTTCAAGTGTTGAATAGCTACATGAAGCTGGCTATTGGTTGGTGTTTTGGGACAGATATAAAACATTCCTATCCTTGTAAGAGTGCTACAGGACAACGCTGGTGCAGGATGATGCGATAGTGACATAAGTCATCGCTATTGTCCCATCCCTGTTTACTTATAAGATTGGCCAGAGTTGTTCATTTTCTTTCATACAGATATTAAAAAATCTGGAAACATAACCCTCTCTTTGTAGTTCTGTTTGTTGATTTATCTGTTGTTTTAGCATTTATGATCACAGTGGAGCAACGGGAATCTTCCATTTTCTGCTCGTAACGGCAAGAAATGGAAATTATCAAAGGAAGACATCTAAAAATTATTAGATAAATGCAGAAGGAAAATAATAGCTCTCAAGACTCTAATAATGATGGTAAAATAGAAATCTTCAGTAATGATATTGTAGATGAATTTTATCAAACTCAAATATCAATGGGTGAACAATTTTTTCCTAAGGAAGCAAAAGGAAGGACTTCATAACACAATGTTTTGCAATTACTCAATATTGCTACAAGGAAATATGACAAAATTCTTTCATCTCTTATGATGTTTGTGCACAGGAATGTACTTTATATAGTTCATATGTGGACAAATGCTAAAGGTATTGGATAATGAAATGAAGAAATGAAAAAAATTTAGTTTTTCATTTTAATTGGTACTTATAAATCTAAAAATGAAAATGGTTTGCAATTATGGAGCAAAGGTATTTGTCCTCTTCAGCAAAAGTATAAATCATCAAAGTTTTTTTCTTTTTTTTTTTAAATATTGCATTCTGACAGTGCAAATGCAAGAAGAACCAGGAGCAATAACCAGGAGCAGTGTGCATTAGAGATGTATTTGAAATCTGGACTCAGTATTTACAAGATGAAAACATTCCAGGATCATTCATGACAGTAAACGATCAGTTAGTTGAATACAAAGCCTGCTGTCTATTTTGGATATTTATACCACCAAACCCAGGAAAATACAGAATAAAAGTTTGGCTTTGCCAAGTTTAAATTATTTTTAAATGTCTAAAAATGTTGGTTTTCACTCTCTATTTTTACATATATAAAGTTTTCAAAAGATTACTTAAAATCTAAAGGAAAATTTTAAAAGTCTATTTAGATCCAGATAGCAAATGGTGATGTTAATCTTTCTTGATATATCAAGGGTTAATCCAGTAAGATTTAATGTATTGATTACATTTTTTTCCCTAATCATTCATTTTCCCTGGAAATACATGTGTGTGTGTTATAGGTTATCCACTAAATAGAACTAGAACAATTGCAAAACCCTGGGAAATTAAACATGTGGTAACTTTGGGGAAAAAAAAGCCCATAACCATCTTTTAAAAATAAGTTTTTAAAGCGGAATTAGCCACTATAGGACAAAAAAAAAAAAAAAAAAAGAAATCTGTTTGGTCTTTTGCTTCTGGTTTCTGAAAAAGGACATATTAATTAAGGTGCTCTTGTCTTTCTAAAATAGCCAGGCTACACTTAAACATGTGTAGTAAGTAGGAGACTACACAGGTCCCATCTGGCAACAGGCCTCGGAAGAGGTGGGGAAGGATGCAGTCATGCATATTCACTGATTGGATCAATCGTAACTATGCAGCAGGGCCCAGTTATGCATATGCATGAGGTTGCAATGACTAAAGGATCCTGGACTTTGGAGCTTCCTCTTTTGGGGCTTCCTGGATTGACGAGAACATCCATGAATGGGAGAGGGTGGCATGTCTCTGGGGACAATGGAGGGCCTGTGCTGGGCACCCTCCCCGATCTTGCCTGATGTGTCTCTTCACTTGTATCTTTTCTTGTTATAATAAATAAGTAACTGTAAATTAAGTTATGATCTCCTTGAATTTTGTGAGCCATTTTAGAAAATTAACCAATCCACAGGGGCAATGAGACTCTGACTTAGGTTGGGGTGACTAATTGAAAGGAGGGTTGAACAGACAGTCATAAAGGACAAAGTCCTAACTCCTGAAGACACAGCTGGGTGGCTGGGTATCAGAGAAAGGCTGTACAGGCAGCTGATGAAGGACAGAGTCCTTCTAGCTTGTGGTCCAGAGAGAGATAGAGGGGGTCTGAAGTGTAAGGAGTTGTGCAGACTCCTGAGCTTAAGTTAATATTCAATGACCTGGCTGTTTTAACCTAACTCTCGGTAGTTAAGGTGAGAAGGAAGCGCCACAGAAGTGGCTGATGACGAGGATCTTAGAGATATGGGAAGGTGATGCCTGGATCCATTTCTAGGTGGGAGTTGGATTTATACTGACCCTTGCCACACAGTTAGTGATAAAGGTGGGATTTGCCCACCTTGTCCCTTTAGTAGTGTCCTTATTTAGTTACTAGCATTGCAACCACTGATTTGAAAGTTAAAATATTTATATACATATTTGATTTTACTTGTTCAAATCATTTTCGTCTCATTTTCTTATCCTTGTTTTATTCTCTATTAAATTGACTGAAAAAAATAATTGAAAAAGATATGTTGGCATCTATACTATATACAGTTTCCAAATTTTGGTGCTATTTTTGATTATCTCTTTATGAAATTAATTTGCATGTTTAATATAATTTTAAAACTTTCAAAACATTTTATAAATGCATACTTTATTATAAGCTTAATTAATAAAATCCATTTTAGAATACATACATACATACATATAATAAATACAATTTTTATTATTGTTTTAATTGTGCAATTTGCACTCTCATATATATATACTCCTTCACTGAGATTTAATAAAACAAAATGGAACAAAAATGTTTCAATGAACTAGAAACATTAATTATTTGAATCTCTACATTTAAGTGGTTTAAAATACTCGATGATTCTACTCTTTTGATAATTTGATATTGAAGAGACTAAGCAAACTATTCCTAATGTTTATAAAAGAAAAAAAAATTATTCCTAGAACAAAATGTGCCAGTATTACTTTACTGTGGGTTACATTACAAATCAATCTATCTTCCCTGAAAGAGCTTCAAAACCTTTTCTGTTCTTACAAGATGTCGCACATCTCAGGCTACCTTTATTAATGTAGTTAAATGCATCTTTTGCTAAACTGTATAGATTAATCTATGCTTCTATAATGCATATATTCTATGAGCTTTGTGCAATTATTTTTGGCTCAATTAAAAATTGTTTTATGGCATTCCCGGCATAAATGAGCCATTTTGTTAGAAGGGCAAACGGTTTATTTTAATTTCTGGAAAAGTGATGTTAAGATAGCTTTCTTTTCACCTTTCATGGATCCTTTTATATCCTGTGACTCTAGACCATAGATAATCTCTGGTAGACAGGTAATTAGATCATCAGCATTTCACAAATGAGATGCCAGATGACTGAGATGATTATTTTAAAATGCTACTTAGAACATTCACCTTCCTATCTAATAAACCTATAGAGCCTGAAACATTTAATCAAGTGCTCTCTATAATAAATAGAAAAGTAGTGGAAGCATAATTGATATAACATAGGACAATTTAAAACAACGTGTCCTAGGGTAGAGAGATATACAGGTTTTTGAAGGGTGGATTGAGTAGATGTATTAACTAATTTTTTTTTTTTTAAGTAAAACGTGACAAACAACTAAAAACTTCATTTGATGAAGAATCTCTGCTGGCATTTGAAAATATTTCTGTTCTGTATCCTGTATACCTACAGTGGTAATGAAAATAAAAACCGCATACTTAAAATCCCCAAACTTGCCTGTACTGAATGTCTTCTACTCTAACCGGAGTTTTATTTATTTATTTACCTGTATCTATTTTACTGGATTAAGTGGAACTAAAGGGAGAACTGATCGAGTACAGAAAAATAGCAGAAGTATAGCGTTCAGAATGTACTTAATATAAACCCATTGCCATCGAGTTGATTCTGACTGATAGCGACCCTACAGGACAGAGTAGAACTGCCCCATAGGGTTTCCAAGGAGCGGCTAGTGAATTCAAACTGCTGACCTTTTGGTTAGCAGCCTTAGCTCACCATAGCTCTTAACCACTGTACCACCAGGGCTCTAGACACAAAACAATGGGATTTACAACAGCAAAACAAAGAAAACATCTCTTTAGGAATATTTTGTTACATTTTTAAATGCAAACCATTAGGGAGAAAATGGATTAACTGTATTATTCATTTGCATGTTAACTAGAATGGAAATATAGTTTCAAGTAGAGAAAGGTCAGGACTGTAGATTGATCATTTAACCCCTTCTAAAGATATAATTTTAGCAACAAGTGAACTGACAATTTTTCTGTTATTTTCAAGTTACATAATGCATTTCTTATTTTCATTCACAATTAACCTAATTGATCCCATTTAAACAAGCAGTTTTAACTCCTTTCCTCCCTCCCTCCCTCCATCCATCCCTCCCTTCCCCTCTCTCCCTCCCTCCCTTCCTTCCTTCCTCTCTCTTTTTTTCTTTTTGTTGTTTAGGTTAAATTTGTTAAGGCTCACATGCAGGGTCTCCTTTATGGGCAACTTTAACTATTTTCTTTATTTTAAAACAGTCATGACAAGCATGTGCAAATAGTTACATTTATAGGCAAAGCATGACACCATTATTAAATATGAACTAATAAACAAATCTTAATGATAGCATATGATTTCACGATTAGATGAAATATATAGAAAACAGACTTTAAAATACACACACACGCACGCACACACACACACACAAACACTTAAATCTGGGCTCTTCTTCTTCCATGTTTGTAGCTCAATGTCACAGTACTAAAATGCTTTCTCAGAACACTCATTATTCTGAAACAGTTTACTAATCTGTCTCTTGAGTTTTTCGTTTTCAGTAAGAGTTGGCTTTTATGCAGTTCTTGTCAGTGTCACATATAAAAGATGAACATTCAGGTATGCATATTTTCTTGTTTTCTGTGTTTTGTGCATAGTTCTTTTGTTAGTGCAGATACATTATTCCTACTGAGAATTAAATAAATTCCGACTCATCCAATCTGCTCCTAAAGAAATTAAATCAGACAAATAAAAATCATTGTTTCAGAGATTTGTGTGAAAAATAGGAAGATGAATTAGAATTTTCATCTATAAGAGAATGGCTTTTTGCACTGCTCAGGTGCAAAGTCCGCTGTTACAAATAAGGCAAAACTTGCAAACATTTGTGGTTCATAGTGTTAGAGTATACATTACATTTTTTTAATTTCAGTTTTAAAAATACTCTCTTCCATCATAGTGACAGCATTTAAATTTATGATTAATATTTTATAAAGAAATAAATGTTTCTGTGATTTAATTTACAGGCTGTATCCTAAATTATTTATCACAGGGTTACCAAAGATTCAGGGTTTTTACATACTTGGCTCTAGAAATGTAGTTGTTTCTACCACTTTTTTCATAAAGCTCCTTGGTGCTAAGTGTTAAACCTTTGCTGCTTATTCTCATCATACTTGGCTTCCCACAATAATACAGGATTTTAATATCTGCTGTAGCCCTAACTGTTTCCATTATTGTAGATACATATTCATTCTTGCCACTCACCACAGAAAATGATAGCAGCTCCTTTGCACTTGGGGTTCTAAATTCTAAATGTTTCTCTCTCTAATTGGGTTAGTCCTTGTGGCTATTCATGACAGGATCTTTTTAACACAATGTGGACATCAAACTTATGCTCCATAAATTGTAGGTGAACCACTTTCTTCCTTTTCTAAATCCAATTCTACTTCTCCCACTTGCATCCATGGGAATTTCTATATCAAGCTGTCTTAGTTTCCTAGTGCTGCTTTAACAGAAATACCACAAGTGAGTGGCTTTAAAGAACAGAAATTAATTTTCTCACAGTTCAGGAGGCTACAAGTCCAAATTCCGTGCACCTGCTATAGGAGAAGGCTCTGTGGGAAGATACTCATTGGCGATCTTCACATGTCATCTGTCTTCTCCAGTATATGTTTGCTTCTCTGTCTAATCTACTCCTTTATAACATAAAAAAGAAGAAGCCCTGCTGGCACAGTGGTTAAAGCACTAGGCTGCTAACAAAAAGGTCGGTCGAACCCAATGGCGCTCTGTGGGAGAAAGATGTGGCAATCTGTTTCCATAAAGATTCACATGCTTGGAAACCCTGTGGGGCAGTTCTACTCTATCCTCTAGGGTCACTATGAGTCAAGAGTTCACTCAATTACAATGGATTTGATTTAACATTTTCAAAGAAAATACTATTCCCAGATGGGATTACATTCACAGGTAGGGGAGTTTGGATTCTAACACATATTTTGGAGTAATATGATTTAATCCATAATAGCTTTCCACCCACCTGGAGTCATGATCTATTCTTTCTGGAAACAACCATTGAGATGCTGTCGTCATTGTTCTAAGGAGTTTATAAACACCGCACCCAATTTATTCAATTCGCTTTAATTTTGTTGCTGACTGTTGCTTCATGCACCCTCCTCCACTCCTTATTTCATCTCTGGGGAATGTTTCACATCCCTAAAGGGACATTCATCTTTATTATCAGTTAGTTTTAATTAACATCACATATTTGAATGATGGTATGCTAGATGCTAGGAAAAATAATTAAATAGATCTGGTCTCTGCCTTCTAGCCACTTGCATATTAAACCATGATAGAATAAGTTGTTATTTTTAATTGACCAGCCATTACAAGTATATAATTATTAATATAAAACTTTCTTAAAAAAAAAAAGGCAAATCTATTGATTTCTTCCATGAAATATTGCTTCATAATGCATATTTGAAATATGGTGAAGAGCTAAAAGTGGCCGGCAAATGCACAATAGTTCCATTTTGGACTCCAAAGAAAGTGAAAAATGATCTTGGGAACTGGCAATTGGCATCTGACAGCTAGACTGAAATATTACCAACAAACATAAACAACTCTCGGGAATATGAATAATGATCAGATAAAGCCATTCGTGTAACTAGGGTAGAATAAGACATAGACAAGTCCATCGCACAACCAGGTCTGAAACAAGACAAAGACAAGGACACTCGGCAAACAGAAATTGGCATGATTGACTATCTTGTCTTTGTAATGGCAACTCTTGTCTTGCTTTAATATTTCTTTTTCTTGATTAAAATTCACAACATAACCAATCACTGAATTGCCCCCTAATTGCACCCAATTCATAACTCTCTTCAGAATATCCAGCAGGAGCCTAAATCCTATAATAAACCTTGTTAAGAGTGGAATCGACTCAACAGCAATATATTTTTTTTTGTTTTTATTTTTTGGTTTAACATTTTCTTACCTAGACTCTGTGATTATCTCTTGCTGCAGCAAACCAATAAATCTAATTGTGCTTTACTATTGGTAGGTTTCTAGTAATCATTGGCTGGCAAACTTTACACTCATCATGATTTGATTTCTGTTCATTTCTTTCTTTATATACTGGAAATTGCAGTTAAATTAGTAATTAAAGATTTCTAACAAGTCTTACTTGCCTTTGTATTGTTATATAAGTATAAAAAATGTTAAAGATACTGATGATCTGAGTCCTTTTAACATATCAAATTATGTAATTATGCATAAGAAACAGAAAAAGGAAGAAAATCGACATTTATTGAAAGTCTGTTGGCTCACATGCACTTTACTTAAGTATCTCATGACCCTCACAGAAGTTATCTCTCAGATTATAAATGAAGCTCAAGCAGTTTCAGTAATATTCTCAAGCTTACACTGAAAATAAGTTGAAATTTAGAGACAATGTCAATTTGGGCCATAAAGTATGCCTATTTCTGAATCTGCTTCAATGAGAACATAAGAAAAAAAATGAACCTAATATAATGGAAATTTTTAAAATATTATAATAAACCCAATCACTAGTAAACTGAATAATTTTTAAAAAATAATGAGCATGTCCTAATCAGATTAGATTAATACTTTATAAAAAAGTGAAGAAGAAAAAAAAAACAATCCCTTGGTAGTTCTCTGATCTTTTCTAATACTATACTTTGTCCTGTCAACTCTATTCTGATCTCATTGATCTCCTTGCTGTTCCTAGCCACATAAAAACAACAGGCATGCTTCTACCTCTGGATCTTTGTTTTCTTCCTTCTGCAGTACACACACACACACACACACACACACACACACACACACACATTCACTCACTCACTTTCCTTGACACCATACCCACCTCTCCAGTTGCCCTTCTTATTGCCTTGCCCTGCTTCATTTTTCCCCATAGCACTTATCAATATGTAACTTGCTGTATGTTGCATTTATTTATTTTATTTTATTTTGTTTCATTCGTTCCTAGAATGGATGTGGAATTTGTTGGCTGGAGTGATCGTGATTTTGAAACTTGGTCAAAATCTCAACTGATTTTATTGTTGTTCTTTTTCGTCCACTGCTATTACCTCAGTGGAGCCTTGGTAGTGCAGTGGTTAAGAGCTATGGCTGCTAATCAAAAGGTCAAGAGTTTGAATCCACCAGCCGCTCCTTGGAAACTCTATGGGGGCAGTTTTACTCTGTCCTGTAGGGTCGCTATGGGTTGGGATTGACTCGACAACAATGGTTTGTTTTTTTTTTTAAATGGGTAACCTGAGTGTCTAGTGCCTGCTACATAGTAGGCATTCAATGAATACTTGTTGAATAAATAAATGAACATAAAATGCAATGAGACGTTTTAGTAGAACAATAATCAGAATTTCGTGTTTTAGGATTTAATGAAATATCACATAACACTCAGATTCTAAGATCAAGCTATAATTTTATCACAGATTAAAAAAAAATCCCCAATATCTGGAAAATAGAGAAATGCAATTCAGAAAATACAAGCGCCTGTCTTCTGTTCTTTTCTACAGCTTACATATTTCACTTCATTCACTTTCATTTCTATAAATAGTTTTTCTAGGATCTTGTTAAGTACTAGAAATGCCATGATTACAAGTATACCATCTCCTAGCTCTGTGAACTTGAGTCAGTGACTCAATCTCTATATCCTTCAGTATCCTCATGAGTAAATTATGACTACTGACAGTAACTACTTATCGGACTGTTATGAGTATTCAATGAGTTTAATGCCATTAAAGCATTCAACACTGCTCTTGGCCATTGGAGCCACCCAATTAACAGTACTATCATTAATAATGATGCTGACGGTGATTAAAACATAATAGATATGCCCTGCATTCATACAGACTTAATTGTTCACCTATAAAAAGAAAAATAGTCTTATTTTAAAAGCACAGATGAGAAGTCATATTTACATAGAACAAAGTTACTTTCATATAATAAAGTTCATCAAGGCCCTTCTCAGACTTCCACCTGTCACTGATTCTGCCAAAATTACTACTCATAGGCCCACATACCTGCATACCTAAAGCAACTATTTAGAACATAGGGTTTTAATCTTCAATTTCCTTTATTTTTCTTCATTGTCAAGGATGACACTCAGACATGGACTACTTTCCTTTGAATGTGATGAATACTAATGGGTGTATTTTTACTTCCTTTCACTGTAGATATTGCTGTACATTTGCGGTAATTAGGTAATATTAAAATGTAAGGGTGGACAATGAGATTTGCTGCAGAGAAAAGGAGTAAGCAGTAGTGTTCACTTACAGTGTATTTCGAGCACCTGCATGGCTACCTGAGGGGTGGCATTGAGGGATTCATGGTCTACTCTGCAGACGATGGCCACTCCATCGTCGCTCCGGTCCACTCGGAAGTCCAGTGTGCTGCTGACAGTAAACGTCTTGCGATTTGCATCCTCTTCTTTTAAATATTTTACATCTGAAAATAAAATATAAATCTTAAAATTTTGTGACATTGTCTTTCACAATTTAAAACATTTTTTTTATGCAAGCCAGTACTTGAAGTATCTTTTCTCTATCTTTAAACCAAAAAAACAAAAACCCCAACGCATTGCCGTCAAGTCGATTACGACTCATAAGATCCTATAGGACAGAGTGGAATTGCCACATAGGATTTCCAAGGAGCGGCTGGGGGTTAGCAGCGGAGCTCTTAACCACTGAGCCACCTGGGCTCCTTCCCATTTTTACCAGTTAAAAACAAACAAAACAAAACAAGGATTTGTTAGTTTGACATTTAATACCTTTCAATTTAGACAAATAAAAATACAGTTGCTTCAAAAATTAATTTTAAGAGAAAAATACAGAAAAAAAACAAAAGGGTGAGTTACAGTGTTTTTATTCCTTTCTCTCAAAATCACCTAGATTATAAGTAGATGCAGGGCTTCTTTATATTCCATTTGAAAAATGCAGGTCATTTTACTAAATTAGTTTCCTCTTCTAGACTTAAATTGTACTGAAAGATAATCTTAAGTATCTAAGCCACAAGCACAGTTGGGAAAAGCAAATTCACAACTATCTGGTTATATCTGAGCTATGATTTTAACATGGACAGGTGAAGATAAATCTCTAAAGAAAATCTAAGATGAGAAAGTTGTCACATTTGGTAGAGAAAAGAAGATGCCCATTTATCTGAATATTTCGAATAGTTAAGTATACCTTTACAGTAGAATTTACATTGAGATAAAATGCTGCCCACTTAGCTAAGGAATCCATTTCAGCATGAATGAGGCACTTTCCTCAAGACGTGGATTCACTTACGGATATTTAAATTTATTGTGCATGCTTCAGACTCACTGTTAAATGGTATACTTGGGGATTATTTGTTCTTTGTGGAAAATATCTTTAGTAATATTTTCATTTAATTTGAAATTTCTCAAATCTGAAGCATCTGCTAAGTAGAGGGCAATTTTAACGGATTAGAAAGCAAAATGATAGGCTAAGGTTAAGATGTCATTATAATAAGATCTTACAAATATTTGAAGGGAAAAATGTGTTCAGTTCTTTTACACTTTTATTTTTCACATTGTTCAAAATCAAATGGCAAATTGTATTTTTAGAAAAATGGCTTCTTTTGCACAGAATGCATAAAATGCTTGATTTTACTAAGTATTTTTATCATTTATATTAAAAACATTAAAAGAAGTATATTAATGGTGTACTGAACAATGAACACAAGTAATCTAAGTTCAGCTTCTCCATTTTGGTGCTTTATACAAAGATCTTGACTTTTAAAGTAATTCTGAATTTCCTGTGGTTATCTGTATCATCTGTTGAGTTTTACTTATTTCTAGAGAAATACTACTATCATATTGATTGATTTTAAGAAAAAAATAGTTAAAATAAATAATGGTAAAGAATAAAGTCAGATAAATGTTATGTCTTGTTCTTAAAAATGCATATGTGTATAACTGTGTTTACATGTTATTATGTCAAAATTTACCTAATTAAGATATTTTTACCACAAGAGAGTTTTATGTACATTAGGTGCTTTTTGAGAGCAGGAAAAATCCTTAACATTTAGAAGGGGGAAGGAAGCATAAAATATCAAATCTGTCCTTTAACTATAAATACATCACACAAGAAATGAGCTTTTATGTAGCATTTGTTCATTAACATGTATGTGTATGAAATATCTCATCTCATTTTTGCCGACAAAATCCAATGACTGAAATTTTTTCATTTGAAAATTAGGTTCATCAAGCTTAGTTATAATATTAGAATAAAAGACATAATCTTTTCCTTACAGTCAAAATATGTCATGATAATACAGATGCATTTCTACATCATTGCTAATATTAAAAAAATTACAAAGTTCTTTTACTTTTGAATGTCTCATAGATTTATACAAAAATGTCTCCTCCATTTTTACTTTGTGTTTTCTGTCCTATAAATCTGTGCCTAGTGTTTTCTTGTTCCTAGCTCTAAGCAGTGGTAGAGAAAATTTAGATCTCTTGACAAATCATTTTATAATTATTTCATACAATATATGAGAAATTATTTCAAAATATTGCCAGCTAATTGTTTAATTTTAATAACAGCTGTGATTTTAAGAATCCACACATCTGCTTCCTTTAGCTGTTTTCTTTATAAAACTATCATTTAATGTAATATTAATTGGACACATAAAATCTGATAGCAACTGCATATAATGCGAAATGTTAATGAGCATCATCCAAATAAAATAAAGTATAATTTGTTGTTTTTAATATTAGCTGTATGTGACAGCTTATAGGGTTACTAGAAGTCATAAGATGAACAGAAACAAAGCATTGAGTAGCACCCACATTAATATATTTTCCTATATTTTATATGAGCCTCTTCTCCAAACAAGCCCTCAAGAAATGGTACTTAAAAGTTACCTTTCTTCATGGTTCCTGACTTTATAAAATAGCTGATGTGTTTCATTATAGAACCAATATAAGCTGTATTTGTGTTTTATTCCTGATTTGTTGATTTCATGTGTTCTTGTTCCATGTTCTATCCTGTTTCAAATTTTTTCAATTTTATTTTTTCCTCCTTTGGGATGTTAGTACATTACATTGTGGTCTAGAGCAGTGCCTCTCAAAATGAAATGTGCATATGAATCAGCTGATGATACTGTTATGCAGGTTCTGATTCATTAGAGGCTATGGCCTGAGCATCTGCTGTTGATTCACGGAGTATATATTGAGAAGCCAGGGTGTAGCTGATATATTGGCACTACAGGCACACTCAAAACCAGAGGTAAACAGGGACTTTTGAGACTTACTCTTCCCACCTGACTTCTTTTCTTTTAAATTGCCTTCGTAAGCTATCATTCTAGCTTTACTACTTTAAAAAATAAATATTCCCTCTTTTTTCACATTTTTCAAAATATAGATGTCATATTATTATATATTAGTGGAATGACTAGCAAAAATCGAGGACAATAAACAGAGGTATTTGTAAACTTCCTTTTCTTCAATACCCTTTCAGCCACTCTTTCATTTTCTCCCAATGGAATTTCTAGATATGTAGGCACTAATTCTTAAATAATCAGAACAGTGGTTGTTTTTCATGAGTGGTTGTTGGGAACTGACTGGGAAGAGATACATAGGAGCCTTTGGGGAAGACAGAAATGCTCAATATCAAGATAAGGATAAGCGTTACTCTGGTTTATTATTTTGTCAAAATTGGATAGTTAGTAATACTTTATTTCAATTTATGAAAACTCTACCTGAAAAAACTAAGAGTTGCAAAAAAAATTCGTAATAATAACAATTGAGTGGGGAACAGAGATAGAGATAAAAGAATAGTAGGATGTTGCTAATTTTGAAACGGTGATGGGTAGAAAGCATTGCATTATACTGTTTTGATCTTTGTATGTATTAGATTTTCTATAACAAAAAATGTTAAGAAAAATTGCCTAGGAAAATTCCTTAAGAATGCTACTTGAAAAATATTATTTTCCTGAACATTTCTTGGTGAAGTACCAAAGACAGAATTTTGATCCTATCTAAACAGACCCAAGAAAATGATACCACCATTTTTACAAAGGAAAATCCTTTTCTGCATCCTGTACTAAGTAGCCTACTGTATCAGACACCACCCAAAGTGCAAGGCCAATAGTCCAAACCGGGAAATGCCAGAACTGAGATACAGCTACCCCACACTGATGGTGATATATTGTCTCCTCATTTGGAGAAACGTGTTGGAATTTATGTAGGCTATTATGTGACTGTTCCTTTAAGAGACTTTGATTATAGAATAGCATTCTACTTATATTCAAAATTTTAGACCTTTTATCTCATCAAGTGCTAAGGTGGAATACAAAATGGCAGACATGAGTGTGAGTCAGATGGCCAGAGCCCCCAACACAAATATGTTTAAAATTCCCGGGTTAGGTTAGCAGGCAAAAAGGCAAAAAAAGGTCATCTGGACTTATTCACATTCAAATCTTTTTATAAAAATGTCAGACCGCAGCAGATACCTCTATTTGTATCTTGCCCAGATTTAGAATCATCAGAGTCACCTGCCTCTACATCTGTAATTTCTGGCCACTTCTGGGCTAGATTTTAGGATGTTAATCCTCTTAAATGAAATTCTCCAGGAGACTGCTTGTCTCTACAGTGGTTCTACTACACCCTATCAGTGTCTTGAACTATTCTGATGTATTTGTTTGCCTCACTTCTGATTTTGAACCTGTCTAAACAGACTCGAGGATATCTGGTGGTGCAGCAGTTAAGAGCTATGGCTGCTAACCAAAAGGTCGGGAGTTCGAATCTACTACCTACTTCTTAGAAACTCTATGGGGCAGTTCTACTCTGTCGTATAGGGTTGCTATGAGTCAAAATTGACTCGATGGCAATGGGTTTGGGTTTTTTGGTTTAAATAGACCTGGGAAGATGATACCACCATTTTTGCAAAGGGAAATCCTTTTCCGGCCTCCTGTAGTAAACTTCTATATCAGACACCATCCGAAGCGCAAGGCCAAATGTCTACACTGGGCAAAAGTGGAAACTTAGATACAGCTAACCCATACTGCAAAGCTGTAGGGTCTCAGTGTATACCCCAGTAATAGATGCTTATTTAGAACTTAAACTTTACTCTTAGTTTCAGAGGTAGGGTTAGTGAGAGTGGTTTTGATGGATCAGATGATAATTTCAGCAGAAGAAATCAAGAAATATATCCTGGACATCCATCTCTGTTATTAATTAACTTTAATGGTTTGATATTATTGTTAGTGAGCTGGATACATATGTTCTTTCCACAATGAACATAAACTATGAGCATGATATGATACAACCTGGCTTTATTTATTTATTTACTTTTAATGAAGTGGCCTTATTGGACAACTGGACATAATGCTGGACATGGACAGCTCAACATAAGTTCTGTAGATAAAATTTCCTAAAACTAAATACATAACTTTTGGAAGATATATGACTCCTCATCATTTCTTTTAATTGACATAAAATCAGTATGTCTGGCTAACTCATTCCGTAATATTAGTTTCCTATGGAAGCCATAACAAATCACCACAAAGTGAGGAGCATAAAATAACAGAAATTTATTCTTTCACAGTCCTGGAGGCAAGCTGTCAAATACCAAGGCGGGGCAGGGCCATGTTCTCTCTGAAGTCTCCAGGAAAAAATTCTTTTTGCCAATTCCTATCTTTTGATGACTCCTGGCAATCCTTGGCATCCCTTGGCTTGTGGCTGTATAACTGTAATCTCTCCTTCCATCTTCACATGACCTTCTCCTTAGTGCTTGTCTGTGTCTCGTGAATCTTCTCCTCTTCTTATAAGGACATCAGACCTACAGGACTTAGAGCCCAAGCTAAACTATTATTACCTTATCTCAAATAATTACTTCTGCAAAAACCTTATTTAAAATGTTCTGAGCTTCCGGGTGGACATGAATTTTAAACCCAGTACAGATGCATATTTTACGTTTATCTTGGAGAGACAAACTCGGACAGCCCTGATGGCAAAATGGTTAAGCACTTGGCTGCTAACAGAAAGGTCGGCATTTCAAACCCACCCAGAGGCTCCGCAGAAGAAAGACCTAGAATATGCTCCCATAAAAACTACAGCCTAGAATACCTATGGGACAGTTCTACTGTGTCACATGGGGTCCCTATGAGTTGAAATCGACTCAGCAACACATAACAACAATGATCTTGGAGAAAACGTCAATATGTATATTTCTTAACTTAAGGTTAAGTGTTAAAAAGGTGTTTTACAAAACACCTTGCTTTAATATTCAAGGTAAACATTTGGTTTTACATCGGCTCTAAATTTTCTTCAGACCAAAAATAATGAGGTCATGTCTTATACGACAGAACTTTACAGTTGGGTAACTACTTTCATCTGTTCATTGAAGACCTCAAAAAGAATTCTTGAGGCAAAGCTCAGCCTTGTCTGGGTACTCCTTCACACAAATTCAATCTGAAAGGGGTGGATTTTTTTAAATCCTTCTCAGAATACTCAACTTTTATAAGAGGATAGCAGTCTTATATTATGGTGTTGGTGAAGAATATTGAATATATCACAAATTGACACAAGAACGAACATATCTGTCTTGGAAGAAGTACAGGCAGAATGCTCCTTAGAAGGAAGATGGCAAGACTTCATCTCACATACTATGGATATGCTATCAGGAGGGACCATTCCCTGGAGAATGACACCATGTCTGGTACAGCAGAGGGTAAGCAAAAAAGAGGAAGACCTTCAATGAGATGGACTTACACAGTGGCTGCAACAATGGGCATGGGCTTAAGCATAGCAACCATTGTGAGGATGGCGCAGGACGAGGCAGTGTTTTGTTCTGTTGTACACAGGGTTGCTATGAGTCAGAATTGACTTGATGGCACCTAATAATATATAATATAGCTGTCTTAATCCTGGTTCTTAAATGATTCTTAAAGCTATGGTTCCACCATTACTTGCCAACAAAGAATAGCTGTTAAATTTGGCAAAGAATATTACTGAAATTCAGTTCTGGTTAATAGATATCAAAAGATTAGGTAACAGAAATAGTATCTATGGAGGATTGATGGAGGAGAGGTGCTTCATTACTCTGTTTTTTTCTAAAATTTCTCTCAATTTATTCAGACAAGCAGAATATTATACCTTCTTATCAAATTGTTGTTAAATGTTACCCCACAGGTCTGCACTCAGGGATGCTATATGAATCAGTAGCATGAATCTTGCTGCATGTTGTCTACTTCATGTGGGCTCACAGATAAACTTTTTCTCTCTACTCTCAGTATTAGAAAAAGTTGAACCTCTTCTATGCAACTGGCTTGTGAATATGATCATTAACTGATCATGTCTCTTCTTATCAGTAGCTAGAAAGTATTAACAAAAGATTGCGATCCACCACTGGCAAATGTTAAAAAATTTATAAAAAGAATTTGCTTACTAATATGACTTCATATTTCATCTTAATTTTCTGTAATAATTCAGCTTTTGTTCCATTTTCAATATCATTATTTTTACATTGGTTGTATAAATTGTATTCATTCATTCCTTCTAGAACAAAATGAGTTATAAGTAAATAGTCAATGTTCTTCAAAGGCAATGGACCCAGGGCAATCATGCATTGATGGCTCATGAGCAACATTTGAATATTTGTTTAGATTTAGTTCCTTAGAAGAACATTAAGAAATTGGTTGCTGAGTTCAGGAGAACAACCAGTAAGGACTGGGTCATCTCCTTTGAAAATTGCTAAGGTAAAATCTGAGGTCATGTTCACCTAAGTGATTCATTAGTTCTATATTTAAAACCCTTGAGCTCGTACCATGTGTCTGACACCATACCAGATTCTGCATGTAAAAAGTTAAATAAAGAATGGAATCCTTGTCCAGTGAGGGAGATAGGCATATAAACACATTATTTAAATATTAAAAAAAAAATTAGTATGTTCAGAATACCAAGGAGAACAGCAGTTTGAGACTTAACAATATTGGGTCTCCCTCTGATCCTTACCGCATCGGAAATATCTTTAGTAGGAGTATGGGAGACAGGCTCTTATGGTTGCTTAGGATATTAATTAACAATTTCTTGTTAAAGTCCAAAAGAGATCTTGAAATGTTCTTTTTTGACAATGAATGTGATGCCATTCTTCTTTAATTTGTCATTCCCTGCAGAGTAGACCCTATGATTGTCTGATTCAAAATAGCCAATACCAGTCCAATTCAGCCTGGTACACCTGACCCAAGCCATGGTACTTTCAATCATCTCATATGCTTGTCTATGCTGGACAATGAATAAGGAAGACCGAAGAATTGATGCATTTGAAATATGGTGTTAGCAAAGAACGTTTAATATACTGTGGACTGCCAGAAGAACGAACAAATCTGTCTTGGAAGAAGCACAGTCAGAATGCTCTTTAGAAGTGAGGATGGCGAGACTTTGTCTCACATACTCTGAACATGTCAACAGGAGGGACCAGTCCCTGAAGTAGGACATCAAGCTTGTTAAAGTAGAGGGTCAGTGAAAAAGAGGAAGACTCCTCAGTGAGATGGACTGATCTAGCGGTTACAACAATGGTTTCAAACATAAGGATTGCGAGGATGACACAGGTCCAGGAAGTGTTTTGTTCTATTGTACATAGAGTTGCTATGAGTTGGATCCAGCTCGAGGCACATGACAACAACAACAACCATGCATCATAGGGTACTTTCAACAAAGTGAAAAACAATGCACAGAAAGAAGAAAACATTTGCAAATTTTATGTCTGCAAAGGGAGTTGTGACTAGTACATAAAGAACTCTTACAACTCAGTAATGTATTAAAAAGATATAATCCAATTTTTTTTTTTAAAAGTGGGCAAAGGTCTAAATAGAAATTCTTTCAAGGAAGACATACACGTAGTCAGGAAGAACATGAAAAGATTCTCAGCTTCATTTGCCGTCAGTGAAATGTATATCAAAACCACAATGAGATACAACTTCACACCCAGTAGGATGGCTATAAGCAAGAAGATGGACGGATAATAACAAATGTTGGTAAGAATGTAGAGAAATTAAAAACCTCATACATTATTGACTGGGATGTAAAGGGGTGCAGGCAGTCTGGAAAGCAATCTTTCAGTTTTTTAAGAGATAAAACAGAGTCACCAGTAATACCTCTTTTTAGTTATATAACCAAGATAAATGAAAACATAATTCTACGCAAAAACTTGTACCTGAATTTTCATAGGAGTATTACTTATAATATCCAAAACTATAAAACCCCAAATGTCCATCAACTTATGAATGGATAAATAAAATATGGTATATCTATACAATAGAATACTATTCAGCAATTAAAATGAATAAAGTACTGTTTTATGTTACCTCGCGGATGAACCTTGAACACATTATGCTAAAAAGCTAGTCACAAAAGTCTACACATTCTATGATTCTGTTTGTATGAAATGTCCAGAATAGGCAAAATTATAGAAATATAGATTCGTGGTTAACTAGAGTTGGGACAGATTATGGGAAAATGGAGAGTGATTGCTAACAGATATGTGGTTTCTCTCGAGATGATGAAAGTGTTCTAAAATTGATTGTAATAAGGGTTGCACAGCTCTGTGAATATACTAAACATATTGCATCATACACTTTAAATGTCAAATTGGATTATACATGAATTATATCTCAATAAAGATGTTAAATAAAATAAATAAGGAAATACGACTAACTTCTTGTCTGGCTGTAATTCAACACGTATACTAATAATGAACACTTTAAAGAGTTATTTTTTAAATAGATAATATAAAAACAAAAATAAGATTAGTCATTCTCTTGGAAGGAAAAGACTATGTAATGACTGTTTTTATAAAAAAAAAAAAACCACAACAGAGATTTAGTATTCAAGCTAGTAAATAAAATAGTAGACAAAAAATGCACTTAGAATTTTACAATCCAGTTCTAATCTACTGTACTTTAGAATGATGTCAGTAATATAAACTATCTCCATAAATCCCCCATTACTGATGGAAATGGAAAAAAAAAAACAAACAAACAAGTTACCAACGCAGGTACTGCTACACTAAGATGTCAATTTGGCCATAATATTGTGAGAAATTATTTGAATCCAACAATTTTTATTGCTTAGAGGATTAAAGGATTATTTTTAGAAAGATCTGATTCATAAGTTTTGTAAACTATCCTCCTAGGTCCAAATATAGTCATTAGCCAAAGCTGATGGGATCAATGACCATCTTGCCCCACATCCTACAACAACCATAAAGAAGTGGATATCCATAAGAAAGCTATAGTTACAGAATCGGGGGGAGGGAGGCATGTTTCTTAGCATATAAAGAAGACATGAAAGAATTTCTGGAAATAATTTGTGGAGAATTTGAACAGAGATTGAGTTTCTCCATCAGCAGTTGAGAGCTAAAATGCTAGAAAACTTTACTATTTATGTTATAACCTCAGAATTACTCAGAGACAATGAGTCCTGGATGACTGAGTTGTGTACTTGCTTTAACCCTTCAAATAAGAGCATTGATTAAGAGTAATAAATAAATTATATATATATATATATACATATATATACACACACACACACATATATATATATTGCTGCTGTATGTATACATATATATGTATACCTACGGAATGCTCACTTTTGACAGTAAGTAAAAGCTAGTCAAAAATATATACTTATGTATCTCATTATATGCATGCAAGAACTTTCCTTTCCATTTCCACAATGTATGAATTAAGGTATCAGCCAGGGCTCTGAGGTTCAAGGTCCTCTTCCAAGCTCACTGGTTTTGACATAATTCATTTCTTTTCAGTTATATGACTGAGATTCCTGTTTTCTCGCTAGCTGTCTGCTGGGGACCACTTTCAGCTCCTAGAGGTTTTTTACCACTTGGCCTCCAGAGACAGTCCACAAGATGGCTGTTTGCTTTCTTCTAGGCCAGAAGGAGAATATTTCTGCAATTCTCCATCTTTTTTTAAAGACCTTGCTTCATTATATTAGGCCCACTCAGGATTATCTTCTTTTGGTTAACTCAAAAGGGACCACAATTACTTCTGCAAAATCTTTTTTTGCCAAATAAGATAACATAATCAAGGGAGGGATATCATAATCACAAGTCCTCCTACACTCAAGGGGAAGGGATAATACAAGGGTGTGGGTCACTGAGAGTTGTCACAGAATTCTGCCTGCAAGCTATTTAGATGTTAATAGAAAATTCAAGATTTTATGATAGTAAATGTTCAAGCTAAAAATTACTCATCTTATCTATGGAATGAATGTGGGTACTCAGGGAGCTGATAGAGACATTTAGGAAGGCAATAGACATTTATTCTCCACATTAAATGCCAAATATTCAGACTCCTTTGCTACTCAGAAGATTAAAGGTTGCAGTGAAACCACCTATAGTTTTGGATGTAGAGCTGCACAGAGGCACCAAGAGGATTTCTGAGTCAGAAGATTGAGGGGAAAAGAACAACAGAGTTCAATTAAAATTTGGATTGTTTCATTTTCCTGTTTAAAGCTTATTAAAAAAAAAAAATTCTCATCATTGCCTACAGAATGAAGTCCAAGATCTTAATCTGAAATAAAATATTTTCCATGACCTGTCCTCTGCCTCCCTAGTTACCTTTTTACCCAGGTCTCTTACTTAAAGTTTCATAATTCAAACTATCACGATTTTACATAAAAACATGATCATCCTTTCTTCAGAAGAGCATGCCACCTACTTGTACCCACAACTCATATGATAAGTCCCTATTCTTTGTTTAAGATCCATTTACTCATTTAACAGATATTTACCGAGTGTCTATATTCATCAATGCATTGTTAAGCCTTCGCCTCTCCCACAGTGTAGGGCTGTTCTCTGCTTCCGCTGTATCAAAACAGTAGCCAGTTCATATATCTATTATTGTGTTTATGAGATCCTGTGTTTACATGTCTTTCCCCCAAGTGACCTATTCCCTTAGGATTATTCTGTCTTATTTTTTTATATGTATAATTCTAATTCAGAGCTTGGTGCAATTACTCAGAGATGGTTTTTAAATGTAATAATAAAAACAACAACAACAATAATAATATCAAAAATATATTTAGTGATTCCTTTTATGTAAAAACACTTTATACCTATTGGCTCATAAAATATCCTTGCAATAGCACTTTGAGGTAAGAATTATAATCGTCATTTTGCGGAAGAGAAACTACAGCTCAAAGACAAGATTTCTCTATAAGTTACTGATACCTCTGAACTTTACATTTTCTAGACCAGTGCAGTCCCCAAACAGCAGAATCACTATCACCCAGGAACTTACTAAAAATGCAAATTTTCAGGCTCCACCTCATACCTTCTCAATTGGAAAATCTGTACGGGCCCTATAATCTGAGGTTAAATGAGCCCCACTGGTGATGAGGTTGCCAGATAAAGTTTGAGAACCACTGCTCTATAATGTAATGTGGAAATACTCTGGCCAAGCAAATGTGTTGAACAGCTAGTATTTTCAAGCAACTTTCGCCCAGGAACTTGGAAATTATATTCCAGGACTTCAAACCAGTTCATTCCGGTTTGACCCCCTGCTGAAAATTTGCATTTCCACTCCACCTGGGGATCTTGTCAAAATGTAGATTCTGATTCAGTATATCCGGAGTGAAAATGCAAATTCACAGCAGGGGGTCAAACCAGAATGAACCTGTTTGAAGCCCTATATTCATATGTCAGCAGTCATAGAGAGAAGACAAAGATTTGTACAGAAATACAACTCATCCTGAAAACACAAGTCACTTGCAGGTCTACACACCCAACATATAGAGTCTGAAAATTAACACTGTCTTCATAAACTGAGCTGGTAAAAGCTTAGCTAAAATATATAGAAAATAAACTTTTTCTTTGCCTCTAATAACTGCTTTGGAAATTACATAATGTCCTATGTTGTTCTTTATAGAACAATATTCTCTATAAGTGTCTCATCTCTCTAAAGACGTCTTAAATGTCTCCAGGTCACAGATCTTGTTTTTCTTTATTTGGATCATCACTCATGCACCACAGAATACTCTGAAATTAGGAGGTACTCAATGATTTCTTACTGAGCTGAACTGGAGTGGATATGCCTATTGTTTATCTTTGCTTTACACCAGCAATTGTCTTTTTAAAAAGTGTCAAATGATATTGTAGCAAAAACAGTTCAAATTGTAATACAAAGTCAAATTTTGATCTCTGAAAAGACAAGCTAGCACAAGGTAAGGATGGAACCTCCTTTCAGTGAGGAGTGTTTGCTGCAAGTTTTTGAAATTTCACTGAGCACATGCAGAGGATAGCAACGGTAATGAATGTGCACTCTGCATAGAATACTGCACTCATCATATTTTCATGTGTACTTATAAAAATAAAGTTTATACTACTCAGGCAGTTCACCATCTGTTTGGGAAGACAGGATATGTAAACAGAAAAAGCTATAGATGAATCCAAGTGTAGGGATGATAAATGTGCTGTTAAGTGGTTATGCATGGGAAAAAAAAGAGGCTTCACTCCCTCTGAATACAGCACAGAGTCATGTAATGATTCTGTACATGTTTTTGTCTTGATATTTTGCTCTCAACTGAAGTGATTTAAAGTATGGTGGTTTACAAGATCAAACTTTTTGTGCTTTCACAATAAACAAAAGTCCACCCACATCTGTTTGGTATTGACAGCAGAAGTAGAACTTATCAAAAATTAAACTATTTTATAAAAATTTCAGAACATCAATGAGTTTCTCATGAAACTACAAAGAAACTGAGTAGAACTACATACCTACCTTGGGGTTAAGGATTAGTTTACCTCAAGCAGTTTGACCATTATCTCTGGAATCTATGAAATAACCCTTAAAATAGTTGGGCTACATTGGCCACACCCTGAGGATTAGTTTTAATGAGTATGAACTGATCTGAGAGTCCACTTGGTAACCAAAAATGAATTCATGGGCTAGCCAATAAAAGCTCAAAACACTAAGGCTTGAAGAAGCTTCCTGAGGGAGGGAATACTGGAAGGAAAGCTTCCTGGGAATGGATGCTCCCTTTGCTCTTGGGACCTTTCCAAACCTCACCCAAGTACCTCTTCCTGTTGCTCCTGAGTTACATCCTGTTTTTCTTGCCTGCTTGTAATTTGTTACTTCTGCATTGTATCTTTACCCTAATAAACCACATAACCGTAAGTATAGTCTGTGAGTTATATGTTACTCTGCAGCAATTACTGCATTCAGCAGAGAATGAGAGACAGTGCATGGGGAACGGAGAGGCTGGTCTACGGGACAATGGGAAAGTTGGAAAGCAGAGATATACCTGACCTTTGCTTCCTAGGAACCAGCTTTGTGATGGTTCTGATTCACAGATTATTCATATGCTATTTATATCAGCGTTAAAGAAGGCGAGCATGAAGGTAATGAGACAGTTCACTGAAGAAGAGTATTTAAGGTAAGGAGAGCCTTGGAGCAAAAACCAAGAACTTCACACAAAAGGACATACTTGATGTGTAAGAATTTGCCACCTGGAGAACTGTTTCAGGCCATAGAAAGGGAATTTTAAACGTATTCAGCAGGCTAAATCTTTCCATCAGAAGTGCTTAATTAAGCATTAAAAGTAGCCTGATTAGATCCTTGCTGTTGTAAAGCAAGTCTGGAAGCAGTGTTGTTTCCATTTAGGAAAGTGCTAAATTCAGACATGCCTAAACAAACATATCCTTGAGGAAGAATTAGAATGATTGTTACTGAGCCCTGGTAGATGCAAGAATCAGGTTACAAAGTTAACTTGACAGTTTAACTTTGCAAAATGCCTAACTTGTGTCTCAGGATTTGTAGTTATTCAAATTTTGTTCAATAAGATATTTATAATTCTAAGACAAAGGCAGTATAATTATAGATAAGACCCTATTTGATGTGTGTGTATGTATGTGTGTGTAGACAGACAGACAGACAGATAGAATAATCATACGAATTATAAACAATAATTTCTCAGTTAAATAGGCAATCTCGCTTCCCAGGTCCATACCCCTATCACTAAGGATTACTGTTTATCTGATGTAAGGCAATAGAATTATAAGTTAACAATAATCAGAATGGTTTGCATTAACCTATCTCATAGAAGGTGATGTTAAGAACAATACATAAAACTATGTAGATAGGAAACATGCTTTAACCACCATCATAATCAAACATTATACTTGGATTTGAATGTACTTGTGACATCAGGCGCAGGGTCTGTGTATGCAGGGAAATCGAAACCCTGCTAGTCTTACTAACCATCCTCTATAAACCTCTTGCCCCTAAAAAAATGTGTGAATGTGTGTGTATGTGTGCGTGTTTAAATTTAAGTGTATTAGCTAAGAACAGAACTATGCTGATTATTTAGATTGTTGTATGTATTTACTGAAATAAGTAATTTCTTTTCTATCTGTGAAACCTACAAGCAATCAGATTTATGGTTGGCCAGTTCTATTTTAAGAACTTTGTAATTCCAGAAACCAACAAGTTGAGTCATAAGAATTGATGCAGTTTCTCTGCCTAAAAGCTAAATAATACATATGACTTTTGAAATAGTAATATTTCACATGTATTCAGTGCTTACACAGAGTCAAGCGTGACTCTGTTTCTCATACATTAACTCATTTATTTCTCTAGTTATCCTATGAGGTATCTATTATTGTTAAACCCATTTTATAGAAGAGGAAAATGAGGCACACAGAGGTATATTAATATACCTTGCCAAATTACCTGAATTAGGAAAATGGGTGAATCTCATTCAATTACACTTAATCAGGAAGTGATACTGTGGCTTGAAAAAAATATATAAAATGTCTTTTTCTAACATTTTATGCTGGTTTCAGAACATTAATTTTGCTCTGGGACAATTTTCCATTGTTTACCTTTAATCTCTTTGTCATTTTTAAACCATCTTATATCAGCTGCAGGTTTACTACCAGATGTTTTACAAGTCAGTTGCATCAAGTCTCCCTCCATGACGGGTGATGAAAATCCACTAATTTGAGGCTTCTCAGGAACCCCTGAAAATTAAACAAACAAATACAGTTAACAACAGTCTTCGGGATGGATTCTGTCTTGAGACTACTGCTTTCACACACAAAGCTGCTAACATGGGTGGTTAACTGCGAATATATTCAATCAAGAATAATAAATTGCTATAAAATAAACTATATATATAAGAGAGACAGAGTGAAGAGTGTGTCACCCTGGTGGTGCAATGGTTAAAGCACTTGGCTGCTAACTGAAAGGTCAGATGTTGGAACCCACCAGTGGCTCCATGGAAGAAAAGACCTGGAGATCTGCTCCTGAAAAGATGATAGCCTAGGAAAACTTCTGTAGTAGGGTAGTAGCTCTACCTTGTCCTATAGGGTCACTGTGAGTCAGAATCAACTTGACAGCATACAACAAAAACATATACACACATACATATATAGAAAGTACTTGAAATGAATTTTGTTCAAAGTAGTATTTTAATGAAATTACAAAATTTTACCTAGAATATTACTATTTGTAAAACTTAAAAACAACTATTCAATCAATATTTCTTAAGATTTACCAGTATAAAGTTGTAAGAAAGTGGACTGTGCATATTGTGGAGGAGAAAAAAAAAACCACATACCTTTATTATTCAGGAAATTCTGATTTAACTAAAACAGCACTTTACATTTATGATTTCATAATTCTGAAAGTATAAAAATGAGAACGTCTTCTGTGTACTTTGTTGAAAAAATGCATTTTGGATTAAGAGACATATTAATAGTTGCGACTATACTGACTTTCCTGATGCTTCTAAAGGAGAATATTTCTCTTGATGTTGTTTATATGAGAAATGCAATTGTGGTTTTATGAAGTATGATATGTATTATTTTTAATGCTAACCACATATTACCTTTTATAATCCAAATCATCCAATGAATAAGCAGGTAATTAATATGCAGAGATATTACATGGGTGATTTAAATAATAGAACAAAATACATTTACTGGCAATAATATTCTATTGTCATGGTAAAGTTTTTAAAAATGTCTTCCAAAATGAATTAGTAATAAAGGCAGACTGAAAGCTTCATAATTAGGCTATTTAATTCAATTTGAGAAGAACAAAACGTAAGAATGTTACAAAGCACCAATATGAGAAATACAAAATAAAACAACAACAACAAAGACACATGACAGATCAACATGCTTCTATTAGGTGGCTAGGTCTTTTTTTGTTGTTGTTGTTCTCTTCACCTTCCTATTACCTTTTTTATCTTTGTCACAACACCATTTAATAAGCTGAATTTAGCCAGTCATCTGTTCTTTGGATCTCAAAGTAGCTCTCTATAGAACAATACATTAACCTTAGGCAGTTGTTATCCTGAAATACTCCGTTTTAGTGGGTACATTTTGTCCTTAATGGCAAACTTGTGAAGATTTTTATAAAATAGTCCCAGTGAGACTTGCAAAGAAACATATTTCATATCCCATGCACAAAACCAATTTACTAGCTGGATTAACTTTAATATTCCCATCCAAAAGAAAAGCATGTATAAGTCTTTTTAAATGTAACTTTCTGTCTTTGTCTATCTAAAAAGGAAGGCAAGCTAGGGGGAAGAAAATCAATCTTTAAATTCCTCTAACTTGTTCAGTACACAGGTGTGTTTCAATGAACTGCAGCAATTTCAGCTGATTGGGCCACTGACGTCTGTGAAATCACAGAGAGCTCAAAGCTGCAACTTTATTTCCTCAGAATCTGCATGAATGTATTGCTTTTCTGTGTCACTTTAACCTTTGGGAAAATGGTCCAATATTTAGAGAATAAAAGCAAAAACAAGCCACAAGTTGCGTGCCCAAGTGACATTATGCACTTTCTTTGGGAATCTAGAAAATACAAAGCTAACAGGCAAGAAGACTCACGGAAATGTTAGGGTAATTTACATGTCCTAGAATATATAAAGGGGTCGTACTGGAAAGCAACAAGTTAGTAGGGAAGACCCCCATCAGCTGACTGATATGATAAAATGGAGTAGCACAGTACAGACACAAGTTGAACTCAATATGCTCATTATTCTGCCACTTTATGAAAGGATCACAATATATACAATTGTATGTAGATTTCTTTATACAAAGAAATGCAGATGGGGAATCAAGAAACCTGGCATCTATTGCCGGCTGTGTGGCCTCCTGCTTTTATATAAAATATTCTTTGCACTTCCCTTTGTCCATTTATAAAATGAATAAGGTAACAAAATATTTCTAAAATGCCTTTTGTTACAATGTAGCATATCATGGATTAAAATACATCTATCAAAGTGATCCTTAGTATGTTTATCTTTCAAACTGAATCATGGTGCTATAGCAGCATACATCTCCCTGGCTTTGTAATTACATGGTATTGGTTTCTTGTACATACCCAGAACAGTGAGATACGCCTTGGAAGTTTTGACAGGCATGGTAAATAAAGAACAGGTGTACTGTCCTTCATCAGAGAGAGACACGTCACTGACGCTGATGCTCAATTCATGCCAGGAAGCGCGAACCAGCTCGATCCTATTGTCCCTTAAAGCTGGAAACAGAAAATATTGAAACTGTGAATAACATCATTAGAAAAAGAAAAGTTACACATTAGAAAAAATGTATTAACTATGCATTTTAACACAATAAACATTTTCTTTGGCCATAAATCTAAATCTTACTTCCTGAAATAATTTAAAGGAAGGTTTAAATATAATGAAATATTTTATCAAATTTTTTAAAGTCAAAGTAGAATTAGGTGCTCCTTAATGTTCTAAGAACGAACTTTTTAATTAAGTGATTGCATCTAATGCAACACTTTAGACGAGGTAGATGTTGATGGTGATAAAAGCAGCTTTTCCCCACAAAGTCTTTCATGGAATGTTAGTGCCAAGGGAAATTATAAACAAAATGAGTTCACTTCTATGGAGAAATAAGCTACAGAACTTCCCATGGGTTTCACCACTTCTTTAATGTGGTGAAAACCAGGTGAAATTGTGCACTGCAGATTAATAAGTAAGCACAGTAAAGCCCATGTATACCTTATTGGGTAATCCGTCCCTGAATTACCCTGATTATATTACAGAACACTTGTTTTCACAGGGGATCTCTTAGCATCTTGCTGAATTATGCTCCTCTTAACTCATTTTGGGACAAACCATAAGAAAAAAGTTTAAATATTATTACGTGTCTGGATAAGTACAACTATAAACCCTTGTATTAAGCAAGAAGCAACTAAAGAAAGGTGGAAAGAGGAAAAAATACTGGTTATGGACACCAAGAATCAAGGAATAACACAGTAACAGGATGTCTTAAGCTTCCTGCACAATAGTAGAGGTGATCTGGTCCCCATATCTCTCAACCCGAACCTAGCAATAAAAGGCAGTCCAGGTAGGCTCATAATTATTCCCCATTGAATGTAAGTCCTTCTAGGAATACCAGGATAGCCTGGCGGCACTGCAGAAGGAAATGACATGGAAATATACCTGATAATAAGCATTAGGAGGAAGAGATCTCTTTCCCCACCCAGCTTGAAACTCCTCTTTCCCACCTAGAAAAACCAGGACGCTGAGCAGCATTGGCAGAGGAGATCCAGCTTTAAAAAGAACCCAACAAAGCAAGCAAGCTATCATCTTCTCCATGAGCTAGAGAACCCCTCGCCCTATCTACAGCCACCAGGTGGCTTGGCCTGGGGAAGCTCCTTCTGTCCCCATAGGTGGCAGCAGTAGGGATCAGTGGGAGCCCTAGCAGAATCAGACAAATCAGACTGACCAAAATTGACTCCACAAAGGCTCTAAAAATTAAATTGTCATTGGAACCACAGCCTGTAAAAGTAAACCAAGACCTGTGTGCTAAACCTAAACTGGTGACTGTCTCCGGGAATAGAAGATTTAAATAGGATCCAGAGTCTCCAAAGTAATACACAAAATGTCCAGGATACAATTTAAAACAAACAAACAAAAAAAAAAACCTTGTTTATCACAAAAACCTGAAATTCACAACTTGAATGAAAAAGAACAACCAACAAATGTAAGCACTGAGATGAATCAGATGTTGGATTTATCTGAAAAGGATTTTAAAACAGCTATCATAAAAACATGTAAGTAGTTACTAATTATCTTGAAACAAATGAAAAAATAGAAAACTTCAACAAAGAAAAAGAAGTTATAAAAAAAGAACCAAACGGAAATTATAGAAATTAAAAATATAATTACCCAAAATAAAAATTTGCCCAATCAACTTAATAGTACAGTGGAGATGGGAGAGAATAGAATCGATCAATTTAAGGACAGATCAACAGAATTCAACCAATCTGAATAATAGAATGAAAACAAAATTAAATGGAGTCTCAAGGATCTGTGCGACAATAACAAGAATTAAACATTTTGTACCATCAAAGTTGCAGAAGGAGAGGAGGAAGAAAGTAGGAGTGAAAGTATATTTGAAGTGATAATGGCTGACAACTTTCCAGATTTGGCAAAAGACATAAACTCACACAGCCAAGGAGCTAAGCCAAACCTAAATACAAAGAACTCAACTAAATCCATGCCAAGATATATCAAAATTAAACTTCTGAAAACTAAAAACAAAGAAAACGGCAGCAGGCAAATAGAATCACGTATCACCTATAAGGAAACACCAATTCTTAGCCAGTAAAACTATGCTTTAGGAATGAATGAAAACTAAATATGTTCTCAAAAGAAGGAAAACTAAGAATTTATCTTAAAACTGTCTTAAAGAGGGATTTAAAAAAAGTCTTTGAACAAAAGAAATGATCAAAGAAGGACCTGGGGAGCATCAAGAAAGAAGAAAGAACAACAGAGAGAACAAAAATATAGGTAAATACAATAGACTTCCCTTTTCTTCATGAGTTTTCCAAATCATATTTGGTGACTGAAAGAAAAATTATAACACCAGCTGATGCAGTGTTCAGTATATAGAGAGGAAATACTCAAGACAATGGTATTTAAAAAACGGGGAGGGCAATGGCTCCTAATGGAAATACGGTTTCCACCCTTTCCTCAAAGTGATAAAATGTTGATACTAGTAGAATATACATATATATATACACACATATAGGAATATATCCTACTATATATTACTACATATATACAGTAATATCCAGAGCAGTCACTAAGTGTACCAACTGATACACTTAAAAACGCTATCAATATAAATCAAGATGGAATCCATTTATATCATGTTTTGAAATGGCAAAAGTCTGGAGATGGAGAACAGAGGCGTGATTGCCAGGGGTTAAGGAAAGCAGAAAGTGGAGGGGAAGAGGAGGGATGCAAATGACAGTGTGAGCAATTCTTGTCATGCGTCTGTTTTGTACCTTGACTGGGGCGACGGATACGCAAACTTCCATATGCGATAAAATTGCATAGAACTAAACGTGCACACACACATACACAAACATATGTGCACACACATGCACACACACACAAATGAGTACATGTAAAGTTGATAAAATCAGAATAAGATTGGTGGATAATATCAATGTGAATTTCCTGATTATGATTTTGTACTAAAATTTTGCAAGATGTTACTTGAGGGGAAGGGTACATGAGGTCTCTCTGTATTCTTTCTTATAGTTGCATTTAAATCTATAATAAAAGCTTAATTTTTATTAAGAGTAAGTAATCATAAAATATATAACATTTAGGAAAACTTGAAATGTTCATAATTTTTAAATATCTTCCATAAAATCAGCCCTCCATACACTCAAATCACACATTTTTTTGTTAACACTAATGTTGTAAGAAGATATATACTTGCAAATATTTTTGAAACTATTTTTACGTGATATGAAAAGTAAGGCAGATCGGATTATGAGTATGTGTGTGATTCCATTAGGATATGTGTGTGCACATTTTTTTGAAATGTGTATTTTGTCCTTTATCTCCTACGTGCCATAATGTTTATGCTTTCTTCAGTTGACAGAGAAAAACAGTGGGACACAGATTTGTGATTTCCTCCAACAGGACCTCATGCGAGATCAACCACTTTTCAAAGCTATGATTTATAAAAAACACTTATTACGTATTTCTTCTTTTTCAAAAAGAAAATAAGGTCACCAAAGGGGAAAACCTCAAGTTCCTGCAATGATATTCTACAGATGAAATATGTTACCCACCACCCACTGTGCTCAATTTTATTTCCTTTCTCACAGGTCCCACCAACAAGAGACAGAGCTTGTAAGTTTTCAGTGAATCCTAGAGAAAAAGAATTTAACACTCGTTTGGCCAGACTAGTTTGTGGAAACTATTTAACCTGCTGAAGTCAATGTGAATTACTCAAAGCATAGGAATATAAAACTTTCATATTTAAACCATTTGCATGGGGTAATGCAAAAAGCACTGACTTTGGAATCAAAAGACCAGGCTCTAGATAATTGTATGAGGTCAGATTTCCTGTGGATAATAACTCCTGATTGAATTCCATCTTTGGATTATGATAAGGACAAATGAAATCATGTAATATATTAAAGTGCCTTAAAATGAATCTAAAATGATATTATTAAAATGTTTTGGGTTAGTATCCTGAAGGGAACCAAATACCTTAGTGTCTGAAATGCCTCAATCAATTTACCTTACTAAATCATGTAACACTTTGGGTTGTTTTATGATTATCAACAGCGTTGACTAACTAAAAACTAGATTCTGAAAATCAGAATCCCTGAATTTTAGTGTAAGCTTTGTTACTGATGAAGCGTATAAACCTGGGTAAGTCATTTAAATATTGTGCTCTTCCGTTTATTTGTGTTAGCTGGAGATAATAATGATTGTTAACATCAAAGTGAAAGTGTAAGGAGTATGGTTTAGAAATTTAAAACTGAAATATATGATGTATTCACAAACCATCAGCACACTTCCATGAACCAAGAAACTGCCAAGATTAGTACAGGAATTATTTATTTTGTAAATTTTCTTAATAAATAATTTGCTAAAACAATATAGCCACCTAAGGAAATTTTAGTTGGATTGAATATTTTAAGCAAACTCTACATTTACAACATTAATCTTTGCAAGGGTGAAAATACTTACGATATCATCTGCAGTTCACTTCAAAACAACATTTCAGGTATGAAAGGACAAGGGAAAATCTTCAATAGTCCAAAGAGAGACATACTATAGCTCAAACGGTTTCCTGTGAGCCTGAGTGACTCACCTCAGCACCCTGAGTCATTGGTGCCTGCACAGTAGGTATTCAGTGAATGGCTATCAAATGGAAACTGAGAACCAAACTCTCTATACAGAAGAGCAGAGTGAAAAAGAACTGAACTAGGAAGTTTTCTTCAATCTCTCTCCATAGGATTCCATGGGAGTGTAGCCAAAAATAAAAGGAAAGGAAAAAAAAAAAGAAAGTGTCCCATTTATACACTGTGGCACACGACACAGTTGGACATCATGCCGCACAAGTTTCTAACTAAGTGATACTTCATTAGAACATGATTTGAAATCCTGAATGAATGACCATTAAAGATACTGTCATTTTACTCCAGGGTTTCCAAATAAACAGAAAAGGTGGTAACTAATCGGACACTATGCATATTACTTAACTCTTCTACATAGTAAATCTCAAATGCACAGTCAAACTAAATAAAGAATTGTAATACTCTCAGTCAAAGTGAATACAACCTTTCAAAAATAAATAAGCTTTGCTTGAAGAACAGAATGCTAATCATTACCTTAATTAAAAAATAAATAATAAATTGAACATTTCATTTAAAAATATTTTAAAATATTACTCTTGGAATAAATGAAGAGAAGAAATGAGCATGTGTAACAAAAGAATGAAAGGGAATTGCTCACACATCATAGAAATTTAAAATGAGCTAATAGGTTAAGTTGGCCACTCCTCAGCCATGCTTCATCAAGCATTAGGTGCCTGCCACCCACTGGTGAGGTAATTTAATGGTTCAAAACTCCGAGCTCCAGAGGATTCAATCTGAGCTGCAAGTAAGAAGCATAAGAAGCATCGACTAATGAGTAGGAATCTATTAAGTAGTACTTAACTCTGGAGAAAATTATTTTCCCAATGTACCATTGGTTCTAAATGGTTCATCAAACATACAAACGCATATTTGGGATTCATGCCGGGTAAAAATTACTTGCAGAAGTGTAGTCACATTTTATATCCATTTCTAACAGTGATTATCTGCATATTCAATAAGGTGCATATTACCTTGTTTTAAATCAAATTATTTAATAACAACAGTAAGACTGAATTTATCTGGCATTATTCTCTAAAGGACCTGCTAGCAATTTGTTAATATTTGCAATAGTTTTCCTTCCTTAAGTGTTATGATTTGTATGAAAGTGATCGCATACTGCTTACCAGAAACTTTTTCAAGTATTTTTTCTTAAATTGGTTACTAGAGAATAATAATTCATGTCACACTTTAGGATACTTAAATAATGATAATAAAATATACTTCATTATGTAATCACTCTCAACAGGCTATTAAAATGCAACACATAACTACCTTATATATTCTTTGCATTTGTTCTCGATCATCCAGACCTAAAACTTTCCCCAATCAGCATTATGCCTTACATATCTTTGTGCTCCCACAATGCATCCACAAGCTATATTCCATATATAGGCCATCAATAAATTATTGGATTAAAATGGATATGTGGATTATCAATATTTTGTATATAATATTTTGTATAATTGTACATATTTCCTGTATTTCATGAAATTCTGTATATAAAATGAAGATTATATGCTCAGTAATTTTATAATAGTTTACCTGTATTTTACTAACAAGTACATAAAGGCAAAACCCTAGATGAGGATGATACAAGTCACTCCAAGTGACATCTTGGCTACTTAAATTCTCTGTATTCATATAATTAATGCTCACAGGCATCCCAACATACACCTATAGAACTTTAGCCAAAACATTAATTGTATATATTTGAAAGTTTTAAAAATGCCATTGGCATCCAACCAGGAAGTTCCCATTTCTTAAAGCCGTACAACAATGTTATGGGATTTAGGCATTTAAGGAACCATAGGCCTGTTAGCCTTCATTCAACATGTTCTCAATGCATGCCTCCTCCAGCCAGGAGTTTCCATTTGATTCTTAGATATGTAAGGACTTGAAGCCAACTTCTGCCGATGGGGAAAATGTAAGCATGAATTCTTACCATAAGGCCTTTGATTCAATATCAAGTTTTATTTGGATGCCTGCTGCCTGATAACTGACCCCTTTTCATGATTAACTTTTTGTTTTTCAAGTTTGTGCAGATCACCGTTCTGCTTTGTTTCCTAACTTTTGCAAACAGGCCTGCTCTCTGAACATGTCTGCCTAGACCTGAGCTGTCTACTCTGCTTTGTCCCTACAGATTTCTCTGGAACTGGTCACTAACCAATCTGGCTGATGCAATCTCCCAACCACTGTTCTTTCAGCTGAAATCTCTACTACTCTGAAAGGTTAGAACTAGGACAGGAATTGAAGCTACAGTGAGGTCAGCTTTGGATTGGTGTTTCAGAATGATTTTTCAGCTAATTAGATCTGTACACGAATAAATAAGAAAGGAAAAATGAGTAGAATAAACTATAATAAAGCTTACAAGCTGGCCACAGATCTAAGGTTTAACTCTTGTCAGACCTTATAATTGGCATATTGAGACACATGATGTCAAACTATGCCTCTAGCTACTGGAGAAGAGGTAAGATAAAGAGGAAAATCTAGCAACTTCATATTATGGAAGTGTTGTTTTATTTGTTGATAGCCCAATAAGATTTTATTTGATATATTAAAAACAGTGTTTTATTTATAATAGTACCATATAAAGGACGTAAAACACACAGACAGAAGAAAACGTCAAGCTAGTGAATCCTTTTCTGTTTTGTTCTTTTACAGTCATACAACATAGAACAATCTAAATCAATCTTCTGGAAAATTGGTAAAAACAGCCATTGCTCCAGATCTGATATTTGGTGTACCAAGTTTCAGCCTGGACTGATTTTTTACTGAAACCATGGTAAATGGAGTTTTAGAATAGAAATGTGAACAAAATCTAAGCAATAAACCTGGAAACTGTATCACTATTTGAAGGAAGTTTTGTAATGCTAGAATTTCAATTTTTGAACTCCAGGTTTTCTATCTTCAAAGGTCTAAGAACAAAAAGTCATTACTATCATTTCTATAGGTGTAATTTCTTAATAAGAAACATCAAAATAGCAAAACATTACCTACCTAAAATGTTCCAAAATTAATAAACCAGTATGGAAAAGCATGTTTATGTGTTTAGGGAATGCATATAAACTCCATGATATTTTTAATTTTCTAGTCTTCTTGTCTTTGCTAAAGTTTGCCCATCTTCCTTGAAATATCCTGCTCATGATCGCTCCTTATGGAAACCCCTCCATTCCTTCACTCTATCAAATCCCTAAAACTTTGAACCTAAACCATTTATGTAACATGACCATACCGCATTAACTATTTTATAAGATGACACTCTATGACAATTGTTTTTCAAATACAGCAAGCGACACATACATCTTTAATAATGGCATATATTTGCTCTGCATGTCCCCAGGTCATATTTACCTTTCAAGTTAATTTCCACATCACCTCATTAATGCACCCTCTGTTGTGGATTGAATTGTGTCCCCCCAAAAATTTGTGTTGTAAATCCTAACCCCTATGGTGGTGCAGTAGTTAAGCATTTGGCTGCGAACTGAAAGGTCGGCAGTTCTAATCTACCAGTTGCTCCTTGGAAACCCTATGGGGCAGTTTTACTCTGTCCTATAGGGTCGCTATTAGTTGGAATTGACTCAAGAGCAATGTTTTCTGTTTGTTTATTAAACCTGTGGTTATAATCCCATTTGGGAATGTGTTTTCTTTGTTTTGTTAATGAGACAGTTTTAGGGTAGGGTGTGTCTTAAATCAATTTCTTTTGAGATATAAAAGAGAGTAAACAAGCAAGTGAGGAAAGCAGAGATTGGAGAAGATAGACACCATGCCACATGAAGATCACCAAGGAATCAAGGAACAAAGAACTTCCCCCAGAGCCGACAGAGAAAGAAAGCCTTCCCCTAGAGCCAGCACCCTGAATCTGGACTTCTATCCTCAAAAACTGTGAGAAAATAAATTTCTGTTTGTTGAAGCCAGCCACTTGTGGTATTTCTGTTACAGCAGCACTAGATAACTCAGACTAGATAACTCAGCACTAGATAACCCTCCAATGATATCCACTTTAAACTTCATTCACATCTTTCTTCAGGGCCAGGAGCATACAATGGAGCTCAAAGACCATTTGATGAACTAATTAAAAATTAAATGTGAGCATTACATATGCCATTATTTATAAGCTCATATGTAGCATTTATTTTATTACATGGTAATCTTCTGGCAAAGAGATACCTATTGACCCTCCTATTGCCACAGTAACTAGCGTAATACTCTGAATATAGTTTCCATGTCCTCTGTTGAATAAATGAGTAAATGAATAAGTAAAAACACAAATGAATAAATAAAATGACAGATGCATCCATGTACCATCTCATAGACTAAGTATAATAAACTCAAGACAAATGACATATTTCAACATGACAGTGACTTGAAAATTTTATGTTCTAATGAATTTCCTATACCTGATAAATTTTCATTTTGTAAGATTTGGCTAAAAGAAGTTTGCTGCCTTTGATTTTTAGGTTCTAAATCTTTAGACTAAATTTTTTCATACTGGTGAATTACCAAAAGAGATCAAAAGGAAAAACATAAATATTTCCACAACTAGAACAGTCATTTTTTTCTAGATCCTTTTTTCTTGAAAATTTTCTATAGTTTAACATTATTGTAATTATTTCAGTGCAATTTTAAAAGACAGTCGGGTTTTCCTCCTATATTTTATAGTGATCCATGACTATAAACATTCTAAATTTATAGATTCTGACATTGTAAATTTACTGTTTCACTTAAAGATAGTGAGTGAGCTTATTTTACTCCTACTTTGGCAATGTCATATGTCAAAAAGAACTTCGCAAAGTAAAAGATAAATACACTTAAATACTTATCTATGCTAGCTAACCATGTAGATATCATTACACCTTGTGATTTTACAATACGGATTTTCTTCTGAATGCAGGGTTGCACTTCAGTAGCTTAAAATTCAGGAAGTTTTTTTTATCATGTAACAGTGAAGGACTGTTCAAGGTCATTGGTGGAACGTGGTGTGCACCACAAGAAGCATCAGGGCCCTAAGCTGCCATCTTCATCATATGATCATGAAAGTCTTCCGAGGGAAAGAGTGCCAGGGGAAGCATGTGTGGAAAATTTTAATGGGGTAGCTCTGGAAGTGCACAGATCACTGTAGCCACCATTTCACGTTCAGGCACATGGACACTCTTAAATCTGAGCCAGACTGAAAAATGTAGTGTAGCTGTGTGCGCAGGAAGAAGAGATATTAGCCAGCAGTTTCTCCATGCTACTTTAGGCCTAGTTGTATACTACATTTATATGCTCTAATGTTTCCATATAAAAATTAATGTAGATTTGAAAGAATGCTGAAAAAGTGGGAAATATAATTTCTTTAAAACAGTCATAATTTTGGTGTTACGATTTTGAGAAAAAAATCTACTTTTAAGTTACTAAATTATGAAATTATTGCTGTTGTTAGGTGTCGTCAAGTCAACTCTGACTCATAACGTACAACAGAATGAAACACTGTCTCGTCCTGCTCCATCCTCACAATCCTTGCTATGCTTGAGCTCATTGTTGCAGCCACTGTGTCAATCCATCTCATTGAGGGTCTTCCTCTTTTTCACTGACCCTCTACTTTACCAAGCATGATGTCCTTCACTAGGAACTGATCCCTCCTGATAACACGTCCAAAGTATGTGAGACATAATCTCGCCATCCTTGCTTCTAAGGAGCATTCTGGTCGTACTTCTTCCAAGACAAATACGTTCCTTCTTTTGGCAGTTCATAGTATGTTCAGTATTCTTCACCGCCACCACAATTCAAAGGAGTCAGTTCTTCTTCCATCTTCTTTATTCATCGTCCGGCTTTCACATGCGTATGAGGCAACTGAAAACACCATGGCTTGGGTCAGGCGCACCCCAGTCTTCAAGGTGACATCTTTGCTTTTCAACACTTTAAAGAAGTCTTTTGTAGCAGATTTGCCCAATGCGATGCGTCTTTTGATTTTTTGACTGCTGCTTCTATGAATGTTGATTGTAGATCCAAGTAAAATGAAATCCTTGACAACTTCATCTTTTCTCTGTTTATCATGATGTTGCTTATTGGTCCAATTGTGAGGGTTTTGTTTTCTTTATGTTGAGGTGTAATCCATACTGAAGACCGTGGTCTTTGATCTTCATCAGTAAGTGCTTCAATTCCTCTTCGCTTTCAGCAAGCAAGGTTGTGTCATCTGCATAACGCAGGTTGTGTCATCTGCATAACGCAGGTTGTTAATGAGTCTTCCTCCAATCCTGATGCCTCATTCTTCTTCGTATAGTCCACCTTCTGGGATCATTTGCTCAGCATACAGATTGAATAGATATGGTGAAAGGATATAACCCTGACACACAGCTTTCCTGACTTTAAACCACACAGTATCCCCTGGTTCTGTTCGGACAACTGCCTCCTGATCTGTGTACAGGTTCTTCATGAGGACAATTAAATGTTCTGGAATTCCAATTCTTTGCAATGTTATCCATAATTTGTTATGATACCCACAGTCATATGCCTTTGCATAGTCAATAAAACACAGGTAGTAAATTATAAATTATGAATATTACACATTATGAAAACTAGTTATTAATTATTGCTTGATCAATGTGCTATTATCAATACTGACTTGGGTTATACATGAAAGAAATATCTATAGAAGTATTACTATAGTTATTTTCTATTGATTAGGCCATACTCTAAACTCTGAGCTTACTTCTAGATTTAGAAATTGTTGTCATGTGCCCTTGAGTTGATTCTGACTCATAACGACACTATAGGACAGAGTAAAACTGCCTCATAGGGTTTCCTAGGTTGTAATGTTTATGGGAGCAGATCACCAGGTCTTTTCTTCTAAGGAGTGGTTGGTGGGTTTGAATCACCAACCTTTTGGTTGGCAGCCAAGCACTTAACAGTTGTGCCACCAGGGCATCAAGTTTTAGAATAGAGTAGGTGAATTGTTGTTCATTATCTACTAAATTTAATTTTGGGTTTTTTAGACTTTAAAAAGATTTCATTATTTAGCATTTGTTGTTGTTATTAGGTGCCATGAAGTCATTTCTGAATCATAGTGACCTATGTACAACAGAACTAGACACTAGCTGGTCCTGCACCATCATCACAATTGCTGCTATGTTTGAGCACATTGTTGCAGCCATTGTGTCAATCCATCTCATTGAGCGTTTCCATCTTTTTCGCTGACTCTCTACCTCGCCATACCTCTCTACCTCGCCATACATGATGTCCTTCTCCAGGGACTGGTCCCTCCTAATAACAAATAACATATCCAAAGTACGTGAGACGAAGTCTCTCCATCTTGCCTTCCAAGGGGCACTCTGGCTGTACTTCTTCCAAGATAGACTTGCTCATTCTTCTGGAAGTCCATGGTCTATTCAATATTCTTCTCTAAGATCATAATTCAAAGGCATCAATTCTTCTTTGGTCTTCCTTACTCACTGTCCAGCTTTTGATGCATGAGGCAATTGAAAATATCATGACTTGGGTCAGGCACACCTTAGCCCTCAGAGTAACATCTCTGCCTTTCAACACTTCAGAGAGGTCTTTTGCAGCAGATTTGCAGCATAACTTATATCAAATATAACTATTAATTATATGCATTAATTACATATGCATCTAATAAATATTTATTATATATTTTTTTCAAACAGTAAATGCAATATACACTTCATTTTGATATCAGTTTGAAACAAAATTCTATATATCTTCTTAAATAAAATAAAAACTGATATGATTCTACGTTAATTTTGAAAACAAAATGTTATAATTCCTTTAAACAATGATGGAGTCCACTAAAATGTGGAATTTCCATATGATAATTCCAAGTAAATTTTTACTAAGACAACTGTTGGAAAAGACAAATACTGTACACACACACACACGCTATGCACGATCACACACACACAATTAGCAGTATATGCTAATTTCATCTGTATAGTACATTTTGAGAAAGAAGAAAAAGCAGTTTCGAATCTGCAAACCATATCCAATAAGAAATATATTTTTAAAAATTTGGGAATGTTTTCACTGGAAAAGAGAACACTGGTAGTAGAGATAATAGTGGCTGGCATGTGAATAGGAAATTATATCCATGCTGCTCAAATCCATTGAATGGTAGAAGCTACAGAGGGGACGATTAGTGTTTAATACAGGGAGTGTTTTTCTATTTATTGAGGTCTTCAAAACTGTATTGGGCTGGCTCTTGATGTAGTGAGCTCTTACCACAAATGTTCAAGTAACGACTACGTGGTCTCCCGCCAGGAAGTGTCTTTCCCACATTACAGAAGAATATGCCCTAAGTGATTTTTGAAGTCACTTCTAATGACTTCACTAATATACCTTTTGAAATTCACTTATGAGAAACACTACATTTTATGACTTTCAATCAAGAATCACTAATTTGATAGTGTATTATATACTATATCTGTGTTTATGTATTTTCACCTATTAAAACATTTTGTTGGTGAATTGTTAATAAGTCTTCAAATAGAAAGTTATATCTTAATTTTATTAATGGTATTATTCATCAGTATTTTAAAATCATCTGATATGAATTACTCATTGGTCTCAATATATAGCTCTAATTTGACTGAATTTTATGCTAAAAATAATGCCACTTATAAGTTAATGATTCAACAAGAACTGCTCAGGTAGTCAAGTGTCTTTCACATTTTCATATTTATAAAATTAGTATACCTATAGTCAAAACTGTTTCTGCTTCCCCTAGGTTTCAGTATTATTATCAAAAGGATTTAAAAGCAAGTATTTAGAGAGAGCATCACAAAGTCAAGAAGAAGTGCACATACATGTCTGAGTTAAGGTGAAGCCCTCTATGACAAAACCCATTTTGAAAAAGTTGGAAAATAGTAGTGCATTATATATATACATATATGTATAAAACTGTAATATATAAACTGTCTTTTAAATCAGATGATTCCCTTTTCCCAATATCATCTTGCCTGGATGAAAATGAGAGGCATTTCATTTCTACTAATATTGTATCTCTCTCTTCAGAATGCTTGGGCTGAGAAAAAAGAATATACCCTTTGTCCGATGGCATGAGAGCATAACAGAAGGTTGGTTTATAAAATGCACACTTAAAAGGCCAAAAAATTCAGCTATCTGTGGACTGGATAGACTCTGTGTTTAAAAAGAAAATAATCAATTTTCACCAAGAATAAAATAAAATACTACTTAAAATAATAATAATCAAATAATGCTACCAGTACCATTTGTAACATGTCAGTATAAACTTACCCCATAAATAAAGTGGAATATCCAACTTCAGAAACTTTAGTCTTTAGAATTTTCCTTAAGTTTTGAAGGTTAAATAATCTATGAACATAAAATACCAATTATGATTTATCGCTTACATCAAATGCTGCTTTATGTGCAACTCTGTACTATTTTGGTGAATAAAGACAGAGTTTACTAGCAACATATTTCTAACAGGAATACCACACAACTGAAGTTAATATATGTTATAAGTTTTCTATGTCTAATATGGATAGTTTTATGAAGGAAGATTGATAATAGATGACCATCAAAATAACTTAACCACAAAATTCTGATAAACCTTTCCGAGGACCTTATATAGGAAATAACTTTCCCTCCTCATCTCCCACAAATAAAAGCTTGTGCACATTTTGTTTGCTTTTCTAAAACACAATATTTCCCTGGATGTTTGTCACATTATTTCTTATTTTCCTTGAGAAAATATCTTTCAGCATTTGATACAGTTCACTATTTGCCTGGATTCATGGAACAAGAAAATGACTTGGTATTTGAACTGAATAGTTTTTGTAAGCCCTTATTCTTTCCAACAACCTGCAATATACTGGTCTCCTCCAACACATATGAAATTCATTTTTTTTTTCACATCTAACCATAAAGCCACCATATGTAGCCATATGGATGTGGTGTAACTCTTACAGAGCATTTATATCAAAGAGACAAGAAGATGATATGTCACGCTATTATGGAAATGCATACACAAAAGTACATTGAGAATGAAAACATCTGCCTTTATTAGATAGAGAAACCTGTCCTTGGTATTTGTAATCTTGCAACTTTTCAGGGCCCCATATTCTGTGAAAAACTTCAATTGGTGTTTGCAGCCCAGGCTGGGAAAATAACTTTGGCCTGTTTGTCCTTCTCAAATAATTCCAAAATAACATCTCCTACAGCCTGAAATTTGGATTAACTTTTTCACAGTCCTGTCTTCATTTTGGGCAGAACAGAATTATTATGTGCAATAAACAAATTCTTTTAAAGTACACAAACTTTGAAAATCTAGGGACATGATATATATTTAAGAGAATCATTTTTGTTCATTTTTATATTTTCAAAATTCATATACAGCCATAAAAATATCAAAATAATACAGATTTCATTAAAAGCAATTCATAGCTTTTATGATTCATGTTTAATATTTTGTCATTGCTAGTATACATTTGTGATTGAAAAGTTTAAACATTTACTTGATCATGCTTTCTTCTCTCAATTTCTCACTTCTTACTCTTTCTGCCCTTTTTTGAGGGTAGGGGTAGGGGATGTCACAGAAAGAAAATACTGCCCTTTGGGAAAAAATCAGATAATTCATAGTAGTCATGAATATTATTTCTTAAATTATCATCTCACACAAATCAAAACATTCAGTAGGAAAGTGAAAAAACGTGCAGTAATAAAAAAGGGAAAAAAATACAATTTAGTCTGTAAAATTTGAAGGATGACAGATTAAGTGATTGGAAAAAGAAGAGGCAACATATCTTAACATGTTAATACAACTAAAGGTCCCTGCATGGCATAACTGGTTTACACTACACTTGAATACTAACCAAAAGGTTAGTTGTTTGACTCTACCAAGTGGCATCATGGAAGAGAGTTCTGGTGAGCGGCTTCTGTAAAGATTACAAGCAAGAAAACTCTATGGAGTAGTTCTACTTGTAACATACAGGGTTGAGATGAGTCAGCATGGACTCAATGGTAAGGGGTTTAGTTTTTTTGGTTTTAGTGCAACTAAAGTATAAATTTTTGAAAATTGAAACCTTTTTCTTCTGTTTCATAAGTGCATGTCTACATGTATATATATATGTATATATATTGTCTTAGTCATCTGGTGCTGCTATAATAGAAATACCATAAATGGATGGCTTTTAACAAACAGAAATTTATCCTCTCACAGTCTAGTAGACTAAAAGTCTAAATGCAAGGCATTGGCTCCACAAGAAGGCCCTCTTTCTGTGTTGGCTCCAGAGAAAGGTCCTTGTGATGCATCAGTCTTCCCCTGGTCTGGGAGCATCTCAGCACAGGAACCTCAGGTCCAAAGGATGTGCTCTGCTCTCAGGACTGCTTTCTCGGTGGTATGAGGTTCTCCTATGTCTCTGCTCACTTCTCTCTTTTATCTCTCAAAAGATACTGGTTTAAGACACTATCCAATCTTATATACCTCCTCAGTATAACTGCTGCTAATCCATCTTATTATTTCATAGTGATAGACTTTACAACACATAACGGAAATCACCTCAGATTACAAAATGGTACACAATCATACAATACTGGGAATCATGACCCAGCCAAGTTGACAGATATTTTGGGCGGACACAATTCAATCCATGACATATATATACACAATTATTTATATTGCATTTAAAAATGATTGTATATGTAAATAAAAAAATAAATGGAGGGGGAAATTTAAGATAGGACAAGAAACCAAAATGCAACTAAAAGATTGAACCTTGGAAGCCCAGGACACATGTGGTGTGACTGATAAAACCTAATTTGATAAAAGGCTTTTAGGAGCAAGGATAGATAGGTGCTTTTTCAGTAATTCACATAAGTAATGCTCCAAAACTTACCGAAAAGATGAGAAAAAAATACATCAAATTAGATACATCATGTGAAATCTACAACAAAAGAGCACATTCTATTTTATTGCATTAAATATAATAGTTCAGCAGCAACCTTGGATTTCTACTTTGTAGCTAGGTTGAAATGAAATACACTGTGGAGGTGGCTTCTGAAACCCAGAGAGAAGGTACTGAACACACACTACTCTTGCTAATTCTCAAGAGGGAAATCCATAGTGTGATATCTACTGCTTCAAAAGTTACTGTACTTGCTGACTCCACAGCTTTCATATGAAACTCTGAGATTAGGACTTCGGGGCTTTGAGTTTGACTTGGCCTTGGATACTGAAGCAGCCCAACAACCAGACTACACTGTGGAAAAGATCTCGGCTCTCTCTTAGAGAACTTTCACTGAGATAATGAGGACCATATGAAAGGAAAGAGTGCTTAAAACAGCCAGCCAATACAGGAGAGAATAAGGAAACACACGGTTTAGAAATAATCTGCTATAAAACTATATTTTCTGTATGCATTCTGCAACAGACTCAGAACAGCCCCACCATGAAAATACTTTCTGAGATTTCCTGAATGGGCCAAAAACTAACCTTCAGATCAAGTTACTGAAAGCAAATCAGGAGATCGCTAAAAACTAGATAACCACCTGAACATGTGCTCAGTAGAGGAGCAATGGATAGACTTGGTGCAACATCAAGAGACTGTTATTAAAACACAGTCAATACACAGGAAAAAAGTCACACTACCACTGTTAAGACGATGATGTTGACAACGATGGCAGCAGTTAGCATTTACAGCATATTTGCTAACTGACAAGACATTTGAAAAGTGCATGAATTTATTTGTCATTTTTTGTCCTCACAATAGGCCAGTGAGACTATTCCTCTTCTAAAGATGAGGAAACTGAATGTCAGAGAGGTTTGGTAGCTTATCCAAAGTCATATAGCTAATAAATAGCAGAGTTGGTATGGGAATCTAGGCACTCTTACTCTGGAGACAACAATCTCTTAGACATTACACTCTAACATCTTCTAATTAATAATTACTAAGGCTGGTATTCAATCCCTTAGTAAAACGTTGAAGGTTTTCCTATTAAAAATAAGTCTGATGGAACAGGATTTATAAATATATAGTGGGTCACCTAAAAGCAAGCTGGGTATCTTTTTTCCATGGACCTAATTCATAATTACAAGGAAACTTACTAAGCAGAAAAACACTGAATGAGTGTGGCTTTTTGAAGCAACCAGAATTCTGTTTCCACTAAGCCTCAGAGATCTTATGTTATAATAACCAGTTAGGTACTATAAAAGCAATGTCCTGACATTCAAATTCAATCTTGCACTGGCAATGGCACATTGTATTTGAGGAGGTTCAGTTTTCATAAGTAAAAGGTAGGCAGGAGGTTAAAACAGGAAGAGCTATGGTAGCAATATACCATGGACAATGCAATGGTACTGAACTAAATTTTTAGAACTATCTGAGATGTGAGGGAAATTAGGGCACTTGAGATCCCATCTAAAATCTACAGGGTCACCCATAATTAAACAATATAGAAACTGAGGATTGTGCTAGGATCTAACATGCTTGCCTACCATCCAGTTACAGAATAAGAAGGAAATGTGAGGACAAAATGCACATCTTAAATGTCATCATATCTAGATAGATCTCTCCATATTAAAGGATGAATGTGGCTAAGGTGACTAGTTTTCTTCCCCTCAAAAAAAAATTTTTTTTTTTTTCAGTATTTGATAGTTAAACCCAGAAGGTAGCTGCCTAATGAAGTGATACTTACTGTCTCAGCAACCCCTCACTTTGGACTGAAACTATATGATTAGATTTAGTCAATGGAATATGAGTACGTGATATGTTTCACTTCTTTCAGAGTCTTTAAAGAAACCGACAGAGCTCTTCTTTTCCACTTTTTTAAAAAAATTTCTGTCTTGGAAGTGGAGGCTTCCAAGGCAGTATGGGATGGAAACACCAGAAAATTGAAGAACTGTGGGTCCCTGCATCTCCACATACTGAAAAGTCACCAGATGCCTGAAATCTTTGTACAAAATATGACTTGAGAGAGAATTAAAATTCTATTGCCTTAAATTCCTGAAATTTGTTTGTTAATGAAGCTAGAATTACCATAAAAAATAATCAAACAAACATATGCAAAAAAATGCACAAAACATCGCTGTCAAGTTGATTCCTACTCATGGCAACCACATGTGTGTAGATTAGAACTGCACTGCATAGAGTTTTCAAGGCTGTGACCTTTTGGAAGCAGATCATCAGGTCTTTCTTCTGCGGTACCTCCAGACAGGTTCAAACTACCAGCCTTCCAGTTAGTAGTTGAGCTCTTAACCCTTTGCACCATCCAAGGACTAGCATTACAATGAATAACAAAATGAGTTAGATGAAGAAATATTATGGGGCTGCATTAATTAAAGGGAGCCCTGGTGGTGCAGTGGGTAAGTGCTCAGCTGCTAACAGAAAGGTGAGAAGTTTGAACCCATCTGTGGCTCTGTAAGAGAAAGATGTGGCAGTCTGCTTCTATAAAGGTTACAGCCTTGGAAACCCTGTGGGGCAGTTCTACTCTGTTCTGTAGTGTCACTATGAGTCAGAATTGACTCAGCAGCAAAGGGTTTGGTTTGGTTTGGTGCTAAGTAAGGGCAAAGTGGGTAAATCCCACCTTCATTGCTATCTGTTTGGTGGTAAGGATTGACATGAATCCAAACTCAATATGTGGAGATTGGTCCAGTCCCCACCTTCCTACTTCCCCATTTTCATTGCCAGCTGCTCACATAGCACATTCTCTCCAACCCTAGACATTGGAGCTAGGTCAGAACTTAAAAGTTAGAAGGACACCTTCCTTCAGACCAACTGCCCATGCAGCACTTCTTTGACTCTAGTCACCCAGAGCTAGGTCAGATCTCACAAGTTTAAAGGAAACCCCATCCTTCAGACTGCCAAACAGGAAGACACCAGCCCCTGCTGGTTCTCACTGCCCCTTTGGAACCTTTCATTTGCTGGAATGGCTCGCAGAAACCACAAAGAGTGTATCATACTTATGACTACAGATTTATTATAACCAAAAAAAGTATCCAAAAATGAGGTTCATAGGGCAAGGTCTGGAAGGGGTCCCAGTACAGAGCTTCTGCGTCCCCAGGGGACACACTACCCTTCCTAGAGCAGATGTTCTCACCAGCCTAGAAGCTCACCTGAGCCTCCATGATCAGGGCTGTTACTGGCCACACCACATAGCAATGCCTCCTGAGGCTAGTGGAGATTAGATCACCAGGTGGTACCTCTTGGTCTGGTCAAACTCCACTTCTGCTTCTTTATATCTTTCTAATTTCCATCACCTAGGATATAGTATATCTATGATAAATATGTTCTCTTAACTTAATAAAGAATAAAATCGGTAAATTTTATTTTTGATAATTTATTATATGGTTATTGAAATGAACATTTGCTAGTTATAAAACAGTTTTATTTATTTAGACTGCTTTTTAAGAATAAACATACAATAAAAAACTTCATGGTAAAATGTAGATATAAGATAATGTGGAAGTAGATGAAGTTTCAAAAAATAACAGAAAAAGACAGGGAAGCTGCGATTATCCTAACAATCATATTAAAGTCTTATTATCTTTGTTATTTCACCGGTTTATCACTATTCCAACACAGATAACAATTTACCCAGAAAACATAAACATTATTTTTTTTAAATGCCCCATAAACTAAGAATAATTTTAAATTGAAAACAAAAATGCCTCTTTTTGTTGTATTACTAAATATTTCATAAGTTTCCATGTTAAAAATATTAAATTCACTGTGTGTGATTTACATGTTACTTAGATTTGGAAATTCCTTGTGATTTTCCTGTATTAGGAAAACAAAATCTATGTATTCTGTCAAACCTACTGTTATGGATTGAATTGTATTGCCCAAAAATATGTGTTGGAATCCTAACCCCTATACCTGTGCATGTAATACCATTTAGGAATATGGTTTTCTTTGTGATTTTAATGATGTCATATTAATGAAGGCTGTGTCTTACACCTACTCAATTTTGAGATATCAGAAAAGCTAATTAGGCACAGACATGCAAGAACAACTGGAGGGGAAGATTTATGCCATACAGAGACTGCCAACGAATCAAGAAATGTCAGGTCTACAGACACTGCAAGAGATCCTTCCTCAGGGGCAATAGAGAGAAAGCTTTCCCCTAGAGCCGGTGCCCTGAATTTGGACTTCTGATCTCCTATACTGTGAGAAAATAAATTTCTGTTCTTTGTAAACACCCACTTGTGTATTTCTGTTACAGCAGCACTAAGAAACGAAGACAGCTACTATTTCATTTTTTTTAAGAAATGTTTCTTTAAAACAAACACCTCTATATTCTGGAGGCTTTGGCCAACTGCCATTGAGTCAATTCTGACTCATGGCAGAGGCTTTGGCAGCAGCGTCTAAAAATTAGTTAAAAGCTCTCACCTGAAATAGAGAACATCATATTATGGGAAAATACTTCCCTAATAAAATAACATTTAATCAATATTTGGTTTGTGTATCTATTCAGGAGGATTATGAAGAAAACAATCTTTAAGACAAGTAGGAGGATACACCAAATGTGACAGACTTGAGTGATGACATAATACCCTCTGTCTCTGACGGTGACATAAAATGGCAAAGGACACAACCCTATCAGTCTCGTTGTTTGTCTTCTGTCTGAGACTAATAAAAGAAGGAAGGTGATACACAGCACGAAGTTGCAGACACTGTCTTAGACATACAGTTGTTACCTTTTATACATAGATAAAAGCACTGTATGGATGCTTTTAGAAATGCCTTCCTTCTCTAGCTTTCTAAGGTGTTGTCTTTACCTAAAATTAAGATAAGGAAATCTACAGTTATATGAAGACAAACACATAACTTCTCTTATAAACTATTGCTTCTTGATGAACTAGATTACATGTGTTTGTATATGTGTGTGTATATACATTTATATACATCATGTGTCTATGTATTCACACGTGTATGCATACATTAAAAAATGCATACATTTATATTTATGGACTCAGGCAGAGATAGAGTAGGAGAATCTCGGTGAAAAAAGACAGAGAAATAGAGACAATTTAAGAAAGAACAAAACCAGAACACCAGAATGTGGATTTTTTTACTAATATATATTTCCTCCAAAACATAAATTATTAACTAAAACATTCATTCAAACTGCTGAATATGTATAGAGGAAATTCTAAAGAAGTAGTAAGTGGCTTCACTGATTTTTAAGAGCTTGCAATTTATTTGGAGGAGATTAAACATACAGATATAAAATACGTAGGTGATGATTACAAAACCACATGAAAACAAGTGAATGACAATGTGGTGTAAAATACATAAATCAGAGCTAGGACTAGACAGTAATTAAAAACGGGTCTAGTGAATCCAGAAAACCATTCTGGAAACTCTAAATGTGGAATCAGACTGTGGACAGGGAGAGACAGGCAGAAGGAGATTTCCAGTCAGACATTTTGCTTCAGCAAAAGGAGGGATGGACCTGGGGATAGTCTGGACAGGCTCAAAAAAGCTATTTGTATTTCTAAATACATTTGTATTTCTATCTTTGCATTTCTATATTCTAACTCCTACCCATCCAAACTTATTTTGCGTGTTTCAACTCAGTGTACATAGTCACCTATAAGCCTAAACTTGCTGACGTCTGGGCCTCTGTTCTCATGGCTACTTTAATCCCTTCTATAAACCGGCAGGTACAAACCCTCTCACAGTCCTTTGCGTGGGAATTACGCTCCCCACCCTCACTGACAGATAATGCCCCATTTCTCTGGGTACTTAAATACAGCTCTCATTTTGAATTTATAAATTTCTCATCTATTATAGTTATCTGTATTACTATTGTTTCTATTCTACTCAAAGTTCCTTAGGGGCGGTTATTACTTAGGTTCTTGATTCATCTGCATCCACCTCCTAGCTTAATGCAAAACCATGAAAAAATAGATAATAGCTATAACTATAAGAAAATGTTATATTTATACTTTCATTTGGTAATATGTGGCAGAAATAAACTACCTAGCACAGGCCCTGGCTCCTAGTAGGTATAGTTTCTTCAACATCCAACCTTAAATTTTCAAAAACGTTTTCCTAAAATATCAATATGATTCATTAAGAAAGTTACGTGATTGTATCTTATTCTATAGCTTTCCCTGTTCCTAATTATGTTATTTCATCTCACAGAGATAGTCAAGGCCCTTAATTTGGAACTTAACATTTCTATATATGTTTTATATTGTTACTACGTGTGTGTATCAACAAACTACATTATTTTACATTTTCCAAACTCACTATAAATAAAATCTTCCTGATATTTGTATCTTCTTGAAACATTGTTTTCGCAATTAAATGATACTTTTAAGATTCATCCACATCAATTCAGTGTTTATATCCATTTATTTTCACTGCTACGTATTACTATTCCATTATAGGTAAATACTATAAATTGTGTATCAATTCTTTGTCCACAGAAATTTTACATTTCCAAATAATATTATAAGGCACTTTTACATATGAAAAGCACTTCTCTACTTGTAGTTGAAATAGTTCAGTTAAAAAGTAAGAATGTCTTCAACTTTTCCAGATGTCAACCAGTTACTCTCTAAGTGTTTACATGGTGAAGCACTCGACTGCTAGTTGAAAGGCTGGCAGTTCTAACTCACCAAGCTGTGCCTCAGAATTCAGGCCTGGTGAACTGCTTTTGAAAGGTCACAGCCTTGAAAACCCTATGGAGCAATTCTACTTTGCAATACATAAGGTCACCATGAGTCAGAATCAACTCAAGAGCAACTAACAACAACCAGTTGTTCTCTAAGTATTCATACCAATTTATACCCTAATATCAATGGATGACAATCTCATGGTTCCATACCTTTACCATTGCTTATACATATTGTCAGACTTTCAAATTACTGACAGTCCCAACGTTGTGAAACAGTTATTTCAATTTGCACTTTTCTGACTATGAGTAAGCTTGAAGATCTTTTTTTTATAAATCTTGGTTATTCTATTTTTCACTATTGTCTCTTCATGTCCTTTGCTCAATTTCTGTATTTTGTCCTTTGCCAATGAATTTGTGTTTATATTTTTAGATACTAATCTTTTGTCTATTATGTTTTGTCAATATTTTAATTGGTAATTTGATATTTGCCATGTTCAAAGTGCCTTTGGTTGAAGTGAGGTTATATATCTTAATGTCAAACTTATCAATAGTCTCCTCTATTGTTTGTAGTTATTGTGTTTTGTTTAAGAAACTCTTCCCTATTTTAAAGTTTTTTTCTTCTTAGAATATCTTCTAGAAGAATTGTGTATCTTTAGACATGTCAATATTTATTTGTTAACATATCAACTATTCCTTGGGCTTCTCCCTGGTAGTGCAGTGGTTAAGAGCTCGGCTGCTAACCAACCTGTCAGCAGTTTGAATCCACCAGCCGCTCCTTGGAAACCCTATGGGGCAGTTCCTCTGTTGGAATCGACTCGACGGCAACGGGTTTGGTTTTTGGTTTTGGTTCTAGGTACTTATGATACATTAGTGGGCATAACAGAGAACATTTTTGCCATCATAGAGCTTAAATGTAGTGAGTGGAAAAAGAAAGTTAAAAAAAAAAAAGATAAGCAATTGTCTGATAATGCTAAGAAAAATACAGAGAAGGCAAAGTACATGGGAAACGGGGAAATAGGTGAAATTTCAGAAATCATGGCAAGGAAGACTGTACTGGGGAGGGGGATTTTGAGTAAAGATCTAAAGGAATGAAGGAGTTAACCATGTGGTATCTGAGGGAGGACCTTCCGAGTGAGAGGGAAGAGGGTAAGGAGGCTGCAGAATGAACAATGTTACAGTAGCAAGTGACCCTACAGGAGAGCAGATTGTGAGGGCCTCAAAGATCAGAATATAGAATTTGAATTTTACTCTGAGTAACATGGGAACCATTGAAAGGTCCTGAGCAGAGGAAAGACATACTATGATTTATGTTTTAACAGAATCACCCAAGCTTCTCTGTTGAGAATGAACTGCAGGGGGAAGGGTAGAATCTGAGAGGCACGGTGAAAGGCTATGTTAGTAATTCAGGTAAGATATCAGGATGGTTAGTCCAGTGTGAAACCAGTGGAGATGGTGAGAAGTGCTGAAATTTTGGACATATTTTGAATACAAAGCTGCCGCATTTGCTGAAACAGTTTTGATGTCTGGGCATAATAGCAACTCCAAAGATTTTTGCAAAAGCAACTAGATGACTGGAGTTACTATTAACTAAGATGTGGAACACTTAAGAACCTCTTCTGGGGGAGGAAATGCTATCAAGAACTCAGCTTTAGACATATTAAATTTGAGCTGCTTACTAGGTATTTAAGTAGAGATGTCAAGTCAGTTGAATATATGGGTTATGTGTTCAGTGAAGAGGTCCACACTGGATATATTAATATGGGCGTTGTCAGTAAATAAACAAACAAAAAAATCTGCTGCCGTTGAGTCAATTCTGACTCATAGCGACCCTATAGGACAGAGTAGAACTGCCCCATAGTTTCCAAAGAATGTCTGGTTGATTTGAACTGCCAACCTTTTGGTTAGCAGCTGTTAGCTCTTAACCACTATGCCACCAGGGTTTATAGATGGCATCAAATATATGAGATAGATAAGATCATTTAAATGCAAGATATAATCATGAAGTAGGTAAGTAGAATGAATTCTATTTAACTCAAGTGTGGTCTTGCTAAGTAAAATAAAGAAAGGGCAAGGAGGTTGACGATGAATGCGAAGGACTGATTTTGGTTACATATATGCCTGGAAGGCCCAAAACAGTACATTGACTAAGTGAATAAATCTTAAAAACTGATCACAAAATTTAAGCTGAATGAAGCAGGAAGAAAGGGCATGAAAGTAATGGGGGACAAAGTGAGGCAAGTTTAATGGATTGAAAGCTCTGGTTGGACTAAAGGGGTCCAGTGAAAGTGGACTGGAGAGATAGGAGTCAGTGGCGTAACATGGAAGGGGCTGAATGTATTGGTAATAGCCAAGTGAAAAGCATACTATATACAGAGTAGCTGAGGGAGACTGGAAAAAGAAATCTTTGGAAGAGAGGAGGTCAACAAACTCAGCATGATCTGAATGATCATCTACATGAAAATTAATACCACCAGTTCCAAGTTTTATAAGTTTTATCATGAGTGTTATTAATGCTTAAAAAATATTTTATGCATCTTTTGAGACAGTTATGAGTGTTTCTACTTTCGTTTTGTTGTGAGACAAAATGCGTTGATTGATTTTCTAAAGTTAAAACAACTTTGTATTACCGAAATAAATCCACATCACTCATAATCCATTTTTGTATACCACTGGATTCAGATTGCTAAATATTTCATTTAGTATTCTTTGCGTTTATCTTCATGAGAGACTGGCCTGAATTTTTTCTTTCTGAAGTATTTCTTCAGTTTTGATAACGTTTCAGCAATTATCTGTTCAAATAGTATTTCTCTACCATTTGGTTCTTCTGGATATCCCATTAGATACTTGTTGGATGTTCTCAACTTAGCCTCTGGTTGTTTAACTGCTCCATATTTTTTCATATCCTTGCCTTTCTGAACTATTTACTGCTGGATTTCTCAGTAATAGCTACAACTTTCCTAATCGTGTTTTCAGTTTCACTGATTGTACTTTATAAAAATATTTAAAATGACTTCTTTTCGTATTGACCTATGTGCCGGTCATGTATGAATAACTTCAAATATAAGAATCAGCATAAAGCCATTTCCTACAAGGTGGGAGTCAAATATATCCCAAATTTCCACATTCTCCAAGCTACTGTACCACTCCATCTCTGACTCTGGCCACTCCCCCTCCCCTCAGCACTCTTCCTTCCCCTGTTTGAGTTCGGCAATTCACTGTGATGCCTCACAGAGCTTATGAACTGTACTTACAGTTAAGTGGTTTATTAAGGCACAGGCTACAATTCAGGATCAGGATCAGAAAGCATGCAGGCAAAATCTCCCTTCTTTACTGCAGGACAGCTCTCTCAGCTCCTCTCGACTGTGTAGGCTTCCTCTTAGCCCTCCCCTCTTGGCCCCTTGAGGACAGGTTCTTCTCGGCCCTGCGTTCTGTTAAGACTGGCTCTCTGCTGCTGGGCCCCTTCCAGGCCTCTCACTGTCTTCAGTGTTGCAGCCCTTGACCATGTTACATTTCTTTTAGGAGGTTCCTTGCCTCCCTTCTCTCTCACTCTCTGCTGCTCCTTTTCTTTCTTTCTTCCTTCTGTTTCTGCTGCTTCTTTTCCTGCTTCTTTCTGTCTCAAAAATTTCTACAGTGCTGGCTGCTTATATCTATAAACTCCTCACCAATTTCAAGGCATGGCCCTTCCAGCAAGGCCACAAACTGACCAATCCTCTGTCGGCGCCACAGGCACTTCATCTGCATAGTAGGCTACAGACACTTCATTTGCAGGGTCTATAGTCACTTTTGCATTTGTATAGTCTATTGGCCAGTCCCTGCAAGGCGCATACCAATCATAGGGCTGGCTGCAGCCCAGGGCCAGACAAAAAGTTAAGCTGTTTACAGTTTATCCAGAAAATGTCAATCAGTCTGGACAATTGTAACAAACTCTCTGGGTGGAAACTACAACAAAGGTAACTCCTCAGGGCTTAGGGGAAAAATCTCTCAAGTATTTTTTCCAAAGAACCAAGATAAAAGCCCACATAAAGGAACTCATTTCACCATATGTCATTTCTGACTGTTTATCTTACCTGTTCAGCTATTGCCTTCATTTATTACATCTGTATTTTCCGCCTTACTGACATTTCATATTATTTTCATGAAAATTTAATTTGAATACTCATTGGAAATGGAAACTGTTTGTTAGTTTCTCTTGCCTTTCTCCTTCTTGGTATTCCCCTCTCACATTCCCATTTCATGTGTTCACTCTTCCATGTCTTCAGGCTGCGCTGTTACCTCCATGTAGCTCCCTAGGTCCCCAGGCAAGGCTACTTCTTATCATGGCACTTCAGGGCCATGGTGATTTGGTTAGAGAGGCAGCTTGGTCATCTCTTGATTGCAAGGCACTGTCTCTGTCCTCACTATAATAGACCTGCAAGCTGTTAGATGCCACAGCTGAGATGATGATGAGTTTTTAGTTTTAGCTTCTTTCAAAGAGTTGAGTCCTCTCACTTCAGGACCTGCCTTCAAGAATGTGTGATTCGTGGCCCTATCTCTGTATGGAAGGACTTGAATTTCTTTTACTCCACAGGAGAAAACAGCAGACTGGAGCTAAGCAAGCCCACAGCTTTCGTACCGCTCTCTATTTTGTTACTTGTTTTTTCTCTGCTTCATAGAGCTGTGTTTTATTTGGAGGGACAATTTCTATGTGTGCTGTTTTTCTCTTTATGTTTTTCCTATTATTACCACGTGTTGGAAGAAATGGGTTGGGTCAAAACATACATCACTCAAACATCTTTGAAAGCTGTAAGGAGCCCTGGTAGCACAGTGGTTAAGAGCTCGGCTGCTAACCAAAAGGTCGGTGGTTTGAATTCACCAGCTGCTCCTTGGAAACCCTATGGGGCAGTTCTACTCTGTCCTATGGGTCACTGTGAGTTGGAATTGACTCCATGGCAACAGGTTTTTTTTTTAATAAGGTAAACAAGATAGATAATAAATAAAGGACACATTTTATGTAAATACATTTCAATTAACCATGACTTGGAAACTTTCTCTAGCTTTCTATAACTTCAGTGTTCTGTGGAAAGTATACAATATCAAGAATGCCAAATTGATTAGAATTATCTAGTTAGTAGATGCTATATACTGATTTTATTAGTTATGGAATTGTATTTTCTTGATAAACACTCAGAAATAAATAACGGTGAGGTAATCAAAAAGAGAATGAGATGTATCCTGATTGTGAGAAGATGTGATCAGCTAAACAAATAGCAAAAACAAATTCACTGAAAAAACAAGAGACATCATTAGCTAAAGAAAGTTTCGAGAATAAAATATACAAGATCATGCACAGAATTGTTTCTCTGAACAAAGTGAAAACAGTCCTGACAAGCAATGAATAATCTACAGGATCACTTTTTGTTCATGCTATTTATTTACTTATTCATTATTATTATTTGTTGCTGTTGTTGTTCATGCTATCTATTAACAGAACTTACTGCAGTTATGGAATATGGAGTAGATTTGGTAGACAGATGGAAGAAGTGTCAAAATGGAATGAGAGATGAAGGTGAATGTATATATTTTCAATAACATACTAGAATGTTACATTAATTTTTTCAAGTAGTTTTTTAACTTATTTATGATATGATCAGTTTTGAATTATTCTCACTTAGAGGAACTTAGCTTTGAATTATTCTCACAGGGAATATAAATTTTAGCAAATGCTAAACGTTCTATAGGTTCTAATATATTTTAAAATGGATGAGGGGGCCATATATTTCTTATTCATCATTATATCCCAGCTCCTGGCAAGTAAATATTTGTTAAATTTCTCTTATTACTATTACCATTGGCAAATAAGTAATGAGTAAAATGTAAGCTAATGTGTTTGAAAATATATAATAATTTCTTCAATAATTTATATCTCCAGCCTATACATATCCCATGAACTCTAGAAGCATATGTACAACTGCCCGCTCCACATTTCCACTTAAATGCTAAATATATCCAAATCAACATGTTCAAAACTGAATTCTTGATCTTCCACCTCAATCCTGCTCCACCATAAAACTGCCTCATTTTATTATAAGTCATCTCCATCCATGCTCAGGCCATAAACCATGAAAGCATCCTTAATTACTCTCTTCTACTCATATCCCACATCCAGCAATAAACAAATGCTTTTAGCTCCAATTACCTGTCAGATATCTGACCACTTCTCATCACCTTCACTGTTCACATCCTAATTTAAGCCACAAACATCTCTCACCTGGATTATTGAAATGGCCACTGATATGGATTGAATTGTGTTCCCAAAGGAAATATCTTGAAGCCCTCACCCTTGTACTAGTGAATATGACCTTGTTTAAATATAGGGTCTTTTATTGAAGATGTGATCAGTTAACAAGGTCATATAGGAGTAAGGTGAGTTCTAATCCCTTCTTGGTAGTGTCTTATAAAAGGGGAGAACAAACCTGGAGGCAGAGTCAAACAGGAGGAGATGCTGTGTAAAGGTGCATCTACAAGCCAAGGAATTCCGTGAAAACAGCAGAGCTACCAGAAGCTGGGAGAGACAGTGAAGAATCTTTCCCTAGAGTGAAAAGGAGCAAGGCTCTGTTGATGCCCCGAATTCAGACTCCTAGTCTCCAGAACCGTGAAACAACACATTTCTATTCTTTAAAGCCACACACTCTATGGTATTTTGTTATGGCAACTCTAGGAAACAAAGTCTGACACCGAACTCATCTTTCTGCTTACCCACTATACAGGCAGTCCACGGGTTACAAATGTTTGACTCACGGACAACTCGTACTTAAGAACACAGGCTGCCATAATAGAATACTATATTAAAAATTTGAGTTAAATATATACAATAGTTCATAATAATGAGTGCACACACTACTTTGTGATGCTCATGAAAACATTGTGCATTTTGGAAGTGCTTCTTAAGCATTTTATATGTGCAAAAAGGTAAAATATATACTATATATTAAGACATTTGACTAACTGATGCTAAATAAGAACCATATGCACCTGTTCCAACTTACCTACTAACTCAACTTAAATACAGACTTAGGAATGGATCTCGTTCGTAACCCAGGGACTGCCTGTAGTCTATTCTCACCACAGATACAAGAATGATCCTGCCAAAAACAGTTCATTTCATTCTCATGCTTAAACTCTCCAATGGCCTCCTATCTAACTCAGTAAAACCAAAATTCTTAAAAGCATCCATGGGGCTCTATGAAATCTGTCCCCTCCTATCCTTACTTCTATTACCTTATAGCATACTGCTTTCCCCTTAGCTCATTCTGTTGTTACCTTGCTGCTGTTTCTAGCACACAATAGGTATCTTCCTGTCCCATGTAACATAAAGTTACTTATTTGTCTTATTATGTGTCACTTTCACTAGTCCATAACCTCTAGCAGGACCAAAATTTTTGTTATTTTTCTTCTCTTCATATCTCCAACATCCAGAAGACTGCATGAAATAATTTTAAATGATTGAATATGAATTAATTAGCTTTTAAAATTTAACAGCATCTAAGAATATATAATGCAATTCTTAAAATTATATATAGTTCAACCAAGTATCTGTACTTCATAATAAGTATGCAGATATTAATAGCTTCAATATCAAAACCAGGTCAAGATATAAAGGTAATAGAGCCACTTAAATATTAATAAAAATAACACTTAGAAATAGAATTTTTTTTTTTCAAAATGTAATACATGAGTGAATGACCATATTCTTAAATGGAAAGAACACATATTATAAAGATTCCTAATTAATTTATAGATTTAACACAAATCAAGTCAAAATCCCACTGACTTTTATTTCAAAAAATTACACAAATAAGATTAGCATAAAAACTGACATAAGTACTGCAGAGGAAAATTTGAGGCGCTACGAGGAAATTTAATATGGGCAACTGTCCTAGCAAAGGGGGTAAGGAAAAGCACCCCTGAGTAAGCGACGGTTAAACTTAGAACTAGGGAGGAAGATTAGGTGTCAACAGGTCAAAGGGCCTGGGGGTAGAGGATGAGTTCCTACTGAGAGGAATTTACAGAAATGTTTAATGACATGGAAGAATGTTCATGTTACTTGAAAAAAGATTATAACCTGTGTATGATCCCAACCGGAAACCCTGGTGGTGTAGTGGTTAAGTGCTACAGCTGTTAACCAAAAGGTTGGCAGTTTGAATCCACCGGGTGCTCCTTGGAAACTCTATGGGGCAGTTCTACTCTGATCCCAATTATGTTCGCATGTCGAAAGAAATAGACTAAAGTGTCAACAGAGTTTTTGTCTAAGTGATGGGATTGTGAGTGATGCTTCTTTATCATTTCTGTATGTCTCATATAACACAATCAGTATGTTCTATTGGTTAAGAGCTACAGCTGCTAACCAAAAGGTCAGCAGTTCGAATCCACCAACCACTCCTTGGAAACCCTATGGGGCAGTTCTACTCTGTCATGCAGGGTCACTATGAGTCAGAATTGACTCAATGGCAACAGGGTTTGGTTTTTTTAATATGTCACAAAATGGAAAATAAGAAAAAAATTATCTAAGTCCTTCAAATTTATGCTTCCTGTTCATAGACATTAGATAAAACTTACAGTAATAGGGAGTTAGAGTCATTCCTTTGGTGTATCAGGAACATCCATTTGTTTATTATCCTATCAAATAACACATTTAATCTTTTTTTTAAATATTATAATAGTAATTAACCACTCCACATCAGACTTTAGCACATGATTAATGTGTCAGCAGGAAATCCTTCAGTGCCTTCGGCATTCTACCACTAATGGCAGACTCAGAGCACAGTCCAGCAAGATGTATTTGCCAATTCTATAAAAATACAATATAAACTTCTGATTGAACAGTGCATATAGGAAGGAGTAAAGTGTAACTATATTCAACTCACATGTTTAGGTAATAACAGAGTAGTTTATTATCATTGCAAGTGCAAAAACCTGCCAACACTTCAGCCATCTGGGCTTCCTCAGGGCATTATACAAGCAAAATATGTGAATGAAATATGTGAGTTGAATAGTTTTATTCCTCCTCCTACCCCCGCAAGCCCCCATTATGGGTTCTAGCAAAACTGCTTTATGTATTTTGGAAAAGTATTTCTGTAATGTTAGTTTACTTTAGAAAGCCATCAACTTTTACTAATTTAAGCCCATTAGTGTTCTCACTAAAATGCTTGTATCTGAATGATAATGGATGTTTAGATGGCATTTTATAACAAGAAAATTGTGCTAAATGTAATATAATTGCATAAACAAAAGTTGTAATTCCTCGGTTGTTAATGAACAATATATCTTTTAACATATTTCACCAAACGCAATACAATGACACAAAGGTTCTATTCATTAGCAGTTAAGCATATGCTATCACAACTTATCAGCACATTTCACTTTTAGGAAAAGACAACAGACCACCCTCCTCCCTGAATCGCTGAAGACAGAAATATTATGTGAGGCTCCAGACTACAATTTTACAACCAAGCCATGTTTATTTCCCATCCTGAGTTGTCAGGTCTTCCTTCACTGCTAACACAAAATAAGTAAAATAATTAGGGTTAATAAATCAGTGCTTCTATTCTTTCCTCTTCATAACTCATTACCTATCCATAACCACAACCAAACTCACTGCTGTCGAGTCGATTCTCACTCATAGTGACCCTACAGGACAGAGTAGAACTGCCCCATAGGGTTTCCAAGGCTGGTGGATTCAAACTGCTGACCTTTTGGTTAGCAGCCATAGCTCTTAAACACTGTGCCCCAGAATAAGGGAACTAAAGTTAGGTTGTGTGTGTGTGTGTGTGTGTGTGTGTGTTTGGTTAGTTATCTCATTTTTTGCTGACATTGCAAGTAATAACAAAGGTGTTTATTTCCCAATTTTTTAAACAGACATCTGCACTGCTGATGGTGGTAAAAATTAAATAAAATTTAAACTATCTTAATACTAAAGAAAACAAGGATGCTGAGAACCTCTTCTAAAGATAATGTCAAGATACTCTTGAGCTCTTAGTTTGTGGGAAGACTGTTGTGCTGATGGTAGATACCATCTTTTCAGCACCAGTTTGTCCCTTTCAGTCCCTTTAAAGTGACCAGGCACACCTACACAAATGCACCAGAGAGTAATAACACAACCATGTTTCTAGCAAGCACTGAGCAGTCTGCCACAAGTATTCCTCAAAACCTCACTGCTTAAACTTAGGTTCCCTGGGTTGTCCACCATATTTTGGCTAGTAACTTGCTTCCCAGGCATTTGGCCCTTTGGTTTGTATATTTACTCTTTCTTGGACCTCAGTGGAGCCCTGGTGGTGCTGTGGTTAAGTGTTCAGCTGCTGACCAAAAGGTCAGCAGTTTGAATCCACTAGCCACTCCTTGGAAACCCTATGAGGCAGTTCTACTCTGTCCTGTAGGGTTACTATAAGTTAGAATTGACTTGATGGCAACGGGTTTGGTTTTTTGTTTTTGAGTTCAACCTCCTTCAGAAAATGTCTCCCTAGAGCTCTCCCAGGACATTGCCTTACTTACCCCACCCCTAGCACAAAATGGCAGAGGATAATTTATACTTAACTCCCAAGCATTCACTCTTCATTGGTCCTAAATGTGATTCATACATTTTTTTTTTTTTTTTTACTATATTAAATAAAGACTAACAAAATGAGATAATTCATCATTTTTTATTCTGGAGTTCCAAGAGTTAATTAATTAAATTGAGCTTTTTAAAATGTGTTATTCAATATAAAAGTTTAATTCAGTATGCCAAGTTTCACATTTTGACATTTCCAAACAATTCAGAATCAAGCACAACATGTTGATACCTGTGATGTCTAGTTTTCTGATAGTGATTAAATGGAATAAACCACAAAGAAAATATTAAATATTTAATGGATTTCACTGAAGAAACAATGGATAGTGTATAGTTTCAGGTAATCTATTATTGTAGAGAAAATGTTCAATCAACTTAGGTAATTAAATAATGCTTACAGCAGGTTTAGACAAACTAGACAAAATTCAATAAAGCTTTTAGAAAAAGTGCAGTGCTTAAATAAATGTGTTCTATTTTCCTTTATAAGAATTATACAAAGTGTGGTTTGGCAAGTGAATATTGATGGGTAAAATCAATTAACAAATTACCAAAAGAAATGAATTTTTCTGAAAGAAATGAATACAAAATGTTAATTTAGTAAGAGGTTAATACATTACATTGAAGAAGAAAGATATTATCTTTTATAATGTCTACCTAAATGGAACCACAAGGTCCATAAGTGACACAAATTGTTTCTGCTGGACTGCTAACCTAAATGTTGGAGGTCTGAACTCACCCAGTGGCTCTGTGAAAGAATAGGTCTGGCAGTCTGCTCTCATTAAGTTTACAGCCTATGGAGCAGCTCTATTCTGTAACATATGATCATCATAAGTCAGAATCTACTTGATGGCAACTAAAAACAATAGTAAATGGGACAATTAAAAAAAAAAAAAAAACACCTCTGTGGAGTCGATTCTGACTCATAGCAACTCATAGCAGACTGCCACATCTTTCTCCTGCAGTGCGGCTGGTGGTTTAGAACTGCTCACCTTTCGGTTAGCAGCGAGCACTTAACCATTGTGCCACCAGGGCTCCTTTCAAAGTACTTAAAAAAAAACAAAAAACAAACCCGTTGCCGTTGAGTCGATTCCAACTCATAGCGACCCTGTAGGACAGAGTAGAACTGCCCGATAGAGTTTCCAAGGAGCGCTGGTGGATATGAACTGCCGAACTTTTGGTTAGCAGTCGAACTCTTAACCACTAGGCCACCAGGGTTTCCATTCAAAGTACTCGGCACTAGGATTTCAACGTATCTTTTAGCGAGGCATAATTCAATCTGTACGATTATTAAGTGTTTCAATTTCAGGAATCAGAAGAGTAGTGAATTAAAGCATGTTTGAACTGATGCAATGTGTTACGTTGACACCTCTCTTAATCAACCTGTAAGTAGTGTATGATTACTTAAGATTAAAATACTTCTTAAAAAATGAAAAAAGACAATTTTGAAAAATCCTTGAAGTCTTTATTGAAAGAAAAAAATATTTTGCCAAATTTTTCTTTAATGAATATGCCAGTCTGTCAGGGGTGGTGAATGTCTATGTGACATCATTGAATTGGAGCCCTTTGGAACTCAATAAGAAATTTAAAATTAACAAGGGATGAGCAACATATTCAGTATGTCCTGATATGTTTATATTTTATTTGGCAGGCTCCTCTGAAGGGCAGTGCACATATCTTGAGAAGCCGTTTGGAGTTAGGAATGAGACATAAGGGCAAGCTTGAGAAGCAATAAGTGGTGATTTCGCAGTGTTTTTAGAGAGGGTTGTTCCTGCCCATCTTTTTTTGTGTAGGGCAGCAAGATGATTTGAGTGGAAAAGTAAATAATTGGACAAAACTGTGTGACTATGGATAGTGAAGGAGAGGATAGGGTAGGGTGAGGAGAGAGGAGACCTGAGAGAGGTCATGAGAGAAACCCAGGTGGTAGTATGGTGGTAAGGGACTTACGATGAAGTCAGATGAAATTTTTCCCAGGGGTGTGGGGTGTAAACTTCTTCCTCTTATGACAAAATATTCAGTAAATTCTACATAGTTTATACACCAAGCAGAATATTCTGAGCCAGTATGAAAAGTTGCTAAGATCTGCATACACAGAGGCAAGAGGCAAACAAAACAAAACACACACAAGGACAACAGGTGTATATATGAGTTAGAAACACAATGTACACATACATTATTTTTTATAGCACTTTCTGAGTGGTTATGGAATGTGGAGTCTTGAAGGAAATTCCAGTCAGCAGTTTGAATTCACCAGCCGCTCCTTAGAAACCCAATGGGGCAGTTCCATTCTGTCCCATAGTGTCCCTGTGAGTTGCGACTGCAACAGGTTTGGTTTCTGGTATGCCAGAACACATCCTAATATATCCTAGAACCTGAGTAGCTCTGCAGTCAGCTGACTGTGCATACATCTTTCTTCCTCACTAGGTTATAAGGTCTTTGGTAGGCATTGTTTTACCATTATCAGTGTGGCTTATTAAGCACATTACCACAGTGCTTAGGATGATATAGTTTACGCATTATGCATTTAAACATCTGATAAATATAAAGAAAAGTGTTGGCATGGATAAGGAAGAGCTAGGACAATGACTCAGAAAAATCTATTGTTTTCTAAATCTGGAATTTAAGCACTATATTATTTGGATTTCCAACAGTGTTCATCTATTATTTTACTCTTTCCTCCATGTTCAATTTTCATTTAAAGAGATGCAAGTCATTAAATTACCACGTACTTTTCTCATGCATTTTCTTAAATAATTGTATAGTATAAGTAGTATCTTTCAATTGCACTTCACAGTTTGTTACATTGAAGATTTCATATTTCTCTAAGTAACTCATTCTTTCTTGCTTTGTCTCTCTTCCTCTCTGTATGGGAGTATTAAGTATTTCCAAGTGGGATAAAAAGAAAGTAGCCATGCATGTCGAGGCCATTTTAATCAAGTCATTTTAGTAATTTCGTAAACCACAAGGATAAGAGAATTATCTAGCTTATGTTTTATAATTTAATAATATTAAGGCTTTGATATAATATTTGCTTAATCGTCTTCAATTTTGCATCTTGGAGTTTTAAACAAAGGAAACAAACGGAAAGAATTAAAAAACATAAAAGTTCTATTTATTATCAATATTTCCTATTTTTTCTGTTTCTATTTTTTCTTTTTCTCTCTTTGGCCCCCAATGCCTCTTTTAATACCTGTACAATTGATTATGTGGAAAATGTAAATCCCTTCCTGCCTATGATACTTGATTGCTCTTTTTCAGCTGCCCAGTCATCTAGAACTTCCACTTATGGTCTTAATTACTGCTAATGCTCTAATGACAATGCTCGCAGAGAAAGAACATTTTTTTAGAAAGATGGTTTAAAAGTAAAATCACTGGCCCAGTTGGGATCTTAAGAGAGGTCTTACCTATACCCAAGAATTTTGCTAAAATTTTAGGTTGCAAAATAATAATTAAAGGTAGTATATATCCATTAATTCATTCAGCAAAAAGAATTGATTGTCTACTGTGTTCCAGGTGTTGGATTAGATACTTAGACTACAAGAAGAGAGCTTTCCAGTGTGGTCAAATCATCTATAAACAAGTATAATACGAAGTACTGAGTCCTATTTGAATTATGTACAAAGTATAATGGTAATTAGATAATTTCAGCTGAAAGAAAATGTCACAAGATACAACTGTTAATACAGAAGTTACTGCAAGCCTCTACTCCTTTCCTTATGCCTTAACTTTGTCATTTCTGGACTTATGTGGTCTTCATTTTTCTATATCGTTTTCTCTATCCCTGTATATTAATGCATTTTTCTTTGTCAATATTTACAATTTTGAAATGAAGCAATTAAAGAACATCAGATGACTTTGGTGCAGATGCTGGACTTGTTCAACTGAACCAGTGTATCTCACTTTAATATCCATGAATCAATGAGTATTTACCTAATGTCCATTAGAGCATTACACATTGTAAAGGATCTGAAAGAAGATTAAGATAAGATCAGTGTCTGCAACCAGCTATCAGCCTTCTGGAGAGGGAAAAGACAAATATACAAGTCTGGTTCAAGTCTCTAACCCATCTATCTATTCATTTGTTCATGCATGTGACAAACAATTATTGAGTGCCTATTAGTTACTAGGAACTGTTATAGGCACAATATTTTGTTTAAAAAAAAAAAACCTGATAGTGTTGACCAACATATAAATAGTAGATTTAATAAGCAAACTAATGCAGTAAGCACTTGATGCCCTCTGGACAGAGAAAATGGCAATCTACCTATTATGGGAGATCAGAATGATTACACCTGGAAAGGCCAGTTATTTTGAAAACAATTACAGTAATGCAAGTAGCTTCAGAATCCTAGACCCATACGTCTACATGAAATTAATATATAGATATGTTAAAGGAAACTTAAGCTTAAAAAATACCTAAAAGAAGCCACTTAATAATTCAAACTCTCCTCCAACCACCCAGCCTTTCGTGTGTCACACGCATGGGTTCACAAGACACGTACACACACCAACCTATTCTTCTTTATTCTTCTTTACCTCACTAAATAGCGCCCTCATCTACCTAAGTTGCTCAAGATAGAAATCCATGATTAATCTAAATTAGTTTTTTTTTTTTCTGTTATCCTTTTCATAGCACCTAGTCCTTTCTTTTTAAAAATAGCAATTCTCATAATGAATAATTATAATTTATTTGCAAGTATTTGTAGTGAGTGTTGTCTGTCTCTGCTACTAGACTGTAAGCATCATGAGAGGAGAGAACTTGGCTGCTTTTTCCGTCACTTTGTAGTCGGTTCCAAGCACAGAACCTGGCACATGAGAGCATTCAAAAAATATGTTTCAATGAACAAACGACTGTAAGTCAATGTTTAAAGTTAGGCATTAAAACAAAATGTCCAAATTTAATTTGCATGACATCTCAGAGAAATCATGAGACAATGTTTTTCACCTCAGTCAAGACTTTGAGAAGGAGCAAATTGCCTTGGGCAGTAGAAAAGGACTGGGATTGGAGGATCAAACTGGAAGACAGGTGCTCAAGAAGTGGGCAGCAAAAGCAATGATAAACAGCTGTGGTATTTGTAGGGCATTAAAGCATCATAGAGCAGAGAAGATTCTTAGAAGTAGTGAGATACAAAATGATTCAAAAAAGAATGTGTAATAGTAGGATGAAGCATTTAACAAATAGTAAGGAAAGTTTGGAGATTTTAGAAAAAGTATTAAAATAATCTGAAAAAAAATGTTTTAGGAAGATTCACCTAATCCTGATAAAGAAATAAAGGACACAACAAGAAGCACACAGACCAGCTTAGAGATAAAAGTAGAAAAAATCTGAAGTAATAGGATGAGTTTAGAAATGGGAAAAAATAGGTTTGGCTACATGTAAGAAACCCTGGTGCGCAGTGGTTAAAGCGCTCAGCTACTAACTGAAAGGTCAGCAGTTCGAACTCATTAACCACTCCACATGGGAGAAAGAAGTGGCAGTGGGCTTCCGTAAAGATTATAGCCTTGGAAACCCTATGGGGCAGTTCTACTCTGTCCTATAGTGTTGCTATGAGTCAGAATCAACTTGATGACAATGGGTTTTGGGTTTAGGTGTAAGAAACACAAAATTTACTAGTTGTAAATAAATAATTTAAAATCTCTAAGTCTTTCAGACTCATTGTTTTGTTTTATTTCTTACTCTTTTAACTGGCTAAACAGCTCACATTAAAATAGTTCATGCTCATTTTAATATCACTTTAGATAAACAAAGATTTATACAAACTAGGTGGTTAGTTTCAGAGTCCCGTAGTCAGAGCTACATAATATTATTTTCCTCAAATCTGAATATCTTTGTATATATATTGCTAATATGTGCCTAAGTTGTGATATCAACTTCAAAATTTGTGTTTTCTACGCTGATAAACTCTTTGATGCCAGCATACTGATTTTAGGAGATTTACACTAAACTTTGCCTACTGTGAGAATTAAACATACAATAAATAATCAAATATGTAGACAAATAGAATACAGAAATAATTTTGTTTGCTATGTCTTTTACAAAGGGATACAAGATTTAGTCCTGGAAACTCTTCTGGTTCCTAAGAGCAGACATGAATTATTTTACGGACCTGGAAACAGGGTAAGTAGATGAACTTTCACCCTTGTTTGAAAAATGGTTTTACATGAAAAGGCAAATAGTAGAACAACTGCGAGCAATTTAAGAAAGATGACTACAACAGAGAAGTCACAGCTGGAAAGACTCTTCACCTTCCTATGCTTATTTCAATTAATCATGAGAAACAATTGCAAAATGTCACAACTGTCCTCTAGGCTCTAAATTTAAACATGAACTAGACAGCTCATTCAATTACAAATTTTCTTGCAGAAAATAATCTAAACCATGATATTATTTTAAGCAGACAATCAAAATGTTTTTGTATATCCTATAAAATATTGGGCATAAAGTAATTAAAAAGATTATAGGGAGGAAGGGTTTTGAGGGTGACTTGGAAGTGCCATTATGTCCAAGTTTGTGTAAGAGAGGACTATTTTCAATGTTATCACCTTAGAGATAAGACCTCTTTCCCCCACCCCAAAGATTTCTAATGCCACTTCCTTTGTTGCAGTGTGCCAGGGGCCTCAGCACTCAGTAAAGAACCATAAAACCTTTCAGATAAGCAAGGTAAACAAAGGGATCATACTCCAAAAAACAGACATCGCCAAAGTTACCCAACAGGCAGCTAATCTTGTGCAGGTCAGATTGGGACACCAAGATAAAACATTTATTTAAAATGAAACTTCAGCATTGATAGATGCAATAACTAAGAACTTTATGCAAACTGAAATTATTCAGAGAAGCAACAGACCCCAGCACATGTAGCCCAGGGCAAAGCATTCTGTGACGGAGGATGGTCACATGTTATGACAGAGAAGTGGCCTTAGAATAGACCACAAGAGAAAGTAGTCACATAACCACACTTCAAAAGTTTGCCTTGGTTTCTCCTGTGTCACAACTGATTTGATTGTGAACAACAGGCAGGGACAGATTACCCAATAAGCAAGTTACACATGGATTTACTTCTGCTTACTTACTGATCTATTTTTCACCACAAAGCCATGGGAAATTGTGCAGGACAGATTAGAAAGTAAAAACAATTAAGCCCATGCATACCTTGCTTACTGTAAACCCATGCACACCTTGCTTACTGTAAACCCATGCACACCTTGCTTACTGTAAACCCATGCATACCTCGCTTACTGTAAATACATGCATACCCTGCTTACTGGTTAATCCACCCCTGAACAGGAGCAACAATACTAATCCTCTCAAGCCCTCCTGGGATAAGGGGAACCCCCAAACCTATGGCTTCAGTTTGCTATATAAATGTTACCATTTTCTATCTGTACCAAGACATGAAGACACTTGGGAAGCATTGAGTTCATGGACAGTAAAATATACAATTCTCCATTCCTTATTAGAGATCAGCCATCCTTAATGGTTCTTGATGGTATCCTGAATTAAAAACATCTTTAGTTATATTTGGAGCACTGGTGGCATAGTAGTTAAGAGCTTGGCTGCTAACCAAAAGGTCAGCAGTTCAAATCCACCAGCTGCTCCTTGGAAACTCTTTGGGGCAGTTCTACCCTCTCCAACAGGGTCGCTATAAGGAATCGACTTGATGGCAATGGGTTTGGTTTGGTTTTGGTTAGTTATATAGGTGTAGATTAGTGCGTACCAAACTGAAATATATGCCTGTTAAATCCTCTTCTTGCTGATATTCTATGTGCAAGAGTATCTGAGAGTAAAGTCTTGGAGAAGCCCCATACCTTATAAGTTCATTTTGTTCTCTTTAGTCTAGATTTACTACATTTGGGCATATTTTATCTAAGAGCATGTCAGTTAAACTCGAGTCCAAAAATGACCCACAAAATTAAAACAAACAAATCACACTAGTTTGTAAATCATGTTGATAAAGACCTGAACTTAGATGGATCATTCACGATAACTCACACTCAGAATCCTGTGCCCATGGTGAACTAACCAGATAAGTAGTACAGAAAGATGTTGAAACAAGGTTTATTTTTAACTGAACATGCTATATGTTATACTCATACTATTAAATAAAGTGTGAATATTGCCAAACTCTGAAGCTGGAAGTATTTTTTGGGGAAAAGTTATTTTGAATTTCAAGATACGCTTTACAATACAAGAACATTGATTTTAATTAAAGGAATTCCTTTTGGGTTAAAACATTTGATAGCAAATTGATCAGCCACTGGCATATATACAAATTCCAAATTAACAGTATTTGTTGAAATGGAAAACAACATACAATCGTTAACGTTAAAATAATAGAGTTCCAGGAAAATGCATGATCCTATTGATACTCTGAGTCCCTGTATTCAATGAACTGGCATGTCCTTTTATATATATATATATATTGGCTCAATTTAAGGTAACACAACCGTGAAAGAGATGACTCTAATCTGAAAGGCAGGTTCCTCCTGTCAGTGTGTGGAGATAGAAACAGTTGCGCTAAAAAAACAAGTAAATAAAAGCATACTAAACTTGACGTTCTCTAAAGTGATGAACAAAAAAATTAAAAAAAATAACTTTATTCATTTATTTTCAACTTTTGCTGAATTCTGCCTTTTTTATTGCCAATAGTGTGATAGAAGCTTATACCCAGATCCATGTTTGACAACTCTTCTAGTGTCTTCTGAGAACAATTCAACATTTCTATTGTATGAAGTATGAATCTAGGAAAATTGGTAGTCATCAAAATGAAATGGAATACATGAAGATCAATATCGTAGGCATTAGTAAGCTGAAATGGACTGGTGTTGGCCATTTTGAATGAGACAATCATATGGTCTACTGTGTGAGAATGACAAATTGAAGAGGAATGGTGATGCGTTCATTGTCAAAGAAAAACATTTCAAGATTTATCCTGAAGTACAATGTTGTCAGGGGTAGGATAATATCCATACACCTACAAGGAAGACCAGTTAATATGACTATTATTCAAATTCACGCACCAACCACTAATGCTAAAGATGAAGAAATTGAAGATGTTTACCAACTTCTGCAGTCTGAAATTGATCAAAAATGCCATTAAGATGCATTGATAATTACTGCTGATTGGAATGTGAAAGTTGGAAACAAAGAAGAATTGGTAGTTGGAAAATATGGCCTTGGTGAAAGATACATCATCAAAGATCCCATGGCAGAATTTTGCAAGACCAATGACTTCTTCACTGTAAATGCCTTTTTTCAACAACATAAACGACGACTATAAATGTAGACCTCACCAGATGGAAAATGTATGAATCAAATCCACTACATCTGTGGAAAGAGGCTATGTAAAAGCTCACCATCTTCAGTCAGAACAAGGCCAGGGGCCGACTGTGAAACAGAGCATCAACTGCTCATATACAAGCTCAAGCTGAAGCTGAAGAAAATTAAACAAGTCCATGAGAACCAAAATACAACCCTGAGTATATCCCACCTGAATTTAGAGACCATCTCAAGAATAGATTTGATGCATTGAACACTAATGACCGAAGACCAGACAAGTTGTGGGAAGACATTAAGGACATCACACATGAAGAAAGCAAAGAGTCATTAAAAAGAAAAGAAAGAAATAAAAGACCAAAATGGGTGTCAGAAGACTCTAAAACTTGTTCTTTAATATAAAGTAGCTAAAGTGAATGGAAGAAATGATGAAGTAAAAGAGTTGAATGCAATATTTCAAATTCCATCTCGAGAAGACAAAGTAAAATATAATAATGAAATGCGCAAAGACATGGAGTTGGAAAATCAAAAGGGAGAACACACTAAGCATTTCTTAAGCTGAAAGAACTGAAGAAAAAATTCAAGCCTCAAGTTGAAATTCTGAAGGATTCTATGGGCAAATTATTGAACGAAGCAGGAAGCATCAAAAGAAGATGGAAATCATTGTACCAAAAAAAACTGGTCGATGTTCAACCATTTCAGGAAGAAGCAGATGATAAAGAACCAATGGTACTGAAGGAAGAAGTCCAAGCTGCACTGAAGGCAGTGGTGAAAAACAAGGCTCCAGGAATTGACGGAATACCAATTGAGATGTTTCAACAAACAGATGCAGTGCTGGAGGTGCTCGCTAGTCTATGCCAAGAAATTTCGAAGACAGCTACTGGCCAACCAACTAGAAGAGATCCATATTTGTGCCCATTCCAAAGAAAGTGATCCAAGTGAATGCGGAAATTATCAAAGAATATCATTAATACCACACACAAGTAAAATTTTGTTGAAGATCATTCAAAAATGGCTGCAGCGGTACATCAACAGGAAATTGCCAGAAATTCAAGCTGGATTCAGAAGAGGATGTGGGACCAGGGATATCATTGCTGATGTCAGATGGATGGATGAAAGCAGAGAATAACAGAAAGATGATTACCTGCATTTTATTGACTATGCAAAGGCATTCAACTGTGTGGATCATAACAAATTATAGATAACATTGCAAAGAATGGGAATTCCAGAACACTTAATTGTGCTCATGTGGAACTCGTACGTAGACCAAGAGGCAGTCGTTCAGAGCAAGGGGATACTGCACAGTTTAAAATCAAGAAAGATATGCATTAGGGTTGCATCCTTTCACCATACTTATTCAATCTATATGGTTCACAAATAATTGAAGAAGCTGGACTGACTATATGAAGAAGAATGGGGCATCAGGATTGGTGGAAGACTCATTAACAACCTGCCTTATGCAGATGATACAACCTTGCTTGCTGAAAGTGAAGAGGACTTGAACCACTTAACTGGTGAAGATCAAAGACCACAGCCTTCAGGATGGATTATACCTCAACAGAAAGAAAACAAAAATCCTAACAACTGGACAAATAAGCAACATTATGATAAATGGAGGAAAGTTTGAAGTTGTCAAGCATTTCATTGTACCTGGATCCATAATCAACACCCATGGAAGCAGCAGTTAGGAAATCAAACAATGTATTTCATGGGGCAAATCTGGTGCAAAAGACCTCTTTAAAGTATTAAAAAGCAAAGATGTCATTTTGAGGCCTAAGTTGGGCCTGACCCACGCCCTAGTGTTTTCAATCCCCTCATATGTATGGGAAAGCTGGATAATGAACAAGGAAGACCGAAGAAGGAGAATTGATGCCTTTGAATTACGGAGTTGGCAAAGAATACTGAATATACCACGGACTGCCAGAAGAACAAACAAGTCTGTTTTGGGAAAAGTACAGCCAGAATGCTCCTTAGAAACAAAGGTGGTGAGACTACATCTCACATACTCTGGACACGTTATCAGGAGGGCCCAGTCCCTAGAGAAGGACATCATGATTGGTAAAGTAGAGGGTCAGAGAAAAGGAGAAAGATCCTCTACGAGACGGACTGACACAGTAGCTGCAACAATGGGCTCAAACATGACAACAATTATGGGCATGGCACAGGACGGGGCAGTGTTTCGTTCTGTTCTACATGGAGTTGCTATGAGTGGGAAACAACTCAACAGCACCTAACAACAACAATAACAACAACATTGTTACCAATGGACACTGTAAAGGAAACCTGTAACTCAATAAAATACAAATGATGGGAGACATTTTTTATATTATAAACAATTATTCTTCCAAGAACTTTTTGTCAGGATTCAATAATAAAGTCCACTATCATGCAGTTAACATTTCCTAAAGAAAACAGTTTTGCTAATATAAAGTCTAAATTCTGATGGCCTTATTTTTCTGAGAGCCTCCCATTTGCCAACCACTCTGTAGGTAATTTTCTGTTATTTTAGCAAATCTTATCTAGATCACTTCAGTGAAAAGGTCTGATTTTTAAGATCCACATAGATACCATATTAATGGAAAGTGTATCATTGATATTTCATGGTTTTCGTTTTATTTATTTTTCACTTAAGAGAATAAAGAGTCACTTAAATGCATTCTAAAATTTGTCAGTGATGACACACTAACAAATCCTATCACATTTAGGTTAGTATGGCAGAATGGAAGTTATTGACAGCCTAGCATGCTACTAATATTAACGTCATTGCTGGGTTTTCCTTAAATGACATCAAGAGGTCCCTTGAAGACATAGGTGCTAGTATGGAAGACACTATGACTTGCGAATAATACTCTGATTTATAGGACTGTGGCAACAAAATTTAGCAGCCCTGCCAACCAAGGAGATCCCATCCTAATCCTAAATTAATCCTGGTAGAATCATATACTTCTTATCCTACCCATTCGTTGTAACAGTGGCCAAAGGGAAAAGTTAGGCCACTAAACTTGAATTTCTGTTTTTATTTTTGCTTAATTGCAAATACATGTAACACCCTACAAATTCAGTCTTTTGTGGAAAGGTATTCCCTGAACACCCTGTCTTCTGAACTTTTAACCCATATATGCAACTGCTTACTGGACATCTTCACCCTGGACAATCCCAAATTTGACATATCAGGAACTGAACAACGTAAAAACTTGCTTTTCCCCAAGTGTTCCACTATAGTGCTGTTGCTTAGTCATCCTAGATACACCAAAACAAACCAAACCCATTGTCACTGAGTCAATTCAGACTCATAAAATAACCCCTGAGAACAGGGTAGAACTGCCCCATAGGGTTTCCAAGGATGTAATCTTTTTTTTTTTTTCCTTCCAAGGCTGTAATCTTTATGGAAGTAGATTGCCACATCTTTCTCCTGAGGAACAGCTAGTGGGTCCAAACCACCAACCTTTCAGTTAACAGCCATAGCTCTTAAGGATGGTGCCACCGGGGCTCTTCCTACAGTAAGTGCTTATTATACATTAGTTGATGATTAAGTAAATCAATGAATGTAAAATTTTCCTAAATTAAGCATTTAGAAATAGAATTAAAATTCCAAGGCTATAAAAAATTCCAAACAGTCATATTTTTTCACTAAAAATGCAGTAATATCTGTTAGTAAAGACTCTCTGCTCTTATGACTCTATTGTGTTCTGAAGTTTGACCTCTATTATGAAATAACACTGAAGTAATAGCCGAATTTTGGAGTTCTGATGCCTCTGTTATCTTCTTTCCCTCTCCTACATGAACAATAGCCTGTCCAGTACCCAAAGGCAGGACCTGGTATGGCTCAGGCAGCCTCACCTCTCTCCAGTAGAACCCCGGTTGCATAAGAGTTCAGCCTGAGTATAAGACCACCAGAAAAGCCTGTTTCCAAGACGGAGCCAAGAGCCAGGTCTTACAGCTGCCACCACCAAGACATCTGTGAAGAAATCCAAATACTCATCCAGCTTTCAAACCACTATTTTTAAAGATAATGTGTTCCTTAAGATTTGTCTGATAAGCTCTCATGATATACAGTGCATATATATACATATACTTGTTATTAATATACTAATATCAGGAATGATTTGGAGACAAGACTTGGAATTAAAGGTATATGTCTTAGTTTTTTTTTAAATATGGCTTTTATATATAGCAATATATGAAAAATAAATGTTGGTTTTAATCATTGATAAAATGAATATTTAATTCAGGAAGTAAAAGTTCTTTTAATAATGACCGAGAAGAAAATTGCTTTTTTTTTTTTCAGTGTAGTCTTCTCACTTTATTTTTTCTTCACTTTAGGGGATTTTTATTGTGGCTCTTCATATCAATCTCCTTAAAGCTAGAACAACAAATATATATATTTCTCACAGCTTTTATTATGTTTTTAAGTGTATTTTTTTCTCTGACAGCTAAAGAATAAAATATTATAACTAAAATTTGACAAAGAACACCAAACATAAAGGGAGAACTTTAAACTCATCCTGTCAAGCTGTAGGAGTCTGATTGTATGGTGCAAAAGGTTAAGCCCTCGATTACTAATCAAAAAGTTGGTGGTTTGAACCCACTCAAAGGTAGCTGGAAAGAAAGGTCACAATCTTGAAAACAGAATTGGGGTTGCCATGAGTTGACAGCAACTGATTTGTTTTGTTTTGTTTTTTTCTTATCAAGCCACAAACTGTTTTTCAGGATAAGAAATGTAAATGATCTTTTCTAATGTCTGTTATTGTATTGGAAACCTTGGTGGTGTGGTGGTTAAGAGCTACGGCTGCTAATCATAAAGGTCGGCAGTTTGAATCCACCAGGCGCTCCCTGAAAACCCTATAGGGCAGTTTTACTCTGTCCTTTAGGGTCACTATGAGTTGGAATCGACTCAACGGCAACAGGTATTAATGTATTATATGGAGAAAATTTTTGTGGAGCTCAGAAATCCCTGATACCTGAATTGTCAAATTTATTCTCACAAATAAATGAAGTTTATTTGTTAAAAGGAAGTTATTATTATTATATCCCCTTTGGAGAGATGAGGAAACTGAAGTTTTGAGAGGTTAAGTACCCTCTGCAAGTTATGCAGTTATTAAGAGGTGGTGCTTGTCCTGACCCTAGAGGGTCTGGCTGCAGATACAAAGACCCGAAATATCTCACACTCCCTGATTGGAGGTGGGGGTTTATTTTTAATACCTAAGCTAAGAACTTGAAGTTTTTGTTTTTGTTTCTCCCCATTAACTGCCTCCACTGCCCCCACAACTGCATCACTTTCTGAAGAGAATTATAATAGACTTCGTGCAAGCCTAATTTTTTTGAAAGTTATAAAGCACATTTGCATTAGAGTTCCTCCTGGAGTTTCAGCTTCTGTTGTTTACCGGGAGAATTAAGGTGATCTTCAAATCCACTGCTGGGTTTGGGAGGGAGGCCAGCTTAAATGTCTATTAATGATAATCCTCCATACAGTTGTTAACACTTTCCCCCCTGAATTCTATGAGGGTATTTTCCCCACATTTATTAAATTGATGACAGAAGGTCAATTAGATATTTATTACTTTTGAAAATCAAGACAATAGAATGGCTAGAAAATCTCATATAAATGCTTCTCTTATTTGAAAAATACATCATGTAGAATATTATCTTAAAGAGAAAAAAAAGATTGGACTATTTTTTTTTTCCAAATGGATAATTAACATTTTGCTTCATGATAAAGGTTTAATGAATTACCCTATCCTGTTACGAATTTACACTGAAGAAAAAAGAAACAGAGAGAAAGAGACCGAGAGATAAGTATACTGATCTTGAGATTAAAAGGCAATGATTCTGCTAATATTTTCATTCATGTATACTTAAAATCAGCTAAGAAAACAAAATGCATTATATAAACAAAATATAAGATTTCTTAGTTATATCAATGTGACCTAAATATCATCTCAGAACAATCTATTTTGGTTATTATTCCAAGCGTTTCCAAAACGTATTTTTTTTAAGTTCCTCATAGTGTATCTAAACTACTCCATGGCAGCTTTTAAATCCATGCTGACGCTAAATTTTCCACATAGCTTGATATGTATCTGATCACATCACATAGGAAAAAAAAATTGTGTCAAATTCTATTTTAAATAATAATAATAATAAAAGATAGGACTATTTTATGGAATTCCTATAAGGTTTTATTTTTCTCCTACTCTTCATACTAATTGTATGGTTTCCTTTTCCTATTTCCTCTGTAAATGTACACAGGTATTACTAGTATATAATTATAATTATCCGTTCATATTTTTCTTACACAAATAGCACCTATAACTGGTTGTTACATGAATGTGTGGCCAAAATTGTTTATCATATATACATATATACATATATATATACCAAACCTGTTGCTGTCGCATCAATGCCAATTCATAATGACCCTATAGGACAGAGTAGAACTGCCCCATTGGGTTTCCAAGGAGCACCTGGTGAATTTGAACTGCTGAGCTTTTGGTTAGCAGCTGAACTCTTAACCACTATACCACCAGGGTTTCCATAATATATATATATATATATATATATATATATATATCTACACATATATATGCTTCCTAAGGTATAGGAATCAATGCTGCATATTTTTTGTGTATAGTGTCTTCTCTAACAATTTTTTTTATCTGATATCTAATGTATAATCCAATCATCATTTGTGAGTCATAGCCCTCCTCCTGATAGAGGTTAACAATAAGGGCAAAATCATGATAGCTGAAAAAGAGGCACAAGGCTGGGTTCAATAAACAGTCGAGCAGTTGAATTCAACCGTATGTGACACCCTCTCTTTATCCTCAGTTCTTCAGCTGATCTGTAGAGAAGGAAAGGGGTGTGGAGATGCTGCTTCCCCGCTTCCTAATCTTGCCCAGAAGACGTGTGATCATGCCTAGTCTATATGAGAGCTTTCTGAAGGAAATTTAGATTTGAGATAAACAAGGAATTATTTGACCCAAATCTGATAGATCTCATTGATCCAAGTCTAGTTTTTGTAACCAGTCTTTGACAAAAAATAGCAGGTGTCTTGGTCTGAAAGAGTAACATTTCCTGAAAGAGGGTAAGCAAATATAACTTGCATTCAAGCAGAACATTTTATTTTCTCTATCAGTTCAGCTGTTGTTCCTCATCTACAGAGGCTGCCAGCCACAACTATTTGGGAAGTCACAACGGATCTATTTTATTCAATCCTCTTGTGGGGATAGGTCATTACACCAACAGTGTGGGACTTTCCACAACAGATTTTCCTTCTAGTGCTAATTTGTTTTTCTCTGGAGCAATACGCAGAGGCACTATTCGTGATGGTTCATCGTGAATATTTTCTTGGTAGACTTTTTTAACCTCTGCAGCAGCGGCAGCGTTCGAAAATATATGCATTAAAGCGATTACATTTTTTTTTAAAAGCCATGTAAAAGGCATAACAAATCAGTAACGTGTGCATGATAGAGTGGTTTGTTATAGAAAATAAACATACATTAAAATTAGTTACAAAACAAATTATGATTTTATAAACCACATGCCTTGGAAAATCTCTAACAATAGCATAAGGGCATCTTAAGAAAATAAATGCTATCAATGAAATTAGAGAGACTGGAGTCATTTTAAAGTCAGTCAAAGAAAACCATGATAGATTTTATGATTCTCTGCCTAAATATAAACCAAGGAAACTATTATATGCATGTATGTCTCTTGGCATACAGTTTCTTTATTGCCATATAGCTAGGAATCAAGTCTGTTAATCTAAACAAATATTATGTTATTCTGAATCTTGATTATGTAAGGTGTGGTAGAGACATTCCTAGCTCCCAAACTACCACCAATATGGCTTGGTTGGACAAAATTAAGACTCACGTCCTAACTGAAGGTAACAGATTGACAGATTCTAGCTTAGAACTTTCAGTCAGGGCTATCTTAAAATAGTATGGGCTATTTTTGAAGTATGGGCTACTCCTGTAGTAGGAGTAGCTAAACAAACCCTGAATGAGTACTTGGAAAGACTGATATTGAAATGAAGGTAACATCAAAAGACTAATAGGCTAAATTAACTTTCTTGTTGTGTTGTTGGGTGCCGTCAAATTGGTTCCAACTCATAGCGACCCTATAGGACAGAGTGGAACAGCCCCATAGAGTTTCCAAGGAGCAGCTGGTGGATTTGAACTGCCGACCTTTTGGTTAGCAGCCAAGCTCCTTCAAAAAGCAGGGTTCATATTTTCTAACCAAGTATACTAAATTCAGATGGTACTGGGATTGTGATCCTTCTCTCTTCTATGCCTCTTTTCTGTTACACTACCCCCCCATATATCGTTTTTTTTTTAACCAGCCATAGGAAAATGCATTTAAATATTTGAGAAATGGATACTATTGCCTGTAATAATCAATTTTAAGTTTTGCAATTGGAAACTTTCTCTCTGAGGAGTTCCGTAGTATCAAGTAAGTATTATATACTATTGAATTTAATCATGTCTCTAATTAGGCATTTACTTTTCTTCCAATGAACCTCAAACATTGTTAGTATATACTATTCACAAATCAATCTAGAATCCTTAGTACTTAGATAGCTAACATTCATTAACTATATGCACTGTACGCAGAGCAGTTTTGATCTACTGTTCTTTTTTTCTTTTTTTGGAAGAGCTGAAAAGTAAGTGTACACTTTTTAATTAAAAGTTTTAAATTCCCACATATGCCCCAGTTCATAGTTCTAGTCACATAAACAAACACCAGTTAATGTTACACGTAATATACATATAAATGACTATTACAGTATATATGTACATATATGTGACTTAAAATGATAAATATAGCCTGTTTTAAAAACAGCACTCAATTTTATGTAGTTACCAATAGCTTGGGTAGCATTTTATTGTAATGAATATTACAAGTAAAAGTTTGTTCTACCAAAATAAAATGCTCAAAAAATTACTAAAAAAGACAATACAATATTTTGTGTCATATAATTGAATATATGAAGTGTTGACCAGTTTCTTGAAAGGAACTGATGGACCAATTAGAATCCTGCTTGTTTTAAATATGTCATTTTTCCTTTTTAAAACTTTAAAGTCAATTTATACTATACTTTTTAATATAATCAGAATCAACCATAAGTATGTAAATATGTGGGCACATTCCTGAAGCAAATGAAAAGGCTACAAGTCAACACTATTTAGTATTGTCAGTCTTAGGTGAGGGCTTCTGGTGAACATCAAATTGTAAGTCATGGGTAACCTCAAAGAAACAAAGAAAGTGGGTATTGTCAGTTTTGTATTTTTCCCCAAAATGGGAGAGAAAACAAAAACAGGGCTCAGAAACTAATTAAACTTGCTTCAACAGAAATGAAAGCATTTTGATGCAATGTATTAAAGGAAAAATGCTGTGAAATTAACAGCAATCAAAAGCTAATTAAGGTTGATGCAATAGGAACAGTCAAAGAATGCTTGATAACATTTATTGAACTAAAGAAACATGGCCGTCAAAAAGAGACACACGTGGAATAAAATTCCAGTAATTACAGGAAAAAGACAAAGCATAGAACGTAGAAAGCATAGAATAAAACACACAGAATGCGCTATGTACAAATGTACATTTGAAATTCACAATTCCTAGTAGATCCTGATTTTAGTTAACGAATGTGTCCATGAGCAATGAGACAGCAAGAAATGATGCTATCTTTTATTGCCCCCATCTTTTAATAACCATAATCACTTATAACTCTCAAATGACAATGATGCAATAGTTCTTTTTTATTGAATGAACTATTAAGATTTGTGAAGAGAGCATAGTTATTCGCTTAATTTAAGATATGGTAAGTAAATTCAGTATTTTTCCTGAATAAGCAATGCAAGGACACATGATTTTGATTTCTTTCTCATCCTAAAATGGATGGCCCTGACTTCTAAGTTTAGAATTATAAGATATGCTTTCCTTTACTTTTTCACTCTCACTTCCCTTTCTCTTGATTAATGCCAATTAGATGAAAAGCTGAATTTTGTGAATGTGGCATGTCTATTGCACTATGCATTAATTAAGCTCCATAGTAGAGGTAGCAGAACAGATAGTATAAAGAAATGGTCCCAAGGTTAAAACAGAAAAAAGGGCAGAGAATAACTCATAATCACATTTGTATTAGCTTTTTTTAATAAGACCTAAGTAGAGGAGAAAAATATATAACACATTAGAATAATTATTGTAAATATTACAAAAGAGACAACGGTATATAAAAATAGTCATTTCCATAAAACCAGGAATATTCATCTTTGACTGAATAAAGAGAAAATTGTACTCTTTCTGTAACTAAAAAGAGAGTTGATATTGCTGGTAAGGCAAGAGGAAAAAAAAGAAATCAAAGCAGCTTTTTTATTCCTCCCAGGCAGTATGCTACACAATGAGTTATAGTTACCAGGTGAGAAGCGATATTAATAAGGGCACCACAGTCTGGGCTGTTCAGTTTGCTTTAGGAAAGAATAGCTGTGAGGAGTAAGTATGTAGCACTCACTAGACCATGGCTCTTAAACTTTCATGCACCCAGTTCAAGAGAGAAGCTTGGTAAAATGCATGTTCTGGGGTCCACCTCCAGAGATTCTGATTCAGTAGGTCAGGGTAAGTCCAAGGCATCTGAAATTTTAACAAGCACCTCGAAGTGGATTTGCTGTAAGACTTTTCAATTGCATTTTGAGCTATAGGTTATAAGTTCCTTAAGGGCAGTAACTGCTTATTCACCTTTGTATCAACCAAGTCACCTCAGTCACCTTCACCATCTCCATTCTACTATTGTAACTGGTGGAAAAAAAAAAAGGTAAAAATCTATTACTATTATTTTATATATTGTACACATATATAAAATACTGCACAGAGACAGGAAGAAGTAGTTTAGTTAAATACCTGGTGATTTTCAATCTTGGCTGCACATCAGACTCATCGAGGGTGTTCTTTAAAATATTAACTTTGGAGCCAGAACAACTGAATCAGAATCTCAGAGGGTGGGGCCTGTACATCTGTATTTTTTTAAGTCTTCCCCAGGTGACTCTGAGGCACAGCAAAATTGAGAGTCACTGATGGTGGTGTAGTTAATTTAGCAACAATAATAGGTTTCTAATATAAAATTTTAAAATTTCTGATAAAGAATTACTACAGACTCTGATTTACCCAGCACTTTTCTGTTTATTTCCTCCCCTCCTCTACAACTTGACATGTTATGATTGCAAGGTTTTGAGTTCTTTTTTTTCCCCTCCTCCAATTTTACTCAACTACTTTTTTTTCCAGTCCTTGGGTTAATTTCTTTCTTCTTCTGAGAAGTTTACCGCTTCTTTTTGGAGCTTATGTAGAGTTTCTGCCTTCACAGTGGCTGTCCCACTCTGGAAACAGCTTCAGCTCTCAATGACCACACTTATACTTGTGTGACCATTCATCCCCAGCCCAATCTATCAGCTAGAAACCTGGGGTGGACTCCTGACCAAAGACAAGAAAATCAGACCACTTTCCTGGACTTTTTCCATAATGTAAAAAATTGGGGAAAAAATATTCCCTCTCTGTTCTTGGCAGCCAAATGATATAAAAATCACAAGTTGCTGAAAGCCATTTTTTCTTCCTCATCAACAATCTGGTCACTAGTAGGAGAGCGTTATAGAGATAAAAGCTAAGCAATGAGAGAGAGAAAGAGAGAGCAAGCGGCACTGAAGTGCAGGATTGCCATTGAGTCTGGGACCTAACTTTATCCCAGTTCTTCTCACAGTTGGATTACCATAATGCTCCCTCTTTTGGAAGTGTACATTAAGTTGGGTTTCTGTCACTTGTACCCAAAACAGAATGTTAGTGTATGTGGCCTTCCTGTAATCTGGCATTCCATGCTCATGTTTCTCTTCTCTAAAGGTCTTCCAATTGAACATCATGCAGCATAACTGGGTTTTGCTCTATCAGTACTCCCACTCAGCACCCCTCCGCCACCCCAGAGTAAATAATACCTTCACCTGGCCATGTTGCTTTTTAGAGCCACCATTGCATTATTCCTTATAATAGCTTTAAAATTGCAAAACAGAATCAAATAAAGATTATATTAAGTTAAAGTTCTTCAGAACTTATTTAGATTTTCTGCCTTCCTGTTGCCTTTGAGTCAATTTTAACCCATAGTTTCTGCCTTAACCGTCGTTTAAACAGTCTCTGCCTCTCCTCAGATATTCCCAGGGCATCCCAAATAGAAATTCTGTAGGAAATAATTGTTAACATTATTTTTGAATCCTTAATATGTGCCAGGAAGTAGTCTATCTACTTTCCATTCATAGCACATTAATCTTCGCAGCAATACCAAACTAGTTTTTGCCTCGTCCCATCCTCAGAAGGCCTGCACGCTTGGTTTAATGCTCTGTTGTTGCCATCTTGAAATCTGCAATGATTTTGAACAAGGAACCCCACATTTTCACTTTCCCTGAGCCCCAGAGATTATTTAGCTGACTCTGACCCATGAGGTAAGTTTGGTTTCTGTCTTCTTTTAAAGATGTCAAAGTTTCAATTCCCTTGTTCAAATTCACATAGCAGTAAGCAGTAGAATGAGATGTCCACAATGACCATTTACTTCCATTTGACCCACTTGTCAACCACTATAGAAAAGACAGCCACTTGAAAATGGAATTGAGCATATAGATGAGGTGATTATAAAATCAGGTTGTCAAAAAGAATAAACTTCAAGCTTATCTAAATGACAGGGCATTTCATCTGATTTATGTCTGCAAATAACAATGCTTCAGTGAATTGATATCAGTGTACTGTTTACCAGTGGATATGTATCCTAACAGCTATAGGGGAAGGAGCTATATGGACAACTGCAACCATGAAGATGACTTACTTTCTTTTACTTTATAACAATGTCTCTGTTAAATAATTTCCTAATGTTTCTTAACGTGGGGTGCCAACACAAATTTGACTAAAACTATCACCTTCCACAATAGTCTAACATTAGATGTTACAAGTTATGGTAGAAGTATACTCTAAGGTAATTTACCAGCACAATAGCACCAGAGTACAGCACCTTTTAGTTAAACAGGGTATTGTTTACCAGAGTTCACTTAGATGTTTTCAAGAAAAGCTTCTTGGTCCAGTCCAAGATTCTCACGTGTACAGAACATCAGAAATGATTGCTGAAGCGTGCCAGTCAGTTCCAAAGAATGATGGAAAGACATCACTGACACACTTGGCAGAAAACACTTTTTATAAAAAGTGTCTTTCCTTTGCTCCCTTTGCTCCACCCCAATTCTGACACTTTAAGTCCACAGTAATGAATTATTCTTCCCTAATGCTATGGGATTTCTCTGTTACTGGGTTTCTTTTCCTAATGGGATTTCAGGCAAAAGGAGAAAGATCCTTATTTTTAATATTTCAGTCACCTAAAACTATTGCAAATGCTTCGATGGGTTTCTATTTCAGAAGCAGGAAAAGATTATATAATTCAGTTGAACATTTAGCAAGCTTATTTTCCCTTGTTCTTACCATCTTTTATTTTAGTGACATTGGTTCATTTCACTGAATGAAGCAAAGTCCCCAAAATTTAACTCCATAAACATAAAATCCCATAAAAAGTCATTGTTCAATATTAATTTTAATTTGGTTGTTTTGAAGCATGAGGGAGATCCTAAAATTAATATGAAGTATACATATTTGTTATCATATTTCAGATCCTAATACGTCCATTATTAATTAACCCAGTAACTACTAGAGAGTTGACTATATTTTTTTTGAAATCCATTGAACTTTACTGGATGGAAACCAAGACCTTCGTTTTCAGAGATGAGGAAAATAGCCACTTCTCCTAAAACAACCATGATCAGTGAGTTCAGATTCTTTCACAAATGAAGTCACCTGAAATAATAGTTTATCACTGTGAGTCGGAATCGACTCGATGGCAATAGGTTGTTTGTTATTATCTGAACTATACTTGTCCCCTTGCTTTAGTTGGTTAGCCACTTACATAGCTGTATCAATGCCACTTTGCTTTTATAAAATCTTTAAAGATATAAACTCTGGGATCAATAGGTTGATACCAAGTTTCATGTAAAAGGGAGATGACTTTACAATGTCTATTCTGTTTTAATCATGCAGGAGGGATTGTCTTTGAAGTTCCCCGGGCCATCTTCTTCAGTGCACAACATAAATTACCCCAATTCAGTTTCTATTACCCTCTGTTCCAATCCCATTAAGTCTTTCCAAATAGATATCCTTTATGTCACGCACGAACAGTGAAATTCAATGCCCTTTTTATCATACAGTTAAGGGGTGCCATGTACTGCTCTTAAACATGGAGACTAATTTCCACGTTTTAAAGCAACAAATTAATTCTGACCTCTGCTACTGACTCTTGAGGAAGAGACTGATCTTCTAGACCTTGATTAGTTTGCTTCTAAAATTTTCTAATTGCTGTTAGCAGTCAGCAGAAGGTAGGACGAATCAGAACCTGCAGGCATATGAGACCACAATATCTTCTTTTCTTTCACTGGAGTAAATCATTATCTATACTAGTTGCAAATGGTCATTTTTACAAACATGCCTTCTGGGCTTTTTCTTTTGACTATTCTCAGCTCACTATGCTTAGGGAAAATTCACTTTTCCAGGAAATTACTATACTCTTGAAAGGGAGTTTTCTCTATTTCTTTCCCCCCTGAAAGCTCTTTAACTAAGTGATGATAAAAAGTCAGATGAGATCACAATGCTTCACTCCCATCATTTCAAGTCAGCAACATCATTTTAATTCCATTTAGCATCTCAAAACTAAAATTCTTCTTCAAGATTGACAATTTGTGGGCAGTTATGACATTTAAAATATCAGGTTACAAGAGAGTAATAGGGAAATATTTTCTTCATTGAGAGTTTTTAAAACATACATTGTTTTACAGTCAGTAATTAACCAGAAATGTGGTGATTTTCAGTAGAAATACACAGACTAACACAAAAAGACTTAATTAAAAAGAAAATTCAATAGAGTAAATTCGATACCAGAGAGAATATAATGTAGTAGAACCAGACTATACTAAGTCCTTTGTGTTTTGTAAGCAAGGAATATATATGTATATATATGACACTTACTAAAGCTACAATATCTCTAAGATTCCCTTTGGGAATTTAATTGCAAATTGCTTTACTTAGAAAGCAATAAAAAAAAACAATGTACATAGGGCTCCTTAAGAAAAATACCAACAATTAAAACAAACAAACAAAAAAATTAGACTTCTCTAAAATACTCTCTGATTTACAAGGGAAGCAAAATTCATTCAGAATTCAAACTAAGAGTTTTTGTAGCTCTGCTCCCGCCTACAGGATCATAGTACCTAGCATAGCTTCTTGAAGTCTCCGAAATGAAAAATGCCCTTGCAAGCTCAACTTTTAGGCAATCTTTGATTGTTTCCCTACAGTTCAGGGTAAACAGTGATTAACAGGATAAGGCCAACAAGTCAGGAGAAAAAAGGAAGTAGGAACTGTTCTCATAGTAGCTACCTCTCACACATTTCAAATTTTAAAGTGTAGCTTTTAAAAACTATCAAAATATGTCTATCAAATCATTAATCAAACGTATGTGAGGAGAAAGAAAATGCAACCACAGCAAAACTACTAGAGCTGAGGGCAGAATAAAGCTTTTATTTTATTTTTTGGTCTATTCCAGGTTTGATGTCCTTCAAGAAGTTAAACCATCCTTTAATGTTAATTTCTCCCACCTCAGTGGCATTCAGATTCCATCACACTCATATTTTCCACACTAGTGTGTGCATGCACACTCCCACATACCCACACTCAGTGTGAATATCCGATCAGCTGATTTTAATTTCTTGGCTCAAATAAATTTCAGCTGTATCAGTTATGATCAGTTATGAGCTCTGTAACCATTATCAATTTACTTGGGTCTCTGTTTCCTCAAGTTGAGGAGATTAAGCAAGATGTTGCCTGGGCAGACTCAACCCTGTATTGATATACAGCCATCACATGGTAAATTTTAATCCATTGCTATGTACCCAATTCAATTTCTTCAATGGACTCAAACATACCAACAGTCATGAAGATGGCACAGTACCAGGAAATGTTTTGTTCTGTTATACATATGATCGCCATGAGTCAGACGTGACTGGACAGCTGCTAACAACAAGAAGCACCCAAGGCCGACTTCATCTTTTCCTAAAGGTATGATGAGCACTAACCTACAAATACTTAATCCTGCAGTGAAGGCCACTATAGTAAGTGTTCTTCTCCACTTGGGTTTTGTAGATCCATCGATGTTCTATTGCCTCGGGAGATGTAACGACAAGTCAATCTCAGAATATGCATCATAAAACTGAATAAGGAGTAAATATATCAATATTCCTAGAAAATAGCTGTAAAAAGAGAGTGGATCTGAAACATGACTTTAATATATTAAAATAACACAAGCCCACACATAAGATGATTAGAAAGCAGAAAGTGGATTTTTTTCTGTTTTTCCCCCAAATTCATTTCATTTCTCAATAATTTTTAACTTACATATTTTGGAGTTGTGCTATAACCAGTTTTTATAAGGCCATGTCGTTAAAATAAATTAAACTAATCAAAAGTTCTATGACAATCTTTGATCTGTGTTTAGCTTGCTTTTTGTAGATTTATGATTCCTAAGAGCTGGCTGCAAACCAAAAGGTCGGCAGTTCAAATCCACCAGCTACTTCTTAGAAACCCTATGGGACAGTTCTTCTCTGTCTTATAGGGTCTCTAAGAGTTGGATTTGACTTGACAGCAACGGGTTTTAAGAACAGCATAAGATTTATGAATATTAAAATACTTACTGTGAGTATATAATAATAACAGTTTTCTATAATTTTAACAGAATCAAACCAAAAAATGTAAGTGAATATGAGATCCTTGATTTTTGCCCTTGCTTTTAGAAATCTCTGACTGTGATAGGAACTTTACTTAGGGACAGGTTTTGTTTTGTTTTTTTCTTAATAGAGACTTTATAGATGGTTGGTGGTGCTTAACTACTATAACATTTCCCAGTAGAAATGTATGGAGATTTTTTTTTATATGGTTACATATATTTGGGGGAAATACAGCAAAGCAGCATTTACTGTTCATTCTGAACACTAATATCAAAATAAGCCTCAGGAATACTTCTTGAGAAACATTCTAAGTGAACCTCTCTAATCAACTGTCCCTTTAGTAGCCTGTAGCCTGACTCCTAGACAATAAAACAAATAAAAGTTCTAAAGTGATAAAACAGTTTGAAAATAATTAAGCTTTGTTGCATAAAATAAATCCCCATATCCTGATTAATTTACTGGGTACCACTTGAACTTCTAAACAGTTTTATAATTTCTTTGTCAAAATTTTAATACTAAAGAAAATACAGTATTTACATGAATCTATGCAGCCCACTACACAATGCAGTATATATATATTGCTACTTGTACCTGAGAAAGTAGTAAAAATGCATATTTTATGAAGTGTACTAGAATTTAGACAGCCATTATAATTTTCTACAGAGTTACCACCCACTATAAACATTTGTAAGAGACTGCAATTTCTACAAGCACTGTTGGAGTGTTATCAAGTTTTTATGGTCATGTATTTTCATATTACATTGTCCAAAAATGATTATTCACTTACTTAAACATTCAACTTTACACAATAAAGAGAATGATCTCAGTGAAACCTAGTGTGATTTCCTTAATTCTCTCTAAGGTCCTTGAAAGAGGGAGTTTTAATAGTGCTTTTCAACATCCTTGATGCAATTTCTCACCTGTATATGTAACCTTCCATTTTGGGGTCAATTTGAGTAACTTAGTAAAATTAGAATTTTCTAAGTAATCTCTTGTTGATAAAAATTCAATACTTCCTAACTACGTTTATCTTGCCATCAGAATGTAACAATGCTATATCGATTCTTAATTCCCACTTGATTTGTAATTGCAGTGGTACTTCTTCAAAAGTGGTTGCTAAACTTCAAGTAGAGGCCCAATGATCCAAATGAGTTAAATGAAACTCTCCATTTAACAAAAATAAAACTTTCAATATACATTTTGAGGTGGGCTAATAGTCTTTTTCATTAGGATAAAGGATCACACACTGAGAATATCTTTCTGCCATCTGAGTAATCAATGAGCCAATATGGTTGTAAATCTTCCAGAAATTCCCCAGGGTTCAATTCAAAGTGAAGTGTTTATTCTTCTCAGCCCCCATCCTACATTTCCCCACTATCATTTATTAACAGTCGGAGGAATCTTTTCATCTTATAGCTAAGAGAAAGAAGAAGTATTTCACATAGGCCCTTAACAACTTCTGCCGACTAAAACAATCCCTATCGTTTACGTTTATGCTAATCATGAGAGAATGAGTGATACTCCCCCAAAAAAGAACTTTTTAAAAAACCCTACAATCCATTCATTTCATCACTGTTATTTTAGTGATTGAGAAGTGAACATGTGATTTGTCATTATTTTAACAGAAGTAGAGTGCAAAGTAATGATTAAATCTAAGTGCAGTTTGTTCATTAAATAGTACAGTGGGTAGCTTTATATAAAAAGTAGAGCCAAGTTTGCCAGTAATTATGCATATGCAATGATTAACACATTGGTAATGTATAATGCTCCAAGCAAAGTGATTGATAATGTACTTAGAAAGTATACAATAAATGAGTCATATCAGCGTGAGCAAGGTTCTTTTTGTAATTATGCTGATGTTCCATAAAAGTGTATGAAAATACAAAAGGTCAGTAATTATGCTGTCTTGATACAATTACAAAACTAATCTCTCAGAAATATTATTTTACTTACAAAGATATATTACTGGAATTGTGAAACATAGTAATTGTTAATTAAAATAGTTAATACTCTAAATCATGTTGAATACAATCCAAATGTCTGATAAGTAAACATTATAGTATTTTGAGTAAGCTTTTATAACCTAATATTTCAAAATACCTGTACATAATGACTTGAAAAAATAAAGTTCACTTAGAGAATATATAATCTACTTCATACAGTTGGTCCTTTTGATTATTTGGTGCATACATGTTACTACTCATTGTGTCAGATGTCTTCTTTTGTACTCTCTGCTCTCTGTATGTCCACTCTAAGACCTGAGCAGCTGACCTCTATGGAATGCTTTTCCCCACCACCCCTGTCCTCTGTTTCCAAAAGGCTCAACCAAAGAAAGGCACTCCAGGAGACTCTATGACTGGAGATGAACAAAGTAGGGTGTTTCTTTTGGCTCTGGTTATGGCTACATGTTCTGGTTACGGTTTAAGTCATATGGCTCTCTCCCTCTTTCACATATCAAACTTTTCACTCATTACCAGACATTCAGTCACTCCCCTTGCCATTTCACATCTAGGGATAGTTATAGCTTCTCACTGTTGCTGGTCCCGGAATCGTCATTTTTTCTTGGTCCTGTTAAACGTTCCCACAGATTTGTAAACAGCCCTTTCATTAAATCCTCTTAACTTGAATCCTGTGAGGGTGCCACAAGTTTTCTGACTACCTAACCTCATGATAATCCAGCAGAATCCTGGTGGTGCAGTTGTTAAGAGCTTGGCTGCTAAACAAAAGGTTGGCAATTCAAATATACTAGCCGCTCCTGGGAAACCCAAGGAGCAGTTCCACTCTGTCCTATGAGTCTCTATGAGTCAGAATGCACTCAATGGCAATGGGTTTGATTGCCCTCATGATAATTGTACTTTTAAATGTTTTTCAGTTTTATTTTTCTCAAATACTCAAATCAGGCATACCTCAGCTTATGTAATAGATGTATTTGTGTATGCAAATTGCAATTTTCAATACAAATTACTCTTCCTTTTGAAAGTTTAGAAAACATTGATTATTCACTCTGTTTTCTCCATTTTAACCCTTTCTCTTCATCTTTATCTCCTCCTCCTAACGTCCCTATTTTGTTTAGGACACCACATTCACAGAGATTTGAGACTTGAGTCATCACTGATTATAACTGTTTTCTAACGCATCCCCCTCCCTCCAGTTTACATTCAGCCAGTTCATTGTCAATGTAACTTTAAAGTTCTAAATTTTTTTCACAGTTGTCTTTTCCTTCCTTTCCCCCTTCCTGATTTGGCTCCTTACCTGAATCACCTGACCTCGTTTTATGGAGGAGACCCTGCAACTCTACTCAGCAAGCAAATACTGGAAAATGAAAATGAAATATGAGGGACGTATAGCTGCTCTTTCGTCAGATGGTCTCAGTTATCATACTTGGGATGGTTTTAGAGATATTTAACCATAATTGAAACTTTACAAGTGATTTTCAAGTAGTGTCCTCTTTAGACCTAACCCATGAATAAAATGATGCTCCACTCTAATTCCATCTCTTAGTTTCCCCCCAACTTGCAGTCTTTCCTCTAATACCTCATGCACAGCACATCCTCCGAATGTGCAGGACCACTTGCCCTCCTTCCCTCAATCATCTTGTACAGCTCATCTTGTATACTGAGTCTTGTTGGAAATGTCCTTTGTACAATATCTTCCCCATATAATTTCACTCTAATCTTTCTAGTCTTAGCTCTCACTTACTCCCCATCAGAAGACGTTGTATCATGTTGATGAGGTCAGACAGCCTAGGATTATATCCTTATACCACCTGTGACAACTCAAAATTGAGCAAGTTACTGAACTTCTCTATGTCTCACTCTCCTTATATGTAAAATGTGCATAATAACAGTACTTCTATTTTGAGTATCATAGGAGTTAATGCTTTTCCTTCATAACTAGCCGAAGTAGACTATCTGCTATCCCCCAGTATATCCCTTGGGAGTGAACAATATGCCAGGATGGCAGTATAACTTAGCAAAATGTATAGAAAACTTTTACCATTGTGTTATCCTGCAGCAAATTGCTCTGCCGTCTTTTTAAACCAATCTCATAATCCAGCTCCTTTGAGTTTTTGCTGATCTTCCTAATTGGATAAATTTTTTAGTCTACGAACTCAACATTCTCTAGTAGCTTGTTAGTTTTTCTCACAGGAAATACGCATATTATAATTATATATCTATATCTTTATATAGCTGCATCTAGATACAGAGATATAGACAGACACAGATACATTTCTCTACAGAATTGTCCACTTTTTGAATTCAGATGCAGTGTTTAATTTTCCCTTCCTGCAACTACAGGTTTGCTTAAAATGAAATGTAATTGTATAATGCAATGTAATAGCCCTTTTTTTAATCAAATGCCTACTGTTTGATAGGTTATCTCCTGATATTATCGGTTATTTCATCACACCTCTGCAAAGTAGACATTATCTCTATTTCATACACAATAGTGCTTCTCAAAGTGTGGTCCACAGAATGGTTCCAGTCCGTAAACTGCTTATTACCCGCCCCTAAAGACATAAGTACAGAGATTAAGAATAAGTGCTCAAAAACTTTTATAGCAATTTGACATTGCCATATTTTCCAAGTATGTGATTTATTTCAACAAATGTGGTTTACTGTTTAAGTTTTTGTAGCAGTAGATTGGTAAGCTAAAATGGCAGGGAACATCTGGATCATTCAAATAAAGGACCTCATGCATAATATAAACTAATGCACTGCTTCTTTCATCAAGAAAGTCTTGCCACAAAATAAAAATCTCAGTTGAATATCAGGGTTCTTAGCAATGCAGTAAAAATTGTATATTAATGTAAAAATTAATTCATTATATTCAAGATTATTCTCTTTATTATGTGGTAATAGAGAAGTTGATTGTAAACAACCATACTGCATGCTGAGGAACAAACGTTATAGATGGGCAATTTTCTGTTGAGAATGTCTGAACAACAAAGCAAACTTTTCTTGTTTTTGAAAGATAAGAAGCCAGTTAGCAGTGATGTCACTAGGGGTGTGTGGGAGTGTGGACCACACCAGGTGATACTGTCAGAGGGGGTGACACCAAAATGACTGTGTATAAAATTTTTCTGCAGTGTTTTAGCAGAAATTTATTATTTCTTATATATATAACCTTGTAGTTAGTTATAACAACAAAAAATTTTTTGTAAACACAGCTTACATGTACCAATATACATACAAAGCTAAAACTCTATTCTAATTTACTTTTTGAACCTTCTAATGCTCTCTGGTCAGAGCTGTCATTATTACCCAGTTACAATGGTGCTCCGAATCACATGGTTTTCTCGACACGTGCTACAAGCATGTGCTGTTGTTTTCAGTTGCTGCCAGTGTTTTTATAGTCACTGATTTTCTCAAATTTTCCAGTGTTTTAGCCACAGTGTTGTGGAGGGTGACATCACGCTGGGTGACACCAACCCTAGTGACACCACTGTCGGTTCTTAAATTTAACAAATGTGAATTGGAAGTCAGCCTTCCTTATTTGCCTGATACCACTGGTATCTTTAATGATCTTAATACTTGTTGAAAAGAAGAAATGCAATGTGTTTTCTGAGGGCAGTTAAGATCAAATTTTAAAGCCAGTGTGAGAAGATTCAAAGAACTGAGTTTCTACAATATTTATGACATGATACATAAATTAAGTACAATTAGCTATTTTTTTGATATTTTATATTTGCAAAAAATTACCACAGATCATCTTACAATATGGAGAAAATATTTTGAATTTTACTTTCCATCGAAAAAATGTCCACACATAGGGAATTCATGCATCCTGAATTGATTTATTTCATAAAAAATATGTTTAACTATAACTTCACAGGATAACTACTGGTAATGGCAACTAATGAGAACCAAAGGTGAATTTTGAAAATGCAGCAATACTTGCCTCATTTTTGGATAAAAGTTAAAAAGGAATATCCTAAGCTTGCTGAAATTGATCCAAAATCTCTGCTTCCATTCCTGTCAATATACTCTGCGAGATTCATTTCTCTACTATGAGTGCTATTAATACAAGACTTGAAAAAAGTTTAGATCACACATTATTTCCTGCAAGAAGTACTATCATCAATACAAAGAGATTAGACACATTAATATGAAAAAAGCAAAGTTGTCACATTAAAAGTTTAAATAATTGATATATATGATGTCCATTCAAAGTGTGCGTAAAGGTGTTTAATATTAGCAATATTATTTCTTTCATAACTTTCTGTTTAGTTGCAATTGCAGAATAACAAAAATAATGCAAGTATAATAATAATTCTCTGTATTTTTCATGATACACCCACAATCAATGAACACATAAAATTTTATACTTCTTTTACCCCCTATGTTATGTTTATTCTGATTATATTTATTGAAATGTAGTTTTATGTCTGTAGAAACTAACAAAAATTGGAACTTGCATTTTGTGTGCTTTACACTTTCATTTTTTTAGTAATTCATTTTATCATATTTTACAAAAGTATCACTTGCTCTTGATTTGGAGGAAAACAAACAAACCAACAACTGGCCCTCACCACACATGATTTGAGGAGTACTGACAGAGCTAGGAAGGGCCTACATGGGGCAAGAAGATAAAACAGTCCCTGATACAAAGTTGGATGTGTGTACCCCACCCAACTCCCTCTGCAGGCAACAAAACCAGCATTCTTCCTTTCTACTTCCAGTAGGAAAACCGGATTAGCTAAGGGAGGATGAGGATCTTGGTAGTGTTTTGCTTTGTTTGTAGTTGTTCTTGTCCTCACTTTTTGTCTCCTTCTGTGATAGGAGTAAACATGAATTACCATGATAATAGTAGACAGTGTATGATCCAGTCTCATAAGGAGCTGTAGGTGCAGCCTTGGAATCTTCCATCGATCCCCAGGGCATGTGTGAGATTGATCTCCTGCCACTGTAACGGCCTCCTGCTAGATCCTGCTTCTTTAGCAAAGTCACCGATGTCTGCTTAAGACCTTCAGTGGCAGATTTAAATTTTGTTTTGCTTTGTATTTGTTTAACACTGCAGCACTGACTTTCCAAGAAAGTTTCCAACCAAAAAAAAAATTTCCTAAGGAGAATCTCAGCCTACACACACTGACATAGCAGCATGTGCTCCCCGTAACCCATTGGGCTGAAGAGCAGGTATCCCCTGGAACTGAGATTGGTTATCAGCCAAGGCCAGTTCAAAAGCATACTCAAATCCATGGTGGAGCTGGGACTCAAATGCAGCTCACCTGACTCCCAAGCCTATGAACTTCAACCAACCAGCACAGCTATAAAGCCTACAAAAGATGATCAGGTAGGATTTTAAGTTACAAAGAAATAAATGACAACCCAGCAAGATCACCAGAGGAAAACATAGTTCCTGGTCCCTAAATATATTTAATAGTGAATATATATATATATAGTGAATTTCATATATATAGTGAATATATATATTTGAAACAGCTCATTCAAATATATGTATGAAAGAGTCCATTCAGTCTCACCAGGTGAAATGGTCACCATGGGAATAAAAAGGCAGGCTATATGTGTTTGAAAACATGCTGCCATTGAGTATTCCCCTCAGTCTTGACCATGCCATGTGTTACAGAGCAGAACTGCTCCACAGGGTTTTTTGGCTATAATCTTTACAGAAGCAGTTCGCCAGGACTTTCTTTCATGTTGCCACTGGGTGGGTTTGAACTGCCCACCTTTAGGTTAGTAGTTGAACACAAACCATTTGTGTCACCTAGGGACCATATGTGTTTAAAGGGGTTTTGAAAATCAAACCCAATATACTCTCAGATTCATATTACTACCATTCTTTCTAAACTACTACCATTATTCCTACAATGTAAAAGTGAGTATTAGTGAACATGCAAAGCAATCACTCAGCATTTCCCCTTGCCCTTTCCCCTCTGCAACTGTGACCAATGACTAGTCTCATATAAATAAGTGTACAACCAAGGGACTTAATTTGTACAAACACCCACACTTTGATATGAAAATAATGCTGCCTCCTACGTTTCATCAGAGTTGCAAAATGCTCATTTCCAAGAATCTCTCAATAGGGCCTGCTGGGACTAAAGAAATAATAAATTAAGGCACCTAGAGTGCCTACGCTAATTTATAACATTTCACACTCACACACTGTAAACTAATACATTAAGATATTTATTGGGGAAAAGGTATTTCTACATTTTATTATTTTGTATGAATAGCAGAAAAAATGTTATCTGAAGGAGCATGGGGGCGGAAAAGTACTCAGTATTTAGAAATCTAGGATTTATCCAAAATATTTGAAATAAACCAGGTGAGTAAAATGAAAATTCTGTCATGTTCATTAACATTTCAACCCACAAAATATTCACAGTATACTCATCTTCTAACAGTGTTGTTACCAATATGAGTGATTGTGTGTTTTAGTTTTAGTTTTTCTTTTTTTGTGCTTAGATCAATATGTCCGTGTTTCCTTGTAAAAAAAGAAAAAAACATAACTCTTTGAAAGCAAAAAGTGACTGTACTTATTACAGGTACCCAAATAATAAATAATAATAAAAAGCCAAACTTGTTGCCGTTGAGTTGATTTCGACTCAGAGCGACCCTATAGGACAGAGTAGAACTGCTCCACAGGGTTTAAAAGGAGCAGCTGGTAGATTCGAACTGCTGACCTTTTGGTTGGCAGCCAACCTCTTAATCGCTTTACCGCCAGTGCTCCCAATATCTGAAACAGACGATTCTTATTCATTTTGTACTTAATGTTAACATTATTTTTATAAATAATTTATTCTTTTTAGAGAGAAGACTATCCCGCAAAGATTCTACACACTGAGCCTATTCTATGGACATTCATTTAACATAGAAGATGTAACGTAAAATGTAGTGATTGCCTGGCTCGGTAGCCAGGTGCTCCTGGTTGGTTATAGCTCAAATCCTTTAGAGGCACATGATACACTTAATCAATTCGTACCTCTGTCCAGGGGTTTAATGCAGTTGACTGTAAATTTTAGAGCAGAATAATATCTATGGCAGCGTCCTAAGGCCAAACTTTTCATTGGCCTCAAACTCAAAAAATTAGCACTATTTCCATAACGTAGATCCATCGTAGGTGGGAGAATCACGTCTCAAACTCTGCTGTAAATTATTAAGAAAAAACATAGAATGGGCAAAACACTAAAGATTAAATAGCAAAATGTTAAACATTATGTCTTATCTAAAACAGGATTATATTGGTATAAATCCAAATTAAAGGATTACAAATAGAATTAAATTTATTCATTATGGATAAATTTTTTTATATTGTTAAGGTTTTCTTACAGTTACTAGGGCACTATTAAGAAATTGCTATTTTGAAACTTACTTTAAAAACATTAGAGTATCTTAAATTTTTCATGGTCTCCACGCTGATCATAATTAGAAGGCTAGTGAATATAAAGTCCACATCAGCAAGTCACCAGGAAATTAAATCACTGTGCAGTACATTGTTACTCCTTTTATTCGACTAATGGTACATAATAGTTTACTTATGTGAGATAAATTCACATGGTGGCTGCAACAATAGGCTCAAATATATCAAGGACTGTGAGAATGGCATAGGTCTAGGAAATGTTTTGCTCTGATATCTATAAGGTTGCCATGAGTTAGATCCAACTCAATGGCAACAAACAACAACAACAACCTGTATAATGCTTGACTTAATACTTCCTACATTTATGGTATCCACATACCATTTCTAAATATAGATTTTATATATATATACATATATATGTTGTTTTAGGTGCCATCGTGTCAGCTCCGACTCACAGCAACCCTATATATAACTGAATGAAACACTGCCCAGTCCTGTGCCATCCTCACAATCCTTCCTATATTTGAGCCCATTTTTGCAGCCGCTGTGTTAATGCATCTCGTGGAGGGGCTTCCTCTGTTTTGATGACCCTCTACTTTACCAGTCCCCAGGGACTGGTCCCTCCTGATAATATGTCCAAAGTAATTGAGACGAAGTCTCGCCATCCTTGCTTCTAAAGAGCACTCTGGCTGTACTTCTTCATGATAGATTTGTTCATTCTTCTGGCAGTCCATAGTATACTCAGTATTCATCACCAACACCATAATTCAAAGGCATCAGTGCTTCTTTGGTCTTCCTTACTCACTGTCCAACTTCCACATGCATATGAGGTGGTTGAAAATACTATGGCTTGGGTCAGGTACATCTTAGTTCTCAAAGTGACATCTTTGCTTTTTAACACTTTAAAGAGGTTTTTTGCAGCAGATTTGCCCAATGCAATATGTCTTTTGATTTCTTGACTGCTGCTTCCATGGGCATTGATTGTGGATCCAAGTAAAATGAAATCCTTGACAACTTGAATCTTTTCTCCGTTTATCATTTTGTTGCTTATTGGTCCAGTTGTGAGGATTTTTGTTTTCTTTATGTTGAGGTGTAATCCATACTGAAGGCTGTACAGTCTTTGATCTTCATCGGTAAATGCTTCAAGTTCCCTTCATTTTCAGCAATCAAGGTTGAGTTATCTGCATTTTGCTGGTTGTTAATGGGTCTTCCTCTAATCCTGATGCTGCATTCTTCATATTGTCCAGCTTCTCCGATTATTTGTTTAGCATACTGATTGAATAAATATGGTGGAAGGATACAACCCTGGTGAGCATCTTTCCTGATTTTAACCTACACAGTATCCCCTTGTTTGTTCGAAGGACTGCCTCTTGGTTCTTTATGAGCACAATTATGTGTTCTGGGATTCCCATTCTTTACAACTTTATGCATAATTTGTTTGATCCACACATTCAAATGCCTTTGCACAGTCAATGAAACACAGGTACACATCTTTCTGGTATTCTCTGCTTTTGCCAAGATCTATCTGACATATACAATGTTATCCCTCATTGCAAGTCCTCTTCTGAATCCGGCTTGAATTGCTGGCAGTTCTCTGTCAATGTACTACTGCAACCATTTTTAATTATCTTCAGCAAAATTTTACTTGAGTTTGATATTAATGATATTGTTCAATAATTTCTGCATTCTGTTGGATCACCTTTCTTTGGAATGGGCTCAATTATGGATCTCTTCCAGTCAGTTGGCCAGGTAGCTGTCTTCCAAATTTCTTGGCATAGATGAGTGAGTGCTTCCAGTGTTGCATCCCTTTGTTGAAACATCTGAACTGGCATTCCATCACTTCCTGGAGTCTTGCTTTTCACAATGCCTTCAGTGCAGCTGGAACTTCTGCCTTTAGTACCATTGGTTCTTGATCATAGGCTACCTCTTGAAATGGCTGAATGTTGACCAATTCTTTTTGGTACAGTGATCCTGTGCATTCCTTCTATCTTCTTTCAATGTTTCCTGGGTCATTCAATATTTTCCCACAGAATACTTCAATATTATAACTTGAGGCTTGTAGATAGACAGATAGACAAACAGACAGACAGATAGATAGATATAGGTATATACGTATATAGGTATAGAGATATAGAGATATCAACCATCTCCTTCAGGGCAAAATCCATGTTTCATTTATTTTAATATTTCCAGTGTTTAGCATAATTGCAAGGATATAGTGATATTTTATAAATTTTTACAGAATTGTGATTGGAAATCTTTAAAATAAAATATAAAATATGCTTAGATATTTTAGTCAAGTAAATTTATTTAGTGAAACCTGCCTTCTTTAGTAACTACTAATTCCCCAAAGGGAGGACCTATAAAGTATCACAAAAGATATCACAGTATTTCCTCAGAAGGTGGTCATTACTTGCCTTTTCTTTAATAATTATTTTGGGGGATGGAAATAGATGGTACAATTGTGGTGTCATCCATGCAACTTGATTCTGCCCAGTTCATCATCCCATTTCTATTGTCATGATCATAGAAAAGGATACTCCCCATATAGTTTGAAATCATTTCCATAATTGCTGACCCTGTGCTCATGTTGACCCATGGTGGCACAGTGGTTAAAAGCCCAGTTGCTAACCAAAAGGTCAGCAGTTCAAATCCACTAGGCACTCCTTGGAAACCCTATAGGGCAGTTCTACTCTGTTCTATAGTAGGATCACTATGAGTTGGAACTGACTCTCACAGCAATGAGTTTGGTTTTTGTGCTCATGTAGCTCATGTAGTCATACCAACATGCAAACATACTTAAAAATGTGCCTAGAAATATATATGATTAGAAGATAAAGGAGATTTAATTGTAATCAGGACAAGCTTTCTTTCAAACAGCTCTATTCAACATGAAAAAATATCTATGTATGGCATGTTGTGCTGTCTCTGTTTATCTTTTCAGATCTATTCTCCTTCCTTCTCTTTGCCCTGTGAGACTAAATCATCCTGGATCCCTAGATCTATGGTTTCCAGTTGAGTTCAGTCCATGTATGGCATTGACAGGATATTGGAGTATGGAGTATGGGAAGAAACAGAGGCTAATTTACATATTTCCACAACTCCTTTCCCAACTAGTCACAGTACTAACCAAAAGCCCTCACCCATGGCAAAAGCTTTAATTCCCTCCATTGCCCTTTCAATCCCACGAACGGGATGGTTTTCTATTGTTCCAGCTCACTGATGCAGCATCTTCTTCGTAGGTTACTTTAACTGTGCCTGTATCTCTGTACATACAGTAATGTGCTACATAACGTCCATTTGGTCCACGGTCCCTGGGTTACAAATGTCCAACTTAAGTACAACCTGTAGTTATGAACCAACTCCTGAATAGCCCGTTACATTAAAAATTTGAAGTATGTACAATGGTTCGTAATAACAAACGGGTACTACCTTGTGATGCACGTGAAAACATTATTATTATTATTGTATTATTATGTTAAAGATGTTTTAGTATATCTAGAAGTGTTTCTTTAATTTTTTATGCATAAAAAGGTACACTACATACTATATACTAAGACAAATCTTTGACTAACAGACTTTAGGTACGAACCATACTTAACTGTTGTGACCTACGTACAAATTCAACTTAAAGACAGGCGTAGGAACAGAACTCCTCCGTAACTCGGGGACTGCCTGTATATAATATGGTATTTGCACAAAGTTCAAATCACATAACGTCCTATTTCACAGAATGTATCATGAACATTAAACAACACATAAGTGTTGTCTGTTCATTCTTCATTAAACTCTAACATTTTGAGTGTACCTAATTGATCCTCATTTAATATGTATACATTTGCTTGGGTATTTGCTGACATGTATGAAATTACTGTGGTAGGGTGAGGTCGAAATATGAGATAAGGTGTTCAGGAGAGCTGTCATTGCAAAGTTGATTTTGGAGTAAAGACATAAACAAAGTGATAATTTGCACCAAAACAAACCTACAGCAGCCCTATAGGACAGAGTAGAATTGCCCCATAGGGTTTCCAATGCTGAAGCAGACTGCCACCTATTTCTCCCAAGGAGCGACTGATGAATTTGAACCACCATCTTAAGAACTTAATCATTGCATCACCAGGGCTCCTGGTAATTTGGACAGGATAAGTTAGAAACAAACAAAAATAAAATAAAATTCCTTATCAGAATTCCATAGTGTGAAGTGAATTAGACTTGTCATAAGACAACTCAGGTCTCATCATTGATTTGTCACTTACTACTACTCAAGACATTCAAATCTTCAAATCTCATATAAAAATGAAAACATCAACTGGACAAGGATGTTGTGACTCTAGTAAGAAAATGTATACATGTTGAAAGTCATTTAACACTTGCATAAAACCAAAACACCAAACCTGTTGCTGTCGAGTTGATTCTAATTCATAGCAACCCTACAGGACAGAGCAGAACTAACCCATAGGATTTTCAAGAAGTGGTTGGTCGATTCAAACCGCTGACCTTTTGGTTAGCAGCTGAGCTCTTAACCACGGAGCCATCAGGGATCCAACACTTACATAGTACTGTATAAATGTACCTTATTATTACCTTAATCACATATCTTTATTGTTTACTTATATATGATAGCAAAATTTAAAAAAATAAATAAAAAGAGGGAGACATTGGCCACTTTAATACCTATTTTACTGAGTTAAACTTTAAAATATTTTAAAGCTTGTCAAATTGATTGAAACCAGTTGTGAGGACTGATACAGTCAGGTGGCATTGGTTGGCATGGGGCCAGGAGAACTTGTAACTTCATTTCAGGTTCATATCATTTTTCTTCTCTTTATCACTCCCTGTTCTAGGACGTCTTATTCATGTTTTTCTCCCCACATTATCCCCAGTATTAACGTACAATTAGCAGCAGATTAGGTTAATTAACACCAGAGATTTTTAGCTATGCCTTAATAAAATTTTATTTTCATTCCTTTACAGGATATTTTTCAGGAGCATTGAAAAATAACTGAGAATGCTATAAAGAGAAATATCATAAAATAAGTATTGTATCCTACATTTATATATATAAACAAATACAAGTATAGAGAAATATGTCTGTCGAATGTGTACACAACGCACTCCTGGAGATTTTTGTTCAAAGTATTTTTTTTTTTTTGTCAATAATAAGAAGGAATTGAAGTGTTCTTTCCCAAGCATTAAGTGATCAGACTGTACTACTTCAATTGCTTTTTCCACACCTGCAGAGAAACAGATGCTATGATCTAATTGATTTTTTTTTTCCTATTGCCACATACCACACAGCATTCATCTGTTGTCTCAATGGCCTCTACTCACTCCTCTCTCTGTCTCCCTGTACTCATTCTATTCTAAACACTAATCTACTATTTATAACAAATGTAGTAAGATTTATGTAAAAAGAAACAGAAGAGGCCCAAAACAAGTGAATGTTGCCTTAGTTATATCTGTTCTAGGTCCCTCTGACCCATAGGGACTGGTAAATATTCCTTTTGATTTTTTTTTCCCTATGTTTGTTTCTGCAGCTTCTTAAGTGTTATAGAAAAGGACTGCATAGATCAGCTATGCAGAAGAGAAATGGAACTGTAATCAAATTTCTACTTTGTAGGTTAATGATTCCTATGTCTTCATTTACACACAAAGCAGATAGCAAGTTTGTCAAAAACACAATTCTGGTCCAACCCCCAGACCATCTAATTCAGTGGTTTATTGACAAGCCCCTTTTATTACTATACTAGATGGTCTCAGAGGCAAGGTTAGAAGTCGTATCCGACTCACGGTCTCCTGTGCTACATCATCCCCATTAAAGCCATACAACTTATACAACAGAGCTTAATTTAGTAATATTTGGTTAATGTTTTTAATGATGCCCTAGGGCTTTCTCAGTTGAAAAGATGCATATTCAACTAGCTAATGCTGGAATTTAAGAGGTCTCTTATGGCATCCAAAGACTGAAACAGCAACTAAAACTGCACTTTGCAAAACAGCAACCACTAGTGAGAGGTGGATATCGAGCACTTGAAATGTGGCTAGTGTGAGTAAAGAATTACATTTTTTTAAGTTTAATTTATTTTTAATTAATTTAAATGTAAAAATCCACATGTGTCTGTTGGCCCATGGAAGCAGCAGTCAAGAAATCAAATGATGTATTGCACTGGGAAAATCTGCTGCAAAAGACCTTCTAAAAGTGTTAAAAAGCAAATATGTCACTTTGAGGACTAACATGTGCCTGACCCAAGTCATGGTGTTTTCAACCACTTCATATGCATGCAAAAGCTGGGCAATGAATAAGGAAGACCAGAGAAGAACTGATGCATTTGAATTTTGGTGTTGGCGAAGAATATTGAATATATCATGGACTGCCAGAAGAATAACAAATCTATCTTGGAAGAAGTACAGCCAAAATGCTCTCAATTATTTCGGAAATGTTATTAGGAGAGATCAACCCCTGGAGAAGGGCTTCATAATTAGTAAAGTAGAAGGTCATCTAAAAAGAGGAAGACCCTCAACAAGATGGATTGGCACAGTGACTACAGCAATGGGCTCAAATATAGCAAGGATTGTGAGGATGGCTCAGGACCAGGCAGTGTTTTGTTCTGTTGAACATAGGATTGCTGTGGGTTGGAACTGACTCAATGGCACTTAACAACAACACTTTCACTTTGGTCAGATTCACCCATGGGACATCTTTTGAAGTGATTTCATTTAACCTCCCCAACAAACCCTTAGGAAAGGGGGTTCAGCTTAATTTTCCTTCAGTTGATCATCAACGACTCACTCGGCATCACTCTTTCCTTCAGCTAATTATTCCAAATAAACAAATGAAGCTTTTCCAATTCTAATAAGACTGATGAGCTGTCATCCTGAGTTCTTTGTTCACCCTCACAGCCAAGAACCCTCAGAGACCTGTGTCTCCAGGTAACATACAAGGCTATCCAAATTGCCTCTAGGAGCTCATAGTTTCGACAACAATGTCAGGGAGCAGCACTTGTTCTATTTGTCTAAGAAGCTTTCCTTCCTCCCTTGTTCCCTTCCTCCTTTCTTTCTCTCTTTCCCTCTTTCCTTAATAACCTATATCAGTACAGAAATTCAAGTTTAGGGATACAGAACTCATGCGAGAACTGACTTCAGATTCTCAACTTCAGCTGCATTTTAAAATTATTCTAGATGCAGTTAAAACATTCTGATAACCATACCTATGAAAAATTCTGTTTGTAAAGTTCCTCAGATGATTTTACTCTGTAGCAAGGTCTCAGAAGTATTGGCGACATAATCTGAGACATAAATGAGAAGAGCTGGGTAAAACCTTCAGCATTAGCAGACACCTTTAGGAACTGGTGTAATCAGTGACACAGAGAAGGCATTCATTTTCTCTTCTGCTCTTCTGAAGACTCGCTACTTGCACAATAGGTACGGGTTACTCGAGCCACTCTAACTCATGCTTATCCTCTGCACTTAGGCTCTGGCACGACTTGACATGTTGTTTGCTCAAGATAAGCCTAAGGACTGGGGAGTGCTAGGTAGGCAAAAGCAAGCAAAAAAGAAGTTATGGAGAAATCTGTGATATGGAATCTTGAAAAATTGCTTTCATTTTTGAACACTTGCATTTGATGAATACTGCCTACTGATCCCTTCCACTAGACATCACACAGATACTGAATCTTATACTTATGTGGAAATAGACAGATTGCCATTTATGAAACCCATTTCCATCAAACTGATTCCAACTCATGGCTACACTTTGTGTTACAGAGTAGATCTGAGCTTGATGTGGTTTTCTTGGCTGTAATATCTATGGAGGCAGATCATCAGGACTTTCTTTGTCGGTGCCATTGGGTGGACTTGAACCAGTAGTCTTTCTGTTAGTAGTCACATGCAAACTGTTTACGCCACCCAGGGACCTTGCCATTCATGAAAAGATTTCTTTATTCGATACTTCCCATTACTTTGCTGCTACTGACAATTAGAACCAAAACAGAGTTAGACAAATTGATTATCCAAAACAGGAGCTTGCCATACTATCCACATAAAAAAAGACAGGCTTTTTTCAACATAACTCTAAGCTGTAATAGAAATTGGGAAAGGAAAATTAAATAAAGCAAGTGCATATTTCGACAATTCAACAATATGATCAGATGTATCTGGTATTTTGCGGTAGTGTATATATTCTAAATTTAACATGAGGCTTTTTCTCCCCATAATTAGTCCTCAGTGAAGAGGGGGTTGCCTCATTTTCAAGTTCTTGTGAATTTCTTATTACAGGAAGCTCTTTATTTTCTACAAGGAAGATGCATTAGCTTAAAATACCTCAAGTTAATTCCAGTTTTAGATGTTTCAAAGAAGATAACTTACGTAGTTACTAAGAGAGGACTTTAATATAGATTTTGTTATTGTGCCTGAGGATTAGACCTCACAATTGTAGATGTCACTGTAAACATGACTTCCAGAGATTTCGCACACAAAAAGCAGTAAAATAAATGGTTACATTGTGAAGATCATTATTATACACCTATAGGATGAATGAACAAAAATAATGTTCTAATGTTATAATAATATGTAGTTATGGCTTAGGATAGGTTTCTCATTGATAGTATCATACACTTTCAAAAAGTGCTGTTAAACTAGATTGTTTCATTAAAAGCAGGGAAGGAAAAAATATTTCTTAATTTATATACTTTGTATTATTTTAAATATGTATGTATAATCAAATTTATGAATTAAACGTTGTAATTATATATTTGATTGTTTCATGAACAGCCTTAAAAGTCTATTGTCATCCAAAACACTTTTCTTTTTCATTTTATCATGGGAAAATGAGAAATTTCCTTAAAAATGGATCACTTTGTATTTGGACATACATGTTTTAAATATTGATTTACATATGTTTGTAATACATTAATCATAAAAGCACAAAAGATTTTTAAATCTCTGAGCGACATTTTGCTTATGCATTCAATTTTTTTTTTTTTTTTTTTTTTTTAGTAACAGAACTTCATTCTTTAGACAGAACTTCATTTCTTGGAAAGCAACATGATTACCTGATTAAAAAAAAAAAAAACTCCACATACTTAGGGATTTTAAGAAAAGTAAACACTGGCACATTTCTTCCCCCAGAGATGTCTGTGCCTTCTTTATCCCAAAAGTACCAGTAGATTCAAGATTAAATATAAAGCCTAAATAATGTTAAAATGATTAAAACTAAGACATGTTTAATAGTAGTAATAAGTATTGTTAGAAAAAAGGAAGAAGTTTTCAAGCTTTCGTTCTCATTGAATAAACCTGAAATACAAACTAGTCTGAATTACATTTATGATATTTTAAAGTAGTTAATTGATTCATAAGATTTGCTTTTTACTCTTGAGTAATATTCCTTATTTAAAGGGTTTAAGAATCTACATTAGATATTTCTTAGTCATTTCTCACTGCAAAGAGTCACTCTGCAGTTTCATAAAGTATGTTTGAAATTTCTACAATGGTATAAAAAAGCCCTGAATCAGAAACATTAAATAACCAATAACATTAACTAAACGAGGTCATAAGATCCAAATTATATTAACACTACTATAGTGTTTAGCAGAAGAACCTTTTAAAATCCTTTCTCAAGCTCTTTAAAACATATTTTAAAGTACAAAAGCAACCAACCAAACAGTAAAATTCTATAGTCAGAAGTCCTTGTTAAACACAAATGATTATACACCAAAGACCCTCATCAAAACATTAATATCGATTCACAATATTGGCTTTATGTCTGGCCTCCACCTTAATCATGAGACCTTTATCAGCTGCCTTGCATACTTTTTTATGCAAATGTGTCCATTGGTGATATCTGCTCTAGTTATCTCACGGACAGCAAAATATAACAGTGTAAATAAAAGCTCTTCATAAGTAATACTACAGAAATGCCAGAGATTCCTAACCCTACTTCTTTAATTCATTTTTCTCCACAGGACTTGTCCTTTACCAGTGTACTCTATGATGTATTTTGTTTGTGTCCTTGCTTATTATTTGTCTCCCCTACTAGACTTTATGTCTAGGGACCTTTGTGTGTTCTTTAATGCCTGGTACAACAGGGCCCTCAAATATTTGCCAAATGAATGCGTAGATATTTGATCAATCCTTCACTGTATGCTAGAAGTTTAAAACAACCTAAAGAGTGTATTTACAATCTAGCATACATGAAAGAAGGAAAGCTATAGCAGTGCACAAAATATAGTAAATTCACATTTTAGATGGGAAGTGGAGATTTATTAGACTGCATTTTGACTTATATTTAAATTATAAAGATGGGATTTATTTCAAATTATCTTATTGTTATCTATATAGATCCATAAGAAAATCCAGGCATTAAGATCATGTTGAATAGCTGATATATAAATATTTATATCCTCTATCATTTAAATTTATTTAAAGCAACAACTGAATATTTTAATGATAGTTCATAGACACACACTTTCCCTCAATGCTTTAACGATGGATAAACACTTAGAAATATAAATGTTTAGTTTTCTGCTTGAATTATATGATACGAACTTCCTTACTTCTCTAACAAAAGCCTAATCAAACTATGTATCATCCAATTATAAGTCCCAATTAGTGGATGAAATTCAACTCAATTTCAAGGAAATATACCTCTTACTTAATTTCAATTTATTTTGGATATTTTCGGTTATTGACTCAATGGCATGTAACAACAATTTTATTACGGGAATCCATTCTACAATTCTTATTTTCAGACACAATTTATGGGAATAAAATCATTAAACTTTCCAAAACCATATAGTATCTTCCAAATATGCTAAATTAAAGTTAATAAAAATAATATACTATATCACTAAGAGTAAGAAGAAAAGAATGCTCAATCTGTACAGAAGGCATTTACACACATGAAAGAACAAGGTAGCGACAAAGAAGATGATTGTTAAGAGAAGGCATATAACTATTTTTAAAACAGAATTAGGACCGTTTATTTTATTAAAAAGTTGACACAGGTTATCTTCAGTGTTTATGACTCACAAAATAAAGCATTTAATATTTAACATGTTTAAATACAAGCAGAAGCAGTTTGGTAATCAAAAGAAATAATCTGAATCATCTCAGAAAAATAAATTCATTATAATTAGGATATTTCAGAATATGATTAAAACATTAGCAAGGAAACATAGTCACCTTTCTTGTCATCAAAGTACAGCGTCTGTTGAGCTGGATTTGACCACTGGAGGGAGGTGTTATCATTTTGCTCAACCCTGCAGGTTAAAATTGCAGTTCCGCCTTCAACAACTGTTACATTCTGTGTTAGTGGAAACTGCCCTTGGCTTCCTAAAAGGGGATTAAGGAAAAGGTTGATTAAATGAAAGTTATAAAATGATTAACTCCCCAAGATTCTTCCAGTCCACATTGGGCTTAGCTCTTCACAAAAAATAAATATTAAACCAACCAAATAACAACGGAACTGTAAATTAGAAAAGATAGAAAAATAATTGAGAATCCTTAATCAGAGGACAACATTGACATACCATTAGGATTTCTCTATACTCCCTTACATGTTCCAGGAAACCTTCTTTTCCTCCTAGGCACACATAAAGATTTATATTCAAATAGTAATATGATAATCATTAACATTCCTTGACCTTGCACTAATTATATAGTGTTGGACTGGGTCATCTTTGAAGATAAGATACTAGAATAATTTTAGATGAATTGAACTCATTAAGGGTATCCTGAAACACTGGAGGAAACATATAAAATACTTCCCTGGTAGCTTTTATGATTCTGAATAAAGCCTGTGAAATATGGATACTAGAACTTTAGATTCAATTTCTGAAAAAGGAAATCAAAAAAAAAAAGGAATCCTATTTCGCCAGGGTTTACTGTAGATGTAGCTGTTTTTAGAAACACAAAACATGTTGGAGAAAACAATGTGTGTATTCTTCAAAAAAGTGTTCATCTTGTAGATGTTCATCAAAATCTTAAAGTGATTACTCTAAACCAGGGGATACAGGTAATATTCTTTTTTGGCCATGCTGTAGTTTCCTGATTTTCTCCAGTGAATATATATTTCTTTTGTAATCAGAAAAAAAAATGTATATATTTTTAAATGACCCTTGTCAATTTGGATATCATGAGTACCTAATCAAGTTTTCTATCTTTCCAAATGCCATACTAATTTATTAAAGTGATTCATGTAATAACTTCACTTAGTAAGTGTACTTCTAATAGTTAAAAACAAAGTTATGCACACAGAGATACAATACATAAATTTCATTTTTCCAGAATGATCTGGAGATGAGCTCTGTCAAATCTAGCAACAATTATCAGCATGGGTAAAAAATGACTTGCTAGAACCAAGTTAAAATACTATTATGTGAGCAAGGTAGTTCATTAAGTCAAGGATAATTTACATATGCAAGAACATTATGATGACTTAATTACACCCATGGAATATATTTCTCTTTTCTTCTTTAGTTTTGTAATGATTCTATCATTACTACAAGCACCACTTAAGGTTAGGCTAGAGCTATTGACATAAAGAATCTTATTACCAAGAAGCCTGTTGACTGGCATCATAAGAGACAGAAGAGCCTGAAGGGGAAAATTTCTTTCCAGACCTAAATGATACTAGCATAGAGGTTCATGACCACATTATGCAATTAAGCCTATCAAGAATAAAGAATTTGGTATCAGTAGCTTTGTCTCTCCTCCATGCCAACCTCTTAGAGTCATTATGGCTACTCCCCAGGATATCTCCTTGTAATCTTTAGGGTGGGGTTTTTAAATTGAGGTTAGGAGACGTCTGGAGTAAATTCCTTGATAGTTGACTTGAAAGTCAACAGGAGCCAGAGTGGGATGTGTTTTGCCTTCAGCTCAGAGGTGATCTCTAGTAGAGAAAACATGGAGAAATACCAATCTTGTGAAGTGAGGTGAGGCGAAAAACCACATCAGAGAAAACATGAGCTAAAACAGAAAGAAGGAGTAATTACCAGAGGCATCAGATTAGTAGCTCATAAACAGGAAACCCAGAATGATTTTTGGATATTTTGCTTGGTTTCCCTGGTATTGACCTAACACATAATTTCAGCAACCTGGGGAAGTTCTTCAAATAATACAAAGCACACAACTGCTAATAAATGTACATAATTCAAACCAGATGGAATTTTGACTATCAACTGGTACATAAATAATACAATCTGCTTATTTAAAGAAGTGGAAAAAAAGCAGTGATGCTTGCAACAATGTCATCCACTACATTTGCAAAATAATTTTCAAAACATCCCCATAAGAAAATATTATCCTTCTCATTTCACAGATGGGTAGACTGACACTGGGAGGCTAAGTGATTTTTCCATGGTGAAGCAAAGTCAATGAACCATTTGAAATTTGTTCTGAAAGTTCAACATTTTTATTCTTATTTTTCCACAAAGGCTGCTGGCCATAGTGTCTTTATCACTATTTGTTTAAATGTGACTTAGACAACAATGAAAAAAAAAAAGCGGAAATGGTTTAACCAGTGAAACTTTAAACATATATTTGAACTATATCGTCATACGTTTCGGTTATAATATTAAAATCAAATGGGTGAATGTCAATACTAACTGCTCTTTTTCCTACCCTATTCAGAACTTAGTTTTGATAATTATTTCAGTCTTTTCTTACTGGCCCACAGAAAAAAAGGAAATTATTTGTTAATACTTCCTCTACATCAAATTCTTTACATATACTAGCTCCAAAAACACCTTGTCCTTCCTTCCAGGTAGGAAATTAAGACAGCTTTCCTCCATTTTTCTCCCCCCTTAGATTCTGACTTTAAAGTATTATGACTTAAGTTCCCTGGAACCGGAAGCCTAAAATCCCTGCAGTCAAATAATTTAGTTTTTCCCAATGGACAGAAAACTCAGTGTGGAGAATCTACTAATCCTAAATACCCTTAGGATATGAGTTTCTAAAATCAATTCAAAAAGCAGTGTTGTAGGCAAACTTCTCAAAGCTTTCAGCCCTCTTTTTACTTCTGGTTGTACCTGGAGAAAGCGTCAAGTTAGCTGCGCCTTTTCTCTTGTAACCCGTTGTGGTTCAAGGTCCCCATTTTATTCAATATCAGAGAGTGTTTCTAAAGAAATTAATGATTTCCCCAAATAGTACAAATTAGTATGCTACCAAATTGAGGATTTTTCCTCAATGCATTTGTTAAGCCAGTATTTTTGGACACCCACTATGTTACATGCCTTGTACAAATCAATATCAGAGGGATCGGTAGAGGAAAAGAAGCCTGCTGAGAAGTTCTGCAAAGTAATCAGCAATGTTAGGAGAGATTGTGATGGCCAGAGCAAAGGAAAAAGACATTCCAGGCATGGTACAGTACTCATTTGGTTTATCATTTTAGAAATTTCTAAGATGCATTTGTCATATCATTGAGGTTTTATTTTGAGATGATCCTTCTGCTGGCTAAGCTCATCACCATCCTGGAATTCAGAGTAGTCACTCTTATAAAGGAGTACCTAGATGGTGCACAGGAGCCTTGGTGACGCAGTGGTTAAGTGCTTAGCTGCTAACTGAAAAGTCCATGGTTCGAACCCAAGAGCCCTTGTGCAAGAAGAAAGATGTGGCAGTCTGCTTCCATAAAGTTTTACAGCCTTGAAAACTCTATGGGGCAGTTCTACTCTGTCTTATAGGGTCACTGTGAGTTGGAATTGACTCGATGGCAATGGGTTTTGGTTTTCTGGATGGTGCAAGTGGTTAACATTCTTGACTGCTTATCTCTCCCTTGACAATGAGGGAATGGATGCACAGGAATCCTACATGACTTGGTTACAGTCACTTAGTTAGAAAGTATAAGAGTAAGGTTTTGAACTCGTTGCTCTCCCACCTATGCCACGAAACTGCCTTCAAAAATAAAGTGAACTTAATCCTGAATGGATAACTGTGATAAAAGAAGATATTGTTTGCAATCAAATGTTTAAAGATGTATTTAGACATTTTATACCTCTTTTTAATATGAGAAGGAATATTCAGCATTCAAATAAAAGGAGCAGTGTGCTAGCTCACCAACTCATGGGGGCCAGCTGAGTGAGACTCTTCCTAACTTCCCAGAGACATACTTCGGTAGTTTGAAATTGATCACAGTGGCAGTATTTTTACCAAGAAAATTGGTAAACACTACAAATGGATGGTTTTCCCTCTAGAGTCAATTGTTACAGCACATCACTGGATAAGAGACCCTGGATATCTGTTGTTTGGGGTTGTTGCATACATTTTCAGCATATATCAGCTCTTTTGAATACCCATTAACTATTTTTAGGGCAGTATGATTCTGTTTCTGAAGATCTTCATATTTTGAGTCTCGTCTTCTTTTTTCCTTTTTCCTAAAATCATTTTGCCAACAGTTTACCTCTCCCACACACCATTTTTCAAATAAACAGCAATCTTGAATTACTAGTTTTTCTTAGTGTGCCAAGTTTATTTTTCTCTAACTAGCATAAGTAGTTCAAAACCATTTGGGTAAGTTCCATTAGTTATACAGAAATAATTTGCTAATTTATTGTCTTAGATACTGTAATGAAAAACAATTTTTCAAAATATTGAAAAAGCAGCTTTCCTGGCCCTGCCTTTAAATAGCAGAGAAAACATCCGCCATTATTCTTTCAATGTTTCCATCTGTTACATACCTAGGGAGAGAATAGTTCAAACCCTTTTCATCAGAATAGAGAAGCAACAAGCAAAGCTGTGAAGAGAGATCTTTGAAGCTAGCAGTATTGTCAAAAGAGAATGGGTAAGCAAAGATGCATATTTGAACACCGATCCCAAAGCATAACTCTGCTTCTAAAAACGGCATCATTCAAGCCTTGCTATCTACTGACTGGATGATGAGTGAAGGCAATGGTTTTCTCCATCTCTCTTCCTGTGCTGAAGATTAAATGTGGGTGACAACAGTGGATCACTGCACACTGCACATGATTGCTTACTTACTAAAAGCAATAATCATCTGAGATATATCTAGACAAACAGGCAGAAGTTGATGCTTTGCACACCTGAGAGGTAGTGAGCTACACTCAATGATTTTTCAGGGTAAATGATCAAATTTTGTGGGCTATTTAACAGGAACTGAGGACCTCTTATTATTTTCTCTTTCTTAAAATGAGCAAAACTTTGTCAAAGGAAGGACCAGGTTTTAAAAATAGTGAAGGAGAACAAACCAAACACGATGTGAAGAGAACTTAAGATACAGGTTTTTCAACAAAAAATTGTAAACTTCTCAGGAGATAAATAATGCAACATATTTTAACCCCTCCCCTTTTTAAAAAAAAAAATTTGTTTATACTTAGTAAAAACTGTCAACTCTGCCTACAAAATGATTTAATTAAACAGAAATATTGTCACCTGAGTCAAATGGCATACAGAATGCTTTGGTTTGTTCATAAATACTTCTGTGTCCTCGCAAGAACTCTATTTTAAATGCAAATATCATTCTCATATTAAAGTACAATTGTATCTTGGTTGTGAAAAAGTACAGAGCCAAATGGATCAAAAGATACAAAAACTAACGGTACTTAAAGACAAGACTCAACACAAGATGACAGAAATAGGCAATTTATTTTTTAATTAAGTAAAAAAGTAACCTACTATTCTTTAGGGTCTTCCCCCCAACTGTTCTCAGTTTTGTGCTCTCTCTCTCTTTTTTCTCTCTCTCTCTTCCTTTTCCTCTGTCTCTTTCTCTCTCGCATCTATTCCATCAACTGGATTAGGGTATTTATACAATTGCATCTTACAAAGCTCAAGATCATTCAAATTAGAGTCTAAAGTATATCCAAATGTAGACACAGCATGCCATTACTTCCACTAAATTACTGAAGACATTCTAAAAAAATAACCTTCTAATGTGAAAGTTGTGGCTCAGTAGTTGTGTGGACTGAAACACATATCGCACACTAAAGCCTATTGAATTGAGAAGCACAAACGCCATTAATACAAGTTCCTAATTCTCAAGAGAAGTGCAATGAATATTCTATCACGTGAGAAAGGAAATTAGGGGAAAAATTAAGACTGATACCAAAATACAAAATGTTTCCATTTTTGAATGTCTTTCTATTCTTTCAGATACTTAGAATTCTCTAGTCAGTTTTCTCCATCGCTTTACTCTATTTTTTAGGGTTGCCTGAAAAATTTCATCTGTTTTCCTAGGCTCCAATATAATATTTTATTTTTCTTTGATTCTACTTCATCTTTCAGGATTCAGTCTGCCTTCTAGAGTACAACACCTGGTATCCACCTTCTGTGCCACCCTTCTGCCCAGCCACTGTGGAGCGTGGCCATCAGTCTGGTGTTGCTTGCCAGTTTCCATAGAGACAGGAGGCACTCGGGAGACCTGTGCTCCATTGCAGCTGCCAGACCAAGGCAGGAAAGAGACAAAGCTGGCAGGCAGTGGGTCTTACAAGGCCAGGAAAGGTTGGAAGGGCTTTCTCCTCCTGATATCAGAGCGCAATAGTGCCAAATTGGCAGCTATAGCAGGTGCAATCCTGTAGACCAGATCCTGTGTCCATTGTGAACGGCCTAGTCTGCTCCCAACTCAGGAAGTAGAAACTCTTGCTGTACCCAAAGCTTGGCCCTAGTCCTTTGTTGGCTTCTGATCTATGACAAAAGGCTCTTTCAGTTTTATAGTGACTCCCACAGCTCCAGACCCACAGAATCTTAACTCTCCTGTAGAAATTTTACCTCTGTTTTTTTCTTTTCCAGAATGTGATAACAAGTTTTCCAGGCCACTCATATAAGACCAGGGAAATTACGGAACAGTCATTAGACTGTTTTCAATTGACCTACACAGTGACTGTGAGTAGGTGACCTATTTAACTATATAACATGATATCAAAACTAGCTACAATTTATAATCAGAGAGAATTCTTGATTATCAGATAAAGGCTGTCCCTGGAGAAATTTGTAATGTAGGTGAACTAAAACTTCCATTTCATTACTAAAAAAAAAAAAGTTGTGTAATTGTATACCTCAGTCTTCTCTATTATAAATATTCCCATAATGTTTATTCTTTCTCCATAAATGTCTCCAATTTCTTGCATTTTTTCTCATTAATTAGCTTTATCGCTAAATTATATTTTCTTTAATTTACAAAACTGTAAGCTTCAGTGTGTGCTTATGAAATCCTAGGAAACTATGCTTTATGGCTTCATTACATTCTTACCTAGTGGCTATACCGCTTTAGCATGTTTTAAAACATTTTCTAATTAAAATTTTAGAATTCCAAAAATTTTAACCTGTATCTATACAAAGCCAGTTCTTTCTAATCTTAGTTTGTTTTCCTAAAACTCATTAGCCTTCGAAAATGCATAATAAACATGTTTACACAGCACATATTTAGTGAACTATATTAAATGTAAATACACTTACCTTTAAAACCAAAACAGATTTTCAAAATAAAAATATTAAGATGTCCGGCAAAGTGGTGTTCTAGGCAGAAGCACCACACTGTCCCTCTACAGCAAAGATCCAAAAAACTAAGCCAAACAGAGAAAACAGCAATCCTGAAACCCTAAAACATCAAATGAAGAGATAAAGAACTCAGCCAAGCACCAATGGAGTGATAAAACTGACAGAGAACGGAGAATGAGGAGAGATTCACGCAGAGGTCCCCTATCAGTTAACACAGCATGGATCCACCATCTTGGACTCCTATCAAAGGCCAGCAAATAGGGGGTATGAGAAAGCAGCTTCATGGAGCTTCCAGCGGGAGACAGAACAACTGGTAATTTGCAAAATATGCTTTCCCATCTCCTACACTTCTTCACCTCCACTCGGCCTCCTCTGCTCCCTGCGGCCACAGTCTCTTCTCCGGGAAGCAGCGGCTGCTTGGATTCTACCCGCCCACACTGGTCAGCTCTCTGAGTGCAATTTGTTGTTGCTTTTTTTCCACTTCTTTTTATTTCTTCCTTACATCTCACCACCTCCCACTCCTTTTGCTCAAATACCTGGCTCGGTGAGCTATCTTTGCTTCTTCCTGAGGGGTTGCGGAGCTCCGTTCGAGCGTGGAGCTGCTTCCCGGTCTGGGCTGCCACACTGGTGGGATCACGGGGCTTTTGTTTGTTTGTTTGTTTGGAATTGTTTGTGTGTTTTCTTTTCCTTTTCTTGAGTTGGGAGCCTATTCCGGCCAGGCAGTGCTGTGCAGCTTGGAGCCCTTGTGCAGACCCACAGAGGGATCCCTGAGGGCATTTCTCTTTTTGTGGGTTTTTTTTTTCCCCCTGTCTTTGGGGGGCTTTTCTTGTTCTTTTTTTTTTTTTCTTTTAAATTTGTTTTGTTTTATTTTCGCTCTTTTTACCTTTTTGTCTTTCTTCATTACTCAGTTTCTCATCTCTCTTTATCTTGCTTCTCTTTCTGTTCCCTGAATACCTGGCGTTGTATACCTCTACACCTTCTAGCCAGGCTGTAATGCAACACCTGAGAACAATGTCCCCAGACCTCATAGCTGCACCGGTGGGAACCCTGGGAGCTTTGCTGTTTTTTTTTTCTTCCTGATTTTTTATTATTAATTCTTTTCTTTCCTTTTTTTCTTCTTCTTCCCCTTTTTGTTTTTCTCCATTTCATAGTCTCTTATCTCTCCACTCCAATAGCAAGCTCCTCCTAGCACTCTTTTTTGTTTGTTTGTATGGTTTTGGCTCCTGTTCCTCTCTCCTCTCTCCCATATCCATCTTAGCTCCACACATAATAATCTCCCCCCTACATCCTGCCAACCTGCACCATGTGCTTAACATCACACCACCAAGCAGCACAGGTACGGCCTACCAGAACCAGCCCTGATTACCGAACTGCCCTGGTGGCTGTAGTAAGTGCCACAAAGAACCCATCCCAGTAACTCCTCTTCAGCTAGACCTGCCCTTCTGTACCATATTTGAGCAACTGGCCAATTGGAAAAGGAGGTGAAAACTATTGTCCCCACAGATGAGCAAACAACAAAGAACACACAACCCACCTGCTCAGACATAGCCAAATAAAAAAAAAAAAGGGACGAAACAAATAAATCTATAATCAACAAACAAGAAAAATAACTACTGAATGCCCCAAAGAGAGCAGACAATATCAAAACATTTACAAAAACAGGACAGGATGGTTCCAGTAGGCATCCAAAATAAAACACCAGATGATTTTCCAGTGGAAGAAAAGGCATTAGAACTACCTGATAGGGAATTCAAATCTCTAATACTCAGAATTCTCCAAGAGTTGAAGCAAAAAGCAGACAAAAATGTGGAAAAAATAGACAAATTCATGGAAAATACAGACAAAAAATAGGAAGAATTCAGGAAAATAATGCAGGAACGAAGTGCCAAAATAATTTCACTAGAAATTATACAGAAACAACAATTAGAAATCCAAAAGATAAACGACAAGATTTCAGAAATGGACGGTGTCATAGAAGGGCTGAGAAGCAGATTTGAAATGGTGGAAGAGAAGACAAATGCTTCGATACAAAACTGTTTGAGGAAAACTCAGAAAAAAGAACAAAGAAAAATGAAGAGACACTGAGAGTTATGTGGGATACAATCAAAAGCAAAAATTTTCAAGTGATTGGAGTTCCAGAATAGGGGGAGAAAACAGAAAACACAGAGAGGATCATTGAAGAACTTCTAACAGAAAACTTCCCCAATATCATGAAAGATGAAAAGCTGGCTATCCAAGCTCAACAAACCCCAAAGAAGACAGACCCCCAAAAAAATCACCAAAGCATATCATATTCATACTTGCCAAAACCAAAGACAAACAAAGAATTATGAGAGCAGCTCGTGAAAAACAAGAAGTCACATACAGAGGAGAAACAATAAGACTAAGCTCAGATTATTCGGCAGAAACCATGCAGGCAAGGAGGCAATGGGATGACATGTATAAAACCTTGAAAGAAAAAAACTGCCAGCCAAGAATAATATATACTACAAAACTCTCATTCAAATATGAGTGAAATTAGGACATTTCCAGATAAACAAAAATTAAGGGACTATATAAAAACCAAACCAAACTTACAAGAATTATTACAGGGAGTTCTTCGATCTAAGAACAAACAACTTTAGCTCACAGGCTGAATCTAGGACGTAGGATCGTACCAGCCAGATACGAATCTAGGAAATGAACTCTCAAGGACTATCCAAAACCAAAAGAAATACAGCAATGAATCAGAGCAGTTAATCAATAAATGACAACAACATCAGAACAATAAAAGAGGGAATAAACGGTGTAGGTATACAACCTTCTAATGGACAGGAAGGCAAGCCGATACCAAGTAATAATAGACTGCTTCAGACGTAGAAAGATACAGGTAAATTTCATGGTAACCAAAAAGAAAGTTAATAAACATACTCATAAAAGTAAAGAGGAAAAACATAAAGTCTCAGCAAAAACAAAACCTACAAAAACAAAAGAAAAGAAAAAAAAATCACAAACAAAAGTAACTCAGCACAGGAGAGTAAAAAGAACAAAGAAAACGTCAGCACTACAAAACAACAGCAGCAAACTCACATCTATCAATAATTACACTGAATGTAAAAGGACTCAACGCACCCATAAAGAGACAGAAAGTGACACAACGGATAAGAAAACAGGATTCATCAATATGCTGTCTACAAGAGACACACCTTAGAAACAAAGATGTGAATTTATTAAAAGTCAAAGGTTGGAAAAAAATATATCAAGCTAACTACTACCAAAAAAGAGCAGGAGTGGCAATACTAATCTCAGATAAAACAGACTTTAAAACAAAATCCACCATAAAAGACAAAGAAGGACACTATATAACTATTAAGGGGACGATTCATCATGAAGACATAACCATAATAAACATCTACACACCCAATGGCAGGGCTCCAAAATATATAAAACAAACTCTAACAACACTGAAAAGAGAAATTGACAGTTCCACAATAATAGTAGGAGACTTCAACACACCGTTCTCAGTAAAGGACAGAACAACTAAAAAGAAACTCAGCAAAGATAAAGAAGACCTAAAGGGCAGAATCAGCCAACTTGACCGCATAGGCATATATAGAACACTCCATCCAACAGATGCACAGTACACATTCTTTCCCAATACACATGGAACATTCTCCAGAGTAGACCACATCTTAGGTCACAAAGCAATCCTCAACAAAATCCAAAACGCTGAGATAATTCAAACTATCTTCTCTGACCACAATGCCATCAAGGTAGAAATTAACAACAGAAAGACCAAGGAAAAAAATTCATTACATGGAAACTGAATACTACCCTGCTTACACATCATTGGGTAATAGAAGACATCAGAGGTGGAATCCAAAAATTCCTAGAATCAAATGAGAATGAAAACACATCATACCAAAACCTTTGGGACACAGCAAAGGCAGTCCCCAGAGAACAATTTATAGCTGTAGATGCACACATCAAAAAAGAAAAAAAGGGACAAAATCAAAACATTAACCACACAACACAATCAAATAGAAAGAGAACAGCAAAAAAAGCCCACAGCCACCGGAAGAAAGAAAGTAATAAAGATCAGAGCAGAAATAAATGAAATAGAGAACAGAAACACAAAAGAAACTATCAACAAAACCAAAAGTTGGTTCTTTGAAAGAATCAACAAAATCGACAAACCACTGGCCAGACTGACAAAAGAAAAACAGGAGAGGACACAAATAACCCAAATAAGAAATGAAATGGGGGACATTACAACAGACCCAACTGAAATAAAAAGGATCATAACAGAATATTATGAAAAACTATACTCTAACAAATTTGAAAACCTAGAGGAAATGGATAAATTTCTAGAAACACATGGCCTACCCAAACTACAACAAAGTGATGTTGAAAATCTGAGCAGACCCATAACAAGAGAAGAGATTGAAAAGGTAATAAAAAAAACCTCCCAACCAAAAAAGCCCTGGCCCAGATGGCTTCACAGGAGAATTCTACAAAACATTCATAGAAGAGCTTGTACCAGTACTACTCAAGCTATTTCAGAGCATAAAAAAAGAAGCAACACTTCCAAATTCATTCTATGAAGCCACCATAACACTGATACCAAAACCAGGCAAAGACACCACAAAAAAATAAAATTACAGACCAATATCTCTCATGAATATAGATGTAAAAATTCTCAACAAAATTCTAGCCAATAGAATTCAGCATCATATCAAAAAAATAATACACCACGACCAAGTAGGCTTCATATCAGGTATGCAAGGATGGTTCAACATTAGAAAATCAATCAACGTAATCCACCACATAAATAAAAGGAAAGAGAACACTCACATGATCATCTCAATTGACTCAGAAAAGGCATTTGACAAAGTCCAACACCCATTCCTGATAAAAACACCCAATAAAATAGGTAAAGAAGGGAAATTTCTCAACATAATAAAGGGCATCTATGCAAAACCAACAGCCAACATCTTTCTTAATGGAGAGAGGATGAAAACATTCCCCTTGAGAAAAGGAACAAAACAAGGATGCCCTTTATCACCACTCCTATTTAACATTGTGGTGGAAGTTCTAGCTAGAGCAATAAGGCAAAAAAAAGTAACAAAGAGCATCCAAATTGGTAATGAAGAAGTTAAACTGTCCCTGTTTGCGGATGATATGATACTATACCTAGAAAACCCTATAGAAATCTACTGGAGCTAATAGAAAGATTGAGCAGAGTAGCAGGATACAAGATAAACATTCAAAAATCAGTTGGATTCCTATACACCAATAAGGAGAACGATGAAAAGGAAATCAGGAAAACAATACCATTTATAACAGCCCTTAAAAAAAATAAAATACTTAAGAATAAATCTAACCAGGGATGTAAAAGACGTATACCAAGGAAACTACAAAACACCACTGCAAGAAACCCAAAGGGATCTACATAAACGGAAAAGCATACCATGCTCATGAATAGGTAGACTCAAGATTGTGAAAATGACAATTCTACCCAAAGCAATTTACAAATACAACGCAATCCCGATCCAAATACCAGCAACATTCTTCAAAGAGATGGAAAAACTAATCATTAACTTTATACGGAAAGGGAAGAAGCCCCGAATAAGTAAAGCACTACTGAAGAAGAAGAATGTTGGAGGACTCACACTACGTGACCTTAGAACCTAATATACAGCTATTGTAGTCAAAACAGCCTGGTACTGATACAGCACAGACACATTGACCAATGGAAGAGAATTGAGAACCCAGATGTAAATCCATCCACCTACAGTCAGGTGATCTTCGACAAGGGCCCAAAGTCCATCAAATGGAGAAAAGACAGTCTTTTTCATAAATGGTGCTGGCAAAACTGGATATCCATCTGCAAAAAAATGAAACAGGACCCATATCTCATGCCATATACAAAAACTAATTCAAAATGGACCGAAGACCTAAATATAAAACCAAAAACTATAAAGTTCATAGAAGAAAAAAATAGGACCAATGCTACAGGCCTTAATACATGGCATTAACAGGATAGAAACCATAACCATCAACGCACAAACCACAATAGATAAGCTAGATAACTTGGATCTTCTCAAAATCAAACACTGATGCTCTTCAAAATACTTCACCAAAAAAGTAAAAAGAGAACCTACAGACTGGGAAAAAATTTTTGGACAGTACAAGTCAGACAAAGCTCTAATATCCATAATCTACAAGAAAATCTAATACCCCTACAACAAAAAGATAAATAATCCTATTAAAAAATGGGCAAAGGAAATGAACAGACACTTCACCAAAGAAGACATTCAAGCGGCCAATAGACACATGAGGAAATGCTCACAATCACTAGCCATTAGAGAAACGCAAATTAAAACCACAATGAGATACCATCTCACCCCAGCATTACCGGCACAAATCAAAAACACTGGAAATAGCAAATGTTGGAGGGGCTGCGGGGAGATGGGAACTCTTATGCACTGCTAGTGGGAATGCAAAATGATACAACCATTTTGGAAAATGATATGGTGCTTCCTTAGAAAGCTAGAAATAGACATACCATACTAACCAGAAATCCCATTCCTAGGAATATACCTTAGAGAAATAAGAGTCATCACTCAAATAGACATATGCACACCTATGTTCATGACAGCATTGTTCACAATAGCAAAAAGATGGAAACAACCTAACTGCCCATCAACAAATGAATGGATAAACAAACTATGGTACATACACACAATGGAGTACTATGCAACGAGAAAGAACAATGATGAATCTGAATCATCTCATAACATGGATGAAACTGGAGGACATTATGCTGAGTGAAATAAGTCAATCACAAAAGTCCAAATATTGTATGAAACCTCTCTTGTAAAAACCCATGAAAAAGTTCACACACAAAAAGTAACAATCTTTGTTGGTTACCAGGGATGGGAGGGGTGGGGGGGAAGTACTAAATAGGCAATAGATAAGTGGTATCTTGGGTGAAGGGTGAGACAGTACACAATAAAGGGGAAACCAGCACAATTTGTACAAGGAAAGGTCATGGAAGCTCCACAGACACATCCAAACTCCCTGAGGGACTGAATTGCTGGGTGGAGGGCTGTGGGGACCATGGGGAACATCTAGCTCAATTGGCATAACACAGTTTATAAAGACAATGTTCTACATTCTATCTTGGTGAGTAGTGTCTGGGGTCTTAAAACCTGTGGGCAGCCATCTAAGATACTCCACTGGCCTCATCCCTTCGGGAGCAAGGGAGAGTGAAGAGAACGGGATACAAGGGATAGATTAGTCCGAAAGACTAATTGACCACAGCTACCAAGGCCTCCACCAGACTGAGTCCAGTACAGCTAGATGGTGTGCAGCTACCACCACTGACTGTTCTGACGGGGATCACAACAGAGGGTTCTGGACAGAGCTGGAGAAGGATGTAGAAGAAAATTCTAACTCACAAAAAAAAAGACCAGATTTACTGGCCTAAGGGAGACTGGAGAAACCTCGAGAGTATGGCCCCCAGTCACCGTTTTAGCTCAGTGGTGAAGTCATTTCCGAGGTTCACCGTTCAGCCGGGGAGTGGACAGCCACATAAAATCAAATGGGACTAATGAGGCACAGCAGTCCAGGGACAAGGGCCAGAAGGCAGAAGGGGACAGGAAAGCTGGTGATAGGGAACCCAAGGTTGAGTAAGGATAGTGTTGATGTGTTGTGAGGTTGTTAACCATTGTCATAGGGCAACATGTATACTTTTTAATGAGAAACTATTTTGTTCTGCAAACCTTCATCTAAAGTGAGACTAGCAGCACAATTGGAAGAGCGTAGTCGATGTCACTGAACTGTGCATGTAGAAATTTTTGAAATGGTGGATCTTTGGCTATGTATATTTTCACCAAAAAAAAAAAGAAGGGAGAGGGTTGATATGTCGTGGGGTTGTTAACCAATGTCATAAAACAATGTGTACTACTGTTTCATGAGAGACTATTTGTTCTGTAAACCTTCACCTGAAGTACAAGAGAAAAAAAAATAGATACAAAAAAAATAAAAACATTAAGATATTTGGTTTCCATTAATTTCTCTATATCTCATTCACTTACTAAAAAGCTTAAGTTTTTTCAAAAATTCAAACAATAATTTATTAAGTTAGTGAATATAATTTTTCAAAGAAAAACTGAACTTGATGAATTGTTCACATTTATATTCACAAGACTGCCTTTATTCCTACACAAATAGATTTTTAACTATTATAATGTGGAAAAAAATAAAGGAACAAAAATTTTAAAAGAACAGAAAACAGTGCATCTCATAAGGCAATATAAAATAATAAGAGTTTTTTAATTATTATTTCTGTAAACTCAAAACAGGCTTACATGGTAGTTATCATGTCTATATAAAATCATTTTATCTTTCTAGAATACTGTTTTCAGGGTGGATGGAGCAAGACCTAGAGCTGACCAGCTTTACTTGCTAAGTGATGAACATCTGAGAGGCGGCCTTCCAGAGGAAATAAATTTATGACCAAAATCACAGCCTGGTTCACAGGGAAGCTCAATCACATAACTAAATTCTAAATTAAGATGTCAACCTGGAGGAAATATTCTGGAAAGGAACACACAGATGGTAGGACTCCTCTGAAGACAGAGTGAAGAATATAGTGCTGCTGGGTGTACAATAATCAACCTTTCAGAGGCAAAAAAAAAAAAAAAGACTGGGCGGGTCATAACCATTTAAAATCAAAGTCCCTAGAAAAACTTAATCTGAGCATAAAAGAGGTGGGAGAAATGATACATATATACTTGTTTCATCCAGTGAGTATTAGAAGATTGATATATTTAAAGAAATTATCAAATAATGAACAATTATAAAATATTTTTAAATATTTAATAACATCAAGGAAAATTAACAATTTCATTTAAATAATTAAATTTATAGGAGCAAATTAAAAACTCTAAGAAAATAAATATCATTAATATGCTAATTTCAAATATGTAATTGTTCATATCTAATAAACTAATATAAAGATTATTAAGAAAGTTATATTGAGAAGATATTAGGACTTTTGTATGACTTTCAAGCTGGTTTTCCTAATTCCAAATTAAAAAATAAAGTAATTCTTCCAGCTCAAATTAATTGTTATATATTGTTGCTAGATAATGATTTGACTTAAATGAAGCTGATATATTTTGGCAACATTTTTCTTTAGTTTCTGTCACATGTATAGATATATATATACTCTGCAAGCGTAAAAGTATGTTTTCTATTTATTATCCAAATTGCCTATATTAATATTAATATTTTTTATTATTCACTGCAGAAAATTAAAATAATTGCATTAGTGCATTGATTAGAGTTAATCATGTAAAAAAGAGAAATGGATTAAAAAAGGAAAAAAAGAATGTTTGAATCTTAACTCTTTGAAGTACAGAATATTAGACATCTTAAGATGATGTAGATACAAAGCATATGTAAGAAAAAATGTGATATCAAACTTATAAGTCATTTAAGAATTGCATAATGTCAGTTCATATACCTATATAATTTTAATGCTTTCTGAAACTTCTTTTTTATATATAATGACTTTTGTCCATAAAAGATACTTTAATAACATTAATTTATTCAAAACTGATGTTTCATTCCCATAATATGTTTCTTACGACAGGTGCTGGGAATACAGCTGTGAACAAGCTAGAGATGATTCCTGCCCACTCAGAACTTAGCCTAAAGAGTGACAGTAAAAACAAGAAAACAAAAATAAATCAAAGAACTGAAAAACCCGTTGCTGTGGAGTAGATTCCAACTCACAGCAACCCTACAGGACAAAGTAGAACTGCCCCACAGAGTTTCCAAGCCTATATTCTTCATAGGAGCAGGCTACCACATCTTTCTCCAGTGGAGCAGCTGGAGGATTCAAACTGTCAACCTTCCATTTAGCAGCCTAGTACTTGAACCCGTTGCCATCAAGCGGATTCCAACTCACAGCAACCAGGTAGGACAGAGTACAACAACCCATAGGATTTCTGAGGTTGTATGTAATCTTTACAGAAGCCAACTGTCACATCTTTCTTCCATGGAGGTTCGTGGGTTCCAACTGCCCACCTTTTGGTTAGCAGCAGAGCACTTTAATCACTTTAACCACTGTACCACCAGGGGTCCTGCTATACCACCAACCCAAAACCAAAGCCATTGCTGTTGATTCCGACTTATAGCGACCATCTACAACAGAGTAGAACTGCCCGATAGGCCTTCTGAGGCTGTAAATCTTTAGGAAGGAGACTGTCACATCTTTCTCCTTGCCCAGTAGCTGGTGGGTTCCAACTGTTGACCTTTCAGTTAGCAGCCGAACACTTAACCACTCTGCCACCAAAACCAAAACCAAACCCGATGCCATCAAGTCGATTCTGACTCGTAGTGACCCTATAAGACACAGTAGAACTGCCCCATAGGGTTCCCAAGGAGTGGCTGGTGGATTTGAACCGCCAACCTTTTGGTTGGCAGCCAAATGTTTAACCACTGCTCCACCAGGGCCCCCAAACCAAGGAAAGGCCTAGCTAAGAAGGTGATGGCATTCCAGGTGAAACCTAAATGATAAGAGTCAGTCATTTAAAAATTGTTAATATCCCTGAGGACAGGGATATTCAGGAAAGCAGACAAGCATTCTTGATAGTTGCCTTTAAGTCCATTCCAACTCATGGTGACCACGTGAGTGCACAGTGGAACTACTCTATAGGGTTTGCAAGGCTGTGACCTTTCAGAGGCTGATTGCCAGGCCTGTCTTTTGAGTACTTCTGGGTGGGTTTGGACCACCAACCTTTTAACCATTTGTGCCACCAAGGGACTCCCTAAAAAGTAAATTAGCTAATGCAAAGGTGCTAAATCAGAGGTGGGAAAGAGGCTGGCTGTTGAAGGAACTGAGAAAAAAAATCCAAAAAAAAATGCAGCATGGTAAGAAATGGATGGGATGGCCCAAGATGAGTTAGAAAAAAAGCACATGGCCTGATCATGCAGGGCTTTTTATTCCATAATAAGAACCTTACATTTATTCTACATGCAATGGGACACACTGAAGGAAGTGATATGACTCAGTTTATACTCTCAGAAGATTTTATTTTTTTTGCTAATTAATCATCATCCCTAACTCAAGGATTTTGAATTGCAAACATGAATTGTTGTAAAAATTATGCTTGACCAAGAACTTTAAAGGGAAAGATACAAAACCTAAATTAAATCCCGAGATAATTTACTCGTAAATGTAACAAATCTCTTGGTATTTTTATTCCATGTTGCGAATACTCTTCCAGTAAATGGAGACTCATTTTTACTGATGTGACCTCATACTAAAACAGGATTTTTACCTATATTTCCATATTCCCTGGCACAGTTTGATGGTGAATTTTTATACCTTATTTGTACTCTAAAATGTTATTGCCCTGGTAAGTTTCTAGTTATTAACAATGCAGACTTTGATTTTATTGCTTTTTAAAAAATAGGTAGTTATTGGAGAGAAAGAAAAATATTGCTGGTAAACTACCTATGGATGCAAGTATTGTGTCTATAAGAGTTTTCTTGATATCAAATAAATAATGAGTTCCCAAAAGACTACAAAAATGACGTAGCCAAATTTTTTAGTTTTTTCCATTTATAAGAATGCATTATATACACATTGTAAGTATGATTCCTCCTTTGAGTGATATAGAAATAAGTGCTTTCTTTTTCTAATAATGCAGTTTTTATACTCAAAGTAACCATTGGTATATGAACTTGAGACATGTGTAAAGTCCTTGATAGCAGAGGCAGAGTACATATCACTTTTCATTCTCTGAAGGAATAAGATATTGCCTTGGGCTTAAAGGGCACATGTTGTTGAAGACATGAACATTGTGTTCAAATGATATCATCTTAATTATTTACATGTTGATCGATATGTAGTAATATATGAATTAACTTGCACTGTTCCCCAAGGAACAAGCTCTGTTTTGAAAAAAAAAAAAAAAATGTAATAACACAGTGGTTAATAGGATGTGTTTTTCACTGTTTGATCATTTCTAAATGCACAAAGATTTCATTAATGTTGATTTCACCCATCTTGTCCATGTTTGCATGCTTTGATGTTCAAGTCCTTTGTAGTGCCACATTAGATCTAGGGGAACACTGCCCTATGACAGCAAGTGGAAACTGCGGTGGGAAAATATTAAAATGAAACTTGATAGTTTGTATAGATTTACAGAGATATATCAGCTCAAAGAACTATACTTCTGGCAAAGCAAACAAGGAATTAATATTATCTTCTCACAAACTTTTGTGGGGTTACAGCAATTTTTAATCTGTCAATTAGAAAATTATTAAAAGTGTTTTCAATTAGAATTACTAAAATTAAACTTCAGTAAAATAAAGTAGAATTAAAATATTAGTTGTATTAAAATTAAAATATATATCTGATCTGATTTTTAAAATTTTAGGAATGCTTGATCTAGAGTTAGTCACGAAGATAAAAGGAAAAAAAAAAAGAAATATTCAGAGCAAAAGCCAACGGTTCCCTCAATCCAAGGAAGGAAAGGATTATCAGCTGATTTGTGGCCTTTCCTCTTGTCTCAGGAACTCCAAAAAACTTGACTCTTGGTTGAATAATCTTTGCAATTCAAGGACTTTATAAGAGTATGTGTGTTGTTGATATTGGGTGCCGTCCAGTTGATTCCGACTCATAGCGACTCCATATGACAGAGTCGAACTGCCCCATAAGGTTTTCTTGGCTGTGATCCTAACGGGAGCAGACTGCCAGGTCTTGGCGCTGCTGAGCCGCTGGGTAAATTCAAACTGCCAACCTTTCACATAGGAGCACAGCACTTAATTGTTGTGCCACTAGAGCTCCTATAAGAGTATACTGGATCCAAAATAAATGAGAACTAGGGAGGTTGTTATGTACTGGATTAAGTATCTAAATTTTATTGTTGACATTGTTTATAAAACAGAAATTATCAGTACTGGTTAGATGTAATTATACCAGAGAAAGGGAACTCCTGAAGAAGCTGTATGCCTAGCATGACATAAAAGCTTAATGGACACCAGAGATGGAGGATTCCTTGAACTGAGGTAAATCTATACTAACCCAATCTAGTTTCTAGCTGGAGTGACTGCACATTCAGAAGCATTTCTGGGAATCACAAGGTCTCTGCCAGCTGTTGACATTCATGTTGTAATACCTGTCTTTGGACCTTAGAGTAAACTTCATGTTGGGTCAAGCTTACTGTGTCTCATGGATACCATTGTCTATATGTAACCAAGAATTGTGCTGCTGCTCTAAAGTAGAGTTGCAACTATAATAGCAGATTAACAAAACATAACACTCCTGCATCGTCTGTCTGCTGGGATAAAGGCTCTTCCCATAGAGTAGAATAGTCACATCATTCATGCTCAAAACTGTTTCAATGAATTCTATATACAATTTGTATAACAACAGATTTTCATTTCAAAATCCTAGTCTTATATGATTTGATGACTCTGAAACCTAAAATGTGACTGTGCTAGATAGTTCAGATAGATAGATAGACAGACAGACAGATAGACAGATTTAGATGTGTAGATATATCTCTTTACATATTTATAGTAATAACCAGACTGGTATATACTGTTACTATCTGATACTCATTGCTCAAATTTAGACATCTATTAAGTGTTATATTTTTCAAATCAGTCTGTTGGAGAGACTATATAATAATCCCAAGTAAATTATCATTACTAAATTCATTTCTAAAATTCCTGTCTAAGAGAAGTTCAAACAGAAAATTAGTCTCATTACTTTGTTACTTTTTATAATTAAAAAGATCTAAACTTTCAATGATTTATTTTCATCAGGAGACATTTAGTTGTTTTCAGAAATTTTAATCAGTCCTTGGAGGACATAAACCAAAACCCATTGCCGATGGATGAGTCGATTCTGACTCACAGCAACCCTACAGGACAGAGTAGAACTGTCCCATAGGGATTCCAAGGAGTGGCTGGTGGATTCAAACTGCTGAGCTTTTGGTTAGCAGCCACAAATCTGTAAATTTATGACACTGAATAGAATGAGCCACAGACTCGGAGGGAAATTTCAAGAGTTCCAAGTGTTCAGAGGAGTTCTGGCAGCAGCAACACGGAAATAGGTGCCGCCTTTTGAATGAAACCACTTTGGAAATTACAAATATATAAATAGATATATATAGATAGACAGATAGGCAGATAGATACAAATATATTTGTTAAAAATTAGTAATATGCTATTTTGGGGGCTATAATCCCAACTCCCACAGTTGACATCATTGGCCAGTGAATCTTACAAAGGTCACTTTTGGGAAGGGTAATACATATTTATTAACAAATATTTTTTCACCAAAGTGTAATGGTAACCAACTTTTCAAATTTAAAGGTGAAATCTCTTTAAGCTAAATTCTTTATGCCTGGTATCCATCATTAATCAAAATGATCTAATATGTTAAGGTAGTCCAATAAACACTGACATTAGATAAGAGTTTGAATTTTATTAGTTCTAAACTCGTAATTTTTAATGCCATGATAGTTACTTTACAAATATACCAATCTTATTTAATGAGGGGATTCTGACATGCAGTACACTTCCTTCTTTTTTTGTGATTAAGCTTGTGTAGCCCCAGGGCACAGGAAATATCGACTCATGTGGCAGGGTTAATAAGCGTCAACTCTCCCTGCTGATTTGGGCCAGCAAGCTGCTCATGAATACAGCAGATGTTTCCACTGTCTGGGCCAATGGAAACCTTACGAACCTTTTTTTCCTTCATCTCTTCCCAGGAGCAAATGTTAACACAGCAGGAATTTGGATGCATGCCAAGTAAGAAACGGACGGGTTGTTGAGAAAGTAGAGTATACTCATACATAAATAGTGGTCATTAGTGGTTTGGACTGACTATTAATCCATTTCTAATGGCTTGGTTTTGGGCACTTTCTACTTCGTTTAAACAAACCCTTACAAACTCTTCTATACTTACATAATAGAATTTATTCTAAACACATAAATTTAATCTTTGGATATGCTATTTCAAGACAGCAACAAAAAATAGTCTGAATATATAAAGCAGGGAAACTTCGTTTCTATTTTTTTTTCTTATATGAATGGAAGAACTACCTAATCATCAAGTTTCAGATTATCAGGCTTACTTTACATTTGGTTCATGTCATGTTAAAAAGTAGCAGCAGGCCCAATTTAGATGAGAATTATGAAAAAAAAAAAAAAAGCGTAATTTATAAGGTTAAGCCCAGGATTCTTTACTGACTAACATTCTTATTTAGTTGAATTTTAAATGTGCTTTCTAAAGAATGCAATCTGATTAAATTCATGTAGCTTTCCTTCATCTTTCCTTCCATCTCCCCACCCTCAATTATGCTGACCCAGTAGAATATCTATCAATTTTGTAAGATTTAAGTTTTTACCACCTATATAAAAATTCTCTATTTTAAAATCTTGCCTTTTCCCTAAGAAAGTTTTCTTATCTAACCACCACACTAATTTGATGGGAAAGAAACTTTTCAAAAGAAAGGGAGCTGTTTTTCTTACACCCTGTAATTATATATTTCTCCATTTATTATAGCACAGCTGGATACATTTCCTGCTGATACAGGTATAAAAAGTAAGGACAGAAATTTGAATACAGCAATAACTTAATGTTCATTAATTTCCGTTTATTCTGCCATTATTTACTGAACACCTACTATGAGTAGGACACATTCAATGCAAATGAAAAGAGAGAGCAAATGGTGTAAGTACACAATATCTAGCATAGTAATTGATAGCAGTTGTTTCAGTAAGGTCAGCATTAAAAGTGTTCTGTAATACACTCAATCAACTCCAAAAGCTATACTGAGTGGCTGCTCAGTAAAAATCTTATTTTCGTGATTACTTTGGAACGGGCTGGCATTTTGAGTGAAAGTAGCAAAACACAAGCCATTAAAAAATGCTGGCAATATTTTAAAATGCTTTCTGTGCATAACTTAAGGTAGGCATGATTATAAAAGACATTCACTTGTATAAATTTCCAAAACCAAACATTTGATTTAACAGCTTTCCCTCCCTTGCATTTAATTATCAGAAACTTAATTTTAAATTCCTTCAGGAATTGTGTGGGTATGCCTTAGATTTGTGAATGGGAATAGAAATTTTTGACCAGAAAGCTGGCAAACACGGCCATGAGCTAGAGGGACTATGGAGATTTAATTTCCTACAAAAGTATTATTTACAAGCTGTGCAAACAGTTTCTGATTAAACAAGGAATCAAGATGATGAGGAGTTTGCATCTCAGGAATCACCCACAGACACAACTCCTGGTTTTTATAATGAAAAGAAACCTCAAGAAATAGACAGGCTTTGCATTTTTGATATTGTTTTTTGGAAAGAAGACTATACAAACCATTTAGAAGGCTCAGAATTCATCAGATAACAAATGGAATAAAGGAATTAAGCACAGACCCTCTACTATGTTCATAGCCTGGCGAACACCTGCCCCATGTAAGAAAAATCAGAAATGTAATGTTTTATGAAAGAAATAGTAGAATACAGAACCTAAGGAAATGGGAGGGGGGGGCGAGCCTGAGGTAAATTCACATTTCAATGTGAACAGATTATTCTTCTAATCATTCACTTAATAATTATAGCATATGTCAGGTAATCATAAATCTATGTTGAGAAAGTTCATAAAATGTTCCATTATTTCAGTAATAAAATAATTTGAAATTTAAAAATACCAGCAAGGTTTGAAGAACAATTGAATGAAGGACAGAGAGAAGGGAAAGAGAACAACTTGGAATGACTCTCGACTTTCCAGTTAGGTGAAAAATAGACGGTGATGCCACTAATTAAGTTCTGATAGAAAAGGAAACGTTTGGTATTCGTTAGATTTTGCTGTTTAGCAAACCACCCCAAAGCTTCATGGCTTCAATAAACAACCATTTTTGTAGTTCACAATTCTGTGAGGTGGCAATTTGGACTGGCTCCACTGTGCGGTTCTTTAAATCTTGGCTGAGTTCCCTAATGTCAGCTGCCAGTTATCTGGTTTAGGGGGCCTCTGCTTCCGGGGATAGGCTGGCTTTCATCTAAAGTGACAGTGGTGACTGGGCCACATGTTTCTCTTCATCCAACAGAGTAGCCCAGGCTTGATTTCATGACTCGTGGGTCGCAAGAGCAAGGCCCAATATGCAAGACATCCTAAGTCTCTTCCTGTTTTAAGTTTGTTATTGTCCCATTAACTAAAACAAGTCAAGCTCAAGGTCAATTGGAAAAAGACCCCAAGGGCATGGATAAAGGGATACATTAACAAAATGGTGGCTATTGGAGGTGGGGACTAAAATAGTTGATTATAGGAGAGAGATTGATATATCCAAAGGTAAGAAAGAAAAAAAAAAATTAAAATGAAGGAGCTTTTCACAGTCTTAAATGTTGCAGGAAAATCATGGCTATAAAGATCAGGAGCAGGTCCATGAGAACTGACCAACCATATGCCTTAGGGGATTTTATATGGACAGATACTTTAAACAAAATAGAAAGGGAGAATACAATGTTTTCAGAAGTGAATGAGGGGTGATAAAGTGAAGATATAAACAGTAATGAAAAATTCTCAAGCAACTCGGCCGTAAAGACATTAACAAAAGCTAAAACAGGGTACAAAGCTTGAGAGAGATTTTGTGTTGTTTTTTTATTTACTTTTAATATAATTGAATAATAGTGGCACAATTATTTACAAAATTATTTTTAATAGTGCATTTTTTAACCATAAAACAATACGGACACACTAACAATGCTGTTCTCATTTGCATTTATCTTAAACATTTCCAAAAGTTTTTTTTTTTCTTTTCCACGCTAGAATTACTTAGGGCAGGAACCAAATCAGCTCCTGTCCATATGGATATCCCTGATCCTCTCTCTTTGCCCACATATAGAAATCACTAAGTATTTTCCTACTGTTGACTGGTTGAGGTGTTGAAGAGGATATAACACCTACAGTCAAATACAAGGCAAAAACCAAAAACCAAACCCATTGCCGTGGAGTCAGTTCCGACTCATAGTGGGCTATCAGACAGAGTAGAACTGTCCCATAGGGTTTCCAAGGAGCGCCTGGTGGATTTGAATTGCTGACCTTTTGGCTAGCAGCCATAGCTCTTAACCACTACACCACCAGGGTTTCAAGGCACTCGTGTTAAAATGAGGTAGAGTTCAATGTTAGTGAGTTCATCTACTCTGATTTTAAAGCTTGTTTCATGAAGATTATTTCTGATTTCTTTACAGTCCATAGTGGCTTCTATTACGACTCAGAACCAGGACACTTTAAAAACTATTCTACAAATCCATTAATCTATAAGTTAGACAATTATAGAGAAAGTCCTTTCTGGGTACTGACTTCACACTTTTATTAAATGATATAAATTGGGAGAAAGAAGTGCTCATAAAGTAAAACTGAATTTTTTTTAAATAGGGCATATAGAAAAGAGAAAGAGCAAGAAAGTAAAATTAATAGCACACGAACAGAGGAAAGATGAGAGAAGAAGCGTCAATCATGAAAGCACAGGTTGAATATAGTGAATATGTTCCTTACAAGCAGATACATCGCAATGTTGTGAGAAAAATGTCACAAGGAATTTATTTATGAAAATGACAATGCTGAAGTACAAAACGAAAAATTTGCATAAGTAGATGAAATGTAAAAGAATATATGCATATTTATGTACATTTTGGAAATACAATAAGCAATGAATTTGAGATGGTTTAAAAGGAAACATGAATAAATAATGTATAACCTGATTTATATTGGAGGAACAAATAAACAAGAATGAGTTAAATTGTGATTGAAACACCGTATCAAGCCGAGTCATGTAATTCAGCAGTACCCTCCAGCATGTCAGAAATATTCTGTTTTCCAAATACTTACCATATAACTAAAGTTATATGGAATTCATATTTCTCTTTAAACTTGGGAATGTTTAAGTAGATAGATGAAATCATCATGACTGAGAAGTAAAAACAATTATCTTTGAGTGTTTGTTTATGTAAGATATTAGAAATCAAATATTTTATCAGAAAGGTTTTCCCACTTACATTGAAATAGTAGATTCTCTGGTGCATAAACATATAGTCAAATACAATTAAAGAACAGAAATAGTTTCAAGGAGTATATTATTGTCATCAACAATATCAATAAAGATAAGTAGTATGTCTAATAGTACATCAACATGGGGATTTCAAACTTGATCTTATGCCAAATAACTTCGTTAAGCTATCCACCCAACAAAAGAATTATTCAATATTCCCTCTATTCCTAACAAATCAGAGGCATAGGATTTAAAACTCATATCAAAAATGAGAATGATAATTTGAGTTTAGTAATGTACATGAATTTCAGACATCTAAGTGGAGGTATTTAACCTTCTCTCTGTCTCTGTCTCTCTCTCTCTCCCAACACAATTAATTTTTCTCAATATAGAAAGTCTGTACTAAGCCTAGAATGAGAGTTTTATTTTTTCTTCCATTGTCAACATTTTATTAATTAAAACTTTATTTTACTAGGATAGATATAATGAAGGCATAATTATGATTTTAGTATGAAAAAAATTATGTTTTCATTATAAGCAAAACAAGAATTCATAGATTTATTTTAAATTGCTGAAATATAAGCGACTGGCTTGTATATTGATATGTGCATTAAAGTAATTTTCTAGATCAGCGAATTCATGTTAGAAATGGTTGCCTGTACTGAAATTACATTTCTTCTTCTGCTCTAAAAATCCTTTAATAACAGTCTTCTACTTTTTATATTACTGAATTATTTTAAAGGTAATTTAGTACCTAATAACACGTAGACATGAATGGATTTATCTGAATAGCAACTGTGTGTTGGAGCATGGTTTGCTCATAAATGAGAGCATAATTCGTTGTACATGTCAGTAAGCTTATTGTATCAGATTGTATGTAACAGAAATACTGGAAGATCTACCATTAGTAATTTTGTAATACACAAATGCACTGATTGTAGTACCCAAATTTATTTTATAGCACTGAGTTAGGAGAAAGCAAAAATTTCTAAGAGCTAAACAACAAAAATCATCATAAACAAAGGTAAAAAGCAGCATGGCATAAAGTTTAATCATATAGTTTAATTATAAAATTCTAATGAAAAATGATTATCTTAATAAGGCTTTCTGAATGGTTTTTATTTTTCAGGTTTTTAAACCTACTATACAGTCATCACAACCTGTTGAATGCTATGCAAATTGTTAAACCTTGTCTTTAACACCTGAGTTCTTGTAAACCAAACTCGTTTTGGAGCTGATTCCAATTTATAGTGACCCTGTAAGTACAGAGTAGAACTGTTCCATAGGGTTTCCACTCTTTATGGAAGCAAACTGCCATATACTTCTCCAGTGGAGGGGCTGGTGAGTTCGAACCACTGACCTTTCGGATAGCAGCTAAGTGCTTAACCACTGTGCCGCCAATAAATTCTTTACATTTGCATTAATAGTAGAAACAATGATAACAGTAATAACAATATTACACAAAAAAACACAGGACAAAAAGCTTTTAAAGTAGTATAAATTGCTTTGCGGGAAAGCAAATGGACCTCTTCCTCCCAACTCCCCTCCATAGACTCTATTTTGCAGAGCAGTTTTAGGTCAACAGAAAAATTGTCCAGAAAGTACAGAGTTCCCACAGGCCCCCTCCCCTCCCTGCACACTATTTCTCCCATTACTTGCATTTTACTCCTTTTTAAAGACTTTGAAATAATTGTAAAATTTACATTTCTAGTGAATGTGTTTTAAAAGTGTGGGCCATAGCTTTATATTAGAAAGTTCTTTACTGCTCTACTCAGATGCTCAACATGGCCACCTTGAATTCAGCAGACTGGTGATAATTTAGCCTTAAAAAAAATGTGAATTTCTACATAGCATAACCTTAAAGTTCATGGACACTCAGAAAAAGTGAATGGAAACTTCTTAAATCATTTCTGTGAATTATAACAATGGACATCATTAAACCCCATACTCCTATTGGCTATTAAATACAAATGAAATGTCCAACTGTGCTACTTCTCAATATTTTCATAACCATAAAACACCAAACCCATTGTTGACGAATCGATTCCAACTCACAGCAACCCTATAGGTCAGAGTAGAACAACCCCATAGGGTTAACAAGGTATTAATATGTATGGAAGCAGACTGTCATGTCTTTCTCCCTCGGAACTACCGGTGGGTTTAAACCACCAACTTTTTGGTTAGCAGCTGACCACTTAACCCACTGTGTCACCAGGGCTCCCCAAATGTTTTTAAAATCTTCCCATAATCACCAATGTTATTTCCAAATAACCCTGCACATGATGTTATATCTGAGTTACATAAGATGATCTATTAGAATGGCAAACTTCATAACCTTTTAGTAAAACAAAGATTAACAATGAAACCTTAAAGAAAACTCCACTTTCTAATTCCAGAGCATTTGTCAGCATTAAACGGTAGTAACCTTTCTTGCTGCACAAGACTAATACAACTGTTTCATGAGGATAATAGTTTTGTGACTGAAAGTAATAAAACCTGGTTTATTATATACCATGGTTTATTTCTAAAATAAAAAACTAGTTCTTGAATGTCTTTTTATTAAAATGCATCTTTATGCTGTTTTGCATATGGTGACTATACTACCATACATAAATGTTTTGTAGAATCTTCCTCCTTAAATAGCTAAATATAATTGCCTTTCTGTTATTAATTGCTTCTTTCTTATGACAAAATATTCCACCATGAATAATGCTGCATAGAATATCTTTAGGCTATTCACACTAAATTAAAAAAAATCCATATACATGTGGAAATAATACGAATAATACTTTCTCTTGTCCCTCTGAACTAGGAAACTGTATGTATGTTGATAAGCAATTCCTATCATTTGTATTCTTAGATTCCTTTTGGAAATTTCTCAGATAAAGACATAAAATTCCTATTCTTTGGATAAAGAAAGTGTAAGTAGAGAAAACAGTGGTATAAGGACAAAAACGCAAAGAATCCAATGAAAGTGGAAAAGCAATGTACCAACTGTAACGAAAGGCAAGTTCCACAATACAAGATAACTTTCAAAACAACAAGTATTTTTAAAACAAGCTCATTTTCTTCTTTCCTAGTCAAACATAATATCTTCCTTAAAAAGAAATCTCTCTTCAGTCTACTGAAGTGAACAGTTTAACTACTATTTTTTAAATACACAATTTCATTCTGTTTACTTGTTTTTACTCATTCAACATATATTTGTCCATATTAATTCAGTATTTGCCATGGACAATGCATTGTTCTTAATGCTATAGATCAGGAAAGATCAAGATTGACAAGGATCCTAGCCCTCACAGACTTTTAAGTATGGGAAGTTTAAGATGTTAAATCACGAAGTAAGGATGTTCAGTCTTTCTCTGGAAGAACCTACGCTGTACAAGGACATAAATGCACTGAAAGCATTACCACTGGATAGAAAAATGATAATCTCACTAAAGGAATTCTTAAATAATAAGTAATTAATTTATATGCACATTTGGCCAGTAAAGTTAAATAAAGTTGATATACTGAGTACAGAAAAAGTAACAGATATTTTTACCTGATAATTAATCTCATCTGAAAATATAGATTTTGGGATACAGTGTTTTTGGAAGCAGGGTTAAATGGACTAGACATAGCATTTATTGTAAAGTTCTTTGTGCAGAGACTGCTAGCTATTCACCAAAATGCTGTTCCTGGCCTTCTTTTCCTTACAACTAGGTTGCATTGCCGTTCTGACCTTTCAATTACGCGTGGCCTATAGCTAAATGCCAAAAGGCTATGAACAGAAGGGATGGTTTACTTTTCTAGACTTGACCTATTAAAAATCCACACACACTCTGTTCTGTTTTCCTTCCCTTCTGGTTGACTAAGATGACAGTCTTGGAGGCCCCTTTTAGAAGAAGATATTAAAACCCTTGTCAGCTTGTTTCTCTGAATTTCTTTGATGACGACCACTCCTCAGATCAGGAATACTCACCACAGGTCATTATGTGGACAAGAAAACAAAATGAAAATGTTTAATTCATCATATAATCTGGAATCGATTTGTTACAGCAGCTAGCATTACCTAACTAATACATTTATCAAGAAGAATCATCCAGCAAAAAGAGCTCATTATTAGCTAGGAACAGAAAAAGGAAGATGAGGATTTTGAGGCAAAGACATGAAGAAAATTGAAAAATGAAAGCTTGACCTATTAAGCTAAGATCTCCTCTTAGGAGGGTGAATGAAAAACCATACTTCATCCTCTAGACTAGACCAAGACAGAAGTGAAGTGTACACAGATGCTTGTTGACCCTCAACAGCATTTTGTACTTCGAGGCTGCATAAGTATCCTCTTCCCCTAAACTGAGCCTCTTAGTGAACCCCTTTATGCCAGTCTCCCGGCTGCTGAAAAATAAAATAAGTTGGCTAATGATTAACCGATAACTGACACTCTGGAATTCTGTAATGAATTTTTATTAGTCACTAGTGTCAAAAGAAGTGAAATTGAGCTGGAAATACATAAATGTACTTTGTTTCTGAGAAGCAGTCTGTATCTTCACTTGAGGCTTGTATTCAAGGACTCAGGTATTACATAAATTTTACCTTAGACAAACACATGCACACAGAGACAAAGACAACAAACACACACTTTTCATATATATACACTTAAAATGGACTTTACTAAATCAGCAAAAATTTAAACATTCAAATGCTTAAATTATTCTAAAGTTAAAAATGAGTGGAAAGAGCTTTTATGTGAAAAAAAAGATCAGTTAACACTGTGAAAGTTGCCTTTTTCCATATGAATGCAAGTGTCTTACTTTGCTCAATTTTAAAACTGGTCCAATTTGTTTTATGTTTCATAAATGCTTTGGTGAGGAACGATCCAGCTAACCTCAACTTCATTCTCTCCCCATGATATTTCCACCATTTGCCTCTAAGAGAGTCAGAGGTGCACAGATTCTTTTATCAATACATTTTACACACACACCAAAAAAAAAAGGGGTGTGTGTGTGAAATATAACACTATACCAGCTTATAAAGGTTCAGTGCATTTACTACCCCTTTTACTGAAAAACTTCACCTTTCTTGATTTTGTGACACTGTGGTTCAACTTGGAAAAAAATGGAACCAGTTCTTTCTGATCATTGACAAAACTCTCTGAGGACAGATCAAAATCCCTTCCTCAGCTCATTATAGATCAGCCATCTAGGAGATGGGACTGAAGAAGGATAGATGTTTCGTTTTGGGAAAAAAAATGCTTTTCAGAAACAATTCTATCAGTATGCCATACTTTTCTGACCTGTTCTCTGTTTCTTTTTGAATATTTACCTGCAAAGAGAGAGTCTCTTTTGAATTATGAGTAAGATCAGATAGATATGTATTTTACTAAAGTAACTTATGATGCTGTATACATTATATTTCTCCTATCCACACATTACAAAAATACTGAATTCTAGAATTTTCCTTGAGAAACTTCAATCAAACTTAAGGCAGTAAATACATATTCCATCAATGCATCTAGAGGAATATTAATTTTTACTCCACTTCTCTGAAGAGAGATATGGATTGATTTGTAGATTGACCAATGAGTTTAAGAAGTTCAGGAAGTGCTATTATTCCAACACGATAATTATTTAATGTTACTGAACCAGTGAACTGTAGCTTATGCTTCACTGAGCAAAATGCTTATGGTCTAATTTAGATTGATAAAGTGCTCACTTCCAGAGCTCACACACTTTGCTGGAAGAATTATTGTTTTCTAATTCATAAAAGAAAGACAGTTTTCTTACTCATAGGAGAAAGGGGTTAGGAAAACCAAAATGAGACACATTATAAATGACATGTATCACGGAGCATGAAGTCCAAGGACTGCATTATTACTTTTTTAAATACAAAAGTTAAGATTATTGCATGTCTACCATTGTTATGCAGCAAGTTATTGGAGCAAGTCAGATAGAAAAACATGGCTGGATTTAGAGGAGTGGAAAACCATTTGCTGGCCTTAAATGAAGGCATGAACAAAAACAAAAAAATAAAAAATTTGAAGGGATTCTCCAATGCAATCCCTTTGTTTCCAATTATCTGGCATTGCCTTGCTTGGATAGGACTCTCACATATTTTTACAGCCATAATTCTAAAGCAATCTTTGTATTTTATCTTCCTATCATAAAATTGTTATAGATAGATATGTTATTAGCTGTACTTTACTTTTAGTGTTGGTATAACAGTGTGCAAATGCTTGAAATTTTAGCCTACCTACCTAATAAACACATAGAATTGCATTTTTGTTATAGAAGGGAAGAAACATTGAAAATCACGTGATTTCACTTTGTCATGCTCAAATGAGAATACTGAGTGCCTGGAGAGGTGAAATGACTTGGCACCGTGGCACAACTAGTTACTGGTAGAGTTGGCTGACCAGTTGGGTTTACTGCTTCCTAGTCCAGTCCTCTCTTTCTATAACATCCCATTAAAGGAGGATACAGAAAACAATTTTTTTTTACAAATCTCATATAAATTCACAGTGTGCAAGGACAGTTCATTTGAACTCATATTTTTAATTGAGCTATCAATATTTTATATTCTATTAGCAAAGAAAAAGTTAATTGCTATATTTCTTTCTCTTCATTGAAGTCTTAGCACTGCAATACAAATGTCACAAAACACTACTACATTTTTGACTTGAAGGAGATAAACAGATAAGACCAAGCACTATCATGCAGTTGGATGAAATAAAGGGTCAATTTCTGTTAACTTCTGAAACATCAAATTAGTATATAACATAAATTTAAAAAATGAGCATTTAAAGCTCAGCCCATCTGTAGTAAAATATTTAAATTTACTTTTATAGAATAATCAATTGTATGATCTAAGATTATTTGGAGAAGAACTATCTATATAGATATGGATGTAGCATATAGCCGTAGATATGAATATAGGTATATAGATATGAACGTATATATAGAGAGACAGTATATAAATATAGGTATATATACACACAGATGTATATAGAAATACCAGTCAGAACAAGGCCAGGGACTGATTACAGGATAGATCATCGATTGCTCACATGCAAGTTTAAGCTGAAGCTAAAGAAAATTAAAACAAGTCCACTAAAGCCAAAGTATGACCTTGAGTATATCCCACCTGAGTTTAGAGACCATCTTAAGAACAGATTTCATGCATTAAACACTGATGATCAAAGACCAGACAGAGGAGTTGTGGGATGACATCAAAGACATCATACATGAAGAAAGCAAAAGGTCATTAATAAGAAAGGAAAGAAAGAAAAGACCAAAAAGGATGTCAGAAGAGACTCTACAACTTCCTTTTCAACACGGAGTAGCTCAAGCAAGCAGGAGAAATGATGAAGTAAAAGGGCTGAACAGAAGGTTTCAAACGGTTGCTCCAGAATACAAAGAAAAGTATTATAATGAAATGTGCAAAAACCTGGAGTCAGAAAACCAAAAGGGAAGAACACACTCTGTATTTATCATGTTAAAAGAACTGAAGAAAAATTCAAGCCTCAAGTTGCAATGGGCAAAATATTGAATGACACAGAAAGCAGCAAAAGAAGATGAAAGGAATACTCAGAGTCACTGTACCAAAAAGAATTGGATGACTTTCAACCATTTCAGGAGGTAGCATATGATCAAGAACCTATGGTATTGAAGAAAGAAGTCCAAGTTGCACTGAAGCCTTTGGTGAAAAACAAGGTTCAAGGTATTCATAGAATACCAGCTGAGATGTTTCTACAAACTAATTCAACACTGGAAGCACTATGTCGTCTATGCCAAGAAATGTGAAAGACAGCTAACTGGCCAACCAACTAGAAGAGATCCATACTTGTCCCCAATCCAAAGAAAGGTGATCCAACAGAATAAGGAAATTATCAAACAATATCATTAATATTAAGTGGAAGTAAAATTTTCCTGAAGATAATTCAAAAACTGTCATAGCAGTATATCCACAGGAAACTGTCAGAAGTTCAGGCCGGATTCAGAAGAGGATGTGGAACGAGGGTTATCATTGCTGATGTCAGATGGATCTTGGCTGAAAGCAGAGAATACCAGAAAGATGTCTGCCAGTGTTTTATTGACTATGCAAGGCATTTGACAGTGTAGATCATAACAAATTATGGATAACATTGCAAAGAATGAGAATTCCAGAATACATAGTTGTGCTCATGAGGAACCTGTACTTAGACCAAGAGGCAGTTGTTTGAACAGAACTAGGGGATACTGCATGGTTTGAAAACAGGAAAGGTGTGCATCATGGTCATATCCTTTCCCCAGAGTTATTCAATCTACATGCTGAGCAAATAATCCGAGAAGCTGGACTGTAATGAAGAATGCGGCATCAGGATTGGAAGAAGATTCACTAATAATCTGTGATATGCAGATGACACAACCTTGCTTGCTGAAAGCAAAGAGGACTTGAAGCACTTACTGATGAAGATCAAACAGCCTTCAGTAGGGATTACATCTCAACATAAAAAAATTAAAAAAAAAAGCAAAAATCCTCACAACTGGACCAATAAGCAACATCATGATAAATGGTGGAAATATTGAAATTGTCAAGGATTTTATTTTACTTGGATCCATAATCAACACCCATGCAAGCAGCAGTTAAGAAATCAAAGGATGATTGCATTGGGCAAATCTACTGCAAAAGACCTCTTTAAAGTGTTAAAAAGCAAAGATGTCACTTGGAGAACTTAGACAAGGCCTAACCCAAGACATGGTATTTTCAATTACCTCATATGCATGCAAAAGCTGAACAATAAATAAGGAAGACCAAAGAATAACTGATGGCTTTGAATTACGGTGTTGGTGAAGAGTATTGAATATACCACAGACTGCCAGAAGATCTGTCTTGGAAGAAGTACAGCCATAATGATCCTTAGAAGCAAGGATGGTGAGACTTCATCTTATGTACTTTGGACTTGTTATCATGCGGGACAAATCCCTGGAGAAGGACATCATGCTTGGTAAAGCATATGGTCAATGTAAAAGAGGAAGTCCCTCAATGAGATGGATTGACACAGTGGCTGCAATAATGGGCTTAAACACAGCAACAACTGTGAAGATGGCATGGGACTGGGCAGTGTTTTGTTCTGTTGTACACAGGGTCACTATGATTTGGAAGTGGCTAGATGGCACTTAACAACAACAACATATATAGATGTACTGTATATAGTAAATGAAGCCTTGGTGGCACAGTGGTTAAGAGCTTGGTTGCTAACCAAAAGTTTGGCAGTTCACATCCACCAGCTGCTCCTTAGAAACTCTATGAACCATCCTATGTCCTATAGGGTTGCTATGAGTTGAAATCAAATCCACAGCAACATTATTATTATTATTATTTTGTATATAGTAAATCTGCTGTTATTCATAAGGTTTTCACTGGCTAATTCTTTCAGAAGCGGACCGCCAAGTCCTTCTTCCTAGTCTGTCTTAGCCTGGAAGCTTAGCTGAAACCTGTCCACCATGGGTGACAATGCTGGTATTTGAAACCAGACGGCATAGCTTCCAGCATCACAAAAACACACAAGCCCCCGCAGTACTACAAATTGACAGATGCGTGGTCTGATATAATGCTGGAAGATGAGCCCCTCAGTTTGGAAGGCACTCACAATATGACTGCAGAAGAGCTGCCTCCTCAAAGTAGAGTCAACCTTAATGATGTGGATGGAGTCAAGCTTTTGGGACCTTCATTTGCTGATGTGGCATGACTCAAAATGAGAAGAAACAGCTGCAAACATCCATTAATAATCAGAACCTGGAATGTACAAAGTATGAATCTAGGAAAATTGGAAATTGCCAAAAATGAAATGGAATGCATAAAGATCGATATCCTATGCATTAGTGAGCTGAAATGGACTGGTATACGCTGGGAATGACAACATGCAGTGGAATGGTGTTGCATTCATCATCAAAAAGAACACTTCAAGATCTATCCTGAAGTACAACACTGCCAGTGATAGGATAATATCCATACGCCCACAAGGAAGACCAGTTAATGCAACTATTATTCAAATTTATGCACCAACCACTAAGGCCAAAGATGAAGAAATTCAGAATTTTTATCAACTTCTGCAGTCTGAAATTGATCAAACATGCAATCAGGATGCACTAATAATTACTGGTGATTGGAATGCAAAAGTTGGAAACACAGAAGAAGGATCGGCAGTTGGAAAATATGGTCTTAGTGATAGAAATGATGCCAGAAATCACATGATAGAGTTTTGCAAGACCAATGACTTCTTCATTGCAAATACCTTTTTTCACCAACATAAAAGGGGACTATACCCATGGGCCTTGCCAGATAGAATACACAGGAATCAAATCGACTAAGTCTGTGGAAAGAGACGATGGAAAAGCTCAATATCATCAGTCAGAACAAGGCCATGGACCAACTGCAGATCAGATCATCAATTACTCATATGCAAGTTCAAGTCAAAACTGAAGAAAATTAGAACAAGTCAGCGAGAATCAAAGTATTACCTTCCGTATATCCCACCTGAATTTAGAGACAATCTCAAGAATAGATTTGATGGGTAGAACACTAATGACCGAAAACCAGACAAGATGTGGATTGACATCAAGGACATCATACATGAAGAAAGCAAGAGGTCATTAAAAAGACAGGAAAGAAAGAAAAGACTAAAACGGTTGTCAGAAGAGACTCTGAAAGTCTCCTCTTGAAAGTTGAGTAGCTAAAGTAAAAGGAAAAAATGATGAAGTAAAAGAGCTGAACAAAAGATTTCAAAGGGCAGCTGGAGAAGACAAAGTAAAGTATTATGATGACATGTACAAAGACTTGGAGATAGAAAACCAAAAGGGAAAAACACACTCAGCACTTCTCAAGCTCCAAGCACTGAAGAAAAACTTCAAGCCTCGAGTTGCAATACTGAAGGATTCTACAGGGAGAATATTAAACGATGCAAGAAGCATCAAAAGAAGATGGAAGGAATACACAGAGTCACTATACCAAAAAGAACTGGTTGACATTCAACCATTTCAGAAGGTAACACATGATCAGGAACCGATGATACTGAAGAAAAATCCAAGCTGCACTGAAGGCATTGGTGAAATACAAGGCTCAGGGAGTTAACGGAATGCCAATGGAGATATTTCAACAAACGGTTGAAGCACTGGAAGTGCTCACTCATCTATGTCAAGAAATTTGGAAGACAGCCATCTGACCAACCGACTGGAAGAGATCCATATTTATGCCTATTTCCAAGAAAGGTGATCCAACTGAATGCAGAAGCTATTGAACAATATCATTAATATCACGTGTAAGCAAAATTTTGCTGAAGATCATTCAAATGCGACTGCAGCAGTGTATCAACAGGGAACCATCAGAAATTCAAGCTGGATTTAGAAGAGGATGTGGAATCAAGGATATCATTGCTGATGTCAGATGGATCCTGGCTGAAAGCAGAGAATACCAGAAAGATGTTTACCTGTGTTTTATTGACTATGGAAACCCTGGTGGCATAGTGGTTAAGAGCAGCAGCTGCTAAACAAAAGCTCCACAGTTTGAATCCACCAAGCACTCCTTGGAAACCCTATGCAGTAGTTCTACTCTGTCCTATGTGGTCACTATGAGTCAGAATCCACTCAATGGCAACGGGTTTTTTTTTAAGGCTTTAGAGCGTGTGAATCATAACAAATTATAGATAACATTGTGGTGAAAGGGTGTTCCAGAACACTTAATTGTGCTCATGAGGAATCTGTACATGGATCAAGAGGCAGTTGTTCACACAGAACAAGGGGATACTGCATGGTTTAAAGTCAGGAACGCTGTGCGTCAGGGTCGTATCCTTTCACCATACCTATTCAACCTGTATGCTGAGCAAACAGTCAGAGAAGGTGGACTATATAAAGAAGAACTGGGCATCAGGATTGGAGGAAGACTCATTAACAACTGGTATTATGCAGATGACACAACCTTGCTTGCTGAAAGTGAAGAAGACTTGAAGCACTTCCTGATAAAGATCAAAGACCACAGCCTTCAGTATGGATTCCACCTCAACTTAAAGAAAACAAAAATCCTCACAACTGGACCAATAAGTAACATCATGATAAACAGAGAAAAAATTGAGGTTGTCAAGGATTTCATTTTACTTGGATCCACAATCAACACCCATGGAAGCAGCAGTCAAGAAATCAAAAGACACACTGCATTGGGTAGATCTGCTGCAGAAGACCTCTTTAAAGCTTAAAAAACAAAGATGTCACCTAATGGATTGAGGTGCACCTGACCCAAGCCATGGTGTTCTCAATCACCTCATATGAATGTGAAAGCTGGGAAGATGGAAGAAGAATTGACACCTTTGAATTGTGGTGTTGGCGAAGAATATTGAATATTCCACGGACTGCCAAAAGAAGGAACAAATCTGTCTTGGAAGAAGTACAACCAGAATGCTGCTTAGAAGCAAGGATGGTGAGACTATGTCTCACATACTTTGGACATGTTATCAGGAGGGATCAGTCCCTAGGGAAGGAAATCTTGCTTGGTAAAGTAGAGGGTCAGTGAAAAAGAGGAAGACCCTCCATGAGATGGATTGACACAGTGGCTACAATGATGGGTTCAAGCATAGCAACAATTGTGAGGATGGCGCAGGACCGGGCAGCGTTTCATTCTGTTGTGCATGGGGTTGCTATGAGTTGGAACCAACTTGATGGCACCTAACAACAACAACATATAGTAAACAATCTTCCAATTTAAATCAGTGGCATGTAGATATCTAGATAATTCTTTAAATAAGAAACAATTTACAATCTAGAAGTTAAGATGTAATTTTATAATATGCACATTAGAATTTAATATGGCTTATTTTGTAAGTTTGTCAATTTAGACAAGACGTTTTGCTCAATACTAGTCGCTCATTGTTGGGAAAAAAAGTCAAAAGCAAGTCACTGATATAATTTTTCTGTTATGACACCTAATGAAGCCAGAGTTAATTTGGTATATTAGTAACATATTTAATTTTCTCTCATTCTATGCTCCCTTTCTCACTAATGACACTTTAGTTGTTTAAATGACACATGAAAGAGATTTATTTACCACAGCGATAAAATATATTTTAAATAAATATTCATGTTACCTGAAAACCATGTGCTGATGTGCTTATGGTAAAGGAATGGATATGAGGTTTAATTGATGAGTTATCATAGAAACCCTATGACAGAACTTAAAACAAAAAGACACAAGCTCCTCCGGGCAATAACACATTATAATGTAAGCAACAAAAATAACCAAGGCAAGAATTTACTTTCTGTGGTGTATAGATCTATTTTAAAAAGTAGATGCAAAAGACTAGATAACCCAAGGTTGTTCATCATTTAGGATGCTAAAATATAATCTGTTTTACCACTCATCAGACAGTGACAATCTTCTACTAGCATCCCATGTGCTTTCTTTCTGGTGAGACTTCCTGGAGAGGATGGAGATGAAAACGGAAAGGTATGTGAGATTGTCCTCTTCTAATCCACTGTGAAATGTGGCCAAGGCCTTTTTGTGTGAATATTAAAGTCTATATCTAAAGTATTCAACATTTTTCTGTAATGATACATTCAGTATTTTGGGAAGCAGGAGTGCTAGAAGGTCATAGTTGGAGGTGGCTCCATTCTCCTAGATAGGACTGACATCTACTGCAGCATACACTAGATATTGGGCCATAGACCAAGAGTTCACAACAGTCCAGCCAGCCACAAAACATTTAGCAACAGATGAAAACTTCATGAATTAAATTTTCACTAATATTGTGACCACTCTGCAACTCCTACTCCTTATTATCAGTAAAAATAGGCAAGGCTGACTTCACTAAAGAAGATACTCAGGCGGCTAACAGACACATGAGGAAATACTTGTGATAACTAGTCATTAGAGAAATGCAAATCAAACTTACAATGAGATACATCTCACCCCAACATTACTGGCACACATCAAAAAAAAAAAAAAACAGAAAATAACAAATGTTGGAGAGGCTGTGGGGAGATTGGAATTCTTATGCATTGCTGGTGGGAATGTAAAATGGTTCAACCATTTTGGAAAACAATATGTGCTTCCTCAAAAAGCTATAAATAGAAATACCATACAGTCCAACAATCCCACTCCTAGGAATATATCCAAGAGAAGTAAGAGCAGTCACACGAATACACACATGCACACCCATGTTCATTGCAGCATTGTTTACAATAGCAAAAGGATGGAAACAACCTAAGTGCCCATCAACAGATGAATGGATAAACAAACTATGGTACATACACACAATGGAATACTACTCAAAGATAAAGAACAATGATGAATCTACAAAACATCTCACAACATAGATGAATCTGGAGGGCATTATTCTGAGTGAAATAAGTCAATCACAAAAGGACAAATACTGTCTGAGACCAATATTATGAAAAGTTATGACAAGGTTTACACAAACAGAAAGGAAAAATCTTTGATGGTTATCAGGGAGGGCAGGGGTGCAGAGGGAAAAACACTAGCTAGACAATAGATAACTGGTAACCTGGTAACTTTGGTGAAGGGTTAGACGGTACACGATACTGGGGAAGTCAGCACAATTTGACCAAGGCAAAGTCTTAGACGCTTCATAGACACATCCAAACTCCCTGAGGGACCAAAATACTGGACTGAGGGCTGGGGACCATGTCTCGGGGGACATCTAGCTCAACTGGCTTAACATAGTTTATAAAGAAAATGTTCTACATCCTACTTTCGTGAGTAGCGTCTAGAGTCTTAACAGCTTGTGAGCCACCATCTAAGATACTCCACTGCTCCCACCCCAAATGGAGCAAGGCAGAATGAAGAAAACCAAAGACACAAGGGAAAGATTAGTCCAAAGGACTAATGGATCACAACTACCACAGCCTCTAACAGACTGAGTCCAGCAAAACTTGATGGTGCCTGGCTACAACCAACAACTGCTCTCAGAGGGATCACAATAGAGGGTCCCAGCCCAGGTGGAGATAAATGTAGAACAAAATTCAAACTCACCAAAAAAGACCAGACTTTCTGGTCTGACGGAGGTGGAGAAACCCCGAGAGTGTGGCCTCTGGGCATCCTTTCAACTCAGTACTGAAGCCACTCCTGAGGTTCACTCTTCAGTCAAACATTAGACAGGTCCATAAAACAAACAATAACACACGTAGCTCAACCACATATACGAGACTAAATGGGTACACCAGCCCACGGGTAAAGACGAGAAGGCAGGAGGGGACAGAAAGGCTGGATGAACGGAAATCGGGAACCCACAGTTGAGAAGGGGAGAGTGTTGACAGGTTGCAGGGTTGGCAACCAATGTTACAAAACAATGTGTGTATTAATTGTTTAATGAGAAACTAATTTGCTCTGTAAACCTTCACCTAAAACAATTTAAAAAATAGGCATGGTTGAATATACTATACAATTACTAAGAGTTAGATCATTAACAGTAAGACCCACAGTTTAACATTTTGAAATTTCTTTTGCCTAAGATGTCTTTATTTTTTTCACTAAATGCATTCAAAGCACCTCTCAGATATTTATACATAGTCTCATGGTCAATAATGACATGGTCAGCCATGAACAAGTTAAATCTAAGTAAGTCAGGTAATATATTTAAATCATTAGAGTATGTTTTAAGATAGTCACTAATAGAACTAAATATGATAATTTAAAAATTTTCATTTTATGGTACTTGTTTTATAGCTATCAGTAAAACATTTGACATCTATTTAGTAGGTAAAGTGCTGAATATATTTCAAGCCAGTTAAAAAATACTATAAACACTAGAAGATATTGAACATAAATATTTACTGAGTCTGTTTGTTGTTCCATATTCTGTAGGAGTTGCTAATCCGTGGCAATGGTTGATGGATAAAAAATTGAACATATATTTATTAAAAGCAATACATAAAGACAGAATGTGGAATAGATTTTAACACATGATTAAGGACACACATTATCAGATTGAATGAAATAGGCACAGAAATTTAAATGAAATCTTGCTAGCACTGCCTGACTCACTTTCTCCCAGCACTCAACAAAATAAATAGAGACACAGAAAAAATGAAAACCTGTGACAAAACTGGATGCTGGAACTCATTCAATATATCACGAACATTTCAAGAAAATATCTGTTAACCACTAGGCCAACAGGACTGAACTGATATAATTAATTGCTCATTTTTCTATCTTATGCAATCAGAACAGAAAACTCTCAGCATGACAGAAGTAACCGAAACTTCTCTAAGAGTCTGCTCATTGGTCCAAAAGTGCAAGGTTTGTGTCACTCTGAAAACTGAGTGTATGTCCTTCTACTATACGGTGGCTGTGTCTGAAGGGGCAGCACACTATTCTCCCGGCACTTTCTGGTTCTTCTATATCCAGCTGAACACAGTAGAATTAGGATGATCACATGTTATGGATTCAATTGTGTTCCCCAGAAAGGTATGTTGAAATCCTCACCCTCTACCTAAGAATGTGACCCTATTTAGAAAAAGGATGTTTGAAGATGGTATCAGTTGGGTTAATGGGAAGTCATAGTGGAGCAGTACGGATTCTAATTTTACATGACCAGTGTCCTTATAAAAGAGAAGATACACAGACACAGGCAGATAGAAGAAGTAGGCAACTGCAGCTGCAAACCAAGGAACTCGGGGCTACCAGAAGCTAGGAGAGAGGCATGGGGCAAATTCTCCCTCACCACCTCAGAAGGAATCAACATGACAGACCCCATGATCTCAGACTCCCAGCCTCAGAAACTCTGAAACAATCAATTTCTGTTGTTTAAAGCTAGCCACTTTGTGGTATTTTGTTATGGCAGTCCTAGGAAACTAATACACCATACTTCCTGGTTTGCCTAAACCTGGTGCTGTCGAGTCGATTCCGACTCATAGCAACCCTATAGGACAGAGTAGAACTGCCCCATAGGGTTTCCAGGAGCAGCTGGTGGATTTGAACTGGTGACCTTTTGGTTCGCAGCCAAGCTCTTATCCACTGTGCCATCAGGGCTCCCCAGTTTGCCTAGGACAACCCTATTACATGCTGTTTGCCCTGGCATAATTATTAATAACATTCTCTTCCACTTTCGAATTTTCCTTATTAATTGGACAATAAGTTGTTTACTCTACCTAGAAAGGAGCCCTGGTGGCAGCACAACAGTTAAGTGGTCAGCCGCCAACAGAAAGGTTGGCTGTTCAAATCCACTCAGCAGCTTCTCAGGAGAAAGACTTGGCAGTCTGCTCCTGTAAAGATAACATCTAGGAAACCTTACAAGGCAGTTCTACTCTGTCACATGGGGTCAATGAGTTGAAAATCAGCCTGATGGCACCTAACAAGAACAACCCTACCTATAACATGTGTTCTAGTTAGATTACACAGATAGTTATATGGGGAATTAGAAGTTGTTTGCACCATCAGGAATGCTTAATTCCACTATCTTAACATAAAATAGACACAGTTAGTTAAGGAATTGCCATTGTCATTATTTACAATAGATATTGTCCTTGTTCGTGTACTGCTCTGTTCAGAGTATCATATCAGAAAGTGGTAGAAGTAGAAAATTATGTCTTAATCTAGTAGATCTATAATAGCTGTATGCCAACTACACACTAGTAATTGGTTCAGGAATGATACATATATTTTATCCTTCTGGTTTTGATGTAATAGGAGGCATTCACCCAATATCCTTACTGATGTAAAGTATAATCAAAGGCAAACTGAGAGATTTTCTGGAAAACACAAATACTGGATAAAAGTTCCACATTTCATGTATGACTGAACAGAACAAAAATATAGGCGGGGCCTTACCATGGATAGTAATTACCCTATAGATGACAGTTTCTAAGTAATATGTTCAATGGGACACAAGGAACAAGGCCTCAGTGAAAAAAGAGCAGAGTCGAAAGAACAGGGTGAATGAAAAGTCAAAAACACTCTGTGAAAAAGAAAATGCATGAAATAAAAAAGAAACATAAGGACATTTAAAAAATGCAATGAAGATCTAAAAGCTGAAAATGGAGGCAATCAAGAGCATCTCTGATACTCAAACTAAAATAAAAGAATTAGAGGAAAAATTGAAAAGCTCCTGAGAATGTCAAGATAGCACAACGATGGAATTAAAACAGTGGGAAGGAGGATGATAGTTATGTTGGATGGATGAGAAGGGGGTGCTCAACATCAGGACTATCTGAGGAAGAATCAAGCATAATTGGGGTTGTGATGAACAAAAATAAATCCTGAAATTAAAATTGTTTTCTATGAAGATTGAATGTTCTCATCATGTCATAAGCAACGTTAATTAAGTCTTAATTAGGCAGATGCTAGAAATGTTTAATATTTTAAGAATATATTTAAAATCGTAAAAACATTCAGAGAGGTAATTCTCAAAAGAAGCAGGAGGGTGCTGACTTTTTTCAAAAGCAATTGCCAAAGAACATCAGAGTAATAGCTGTAAGTGTGAGAAGGAATTTAATATCCACTGAAGTTTTTCTTTTGTGAAAGCAGACAAAACATGCTTCCTACACACCAGGACATACACCAAACAATCAAGAAGGGAGTAAATATTAGGGAGTCATGACTGAGCTTGTTGTGTTATAATGAGATGACATTCTTTGTCATCTTTACCAAGGTCTACCTCCTTAACATTACAGAAAAAATGGCAAAAGGAAAATTAAAAAAAAAAGACTGAATCAGGATTCTAGGCTAGGATACCCTTTCCTAACTGTACCATCTTCGGTAAACCACTTAACCTCCCTGACCTTGGTTTAGCCACTTATAAATAGAATAATTCCACTACCTGCTTCACAGCTTTGTTGTGAGCATAAAAGGAGATAATTAATATGAATGTGATTTTATAACACTTTTGTTGTACAAGTGTAAGGAATCATTATTAATCATTTAGGGCCTCACAAATCCTTTAGGAAAAAAAAGAGTCATTTTCACGTTGTTTTTTGGAAATGGTCCTACTCATGCTGCATTGATATGTGTTTCAGCGAAAAAGAAATTTGGAGCTGAATAAACATGTCACACAGGAAAACATTATTCTTTCTGCCTTCAAATGCTTATTTTTCAGTTTGGTTATATAACAGCAAATACGCTGTGGTACTAAAGACTTGACCTTGAACATACAGACTGTGCCTCCATCCTATGTATATGAAATTGGTTCTCTCTGCTCCTTAATCTAAAGTTCCAGTCTAGTTCCCTACTCAATTCTTTCTCTACGTGTTCCTTTCCCAGAGCATGCTCATTCACAATGTTTTCCTATTTATAGATATTTAATCCTCCTATCTCTCAATGACTCTGTTTATCACTGGTATCTATATTCTCTTTCTAATTGATTGTCTGAATTTCTCAGCCACTTTATTTTTTCATTTTTAATTGTATTTTAAAACAGAATACTCTATTTGTAGCATATCTCTATGTAACTGTTACTTCTTTCTGGAAAGATGTTGCTCACAAAAAACTTTAATATTTGGGATATGCTTGTGATACAGTGTGTAGCCAAAAAAAAAAAGATATAATACAAATTAAATTGGGACTCAATTGTGTAAAGTGATGTAGAAAAAAGAAAAGGGAATACGTTAACCTGATGAGAGTAGATATGCCTAGATGATAAGATTCTTTTCTTCTTTTTTCTTATTTACCTCTGTTCATTTCATAAATTACAGTCAGAGATAATTCATATAAAAATGTAATGAAAAAGATGGAGTTTTTGTAAGCCAAGGCAAAGAACATATTGAAGGGAAAGGGAAGCAACACAAGCTGATTGTAAAAAGGGACATGGTGAGTAAGATGGCCAGACAATGTTAGTGAAGAGGATATAGGTGGGGACAAGAGAGAACAAATGTAAAGCCCTTTGATGAAAAGCTTTGGGATAGCCGCTGAAACTCTTCAGCCTGATATCTAGGCTGTGAAGCCACAGGAAGGTGTAATGAGAAAAGAGCCACAGTTAAAAGCTATGGGAGGAAAGGATCATTTTGGCAGCTGCAGATTGGCAATTGATTAGAGGAGGACAGCGTTTAGAGCGGGAAGACCAGGGAGGAGCTGTGCAGTGGTCAAAATGAGAGATGGCCACATCACCGACCTACTCAAATGGCTGTAAGAAATGCTTCTAAGAAGGCACAGCTGAATGAAGAAGCACTTCCTTCACTCAGAATAAATTGGCAAGATGGCAATAAATCATGGGCTTCTACAAAAGAGCCAGTAGAAGGGGAAGTAATATAAAGCTCCCTCTGTGTAGATGAAGATGACATTATTCCCATACAACTTTAGTATTGTGAATATATCAGTGAAAAGACATAGGGCAGTGAAATGAAACAACTCAGGGTAAGTCTTACACAAATGAAGAAGGAAACACAACTCTAACTGAAAAAACCTATATTATGAGTGAAGTTCCTGGGTGATGCAAATGATTAAAGCACTCAGCTGTTAACCAAAAGGTCGGTGGTTTGAGTCCAGCCAGAGGCACCTTGGAAGAAAGGTCTGGCAATTTACTTCTGAAAAATCAGCCACCGAAAACTTTATGAAGCACAGTTCAACTCTCACACAGAGACACTGGCCTGCCAGGAGTCAGAATTGACTCGATTGCAACTGTTCTTTTATTTCTTAATTAATTTACTTTTTTATTATTGCTAAGTAGTATGGGATATCAAATAGATGTAGCAGGATCACCACCTTGCCTAATAGTATCTGTTCGTATATACGACAGAGGCTCCTGCTTCAGAATCCAAGGCCATTGCTCTCCATCCAATGTATGAGCAGGATATTACATTTATTAAGTCATCTCCATACTATATATCACAGGTAATTTGAAGAAGTGTCCCATCCTTCAAGAAGATCTGGTCTCATAAAGGAAGCTCTAACAAATACATGCCTATAATGTTTAAGGATGTCAATAAAGTCAATAATGACATGGATTGCAGTTTTTTTTATCACAAGGAAAAATTATAAATAGCCCAAAGAGGTAACATTAGACATCTTGGTAAACAAAATCTGGTTTATTATACAATAAAATACTATACTGCAGTGAAAATGAATAAACCATATCTAAATAAAGGAGCCCTGATGGTGCAGTGGTTAAAGCACTCAGCTTCCAACCAAAAGGTCGGTGGTTTGAACTCACCAGCTGCTACATGGGAAAAAGATGTGGCAGTCTGTTACTATAAAGATTACAGCTTTGGAAACCCTATGGGGCAGTTCTACTCTGTCCTATAGGGTCATTATGAGTCAGAATCTGCTCAACGGCAATGGGCGGGATATCTAAATATGTCAATATCCAAAAATCTTATAAAATGCCATGATAAGTGGGGAAAAAGCAAATACAAAAGTATAGAAATAAGGTATATATATATATATAGAGAGAGAGTGTGTGTGTGTGTGAATAAATATGTATAATATATTATTTATGTTTTATGACAAAAGTAGAGAAAAATGAATGAAAAAGAGAAAGAAGAGGAAAGGGGAAACAAGAAGAGAGGGGAGGGAAAGGAAGGAAGTGAGGAAAAGAGAAACATGCAATGAAACTGTAAGAAAGCGTTTCCAGGAAGGAGGGAACTGGAGGTAGGGGTAACTAGGGAAGGCTTGAGAGAGAGTGATGACTGATTAGGACTTTAAGGATGAGAGTACTTGACATGGAGAAAAAGGTGATAGAGAAGCATGAGAAACATCTCAAATTTGGGGTTATAAGTGGTGATCTGCTTCCGTAAAGATTACAGCCTAGAAAACCCTATGAGAAGGTTCTACTGTGTCACATGGGGTCGCTATGAATTGAAATCAACTTAACGGCACCTGACAACAACGGTGATTTTTGAAACTAACAACAACATGGGAAAAAATAAACTGGTGTATCATGCCAGAAGAAATAACAGTGGAGAAAGTAGGTTGGTGCTGATCAGTAAAGGGCATTCAGAGGGACTCTAATTCCACCATCAACACTCGTTTTTTCTTTTTAATGCCTTAGTTCATTTGTCACATATTCGCCTGTCTCCTGTATGCATGTAGTGGGTGTTTCCTACTGCATTACAACTCATTTTCTTCCACCATTTACTACTTGTCCCCTGGTTCACTTATCTGGGTAATAGACTTCAAGTGTTACTTTAAATTATGTACTAGTTGTTTGAACAACCTTCCCAAACCTAAATCAAGTAATCTTTCTTCTTTTATTTAGTAATTCCACAAAACCTGGATTATCCATGTGTAACTCATTAACTTAAGATAAAATAGGGAGGAAAAATGCATCACCCAGGTCTCACTTCAAGGCTGAGGTACTCATTTCCCCAGCTGCTTGGCTGACTCTTAGCTGAGCTGTTCTCCCCAGATGAACTTCAGTCACAGAAAGCCAACCCACTAAGCCACATTTTCTCCCTAAGGAACCTCGTGCCTCAATGATGGACAAATTTTAAGGGTGATCCCAGCTCCACACTCCATAGGTTCTGAGAACTTTGTGACTGCATTGTAACTTCGCCTCTAACCAATCTGGCTTTCTCTGCAAGCACATTTCTGTCTCAGAGCCAGGAGAAACTGAACTAAGATGATAGGCAAATTTCACTGTTCTTTTCTCTCTGAATATATATTATAATTCTTATTAAAATGTTGTTTTCTAATATTTCATTTATTTCATGAATAACCATTCCCAGATTCTTTTCTGGCCATAGAATATACATTTAATATGATTGTTCTTCATTTGACTTATCATTCAGGTGGCTATCACAAAGTCACTGAAGATTCTAAGTTCATAAGTGCTATAAGCCTGATCTGCATGGGAAACAGCATATTGATGCTGCAGAATACACAAGAATGAGAATACCCATGGTTAAATTCATTATCCTGTTACTAACATAATGTCCTTCTCTATAACTGCTTATTCTATATCAACATTTTTTTTCCATAGGATTAATTGCTTCTAAGTAACTTGTTTTCCTGTTCCTGAGGACAGATACACACACACACACACACACATTTCTTTACAGGAACTAATAATTATTTATAAAAATGGCAAACTTACATGTGTTTTGGGTCTCTAGAAAAAAGATGCCTATTCCTATTTAAGTCTCAAACAGAAGAACAAAATAAAGTCCAATCAATAATAATAAACTCTGTGGTTAAGTAAATCACAGTCTGGGTAGGTGATGAGTGTAGGGATTGTTTTACAAATGTTTCTGCTGATGATCCAGATATGCACTTCCTCCCCTGACTTGTGGAGAATTACTAACTACAGGAACTGGCCAAAGGCACTAGTTTTGATAGTATAAAATATTGCCAGCAGGACTCATGCATGATATAAATCAATTTTCTATTTCTTATGAAGTAGCAAGTCTGTGTGGTATAAGTAGAGAAGACAAGATAAAAATCATGTTAACTATTTTTAAAGGCTGCATAACCTTTCAGTTTTTTAATTAGGTGACTATATTACATATTTTAAAACTATACATATATGTATGTGTATGTATATGTATATATATATATATATATATATATATATATATATATAAATCTGAATTTAATCACTATAAATTGTATTCCAAGGAAATTTTTACACAAAAGAAAAGAATGGAAAATGCTGAGAAAATCAGTTTCAATATCATTTCTTTTAATGTATTACTTTAAAAATATTTCTAAACAACTATAAAGGAATCAAAATAACTCTATTGTAAATCATAAAGCTTATCAGCTGTCTACTGTAAATTATGTATACAGAAGGCATATTTCCTTGTATTGCTAATACTGCAGTTCATCCCTGAATGAACACTGACTTCTGAATGTCTCGTGTTCTTTTATGATGAATTATGCAGAAGTTCCATACCGGAACTATGCTAAGTTGCTAAAGTTCGTGTCGATGAGTTGTCTGTGACTCATACAGATGCAGTGGACAAATGCCTTATTTTCCGCTTTACATGTAAGTCCAACATTCTGTGTAGAATAAATTCCATCAACACACAAGTGGATAAATCGAAAAGCAACTGCTCAGATAAAATGATTTTCTTAACAACAACAACAAAAAAAAGTATCCATCTTTCAAGGACACAGCTGGGTAAAATTTCAGAGTAACTTGCTGTGCAAGTTATGCCTGCAAATCTCATTAACAGTAATGGAATTTTGAATGTAACAACTAGCACATTGATTTGAACATTTTCCCAATATGTAACATGTTATTTTTAGAAAAGCATTTCTTTCAGAGCAGGGAGAGTTCAGAAGACTTTGTATTTCTAGTAAGTCTGACATTACATATGGGTGTTTCCTTTAGAAAAACAAAATTATATATATATATATAAAAAAAACTTAAATAGAGATTTTACAAAATGTCTCTCCAGGAATTTTATGGAATAGTAAGCATACTAAGAAAACATGTACTGGGGTCTCTTTTCTAAATTGATATATTTTAAGTGTAATATTTACTATGAAAAGTCTTTTATTCTGTGAGAAGGTATTTATAATAGAATCTGAAGAATGTTTAGGAGGATAAAAGTTTTGGAATTCTGTTATTTAAAAACTAACAAATGTCAAAAGTGAGTGGACACAATTTAATATCCAAAAGCAACTAACTGTGGCAGAGACTGGTAATCATTTCCCAGTATCTATTCTTCTTTCCCCAAATTCTATCTGGGCATGTGACTTCCAGAATAATGACTATTTTTCCCAGGATCTCTTGCAGCTAAGTGTAACTACTTGACTCTAAGATAAGTTCAATGAGAAATAAGCAGAAGTTTTATGTGCCAACTTATGAATAAACTGGGAATAAATCCCTACCTCTTTTTATATATCACTTTTTTTATGCTATGCTTAAAATAAAATATAGAATTATGATATTTAGACCACACAAATTCTATGTAACATTATTATTATTATTTTTTAATGTTTAGTTAGGAAGAATCTTAATTACTTATAAGACATTATAATTTACTGGAGAAGCAGAGCCAAGATGGCAGACTAGTCAAACACGCTAAGCCATCCAGCTGCAACAAAGAACAGAGAAACCAAGTAAAACAGATACAGATGTCAATCCTGAAACCCTGAACCTTAAATGAAGGGATAAAGTATTAGATCAGAAGTCAATGAGTAGAAGAAAAAATTGATAGAAAATGGGGAAGGAATAGTGATATGGAGTGGAGGTTCCCAGCCAAACAACATGACTCAGCGTGGTCATCTTGGAATAAAACCAACAACCCAACATGCAGAAAGTCACCTCCGTGGAATTCCCAACCGGAAATAGCGGTATGGCATGGACACACCGAGGGCTAAGTAAGACCACTTTTGCTGGCTACGACTCAAGGAAGAGCCCAGACTCTCTCATCTGGTAACCACAGAGGCATGCTCCTACAACCTCCACACCTCTGGTGAGCAGTGGCTATAACTTCCCCATCCTGGCAACCCCAACTGCTGGAAACCACAGTACCGACCTATCCTACTGCCCTCCTCCATCTAGCCCCGTCTACCCCTGCCTTTACTCCCCTGTTCCTACCTCTCTCATCCACCCCACCAGTGCCTGTAGAGGACCCAGCTGGAACCCAGGCTGTTCCCCACTGGCTTCAGACCCCTCTTACCATCCCCAAGGGGACCCAGCCCAGCCCTCAGGCCCTTCTCTGCTGGCACTGGATCCCTCCCCTTGCCCACCACATCCCTGAGGGGACGTAGCCTGGACCTCAAGCCCCTCCCTGATGGCTCCAGATCCCACCCGCTGTGGCCCCAATGTGACCGAGCCTGGACCCCAGGCCCCTCCCTACCAGTTTAGGAACCCCCAGTTACCTGCCACTTCTCCACTCCAGCCATGATGATATAACTATAATAAATATCTATGCACATAATGACAGGGCTCTAGAATACATAAACTCTAACAGCACTGAAAAGAGAAACTGACAGTTCCACAATAATAGGGGAGACTTTGACACACCACTCTCAGTAAAGAACAGAACATCTAGAAAGAAACTCAGTAAAGATACAGAAGATCCAAAGGCCACAAGCAATGATCTTGACCTCATAGACATATACAGAACATTCCACCCACAGCAGCAAAGTACACATTCTTTTCCTATGCACATGGCACATTCTCCAGAATAGACCACATCTTAGGCCACAGAGCAATCCTCAGCAAAATCCAAAACATTCAGATAATATAAAGCATCGTCCCTGATCACAATGCCATAAAAGTAGAAATTAATAACAGGAAGATCAAGGAAAAAAATCAAGGAAACTGAATAACACCTTGCTTAAAAACCACTGGGTAACAGAAGAAATCAAAGAAGGAATGAAAAAAAAATTATAGAATCAAATGAGAATGAAAACACATCATACCAAAACCTTTGGGATATAGCAAAGGCAGTGCTCAGAAGTCAATTTATACTAATAGGAGCAAACGTCAAAAAAGAAGAGAGGGACAAAATCAAAACATTAGCCCTACAACTTGAACAAATAGAGAACAGCAAAAGAAGCCCACAGCCACCAGAAGAAAGGAAATAATAAATATTGAGCAGAAATAAATGAAATAGAGAATAGAAAACAATAGAAAGAATCAACAAAACCAAAACTGGTTCTTTGAAAGGATCAACAGAATCAACAAATCATTGGCAAAACTGGCAAAAAGAAATCAAGAGAGGAAGCAAATAATTCAAATAATAAATGAAATGGGGGACATTGCAATAGAACCAACTGAAATATAAAGGATGATAAGAGCATTATGAAAGCTATACTCCAACAAATTTGAAAACCTGGAGGAAATGGACACATTTCTAGAAACACATTACCCACCTAAACTAACACAAATTGAGGTAGAAAATCTGAACAGACCCATAACAAGAGAGGAAATTGAAAAAGGTAATAAAAAAAACTCCACTCCCTCCAAAAAAATTCTGGCCCAGATGACTTCACTAGAGAATTCTAACAAACATTCAGAGAAGACTTTGCACCAGTACTACCAAACTATTTCAGAACATTGAAAAGGAAGGGATACTTCCAAATTCATTCCATGAAGCCAGCATAACACTGATACCAAAACCAAGCAAAGACACCACAAAAAAGGAAATTACAGGCCAATATCTCTGATGCAAAAATTCTCAACAAAATTTTAGCCTATAGAATTGAACACCATATTAAAAAATAATAATAATACAGCATGACCAACTGGGATTTATACCAGATATGCAAGGATGGTTCAACATTAGAAAATCATTACATAATCCATTACATAAATAAAACAAAAGAAATGTACCACATGATCATCTCAACTGACACAGAAAAGGTATTCTATAAAGTCCAACACCCATTCCTGATAAAAACTCTCAACAAGATAGGAATAGAAGGGAAATTCCTCAACATAATAAAGAGTATCTATACAAAACAACCCTGGTTGTTAAGTGCTACAGCTGCTAACCAAAAGGAGGTTTGAAGCCACCAGGCACTCCCTGGAAACCCTTTGGGGAAGTTCTATCCTGTCCTCTAGGGTCGCTATGAGTCTGAATCGACTCGATGGCAATGGGTTTGGTGGGTTTTTTATACAAAATGAACGGCCAACATCATTCTCAATGGACAGAGGATAAAAACATTCCCCCTGAGAACAGGAACAAGGCAAGCATGCCCTTTATCACCATTCCTATTTAACATTGTGCTGGAAGTCCTAGCTAGAGCAATAAGGCAAGAAAAAGAAATGAAGTACATCCAAGTATGTAAAGAAGAAGTAAAACTATCCTTATTTGCAGATGATATGCTACCATACATAGAGAACACTAAAGACTCCACCAGAAAACTACTGGAACTAATAGAAAGATTCAGCAGATTGGCAGGATACATGATCAACATACAAAAATCAGTTGGATTCCTACACAACAATAATGAGAACTATGAAAAGGAAATCAGGTGAGCAATACCATTTATAACAGCCCCTAAAAAATAAAATACTTAGGAATAAATCTAACCAGGGATGTAAAAGACCTATGGAAACAAAACTACAAACACTACTGCAAGACACCAAATGAGACCTACATAAACGGAAAAACGTACCATGCTCATTGGTAGGTAGACTCAACATTGAAAAATGTTAATTCTAACATTAATGACATTCTACAAATACAATGTAATCTACAAATACTAGGCAATCCTGATCCAAATACCAACAGCATTCTTTAACAAGATAGAAGAATGAATCATTAACTTTATATGGAAAGGAAAGAGGCTCTGAATAAGTAAAATATTATTGAAGAAGATCAAAGTAGGAGGCCTCACACTAGATCTCAGAATCTACTACACAGCCACAGTAGTCAAAACACTCTGGTACTAGTACAAGGACAAACACATTGTCCAATCGAACAGAAATGAGAATGCAGATGTAAATCCATCTACCTATGGCCACTTGATCTTTGACAGATGCCCATGAGTCCATTAAATGGGGAGAAGAGTCTTTTTAACAAATGGTGCTGGAAAAACTGGATGTCCATCTGTAAAAAAATGAAACAGTAACCATACCTCACACTATACGCAAAAATGGATCAAAGACCTAAATATAAAACCCAAAACTATAAAGGTCATGGAAGAAAAAATATGGTCAACACTAGGGACCCTAACATACAGCATAAACTGCATACAAACCATAATTAACAATACACAAACACCAGAAGATAAGCTAGATAAATGGTATCTTGTAAAAATCAAATGCTTAAGTTCATAAAAGGCTTCACCAAAAGAGTAAAACGAGACCTACAGACTGGGGAAAAAAATTTACCTATGACATGTACAACAAAGGTCTAATCTTTAAAATCCATAGGAAAATCCAACACCACTATAATAAACAGACAAATAGTATAATTTAAAAAAATGTGCAAAGGATATGAACAGGCACTTCACCAAAGAAGACATTCAGGTGGCTAACAGATGCGTGAGGAAATGCTCGCCATTAGAGAAATGCAAATCAAAACTACGATCAGAATGATGAATCTTCGAAACATCACACAACATAGATGAATATGGAGGGCATTATGCGGAGTGAAATAAGTCAATCACAGAAGTTCAAATACTGTTGAGACCACCATTATAAAAACATATGAAAATATTTCCACACAGAAAGAAACAATCTTTGATGGCTGCAAGGGAGGGGACGTGTGGGGAGGGAAAAACACTAACTAGGTAGTCGGTAAGTGGTAACTTTGGTGAAGGATGCGACAGAACACAATACTAGGGGAGTCAGCACAACTTGACCAGGGCAAAGTCATAGAAGCTTCACAGACACATCCAAACACCCTGAGGGACCAAGCTACTGGGCTGAGTGCTAGGGAGTATTGTCTCAGGGGATATCTAGCTTAATTGGCATAACATAGTCGATAAAAAAAAAAAAAAGTTCTACATTAGACTGTGGTGAGTAGTATGTGGGGTCTTAAAAGCCTGTGAGTGGCCATCTCAGATATATCTATTGGTCTCATCCTGGCTGGAGCAAAGGAGAATGAAGAAAACCAAAGACACAAGGGACAAATTAGTCCAAAAGGACTAATGGACCATAACTACCACAATTCCCGCCACTGAGCCCAGAACAAATAGGTACTGCTCTGGCAGGATCTCAGTAGAGGGTCCCAGACCATTTGAGAGAAAAATGTAAAACAAAATTCAAATTCACACACACACAAAAAGAACAGGCTTGCTGGTCTGACAGAGAGTGTAGAAACCCTGGAAGTATGGCCCCCAGACACCCTTTCAACACGGTACTGAGGTCACTCCTGAGGTTCACCCCTCAGTCAAAGATGAGACAGGTCTATAGGGCCGACAATAACACATATGAGGAATATGATTCGTAGTTCCATCATGTATATGAGACTAATGGGCACACCAGTCCAAAAGCGAAGATGAGAACGCAGGAAGGGACAGGAAAACTGGACAAATGGAAACAGGAAAACTGGGGTGGAGAAGGGTAGAGTGTTGACACATCGCGGTGTTGGCAACCAATATCACAAAACAGTTATGTATTAACTGTTTAATGTGAAACTAATTTGCTCTGTAAACTTTCACCTAAAGCACAAAAAAAAAAAAAAAAGACATCATAACTTATTGCAGTAAAATGCATGTCTACTGGTTTTTCAATCACCTCATATGCTGGGCAATGAATAAGGAAGACCAAAGAAGAATTGATACCTTTCAATTATGGTGTTGGTGAAGAATACTGACTATGCCATGGACTGCCAGAAGAATGAACAAATCTGTCTTGGAAGAAATACTGCCAGAATACTCCTTGGAAGCAAGAATAGCGAAATTACGTCTCACATATTTTGAACATGTTATAAGGAGGGACCAGTCCCTGGAGAAGGACATCATGCTTGGTAAGGTAGAGGGTCAGCGAAAAAGAGGAAGACCCTTGATGAGATGGATTGACACAGTGGCTCCAACCATGGGCTCAAACAGCAGATTGTGATGATGGTGCAGGACCAAGCAGCGTTTCATTCTGTTGTACACAGGGTCGCTACGAGTCAGAACCTATGCGACGGCACCTAACAACACTGGTTCATATTCATGCCAAAAATATATTTTAATGCTGTTTTGACTTCTCTTTCCCCAACTGAATTTTAAATTCTTTAAATAGATATATTTGATTAAAATGGGGACAATTGGAGAAGAGACCTAAGCGGGAATGAGCAACTATGATGGAGGAATTCAAACAGCATTGTTTTCAGTTAAAAATTTCCAAACATTAAAAAAAGTAAGATCAATTCAGAACATTTATAGTATAACAAATATAACAACTTTTAAACACTTTTTTTTCCCCCCAAAAGGAAATCAGCCTCTGCTTTGAGTTCCAGCTCAAAGTCTGAACAGGTGAGTGAGAACCTGTCCCAATTGATGACCTGACCTATCTATGCAATAGTGTTCTTTATCTCCCATTATCAGAGGGTACTTTATTAGGTTTGATTGTGCCATATGTAAATAAGCTACTTTGGGTTTTGTTCCCCTCCTGCCCCTCCTCTTGCCCAGAACCATGCACTACTACACTATTTGTTTTTTCTCTTCTTGGCAAACTGTAGAAATACACTGGCAAGCTTTTAAACATTCAAGCAAGAACATTGAGACTTTTGGTGTAATAAAGAAAGAGGAAAATAATGTGACACTGACAAGTTCAAGTAAAATTGGTAATATAATTAGCCAATGAGATTTATCTTGGGTGAGATTAATGCTTCATTGAAAATCTCAGTCATATTTAGTAATGTTTGCCTTTAAATTTAATGGATTACATACTTAAACCTCTGTTTCAACTAAAACCAAACTAAATATTGAATCATCCGGCACATTCACAGATGAGATATTCTACTGGAAATAGAGTGTGTGACAAATTTGGCTCTATTTTAGGGAGAAACTCATACTAATTACGAATATGTTAAAGTCCAGAAAATGTTCAAAAAATGTCTCCAGAGGGTCTCTTTGACTAATCATGATGAATGTCTAAACGTTTTCTGGACAAAAATGATCTAAACAGAAAAAAAGTGCTAGGTGTACTTTTTGTTGAGTTCATAAATATCGACAAATACTTTTTGGAGTCTCCTCTGTGCATGGCAAAATGATAATAATGATCAGCATCACTGACTGCCACCTAGATGTCCAATCCTAAATCAAGTTTCTCTGATTTATGTTCATTGCTTTATTTGTGCCCTGACTCATCTGTTCTAACAAGCTGCTCTGTTGTGCTCCTACCAGCAAAATATGTGACAATACCAACCTGGTGTTAATTTATTGAACTCTCTTCAACTAACAAACTGCTTCCCAATTTATATATATCCCTGCCCATTATTGTTTTTCTATCTCCCTTTGTCTCTAAGTGAGTACTGCCAAGCCAATATTATATCCAGAGTAATTAAAAAAACAAATAAAGCAACTCAACTTTACACTTTTCCATCTGTTGATCTGTGGTAGTTTGCATCCTTCCACATCCTAGTGAGATCTATAAAATTTTCACTTGATTATTAAGTTCAGTCTGTCTAGGGTAAAGTAATCCCGTAAAGGAGCCCTGGTGATGCAGTAGTTAAGTGCTTGGCTGCTCACCGAAAGATCAGAGGTTCGAACCCACCCCCATTCTACGACTAAGAAAAAAAAAAATCTAAAGAAATTTGAACATGTCACTCATTAATTAAGGATTCTTCAATGGATCACAAAGAGTAAGTTCAAAATCCTCTCTTAGTACCCGAATAATCTCCTACTCTTCAGCCTCACCACCATCAATACATTCTCTGTCTCTACATTGAAGGCATACAACTCTATGCATTTGTGTGTATTAACCCTTCCGTTCAGTATCTGGATCCATGTCTATTAAACTTTCAAAACTCAATTTTTGTCAGTCTTTCATTCAAGCTCTTAATCCAGTTTACAAAAAAAAAAAAAAAAAAAAAAAGATCTCTCCTTATGTTCCTATAAATTTCAGTGACTATAAAAAATCAAAAAAACAAAATAGTTGCCCTAGAGTCGATTCCAACTCATAGCAACCCTACCGGACAGAGTAGAACTGCCCCACAGGGTTTCCAAGGCTGTAATCTTTATGGAAGCAGACTGCCGTATTTTTCTCCTGCGGAGCATCTGGTGAGTTCGAACTACTGACCTTTTGGTTAGCATCCAAGCTCTTAACCACTGGCCACCAGGGCTCCTTTCAGTGACTACATATGTTTAAAATTTATTGCACTTTCTTAGAATTATTCATTTATCTATTTCCCTGACCAGATTATAGGCTTCTTGCAGTTGGCATCATGTCTTTGTACCTTCCCAACTTTAAGCTACTTAAAGATATGAACTATGTTTATTTATTTCTACAACCTTAGTACTTAACATGATCTGCTTTTCACACAGCAGATGCTCAATTAAATATTTGCATATATGAGTAAAGGATGAACAATTATGCATCTACAAGCCAAATTTTTTCTTTAGTCCCTTTCCTGTAATCTTCCAAGTGCATTACAAATATTAATATATTCTCCAAATTGCCATTGTGGTATTTAAGTCCAGTGAATGGTGAATGTTACTAGTGGAGTCTTTATTTACTATTGATATTTTATGAGTGAATATATAGATAATATTCAGCAATTTCCACTTAAAATGTATTTCTTCTCCTGAGCACTGACAACCCAAATGGAGATCAATGAATTATCTGAAATTTCAACTTCTCTATAGGGAAAAAAAAAGAACGTATATTAGTATTAAGCCACTTTGCTATTGTTCTACTCCTTCTACTGTGTAGGACATCCAATTCTGTATCTTAAATTTTCAACTTTCAGAAATAACCAAATCAGGATGTCTAAAAATCACAGAATTAAAGAAGTTGAAAATAAAACTGTAGTCTATTTTCCATCAAAGAGAAATATTCATAATGTTAAAATTGAATAAAAATAAGAGAGGACTAATAAATTAGTAATAGAATCCTAATAGCTGTACTGGGATAATTTAAAAGAAGACTATTTGACATCAGTCTGATCAACGGGTTTGGTACTTAATAACATGGTGTCTATCTATGTGAAGAATAAATGTAATATATACAATGTCAAGATCAACACTATCAACCAATAACCACAGAATTCCTCTTTTATAAAAATCATTCTTGGCTTAAATGCAACATTAAGTAGAACTGGTATGACCAGTGCAGAAAAATAACTTTTAATTATATGTCTACTCAATCTGTAATGTCTTCAAACATTATGACCATATATTATAACAAACTTGTTATTTAGAAATTACTTATGGTTTCTTATTGGCAAACCGTAAAGAGTGTAATAACATACCTTTATATTTTCCATTCACTAAACAAATTTCATTGAAATCTATTTTTAAAGGAGAATCTAATCAATTAGAAACATTATATGCTATTTTATTTCAAAATAATAAATTAAAGGATTCATGGAAAGATATACTCATCTTGAAACCTTTAAAAGTTTATCAGATTTTATCAAAATTATGCAACTTCTTCAAATCTCATAAAATATACTGATAAATAAGAAATGCCACATGTTGAGTTGAAACAGAATCCTCAGTTTAATAATTAAAGTAATAGTACCTTTGAGGGATTTTTTAAAAAATTTAAAGCAAAGTTTAAAATCGAAACATTGACTACATCTTCAAAAGTTGAAATGAATGTATACTGATTGTCATAAGTTTATTTCTTCAAAGACATTTACAAAATCCTGAACAGAGAATGACTGTTAGAGGTTATATAACATACTTTTGTGGCTTTTAATAAAAATAATTATGAGAGATTTACTGAAATATTTATTGTCGCTAATATTTAATGACTAACTCTAACACTCCTCAGGCTTTATTCTTTATTTAATTGCCTGAAGTCTACATTGTGTCAGTGCTCTTATTATTACCCTCTCTCTTTCATTAAAAATAATAATTGAGAAAATATCTCCAAAAGGCCCATAGTGGATATTTACTTCTTACTGGTTGTCCTAGCAACTTTCATTTGCAGGAATCAGCTTTTTCTCACCTGGTGGGACAGTCAATTACTTGATACCAATTCCTTCTTCATAGAGATGAACACAAGACTCATGCCAACTACTTAGAGTGCCCAAACCTGCTCAAATGCTGTAATAATGAGTATAATAACATGCATTTTGGGTCATATATGACCTAAACTGGCCAATTACATTTATTTCAGAGACTGATGTAACCACACACACAGCAAGAGAAAAAGAAAGACACAAAGACAGAGACCATTGTGAGGGGTGAGGGTCAATGATCACACAGCACTTGGAGCAATTCGAATCTACCATTGCCGGTCACAGTCAGAGACCATCTAAGAATAAAGCCAAGTTAGAGGAAAGTGGAGTCAAAAGATGATGGGAACAAGATATAATGAAGATGAGTTTACTTGAGCCTTTGTATCAAATCATGTGTGAAGCCAATGTCACCCTGGACTTTCCAGGCACCTAAGTCTCTTTAAAAGGCTAAAAAGCAAAGATGTGATTTTGATGACTAAGGTGCACCTGATCCAAACCACGGTATATTCAGTCACCTCACATGCATGCAAAAGCTAGACAATGAAAAAGGAAGACCAAAGAAGAATTGATGCATTTGAATTATGGTGTTGGCAAAGAATACTAAATATACAATGGACTGCCAGAAGAACCAACAAATCCGTCTTGGAAGAAGTATAGCCATAATGCTCCTTTGTCTCTTTGACTTTGACTCGCTTACTTTGGATGCATTATCAGGAGGGACCAATCCCTGGAGGATATCATTCTTGGTAAAGTAGAGGGTTAGCATAAAAGAGGAAGACTTTCAACGAGATGGAATGGCACAGTGGCTGCAACAATGGGCTCAAATACATCTGCTACTGTGGGGATGGCACAGGATAAGGCAGCATTCCGTTCTATTACACATGGTGTTGCTATGAGTGGGAAATGACTCAATGGCACCTAACAACAAGAAGTCTATAAATTCCCTCTTATGCTGAAGCTATTAGAGTTGAGTATCTTGTCACTTGGAACTGAAAAGAATCTGATCTGTGTCATTCATAACTTACTGCTAATTTAAATCTGTATGTTCCACCTCCTGAAGTTACTTCTATTTCATCCCTCTATAATATAGACAGGATCCCTTTTGAATTGCATACAATTTAAAAAGAAAACTTAATACTCTACAGTAATATTTTTAAAGAAATTGTTAAAATGTTAATTTCTCCTTTAAAAATTATGAGAGAAATGCATATTAGAGCAACTGTGTAAGAAATGTGTTGAGAAAAAATGGATAAGTATTAGTAACATGTTGCTGTTGTTGTTGCTTTGTTTTTGATTTTTACATTCTCACAATCTTGTTTGGGATCTTGACTTCCACTGCTTAATAATCAAGTGGAATAAATGCTCAAACCATCAAATCCAACAAAGTGCAGACCCACAGTTGGATTGATTGGTTTATATGTATGTTTATATGTATATGAAAAACATAAGCATATGCATAAAGTAGTTGTAATGCATCATGCAGGCTACATCAAAGAATGATCGACTAGCTTTGCAGCATTGCTGTGAGTTCCACATGAGGTAGTGATGGAGACGATACTGAATCCACACACGATGCTATCATCTTGATTTTCACTAGACCTTCCTACACCCTTTTAAGCTTACCCTGTTCTAGTTCCTAGTTTCTCTGCTCGAGTTGTCCCTTGATAGACTCAGATTACCTCCTCGAAGAGGCGGAGGGCAACACTTGAGAAGACAGCCAGAAAGAAACCAACTGTTTATATAATGGCAAAAATTACACAGGTGTGTGTGTGTGGGTGTGTGTTCTAACCACTGATTGTTAAGAAACTGTTTCACATTAGAATTATTTGTAGTATTCCAGGGGGTCTAGTATTTGCCTATTTCAACTTCCAATCACAATTCTGTTTTTTTCTGTCTCCATTAACACTCTCAAAATCACCTTCTCATAATTATTCTCTCATGTCGTCTCTCTTTCTCTTTCCTCCTTTTGTTTTCTTCAACTTCCCCTTATAATGTACTCTCTTATTTTGCCTCATCAAAGCCAGGATTGTTTTGTCAGTTTTCCAATAATGCTGTAACATTTGAAAAGTATTTTAATGTGTTTCTGTTTGAATACTGTAAACAAACCATACATCTGCAGTATGCAGCACAGTTCCCAACCCCCCTGGAAGCACAGTTGTTTTGTTTTTGTTTTTTTAACAAAGTCTGTCGTATGAAAAGAAAAAAGAAACAATATCATCAATCATAGGAAGCAGATCTGCCTACTTTGCAGCTGTATGACCAAAATATCTCAGAGCACATCTTTTATCTGTACCCACCTAGTAAGGGAAGAATCCATCTAGACAAACCTGAGAAGTCTACTTTGCATTATTTTTTTCAAGTTGATTTGGTTTCTAGCCTCTGCTCTAGATATTCTTTTTCCTCCCCCTAGCCTTGCCTTAGTTGACCAGTATCCTTCAGACTATTTACATTCAATGACTGAATTATTAAACTCTTTCTGAAAATGATTTTTGTTATCCCAACTCTACAATTACATGATGAGACTTCTACACGTAATTGTGGAAAGAAAAACTCCAGGACTCCTTTCTTTTCCACACGTGAGGGGAGCTGGCTGTTGGTATTCTGAGTTTGGGCTGTAGTACATTATTGTTAGTTGCCGAGGAGTTGATTCCAATTCATGGTAACCTCAGAGTAGAACTGCTCCATAGGATTTTCAAGGTTGTGACATTTTGGAAGTAGATCACCAGGCCTGTCTACTGAGGTGCCTCTGAGAGGGTTTGAACTGCCAACTTTCAGCTAGTAGTTGAGCACTTGTTTGTTCCACCCACAGACTCTATCTTTAATATAGCCAGAAGCCAAATCTCACATGTCAGTTGATTTTGGAAAAGCCTAAATTACTTCTTACCACCTTTGACAAATGTGCTTGTGTGTACCTGTGTGTGTGCATGTGTGTGTGTGTGCTTGTGTGTGTGTGAGAGAGCAGACGAGGGGAAAAGAGAGAGGAAAGGAGACAGAGAGATTAAAATTTTCCCTGTTCTGTGTATTTTCCATTTGCCTGACCAGACCCATTCTCTACCCTTCCCCACTCTGTTTCTGCCCTAGAGGCTGACTGACACAATGGGCTTTCTTGTTTTGGCTTCTGGTTGGGTTAGACAAATGCAGAGCTCCTTCAGATCAGACAAAGAAAGGAGAGAAAGTCCAGAATCTCACTTCCCTGCAGAATCACATCATCGAGCCGGCCGGGTCCATCCTTTGAAGGTGGCCCTCTCTATACTACTCTCTCCTACTCATTCTGGCATCATTATTTTCTCTTGCCTTCAGGCTAAGGGTTGGCAGCAGCTTCTCTGTTACCAACTATGGGGTAGTGCATTCTCCCTCGTGATTTTCATACACTAGCCTACTCCTTCATTAATGGTCTTTTTGTTAAATTCTCTTCAAATTTTCTTAAGTTCAGTATTTCCTGCTAGAACCCTGACTGATTCATTCCATCTAAAATTATTTCTAAGAAAAGTTACTATACATATTAGCCCTTATAAGGCTACAAATACTCTCAGATTATTATTGCCAGAAGACCCATTTGCCAAATGACCTTTTTATGGATTGGATTATGTCCCCCAAAAAATATGTGTTATAAATCCTAGCCCCTATACCTGTGGATGTAATCCTATTTGGGAATAGCGTTTTATTTGTTACGTTAATGAGGTCATATCAGTATAGGATGTGCTTTAAGCCAATCACTTTTGAGATATAAAAAGAGCAGATCAGGCATGGAGAAGCAAGCACAAAGGGAGGGGAAGATACTGGTCACCTAGAGATTGCCAAAGAATGTCAAGAAGAACACTAGGGAAACTGAGGCAAGGATTTTCCGTCAGAGCTGACAGAGAGCCTTCCCCCAGAGCCAGTGCCTTGAATTTGGACTTCTAGCATCCTCAACTGTGGGAAAATACAGTTCTGTTCTTTAAAGCCACCTGTTTGTGGTATCTGCATTACAGCAGCACAAAGAAACTAAGACAGACCTCATTTAGTGCTAGTTTGGAATGTTTATAAAGGTCACTTGATACAATTTTACAAAAAGAAAAATAAAAAATAGACAATATTCAACACAGACTTGGTCATAGCATATGCCTTCATAATTGCAAGTTTTTTATATAACTTTTAAGACATGTATTAAGTGGTTATCCAGTGTAGATTTGGAATAGCAAATAAGTACATTGGGCTTGCATTAAAATTTCCAGTGCCAGCATTATAAATGAATGAAAAAGTGCAGAAGTATCTCAACTTAAATAAAGGTGCAGAAGTGCTCTGGGAAAATCACGTTAAATGACTCAACAAGTGGCTTTAGAAGTGGCATGACTCTGATATTAAAGATATAGTAAGAAGTTTGAATAAAACTTCTATGGACTTTTTGAATAGAAATAAAGTACCATTTATCAACTATTTTATATAAAACACTAATTAAAAATATTTTTTAATTGATAAAAAATATTATAAGATGACATATAACTATGCCAAGTATATTTTTAAGAGTTTAACTGTTCAAAATTCTGAAGACACTGAAAAGTATTTTCCATTGGAAAAACAAATATCATTTTATAATTGGTTCTCTTTATGTTCAGGCATAAGCAGATCCTTTCTTCCCACAAACAAGACTCCCTAGGCTGAATGACTAGACTTTCACCTTTGAGGCTGTGATGGTTAAGATTGTGTGTCATCTTGGCTGGGCTATGATTCTCAGTGTTTTGGCAGTCATATAATGCTGTGATCACTTCCCTATTGAGATCTGACACGTGGTCACCCTCATGATGGGATGTGCTGTGAGCAGCCAATCAGTTGAAGGGGAGTTTCCTTGGCCGTGTGCATCGAGTGTGAGCAGATGTTCAGGAAGGGCTCGGCAGGGGGTGGGGGGGGTTTGCTCATTCTGGATCCTGCAGCTGGCTCCTGTTCTTCTGACCTCCAGTTCTTGGACTTGAGCTAGCAGCTTACCTGCGATCTTGCCTACTGATCTTGGGATTCTTCTATCTTCACAGCCTGAGAGCAATAGCCCTGCTCTCCAGCCTGCTGATCTTGAGTTTACCAGCCCCTGCAGCTACGTGAATGAGAAGAAGCCTCTTTCTTTGCCCACAGACTTGGGACATTACAGCCTCTACAACCACATGAGCCATTTCCTTGATATAAATCTCTCTGTATACATGTACATTTATATGCTTTACTGGTTTTGCTTCTCTAGAGAACCTAGCCTAAGACAGAGGCCCTCCACCATCATCATTACTGTACCCTTCTTGCCTCAGCTCTGGGGCTTCTCTCCAGCTGACCGGCTCCTCATGATTCACTACCTTCACTTCAGCCTACATCTTGTCTTTCTTCTGATCAAGACTCCTGGATAGATGATCACATTTTACTGAATGTTAATATTGAACTTTTCTGTTATCTAAATTCCAAATCCAATATTTATATCCAATTTTGAAGTGAGGCTTCTAAGGAAGAAAGTTATAAGCATTTACATTTCATGAACCAAGCGCTTACTAAGCTTGTTAAATTATAAAATATGGTAAATAGTATCCCATTTGAAGGTACATTTGTGTCTTTATGTATAAGCACACTTAACAGGATAAAGGACCTTACCTTAGTATATTAGTTAATAAAATAATATTTCAAATTTTCTCTCTTAATGCCAGAGCACCAGCAGAAGTGTCAAACAGTAATAAACCTGCACCATGGCATTTAATATTTTTTCAGCCTATTTTAGTAAATTATTCCACTGAAGAATTTAAGTGTTCTTATCACAGTAAAAAGAAATGATAAAAATGCTTTCTTCATCATATTTTCATACATATTTCAAGCACATTTAAAGAACACAGGGGTCAGATATTAAATACGTAATGCCTGATGCTGCAACTCAAAGTAGAAATCTCAGTGAATCATAGAATATTTCGAAACTGGCAAGAGATCAAGACGCAGGGTATTTGTGTCTTCATAAACAGTCTTGCTAGCTCTAACAATTCAGCTTTGTTCCTAAGTTTTCAAATGCAAGATAAAAGACTGGTAGATAAACAGGACATTTTTTTAGAAGGGTAAGGGGACAACTCTGAAGATTAAGTAGCCAAGAATACACTATTCACATTTCAGCAAATGCTAACCTGGGTGTCAAAGTAAATTCATTCAAGATTTAAACATGTTCCAAAAGAGGTGGCATTGATAAGAAAATTACTGGACATTTTCACCAAAACAGAGACGCATGATCAAAGGTTGAGTTTCTGACATCTAATAGAAGGGGTATATAAAAAGTGTCTTAATAAGTTCATCAGACTTCTTAGCGTATCTTTATTAGCTCTATAATTCATCTGTAATGCAGAATGACAAGAGTAATTCATGGAAAATAATAATATCCTCTTAAATGAACAGGTCTTCACCATACCTCTGATCGTTAGTAAGCAGAAAATATCAGAATAGATGTATACTACTAAAACAAAAAGTATTTAAATAAATACCAACAAAATAAACCAAAATGATTTCAAATGTATTTCTAAATCATTCTAACTAAACAAAACAAAAAAGTTATTTAAATAGGAACAAATATTAGCACTTGAAACTTAAAAAATAAAAAAAAGGATGGTAGAATCATGACTTATTTACTTTATTTCAGTCCCAAGTGGATTAATGAACATCTGCATATAAAAATATTCTGGGCCTACTGATAATGGTGTTGCTAACACATGTCTTCTTTGTGCATAGTTACACAACATAAATACTCAAAGCATTTCTACTCTTTTACTCATAGCACGGACATCCCTGCCAGCAATTTTTCTATGTAATATTCCATGATATGTTGTAATACACAAACATATCCATAGTGTATCCATTTGAAAGTAAGTAATGCTCTTTTTTTAAAATGCTCATTATAAAATGGCAATTTATAACAAAATTGATCTGCACTTCATTAAAGCCTTAATAATGTGAAGATAAATAGGAAAAAAATAAGTTATACCAGGAAAGTGGAGACAGCAAAAGAATAATTATCATGCAAATTATTTCATAACAATGAATTCCATAACAATTCTATTTCTTCTAGGGTTGTAATGAGGGTGAAATGAGATAATGGGTGAAAAGAGCTTAGAAAAGCATCTGTACTTAGTAAGTGCTCAATGTGAAGAGTTAACTACTGTTATTTTCATCACTGTTGTCATTATTTTCATATTTCCCATATTTTCACATTATTCTCATAACCAGCACCTCTTAGGGTGGTGGAAGGGTGGTTAAAATTCTCGCCTTCCATGAGGGAGACACTGGTTTCACTGCAATGCACCTCAAGCACACCCATCGCCCTTCTGTCAGCGGAGGTTTGTGTGTAGCTCTGATGTTGAACAGGTTTCAGCAGAGCTTCCAGAGTAAGACAGACTAGGAAGAAAAGTCTGATGACCTATTTCCAAAAAATCAGCTAATAAAACCTTATGGATCACCATGGTCAATCCCAATGTGCGTGAGGTCGCAATGAGTCGGGACTCAAGGACAGCTAACAACAGTATCGGGATTCTTCATCCATGAGCACCACCAGAATACTTTCATAATTAATTGATTCAGTAGATGTATAATGAATACCTATGAATTGCCTGGCACTCTCCTAGGAACTAGCAAAATCCCTTATAGTTCAAGAAGATAAACAAACATAAAAATATTGACAACAAAGTGTGGTAAGCACTATGAAAGAGGGCACAGAGCACCATGAGAGCACACAGAAGAAAGCCACCTAAATGGGATTGGGGATAAAGGCAGCTGTGAAAAAGGCAGGTAAGCGGGGAGTGAAGGCTTTCCTGATTAAGCAAAACTGAGCCATGTGCAGTGTGATAAACACAATCTCTCTCTGCTCTCCTAGTTTTCTCTACTCCATATGCATCTAGAGCCCTGATATCATTATGCATAGATAAGTGAGCATTCAGTTGCAGTAGATACAGTCTGAGTTCCTGAACAAACATCAGATACCCATCAGAAACCTGGGTAGAGAAATAAATTGACTAGAAAGAAGAGACAAGGACAACTTAGCCTATTTTGCTTGCTTCTGTTTCTTTTGGCAATGCCTGTGCTTTTTTTTTTTTTTTAATGGCTTGTCTAGACATAAATAACATAAAGATGATTGTAAGAATACAAATAATTTTTTTAGTCCTTTTGTTTTAAAAGCTAACAATATTGAAACCTATTAACCATAGTAGAACAAGAGATGGCTTTGATGTTTAGAAGAGGAATGTCCAAAGATTTTCATAGAGAAAAACTACATAGAAAGTCTCCTTTTTCCACTAATGGAGATTATGCTTCAACATCAACGAACACTTGCCAAATTATAAAACCATTTCATACACATGAACTTTTTAAACACGTTGAAAAGATGTTTGATACTACAGTAAAATGTTAAAAATAAACCATATCTCTTTAATTCAAATGCAATACCAGCTTACAGAGGAAGCTCATTTATATCAAAGTCTTTTAATATATCAATTAGTAACCAACCACTTGCCATTGAGTTGAATCTGACTCAGGAAGACTTACTGAGCTCATAATAGTTCTACTTTCCATTAAACCTCCTTCAATAACAAATAATGTGATAGGAAACTTCTCCAAACCTTAAAAATAAGCATTACATAAAAACAAACAAACACAAAACTGATTATGTGAGCAATTTTAATGACCTCAGTGAGATACTGGTTATTTAAGGAACCAACAAGACTCATAAATTTGCAGTTTTCACACAATTTCAAACACTGAAAAAGTGTGCATCTACATCCAGGACAACTGATTTATATTCCTTATTGCACTGCTGTTGCCATATGTATATAATATCCTCTTTTCAGTTCTATGCACTAGAACACCACAGAAGCCAACTAAAGCTTTATCTTTCCCTCAAAGCAGCTCAGTCAAGATGGGTTTATCCCATGCCCCTCACTCCTACCCCTCCCATAAATATTTTCCTAACTTTCTTCAAAACCCTATAAATCACTCATCACTTACTAAATGTGTCTTATCCACTCTTTTACTTGAAAGGGAGGGAAAGAAATATATTGCTATTAAAATATAAACATTTAATGACGTGTAAAGTAGAAAATTATTTGTCATGCCATATGAAAATCTGGGTTTCAGTAATGTGTGAACTATTCATTCCTAGGTAATCCTAAAAAAAAAAAGAACAAAAAAAACTTAATGTCTTTTGGTTACACATTCATCATCTACAAACTATTTCATAAGGTTGTTAAGTGAAAGTGCTTGGTAAACATTTAAGGATTACATAAGTATAAGCTATAGCATAGGAGCCACTAGTTGTTGCTTTGTGCCATGGAGTTGATTCTGACTCATAGCGACCCTACAGAATAAAGCAGAACTGCCCCACAGGCAAGGAGAAGCTGGTGGATTCTGGTAGTGACTGTAATGCGGTGGGATATGTTTGAAATGCTATCACATTTCTTTTTTATATTTCCTGATCCCCTTACAACACAGCAACCAGAACAATCCTTTAAATGCATAATGCAGATTGTGTCACTCCTCTAGCAGAAATCCTCCAATGTGTTTCTAATACACTTAGAGGAAAAGCTGGATGCCACAAGCTGGCCTTTCTGGCTGTGCACAGTCAGGTCCTGTTACCCTCTGGTTTGTTTCATGTGCTTCTCTCCCGGTCTCACCTGCTTTTTACGCCCCATTTCGTTCTGCTCCACCCACACCAGTAATTCCCCCACATCCAGGAATGTCCCAATCCCCATGCCTCAGTTTTCTTTATAATACTTATTACATTCAAACATGCTAGATTGTTTACTTGTTTTGCTATTGTTGTCATTTCTCTCCATTCACTAGGTTATATGTTCTATAAGGATAGGGGTTCTGACTCTTGTAAATGGTTTGCACTCGACACCTAGCCTAAAGGTTGGCAATTCAAACCCATACAATGGTGCCACAGAAGAAAGGCCTGACAATCTGCTTCTGTAAAGATTACAGCCAAGAAAACCTTATGGAGCAGTTTTACTTTGTAACACATGGGGTTGCCATGAGTTAGAACTGACTCACTGCTGTATACCTAGCACCTGAAGCAAAGCCTGGCTTACAGTAGGTGTCGAATACTTATTTTACAAGTTATACATATATATATATATATATATATGTATATATGAATAATGTCGGTAATATTCGGTAGCTATTAGCTTATGTAATATATGGAGCTTAAGTTTCTTAAAAACATTTTTAATTACTATTCCTCTAAAATTATGTCTTCTGACCTACAGCATCTCTTCCCTTTCTAAGCCTAAACCTGAAGTGTTTTAATAAATGACTTTAACTCTCTTTTCAGGCGATTGTAATCTTTGTGTTTAAATTGCTCTGAAGTCACCTTATTGCACTATTCAGTATATGAATTCCTGTGTTTGAGTTTGTGAGAATAAGGTTTGTAGAATATTCCACAAAATACATGGGAGGTTGTGAATTCCTTTTATGCCACGATCAATAACTATCTGAATTGGACAGATTAAATTAGCCACAGGCCGATTTGAGGCAGGAAGATAGATGGACAGCTTCTGTGAGTTTCTTGTAGTTCTGTACAAAGTGTTTGTTAAAGATTCAATGACCAAAAAAAAGCACTAAAATGCAAAGGTAAACATTCTGCTTTAAAGCGATAGAGACAAATGGCCTTATACAGCACAAACCTTTTCAGAGATAGTATAGATCGTCTGCATTATGTTTTTGTGTTGCCTGTGAAAAGGATGTGTGGAGAAAGGCACTACTTGAAATTCAGTTTCAATATCATGTTGTCTGAAAAGCTGTGCTTCTTAGTAAATCCAACCAAATACACTGACATTTTCAGAGTGCATCTGATACATTTCAATAATTAATTCTTAAGTCAAGAAAGAGTCGAGAAATCAGATGAAGAAGCACAGTAGGCTGAAAATTGCCAGTGGGAAGGAAAAAAAAATGCAATAGATAGAACCTTTTCAAGCTGAAAAGAGGTCAGTGGGATACCACTGAGAACAGAGATGAGGCTTCAGGGGTTTTTATTATTGTTATTTACATAAACCACCCAGACAGTAATGTGAGAGGCTCAGTCCATAACTTTGCAGAAATCAGTAGATGCAGAAAAAGAAAAATGCAATCACATAGTAGAAAGAACTAAATCAATGAAGTAGTTATATAACAAGCAGCCAGAGTGGGGAAAAAGCTCAGATGAAAATATATTGTTTTAAAGAAAACAGACTGCAGAATGATGGTGCTGGAGAGGAACTGGAGGAGTGCTCTAACAAGCTTCCATCAGAAAGTTTGCACTTTGTTTTCTACATAGAATTCATCTTAGACAAGGGCAGTGTCACAGGAGAGCCAGCCGAAACACTAAATTTATATTAGTAGTTGAGTGTTTCCTAATGAGGAAAATATAGAATAAGGGTAGAAAATTTCAGACATGTCATGATTGCTATTGAAGCAAGCTATCATTGTTTCAAACAATGTGTTTCACAAAGATATTTTTTCATGGTTTCTCAGGTAACGATTTTTTAAAACTTCTGTTTCAAATCAATTACTCCCTAGAATACTATAAAAAACAACAATACAAATATAATTTTCAGTTTAAGTCAATGACAGTTAATTTAAAAATATCAATTCATCTTAACCTGTCACATACATCTTAAAAACCTATCATGTGTTTTTAGATGACAGACATACAACATGGAAAGACAGTCACAACCAGATCTCTAGAGGTGACTTATTTAAAATAATTCTTTATATTCATATTTAATTTTAATTTACTATTTAATTATTGTATTAACAATTCTTTATATTTATATTGGCTTTCAGCACAAGGTGTCAGGAAAGGATAACTTATGGAAAAAGATAAGTTTCTACACTATCATACTTTATTAGGTGGAATTCACCCATTGAATGTAGAAGAACACCTCTAAAGACAAATGCCTACAATTTGCTATAGCATAGGAGCCACTAGTTGTTGCTCTGTGCCCTTGAGTTGATTCTGACTCATAGCGACCCTACAGAATAAAGTAGAACTGCCCCACAGGGCTTCCAAGGAGAAGCTGGTGGATTCAAACTGCTGACCTTTTGATTAGCAGCCTGAGCTCTTAACCACTTCACCACCAGGAACCACTAAATGACACTATTACAATGCTAGTGCTGATCAATAGTCAAAGCCTCTAACAAAGAAATAAAATAACAATACACTTATTTTAAAACTACTCATGAAAATGTCAGTGGGTGCTCTTGTATTCTTCAACCTGATATTAGGAAATGAAACAGGGTTAAATACTGCTGAACAAAGCCCTTTATATCCTAGCTGCTAGACCAGTGCTTAACATGTAATAGGTAGTCAAGTTACTGGACAAACATATAACTTATATCCCCCAAGAACTTCTAAGAAAGTAATAATTCAGTAAAAGTAGAAGTGTTTTGGATTCAGAAATTCACTATATGATGTTCTATAATTCAAATGATTTATGAAATAGTAATTTCCAATTGTCTCTATGAACTACAGGATGATTTTTTTTTTTAAGTAAAGTAAATTATATGTACTTTAGTTCCAATTTTATTTTCTAAGTGAGAGAAAGAGTAAAATACACAGCTCAAATGGGTGGAGTGACAAGTACATTTGATTTTTAAACCTCAGTGTGAACAATGTAAGATGGGAGTGCCACAAACAGGGAATTTTCCATATGCGAGATATTTTGTTATTTGGTGAACAAATAACATGAGTTACTCTTTTTTTTCTCCTGGGGGAAAATAAATCTAAGATGGAAACAAGTGGCTTTGCATTAATGCACTTTCCAATCATATAGAAAGGTTTTAAAAATATAAACAGGCTAATGATTGGCTGAATTTTTATCTCCTAATGTTGAAATAGGAGATAATACCTAAATATCTTAGGTGCTCAGGTCAAATAGTTGAAGCATTTCAACCACTTCTTTGTCTAGGGCTCTATTAATTCCTATAACCAGGCCTGAACAAAGTTCATAGCATGGTCAAATTAAAGCATATTAACTGATACTAGGTATCTCAAATCAAAAAACCAAACCACTGCTGTCCAGTCGATTCTGACTCACAGCGACACTACAGGAGAGACCAGAACTGCCCGCATACGATTTCCAAGGCTGAAATCTTTACGGAAGCCGACTACCACATCTTTCCCCACGGAGGCTGGTGGTTTCAAATCGCTGACATTTCGGTTAGCAACCAAGCACTTTAACCACTGCGCCACCAGGGTTCCTCTAGGTATCTCAGTAGATGACTATTTGAGAGGCAGATGGAAATATAAAAGTGCCTGTCTATTAGGGTAAAGGGCAAAGGGAACTTCTGTCCTGGACAAGACTTACAGATACCTGTTTGGACTGTTTTGGAAAAAGTTGCAAGATCAGGTAAGTATAGAGCCAAGTTCTGAACATAACCAAGAAAAACTAAACCCATTGCCGTCGAGAAACCCTATAAAACCCTGGTGGCATAGTGGCTAAGAGCTACAGCTGCTAACCAAAAGGTTGGCAGTTCAAATCCATCATGCTCTCCTTGGAAACTTTATGGGGGCAGTTCTACTCTGTCCAATAGGGTTGCTGTGAGTTGCCTCTGAACATAGAGAATATGATTTCAAAGTGAATATATGAGAGGGAAATATATTAATATCAAATATGAAGAATGAATCAGAACTGGGAAATTTCAGAGCTGCTAGCTACAGAGAGCCAGAAAGAAGTTAGTTCCAAGTACATTAAGGTAGAGTTCTGTGGACAGATACCTTGTGCAAAAAAGAACAATTGATTGAATGGAGCCAGCAGATTTAGGTATTTGAAACCCTTAAATATGGACATGAATCATTATGGTAATATTGAATAACGGAGAGAGTCTGGTGGTAAACTGCTATTTTGATACAAGAAGAGGATTATTAGGGCCTTATATTCCTTAGAGTTGTAAAAAGAAAAAGAGAAGACAGAGCATAAGAAGGCAGCAAAACTGGTGATGATAATATAAACACCGAAGCAAAGCAAACATTAAAGGCTCTCAAGTAATAAACCTGAAGAATAATCACCCATTGGGTTTATAGATCGAAACAATAATCACTTAAGCAAACCTTTGGAATTAGTGTTGAAAAGTGTGAGTCATTTGATCCTCACTGTTAGGAAGAGTTCATTATACCTGATCTATTACTGAAACTATTGGACCAAGTGCTGCTACAGTTCTCATTGGGACAAGGCACTCAACTAGGACATAAAACCAATTTATTTTTTGGAATCCTAAACCATTCTAAAGGATAAAATGAGTAGGAATAGCATACTATATCTGAAGATATCAAAAGAATACAAGACTAGTCTACCTAATTCCTAAGAAAATGAAATGTTACCAAGTTGGTCATTTATTCCAACTAGACTCACCGAATGTGTATGTCATTTATTTCCTATGACCTTGATATTAATTGCATTTGGGCACTCTTTAACATCTAATATCATTATTACTGACAGATTGGTTTCCATGGTAAAACTAGCTGATTAAGCTAAATGCACTTGCAAGGAAAAGAATTAAAAGCTTTCATCTTAGATCAAGGATCCAGTCTGCAGTTTGCATATGACTTTCAATTACTGCAAAAATAAAAATAAATTGTTTTAAGTCCAGATTTAATTGTCCCATGTCACAGGATTTGATACTGAGAATTCTCATTTTTTAATTTTGATTTTCTGATATTCTATTTGTTGTGATTTAAATGATCCATAATAGAGTATGTCTCATGTAGTAGTCAATATCTTTTATTCATACTTAGATTATTTAAATTTTATCTATGTAGAGTGCTTCCTCACCTATAACTATAAATACTTTGATATTTAAAATGAAAGTTTTATCTTTCTAAATAAGAGCACCTTCAGACATTATGTTCCTTATAAAGAATGCAACTTGCATTTTATATGTATTTTCAATAATTTTTGTCACCCTATTCCTTTCCCAGCCACTTTATTTTTTTCTCTTAAATTACTGTTTTTCTCTTTTCCAATTACCTGTCCAAGTTAATTTTGGATCTGTCATTTATATTTGCACAGACTACTGATGAAGCTGAGGCTGAAGCTGAGAAAAAAAAAAAAAACTAATTTATTTAAGCCTCGCCAGCATAGAATATATGTTAATATATTTATATCTCTACCAGCTTTAGGAAGGAGCCCTGATGGTACAACAGTTAAGTGCTCGGCTATTAACCAAAAGGTCGGAAGTTTGAACTCACCAAACTCTTCAAGGGAGAAAGATGTGGTACTAGGCTTCTGTAAAGATTACAGCCTTGGAAACCTAAAGGGATAGTTCTACCCTCTCCTACAGATTCACTATGACTCAAAATCAACAAGACAATGGGTACCAGTGTTAAGAGAACTAGTAATAATATGGTTGACATCTTAAAACTGTCCATACTACAATGAATCTACCTATGAAATATTACTGACAAGATAATATTTTCCTTTAATGCTGTGAAGAACTTCTCAACAACAAAAGCAACGTGATTCTATTTCCTCAAAATGTGTTTTGATATACAAATTGGAACTAGTCAAAATTTAATAATATGAGCATATAAACTGGTGATCAGTGACATCACGAGGGGGTGTGTGAGGGGTGCGGACTGCACTGGGGGACACTGTCAGAGGCGGTGACACCAAAACGACTATTAAATTTTTGTGCAGTGTTTCAGTAGCAATTATTTTTTAGAAAAATACCCCAGTAGTTAGTTATAACAACAAAAAATATTTTTCATAAGCACAGCTTACATGTATCAATATACCTACAAGGCTAAATCTCTATGCTAATTTACTTTTTGAACCTTCTAATGTGCTCCAGTCAGAGCAGTCATTATTACCCAATCACAATGACGCTTCCAATCACGTGGTTTCGTCTGCAAGCACTGCAAGCAGGTACTCTTGTTTTCATTGTTGCCACTGTTTTTATAGTAGCTGATTGTGTCAAATTTCTGATGTTTTAGCTACAATATTGTAGTAATTAGTATTTGTGAACCTGTATCAATAACTTTTTTGAGAATGAAGTAGTAATTAAAGGAAAAGAATGAGTGATATAGGGGAATTACAGTTTATAAGTAACATCAATACAAAAAGCATTACTAAGGATTCTGTATGGTCTGGTACAGGAGGAGGTCCATGAATAGGATGACACCATGATTTACCGCACTGGATGATACCAGCACTAGTGATGCCATCCCTGGTGATACAACCTTCCATTCCATTACGCCGACAGGCAGTCAATGATAAATTGCACAATCTGTGTTATAAGGGTGGTGTTTATTTTCCTTTGCATAATTTTTTCCATAATCATATGTTTCTGTCTATGTTTAGTTCATTCTAAGTCTTTGAGGCTGGTAGATCTGTTAAGTTTTGGGATTTTATTTTAAAAATATATAATATCACTACTTTTGACTGGTGCCTTGCACATGAAATCAATAAATATTTGAAAAATGAATGAATGAATAACTAAATATGAAAGAATTAATGGGCCACTAATTGCAATTTCAGTTGCAGGATTTTAAAATAGGAAAATTACAGTTTATAACAAATGGTTTATTTCAGTATATCTCTTACTAGGCTGTAAGTATACGTGTTTGTTTGTTTGTTTTCATTTAATTTTAAGAAATAATTTCTGAAAATGACTAGGGGTTTTTAAAACTTAAGTTCTTCAATCTCTATTTTCTATTTAAAGAAGGGGGAGACAAGAGGGAGGTGAATAATGATGATTGAAGTAGAGATAGAAAAAATACTCATTAAACACCTATTTTGCTCTAATATATATGAAGTGAAATTATCATGCTGAAATGACCTCTGGTTCCACTCGGCCATGCCACCTGTGGTACCAGCTGCATTAAATAACATTTGAAGGTGAAAAATCTCAGAGCATTTGTAAGCACTCCCCTAAAGGCTTGCAAGGGATTTTAAGTTTATCTTGCATCTCAGCTACATTTCAACTAAATCTAAATCATTCTTCCAATTTTATAAGGAAGAAAATATTTCATACATGAAGAGTAACGTTTTAATTATAAACAAATTTCAAATCTTCAATGAATCAAATTTCAGATTACATAGAAGCATCTATCACTCTTTCTAGAGAAAGTTTTTTTGCCTGATATGCACAGATACTAGCTCCCTATGTACATTTCTCATTTGAATATGTTATTACATATTAGTTGCATATGCTGTCGTGAATATATATGATTGCGATTCTCAAACTCTGGTTAAGTAGCCAAGTGATTTGGCAATCTTTCCCAAGATGACTTATGGCCCAGGTGGAAGATTACTACTTCATTTTCTATTTAGTGATGGCTCAAGCCAAACAGTAATTCTGCCTTATATCTAGACTGAGCATGCTTAGTAAGTGACTTGAATGCCCATCAAATGATTAATCCCCCTTTACAGAAAACAGATGATATGGAAACAGTGTGGGAATCTTGTTCTGCCAGCAGGTGATTTCGCCTAGCAAAAATGGGAAAACACACAAGTAGTGAGTTAAATTTATGAACCTTTTGAAGCTTATGCCACACACATAATACCTGCTCTGATGTCACTAAAATGACATCATATTGAATTACAGTCAAGAATCAAATGTATGAGTAACTTTTAAACAGCTGTATTCAAAAAAAAATTAACTGGAATATACAATTAAAATGTGCAGTTTTTATATGACCTTAATGATGTTATTCTTGACAAGTTTTTTAATATAAAGCTCCCCCCCAATTATTCAGACATGAAACTTTCTAATTATGTCAATTATGACAAATCCTGATATAAATAAGAACTACTTTAGGGGAAGAAGATATCGCCTAATTTTTTTTTTCCAGTACAGCAATTTACAATTTTTCTTTTACTTTCATATCTGTTCCACAGTACCACACAGACATACTTTTCTATGGGCTAACAAGTTGAAAAGATCAAGAATGTCATTCTAGGTTTCTGCCTTTTGCTCTGCAATGTTCATGACAATGAAGAGAGATAAACAATAATGAAGAGCGTTAAATATTTTACAAATATTTACTGGCATTTAAGGGAGCCGTGGTACTGCAGTCGTTAGGCACTAGACTACTAACCAAAACGTCAGCAGTTGAAACTCACCAGCCACTCTGCAAGAGAAAGATGTAGCAGTCTGCTTTTGTACACCTTATGGGGCAGTTCCACTCTGTCCTATTAAGGTCACTATAGGTAGGAATTGACTAGAGGCAATGGGTTTGGTTTCTGGAATTTTTTTAATGGTATTCATATAATTAATGGAGCCTTGGTGGCACCGTGGTTAAGAGCTTGACTGCTAAACAAAAGGTCGGTAGTTCAAATCCACCAGCTGCTCCTTGGAAACCTTAAGGGGGCAGTTCTACTCTGTTCTATAGGGTTGCTATGAGTTGGAATTGACTTGACAGCAATTTTCTTTTAATTAATTAATGGTTGAGGTTTTTTTTTTTTCCTTTTCTTTAATTTTTTTAACTATATTCCTCAAAAGATTTTCTATTTCTCGTATCTGTGCATTTCTCCTTAACATGACTACCAGTCACCCTAGGCCAATCTACAATTATTTTTCCCTAGATTATTGCAATTTTCCAGACAGTTCTACTTGTCTTTTTGTCATCTATAGTACTCTCTTCTAATTTGTTCTCCATAAACAGTCAGTGAACTCTTTCGAAGTATAAACCTGATAATAGCTCCCATCCCTAAACCAAAACCAACCCAAACCTGTTCCCGTGGAGTCGATTCTGACTCATAGCAACCATACAGGACAGAGTAGAACTGCCCCACAGGGATTCCAAAGAGTGGCTGGTGGATCTGAATTGCTGACCTTTTCTTTAGAAGCTGAGTTCTTAAACCACTGCGTGCCATCAGGGCTCTTCACTGCGCCACCAGGGCTCCCTCCCATCCTTATACCCTTTCAAAACCTTTCAATGGTTTTCCATTGTTCTTAGGATAAAAACAAAGAAATAAACCAAATAAATCAAAAACTGTAACAGAACCTAATTCAAGGCACTACATGGTCTGGCTAGCTATCCACTCTTATTTTAACCCCGGCTTCCACTGATTCCGCCACAGAAACTGCATCAGTTTTCTTCCAGTCCCTTTGCTGATGTTCCCTTGACTTGGTAAGGTCTTCCCTCGCCTCTTCATCTAGTTAGTTCTGACTAGCTCTTCAGCTCTCAGCCTGACTCTCACTTCTACCAAGAAGTCATGCCCATCACCTTCTTTGACTAAGGGAAATGAACTTTTAATAGTATCTCATTGTACAATTGGACCATTTTTCCACAGTAATAAATTTACATTTCTTCAGGTGATTATCTGATTAATGTCTATATTTTATACTGAATGGCTAATACCAAGGTCCCCATTGCTAAATCCAATGTTAAATGTTCAGTTCTCATCTATCTTGACTCATCAAGGCCATCTGATCCAGTTAATCACCACTTCCTCTTTAAAATACTTTCTCCATTTGTTTTGCTTCTTTTCTGATGCTTTCGCTTGTATGTCACCATCTGATATCTTTAAGTTGTGGGTACTTCAGAACTCAGTCCTCAGATTTTTGTTCTCTTGTCTAGCTATACTTGGGCCTTTGATGAGCTCATCCAATCTCATAGCTTTATATACTATCCATAGAATAACAATTTCCAGATGTTTTATCTACAATCTAGAACTTTCTCCTGAATTTCACATTAATACAACCAACTTCTACTAGCCATCTTCACTTGGATGTCTAATGGGCATCTCCAACATCACATGTTCGAAAGTGAGTTCCCAGTATCTTACCATGGTCTTCCTCAAATCTTCTCCATCATGTAAATGTAACTTTGCCTTTCAAGTTTTCCAGGACAAAAAACAAAAACTTGAAATCATCCTACTCTCTTCCCTTTCTGTCATGACCTACTTCTAGTCAGCAAATGTAAACTGGATGTAACTTAAAAAAAGTATCCAGATTCAGACTACTTCTCACCAACTCCATTTCTACCACTCTAGTCTGACTCTTCTGGCCCTTGGATCCTTGGAAAAAAACCTCCTGATAGCTTCCGCTGCAGTTTGTTATCAGTAAAACAATCAAATTGATCTCCTTAAAACTAAATTAGCCATGTTTCTTTTTTGCTCAAACTTCCAGTGCTCTCCATTTTACTTAGAAGAAAAGAAAAATCCTCACATTACCTGGATCCTCATTCTCTCTATGACCTTCCCTCTTCTTGATTCTCCCAGGCAGAAATGCTTTTCTAGCCACACACAGTACTGACTTTGGAGCCTTGGTGGTGCGGTGGTTAAGACCTCGGCTGATAACCAAAAGGTCAGCAGATCGATCGAATCCACAAGCTGCTCCTTGGAAACTCTGTGGGGCAGTTCTACAGTTCTACTCTGTCCTATAGGGTTGCTATGAGTTGGAATCTACTTGATGGCTTTGTTTTTTTTTTTTTTTTGGTTTTTGAATAAGCCAGGGCCCTACTGCTTTAAGGCCTTGTCTTTGCTGATCCTTCTTCTTAGAATGCTTCTCTCAGATAACCAAATGGTTTACTATCTCATAGTTAATTCTCTGCTCAAATGTCCCTTATTTTTGGTCCTTCCATTCAAAATTGAAGGAGCCTTGATGGCACAATGGTTAAGGGCTCAGCTGCTACCTGAAAGGTTGGCTATTCAAACCCCCCAGGTGGTTTGAACCCACCTAGCAGTTCTGCAGGAGAAAGACCTGGCAACCTGTTTCCATAAAGATTACAGCCAAGAATAACTTACAGGGCAGTGCCACTCTGTCATATGGGGTCCTGTGAGTCAGAATTGACTTCATGGCACCCAACAACAACAACATTCAAAGTTGCAGCCCCCCTCCCTTCTCTACTCTGCATAAGCATTCCTAACTCACTCTTCTGCTTTATTTTCTCTTCATAAAGAATATCATTTTTTGATAAAATAATGTTATACAGCTTTTTATTTTCCACTGATATATACCCAGCACAAGTACTTGTCCCTGGCAATGTTAATAAAAGAGTGAATGAATGAATGATTGAATGACTAGAAGCCCCATGAAATAAACAATAAAGTTTATCTCTCTTATTTTCATCAGTGTGTTTTAATGCAGTACAGATGTTCAATAAATTTTTTTTAGCAAATGAATGAACAGGTTTGTTTTACTTCCTTCCCAAGAGTGTTCATTAAGAAGAAGCATAACAGGAATTGCATTTTTACAAGGTCTTTCCATGCATGTGGATCACTGGCATGGACTGAGTACAGAGGACAAATTTTATTCATCATTCAATATCTAGTTCCTAACTTTGTGATTATATCTAAATGGTTAAACTGCTTGGTTGTTAACTGAAAGGTTAGAGGTTTGAGTTCAACCAGAGGTGCCTCAGAAGAAAGCTCTGGCAATCTACTTCTGAAAAACCAGCCACTAAAAATCCCTTGGAGCACAGTTCTACTCTGACCCACATGGGGTTGCCATGAGTTGAAAGGAGTCACAATGAGTTGGAGTTGACTCAATGGCAACCTTTTTTTTTTTTTTAACTTACATTTGGATATCAGTTGGCTGTTTTAATACTTTCACATATTTTGAGTTTCATCCCTGTTGTTCATTATATCATTGTTGTTGTTAGCTACCATAGAGTTTGCTCACAACTCATGGTGACCCCATGCACAACAGAATGAAATACTGCCCTGTCCTGAGCCAGCCCCATGATTACTTACAGATTGGATGATTGTGATTCACAGGGTTTTCAATGGCTTATTTTCAGAAATAGATCACCAGGGCTTTCTACCTAGTCTGTCTTAGTTTGTAAACTCTGGTGAAACCTGTTCAGCACCATAGCAATACATATTCTTTTGATTGTTTTTATAATTCTATGAGGTAGTACTGATATTTCTATTCCCATTTTACTAATGGGAAGACTAAAGAGCAAATAAATAGTAGAGCAGACACTAGCAGCCAAGTACCCTCATACCTTCTTCAGAGCTTTAACAGTGCCTTTTGCTAGTGTTTACTATTTTATATTTGCATACCATGTCAAAGAATCTCTTCCATTAAAAGTATATAAGTATTACCCCATCTGATTTGAAATACAATGTAGCCTTATTTTTAGAGTAATTTAACTGTTGGCCTTTCAACATTCATTTTGAAAAAGCCCCTAAAAGTCCAAGTAACTGTTGTACATTGATCACTGTGCTTCTCATTATTATAGACATCTTTTTTTTTTTTAGAAGTTTGTAAGAAGCCACAGACCTCTGGGTTTTAATTACAGACTTTCTAAACCCCACACAGCAGCTATAGAATAAGCAAATACCAGTTTTACTAGCATAATAAAATGACATGAACAAATGAATGAATTGCATCCCAAAAGATGTTGCCTTTTGGATGAGATGTGTTGAAACAGAATAAAAAGTATTATAATGATTTATTTATGGAAGAAATGAGGGTATAAACTTAAAGTGGCAATGCTTAAACTAATTTCTAATTACTATACACAGTTCTATCCTGTTTTGGTGGTAAATGAGTTGTGTCCATCCAAATGTCCACAGTAAAACACAAGCCTGTATTTGCATTTCAACAAGAAAGGAGAGATAAGGGAAAATGCATTTCCACTAAATCAAGTGAAAAATAATATTCTTTCAGACTTGTAAATATAATATCTAGAAGAGTCTTTCCATCTTGACCCAGACTAGTTTGCACTGTGCAGCATAAAGGGAGACAGTTACACAACAGCAAGTAATAAGATACTCTGCAGAGCAAATACATGTCAAAATCTCTATACAATAAGAAATAAAAACAAACAAATGGAAACCACATCAAATAAAGCTGCATGTTAAAAACAACTACAATTGTATGTGGTCTTAGTTATCTAGTACTGCTATAACAGAAATACCACAAATGGGTGGCTTTAACAAACGAAGTTTATCTTCTCACATTTTAGGAGGCTAGAAGTCTGAATTCAGAGCACCAGTTCATGGAGAAGCATTTCTCTTTCTGTGGGCTCTGGAGGAAGGTCTTTGTCTCTTCTGAGCTTCTGTTCCTGGGCAACCTTCATGTGATCTGGCATTTCTCTTCCCTCATCTCAGCTTGCTAGCTTGTATTTAATCTCTTATACATCTCGAAAAAGATTGATTCAAGCTACACCCTACACCAAGCCTGCCTCATTAACATAACAAAGACAATCCATTCCCTAATGGGATTATAACCACAGGCATAACCCTTTGCCACAGACTGGATTCCAACTCATAGCGACCCTAAAGGACAGAGTAGAACTCCTCCATTGAGTTTCCAAAGAGAGGCTGATGGATTCAAACTGCTGACTTTTTGTTTAGCGGTCAAGCTCTTAACCACTGCGCCACCAGGGCTCCAACCACAGGCATAGAGGTTAGGATTTACAACACATATTTTTGGAGGACACAATTCAATCCATAACATTCTACCCTTTGGTTCGCCAAAATTCATGTTCTTGCAGCATGCAAAACACATTCACCCCATCACATCATTCCAAAAGTCTTAAAGCAACTTCAAATCCATAATCTCATACTGTGAGTCATCTAAATCAAATATGGGTGAGATTTTAGATGCATTCCATCCTGGAGCAAAATTTCTCATTTGTAAACCTGTGAAATCTGTTGTTGTTGTTAGTTGCCATCAAGTTGGTTCTGACTCATAGGAACCCTATGTACAACGGAAGGAAACACTGCCCAGTCCTGCACCATCCTCACAACTTTTGTTATGTTTGAGCCCATTGATGGAGCCACTATGGCAATCCATCTCATTGAGAGCCTTCCTCTTTTTTGCTGAACCTCTACCTTGCTAAGTGTCATGGATTGAATTGTGTCCCCCCAAAAATCTGTCAACTTGGTTAAGTCATGATTCCCAGTATTGTATGGTTGTTCTCCATTTTGTGATTGATATAATTCTCCTATGTGTTATAAACCCTAATATGTGCCTGTGGTTAAAGAGGCAAGATTAGATTATGTTAAAGAGGATTAGAGTGGAATGTAACACCCTTACTCAGGTCACATCCCTGATCCAATGTAAGGGGTGTTTCCCTGGGGTGTGGCCTGCATCACACTTTATCTTACAAAAGATAAAAGGAAAAGGAAGTGAGCAGAGAGTAGGGGACCTCATACCACCAAGAAAGCAGCGCCAGGAGCAAAGTGTGTCCTTTGGACCCGAGACTCCTACAGGGAGAAGCTCCTAGTCCAGGGGAAGATTTATGACAAGGACCTTCCTTCAGAGCTGACAGAGAAAGCCTTCCTCTGGAGCTGATGCCCTGAATTTGGACTTGTAGCCTACTAGACTGTGAGAGAATAAATTTCTCTTTGTTAAAGCCATTCACTTGTGGTATTTCTGTTATAGCAGCATTAGATAACTAAGACACCAAGCATGATGTTCTTCTCCAGGGATGGGTCCCTCCTGATAATATGTCCAAAGTATATGAGATGAAGTCTCAGCATCTTCACTTCCAAGAAGCACTCTGGCTGTACATCTTCCAAGACAGACTTGTTCGTTCTTCTGGCAGTCCACAGTATATTGTGACACCATTCCTGTTCAATTTGTTATTCCCGGCATAGTAGACTATATGATCATCTGATTCAAAATGGCTGAATATACCATGTGAAATCTAGACTACAAGTTATCTGTTTCCACAGTTCAACGGTGGAACAGGCACAAGATAGAATTTCTATTACAAATGGGAGGAAATGGAGGAAAAGAAGGGATAATGGGCACCAAGGAATTCCAAAACCCAGCAAAACAAACTACGTTACCTTTCAAGGCTTGAAAATAATCCTCTGTCCTCTGAGACCATCTAGGCAATGGCCCTGCCCTCCAGATTCTGGGGGTTTGCCACACTCTCCAAATTCTGGGAGGAGGCGCCTCCACCCTGGGCTTCAGCTATGCCTTCCCAGCCCAGTGGGAGAGTGTGGTGTGATGGATCACTTTTGTGTGGGTTTTTCTAGCCATGGTCTTGGAACTCCCACCCAAGTGATTGGGCAGAACAGTGCAGATATGGTAATTGTGGCCCATCAAAGGGATTGGTCAGTTTTGCCATCCTGCTGGCTTGAAATGAGCCACCTCAGAGGCGAGAAAGAAAAGACCCCACCACCACCAATGAAGAAGAGCCAGTGCATCCTTTGGACCTGGGATTCCTACGCTGAGAAGCTCCTGCAACCAGGAGACAGAAAGAGAGCTCCAGAAGTGGCAGCAGAGATCTGGCAGTAGAGACTCAGCAGCAGAGAGCTGGTGGCAGGAGATGTTGTGGTGGGCTTCCTGGCCCATGGAGAGAGAACGCTGAGTGCCTTTAGGTAGAGGTCTAGGGCCAGGGAGAGGTGTTCCTGCAAGCACGGCTGGCAAGAGGCTGTCCTGATGGAAGAACTGTATCCTTGTGTGTTCCTGAGCCTGAATTGTAACCTGTTACTTCCCTAATAAACTCCATAATTGTGATATGGTCTATGAGTTCTGTGTGGCCATTGCAATGAATTATCAAACCAAACAGAGAAGTAGAGAGTGCCCTGGGAGGGATGGATAGTGTCAGAATTGGTAAAGATGGCAGAGAGAGGAGGCATATCTGACCACCACCTTATAGGAATCAGCCTTGAGCTGTTGATCTTGATTCTCCTTTCCCCTTGTAAAGTTAGAGGAGGTCAGTCACTGCCACCATGCTGTTTTTACAGTTGGTGTCAAAAGTGGGATTCTTTGCAATGGCTCCAGACCCATGAAAGCATGGGACTTTGTAAGAGAAAGAATGAAGGGGCTTGGGAAGTGAAACTTTTGATTCTTGGATGGTTGTTTTGGTGGTTGTTACCCATAATGGCTGAAAGGAAGGTTATGCTTCATATGGAGTGTCCGGGGGCAAAAGCCAGGACAGATGAAGGGGATGACTGATAGGGGGCCAGGGTCTTCTGGTTCCACCTAGCCAGAGGCCCAAGACCATATGCATAGTTCCAATAGTTAAGGTGTGGAGAAAAGAAGATGAAACTGGAATGCTTTTGAAAGGGTTATGTGTTTAGGATTATGTGTTTATTTGAATGTACTATGGATATTGAATGTTTCTTCTACCTAGTGTTGTAAAACGACCTAAATGTATGACAGAAATGAATATTGGGTATTACAGATTACAAAAAGCATGTAACTCTGACTTCAGCCAATACTTGATTTGTTATGCTAAAAGTGAACTAGGATTTCCGGGAGGAAACACAGGCTGTTGGTTTGAATGCAGTAACCTAGTGTACAAAGTAGGGGCTTAGGTTGAAAACCTGAGCCCCACCCAGATTTACATTTGAAAAGACATGCAGAACCACCCAGAACTGCTGAGAGAACTGGAGATTGTATCTGAAGGAAGGACCTCAGAAAAAAAAGGACCGCTTTGCTTTTTTAATTTTGAGCAAGCAGTTTGCTGTTGGAGATACTGAAGCAGGAAAAGTCAAGTGTCTATCAGAAGGAGCCCCATTCCAGGACTGAAAGTTAAAGGGAGCTAATGAGTAGACAGCTTGGTCTGCTCACTTGTGGTGACCACCTGGGTCCACTCAATAAGTGGAAGTGGGGGAAGTGCAGCAGTGAAGAGATGGGCTGAGTTTGGACATGTTTTTTGGCATCCGTTGACCTAGTCCATGGGGGCTAGGAATGAGAGAAAGAGGAAGGGCTGGCTGGTCGGAAGTAAAGGGAGTTGTGTGGACTCCTGCTGACCTAGCTCAAGGGGGCTAGGGATGAGTGTGAAGGGGATGTCTGAAGTACTCAGAGGTGTGTGTGAACTCTTGAGCCTAAGGCTGCTACCCATTGTGACCTAGCTTGGATGGCTAGGGATGAGCTGACCGGAATTCAACTGAATGAAGAGAAAGGTGTTTGGCACAGTGGTGAAGATCTGATTCTTTGAAATCTAGGAGGTCACGGTTCTATCCTTTGACACCCCAGAGAGCGTGAACTCACCGTTTGAGGCCCAGGCAGCTCTGCCTTCTGTGCTCCTTCCAACAGTTCTGCTGATCTCCGAGATGCTCCAAGGATGGTTCTTTGCTTTTCTTACGATAGATGTAGCTCCTTTGGCCTGTTTCCTGCCTAAGGAATTCCAAGAGATACACAGTGTTCTCTCCTTTCTTTCTTCCTCTGTCCCCTTCAGTGGAAGCTTATAGGTTTTCTGCTGTGGTAATTGGTTAGATCCATCAGTCAAAGCTTAATCTCTTTAATAATAGATTGTGTAGTCAAGTCCTTAGTGAAAATTCTAGGACATGTGTCTTTAGTTTATGCAACAGAATTTTCTAAACCTTTATGTTTTGTTTTCATTTTGCACAGTTCATGTTTAAATCCATCTCTTTCCTCTCACATTTTACTATAAGCAGCAAGGAGAAACCATGCAGCCCCTTTATTATCTTGCTTAGAAATCTAGTCAGCCAGATATCCAAGTTCATCACTTATAAGTTCTACCCTCCACCAATCATTGGAACATAATTCAGACAAGTTCTTTGCCACTGCATAAAAAGCATCATCTTTCTTTTTAAAGCCTCACCACAAGCACATTTAACATTCACATGTCTAGCAATATTCTGTTGCTGGCACCATATGTATTCTCTAAGACAACAGAGACTTTATTGCTCTCCTCACTTCCTTCTGAGACTTCATCAGAATCACCTTTGATGTCTTTAATTCCACCAACAGTCTCTTCAAGGCAATCCAAGCTTTTACTATTAGGCTCCTTAAAACTCTTCCAGTGTCTACCCATTACCCAATTCCAAAACTGCTTCCACACTCTAGGTGTCTGTTAGAACAGCACCCTACTCCAGGTACCAAATTCTGTCTTAGTTATCTAGTGCTGCTGTAACAGAAATACTACAAATCGTTGGCTCTAATGAACAGAAATTTATTTTCTCACAGTTTAGGAGGCTAGAAGTCTGAATTCAGGGTGCTGGCTCCAGGGGAAGGCTTTCTTTCTCTCGAGGAGGGTCTTTGTCTCTTCTGAGCTTCTGCTCCTGAGCAATTGCTTGGCTTGGCATTTCTCTTCCCCCATCTCTTGCTAGCTTAGGTTTATTCTCTTTAATATTTCAAAAGAGATTGACCCAAGATATACTCTTTATTAATCTTGCCACATTAACATAATAAAACTACCCATTCCCAAATGGGATTATAACTACAGGCATAGATCTTAGGATTTACAACACACATTTTTGGGGAACACAATTCAATCCATAACATCTATATTTTGATTTATTCAATCATCTTACAATAAAATTTTCATGAGCACCCTTCTTAACCCTGTTCCCCTCCTAGGAGTTTAGCATTTCACGTTACTTATGCCTAAAGCATTTACAAAATATTGCTCCTTCTATTGAGAAGCTAATCACTTCTTCACTTTCCCAAGAAGGAATAAATGGAGCGAACATAGGGTGGCTGAAGGAAAGGCACAGAAGAGAATAAAAATTTAATGAGAAATAACAAGCCTACTTGAAGAATATTTTCCAATATTCTATCCTGGTGGCAGTGGTTAAGAGCTCGACTGCTAACCAAAAGATCAGCAGTTCGAATCCACCAGCTGCTCCTTGGCAACCCTATGGGGCAGTTCTACTCTGTCCTATAGGGTCGCTATAAGTCAGAATTGCCTCAAGGGCAACAAGTATCCTCCTAGGACATCATAGATGGAGGGTGACATCTAGACTATATTTGGAGAAGTATAAGATAATCAAAGACACCACAACAGATTGTAGCGGGATGCCAATCCCTTCTCCACCCCTTTCTCTCTCTCTCTATCTCCCTTCCACCTTTGCTCTCTCCTTTCATCCATCCCTTACTGCATATATTTATCTATCCTCCTCACTTTTTGAAAAATGGTTTAAGAAGGAAATAAGTTACTGAAATGTGTTTCTGTAGGATCTCATTAATTTATTCCTGATGACAATTCATTATATTTTACTTCTAACCTGCTCCCTCCCCCAAAAAAAGGCCTTGGTGGTGCAATGGTTAAGCACTCCACTGCTAACCAGAAGGTCGGTTGTTGAAGCAGCAGGAAAAAGATGTGGCAGTCTGCTCCCACAAAGATTACAGCTTTGGAAACTCTATGGGGTAGCTCTACTCTGTCCTATAGGATTGCTATGAGTTGGAATCAACTCGACAACAATAGGTATTTGATTTTGGACTCCCCACCCCCACCTCAGTTCTACCTGGGTGTATGGGACCAAGGCAAAGGCACTTAAATAAATCATTAAAATTTAGATGAATTAATACTGATTAATCTGGTGTCTTTAGAGGATTTGAGAGATTAAAAGTTTGAACTCAGGAGTAAGATGTCTGGTTTTTAATTGTTGCTTGGCTTTTTACTTACTGCGTGAATTTAGGCAAAAATTTCTTAACTCTTTGCTTCATTGTTCTCATTTTTAAATAATGATAAAAATAATAATTAACTGAAAGGCTTTCGTGAGGATTGAATAAGAAATCACATAGTGTAATGTTTGTCGTTTTGCTGTTATAATTATTATTGTTACTCACTTTTGGGGCCCTGGTGGCACAGTGGTTAAGAGCTCAGCTGCTAACCAAAAGGTCAGCAGTTCTAATCCACAAGCTGCTCCTCGGAAAAACCGTTACAGGGACAGTTCTACTCTGTCCTACAAGGTCACTATAGGGTCACTATGAGTCAGAATTGACTCAATGGCAACAGGTTTTAGTTTGGTTTACTCACTTTTATAAAGGTAGAACAAGGTTACAGTAATAAATCAGATGTTCATAACCATCACTGTATTACTGCATATTGCAAATTTTCAGCAACTTTCCTAGAGAAGTGAGAGGAACTAGAAAGTGGATTATGAAAGTAGTCTTCTAAAATGTACTATCTCAGGGCCTTCTACTGGAGCCCTTAGTAAGTATGCAAGAAATCACGTGTTATAGGAACATGGTTGTAAATAGAACTCAACTTATTTCCTAGATCAGTACTGTGGAACATAAATAAACATAAGCTCCTATAATTGTTTCTTGATGAGTTATTGTTGATGAAGGATTTGTAGTTGTTATGCAACAGTTAGAATAATTCCTTACAGTTTTAAAATTAAAACATAGCTTCAACAAAAGGAGTTATGTTTTCAAAAGAAATATTATAATCTTATTCCTCAATTTTTTATTGATCATAAATGTTAAGTTATTTTTACATTTTAGGTATTACGTAAACCTTTCTGCACCAAACCAAATCAAACTTATTGTGATCAAGTCAATTCTGACTCATACCGACCCTAGAGGGCAGAGTAAAACTGTCCCACAGGGTTTCCAAGCAGTAGCTATTGGATTTGAACTGCCAACCTTTTAGACAGTGCTCGATATTATCTTTTAATTCTTACGTAAAGTATGAATAACTATGTTAATTTTTATTTGAGCACTGAACAGTGATTATATGATTGCTGGCTGAGACTTAAGACATTCACTTTGAACATAATAGCTAAAAGGCTAGTATTCTGAAAATGGCAAAAAATGTTATCCACACAATAACTGCCAAATTTTGAATCAAAAATAAACGCTAAATAATCAAGATTAAAGACAAAAATATATTTACTGGAATCAAACTATTTTAAAATTTTATATGATTTTGAAATAACATTAATCATTAATATACTTTCAGTGTTTTTTATAAGTTTTCATTAAAGTAAAATAAAATTATTTTATACAAAGACATTTTATGGATACTCCAAGGTACTTTTTTCTCTAAGGGCAAAGCATTTATGATCTTACTTAAAATATGGTGTAACATACAAATGTAGGATACATTGGAGAGTGTTTGTAATTGAAGCAGTAGACAAGTTAGAAAATACTGCATTAATAATGGGTAATTTGAAGAAGAAGGGATTTACTATAGGGTTAAAATGAAGACAATTTGATAACTGATTGGATATGAGGGTAATTAAGCAGGAAGAGTGAAAGATGTTCAAATCTTTTCAACCTAGGAAATTGAGCAAACGTTGGTGTCATTAGAAGACATAGAAACCCTTTGCTCCTTCCCAGTTCGAAGTTTTCAGGAAAAGAATTTGATTGGGTCATTTGTCTTCCTCTTGACCATAAACAGTGGTGAAGGTGGTTGATTGTGGGTACACCACTGTCTAGAAAACGGCTGCTTCCTTTATTTTTTTAGAAATTCCGGTTTATCTTTCAATGGTAATGTAGAGAGTTGAACCAACAAAACAGTAGGTGACTTCAACAAAGACATAATCTGGATGAAACATATTTCAGGGACAATATACTGAAGAAGAGAGAAAAAACTGACAAAGAAGAATTTAAAAGAAAATCAGGTCTGTACAGAGACACTGAAAAGAAGGGAAAAGAAAAATCAAAAGAAACAAGATATCTTCTGTAGACAAAATGAGTTATATGAGGATTGAGAAACAATCATTGCATTTGACCCCTGGAGAATAGTTGGTGATTTTTAAAAGACAGTTTTTGTAGAGATAAAGAAATAGTTGTCATATACTTTGATAAAATTGAAATATATTATGTTTATACTACTGTCTTCAGATACTGGCATAGTAATCAATATGGAAAAAAAAGAAGAAGAAGAAAAAAGAACGAAAGGAGAGGGAGAAAATTACAGTCATTTCTAGTTCATCTAAGCCATTATGAATACTGACTTCTATTGAACTCTGTTTTAATCTAAGCACTCACAAACTGTTGTTTTAATAATCTTTTACAAAAATTATTGGGGATTGATATCAAATTCACCAGTCTATGTTTTCTGGAATGAAAATTGTTCCCCTTAAAACAAAACAAAAAAAATCTGGATACTTTTCCTTTCTTCAGTCTTCCAGAAGCTCCTTCAAGTTTCCATGACTCCATAGGGTAAATTCATGGGATGTGATACCATCCAAAACTTCCCTAGGTTCCCTGGGTTGTAACTTTTTTGGGGGCCAGGAGAAATAAGCTATTTTTAAGCAGCCATCTGCTCTTACATTACCTTGAGCTTTATTTCCTCCTGTCCACATATTTTTTCCAGTTTGAAGACCATTTGCCTTGACATAGAAAGTGGACAATGACAATACTGACTAATTCTATTATCTCTAATAATATACGTCTCTCTCAAACAATGGTTAGAAATAAAATTTCAATTTAAACTTAAGATGTACATTTTATTTTAGAAAGTGCCATTTTTCTGCCTCCATTTTTCTGTAGATGCAAATGAAAAGGCATAGGATAAACTATGTCTTAAAGCCACCCCTTCCCCCTCCCCAGGCTTGTACACAAGTTCACAGCACAGATTCAGTAAAATGGATAGGTGGGAAACAGTTGGAATGAAGATGTGGAAAGTCCTAAATTAGTCACATAAATATGGTTTTTTTGCAGATGTCACCACTCTTTTCTCACATGCAGCGGCTAGTAGGTTCAAACCACCGACGTTTCAGTTAACAGCTGAGTGCTCAACTACTGCATTACCAGGGCTCTCACCGCTACAGAGTTTGAAATTGAAACACACAAACTATAAGCCAAGATATAGCATCCTACATATATTTAAATTATTTTTATCTAAAAACATAAAGACTTAAACACATCAAGTCAAGTCTTTCCATTCAGGCAGACATTCAAGTATTGGACAAGTGCATCCTCTCTCATGAAAATATATTTTCAAGTTTCTAAAAAATGTAAGCTTAATACAACTAGGAAAGAGAAGAGAGGTCATAAAGAGAAAACCACAGTTTATAATATTCAATTTTTGAATGATAAAATTTTCTTTCCACATAATTCTATGAAGGCATGTTCAATTTAGTGACTTTCCATCAGCTTTACTTTCTGCTGCATTTTTTCCAATTCTGAATTATACCAAGAAAACTGATGTCAACAGGCAAAATGTTAATGTACAAAAGTACTTTATTCCACTTTGGAACAAGGCGGGAAATAAAACAAGCAAACAGACAAACAACATATAAACCCACAAACAACCATGCAAACATAGATTTATAGATCAGAAATGGAATAACTGAAATAACATATATTTTGTATTTGTTAGAATATATGACAAATATCTATACGCTGAACTATTAGTATCACCAACAGAATTGACTCTATTTTTTAAGAAGACTGAGCAGAAAAATAAATCTTGGCTGATCATGCAAAAAGGAAATAAGCTCACCTTTAGCTTTATTCTTGGAAGCAGCCGCTGGTACCAAGGAAAGAATGCACAAGAAGAAGAGAACATATTAGATATTAGACAGAGTCTCTAATTAGTAAGAAAACAGAGATATGTTATAACTATTAGTTAAAGTTTAAAGAGATTATGATTAAGTGATCAATACATGTTAGATAAATAAGACCTATAACAAAGAAAATGCCAATTGGTGATATTTTTGTTACTATGATTAAAGTCCTTGAATAGGAAAAAGTGAAATAGACAGGATCCACCTAGTGTAAATCATAACCACCATAAAGCACCAAACTCCTTTTAAGGACTGTATATCTTTCTCTGCACCCTTTTTTGTTTCTAAATGTTAGTTTCTAATTCAATTAAAGAAACACTCCTCATATGTAACTTAAATATATTGAATACTATTTCAAAGTTAAAAATACAGCCCATAAAGTCTGAATAAATCACAAGGGCAAGTCACTTTCATTTATTGAATGTTTATTACATGCCAAAGACTGAGGCTGAGCATTTATCATACACTTTCCATTTAATAATGACAGCATCACCAAGTTTTGTTATCAATGCCTTACAGATGTGGCAACTGGGACTTAGGAAGGTCAAATTACTTGCTGAAGATCCCATACCTAGAAAGAAGTAAATTTGGGATTTGATCCTAGGTGTGTCTGCTCCAAAATCTATGCCCTAAGGTACTACACTATGCTGTTTGGATTTAAGAAATTGAGTCACCAACTAATTGCAATCATCAGGCCTAGAAAGCCAAATCAAAAGAACATAATTCATTAAACTCCAACTATTTTGGTATGACTACGTAGCTATGGAATTAGAAAACTCCGTCACTTTCTACTTTCCATTAAGAAGTAGAAATTATGCTTAATTATATTTAGTGGTAAACACTGCTTGGGGCAGAAGTAAACTTAATGAGGAAATTAGACTAGCTCTACTGGACAGTTCCTTGCTCAAAGGAAGACTTGCAGTCAAAATGCCTCTAAACACTTTTGTGAGGTCCCTAGGTGGTGCAAATGGAGCCCCGGTGGCATAGAGGTTAAGAGCTAGGATGCTAACCAAAAGGCAGTTCGAATCCACTAACCGCTCCTTGGAAACCCTATAGGGCAGTTCTATTCTGGCCTATAGGGTCACTATGAGTTGGCATTGACTCGAAGGCAATAGGTTTGTTTTTTTTTTTTTTTGTTTGGTACTAACCTAAAGGTTGGTGGTTCAAACACACCAGTGATGCCAGGGAAGAAAGCCTGGGTAATCTGCTTCTATAAAGACTACAGCTAAGAAAACCCTATGTAGCAGTTCTATTCTGTAATATGTGGGCTCACCATGGGTCAGAATTGACTTGACAGTAACAGGTAAACACTTTTTGAAGTGATATAATCTTCAGTTTAAGTACTATTTAACAAGACTAATACAGGAAAGAGTACTTTTTAGACTCTAAAAGGTGTTAAAGATGATCTTCCACATCCACTAATTGCAAAATATCTAGTCTCTGATTTGTCTTACCATCACTGAGGCTTAATTTCAGATTTTAGATGTAGAACTTATAAACTGCTTATGGAAACTTTTACTTGACACTTTCAAATTATTTAGAGCTAAAAAAAAATTCTAGAAAGTCTAGCTACATGCCAGACTCCTTACAGAGAATTTCATTTTTTGATCCAAATTCACAAACACTATCTTATTTTTTGACACTTATCTTTCAGTTAGGTCATAGAAAAGAAAATGTACGTTGCCTTTCAAAAATTATTATTATTTTTTCAGACAAAAATATCTTAAAAGCAAAATTATTTCCAGAAACCTGGGTTAAATCCCTGCCTTAAACCCAGGCAAACTCTGTTTATTCCTGCAGCTTGAAGGTGGAGGTAGGGCAGGCTGAGAGGGAGAATGACGACAATATCATTGTGAAGATAAAATGTAAAACTAACTTAAAAACCAGAGATTTAAAACAAAACTACTAGCTATTTTGCATATTGCTACTAATTATAATGTAAAAATTCATAATAAAATTTAATGCCCATTAGAGTCTGTAAAGGAGCCCTGGTGGGACAGTGGTTAAAGTGCTCAGCTGCTAATCAAAAGGTCAGCAGTTCAAACCCACCAGCTGCTCCACAGGAGAAAGATGTGGCAGTCTGCTTCCGTAAAGATTTACAGCCTTAGAAACACTATGGGGCAGTTCTATTCTGTACTATAGAGTCACTATAAGTCACAATCAATATTAAAAAATTTAATATTAGAAATTTAATAAGACATTTTTACCAAGAAATATACTTCTTTTTAATGAAGTAAATGTCTCGAATTTATTGTTTATTTTTAATTACAAAATTAATACATGAAAAAAAATCAGAAGTGATATAGAAAAGTAAATAATATCCCCATCTCCCTCTCCATTTTCGACTTCAGAGATAATTGATGTTAATAATTTAATATTTAAAAAAAAAATTGCAGTTCTTTATGCAAACCTGTGCTACCTGTATTTAGTGTGAATTATACATGCCTTCCTCTGCAGTGTGCTTTTCCTGCATTTTCAAGGTCTATACATAGAGTTCTAATTCACTGAAGAGTTGCATATGTTTCTATAGTGTGTAGGACAGATAGAACTATTTCCCTGTTGATAGAAAGGCAGATCGTTTGTGGGTCTTATTGTTTTGTTTTTTGTTTTTGTGAGTGTGTTTTGTTTGTTTGTTTTAGTTTTAGGGTTTTTTGTTTGTTTGTTTGTTTTTTAGTTAATATCAACAATGCTGCAAAATACATACTTATGGCATACCCCTCATGCTTTATAGCGGTGTTTTAATTTTGTAGAACAGATTTTCAGGTTGTTTTCTTCTTTCTAGCCAGAAAACAAAGATGAAGACCTTCGATACTGCAGTTGGAGGGTTGGGAATATTTGCAAGTGGAAATATGCAATATATTAAACGCACTAAAATAGGAGGAAGCCAGAAAAAGAGAGAGGAAAAGAGAAAGAAAAGTAGAGAATCTATTGTTCCAAATAATTGATATACTGCAAATTCCTTGGATCTGTAAAACCACAAGCTGTTCTAATGAAAATTCCTTACTATTTTTCTATTAAAAATTTATTTTTTAAGAATATTCTGGTGGTATTTTAGATTTCAGAATTATAATCATTAGGAAGTATTTTCATCTATTCATTACTTCTTTAGCATTGCTTTGAAGACGACACAAAACTGAATCAATTACTTGATCCTAGATTGTGCTAAAACATTATTTACCTCAATTTCAAAAAATATATTTATGCATCAATATGTTGAATTGTTCATGTATACAGGCTGCCCTTTTAAGAGAAATTTCACTTCAAATCCAAATTTATCATTTAAAAATTTGCAACATGAATTCAAAGAAAATTTTTCAAAAACCTGATAGATTTTTTGAAATAGTAAGAATCAATTAGTGTTGAATAAGTAGCAGATACAGCCAGTCTTTATAGCAGGTCATCTTTTTCATTAAAAAAAATAGTGAAATAAAGATACAGAAGGCAAATCTTTATATCCCTCAGTGGAATAGAGATAAATTATTGAGAAATATCAAACAGTACATGAAAACAGATAATTTTATTCTTAGATTATTGGGTAAGTACCAAAATGAAGTAGAAAGAAAAAGAAAAGCTCATTGCCTGTTTCTGTGTGTTCAGCCAGCTAATACTAGACTAGGCTGATTAATACAATTGGAAAGGGGCCAGGCTACTAGGCTTGTTAGCCCAATTATAATTCTCTGCATATTCAATAAAAGAAGCCAAGATGACAGCAATACTGTCATAAATGTCATGTTCAATACTTGTAAGATTTTTCTTTGTCTGCACAGTCCAATTATAAGTCAGTTGTAAAATACACATTGCATAACACCCAAAAGTGACTGAAAATTATCTCAAAAAAATGCAATTCTTACTGTTCTTCGTTAAAATGAAAAGAGAAGAAACAAAGGTACTTTTGACCAGAGAAAGGTTTTAGATATCACAGCAACATTTCTTCACCCTTATAATAAAAACAGTAAGTTTTAACTATATTATTATAGTTGGTCACTTTTTTACAGAGATTTTTGATGGCAATAATTCTACTAATAATATAAAAATATATGCATACAATTTTATAAGGAAAAAAAACATGTGAAATAATAAGAGAATCACCATAGCTATTTACAACTGAATGTTGAACACATAGAGAACACTTGTTATTACATTAATTAGGTTTATCTCTAAAAACTACAATGCAATCATCAAAAAGTAAATAAGCAATTAATTCATTATGCCACCATCTTGGTTATTATTTCCATCAAACTAAGAATGTGTTTGGTTGTTTGGAAAAGGCATCTCTATTTAACTAATAATTTTGTAAAGAATTAGAGTATCTAAACCAATATTTCTCAAAATGGAGAAAAAGCCTATAAATAGGGCATGGGAGAGATCTCAGGAGAGGTTAGACAAACTTTACCTGCCTCTAAATTGATATAACCTACTCACATTTTTCCCTATTCTTTTACTTCTTACTTCCTGGTTTGTAAAATTCACTGTGATAACAAAATGGTCACATACATTTATTTATTACTATTTGTAATATATAGATAATGTAGAATTACTGGATTTGTGGTCACCCTTAGAAGTATTTGCTGAGAAATTATTTAGCAGCGAAAAATATAGTAAATAGCAAAGACATTAAAAAACCAAAAACCCATTGCCTTTGAGTCAATTCTGACTCACAGCGACTCTATAGGACAGAGTAGAATGGCCCCAGAGGGTTTCCAAGGAGCAGCTGGTGGATTCAAACTGCCTGTAGACCTTTTGGTTAGCAGCCGAGCTCTTAACCATTGTACCACCAGGGCTCCTAGCAAAGACACTACTAGTATTTATATAGCAAAAGTCAATGCTAAAGCACTGTGGATCTTTTTTATTTTAATATTGAATTTTGCTGAAATATTTAGATATTTTAACCTAGTGTTTGTCATTTTATTTTTCCTTCCATGAGAAAATTTAAATACAAGGGACTGTTGTTTCTTAAAGGGAAACAATAAATTTAGGCAGTGCTCAGACTTTATACAGCAAGGAAACAGACTTTTGACATATATGACTTCAGATATTCAGATATAGTAGATGTTTTATTTGTCCCAAATGTATCTGCAATGAAACAAAACAAAAATTGTCATTGATGGATTCTGTACAATATGTATTTTTAAATATAAAAAATATGAAAAAGAATTCTTAAGAGTACACAGTGCAAATTATAAAAATAAAAGGGACTGGTACTGCCAATACTTCCCAGAAGAAACAACAATGAAAACGAACAGATAAAAGATTGAAAGACCATAGTCTAGAGAGTATAAATGAATATGTCTTGGCCACAAAGCTATTCTGCAGCAAAGTTACATGTAAAACTTGAGTCTCTGGGCACACAGACGTGTCATCTATATTGTTATTGTTAGATGCTCTCAGGTCGGTTCCGATCATAGCCACCCTATGTACAGCAGAAGGAAACACTGCCCAGTCCTGCATCATCCTCACAATCATCGCTATATTTGAGCCTATTGTTGCAGCCACTGTGTCCATCCATCTGGTTGAGGGTCTTCCTCTTTTTCATTGACCCTCTACTTTACCAAGAATTATATCCTTCTCCAGGGATTGTTCCCTCCTGATAACATGTCCAAAGTATGTGAGATGAAGTCTTACCATCCTTCTTTCAAGAAAGGTTTGTTCATTCTTCTGGAAGTCCGCGGTATATGCAATATTCTTCTTCAGCACCACAACTTGAAGGCACCAATTCTTGTTTGGTCTTCCTTATTAATTGTCCAGCTTTCACATGCATATGAGGCAATTGAAAAAAAAACACAGCTTGGTTCAGGGGCACCTTAGTTATCAAAGTGACATCTTTGCTTTTCAACACTTTAACAAGGTCTTTTGCAGCAGATTTGCCCAATGTAATATGTCATTTGATTTCCTGACTGCTACTTCCATTGGGATTGATTGTGGATCCAAGAAAACTGAAATTCTTGACAACTTCAATATTTTCTTATTTTATCATGAAGTTGCTTATTGGTCTAGTTGTGAGGATTTTTGTTTTCCTTATGTTGAGGTGTAATCCATACTGAAGGCTGTAATCTTTGATCTTCATCAGTAAGTACTTCCAGTCCTCTTTGCTTTCATCAAGCAAGTTTGTGTCATCTACATATCACAGGTTGTTGATGAGGAGTCTTCCTCCAATCCTGATGCCATGTTCTTCATATAGTCCATCTTCTCGGATTATTTGCTCAGCATACTGACTGAGTATGACAAAAGGATACATCCCTGATGCACACCTTTCCTGATTTTGAACCATGCAGTATTACCTTGTTCTGTTCTAACGACTGCCTCTTGGTCTATGTACAGGTTCTGCATGAGCACAATTAAGTGTTCTGGAATTCCCATTCTTTACAATGTTATTCATAATACGTTATGATCCACACATTCAAATGTCTTTGCATAAGTCAATAAAACACAGGTAAATATCTTTCTAGTATTCTCTGCTTTCAGCGAACATCCATCTGACATCAGCAAAGATATCCCTCATTCCACGTCCTCTTCTGAATCCAGCTTGCATTTCTGGCAGTTCCCTGTTGATGTACTGCTGCAATCATTTTTTAATTATCTTTAGCAAAATTTTATTTGTGTGTGATATTATTACATTGTTCAATAATTTCTGCATTATGTTAGATCACCTTCCTTTGTAATGGTACAAATATGGATCTCTTCCAGTTGGTTGGCCAGGTAACTATCTTCCAAATTTCTTGGCATAAACTAGTGTGTGTTTCCTGAGTTGCATCCGTTTGTTGAAACATTTCAGTTGGTATGCTGTCAATTCCTGGAGTCTTGTTTTTGTTTTTTGCCACCGCCTTCAGTGAAGCTTGGAGTTCTTTCTTCAGACCACTGGTTCTTGATCATATGCTACCTCCTGAAACGGCTGAATGTCAACCAATTCTTTTTGGTACAGTAATTCTGTGTATTCCTTCCATCTTCTTTTGATGCTTCCTATATCGTTCGGTATTTTGCCATAAAAGCCTTCAGTATTACAACTTGAGGCTTGAATTTTTTCTTCAGTTCTTTCAGCTTGAGAAGTGCCAAGCATGTTCTTCCCTTTTGGTTTTCGAACTCCAAGTCTTTGTACATTTCATTATAATATTTTACTTTGTCATCACCAGCCGCCCTTTGAAAACTTTTGGTCAGCTCTTTAACTTTACCATTTCTTCCTTTCCCTTTAGCTACTCTATGTTCAAGAGCAAGTTTCAGAGTCTCTTCTGACAACCATTTTGGTCTTTTCTTTCCTTCCTGTCTTTTTACTGACCTTTTGCTTTCTTCCTTCATGATGTCTTTGATGTCCTCCCACAATTCATCTGGTCTTTGGTCTTTAGTGTTCAGTGTGTCAGATCTATTCTCGACATGGTCTCTAAATTCAGCCCGGATATACTCAAGGTCATATTTTGGCTTTCGCAGACTTGTTTTAATCTTCTTCAACTTCCGCTTGAACTTGCATATGAGCAATTGATGGTCTGTTTCGCAGTTAGCACCTGGTCTTGTTCTGACTGATGATATTGAGCTTCTTCATTGTCTCTTTCCACAAATGTAGTTGATTTGATTCCTCTGCATTCCACTCAGTGAAGTCCACATGTATAGTCACAATTTTTTGTTGAAAAAGGCATTTGCAATGAATAAATCATTGGTCCTGTGAAATTTCTGTCATGCGATCTTGATGTCATTTCTATCACCAAGGCCATATTTTCCTACTATGGATTCTTCTTGTTTCCAACTTTTGCATTCCATCACCAGTAATTATCAATGCAACCTTGATTTCATGTTTGATCAATTTAAGACTGCAGAAGTTGGTAAAAACCTTAAATTTCTTCATATTTGGCGTTAGTGGTTGTTGCATAAATTTGAATAATAGTCGTATTGATTGGTCTTCCTTGTAGGCATATGGATATTATCCTATCACTGACAGCGTTGTACTTTAGGATAGATCTTGAAATGTTCTTTTTGACCATGAATGCAACGTCATTCCTCTTCAATTTGTCATTCCTGACATAGGAAACCATATGATTTTCTGACTCAAAATGGCTACTACCAGTTCATTTCAGCTCATTAATGCCTAGGATATTCATGTTTATGCAATCCATTTCATTTTTGACAACTTTCAATTTTCCTAGATTCATACTTCATACATTCCACCTTCCAATTGCTAATGGATATTTGCAGCTGTTTCTTCTCATTTTGAGTTGTGTCACATCAGCAAATGAAGGTCCCTAAAGCGTGACTCCATCCACAACATTAAGGTGGACTCTAATTTGAGGAGAAAGCTCTTTCCCAGTCATATTTTGAATGCCTTCCAACCTGAGGGGCTTATATTCTGGCACTATATCAGACAAAGTTCTGCTGCTGTTTATAACGTTTTCACTGGCTAATTTTTTTTTTTTTTTGTAGAAGTAGAGTGCCAGGTCTTTCTTCCTAGTCTGTCTTAGCCTGGAACTTCTGCTAAAACTTGTCCACCATGGGGGATACTTCAGGTATTTGAAATACAAGTGGCATAGCTTCCAGCATCACAGCAACATGTAAGCCGCCACTTTACAACAAACTGACAGACAAGTGGTGGGTTATCTACATATATCATCATATATATTTTAAAACTCACTAAGTAAAATATAATCATTAGATATAGTATAGCATTATAGAGGTAAACAACACTAAGTGATTTGATTCCTTTTTACATAAAATAACACTAATGTGAAAAGTGGAAGCAGTACTACATTTAATTTATCGGATACTTGCTAGGTTATTATGATCTTTCAAGATACAGAAATTAAAATAATTTCATTGCAGGATCAGATAAATAACTACAACCTCCTCTCTTTTATTGAAATCATCTGAAACAAACTTAGACACATTTTTTTCACTGATGGCCTGAGACTTATTTTAAATAACTTCTCTCTTAGTCATCAACTAACATCACTTGTCACTAGAATTTTTTTCTTAGGCTCATTAGAATTTGGAAGACCCTGAAAAATGTGACTTTGTCTAATTTCTTTCATTAGTTTTTCTTTCTTCATAACTAGACAAATTTCACAATAGAAAAAAGTGTAAAAATAATGTTTTATATTATTAAAAATGTTGTACAAATAAACATTTCCTATACGAGTTATAACCCAAGATAATAAAATATTTGATGAGTGGTAATTTCTCTTTATAGAAATATTCCAACTAATAAATAAAGAAGAAATAATAGAATGAGAAAATCACCATCTCTAATCCCAACAAATTATTACACTTAAGCAGCAATCATTGTTCCTGATAACATGATTAAAAGAGACAACCAGACATTATGTGCCTCCTCATGGAAGGTCACAACTTCCCCTAAGTATTCCTGTTAAAATATTCAAGCCTAGATATGATCATTCAATTACATTGGAATTCCATTATCCAAGAAATGCAAGGAACAGAGAATATGTTAAATGCAACGCCATCAATGAAAGCAGTCAAATCTAAAATGTGGGAAATCTAATGACAAATGATGTTGACATCTGGCTTCTCTAGCTAAGAGCCCTATCAACCACTTGCCATGTGTACACTATTTCAGATTCTGATTTGAGCACAAGATACTTCATGATGTCAAGGAATTGGTGTTAATGTGTAGGTGGGAAATTATATGTTTTTTTAAATCATTACATTTTAGTTATACATAATGAAACATTTATGAAAAATTTCTGTTATCTGAAATTAGTTTCTAAATAACCTTGGGATGTGGGATGGTTATTACATTTTTTTCTCTGTTATTGTGTATGCTTGAAATTTTGTATAATAAAAAAAAATCTTAGAACTATTTTAAATAATCAATTAAAACTAGGCTTTTTCCCCTTTTTAATTATCATCATGTCCTGACACCACTTTTCCTAAAATATGACTAAATGTGGGCTTGTATATGAAACAGCAGTGTTGGCTACACATTATTATTTATAAAAAATGAAGTCAATTGTATCATGTGTGTAAATTACTTATGTTCAAGGCAAACAGGCACCAATGAAAAAAATTTTGTTCATGAAATTTTGTCCAAAAAATGAGATATTATAATTTCCACCTGATATAATCATTTTCCTTTCTAGAGAGATGAAACAGAAGTTTATATTAATCTCTAATTACTTTACTTCATGTGTACTTCAAAAATTAATATATATAATTATACCTTCTCCCTGGTTCCTTACTCTATAATTCATGAATTAATTGTATATATCAAAACAACTGTTATTTTCTTTAAGAATTTTTTTCTCTCTCTACTGTTTTTATGCTCCTAGCTTTGACAGTTTACATATAAAATATTTACACTGTCTTATTCTATATTTACTTCTTTTGTTGTCAAGAATCTCTTTAAACTTCAGGAGTAAATATCAATTTCTAAATTTCTTTTTCTTGTGCTGTATGTCATACTTCCCTGTAGGCTCATGATTTTGGCCCCAACAGATATTGGGAGAGGTCTTTAAGGTTTTGTCAAAAATAGGACTCAAACTCATGCCTCTAGAAGAGACTATAAAATAAATGCAAAGCCTTAGATGTCTCTGTCACCTATCATTATGAAAGCCTTGAGGCACTAAAAAAATAAAAAGTTCTCAATAAATAAAGTACATGGGCATCCTTTGAAGTCATATTTTATGTCTGTATTACTAAGCCAAGTAGCTGTTTTAGAAATATTCTGAATCTATAACTGGAACAAAATAGAGCATGGAAGAGTAGTCTCATTTCATATTATCCCCCAGACCTTATCTCAGTGGCTAATTATGGTGGACAAACTTAATACATATACATTAGAATGTGTTGTCGATTACGTGAACACTAGTAGATTTATGAAATATTTTGTAAAGAAATACTTAGAAAACTAACTACCAAAATACAAAATCAAGGAAGATGGTCCCAATTTCTATTTGCTAGATGTTATAATTATGTTGTCAGTTTTTTCCCTACTGAATTACTACCCTAATTAGAAATTGTGTACTCATTAATTTATTTTAAAGTATATTTTATTATTTCATTAATATAAATATATGCAAATTAAATGATACTTTTATGCCTATAATTAGTATTGGCAAAATAAGCAAGCAATTATATATGCTTGATTGAATGCTTTTTTTAAAAAAAAATATTTTTTCTTGTACTTTAGATGAAGGTTTACAGAGCAAATAGTTCCTAATTAAACAGTCAGTACACATATTGTTTTATGACCTTGGTTAATAACCCCACGACGTGTCAACACTCTCCCTTCTTGACCCTGGAGGACCTTTTTTTCTTGGTGAAAATATACATAGCCAAAGTTACACCACTGCAGAAGTTTCTACATGTACTATTCAGTGACATCAATTACATTCTTCCAGTTGTGCTGCTGTTTTCACTATCCTTTTCCAAATTATTCCATCACCATTATCTTCAACTCACTCCCCCAGGCTTCCCATCAAAGCTTTTGAGTTGCTGTTGTCAAACTAATATCACATAGACAATTCTTTTTTTTTTTTTTTTTTGTGCTTTAGATGGAGGTTTGCAGAACAAATAGTTTCTCATTAAACAGTACACATATTGCCCTAACACAATGGTTAACAACCCTAGGACTTGTCAACACTGTCCTTCTCAACCTTGGGTTCCCTATCACCACCTTTCCTGTCCCCTCCTGCCTTCTAGTCCTTGTCCATGGACTGCTGTGCCTCATTAGTCCTATTTTGTTTTATGAGGTTGTCCAATCCCTGGCTGAACGGAGAACTTTGCAAGTGACTTCACCACTGAGCTAAAAGGGTGTCCGGGAGCCATACTCTCAGGGTTTCTCCAGTCTGTCAGGCCAAAAAATCTGGTCCTTTTTGTGAATTAGAATTTTGTTCTACATACTTTTCCAGCTCTGTCCAGGACCTTCTATTGTGACCCCGGTCAGAGCAGTCAGTGGTGGTAGCTGGGTACCATCTAGCTATACTGGACTTAGTCTGGTAGAGGCCGTGGTAGCTGTGGTCCATTAGTCGTTTGGACTAATCTTTTCCTTGTATCTTGTTCTCTTCATTCTCCCTTGCTCCCGAAGGTGTGAGACCAGTGGAGTATCTTAGATGGCTGCTCACAGGCTTTTAAGACCCCAGACGCTACTCACCAAGGTGGAATATAGAACATTGTCTTTCTAAATTGTGTTATGCCAATTGAGCTAGATGTTCCCCCAGACCATGGTCCCCACAGCCCTCTGCCCAGCAATTCAGTCCCTCAGGGAGTTTGGAAGTGTCTTCAGAGCTTCCATGACCTTTCCTTGTACAAGTTGTGCTGGTATCCCCTGTATCGTGTACTGTCTCACCCTTCACCAAAGTTACCACTTATCTATTGTCTATTTAGTTTCCCCCCTACCCCCCATCCCTCGTAACCAACAAAGATTGTTTCTTTTTGTGTGTAAACTTTTACATGAGTTTTTACCGTAGAAGTCTCATACAATATTTGTCCTTTTGTGATTGATTTACTTCACTCAGCATAATGTCCTCCAGTTTCATCCATGTTATGAGATGCTTCACAGATTCATCATTGTTCTTTATTATTGCATAATACTCCACTGTGTATGTACCATAGTTTGTTTATCCATTCATCTGTTGATGGGCATCTAGGTTGTTTTCATCTTTTTGCTATTGTGAACAGTGCTGCAATGAATACGGGTGTGCATATGTCTATTCATGTGACGGCTCTTACTTCACTAGGATATATTCTTAGGAGTGTGATTGCATTTTGTAATGCTTTTTTTTTTTTTTTTTTTTTTTTTTTTTTTGTGGTGCAGACCTTTTCTTTGTTCCTCTTAATCTCCTGTGCTAGTTCCTTTTGTTTGTGGATTTTTCTTTCATTTCTTTTGGTTTTGTTTTTACTGAGACTATGTTTTTCTTCTTTATTTTGATGAGTAGGTTTGTTAACTTTCTTTGTGGTTACCTTGAAATTTACCCTTATCTTCCTAGATTGGAACCAGTCTATTATTACATGGTATGGCTTGACTTCCTCTCCATTAGAAGGTTCTATACCTACACTGTTTATTCCCTCTTTTATTATTCTGATGTTGTTGTCTTTTACAGATTAACCTCTCTGATTCCCTGTTGTAATTCTTTTGGTTTTGCATAGTCCTTAAGAGTTCATTTCCTAGGTTGGTATCTGGCTAGTACAATCCTGTGCCCTACACTCAGCCTGTGGTCTGATGTTGTTTCTTCTCAGATCAAAGGACTCCCTTTAATAAGTCTTGTAAGTTTGGTTTGGTTTTTACATAGTCCCTTAATTTCTGTTTATCTGGAAATGACCTAATTTCACCATCATATCTGAACCAGAGTTTTGCAGAATATATTATTCTTGGCTGGCAATTTTTTTTCTTTCAAAGTTATATATATGTTATCCCATTGCATTCCTTCCTGCATGGTTTCTGCTCAATAATCTGAGCTAAGTCTTATTGTTTCTCCTCTGTATGTGACTTTTTGTTTTTCTCAAGCTTCTCTCAGGAGTCTTGGTCTTTGGTTTTAGAAAGTGTGATTATGATATGCCTTGGTGATTTTCTTTTGGGGTCTATCCTATACGGGGTTCATTGAGCTTCTTGCATGGTCAGCTTTTCATCTTTCATGATATTTGGGAAGTTTTCTGTCAGCAATTCTTTAATGATCCTCTCCGTGTTTTCTGTCTTCTCCCCCTGCTCTGGAACTCCGATCACTCGAAGATTTTTGCTTTTGATTGTATCCCACATAATTTGCAGGGTTTCTTCATTTTTCTTTATTCTTTTTTCTGATTTTTCCTCAGAGTTGTATCCAAGTGTTTGTCTTCAATTTCGTTGATTATGTCTTCCGTCTTTTCAAACCTGCTCCTCAGCCCTTCTATGACACTGTCCATTTCTGAAATCTTGTTGTTTATCTTTTGAATCTCTAATTGATGTTTCTGTATGGTTTCTAGTTGTGAATTTATTTTAGCATTTTTTTCCTGTATTATTTTCTTTAATTCTTCCATTTTTTTGTCTGTATTTTCCATGAATTTGTCTATTTGTTTCTCTTTTTTGTCTGCTTTTTGCTCCAAGTCTTGGATAATTCTGAATATGAGAGATTTGAATTCCCTATCAGTTACGTCTAGTGACTTTTATTCTACTGGAGCGTCATCTGGTGTTTTATTTTGGATGCCTATTGGAACCATCCTGTCCTGTTTTTGTAAATGTTTTGATATTGTCTGCTGTCTTTGGGGCATTCGGTGTTATTTTCCTAGTTTATTGATTGTAGATTTGTTTGTTTCGTCCTGCTTTTTTGTTTTATTTGGTTATGTCTGAGAAGGCAGGCTTGCATTCTTTGTTGTTTGCTCATCTGTGGGCACAATTCTTTTCACCTCTTCTCCAATGGGCAGGGTCAATCAGGTATGGTACAGCAGGGCAGGTCCAGCTGAAGAGCAGTTGCTGAGATGGGTTGTTTGTGGCACGTACCAGGGCTAACACTGGGGACCAGGAATCAGTGCAGGGCAGGTTCCAGTAGGCCATATCTGTGCTGTTTGGGAGTGTGATGTTCAGCACATGGTGCAGGTAGGTAGGAAGGAGGGGGTAGATTGTGATGTGTGGACCTAAGATGCGTATGGGAAAGAGGAGAAAGAGGAGAGAGGCACAGGGGCCAAAAACATACACAGAAACAAAAAAGCGTGCTAAGGGAGCTTGCTATTGGAGTGGAGAGATGACTGATTGAGAAATGAGGAAAAACAAAAATAAAAAAAGAGTAAAAGAAAAAAGTGAATAAATCGAGAAACTGGAAATGAAGAAAGACAAAAAGGGAATAAGAGAAAGAAGGAAACAAAAAAAAAAATTAACAAAAAAAACAAAAAAGAAAACAAGAAAAGAGAAATGCTCCCAGGGATGTCCCTGTGCATCTGTGCAGAGTAAGGGAGTAGCTTCCAAGCTGCATGGTACTGCCCAGCTAGAATGGGCTCCCAGGCTGAGAAAAGAAAAAATAAAAGAAACAAACAAATCAAAACAGAAGAAATCAGAGCAAACAAACAAAAAAGCCCGGACGGTCCCACCAGCGTGGCGACATGGGCCAGGGAGCAGTTTCACAGTTGAGCGGTGTTTCGTAGCCTTTCAGGAAGAAGCAAAGATGACGCGCAGAGCCAGGTATTTGAGAGAAAGGAGGGGGAGGTGATGAGAGGTAAGGAAGAATCTAAAGAAGTGTAAAAAAGCAACACCAGTAGCCAACAAAAGCCACTCAGGGAGCAAGCCAGTGTGGGCGAGTGGAATCCAAGTGACCAGGGTGAAGCTGTTGCTTCCTGGCCAAGAGACTGCGGCTGCAGGAAGCAGAGGAGGCTAAGTGGGGGTGAAGAAGGGTGGGGGGTGGAAAAGCATATATTGCTGGTTACTTGTTGTTCTGTCTCCTGCTGGAAGCTCCGTGAAGCTGCTTTCTCATATCCCCTGTTCGCTGATCTCCGATAGGAGTCCAAGATGGTGGATACATGCTGCGGTAGCTGATAGGGGACCTCTGCATGTATCTCTCCTCGCACTCTGTTCTCGGTCAGTTTCTTAATCTATTTGGTGCTTGGCTGAGTTCTTTATCTCTTCATTTGATGCTTAGGTTTTCAGGATTGACTTGTGACTCTGTTTGACTTAGTTTTCTGATCTTTGCTGTGGAGGTATGGCATGGTGCTTCTGACTATAGCGCCATGTTGCCCGGAAGTCGGTTTGAACACTTTTAAAGCTACCAGAGTTCTCCAAATTTCATGTAGAACCAACAGTGAGATACTTTCTACCAATACCATTTCACATTGTAAGACAGAACGTGATATGTGAAAAATAATGACTTAAATATTCTTTCCCTGTATATATACATATATGTATATATACATATGTATGTATATGTGCATACGTATATATATGTATGTATATATATGGAACCCTGGTTGCACAATGGTTAAGCTATCAGCTACCAGCTGAAATGTTGGCAACAGAACCCACCCAGATGCTCCACAGGAGAAAGACCTGGCAGTCTCCTCCCGTAAAGATTACAGCCTAAAAAACTCTACTGGGCAGTTCTACTTTGTCACATGGGGTCACTGTGAATTGAAATCAACTCGATGGCACCTAACAACAACTGTATATATGGATATATGTATATATATATAAAATTCAATAACATAAAATCATTTTATATAATCCTATGCACGTATATTTAAAAGACTTTTCTCAAATTATATTGTATCATTGATGATTTGTTACTTTTTATTTTCATCTAGGAAGAATAGCTTCTGAACTGTGTATTAGTGCTGAGAATTGTTTTCCATTAGATCACCAAAGTATCAGCTATTAGACAATTTATTGACTAAAGACTGTTCTGCAATCATTATAATGGGTGACTGAGTTTTACTGATACAAAAGATGCGAAACCATTTTCACCTGGGGCTTACATGACACCAAGGGTTTACTGTCTACCTCAAGGAGAGTAGTGACGGGAGGTGGGACAAGAAGTAGAAACAAGGCCAAATAAAAATAGGTAAACAGGCTCCGTTGTCAGAAATAGTCATATGTTTTCGTAAGACAAGTCCTTAGTATTTGGGAGATGTAACTAAACAGAGATGTGGAACTCAAGACCATGTGGTGATTTGGCTGATTGCATTCAAGCAAATAGTCATGAAACAAACAAACTCAGTGTTCCCTAACTCCTAATTACGAGATAATTGTTAATTCTGGAAAAGCTGTGCCAATGGAAAATGTGTCTAGGAATAACTTAAAGGATTCTATCTGATCTGCTTCAGTGTGGTTTCAGGTAAATTGTTCAGTTCCCAGGGCATCCAAAATGCAGTCATTTTAGCGTAGCTGGCAAGGTCAAGCTCATCCACATAGGGCATATGGTAAACGACTGCTTAATTTTGCCATCCAGTGGCTCACCCCAAGCAGGACACTCAGCAAGGTAAAACATGGCCTCCAGAATGCTGTGCATCAACAATTGTGTTGAATGCCCCCTACCGCTGCTTTTCTGACATTCTCTTGACTTACACGTCAGATAGATTCACAATTCCATAAAACGGATTCATCCACATCAAAAAGGTCTCAGGCCCAGAATGCACCCAGTTAACATATATTCAGTATTTAAGACAAGCTAATTTAAAAAGCACTTAGATGTCTATTTATAGTACGACATTTAAAAAACAGAAACAGAATCATTTAGATATGTTATTCTTCATATAAGGAAATTTCCATTCCAGAAAAATGTTCTACCCTAAATTTTGTGGGGAGGTGATATTAGTAAACCTCACAGTTAAAAATAATTTTCAAGGTTTTCATATCTATTATTTTACAAAGAGACTCTATGTGGTCAGATACACAATTTGTTAATGTCAAACTATATATGTTGAAATCAAGGCATAAGGACAGTAAGAGATTTGTCCAATATTACCCAGATACTAAGAGAAGACTCTAGAAGGTTTCAAGTCTTCCAAATCCCACGACAGGTTCCTTTCCTCACACCATACTCCCTGACTTTCAGTAACTGTGTAGTGGCTTATTGTATCTATTGAGCAATAATCCCTCTAACCAGGAAAGGAAAAGTCTGTGTCATCAAGCTATTTTTCATAATTTTACAAGTCATTTTACATGTACACATTAATAAACATGTTGAGAAATCCCACCAGTTTACAGGAAAATGTATTTTAGAGAGAAAGGAAAATCAGTTCTCAGAGCTTTTAAATAGTCAGACTGTAACTAAATTTATTCAGCTTGTTTGCATTTGAATCTACTGTTAAGCCTAAAATCCCACATGGGATGATTTCAGACAATCTCAGAGTTTGAAGGTACCATGAAAGATTATCTGGTCTAACCTCTTTCCCAGGGTTCATTACCAAACACTGTGCACTCTAAATAGCGGGCTGAGACAGCTATTCGGCAACATAAACTGTAACTGTTCATTAATTTTAAAACTCTAAAGCATTACTTAAAAATTCAAATGAGCAAATTACAATTGAGCGTTCGTTCCAACTCCCTTTCTGAAAACTAGGTCTGAACATGCGTCATCTATGCCAGCTAAAAGCCAAGAAAAGACACCTATATTAAGGAAACGTGGAAGTTTTTCTAAAGTGCAATCAGTATTTAACTTCACTCAGTATTTAACTTCACTCAGATGTGGAAATCATTTTGAAGTTGCAATTCCGTTATATAAACCAGAAACAATATAAAATACGCCCATTGCTCCATTTAGGAAGTATAGTTTGCAGACAATTCCAGTCAAGAGAATCTCAGAGTCATTTACTGAACAAGGACTATAAATCCCAGGGATAATGTTACTCTGGGACAAAGAGTTTAATTAAGACATGGTCCCTGTCCTCAAAGATGTTATTATCTAACAAAGGAGTCAAATATGTAAAGAAGTAATGAAAATAGAACATAAGTGTAAAACTCGGAGTATGTTATTAGCAGTGAGAACAAATTTTAGAAAGATCAATTCACCACTTAAACAAAGGAGGTCTGTGGCAAGAAGTCTTTCCAGGCAGTGGCATTAGTGCAATGGCACAGAGAGGAGCATGGTTTTGGAAGGGGTACTCTTAGCTTGCTTTGCTATGAGCTGGAATAGAAAATGTATGTTCTGTAGATGGACTGTATGTACTCCTACTCATAATCTATGCGAAATGCTCCAAATTAAGTTCAACCCACTTTCCAGGAGGCCTCTTGGTGGATGGAGAAAGGAAGGGATGGGCATAAGATTCCATTTCCTAAGAGCTAAGAGACTAACGTGCTAGAGAACTCAGGTAACATATTTTACATGCTGTAGAACACTTAACATTTAAAGGAAGTGTTTATATGCAGGCATACACTTACAGCATACACTGAAGCTGCCAACACACCTTTGACTACTCCTTAAAACCTCATAAAAACCTTCTCTTCAAAGAGATTTATGAATAATGTGAACTAAATAATTCATGGGATTGCAGATGCTAGTCCGAATAGCCTCTTCTTTTTTCAAGGTTTCAGTTTGTAAAACTGTGATCAAAAGCCTTCATCAGTCATGATAGTTGCATTTGTCCTCACTCCAAACAAACGATATTTGCATGTGAATGTTTTTCATTGAAATGAGATATATAATATGCCAGCCAAGGCCCAACTAAAAGGCATTTTATGCCATTTAAATTCACTCAAATTAAAGGCTGAATGCAATCTTAAAGGTCTACTTTCAGAACAGTAATTTGACACATCATAAATAGGAACCATTTTTTGTTAGTGTAGGTTCAGCACTTGTCAGAAAATTGTACACAGCCGTATTAACAAAGGGCCGCCTCTAAGGGAGAAAGAAACTATAAGGAAAATCTTGTATGTAAAGCAACAAAATACACAAACAACGGGTGTAATATAGTGTCACTGGTTCAAAGTTGACATTTTTCACTGGCATTTACAGAAAAGGATGAATAATGTTCTAAACCTGCATGAATGCCAACAGATATGGTCAAAAAAATAACTTTTTGTTTAAAATTTAAACTAAAATTCATGTTTATGAAATAGGTGAATACCTTGATTGCCATTTAGTTTACAGCAAATGGCTTTAACTCATCAGCCTAATTAGTGGATTTGGACAGCAAGAATTAGAAACACTGGAGAAATTACAAAATCAATGTCTTAGTCATCTAGCGCTGCTGTAACAGAAACACCACAAGTGGATGGTTTTAACGAAGAGAAGTTTATTTCCTCACAGTCAGAGTAGGCTAAAAGTCCAAATTCAGGGTCTTAGCTCCAGGAGAAGGTTTTTTTCTCTCTGTAGGCCTTCTCATCAGTGTTCCCCCGGACTAGGAGCTTCTCGGCGCAGGGACCCCTGTCCAAAGGATGCGCTCTGCTCCGGGCGCTGCTTTCTTGATGGTATGAGGTCCCCCTGTCTCACTGCTCACTTCTGTCTTTTATATCTCAAGAGATTGACTCAGCACACAATCCAGTCTTGTAGATCAGGTCCTGCCTTACTAACACAACTGCGACCCATCCTTCCTCATTAACATCATAGAGGCAGGTTTACAACATACAGGAAAATCACACAATACCAGGAATCATGGCCTAGCCAAATTGATACACACATTTTTGGGGAGACATAATTCAAACCATGACACTCAAACACCAAAACTGAGTTTATAAAATCTCAAGTGCTTTAAAAGGTTACTATATACTTTTCCAGACCTGGGTGACGTAGGGACCTCAAATTTTAATATGATTATGAACAGATTTTATGACGAATTTTCTAGCTCTCATTAACTAAAATAAAACATCATTGGTATCCACATACTGAGATATTTTTACATAAAAATCAGTAGTTGTATTAGGCAAAAGCCTAGACTCCGAAGCCTACAGAGAGATACATAAAAATAAAAACAAAATGAAGCAAAACATGGAATTCACATAATCCAACCTGTCCCCACACATTCAACTTTTTTTGTTTTGTTTTGTTTTTTAATTCCCCAGTTTGTAACCTCTGTATATATTTTAGGCGGGTCCATTCAATTTTCCCCTGCACAAATCAAGTTCATTGTCACTCGAGTGTCCTCAATAAATCAAGAAAAACATTAGAAGAGTGTACTTTCATAATAAAATATCTTCATGTGGACTATGAAATATAACTTTATTTTTGTAGCTACACCTTTCCTACATCCTAAAAATATTTGAGATGCTTACAGTATAGGAAATATATGACACCACAGCTTTTGTACTTAAAAAGCTCTAGATATTAGACATTAGAACCCATATCCTGTTCTTATACTTAGGATCAACTGTCTGAAATTCCAAAGGCAGAAAAACTCCTAAAATTATCTCTTCCCCTTACTGGCAAGTGATAGGAAGCCTGAAGGTTTATGAAATTATTTTTCCAGCTTCTACCTTTAAAAAAGAGAAATACTTTGCCAAATATCCTTCATATTCATTAACGGGGGGGGGGGGGGGGGAGTCTTATGATACATTCTACACAGTGGGGAGTAATACCAAGCAACAGGAACATCTGGATTACTGATATTTTAAATCTAATTATTTTCAAGTACATGCTGTTAGATGAAAATAAGAATGAAGAAAACTTATTCTTCAAAAGGTAAATCATACTGATCATATATTTATTTTAAAAGATGCTGAACTAAAGGAACAGTATTTTTGCTTGATAAACATTGCAGAAAGTAAGAGGTTTGGGTGTCTCCAAGAGATAAATTTAAAGTGTTTTTTATATGACTACATAGCATTAAATTAATCTGTATAATCTCAAAATGTGCCTTTTTGTTTTCTGGGAATATTGAGTTTTCAATGCAGAAATTATTTTTAGGTCAAGAAAAAGCAATTAAGTAGGAAAGTTACTAAATAAAAAACCACAAATATTTAATAGGGATAGTGATTTTACCTTAATGGAAATGTCCTATTTATATCAACTGCCTTTTTTTCAATGCTTATTTTACACTAAAACTATACAATGATAAAGTTTTCCTAGGATTTTTGTATTTTGGGGACCCAAGAAAATAATGGGTCTATATAAGGAGATTTTATCAATCTGATAAACTCATACTAGAGACATCTATTCTAAATCCCAGCCACAGAGAAGTAGTAATTCCACAAATTGTTTGAAAATTTTATTATTTTATTTTGTCATTTTAGGGAAATATATTTGGTAAAGCTATATATATACGTATGTATATATAATTAAATATGAACATGAGTGTATACATGTACTTGTGTAACTACACATTCAGATAGATAGCATATTTATAGCTATGTCCTTCAAAATGAATCTCTGCCAGAACATAGGATATTACAATTATCTAAACCACTTCTTCTTTGCTCTGATTTAAAAATAATGTAATACATTTTAATAGGTTTCAAGTTTTCATCAAGAAAATAAAAGAGAAATAAGCAAGGCTCTTTTAATGATGACCTAAATTCTCTCCTCTCCCTATACCAACTTGTGAATTGCTTCTTCAGACGTTGAGAAATGTATATGTTCTTCATATTTCAGTAATAGATGTCGTCAATTCTGAAGCAGATGCATTCATATGTAAATAATCATCATAAACAAATCAATATAAGGAAAAATGTCTAATATGCTTGGGAAATTAGGACAATTCTGATGCAAAGGTAGTGACTTTATACAAAAACAAGCAGGAATGGCTTGTGGCAGAAAAACAGTATATCAGTGGGAACGTGAATGTTAACGAGCAGAAGACAAGGGATGAGGATATAACAACGTATATTGCAAGCAGACGCCGATGAGGGCAGGTGTGGAAAAATGATTATCGGCTTTAGAGCCCTAGAGCAACATGAATGAAATCACATCCTTGTGTTCTGGGAAATAAAACAGGCAACTGGGACAGAAACAAAGAGAGGCTTTAATTATCTAAAAGTAAATTGGCAACAACCCATGATAATACTGAAGTGGGGTTATTATAGAACACAATGAAGAGTTAATTCAGAAATTCGTTTGTTCAAAAACATCAACAGCTGGGTTTAATAATCGACACGATAAATAAAAAATGAATAAAACCTCGAGATGAAAGATTATTTGAGCACCTCTAATCATATTATTAGATTGGCAAAGAAAAATAAAGTGACAAAGGATCTGTAATTATTTGTGTATACACAGTTTGAAAAACATTTTTTAAGAGACAAACCTGAGGTCATACTCACAGTTACTTTATTCACGGACACTTTTTCTAGATTTTATGCTACAAGGAGCAAATTATATGGGTTCACTGTAAATAATCAAATATAAAATGTGAGGGGAAAATCCACATGTAACTGTACCATACATTTTTCAGAATTTAAATTAGTGTTTAATTAGCTTCTTTTTTTCTTAGCCCTTTTAAATGTGAAGTTCTAGGGGTCAGATACTGGCCTTCTCAGCCTGTTAAAAATCATATAATGAGCCAGGCTCACTAATGGCAGGAGGCTCTGGGGAACAAATTCTAGTTAAATGTCTCGACATGTGGAGTTTAAGAGAACATATAATGAAGGCCCTGAAAAGGTTATGATCAAGAGCTCATTTCTTGTGTTACATATTGAGGAATCTTCATGGAAACAATGGGAATATAGGAGTAAGCTGTTGCCAGAAGATTAACTTTCATCAAAATTGTCTACACAGTGTCTGTGTCATGTTCATGGAATACATCTAGTCACTCTAAGCATTCAACAGCAAGTTTAGAACACCAGCCCTCACCACTTACTGATATGAACTTGAAAAAATTATGTCATCTCTCTGTGCTGCAAATGCTTCACGTCTAACACACGCTGATAATATTAGTACCTAACTTATAACATCAACACCTATAGAAACAGCAGTCAAGAAATCAAATGACAAACTGCATTGGGCAAATCTGCTGCAAAAGACCTCTTTAAAGTCTTCAAAAGCAAAGGTGTCACTTTAAAGACTAAGGTGTGCCTCACCCAAGCCATGGTGTTTTCAATCGTTTCATATGCAAGCAAAAGCTGGGCAATGAATAAAGAAAACCGAAGACGAAATGACGCCTTTGAGTTATGGTGTTGGTGAAGAATGTTGAATATACCATGGACTGCCAAAAAATTTAACAGATCTGTCTTGGAAGAAATACAGACAGAATGCTCCTGAGAAGCAAGGATGGCAAGACTTCATCTCACATACTTTGGACATGTTATCAGGAGGAACTAATCCCTGGAGAAGGACATCATGCTTTGTAAGAAGAGGGGCACTGAAAAAGAGGAAGACCTTCAACAAGACGGACTGACACAGTGGCTGCAACAATGTCCTCAAACATAACAATGATCATGAGGATGGTGCAGGACCAGGCAGTGTTTCGTTCCGTTGTACATAGGGGTCACTTTGAGTTGGAATCCACTCAATGGCACCTAACGACAACAACTCATAAAATTAGGATAAAATGATAGAATACACAAATATATAGATATATATGTATTTATCATTCAGAACAGATTCTGACACAGAAACAGACATTTTTGTATGTGTGTGTGCCATTTATCACCTTGTATAGAAAATACCTGTTTTTTGTTTTTTTGTTTTTTTTGCTGTCTCCTCATTGTGAGCTTAATTCTCTCTGTTCACTATTGGGGACCTATTGCCTCAAGATATAGTAACATTCAGGAAGATCTCTGAATAATTAAGTCAGTAAATATAGAGCATCTGCTATGTATCAAGTATAGCACTTAAAAGAAAAGATGAAAAGAACAATATATTTGCCAATTTTTTTACTACACAATGATGTTGTTATTTTGTATATCCCTTGCCCTTTGTATTTGATTAGAGAACATTAAAAAAGAAATTTAGTAAACCAAAGTGCTCTAAACTAAATTATATAAATATTAAGGAAATATTTTTCAATTTTTCTAATACTATTATTTTGTTTGGCAAGGAAAAAAAAATCTCCAAGTATAAAATAGGTAAGACACCACTGAGATCATCTTTAATTTTACTTTTAAAGTAGCTTAAAAGGAAACCAAACAACAAAAAAAATCCCACTGCCATCAAGTCAATTCTGACTCATAGCCACCCTATACGACAGAGTAGAACTGCCCCATAGAGTTTCCAAGGAGCAACTGGGGATTCAAACTACCAACCTTTGTGTTAGCAGCTGAGCTCTTAACCGGGGCCACCAGGGCTCCAAGAAAAGGAAATAGAGAAGTATAAATATATTACATAATTGTCACATGAATAGACTCTGTGTTAGATATACTTAGAGTTGTTAGCCCTGTGGCGAAGTGAAATGTGCAATGGAATCCTCTGACCTCATTAAAGAATATGAATATCAGCAAGCAAATAAGGGAAAAGAGTGGGAAAAGTGAAAGAGTCTTGCATTTTCAATGTTTAGAATGCCATTTCTGTATATCCTCTGAATGACATTTAGTTATTTGGAGTTTGAAGAAAGTCCCCAGGAATAGTTTTTTTCCTCCTGACTTTTCATTGACCTGAATGAAAACTGCATCACATTATTGGCATCAGGCAAAGAGGTGTAAGACCAATGCTAGTAAATAAAGCCCCTATAGAACAAAATTTGAATTGTACAAAATTTGAATTGGATGTATCAATATCAACACATAGTATGTTTTGTCTTTATGTGTGTGTGTGTGCACATGCATGTGTGTGTGTACATGTGGGTAAGTGTGTGTGTGTGTGTGTGTGTGGTGTGTATTTCATTTGAGAAGGTTGGAACCAATCACAGATCTGGTAACAATGAGCTCTGCTAGTTCCAAGTTTGATGTCTCTAAATACATTTCCATTAAAAACAAAGAAAACTACTTGGATAGTAGCTTTTTATGGGCAAAGAAAAAAAAAAATACAGCCCAGAACTCATTTTATGTCAAAAGAACTAAAGATACACTCGCTGATCAAATATGGGACCACTTGAGTAATTATTCCAATGGATTAAAGCACATCAAACATGCTTTAATTCACGAGTACATACTGATACTCGAAACAAAGAAGCAAACACATAAACAAAACGTCTTTGTTTACTTTTGAAAGATGCCAGAAAACTAACTATTTTGAGAACTGTTAAAAAAAGAAGGAATCAAGCAATTATCCTACTTTTTCTATATGAGCTGTTCCTCAGGGATACAAATCACTGAACAAATTCTAGCAGTATTTAAGCTAATAAACAATGAGGAAATAACACAATTAGACTACATTTTGCAATGCCTAATGGGATTTGCTTCAAAAACAAAAACAGAAAAGATCTAGATGTTGGAGTGATGAAATATAGTTGACCATGAGTTGATAATTGTTACAGCCAGGTCATGGAAACCTGGGGATTTGTGTTTCACATTTTCATAATAGTTTTATAAGCCTCCTATGACCCCGTTGCTGTTGCGTCAATACCGACTCATAGCGACCCTATAGGACAGAGTAGAAGTGCCACATAGGGTTTCCAAGAAGCAGCTGGTAGATTCAAACTGCCGACCTGTTGGTAAGCAGCCAAACGCTCCTAGTAGAAGATAAAAGGAGCTCTGGCGGCACAATAGCTTAAGTGCTTCGTTTCTATCTGAAAGGTCCGTGGTTCAAACCACTCAGTGGCTCCATGGGAGGAAGAAGTGGTTACCTGCTCCTGTAAAGATTACAACCTAGAAAACCCTATGGGGCAGTTCTACTCTGTCACAGGGGTTTGTTATGAGTCAAAATCGACTTGATGGCACCCAACAACAACAACAGTAGTGGATTAGATAGAGAGGAAGAGAGTGAGAATGAAAGCAAGGGGCTGAGAAAGAACAGCCAAATAGAAGGAGCCAGCTATAAAATGTATGAGAAAGGAAAAGAAGGAATGGTCCGGAGAGTAAATTGCCTGTCTTCCTGTCCACAACCCAGAGTTTCTAGCTATTTGGGGGTGGAGTCCTATGGAGATGAGTGAACAACAAAGACAGAATAAAGTAAGAAATGCCTGTGAGCAGGAGAGGAATTTCAAGAAGAATAAAGTCACATTTGCTAAAGAGGGCAGAGAGTAAGAAGTTAGGACAACTCAGTGCTATCAAGAGCATAAGGTCCATCTCAACTTAGGTCAGGATTTCTTTGTCAGGAGCAACTATGCCAAATGAGAGCTGGAGATGTTCAACATACACATGGACGGAGATATGTATCTGGTGTTATACAACAGACCAATTTACCAACTATATGAGGGTGGAGAAGTGGCAATGGATGTAAACAGAGTGAATATATGAAAATAAAGGACTAATAGAAGCATTACATGAGTCCTGGAAGAATTTATCAGTTTAGGGTCTGATCTGCAGGGACTTCTAGGAAAAAAGACTGAAACAATTAGACGGATATGTGGAGTGTATAAGATGACAGCATAAAATGGAATGTGATGCGTGTATGAATATGGTGGTTTTAAAATATGCTCACAAATTCTTTGACATTCCTCCCGTTGAGAGGTGGGTCTACTCTCCCTCTCTTTGAAACTTGGAAGGATGTGACTACTACTTCATCCAATAGAACACCACCAAAGAGATGTCATATGTCTTCTGAGGCTGGGAAAGCCATGCGACTTCCATCTTCCTTACTAGAAAACTTGTTCTTGGAACCGCAGATCATCATGTAAGAAGTCTGATAAACCCGAGGCCCTCATGCTACAGAGGCCACAAGGCACCAGACGTGAGTGTCAGTAAAACTTTCTTGGATTCTACAGACTAGCTCTTCCACTATCTGAATACCAGTGGGTGACAGACATTGATGTCAAAAGAAGCAGAAGAATTGCCCAGCATGACCTGCTGAAATTCATGATCCTCAAAATTATGAGACAAAATAAAATGACTATTGTTTCAAGCCACAGAGTTTTGTGGTAGATAATTAAGCTAGGCAAGATCACGGGGTCTGACCAGTGAGAATGATGAGTCAAATCTGTCTTAAGTTGCTCTCATTTTAGGTTAATTTTGAATGAGCAAATAAATAATGCGAAGATACAAATGACTGGGGGATACAGCTTTACAGCGCCTCCTGAATTTCTCAGCAAAGTACACATTGAGTTGAGTGATTATTGCAGGGTAGAGGAGCAAATAAATCAGTTTCCCTACTTCTTCCCTTAAATACAAGTTTAATATTTAAGCTATGCAAAATTACACATACATACACACACATGCATCAGTTATAAAGCATAATTTAATGAACAAAGGTACTATACCAGAAATCCAAGAAATAGAACACTACCAATAATTTGCATCTAACCCACCTCTCACCTACTCTACATTCTATTTAGAATTCTATATTCTATTCTATATTCCAGTCTTTTACACCATTAGGAAAAAGGGAAGGCTATGTTACTATCTGCTTACTACCATGTAGACAGTTGCTACATTACAGCAACAACTGTATAGTTTCTAATCTCCACTAAAGAAATACAACAAAAAAAAAATTATCTTTACCTTAGTTATTGTTTCTGTGTAATATTTTATAAATATTAAGACAAGACATTTGTTTTACTGTTACTAAGGTCTGTAACATACATGCAAGTAAAATAGGGGAATAAATTGAAGTTGGGATATTTCAATTGTATTATACTTCTACCTCAACTAGAGAAACTGGAATTTTTCAGGATTTCCACCTGCATAGTCATTGAGAGGCTGTCTAGCTGCATGTTTTTACACATCTGTCCATAAAATCACATATACAAATGCAATATCTAGTATTGGGGAGCATTATGTGGATTCATGACATTCCCTGGAGGATTATAAATCCAGAAAACTATCAATGAATTACAAGCAGAAAAATATATCACTTTCATCTATGACAGATACAATCTGGCTGCAATATTGTTCATATTATGCGCAAAGTAGCTAAATGGAGCTGCTTTATACCTGCAATCAGAAATTTAAACAATAGTGTTTGTGGTAATAAATAGAGCTCTATCAAGTTTAGTTAGAGTTTCAAATATCCAACTTGTAACATAGGCACACAGACCTAAATAATACTGTTCTGTTTATGAAAACATTTTACAGAGATAAAACTACAACACAAAGACCATTTCTTTAAATTTTAAGATGAGGTGAAACATTTTTCAGCATATAGTCTAGATTTTATAGCTATCACCTGATACATATGTGAAACTATAGCTCAATTCAGACATGATCATTCACCAAATATCAAAATCTTTATTAAATAACAACAGGTAGATTTTTAGGTAGAGAGTAAGCTTTGAATAAAACTAAAGGCAACTCATATATATATATGTATATACATACATATATATAAAAATAGTTGCCCTTCAGTTAATTATGACTCATGTCAACCCCATGTTTGTCAGAGTAGAACTGTGATTCATATGGTTTTCAATGGCTGATTTTTCATAAGTAGATTGCCAGACCTTTCTTCTGAGGTACCTCTGGGTGGACTCAAACCGCCAACCTTTCAGTTTGCAGCCAAGCACATTAACCATTTGCACCACCCAAAAGTTGAATACATTTTTTTAGCTTTTAATAAACATCAAGAATAAAAAGAATGTATTGACTAATAAAAATATGTTGTATATATATTAACTTCTAGGAATTTTAATTACTAAATAGACAGTAAACTGCATTTAATAAGTTGTTATAAAACATATATAACAATTAGCCTTTGTTACGGATTGAATTTTGTCCCCCCAAAATATCTGTCAACTTGGCTAGGCCATGATTCCCAGTATTGTGTGATTGTCTACCACTTCGTCATCTGATGTGATTATCTTATGTGTTGTAAATGCTACCTCTGGCCTCATATGCATGCCTCATATGCATGCGAAAGCTGGGCAGTGAATAAGGAAGAGAAAAGAAGAATTTATGCTTTTGAATTGTGGTGTTGGTAAAGAATATTGAATATAGCATGGACTGCCAAAAGAATGAACAAATCTGTCTTGAAAGAAGTACAACCAGATTGCTCCTTAGAAGCAAAGATGGCTAGACTACATCTCACATAGTTTGGACATGTTATCAGGAGAGATCAGTTCCTATAGATGGACATCATACTTGGCAAAGTAGAAGGTCAGGGAAAAAGAGGGAGACCTTAGATGAGATGGACTGACACAGAGGCTGCAACAATGTGCTTAAGCATAACAATGATTGTGAGAATGGCACAGGATCCGGCAGTGTTTTGTTCTGTTGTATATAGGGTTGCTATGAGTGGGAACTGACTCAATGGCACCTAACAACAAGAACAACGTTATTGAGACAGGATTAGAAGCAGTTATGTTAATGACTCAATCTACAAGATTAGGTTGTGTCTTAAGCCAATCTCTGCTGAGATATAAAAGAGAGAAGTAAACAGAGAGACAGGGGGACCTCATACCACCAAGAAACAAGAGCGAGGATAATAGCGCATCCTTTGGACTTGAGGTCCCTGTGCCGAGAAGCTCCTTGACTAGGGAAGACTGATGACAAGGACCTGCCCCAGAGCTGACAGAGAGAAGCCCTTCTCCTGGAGCTGGCACCCTGAATTTGGATTTCTAGCCTCCTAGACTGTGAGAGAATAAATTTCTTTTTGTTAAAGCCATCCACTTATCGTATTTCTGTTACAGCAGTACTAGATGACTAAGACAGCCTTATTTTTCCATATTAATGTACACTTCAATTATTTTATGTGCAGTGCTAGTCTTTAAAATACAAATCATTTTATAACTTAAGGTCAATTTACCAAACATACATAATCCATTTCCTGCATTTCCACAGAAAAAAGGAAGACCCTGTAATTTAACTTCTTCAAGAGACCATACTTTGTAATGTAGTGTAGTATGTAATGCTTATAAGAGAGTTATAAACCAGAAAGGATAGGATTAAAAGTGAAGAGCAATTTATTTGTACTGTGATGGAGGGGAATGCCTTAAGAAGGACAGTGGTATGTGAGTTCAAATTTGAAATATAAATAGTATCTAAATTAGAAGAAATGGGATGGGAGCACTTTGCTCAAGCAAATACAGAGAAATATCTGAATGTGGAGTGTTACACCCTTCTGGGCAAACCACTGAGGTCTTAATTAGGTCCTAATTCTCTCCATAACTAATTTCTCAGACCCAACTCTGAGAAAGTCTTCTTTCTCCCAGAATCAAAAACTCATTGCCTTCCAGTCAAGTCCAACTCATAGGGACCCTAAAGGACTGCCCCATAGGGTTTCCAAGTTTGTAGTCTTTAGGGGAGGAGACTGCTACATCTTTCTCCCTCGGAGCAGCTGGTGGGCTCGAATTGCCTTCCTATCGGTTAGCAGCCGAGTGCTTTAACCACTTTGCCACCAGGGCTTCTTTTTTCTCATGGTAGAAATCATAAATCCACTCATTTATAATCAACTGTCTATTGTATTTCCCTTTGTATCATTATTCAGTGACCCTCAACATGGAACCTCAAAGTCATCGTTGGCTTCTCTTTTGCCCCACATCTAATCATCAGTCAAATGCTGTACTTTTTGATTATTCATTATTGTAGACTGCTCTGTTTCTCCATTCCTATGTTCCCCATTCTACCAAGCTTCTCACTATTTCTCACTTTGTACCTGTGTTTTCTATGAGTGTCTTCTGGGGAGGAGGAGCATGCCTTATTCATCTCCATGTTCTCCACAGGCTCTGCCATTAAGCACAGTGTGATCTTACTAGCTCTTCCTACACATTTATAATTGCCTCATAAAAGATCTACTTATTTCCAGTCTCTTCGTTAGCAGACATAAGCTAAAGAATAGCTTTAAACATGCCAAGAACCAACAATTTATTCTTATTTGCAATCTAAAATCCAAATTATTTCCCTATGTAGCCTCAATCTGTCTTCCCATACCTATTTAATCCATCCCTCAACAACCCCTCTGACAGCCAATAATACCCAGAACTCCTTTTTATTTGTCCTCTATGATGCCTCTGTACCAACACATACACATTTTATATTAAAATGTATATATAAATATATATATACACACATACATACACAAAACCAAAACCAAAACCAAACCAGTCGCTGTTGAGTCAATTCCGACTCATAGCAACCCTATAAGACAGAGTAGAATTGACCCATAGAGTTTCCAAGGAGAGCCTGGTGGATTTGAACTGCTGACCTTTTGGTTAGCAGCTGAACTCTTTAACCATTACACAACCAGGGTTTCCATATGTATACATATGTGTATATATATACATATACACACACACACACACACACACACACACACACACACAGTCATGTGTCTCTTAAGATCCACAATATGTTCTGTAAAACAGGACGTTATGTGATTTGGACAATGTGCAAACATCATATTATAAACAGACCCAAGTTACAAACATCCAATTTACAGATAATTCCATACTTAAGAACAGAATGCCTATAAAGCCTATTATATAAAAAATTAGAGTTAAATACCCCTGGCAGCACAATTGCTTTGTATACAAAAGACATGAGATACACTTGTTGCATGTGGGAAGCTGTTGTGTTCACTGTGTCTGGTTATGTCCTATACATCCCGTTCTCTAATCGGGATTTCTGAACTGTATCAAAATCTTATGGGACCACCCACTGACATATATGCTATATGTGGTCAGACATTGCCTGGATATATATATATATATATATATATATATATATATATATATGCATTCTATATTGCTTATATATGCTTACTGAAATATAATGACTATATATCTATATATAATATCTAAACTATAATTTAAGTTTCATTTTTCTTAGATTGGTGTCCAATTTTTCATTATTTTTTCAATATTTTTGAAAATAGTTTTATTGAAATATAAATAGCATACAACAAACTGCACATATTTAAAATGTACAATTTGATCCCTCCCTCTAGTTTCTCCTTACCCTTACTCCTATGCCCAGGCAAAACCAATCTATAGATTAGTCTTAATTTTCTAAAATTGTATAAAATAAAATCATACAATATATACTCTCTGTGTCTGGCTTCTTTGATTCAACTTAATAATTGAGATTCATCCATGTTTTTGCATGCATTGATAGTTCATTACTTTTTTATTGCTGCAGAGTATTTCACCACATGCCTATACCATAGGTTGTTTATCCATTCACCTGTTAATGGACATCTGGGTTGTTTTCTGCGTCTGGTTATTAAAAGTAAAGTTGCTGTAAGCATTCACATGCTAGTCTTTGTATGAACATGTGCTTTTGTTTCTCTCGAGTAAATTCCTAGGGGTGAAATAACTAGGTCATATGTTAGAGGTATGTTTAATAGTAAAAAACTGCAAAACTGATTTTCAAAATGGTTATAAAATTTTTCATTCCCAGCAGGAGTTTATGAAAGTTCTAGTTCCTCAACAACCTCAACAACACTTGGTATGATCAGTCGCTTTCATTTAAGAGAGTCTAGCAGGAGAAAGATTTAGCAATCTGCTTCTGTAACGATTACGGCCTTGGAAACCTCACTCTGGCAGTAGGATCACTAGGAGCTGGAAAAGACTCAATGACACAGCAACAACAACAGCTATCTAATGATATTTCATTGTGGCTTTAATTTGCATTTTCCTAATGACTAATGATGTAAAGCATTTATTTATTCATGTTTTTTGCTATCCTTACATCATCTTTGGTGAAGTATTTATTAGAATCTTTTACATATTTTTAAGATAAGATGTTCGTCTTACTATTGAATTGTGAGTGCCTTTTATGTATTCTAGGTAAAAGTCCTTGAATATGTTGTTGCTAGTTGCTGTCGAGTCTGCTATGACTCATGGTAACGTAATGTACAACAGAACAAAATGTTGCCAGGCCCTGCACAATCTTCATGATCCTTGATATGTCAGAGTCCATTATTGTGGTTATTGTGTCAGTTCATCTCATTGATTTCCGAAACAGTAAACTATGAAATTTTCCCAATTGTTAAATGTTTACCTCTTTTAAAAATCTCCTTTCCTTTTCATTCTTTTGCATTTCCACACAGAAACTCTTTAATCTTTTCATTTTCACTGGGTCTCAAACCTTGGTGCCCACATGAAGCATGGGAGGATCTTTTTAAAATACAGATTCTGATTCAGCAGATGGGGTAGGACTTGAGATTCTGCATTTCTAACAAGATCCCAGATGTTGCTAACGCCGCTGGTTTGGGTCCACTTTGATTAGCAAAGCTTTAGACCATGCAAGTATACATAAGCCCAGAATATACTGTCCAAATGTTTTTGGCCCACTTCATGGCCTATCTGTGTCTTTCCTCTTGAGGGTTCCAGTATGCCCACTGCTAAACCAATAGGCTTCTATCTTTAGGGATGTAGATGCCCTATGACATATGATCTGGCATGTCCACACTTGCAAACAAAGACTCCTTTTGCATAATAACATGGAATCTAGGGTGGAAAGGGGAGTGATAGGGACCAAGTGCCAGCTCTATCTGTATCACCTTGTTAAGTGAGAAATTAAAAGGAATTTAAGAATTCTAAACTTAAACCAGCCCCTTCCAGGCCATTACCCAGTTAACCCATTGCCATTGAGTTGATTCTAACTCATGGTGACCCCATGCATGTGAAAACAGAACTGTGTTCCATAGGGTTTCCAATGGCTGATTTTTTGGGAAGTAGATCACCAGGCCTTTCTTCCGAGGCACTTGGGGGGATGCAAATCTCCAACTACTTTTCAGTTAGCAGTTGAGTGCATTAACTGTTTGCACCATCTAGGATTTCCCCCAGGTCATTAAGGAGACGTATTTGTCAAGTTAGGAGACTAGAACATATTTTAATTAACAGTTTATAAGCATGATTTATAACTTTTAAATATTACACCATATGGTATGTGGATTTCCATTAGTTTTCCTGTTTCAAACCTTACAGATGTTAGGCCTGGTCTGCCAATGGCAGTGATCACATTACATCATGTTGTTTGAAGGAATCCAGAAGAAGGGACTCCTAGGAGGTACCGAGGAAGGTAGCTCTCGGCTTTAGCACACAGACAAACAAGCACACAGAGAGGCAGGTGGATCTACACCTACAGATAGTTTCTCATACTGAATTACTTATTTAAAAGATGTATACTCTAAGAGTCATATTATAGGAATAGGAGGAAAAAAAAAAGACAAATTAGGATATCTAGATTCTAACTTTTACATTGTTTTTTACGTACCTGAGGGTAGCAAGAACCAGGCTGCAGGTATAAAAACGACAATTTCTCTACTGGCACCAGGGTTGGTTCATTATTACCCTGGCTAATTTAACCATTTTGCCATGTTAAATGTTGCTATAATTATTCAGTAAAAAGAATTCAACCTTAAATGTTACAAAGGAAAAATCAGTCATACTTTGGAGTACAAACTTTGGCCTTATATTTTGCTTTTCATGTAATTGTGAAAATATACTATAATATTAAAATAATTCGTGAGAATAAGTAGAGCAGAATCAGTATTTTGTTTAAAGTTATTAGATTTCTACTAAGGGTTCTATTCATCAAAAAAGATTCACACGGTTCTATTGCATTTGTTCTGCTTTTAACATTTTAAGTCAGGGAAAGCATCATATATGGAAAATCAGACAACCATAAAGAACAATATTATGTTAGGGTAATTTTGAATAAACACTTTAAGTAACTTTGAGGCTTTTAGGTGGGATAGTGACCTGTTGAATCTATTTTGTTCCTCCTCCCTGCTACCATTGTATCCCCTGAAAACATAGAAAAGGTAAGGGATTTAGGATGTAGCTCCTCCTAACATTCATTTCTGTGATCACATGCACTTACTATTTAAGTGGCATTAACAGTAAAAATATTTTTATTCCGTTCATATTATTTCACCCACACTGCAAAAGTACACTGAAATAATAAACCTTGTAGCTTTTTTAAAATAACTTCTTCAGTTAATCACAAAAAGGGGAAAGTATTGACACATATTCTATGAGACATGAGAGTAATTTTAACACTGGGCATGTTATTCACACCCAACAAACTCTTCTAGACTCCAAAAATGCATTTATTTCCTTATAATTCTACCTTGATTGTGGAAATCAAGAATAAATAATAAAACAGCACAAGAGTCATTATATAGTTCTCTTGAAACAATATAAAAGAAACACATGCAAAACTACATTTAATAAAGTGGAATTCAGGACCCTCTTTGTAGTAAATACAGGTTGTTTATTTGGATTTTATTTTTAAAATGAAGCTTTGGGTCAATTTCATTTTAGAAATTATTAGAAAATGTTATTATATTTAAAAAAAAGAAAATTTAGTGTTCTTACAATTTTTACTCTATAATAATCATTTTTAACTGCCTTAAATTCTTTACTCACATATATGTGCTATGTGATGTCACCTGAAAATATGTAAATCAAATATTCTTCTAGCCTCTACACACCGCTCTGCTGAAACTAGCTCTCTTTAATGCTCAACAGATCATGTGAGGAAATATGGAAACTTCCTATTAAAGAATTAGATCACATTGTGAAAATGTGGGGAGATAACCTAATAGAGTACTGGAAAGGACTAGCCTCCCCTCTCTCTCTTTAGAAATGGGTCGCTATGAGTCGGAATCAACTTGATGGTAATGGGCAATGGGTTTAAAGAATATATAGACGGGAAAGATTTTTTAAAGAATTACTTCCCTCTTTTGGTCAGTCAGTCAAGACTGATCAAATTAGTGATTTATTCCCAAACTCTTTCCCACAAATATTTCACCAGTGTGTTATTCTGGGCGTTTCAGTGTTCACTCACTTCTGTAATGGCAAGGCAGGTGCTCAGGCAGACTATGACTTTTAGCTGTATCATTTAATTTTTCAGCTGAGCTGTAGGTAATAAATCTGTTGTCAGCCCGTCTATTTGTGTCACTGTGAGACACATGAGGAATGAAACTGTGAGAAAAGCAAACCAAAGCGTATTCTTTCTTTCATGGCTACAAGAAACAGATCAACAGCTAAATAAAAATGCCTGTCTCATACATATTGCAAAATGCATGTTGAGTCCTTTAGTATATTTTTCATACCTCCAAAGCAAGCTAGCTATATAAAATATATCATTTATTTACATAAACCCTTTGCTATATTTTTCACAGCATGAAATTACCCACTATATAATGAGCCAAACTGCTCATTGTAATTTTGAGTTCTACAGGCAAAAGTGTGATTTTGTTGTTGTTGTTGTTTTGTTTTTCTGTGATAACAAGAAGCTATATGTGTTCGCAGAGTGGGAAAAATAGTGGAAAAACTTTGAGATAGTTATCATAAGAATTTGAGAAATTATTTTATTCCATTGGTGTCAGTTTCATCACCTGCAAAATGAAGCAGACAGTTTCAAGTGATTTCTAAGGTCACTTTCAGCTCTTCCTTCTCTAACATACTTTGCCACTCTAATATCACAAATCTACAAACTACCTCTAATTCACATATATATGACTTAAGGATGATTATCATCCCGAGAAAATTGCATATTTAAGGCATATCCCTCACTCTGCCCTGCAATTCACTATGTTCATTACATTTCGTTATAGGTGGGAAATTCTTCCACCTCACCTGCAGCACTTAGCTTGAAGATTAAGTGGGAAGTGCTTTCCAAAATATACTTGCACAAACTGATATTCTTCTCCTTATCTCTCTATATTAATTTAATGTGCGGTGTAATCAGCGTGCCTAATGAACTGGAAATCTCACACCTGCCTCTGCACCCTATATGGTAACGTCAACTCATGATGCGTCTTCTCTCCCATGCATTTTGTTATCAATGTCAATTATTTATTAATAGTGGCCAGTCATGAAAATCACTGCCTATATTTAGGCCTCAATATGACAAAGTCTATTCTTGTACACAGTGGTAGAATTTTTCATGACATGCTGAGCATTTATTTACAGGGGCTGTCCAGCATCTAAAAGAGCTCTGTTAACACAAACAAGACTTCAGGTTCTTCTCATTTACTGTCTGATGAAAATCGAATAACAGTATGCATGCCAATGAAGGACCATGAATTTTTCATATATTTTGTTCCTTTTCACTCCTCCAAACACCAATATTCTCTGAAGTGATTACATAGCTCTCTATCAGGAACTTCATCCTCTGGGTGGCAAGAGGCCAAAGGAACGTGAGCTTGAACTGACCTTTTGATAACTTTGTACCGTTTTTGCAGTCTTATAAGAAGAATATCAGGCTAACTCCAGAAAGCAAGCAATTCATGAATCAAGAGGACAGGGAAAGAGCAAAGTGCTAATTAGAGAGATATTTTTGAATTCTCCTAAATTTAAATATTGCCTAAAGTGTAGTTCTACTAAAATAATACAAAAAAGGCTATATATACACACAATCTGCCAACTTATACTGCAGAGTGTATGACATGATTAGGTTTTTAATAGTCATTTATTCATCCTGTCATTCAATAACCATTTATGGATCACATGGAACACCCACTATGTGCTAAGCACACAAAGAAACACCGAGGAAAAGAAACAGACAAAATATTAAACTCAGCTACTTAAGCAACTGAAGGTCAATTATATATGGGATATACACTTGTTCATCAAACCAAAATCCACTGTCGCTGAGTTGATGCTGACACATAGCGACCCTATAGGACAGGGTAGAACTGCCCCCATAGGGTTTCCAAGGCTGTAAATTGTTTCCTGTTGTTGTTTCTTTTTTTAAAATTTTTATTGTGAATTAAGTGAAAGTTTACAAAGTGAATTAGTTTCCCATTCCACGGTTTGTACATAAAGTGTTCCACGACATTGGTTTCATTCCCCAAAATGTGTCAGCACTCTCCACATTTCTGTTCTAGTTTCCTCATTTCCTGTCATCCTGATTTTGAACCCCTTCCTGCCTCCTCATCTTTGCTTTTGGGCAAATGTTGCCCTTCTAAGCTCGCATAACTGACTGTCCTAAGGAGCATGTTCCTCTTGGGTGTTAAACTGTTTACATTATTGGCCTGTCTATGGTTTGGCTGAAAGGTGGTCTCCGGCAATGGCTTAAGTTCCAGTTCAGAAGGGTGTCTTAGGGCCATAGTCTTGGAGGTTCCTCCAGTCTCTGTTAGACCAGTAAGTCTGGTCTTTTTTGTGAATTTGATTTTTTGTTCTACAATTTTTCTCGAGCTCTGCCCAGGACTCTCCGTTGTGATCCCAGTCAGTAGTGGTAGTTGGGCACCATCTAGTTCTTCTGGTTTCAGGGTTGTATAGGCTGTGGTTCATGTGATCCATTAGTCCTTTTGACTAATGACTCCCTTGAATCTTTGGTTGTCTTCACTCTCCTTTGCTCCAGAAGGGAAGGTATCTCAGATGGCTGCTTGAAAGCTTTTAAGGTCCCAGAAGCTACTCTGAAAGTAGGATGCAGAACTTTGTCTTTAGGAACTATGTTGTGTCAATTGACATAGGTGTCCCCTGAAGCTATGTTCCTTCCCCTTTGAGCCTAGGAAGTTTGTCCCACGAGGTGTTTGGTTATGTCTAAGAAGTTGTCCTGATTGTGGCCCTTGTGTGCTTTATTGTCTATATTAATATACACACAGCACCTACAGTTATGTATGTAGAAATACCCACCACCAAACCTATATCTGTAGGTGGGTGTAAATCTTTATGGAAGCAGACTGCCACATCTTTCTCCCATAGGGCAGTTGGTGGGTTCAAACCACAGACCTCTTGGTTAGCAGCCAAGCACTTTAATTGCTGCACATTCAGGGTTCCTCACAGTAGTTCATTGAGGGGTACTGCAGTTCTACTCTGTCCTACAGGGTTACTATAAGTCAGAATCTACTTGATGGCAATGGGTTTCATTATTTTATTCCAATATAAACCAGTTTGTCTTTTTGTGAATGTTTGACTATTGGTCTTTATCTTTTCTCTAGAGGAAACGTAATCAAAATTCTACCAGTTCAGACCAAGATGACTCTGTTAAATGTATTCAAAACGATAAAAAAAAGTATAAATTAATCATAATCTCTTAAAAGTGAAACATTTTTGCAATTTCAGTGATCTAAATTGGCACCTTCATTTCACTTTATAAAATATAATATAAATTCAGGGAGGATATGAAGTGAATCAAAAGTATTCTTCATAGGACATTGCCCTGTTTGTAACAAGAGATTTTTAGAATTCGTTCTATTACATTAATAATAATTGAAATGTTTTCCAAAGAAAATCTGACTCCAAAGGGTTCTTCTTTATAATATATTAAAATGTTTTATGAGTATTTTTGTTGGATTAGTCCTGGTATTAAACAGATTGTGATAGCTCATTGTGTTATAAATCATCTGAATTTTTTACATGAGCAAAGTGACTATTTGCTCTACTGTTTAAACAATTTACAAACACCCAACAGAAAGAAAAAAAAATGATATTTAGCAAGAATGCCTCAGCAAGTATAAAAATCTAAGGCTTTTATTCAAATTCCAAAATAAGGCCAGCTGACAACAAATGATTTACTAATAGTGGTTATAGAAAGCTCAGTGCAGCCCTGGGCAGCCAGCAGACACGGTGACTGCCTGACAAATGGCAGCACTAAGGCTGGATTTGCAACTGGAAGCAATCCTTGAATTAATCAGAAAGATTGTCAAATGTGCTACCATAACTAACATCCCCCTAAAGTAGAAGCAGGCACAGTACAATCTAGAAGTTGGATTCCTCAGGAAAAAGCACAAGTCAAGTTAGCAAGAAGTTATGGTGTACCTATTATGTTCCAATATTGCTCAAAGTGCTCCATGAGATAGAAAATAAATACTCTGTCATGTTCTCCTCATGGGACTCTGCAATCTTATGAGAAAGAAAAGACATATACATAAGACACTCAGAGACCAGCCTCATCTCTCACCAACACACGCCCTGGTTCACTTTGTTCTGTTTCCACTGGCCTTTTCTCCTTCTCTTGGCATGTGCAATGCCCTTTCCCTCTTCAGATGCTCTGCACATGCTTAGCCTTGTAAACTCTACTTTCCCATTAGCTTTCAGTTTAAGCACTGTTTTCACAAACATGCTTCCTTGACACTTCCCTCCAACAGTATCCAAATGAAGCCCTTCTGTTTCATTCTTTCATACCACCCTATATTTTACCCTTCTTCTATTTACATGTTTAGTATGCTTGTGTTTAGTTTAGTGGTTAATGATTTTATATCTAGCTACCCAAATAATAACATAAGCACTAACAAGGCAGAAACTATGCCTGATTTGCTAGGTATTACATCTTTCAAACTAACTTTTGATTCACTCTTGGCACTACTGACGTTTGGTGTTAGAAAATCCTTTACTGTGGTGGGCTTCTCTGTGCATGGGGCCCTGGTGGCACAGTGGTTAAAAATCTGGCTGCTAACCAAAAGGTCGGCAGTTTAAATCTACCAGCCGCTCCTTGGAAACCCCATGGGCAGGCAGTTCTACTCCGTCCTATAGAGTAGCAATGTGTCTGAATCAACTTGACGGCAACAGGATTGTTTTTGGTCCCTGTGCATGGTAGGGTGTTTATTAGCATCACTGACTTCTACCCACAAGATGCTAGTAGCTACCTCCTCAGATGTGGCAAAGAAAAATGTCTCCAAACATTGTCATATGTCTCCTAGAGGGAAAAATATTCCAATTGTCACCAGTTGTGATTCACTACCTGACAAGGGTGACTAAAACATCATATGCATTTAATAAGTACTTGCAGAATAAAGAATTGAATGAACAAACTGATACAAGGCATAATACAATCAATTTCTAGAATGTGTGCTGATGATAGTTTGCCTATCTCATGTAAATTTTATGAGGATTAAATGAGATAATACATGAAAAATACTCAGTTGAATTCTTGGTATGTGGTAAATCTTCAGAAAATAAAGATAAGCAATTACTACTACTATGAAATTTTCTACCAGGTTATACCGAACAGACATGGACAACTGGCCATCATTACACATTCTTAAGCAAAGGAGTGATGTAAGAAATAAATATATTTAAAAGATTGATCAGACATGGTATATAAGATGACTAGAGGGTGAGGATCACCAGGGCTAATATCAGTGAAAGACTAAAGGTATGAAGATCAGTTAGCAATAAGCATAAATTTGGAAATGTGACCAAAACTATTTGAAATCCACTGCTCTAGAGGTAGCCTAATACCCTCGCAAGTTCTAGGGAAGCCAAGCATCTTGGACTGCAAGGATAAGGCCCTAAACTACAGTGAGGTGCCAATGAAGATGACCCTCCAAATTGTTTTCACCTTCCAGTTCCTTCTTGTTCCCCTGGCTCGCTGCCTACTGAATGCCTGCTTTGGGAACATCCATCACACTCCTATCCACAGCCTTCAAAGCACAATTCAGTTCCCTTAGTTCAGAAACTTCCTCTGATATCATTAGCCCTCATGGCTCTCTTAGTACCTGACTTCTCACTGTCAATTAGAAGTCATTGTTTAATATAACATTGTACTCTAATTGTTTCATTTTTTGTAAGTTCCTATGAAGACAGACTATATGCTTCTTATGTCTTTGATCCACTACTGATCTGTCAGTGTGTCGTACTGTGGTGGCTTTCGTGTTGCTGTGATGCTGAAAGCTATGCCACCAGTATTTAAAATACCAGCAGGGACCCCATGGTGGACAGGCTTCATCAGAGCTTCCATACTAAGCCAGACTAGGATGAAGGACGTGGAAGTCTTCCCAAAAAACTGGCCAATGAAAATCTTATGAATAGCAGTGGAAAATTGCCTGATACAGTGCCAAAGGATGAGCCTCTCAGGTTAGAAGGCATTCATAACACAACTGGGGAAGAGCTGCCTCCTCAAAGTAGAGTCGACCTTCATGAGGTGGATAAAGTAAAGCTTTCGGGATCTTCATTTGATGTTGGGGCATAACTCAAACTGAGAAGAAACAGCTGCTAATATCCATTAGTAATTAGAATGTGGAATGAATGAAGTATGAATCTAAGAATATTGGAAGCCATCAAAAATGAAATGGAACACATAAAAATCAATATCCTAGGCATTAGTGAGCTGAAATGCACTAATATTGGCCATTCTGAATATGGTCTACTATGCCAGAAATGACAGATGGAAGAGGAACAGTGTCGCATTTATCATCAAAAGGAACATTTCAAGATCTATTCTGAAGTACAACACTGTCAGTAATAGGCTAATATCCATAGGCTTGGAAGGAAGACCAGTTAATATGACTATTAGTCAAATTTACACACCACCACTAATGCCAAAGATAAGGAAACTGAAGACTTTTGGCAACTTCTGAAGTCTAAAATTGATCAAATATGCAATCAAGATGCATTGATAATTACTAGTGATTGTAATATGAAAATTGGAAGTAAAGAAGAAGGATCAGTAGTTGGAAAATATAGCCTTGCTGATAGAAACAACGCCAGAGGTTACATGATAGAATTTTGCAAGACCAACAATCTATTAATTGCAAATATATTTTTTCAACAAAAAAGGAGACTATACACGTGGATCTCACTGGATGGAATACACAGGAATCAAATCGACTACATCTACGGAAAGAGACAATACAGAAAATTAATATCATCAGTAAGAATAAGGCCAGGGGTTGACTGCAGAACACAGCATCAATTGCTCTTATGCAAGTTCAAGTTGAAGCTGAAGAAAATTAAAACAAGTCCACGAGAGACAAAATATGACCTTGAGTACATCCCACCTGAATTTAGAGACCATCTCAAAAATAGATTTGACACATTGAATATTAATGACCAAAGATCAGATGAGTTGTGGTACGATATCAAGGACATTATACATTAAGAAAGCAAAAGGTCATTAAAAAGACAGGAAATAAAGAAAAAAACCAAAATGGAAGTCAGAAGATACTCTGACTTGCTCTTGAATGTAAAGTACCAAAAGCAAATAGAAGAAATTATGACGTAAGAGCTGAACAAAAGATTTCAAGGGGTAGCTAGAGAAGAAAAAGTAAAGTATTATAATGAAACGTGCAAGACCTGGAGTTAGCAAATCAAAAGGGAAGAACATGCTTGACATTTCTCAAGCTGAAAGAACTGAAATAAAAATTCAGCCTCAGCAGCTACCACCAATGACTGCCCTGACAGGGAACACAACAGAGAGTCCCTGACAGAGCAGGAGAAAAGTGGGGTGCAGAGCTCAAATTCTATTAAAAAGACCAGACTTAATGGTCTGACTGAGACTGGAGGGACCCCGGAAGACAGGGCCCCCAGACTTTCTGTTAGCCCAAAACTAAAACCATTCCCAAAGCCAACTCTTCAGACAAAGATTAGACTGGACTATAAGACATAAAATGATACTCGTGAAGACTGTGCTTCTTAGCCCAAGTAGATACATGAGTCTAAATGGGCAGCTCCTGCCCAGAGGCTAGATGAGAAACCAGAAAGGGACAGGAGCTGGTTGAATGGATATGGGAAATCTGGGGTGGAAAGGAGAAGTGTGCTGTCACAGTGTGAGGAGTGCAACTAGGGTCACGCAGCAGTGTGTGTATAAAGTTGTGTATGTGAAACTAACTTAACTGTAAACTTTCATGTAAAGTACGATAAAAAAATTTAAAAAAAAAATTCAAGCCCCAAGTTGTGATTTTGAAGGATTGTATGGCAAAATATTGAGCGACGCAGGAAGCATCAAAAGAAGATAGAATGAATACACAGAATCCCTGTACCGAAAAGAATTGGCTGACGTTTAACCATTTCAGTAGGCAGAATATGATCAAGAACCGATGGTACTGAAGGAAGAAGTCCAAGCTGCACTGAAAGCACTGACAAAAAATAAGGCTCCAGGAACTGACTGACGGAATACCAGTTGAGATGTTTCAACAAAGGGATATAGCGTTGAAGGCACTCACTAGTCTATATCAAGGAATTTGGAAGACAACTACCTGGCCAACTGACCAGAAGAGATCCATATTTGTGCCCATTCCAAAGGAAGGAAATCCAACAGAATGCAGAAATTATGAAATAATATCATTAATATTACAAGAAAGTAAAATTTTGCTGAAGATAATTCAAAAGCACTTACAGCATCACATCGACAGGGAAATTCCAGAAATTCAAGCCAGATTCAGAAGAGGACATGGAAGGAGGGACATCATTGCTGATGTCAGACAGATCTTGACTGAAAGCAGAGAATGCCGGAAAGATGTATGCCTGTGTTTTATAGATTATGCAAAGGCATTTGCATCCAGTTCGTCATCTGGATCCTACATCTGGTTTGTCATCCCCTCACCCCAGGTTCTTGGAGCTTCAGCCAGTGGCCTGCCTTCTGACCTCCAGATTCTGGGATTCACCAGCTTCCACAGCCCCTTGGGCCAGCAGCCTCTCATGTGGCCTGCCGATTTGGGTTACTTGTCCCCTGCAGCCACATGAGTCAGGAGAAGCCTGCGCCTGGCACACTGATTTGGGACTTGCCAGCCTCCACAACCGCATGAGCCATTTCCCTGATATGGTTTTTGAGTTCTGTGAAATGCTGCAGCAAATTACAGGGCCCAAAGAAGGGAAGGAGAATACCAAGGGGAGAGCAAGTAGTTGATGTTAGAGATGATGGAGTGGTACAGCCGTTTGGAAAATTTTGACATTTGAGACACCTTTAACCTCCACCTTATAGGAACCAGCTTTGTGCTGATTCTTACAAAATAAATTATTCATTTAGTTGGCTCCAGGAATTTGTTGGATTATAACAAATTATGGATAACTCCATGATGAATAGGAATTCCAGAACACTTAGTTGCACTCCTGAGGAACCTATACATACACCAAGTGGCAGTCGTTCATACAGAACAAAGGGATAATGTGTGGTTTAAAATCAGGAAAAGTGTTCTTCAGTGTTGTATCCTTTCACCATACTTATTCACTTTGTACGCTGAGCAAATAATTTGAGAAGTCAGGCTCTATGAAGAAGAATGTGACATCAGGATTAGAGGAAGACTCATTAACAACCTGAGATATTCAGATGACACAATCTTGTTTGCTGACAGTGAAGAGGACTTGAAGCATCTACTGATGAAGATAAAATACTACAACCTTCAGTATGGATTACACTACAACATAAAGAAACCAAAAATCCTCTTAAACTGGACCAATAAGCAATATCATGATAAATGGAGAAAACAGAGAAGTGGCCAAGGATTTTGTTTTATTTGGATCCACAATCAACACCCATGGAAGCAGCAGTCAAGAAATCAAATGACATATTGCACTCAGTAAACCTGCTGCAAAAGACCCCTTTAAAGTGTTGAAAAGCAAAAATATCACTTTGAGGACTAAGGTGTGCCTGACCAAAGCCATGGTATTTACAATTGCCTCATACACATGGGAAAGCTAGGCAATGAATAACTAAGGAAGACCAAAGAACTGATGTCTTTGAATTATGGTGTTGGTGAAGAATATTGAATATACCATGGACTGCCAGAAGAATGAACAAATCTGTCTTGGAAGAAGTACAGCCAGAATGTTTCTTAGAAGCAAGGATGGTGAGACTTCGTCTCATGTACTTTGGACATGTTATTAGAAGGGACCAGTCCCTGAAGAAGAACATCATGCTTGGTAAAGCAGAGGGTCAGAGAAAGAGAGGAAGACCTTCAATGAGGTGCACTGACACGGAAGCTGCAACAATGGACTCAAACACAGCAATGATTGTGAGGATGGTGCAGGACTGGGCAATTTTCTTTCCATTGTACACAGGATGGCTGTGAGTCAGAGCCAACTTGATGGCACCTAACAACAACAACAACAACGTCTTTGGTATCCTCCCCCCACAGATGCAACACCTTCTTTAAACTTATTCTTCACTTTCTGAGTCACAGAATACTAATATTGGAGAGAAACCAGTGGCCTTGTAGTAGAACTGTCAGAAAATTCATGAAGTCCCATAATAATTACCAGAAATATGATTAGTCAGATGCTGCTGGTCTATCTGTGCTAATGGGAAAATCATTATTTCATCACACTCCATTTTTGGATAGTCTTGTCTGTGAACATTTCTTCCATGTTATACAAACATAAACTTTTCTAAGATGCTTAATGTAGCTACCCATTTCTCATTCAGAACATCTCCTTATTTCCAGAACTTCAACACTTAATTATGCACTTTATCCTTTTGAATTTACTTTATATTTGTTCAAAATAATTCCTTATTTTATACATAGATTTTCTTGCACTCTGTGTTAAGCATTTCTTAAAACTAGGGATTTACTGAGTGTCTTTTAATTACATTTTATTCCATTCTCAGTTTACCTCAGTATATTACACAACAATAAATTCTAAAAAGTATGTGATGGTATCCATTGAGGGTTTTGTCCCCCAATCTTGTTAACATAAAACAGCTTCTGTATCACGTTATCTTTTCCCTGTTGTAATCTGTTTCCATTGCATCTAGAAATGTGAAAGAAATTAGAAAGAGCATGTGGGTTATTACTATGAATTATATAAAGTTGGAATATGTAAGGAAAAAGAAAAGAAGGCGAAAAGTTCTTCAAATTCTTGGTTTATCAAGTGTTTGGTTGAATCTAGCATTTGACAAATAATCCTCAAATCTGTTAAATCATTCCTTGGAAAATAACAGAACAAAACAAACAACAAAAAGCAACTATACAAATATATACTTGTCTCAGTCATCTAGTGCTGCTATAACAGAGATACCACAAGTGGATGGTTTCAACAAAGAGAAGTCCTTTCTCTCACAATCCAGTATGCTACAAGTCCAAATTCAGGGCCTCAGTTCCAGGAGAATGCTTTCTCCATTGGCTCTGGAGGAAGGTCCATGTCATCAATCTTCCTTTGGTCTGGGAGCATCTCAGAGCAGGAAGCTCAGGTCCAAAGATGCGCTCTGTTCCCGGCACTGCTTTCTTGGTGGTATGAGGTTCTCATGTATCTCTTCTGGCTTCTCTCTTTTATATCTCAAAAGAGATTGCATTTAGACACTATCTAATCTTGTCAACCTCATCAATATAACCTCATCACAGTGATAGAATTTACAACACATAAGGAAATCACATCAGATTACACAATCATACAACGCTGGGAATCATGACCTAGCCAAGTTGCTACATACATTTTTTGGGGGACACAGTTGAATCCATGACAATACTGTAGATAGATATACTGCAGGCAGTTTTGAAGAAGCCCTGGTGGCGAAGTGGTTAAGTGCTTGGCTGCTAACCAAAAGGTAGTCTGTTCGAAGCCACCAGTCAGTTGCAAGAGAAAGATGTGACAGTCTGCTCCCCTAAAGATTACAGCCTTGAGAACACTATGGGGCAGGTTTACTCTGTCCTGTAGAGTTGCTATGAGTCAGAATCGACTCAACAGCAGTGGTTTTTTTTTTGTTTTAAGGCATTTTTGCATAGATATATTAATTAGCAATACAGTTCATATACAGGTAGTTTCTGACTTATGACATACAGGAGTTACCACACACTGCACTTACTACAATCTTTTTTATTGTACATCTTATTGTTAGTAGTATGTACTACAAACAATGCTGCAGCGGGTCATTTGCTGATGTTAACATTCTCAGAAGTTCACTCACAGATATTCAAAAACAAAGATCAGATTCATAAAGATACTGATAATAAAAGGCAATAATAATGAAAATCTAAAATAAAAAAAAGGAGGCAGGGCCAAGATGGCAGAGTAGTCAGATGCTTCCAGTGGACCCTCTTACAACAAAGATCCGAAAACACAAGTGATTTGATTATATATGGCAATCTGGGAGCCCTGAACATCAAAGGCAGAGATGAGGAACTGGACTGAGTGGCATGGGGAGGGAGAGATGGTTTGGAAGCAGTGAGGAGGTGCCAGACCAGATCTGGTGAGAGCCTGAGCCCTTCAGGCTTGATCAGCTCGTGGGTGAGTGGTGAGGCAGGCAAGCGGTGGTACTTCAGAGGCGTGTTTTCTGCAGCGCCAGAGAGTCTACACAGCCACCCAGAACCAGTGAGAAGCAGCCCTCACTGGCAAAAGATAGGTACTTGTGTACAGCTTACCTCACAGATCAGAAACACCCCCCACAGGGAAAAACCTCTCTTCCATTTACCTCCCCTCTCCCTGCTCTGCACTGGGTCCCAGACCAGCTTCAGCAATTGCCGAGTCCCCTGGGCAGGAAGTAGGATCCATCACACTTGCAATCTCCCTGCCTTGGAGAGTGAACAAACTAACAAATGGGAAAAAATAAACTGCCGGCTCCCCTAAGCCAGTAACCCAGGGTAGGCGCAGCTCCTTTGCCTAGGCATAGGCATAAGGGATCCATGGATTTTGAGTGCCTTTCCCCCTGCAAAGACTTGTGTGGGCCCATCTCAACAGCGTAGGCTCTCATTATCATAGCACAAAAGGGTATATACTGGAACTCTAACTTCAACTGTTTCAGCTGTGAAGTGGCAATTTCTTGACATTTGACACTGCTCTGCCCATTAAGCAGGATCTTCACCTACTCACATCAGGGGCCTGAGGACTGGTGGCTCCACCCATGCCACCCAGCCACCTGCGATAGGGACCCAAGAATAAGAGGTGGCCCCCAGTCCTTAGAGCCAACAGCATTAGGTGTTCATAGTCTGGCTGCAAAACCCACCTACCTACATGCTCTACGGAACAAGGACATGCCTTCCTCCTGAACATGCGGGGGTGGCCATCAGCCCCCTGCCTTACTTAGAGTGTGTCTCCCTGCTGTAGCCAGATGCCTGTGCCTACACCAACCACCCATGCCTGTCTAGCACTGTAAGTGAGAGCCTACACCACACACTTGGTGGCTATCTACCTGGGCACCTGAGCTGAATCCATACCGAAGGAGTGGGCGGACTCCTGAGCTAACATACCTAGTAACAGATCTAACCACCTGGTGACAGGACATTGGAGCTTCAAAGGTGCCAATAATCAAACTAGCTCATATGAGCAGCCTTAGGCATATCAAAATAAAACAAGAAGCTAGGACACAGTAAACAAACATAAAATAAATAAATATAGTAACTTACTGATGGCTCGGAGACAACAGTCAATATGAAATCACATAAAGAGGCAATCCATGATGGCTTCAGCAAGCTCCCAAAATAAAGAATCTAGAAATTTTCCAGAGGAGGAAAATTTCTTGGAATTACAGAGGCAGAATCCAAAAGATTAATATACACAGCTCTTCAAGAAATTAGGAAGGAAATTAAGCAAAACACAGAACACATAATAGAGGAAATTAAAAAGATTAGAGAAGAGCATAATGACCAATTTAACAGGCTGCAAGAATCCATAGAGAGACAGCAGTCAGAAATCCAGAAGATTAACAATAAAATTTCAGAATTAGACAACTCAGTAGAAAGTCATAGGAGCAGAATTGAGGCGATGGAAGTCATAATTAGTGAGACTGAAGATAAAGCACTTGACGCCAACTTATTTGAGGAAAATTTGATAAAAGGATTAAAAAAAAAGAAGAAACCCTAAGAATTATGTGGGACTCTAAAAAGAATAATAACCTACAAGTGATAGGAGTACCATAACAGGGGAGGATAACAGAAAATACAGAGAGAATTGTTGAAGATTTGCTGGCAGAAAACTTCCCTGATATCGTGAAAGGTAACAAGATATCTAACCAAGATGCTCATTGAAACTCACATAAGGTAGATCCCAAAAGAAACTTACCAAGGCATATTATAATCAAACTTACCAAAACCAAAGATAAAGAGAGAATTTTTAGAACAACAAGGGATAAACTAAAAGTCATCTACAAAGGAGAGTCAATAAGAATAAGCTCGGACTACTCAGCAGAAACCATGCAGTCAAGAAGGCAATGGTATGACATATATAAAGCCTTGAAGGAAAAAAAACTGCCAGTCAAAAATTATATATCCAGCAAAACTGTCTCTCAAATATGATGGTGAAATTAGGGCATTTCCAGATAAACAGAAGTTTAGGGAATTTCCAAAAACCAAACCAAAATTACAAGAAATACTAAAGGGAGTACTCTGGTTAGAAAATCAGTAAAATAAGATAACAACCCAAGACTAGAACACAGGACAGAGCAACAGATATCAACCCAGACAGGGAAATCACAAAAGTATAACAAAGATAAAACACTGAAAATAGGGAAACAGATGTCAATATGTAAAAGATGACAACAAAAAATTAAAACAAAAAAGAGGGACTTAAAAATGTAGACATAGATTTTCATATGGAGAGAAAGTCAAGGCAATATAAAGAAATAAAAGACTGGTATAAACTTAGAAAAATAGGGGTAAATATTAAGATAACCAAAAAGGAAACTAACAATCTTAGATGTCAAAATAAAAAACTAGAAAAATATAAATACTCAGCAAACACAAAATCAACAATGAAAAAGATGAAAATACATAGAAAAAAATGACTCAGCACAGAAAATTAAGTGAAACAAAGAAATGTGAACAACCCACAAAAAAAGACACCAAAATGAGAGCCCTAAACTCTTACCTATCAATAATTACACTGAAAGTAAATGGACTAAATGCACCAATAAAGAGACAAAGAGTGGCAGATTGGTTAAAAAAACAGGATCCATCTATATGCTGCTGCCTACAAGAGACACACCTTAGACTTACAGACACAAACAAACTAAAACTCAAAGGATGGAAAAAAATGTATCAAGCAAACAACAATCAAAATAAAGAGCAGGAGTGGCAATATTAATCTCTGACAAAATAAAACTTTAAAGTTAAATCTACCACAAAGGATAAGGAAGGACACTATATATTGATTAAAGGGTCAATACACCAGGAGGACATAACTATAAGAAATATTTATGCACCCAGTGACAGGGCTCCAAAATACATAAAACAAAATCCAACAGCACTGAAAAGAGAGCTAGACAACTCCACAATAGTAGTAGGAGACCTTAACATACCACTTTCAGTGAAGCACAGAATATCCAGAAAGAAGCTCAACAAAGACACAGAAGAGCTAAATGCTACAATCAACCAACTTGATCTCATAGACATATACTGAACACTCTACCCAACAACAGCCAAGTATACTTTCTTTTCCAATGCACATGGAACATTCTCCAGAAAAGACCACATATTAGGCCATAAAGAAAGCCTTAACAAAATCCAAAGCATCGAAATATTACAAAGCATCTTTTCTGACCATAAAGCCATAAAAGCAGAAATCAACAACAGAAAAAGCAAGTAAAAAGTATCAAACACATGGAAACTGAAAAACACCTTGCTCAAAAACTACTGGGTTATAGAAGAAATTAAGGATGGAATAAAGACATTCATAGAATCAAACAAGAATGAAAACATAGCCTACCAGAATCTTTGGGACACTGCAAAAGCAGGGCTCAGAGGCCAGTTTATAACAATAAATGCACACATCCAAAAAGAAGACAGGACCATAATCAAAACATTAACCCTACAACTGGAACAAGTAGAAAGAGAGTAGCAAAAGAAGCCCTCAGGCACCAGAAGAAAGGAAATAATAAGAATTGGAGCAGAATTAAATGAAATAGAGAACAGAAAAACAATTGAAAGAGTTAACAAGACCAAAAGCTGGTTCTCTGAAAAGATCAACAAAATTGATAAACCATTGTCCAAACTGACAAAAGAAAAACAGGAGTGGAAGCAGATAACCCGTATAAGAAATGACATGGGTGATATCACAACAGACTCAATTGAAATTAAAAGAATCATAACAGAATACTATGAAAAATTGTACTCTAACAAATTTAAAAACCTTGAGGAAATGGACAAATTTCTAGAAACTCACTACCTACCTAAGCTAACACAAACAGAGGTAGAACAACTAAATAAACCCATAACAAAAGAAGAGATTGAAAAGGTAATTAAAAAACTCCCAACAAAAAAAATCCCAGCCGGAATGGCTTCATTGGAGAATGCTATCAAACTTTCAGAGAAAAGTTAACCCCACTACTACTAAAGGTATTTCAGAGCACAGAAAAAGATGCAGTACTCCCAAACTCATTCTATAAAGCTGGAATAGCCCTGATACCAAAACCAGGTAAAGATACCACACAAAAAAGAAAATTACATACCAATATCCCTCATGAACATTGACGCAAAAATCCTCATCGAAATTGTAGCCAATAGAATTCAGCAACATAACAAAAAAAGTAAATCATCAAGATCAAGTGTAGTTTATACCAGGTATGCAGGGATGGTTCAACATTAGAAAAACAATCAATGTAATCCATCACATAAAAAAAAAACAAAGGACAAGAACCACAGGATCTTATCAATCGATGCAGAAAAGGGATTTGAAAAAGTCCAACACCCATTCATGATAAAAACTCTCAACAAAACAGGAATAGAAAGGAAATTCCTCAATATAATTAAGGGTATTTATACAAAGCCAACAGCCAACATCATCCTAAATGGAGAGACTTTGAAAGCGTTCCTCTTGAGAATGAGAACCAAACAAGGATGTCCTCTATCACCACTCGCGTTCAACATTGTGCTGGAGGTCCTAGCCAGAGCAATTAGGCTAGAAAAAGAAATAAAGCACATCCAAATTGGTAGAAAAGAAGTCAAAGTATCTCTGTTTGTAGATGATATGATCTTATACACAGAAAACCCCCAAAGAATCCACAAGAAATCTACTGGAACTAATAGAAGATTTCAGCAAAGTTTCAGGATACAAGCTAAACATCCAAAAATCAGTTGGATTCCTTTACACCAATAAAGAGAACCTTGAAGAGGAAATCACCAAATCAATAGCATTTACAATAGCTCCCAAGGAGATAAAATACTTAGGGATAAATCTAACCAGAGATGTAAAAGACCTATACAATGAAAACTATAAGACACTACTCCAAGAAACCAAAAGAGACCTGCATAAGTGGAAAAACATACCATGCTCATAGATAGGAAGACTCAACATTGGAAAATGTCAATTCTATCCAAAGCAATCTACAGATACAATGTAATCCCCATCCAAATTCCACCTTGATTTTTTAATGAGATGGAGAAACAAATCACCAACTTCATATGTAAAAGGAAGAGGCCCCAAATATGTAAAGCATTACTCAAGAAGAGCAAAGTGGGAGGCCTCACACTACCTAATTTAAGAACCTATTATACTGCCAAAGTAGTCAAAACAGCCTGGTACTGGTACAACAACAGACACATAGACCAGTGGAACAGAATTGAGAATCCAAACATAAATTCATCCACCTATGAGCAGCTGATATTTTATAAAGGCCCAAAGTACATTAATTGGGGAAAAGACAATCTCTTTAACAAATGGTGCTGGCATAACTGGATATCCACCTGCAAAAAACTGAAACAAGACCCATACCTCACACCATGCACAAAACTAACCCAAAATGGATCAAAGACTTAAATATAAAATTGAAAACGATAAAGATCATGGAAGAAAAAATAGGGACAATGCTAGGAGCCCTAATACATGGCATGAACACAACACAAACCATAAGTAACAATGCACAAGCACCAGAAGAGAGACTAGATAACTGGGAGCTCCTAAAAATCAAACACTTATGCTCATCAAAAATTTCACCAAAAAAGTCAAAAGACAACCTACAGACTGTAAAAAAATTTTGGCTAAGACAAATCCGATCAGTGTCTACTCTCTAAAATCTACAAGATACTGCAAAACCTCAACAACAAAAAGACAAATAACCCAATTAAAAAATGGGCAAAGGATATGAATAGGCACTTCGCCGAAGAAGATATTCAGGTGGCTAACAGACACATGAAGAAATACTCACGATCATTAGCTATTAGAGGAATGCAGATGAAAACTACAATGAGATATCATCTCACCCCAACAAGGCTAGCATTTATCAAAAAACACAAAATAATAAATGCTGGAGAGGTTGTGGAAAGACTGGAACACTTATACACTCTTGTTGGGAATGTAAAATAGTACATCCACTTTGGAAATCAATTTGGTGCTTCTTTAAAAAGCTAGAAATAGAAGTACCATATGATCCAGCTATCCTGCTCCTTGCCATATATCCTAGAGAAATAAGAGCCGTCACATGAATAGATATATGCATACCCATGTCCACTGCAGCACTGTTCACAATAGCAAAAAGATGGGAACAACCTAGGTGCCCATCAATGAAAGAATGGATAAATTACTGTATATCCACACAGTGGAACACTATGCAATGGTGAAGAATAACAATAAAGCCATGAAACATAACATGGAAGAAGCTGGAGGTCATTATGCTGAGTGAATTTAGTCAGTCACAGAAGGACAAACATTGCATAAGACCACTATTATAAGATCTAAAGACAAGTTTGAAACACAGAAAAAAACATTCTTTGATGGTTACGGGGGTGGGTAAGGAGGGTGAGGGTTATTTACTAACTAGATAGTAGATAAGTAATATCTTAGGTGAAGGGAAGGACAGCACACACTACTGGGGAAGTCAGCACAACTGCACTAAACTGAAGTTAAGAAGTTTCCTGAATACATTCAAACACTTTGAGGGACAGAGTAGCAGGGGTAGGGGTCTGGGAACCATGCTTTCAGGGGACATCTAGATCAATTGGCATAACAAAGCTTATTAAGAAAATGTTCTGCATCCTACTTTGGTGAGTGGCGTCTGGTGTCTTAAAAGCTTGCATGCGGCCATCTAAGATGCATCAATTGGTCCCAACCACCTGGAGTAAAGGAGAATAAAGAACACCAAAGACACAAGGAAAGTATTAGCCCAAGAGACAGAAAGGGCATCATAAACCAGAGACTTCATCAGCCTGAGACCAGAAGAACTAGATGGTGCCCAGCTACCACCAATGACTGCCCTGACAGGGAACACAACGGAGAGTCCCGGATGGAGCGGAGAAAGGTGGGGTGCAGAATTCAAATTCTAGTAAGAAGACCAGACTTAATGGTCTGACTGAGACTGGAGGAACCCCGGAAAGCATGGCCCCTGGATTCTCTATCAGCCCAGAACTGAAAGAATTTCCGACTCCAACTCTTCAGACAGGGATTGGACTGGACTGTGGGACATAAAGTGATACTCATGAGGAGTGTGCCTCTTGGCTTAAGTAGATACAATAGACTAAACGGGCGGCTTCTGTCCGGAGGTGAGATGGGAAGCCAGAGAGGGTTGGGAGCTGGCTGAATGACATGGGGACTGTCACAGTGTGGGGTAAGCAATCAGAGTCACATAACAATGCATGTATAAATTTTTTTATGGCAAAAATAATAATTAAAAAAAAGGTATTCCACTTATATCAGAACCGACTTACACTGGAGTCATTGGAATGGAACCCCTTCATAAGTTAGGGACTACCTGTATATGAACAGTGTGTTAAAGCTGAAAAAGCTAGTTCAAGTTTAGGCTATGTTACCCAAAGTGTTTTATGTGTGCCTGGGTGGGGCCAATCCCATTCCACTGTGCATTGTGCCAACAGCCTTGAGAATTGTATGTAATCTAGAATGCCACACTTTTAAAGGGGGAATGTTCAAAGAAAAATATACAGGATCTCAAGAAAGTATTAAAGCAACAGGGGATGTCTGACTTGGAGACAGAAGATAATTGAACAGGAAATGCAGTTACCAAATATTGGAAGGCTTGTCGTATGGAAGATGTATTAAATATTCTCTGTATGAATACGCTGTAACCAGGTTTAACTGGATTTTATGGGTAGAAACTACAGCCTTCAGTATGGATTACATCTCAACATAAAGAAAACCAAAAATCCTCACACCTGGATAAAATACCAAATACTTGCTAGTCCAAACACTCATCCATGCCAAGAAATTTGGAAGACAGCTACTTGGCCAACCAACTGGAAGAGATCCGTATTTGCGCCCATTCCAAAGAAAGGCGATCCAACAGAATGCAGAAATTATCAAACAATATGATTAATATCATACACAAGAAAAATTCTGCTGAAGAAAATTCAAAAATAGTTGCAGCAGTACATCAACAAGGTACAGCCAGAAATTCAGGTCAGATTTAAAAGAGGATGTGGAACAAGGGATATTGTTGATGTCAGATGAATCTTGGCTGAAAGCAGAGAATACCAGAAAGATGTTCACCTGTGTTTTATTGACTATGCAAAGGCATTCGACTGTGTGGATCATAACAAATTATGGATAACATTGCAAAGAGTGGGAATTCCAGAACACTTAATTGAGCTCATGAGGAACCTGTATACAGACCAAGAGGTAGTCATTTGAACAGAACAAGGGGATACTGCATGGTTTAAAAATCAGGAAAGGTGGGTTTTAGGATTATATTCTTTCACCATATTTATTCAGTCTGTATGCTGAGCAAATAATCAGAGACCCTGGACTATATGATGAAGAACGTGGCTTCAAGACTGGAGGAAAACTCATTAACAACCTGAGGTACAGGAGTCAAAAATAACCTTAGAAAATGGAAACTTAGAACCTTCAAATCTGGATAACTCTCAATTATTATCAGTACCAGATTTGTTAAGTTTTATATGTCCTAATAATATAAAGACAAAACTGTTATGTAAGTACTTTTTTATTATAATAATAATTGTTGTTAGTTACCATTGAGTCTATTTCGACTCAAGGTGACCTCACGTGTGCAGAGTCAAACTCCACAGGGTTTTTAGGCTGTGTGTGACCTTTTGGAAGCACATCACCAGGCCTGTCTTCCCCAACTTAAATCACTGAATCTTAAACGAAGAGTAGTAAATATTTAGTAAATAAAATCAGTTGTCTAATATTAATTTGTTTTTTTTTTCACCATACTCAGTGAAAAACTTGAGATTGGTCTAGCTAAGTCAAGACAGGCGTCCCCTCCCCAACCCCCCCCCCAAAAAAATCATTTACTATAGGTATAAAGGGTAAACATCTTTTTATAAACAGAAATTTAATATTTAAATATGAAAAGTCCTAGTGTCCCTTATGATGCTCATAAATTCCATTCATATGAATGACACAAAAGTAGAGCTGCCTTTACCAGGAAGGATATTAATGTGGTTAGAAGGATTTTATGATCAACTTTTCGGGCAAATCAATACAAATCATCAATGAAATAGCATTAAAAATCTTGGTGGTATCATACTTGGACATATTTATCGCTGACAGATGATGAGAATTGTGTTTATCACAAACAAATTAATGATTTTGCCTTCATCTATTTAAATGATCTAATTTTAATATTTTAAAAACTGAAAATTCACAGTAAGAGAGCTAAATTAAATATAAAAGGGGTAAAAGCTCTCTAGAGGCCACACATTTCTATATCAATTTTTCTTCTCTGCTTTATTTATATTCCTAGTGACTTCTTTGCAAGACACCTTAAAGATTTTAAGAGCTTTTCTACTGGGCCAATTGTACCACAGCTCAAATTTATTGTTGCTATTGTTAATTGATTTTGAGTAGGCTCTGACTCATAGACACCTCAAATTTAAAACCTAAATATTTATTTATAACTATTGTTCAGATTTTAAATCTAATAATTCATTATTTAGACAGTCAAAACAGAAAGTAAAAGCAACAATTTCTGTAAGACTGTTTGAACCCAAAAGTCTCAGAATATAAATTACTAACTTGGGTGTAGTAATTAAAATATAACATTTTTACTCATTAAACTCATTTTTTTGTAAATCATTTGAGTGTTTTCATCTCTTCTCTCAGTAGGGTAAACATTTTAAAAATGTAGAATATCCTGTTTCAAATCACTATAGGCAAATCATTCATTTTGATTAAAGAACACCATTTGTTTTAGGCACTTGAGGCTGTAGTATCATTAAGATGTCATGAAACTTTAAATAAGACTATGGGAAACATCTGGAATATTTATTACATATAAACATAAATAATATATATTACATATATATGTAATTTTTATATTTTGTTCTATATTCCTCTTCAAGGCTTTTGTGAGCAATGGGAAAGAAAATACCCTAAATGATCTGGCCCCCATTATCGCTCCAGCTTCACTGCACCCTCAGATCTCCTTCCCTTTGGGCTGGAGGCCTCTTTCTGATGTCCAAGCTTGCTCCTCCTACCATTGAATCTCCATACTCACTGCTCCCTCTGCCTTCCTCTACATCCTTCTACTCCCTCTTCAAATTTCACATCTTTACAAAATCATTCCTTGATCCTCAAGACTCAGTATATATGCCTGTCTGAGCATCGAGCACCTCTTCTTCATCATACTTACCGTATTTCCTACATTAATTTGGTGTTCTATTTTTATTAATATTTGTCTCCCTTACTAAAAATGTAATCTTCACAAGTGCACAAATACTTTCTGTTTCCTTTTTTTTTTTGGGGGGGGGGGGGCAGGGGAGATCTGTTGCATTTTCAGAGCTTAGCACAGTACCTTCATATTAGAAGTTCATTAAATAATGAGAAACAGAGAAGAATTCTGAATTGTGTGAAACTATCTGAGTGAATCTTAGGTGGAAAGCATCCCAGGATCTCTTTATTTGTAAACATTTTGAGTAAACTCAATTAGACTCAAATTTGTTTTGTTTAATCAATGATAATCTTAACATAAAGACATTAATTCAGATATAAAACTGAGAAATCTCTGGTTTAGCATGTGGTTAAAGAGCTCTGCTGCTAACTGAAATATCAGTGGTTCAAACCCACAACAATCTCCACAGGAGAGAGATGTGGCAGTCTGCTTCCATAAAGATTACAGCCCTGGAAACCCTATGGGTTAGTTCTACTCTGTCCTATAGGGTCGCTATGAGTTGGAATCTACTTGATGGCAATGGGTTTGCTTTTTTCAGTTTTTTTCCATATCCCATACATCTTCAGAAAAAGGACAAAGGTTCAGTAAAATTAATTTGGATTTAAAGGTGCTAATAAACTAGAGTAGGATTTATACTACCTTTCCTTCTTCATTTTTTCTCTCCTTCCTTCCTTCCTCCCTCCCTCCCTTCCTCCTTTCCTGTTAACAGCCTTAGTATGGGCCATTCAGAGAGAGAAGTACTGTTATCTTTATAATTCAATAGCTTTGTTGGGACTAGAACTTCTTTAGGTACTTCCTCTTCACATCTAATGAAAAACGTTCCTTTTTTTTTTTACAATGCTCTCCTCTCAGTAATCTAGATAAATTGCCTAGCAAGCACATTATAACCTCGGTGAATTTATCTATGGGAACACTCACATAAGCTTGAAATTAGTATGCCTCTGGAGACCATCCTATTTTTTCTTCTCTATCAGACCTCTAGGTGGATAGGCATTGTCTTAGAACCAAGTAGACAGAATTTGCAAGCTGAATAATGTTGGCTCACAGAGTGCATTCCTTTACACTGGGAAGAGAAATTGTGACTAAGTGACAGTGAGGTTTTTACTTGGCATGCTGTTGGTAACCTTCTGTCCCTATACACAGGCAGAGGGCTTTCTTGGTTAATGGGCTGGGTTTGTGGAACTCTTGTGCCCTGATGCTATGGCTGAGCCCTCAGGTCAGGAGACAAACAGTTTACATCCATTTACCCAACATTCTTCATACCCAAAGGCTACGGGTTTAGTCCCAGAAAGCCTGACCCTAACATGGTTTGACAAACAAGCAGGCAGTAATATCGCATTAACAGAGTTCTTATAGATAGTCAAGGGAAAACTACGGAAACATAAGGTATTTTGACACAGTGGCTGCAATGATAGGCTCAAGCATAGCAACGATTGTGAGGATGGCGCAGAACTGGACAGTGTTTCGTTCTGTCGTACGTGGGGTCACTAGGAGAGGGAACCAACTCGACAGCACCTAACAACATACTCATTCTGCATTTTATGAGGCTTTTAAATGCCATTAGTGCTGAGCTGCAAAATCTGATTCAATTTCAAAGATTAAATAAAAAAGGAAAATCTGTGTATTAAACAGAAAAAAACAGCACTATGATTTCTTAAACATTTCTTTATATGCATAACCATTTCTGTTAACACATCAAAAGGGCAGGGTATCTTGTAGCATTTTTATGTTTATGGCAGGATTTCAAAGAATTTAAATTCAATTGAATTATCTGTTACATGTTTTCAATTGTAATATTTTTGATTCATAAAAATTATCAGAAACACAAAGGAGTAGTTTTATTTTCTCTCCAAAGGATTATTGATCTAGAAGATATGTCACATTAAGAAATACTGCTATTTAAACAACTAGACAGTGGATGCAGAGGCCTATTTGACCCAACTCCAGAGAATCACTGTTGTAAGAATGGGAACCTACCAGTAAATTTTAACATATGGAGATTTTACTTGCCTGTTCATTGATCTCTTCACTTATTTCAGATGAACTCTATGAGGTTTCCAACTTATTTTCTTATACTAATTTTTTGTTGTTGTTGTTTTGCTTCATTCATTCAGAAAGTGTTTGGATATATTCTGTGGCAGATTCTGCAGTAGGTGCTAGGGATACTGCAGTGAACAGAAGGGACAAAACTGTGTTCATGAAGCTTACCTTCCAGTGAGGGAGACAGACAGTGTATATTTTAAATAGTTATAGCAAACCGGTCAATACATAAGACAATATCAGGTTCTGTTAAAGACTATAAAAAAAACAAAAAGGAAATACTAGGGAACAGAGAGAAATGGGTGGTGATTTAGGAGATAACTTTGGAACCATTATTCCCTGTCCTTGAATGTGACCCAGCTGGAGCTGGACTCACAAGGACTCATGAGGACACACCAACAGGGCCCTAAGGTATAAAAACACTAGCTAGGACAATCTTGGAAAATATCTTTTAGGGAACCTCTCACATAAACTAATCAAACAGCACAAAAGACTCTCATATTTTCTACTCTTATCTTTTTCTATTAGCATTTATTAAATAGTAAAATTTGTTGGACCAATAAATACCCTCCTAACTGTCATTACTGAAACCCACACTAGTAATTATTAAGAAAAACAATTCAAAGTGTACAAACACGGTGATTTGGCAGTTTTTAGCCAATCTCTGAAAAGGTGAAGCTTTCAATGATTTTACCCATTTGTAACATTAATATATGCTGATGATTTGTAATGTTCCTCGGACTCAGACAGACATGGTTCTGGCAGCATGATTGTCTGTTTTCCCACTTTTGCTTATTCTGTAATATTCCTTGGACTTGGATAGACATAGCTCTGGCAGCATGTCTGTCTGTTTCCCACTTTTGCCTCTTCAAACATATGATGAATAAAACCTATCTTTTTGCTTTACTATAACTTTGTGGTGATTTTACCTTAGGACAGTGGTGCTAATTCAGCATGTATCATCAAAGAATGCATGTGTGAGGATGTTTAACCAGAGACTCGCATAAATTGGAGACTGAACCATATGTATATCTGAGGGAAGATTTCTACAGACATAGGAGACAGCAAGTGCAAAGGCCCTGAGTAGGAGAGTATTTGATGTCTTCAAGAAACAGGAAAAGGGTCATGGTGGCAGGCATGGAGGTAGGGGAGGGCAAGAAGGGAGAGATAGGAAATGATGTCAGATCATGTAGGGTCTTGTAGGCTTAAAGGCAATCAGTGAAGTGGAAAGAGGACAAGGAATTTGATCACTAAGGTTTCACTTCTAACTTTAGTAATTTGCCAACTATTCAGTATGTGACTGAAGTAATTGAGATAAAAATAAAAGAGCAGTATTCAATCATAGAGCATTAAAGATTAAATTAATGCACTGTTAGAAAGTAGCTTCTTTTGCCCTCCTGTAATGATCAAGGAGGGAGAATTATCAGAGAAAGGAATATCATGTGGTCCATTTGTCCCCACCCACAACCCCAATCACACAAGTTTTTAAAACAAGCAACAAATATTTATTATTTTAGTTGGTCTTTTGGTTGCAAGCTACAGAGATTCATTAATGATACGTCAAGTGATGGGAGATTACTATAAGTCAAGAGTAGGAAATAAAAGCAATTTAATAGAAACACTGACTGTGGCAGACACTTCAGACTCTTCCTTCTATAGGAGAAGCATAATTTACCTCCAGGAGTGACAGTTCTTTTGTACAACAGAACACTTTAATGCCCACTTTGGCTATGAAAGGCCAGATGCCCCAGAGGCAGTCTCAGTGGGGCTGTCTGGGCAAAAAAAACACTGAATCACACTGCCATATACAGGGAGAAGAGGCACTCTGGTTTTGTTTTGGCAGACTGGGAGGAAAGGGAGAGAGGCTATCAGTCCTTGGGTGAAAAGGGCTCATGCAACTTAGCTTGAGAAGGACAGAAGCAGAGTAAGAATTCAGAAGAGCAGGGCCCAAAATAGAAGTGAGCACAATGTATGCCCATTGCTGTCAAGTAGATTCCAACTCATAGTGACCCTGTAGGACAGAGTAGAACTGCCCCATAGGGCTTCCAAGGAGTAGCTGGTGGATTCGAACTGCTGACCTTTTGGTTAGCAGCCAAGCTCTTAACTACTGTGCCACCAGGGCTCTGGGCAAAATACAGGACTCTAATTTACTATGAACAGCTACTCTCTTCAAGTCTCTGCTCTGTTGCTGAATAGCTTCCTCCTGTCTGTTCTTTATATCATGTATCTCTACATCTGAGTTAACACTCCCACACAACTTCAGATCATACCTGGAAATCACATTAAACTTTTTTTTTTTTTTACATGAAATTTTCATGTTTAGCTTTTATCGCTATTGCTTTATAGTCTGGGTGCTTTTTTGTGCAAATTGCTGAGAAATTAAATTCAATTGGTTTGGGTCTGAGCTGAGCTATGAAAGCACGATGGAAGGTTGTGGATCAGTTGCACTTGGGGAGTTGAAATGATGGGATACTGAAATTCCATCAGCAGAAAAAGCATGAATTCGGAAAGCATCCTTATTGAACCCTGAGTAAGACAGCATCGTTGAACAAAGGCTATATTAGGTTATTTGAGATTGGAAAACACAAGAAAATTTAAGGCACAGTTCCTATGTGTTGACAGAATAAAAAGAGAGTATGTTAGTGTATGATTCATTTCCACTTATTTTTTCTCTCCTACGAGATGAACAACAAAACAATAAAGATTCATTTTTAATTTTAGAAAGTAATTCACATGTGAACAGGAACCAGAGAAGCACTTGAACTGTATTGCACATTTATTGTACACTATGTACTGAGGCCAGGTCTTATTTGCTCTCCACTGGGACTCGAAGTTGCTTTGTTAAATAGAATTAGAATTCAGGGATGTTTGTGCTGGAGAAGACCTTAGAGAGCACCTAATCCAATCCTTTCATTTTACAGATGAGGAAACTGAAACCCAATGAGAGAAACTGCCTTTATTGAGATCACAGTTAGTAGCACAGATGAGAAAAGGACCAAGAATTCATCTCTCCCAGGGTAAATTTCCATTACACTAGGCTGCCTCCCCTTCATTATAAGAGTATAGCTTTAAAAAATAAAAACTAATCTATGTATTTAAAAAAAAAGTAGTTTGTGTTTTTTCCCTATGTTAAGTAGTATTATGTTCAGTTGATGCTGTTGAGATACATATATATACATCCATCTATCATCTATATTCCACTATCTGTGTATAAGTTGATTGTATTTATGTTTTCTTTAGGTTTGGAGATTTGTTATTCTAGGGATGTGTGAAAGAAAGGCGTCTTATCTTTTACGCTATTATATGTCTTTTATGTATTACCGTAGACTACATGCCTTTCTGTTTTTTGAAAGTCCCCTAAAACAACTCTGTCATTCACATTATGGTAAGATTCTTTACAGCATAAATCACACATGGCTCTTCATTCTATGACAATAACAAATGCATGTTGGCTGACCACTGCTCAGATTTCAAGAATGCAAATAAAAGTGTGCTCATTTTAAAAAAACCAAAAAACATCTTTGCACTGTAGCTGCATGGTCTTTATGCTCAAAACCTCCAGAAAACGGTTACAAAAAGAACTTTAACCTTTCACTGCTCTTTCCATTAAGCGAAAAGAATCAAGCATTTTTCACAGGTGCCAATTTAACTTCTTTATGATGTCAGAGGTAATTGTTTTGGCCTCGAGGAAAGAATGTGCTTTCTGCAGCAAATGATGGCTGCAGAACCATCTAAGTAAAAAATGAACTAGTCGTGAAGTCTTAGATTTCTTTATCTTATCAATTATTGAAGAAAGAAACTTTCCTTAGCACAAAGAGAACACTAAAAATGTCAAGATAAAATGATGGGAAATAAAGTTGAGGGTAGGAACCAGTACAGTAAACAAGTTTGAAGGCAACAAATTCTGTAATGAATGAAATAGGGAATATGTTAACCACATTTACATTATATCAGGTGAAATTATTTCTGCCTTTAAAACAATAAAAAAGGAAACCTGAATTTTACTATCAGGGGAAAAAGTTAAGTCAAGTTGGTCATCTATGAAATCCACACTCATTTCTTCCTGAAGAAATAAGTGTATTTGACTAATAGAACAATGAGAATAACTAGAAGTGCTGCACAAAATCAAAAGTATATAAATCATGTCATGCGCATTTACATTCAAATAGATGAGCTATAAACCAGCTTGTTCATTAAAAAAAGCAATAATCTAATTGATTTACGCCTAAACTCTAGACATGTTATAATTTTTTGCTTGGGTACTTGATCTGTCTTTCATAGTCTCAGGGCAGATACTGGTAACAATGGTGCTTGATATATTTATCATTTTCTAACTGTGATATCAGAAGAAAGAGGAAGAGCAAGAAGCCATAGAAGGTACACAACCACTACTCACCATCACCACATTAGTGGTGATTTTCTAATATTCTTAAAATTTCAAAATATTCAAAATTTGCAATAAAATGTACATGACATTTAATTTGTAGGCATTTCCTTAACCACCACCAGTCGGTCAATTTGTCGTATGGTGTGGTTAGCATGTTGCTGTGATGCTGGAAGCTATGCTATCAGTATTTCAAATACCAGCAGAGTTACCCATGGTGGACAAGCTTCAATGGAGTATCCAGACGAAGAATAGAAAGTAAGGCTTGGCAATCTGCTTTTGAAAATTAGCCAATTAAAACCTCATGAATCACAACAGAACATTGTCCAACTTGCTTGCTTTGGGCACATCATCAGAATGGATAAATGGCAGGAGGAGGACATTATGTTTGCTAATGTCGATAGCCAGCCAAGGTGAGAGAGACCCCCGGTGAGATGGACTGGCACAACAGCCACAACTATGGACGAGAATATGCCAGTGATTGTGAGGCTGCCACAAGACCAGGCAATGTTTTGTTCTGTTGTACGTATGGTTTCCATAATTTGGAGTTGACTTGATGGAGTTTATCTATCTAGCTATCTATCTGTGTCTGTCTATCTATCCAACAGCAAAAGTTTGTTGGAAGTCTACTATGAGCCAACATTGTTAATATATATGTAAGTTAAATTAGCTTTGAAATATAGAAGAATGGATAATAAGAGCTAACATTTATTGAGTGATAATTATTTATCAAGGTGCTATGCTTATCTCTTACCTTCAACACATCATTTAATTCCACTATAATTCTATGAGAACGGTAAAAGTATGAATCCCATTTTACAGACTAGGAAACAGAGATTTATAGAGTTAAACTTAAGGTCAAGTTCTTTTGCCTGCCAGAGTAGATTTAAGGCTTTTGGGACAAGAAGATTAGAAGAGTAGCATTTCCTAAATTCAGAATATTCCTTGAGCAGTTATTTTGCCCCAGTGAGAGAAAGTACCTGGAAAGAGATCTGGATTTGGCTGGAGTTTCCTGAGCGTTAACCTAGATGAGCCTCTAGGTATGTAAATTTTCCTCCTCGGTCAAGGAAGAATTCTCTTTGCTAATTTCTATTTTACCTAGAGTTATGCTGTTCGATATAGCAAACACTAGCCACATTTGGCAACTTAACATGTGGATAGTCTGAACTGAACATACTGTAAGTAGAAAATACACACTAATTTGGAAGATTAAGCACAAGAAAAGGAATATAAAATATCTCAGTAATAATTTTTATATAGATTAATGTGGAAATGATAACACTGTGGACACACAGAGTTAAATAAAATATATTATTATTATCAATGTCACATTTTAAAAGTATTTCTGTAAACGTGGCTACTGTTGTTGGGTGTCATCAATTCCAACTCATGATAATCCCATATGACAGAGTAGAACTGCCCCATATGGTTTTCATGGCTATAATCTTTATGCAAGCAGATTACCAGGTCTTTCTCCTGCAGAGCCAATGGGTGGGTTCAAACCGCTAACCTTTCAGTTAGCAGGCAGGCGCTTACCCATTGCACCACCAGGGATTCCTATATTTCTTCTGCACAGAGATAATCTAGAGTGCATCTTTCCAAGAAGGAGAGATTCATGAACTATATTCTCTGTTTGCTCCTATTATAATGATCTGGGGAGAGAAATGGAAGTCTAGACCAGAGTCTTAAACTCTTGAAGGGGAGGGTCTTATAACCTCCTTTGCTCATCCCTAATCTCCTCTGTATTTATTTACCTACGATAATTAGCAGTAAAACACTTAGGACAAAAATGATTTTTAGGGTTGCCTTATAGAACAATAATGATAAAGTGGGAAACTATGCTACCCTCTATTGCCAGGCGTACGTAGTGGAGAAGAGCAGATCTGACCTTCGAGTTGGTGCAAGATAGAAAAGTGAACCCAGGTAGCACGTCTGAATCTGAGAAGAGATTTTGGAGCCCAGTATTATGGTTCTAGGACATTATCATGAATGGACTAAACAATGTTGCAAAGATTTAACACCAAGATGCACTGATTTGTTTTCCTCAAAGAAGTTACAAAAGCAAAAGCTTCTGTACCACTAACTGGAGGATCCGGATCCCTTCTTTGAAATTAGTGAGACGATCTGGGATGAACTGGGAAACTGAGAAAGAATCAAACCGAGTTGATGAGAATGAGAACTATGAAAATTAAATAAAACTAGAGAAGAGACATTCAATATAACTGAAAGCTTTGAAGTGAAATACATTATTACTGCTACTGAAACAATAGGAAATGATCGAATACAAGAAAGACAAAGGACACTTTTAAAGGCACAGAATATTTTAGTATAAAAAATAAAATCACTTGGCAAAAGAATGCTTCGGTTCTTATCAACAGCAGCTATTGCAACAATGAAATGGGGTAGCACAGATCAGACCTCAGAGTTAAATTTCTGCCATCTACCTTCATATGAAAGAAGCATATAAAAAACAAAATTAACTGATATTAGCAACCTATTTTAAATAGCAACTAAATTCCAGTGGACAGTAAAGCACCAATAAAGATTAAGAGCAAACTCCTACCTATTTTCCCTAACTCATAGTGACCCTATAGGAGAGAGTAGAACTGCCCCATAGAGTTTCCAAGGAGCGCTTGGGGGATCTGAACTGCCAACCTTTTGGTTAGCAGCCATGGCACTTAACCACTATGCTACCAGGGTTTCCCATTTTTTTTTCCCTAAGACAATGTCAATAATGATTCTAAATCATTACAATATTCAAAATGTTTTTAGAATTATCAAATACTAAATTATAATCAGCAAAGTTTAGACATTTTCAAATAATAGAAATGACCATTCCACAAATGATACAGGGAAGACTTTTACAATTAATAACCCTGTATAACATGTCAGACGCTGCTAAGCAATATTCAAATTAAAATATTTCTCATTAATTTCAGAGAATATGGAAAATCCAGTTGCAACTATTAATAACAGCTCCTATTTCATTTAGTTATTTAAAAATATTTAATGAGACACTACAACATGCCAGACACTATTTAAGGTTCTGTGGATTTAGCAGTAAACAAAGCAGACAAAAAACCTTATTCTTATGGAGCTTACATTCTAATTAGTGGAAGGAGACAAATGAACACCAACAACAAAAACAATAATAAAGTGAGTAAATTTTGTCCAAGTTAAATGATTTTTGGAAGGAGATCACCAGGCCTTTCTTCTTAGTCTGTCTTACTCTGGAAGTTCTACTGAAACCTGCCAGCATCATAGGAACATACAAGCCTCAAGTTGCACTTGAGGCACATTGGCTGAGAATTGAACTCAGGTTTCCCCTCATGGAAGGAGAGAATTCTACCACTGAACCATCGCTGTCCTCAAGCCAAAGTCTACAGGTTGGGAAAATGAGGAAGAATTACCCAAGAAGATGGAAGGGAGCATCTTATAAAGAAGGAAGAAAAATCAGAAGGGTTTCTGTCAGGCACATGAAGATACTGTTTCCAGCAGGAATCAGTGATTGTCTGTGTAAAATACTTCTGTTTAATTAGGTAAGATGAGAACTCAGAATTGACCCCTGACCTACATAAGAACAGTTTTGATGGAGTGGTGGATGTAGAAGGCTCCTTGCAGTGAGTTAGAGGGAGCACGGGCCGAGCACAGGAATTAGAGTATAAACAACTCCTTTGAGGAGTTTTTCTGTAAAGATGCAAAGTAGGAGTGGGCTTGTAGCTACAGGGGAAGTGGGACCAAGAATTTTCTTTTAGAAGAGAAAAACAGTATGCCTTTATTCTGACAGGTAAGTTCCAGTGGAGCAGTGAAAACTTCCGATGCAGGAAAGTGAGGGAACCATTTCTGAAGCAGCCTCAGATGGGAGAAGATGGGGTCTTTACACAAAAGGAGGTGTTGGCCTTCATTAGTAGTAGCTGGCAGTAGTAAGAGAAAAGGCAGTGTTCATGACTCAGAGGTCAACAGGTGGAAGAGAGTGGTGGCGGCATGATACGCTAAATTCAATTCTGATTGCTTCCATTTTTCTCAGTAAAATAGGAAGCAGAATCATCCGGTGAAAGAATATAAAAGGTGATGAAGACGAGGAGAAGGGAGAGGTATAACATGGTAACTTGTTGTTGCTAGGTGGCATTGAGTCACTTCCATTTCATAGCAACTCTATGTACAACAAAACAAAACACTACCTGGTCCTGCACCATCCTCACAATCATTGGTATGTTTGAGCTCACTGTTGCACCCATTGTGTCAATCCATTTCATTAAGGGTCTTCCTCTTTTTCGATGACCCTCTGCTTTACCAAGCATGATGTCCTTCTCCAATGACTGGTTCCTCCTGGTAACATGTCCGAAGTACATGAGACAAAGTCTTATCATACTCGCTTCTAAGGAGCATGCTGGCTGCTGTACTTCTTACAAGACAGATTTGTTCATTCTTTTGGCAGTCCACGGTATATTCAATATTCTTTACCAACACCACAATTCAAAGGCATCAATTCTTCTTCAGTCTTCCTTATTCACTGTCCAGCTTTCACATGTATATGAGATGATTAAAAATACCATGACTTGGGTCACATACCTCACACCATGCACAAAAACTAACTCAAAGATCAAAGACCTAAATATAAAATCAAAAATGATAACGATCATGGAAGAAAAAATAGGGACAATGCTAGGAGCCCTAATACATGGCATAAACAGAAAACAAATCATAAGTAACAATACACAAACACCAAAAGAGATGCAAGATAACTGGGAATTCCTAAAAATCAAACACTTACGCTCATCAAAAGACTTCACCAAAGGAGTCAAAAGACAACCTACAGACTGGGAAAAAATTTTTGGCTACAACAAATCCGATCAGCATCTAATCTCTAAAGTCTACAAGATACTGCAAAACCTCAACAACAAAAAGACAAACAACCCAATTAAAAAATGGGCAAAGGATACGAGCAGGCACTTCATCAAAGAAGACATTCAGGCAGCTAAAAGACACATGAAGAAATGCTCACGATCATTAGCCATTAGAGAAATGCAAATCAAAACTACAATGAGATACCATCTCACACCAACAAGGCTTGCATTAATCCAAAAAACACAAAAGAATAAATGTTGGTGAGGTTGTGGAGAGACTGGAATACTTATACACTGTTGGTGGAATGTAAAATGGTACAACAACTTTGGGAATAGATTTGGCGCTTCCTTAAAAAGCCAGAAATAGAAGTACCATACCATCCAGCAATCTCGCTCCTTGGAATACATATTAGAGAAACAAGAGCCATCACACAAACAGATATATGCACACCCATGTTCACTGCAGCACTGTTCACAATAGCAAAAAGATGGAAACAACCTAGGTGCCCATCAATGGACAAATGGATAAACAAATTATGGTATATTCACACAGTGGAATACTACACAGCTATAAAGAACAACGATGAATCCGTGAAACATAGCATGAAGGAATCTGGAGGACATTATGCCGAGTGAATTTAGTCAGTCACAGAAGAACAAATATTGTATAAAATCACTATTATAAGAACTCAAGAAAAGGTTTAAACACAGAATAAAACATTCTTTGATGGTTACAAGGGTGGGGAGGGAGGGTGAGGGTTATTCACTAACTAGATAGTAGATAAGAATTATCTTAAGTGAAGGGAAGGACAGCACACACTACAGGGGAAGTCAGCACAGTGGGACTAAAGGAAAGCTAAGAAGTTTCCTGAATACAACCAAACACTTTAGGGACAGAGTAGCAGGGGTAGGGGTCTGGGAACCATGCTTTCAGGGGACATCTAGATCAACTGGCATAACAAAGCTTATTAAGAAAATGTTCTGCATCCTACTTTGGTGAGTGGTGTCTGGGGTCTTAAAAGCTTGCAAGCGGCCATCTAAGATGCATCAATTGGTCCCAACCACCTGGAGTAAAGGAGAATGAAGAACACCAAAGTCATAAGGAAAGTATTAGCCTAAGAGACAGAAAGGGCCACATAAACCAGAGACTCCATCAGCCTAAGACCAGAAGAACTAGATGGTGCCTGGCTACCACCAATGACCTCCCTGACAGGGAACACAACAAAGAGTCCCTGATGGAGGAGGAGAAAGGTGGGGTGCAGAACTCAAATTCTAGTAAAAAGACCAGACTTAATGGTTTGACTGAGACTAGAGGAACCCCAGAAAGCATGGCTCCCGGATTGTCTGTCAACCCAGAACTAAAACCACTCCTGAGGCCAGCTCTTCAGACAAAGATTAGACTGGACTATAAGACATAAAATTCTACTTGTGAAGAGTGTGCTTCTTAGCTCAAGTAGATACATGAGACTAAACGGGTAGCTTGTGTCCAGAGGTGAGATGGGAAGGCAGAAAGGGTCAGAAGCTGGCTGAATGAACATGGGAAATCAGGAGTGGAAAGGAGGAGTGTGCTGTCACAGTATAGGGAGAGCAATCTGGGTCACATAACAATGTATGTATGAATTTTTGTATTAGAGACTAACTTCGATTGTAAACTTTCACTTAAACTACAACAATAAAAAAAAAAAAAATACCATGGCTTGGGTCAGGTGCACCTTAGTCCTCAAGGTGATGTCTTTGCTTTTTAACACTTTAAAGAGGTCTTTTGCAGCAGATTTGCCCAATGAAATATATCATTTGATTTCTTGACTGCTGCTTCCATGGGCATTGACTGTGGATCCAAGTAAAATAAAATCCTTGACAACTTTACTATTTTCTCTGTTTGGTAACCCATTGCCATCAAGTCGATTTCTGATTCATAGTGACCCTATAAGACAGAGTACAACTGCCCCATAGGGTTTCCAAGGAGCAGCTGATGGATTTGAAATGCCAACCTTTTTGGTTAGCAGCTGTAGCTCTTAACTACTGTGCCACCAGGGCTCCATGATAACCTAGGTACATGAAAAAGTGAACAGACTAGGAAATATAGTATGATTGCTAGGCACCATCAAGGCTACTGAGCTTCCGTTTAAAGGGAGTCCAGTCAGCATGTTTGTGTGCTTTCTTTCAGCTTTGACAGCTTCATGGGGAGTATTAAGTAATCTTCACAATGCTACCAGGTAGGTACTCTAACTGGCCCACTGCAGAGTTGAAGAAATGCAGGAACAGAGAGGGATTCAAGAAATTGCCCACGATCACAGGTTTGGACTCTGGATTCTAATCCATATGTAGCTTGTACCATTTATCACTATATTATACTGTTCTCATGAGTTGCAAATTCCATGAATACACTAAGTTTTTGGTTAGGGCAAGTAGGTGATTTTAGTGCCACCACCTAAGACATGAAATGCAGGAAGAGAAAAAGGTTTCAAGTGTGGGGATAAGGGAAATAAGCAGTTCTTGCAGTTTTTTGCTTGTAGAGTAGGATGTGTCTGTGGATTTTCCAGAAATAGAACATGGTCCTGGCTCTCACAATATTCATATTTCAGTAGAGAAACAGGCAATAAAACAATCACAATGTACTCTGATAAGTGTTATTTGATGTTCAGTGAAATTATAGAAGTGTTAACCATTTTTCAGGGAAGTGGGGGGAAAAAAGGTGTCAATGCACCCTTCCCAGATGGCACGATGTTTAGGCAGATTCTTGATGAATGCACAGAAAGTCCCCAGGCAAAGAACAGCATGTGAACGGGCATGAAAAAATAAAGCATTTGCAGGGGCCTGAAGAAGCTCCATCTGGGAGGAATCATGGAAGAGTAGGAAGATTACATGGGAAAGGTGGGCTGGGAACATCTGGAAAGAGATTTAAAAGTCAGAGTAAGGGGAGTGATGTGAGAGAATTTGTATTTTATGAAGAAAATGCTGGACTCCATTCGAAGAATACATTGGACAGGGAGTGAGAGGTGCGACTTGAGACAAAGAGATCATTTTACTGATTATTGCAGCTGCGCAGTACCTAGGAGTAAAAACATCAATTGTGAGGATGAAGAAGAGCAGAAGGCATTGAGATATGCATAGGAAATGGATTCTTGACTAGTAGGAATTTCTTCAAATTATGTTGCAGTTTTTAATACACTGCTGAAATCATCCTATTCTTGATAAAACTAGTACAAAAAAAAATTATCACCTATTCTCAACGTTCCAATGGCTAAAAAATAACAAAAAGTAATTGTTTAATGAATCCACAAATACACAGATATCAAACACCTTTACTAAAGTATTCTGTGTGATGTAGTTAGCAAGCTCGTTTAAAAGACTTAACTAAGGTAGACACTTAGTACAGATTTATTCTGTCAAACTTTGAAATACCCCAAAAGAACTGAACTATCTCAAATCCTTTTTGAATTAAGGTAAGATACAAATATACAAATAAAGAAACACAAATATAAATTTTTCTTCTCTTTGTTTAGGCTACATGGAAGAAATAATAAATATATTATGGCATTTGCTTTAAGGTAAAGACATTATATATATTTACTCTATGTATATTCAGTATCTCTACCTCCAGTTATAAAACTTAAAATTGGTATTGACTATTTTGATAAACCTTACAAAAAAAAAAAAAAAACTTTTGGAAAACTTTCTTTCTTAAAAAACCCAAAACTCAAAACCAAACCCATTGCTGCAGAGTCGTTTCCAACTCATAGTAACCCTATAGGACAGAGTAGAACTGCCCCATAGGGTTACCAAGGAGCGGCTGGTGGATTTGAACTGCCAACCTCTTGGTTAGCAGCTAAGCTCTGAAGCACACTGCACCACAAGGGCTCCATTCGAAGGTCCATAAAATATGAAATTTTCTCCTATAAGCTTTGAGAACTTCTCCATTTTATTTTGTCAAGCTGACTGAAATTCTCCTCATCAGAAATTCATTTGTTTATTTTAGTTGGTAGTCATTTACATTTTAGTATGAAATAGTGTAGCTAGTCTCCCTTCCTCCCCATTCTTTACATGCAAAGAAATTAGAAATACTTAGGAGAGAAAAGCTGCTGAATGTAAACTAGAGTTATGAAGAGATCATAGACATTTTGTATCATAAACAACACTAGGAGATGATCAACCCCACTGGATGCCTCAGAACAGAGCACAGGAACATCAGGAAGCAGGGAAAACATACAGACACTGAAGTGACTAGTATCTTTTTTCTCTTTTTTTTTTTTTGTCCCCTGTGCCCATAATCACATTGTAAATTGAAAACTGATTAATTTATTGAAACTGGAAAGTCCCACATGATCTCATTTACCCCAAAAGTTAAAAATCCATTATCAGACACCATTCCCCAGATCTACAAAGCAAGCCAGTCCTTGAGCTAATATGTTGCCAACCTTTGTGAAAGGTCACCAGCTGACAACCTGCACAGCATCACCACTCAGGATACCTCTGAAGTACCAAAGAAGAAAGCCCAAGTGTCAGTGTTAATTTATTAAATCAGCGACAAAGCTATTTCTCCTGAATTAGAGCTATGGAACTGCAAATTAATGATCCCTAAGGGGAGGAGGAATAACTCAAGTTCACAGCAATAGTTAAAACTGCCTCACACAACACAATTCAATACCTTTCCCCTAAAGAGACGAAGTCTTAAAATCTCATTTAACAACCCTAACCTTCATTCTGAAAGTGGTATTTGCTCAGTAAATGAAAGCTAAAATTGAGCAGTTGTACCTCTTGCTTGATTTTTTTTTTTCTTGAGGAATTTGATTATAGATTGTAATAAGCTGCGGACAAGAAGTCATAAATTTAAAGAGAGAAAGAGGGAGGGAAAATAGTCCACCATACATGCTGGTCAGTTTTCCCTTTGAAAATATCTGATCTTACTCTGTCAAAGTCTATCTGTTCATGATGTTATTTTTAAACCTTGAAGAAGGAGGAAACTGATTGATCTGAAATGATTTCTAAAAACCTATTTTTCCCCCATACTTTGCCCATTATAAGCCACAGGGATCAACCTGCCCCCTGCTGATAAACTCCATAGTTTGAAAACACTAATCAAACAAGATAGTGAAATGATCAAAGTGTAGTAGTCTGATTCCTCCATTCAGTGTAGGACATATCTGTGAACTGAAGGAAAGCAGGAGATTTCAAATAAAAAGTAAAAGAACTCTTTTAAAGCATTTCTTTTGTACTTGAAAATTTGTTCATTTTGAGCTATAAAAAAACTGCAGAGCTAAAAGCCTAATAAATTCCTTTGATCTGGACATGGCAAGTTCTTAAAGAGAAAGTCTAAAAGGTTGCAGACTGTCTGCTGTTCTCTAAAATTAAAATCCAGCAAGCCATTGCCTCATTTTCCCACTGCTGCCCCCAACGTATGCTATATCCCATCAATTTTAGGAAGAATAGAAACTACCAGAAATTAACAGAGTAAGCTCCAAACCTACTCAAATATATTGACCAACAATACATGAAACTACTCCCTCTATCTCACCCTTTTGCAGTCTCAAAGAGAACACCTCTCACCCAGGGCCTCTCCAGGGAACATTTCCATGAGTCACAGGGATCATTTAGTATGGATGGAGGGGATCTATGAACGAAGAGGATCTATGAACACCTCAAATATTCATTGGTGGTAAGATGACAATTTAAATTCATTTAATCATATGTTTTAAAGTAGGAAGGTAAGAACTCAAATCAGAATATTCTAATCATTTAAAATCATTTTAAACAGTTGAAACTCTTCGCTGACCACGAAGAAATCTGTCCACAGGCTAGATTTGATCCGTGCTTTGTACTCTCGTGTAAATCATTGGTATTCAGAGTGTAATCTACACATGAGCTGCATAAGTTTCATCTTGGAACTAGTCTGAAATACCAAATTTTAGATCTTACCTCAGACCTAGCGAATCAAAATCTGTACTTTAACATGATCCTGGGTGATCCGTATGCACATTAACGTTTGAGAAGCACTGCTCTGGCCACACCTTTGAGACCCGTCAACAGTTTTCTTTCTAATCCATACACTGAATTTATTAGTAAATATAAATGCTATAAAAGGATATTTAGAGAGCTTTATCTGGAATTGTGAGCTAAAGGAGGCCAGGAAATGAAAAGTACCAAAACCATGCATTCCTAAAACATTTTTTACCATACATTTTCACAGTTTTCTTCAATAGTGTGTATGTGTGTGTGTGTATGTTTATCTGTTTTCTTTTTGCTAGATAGAGGTAGCTTGGATTAGAGAATTGTCAAAATAGATTCATATTTTTCAGTTTGCATGCTTAGAACATCTTTGATTTTAGCTAAAGGAGCTATAAGGCACTTGTACGAAATAAGCTAACTCCAAAATAAAGCATAAGAATTTCCTTACCACCTTATGATCCTTAGTTAGGTCTAACTAACTGTGTCCTTGGGCCAGTTCATTAACCCATTTAGTTTTAAATGTTTTCAATGCTAAAATGAAGTGAATGGACTCAATGACGTCTAAGGTTTTTGCAAACTCTATATTCTATGGTTGTCTCTCATTTATCACTAAATCCATCACTCAATCAATGAACAATTAGGTTTAAAACATTGTGGTCAATGATGTAGAGAATACAAGAATTATTAAATACATGTCATAATTAGGTTTGGGATATGCACATGAAAAATTAACTCTAAAAGCAATATATGGTATTGCAAGGGAGTGATACAAAATATAGCTGGGGAAAATGAACAGCCAAAGGCTGCTAGTCTTACTTTATATTCATGACCATTAATCTCAAGTGCATACTTACTTCCACCAAACATTCCAATATTTCTCTAGTATATTAATTTTACCACAAACTACTAACTCTTTGCTCCTTCTATTTTCCCTCCAAACTTTATCACTTTTTCTACTCTTTCTTAGCTGATGGTGGCACAAACAGTTAAGAACTTGACTACCTGCCGAAAAGTTGACAGTTTGAACCCACCCAGAGGTGCCTCAAGATAGGCCTTACAATCTGCTTCTGAAAGGACAGAGCCTTGGAAACTCTATGAAGCAGGTCTACTCTGCCCACACGGGATCTCCATGAGTTGGAACCGACTCAACGACAACTAACAAAAACAGCTGATAACATGCTTCTTAATTTCACTGAGGGAAAAATAAAAACGAAACAAAAAAATGAATACTCAGAAGAGAACTTTTGTAAATTTTTACCAATACATCTACTCACCCTCCTCCCAGCCTACTGCCTTCCCTCTGTTAAGATGTTAGAATGCGTCAACTCTCCGTACTCCTTTCCAAGCCTTGTGTCCCTCTGCTCTACTAGTTCCAATCCCCTTATGCCTATTCAAGGATATTACGCCAGTACTTGTCCCCCTTTACCGCTACATCATCAAATTTTTCCTTTCTATTGGGCTTGTACTATCAGCATACAACCAAGATCTTAGTTTTTCTATTTAACGAATTCCTTTCTTGACCTCCCAGCTTCTCTGTTCCCATTTGTTGCAAAAGTCCTCAAAAAATTGTTTAGTCTTACACTCTTTAACATCTCCGCTTCCGTTCTCTTAAACTGACTCTAATCAGGCTTCTGCTCCCACAAACACACTCAACTTCTTTTGTCAAGTTTATCAATGGCTTATAGGTTGCTAAATCTGATAGTCTTTTCTCAGTCCTGTTCTTACTTGAGCTACTAGCAACATTTGGCAGAACTGATCCTTCCCTATACTTAAAACATCTTCCTCACTTGGCTCATGGAGTGGTGGCTCATTTTGAGTCTTATTTACTGTTTATGTTAATCTGATAAATCTCCTAAAGTTGTGGTGTTCCAACTTTTGGACCAAATATCTATCTGACATCACTCTTTAGGTGATGTCATCTACTCTCATAAATTTATAAGCCATCTATATGCTGATGATTTCCAAATTTATGTCTCCAGTAAAGACCCATTTCCTGAATTGTAGACATATAGCCAACAACCCCACCTGGGTGTCTAATAAGCATCATAAATCTAAATTATCAAAAAAAAACCAAAAAATCTCATGATCTTTCTTCTTCCAAACCTGCTACTCCTAGATTCTTCCACATTAAAAAAAAAAAAACAAAAAAAAAAAACACTTTTTTTTTTTAGTTGCTTAGTTGAAAAACCTCTTCAGGTCATTCTTCATTCTTCTTTTTAACTCACATACAAAAGTCAAGCCATCAACTAATCTAGTAGATGCCATCTTCAAAATATACCTAGAATAACTGCACTCTCTACCTCCTCCTCTGCTGCTTTTACCTTGGTCACGATTACCTGTCTGTCATCTGCTTACTTAAACCTTTTTATTGGTGTCTCTATTTCTAGCCTTGATCACAGAAAGTCGACTTCCAACATATAAGCCAGGAAGATGATCACATCACACCTCTGCTCAAATCCCATCTCATGCTCAATAAAAGCCAACAATCTGCATAACGATCTCTAATAGCCTCAAATTTTGCTACTCAAACTGTGGTCCTTAGTCCAGCAACATCAGCATCACTTATCAGACATGTGGAATCTCAGGCTCCATCCAGACATCCTAAATTTAAATCTGCGTTTTAAACGATCCCTGAGTTATTTGCATGAACATTGATATTTGAGAAGAACTACCATAAGTAATCTTTCAACCTCTATCTTCTTTAATTTTTGTTTTCTATTACTTCCCTCCCTCACTCACTCTGTTCTTGCAAGAGATGTCTTTGCTCTTCCATGAATATGTTACAGTGTTTACATTTGCTGTGTGGCAGTCTAACAGTCTATGAGGAGCTCAATTTTGTCAACAACCACACCAAGGGTGAGTTTAGAACAGATACTTCTCCAGTCAAGCCTTGATGACTGCAGCCTGCTCAAAGCCTTAATTTTAGCTTTGTGAGACACCCTAAATCAGAGGGCCAAGTCAGTTGAGCCTTCTTTCCTAACCCAAATAAAATGTGAGATAATAAATATGCATTGTTTAAACCTTTAAATTTTGGATAATTTGGTATGCTGCAATAGACTATACAGATAACATATGGAGATTTCTGCATCTAGAAATCTTATGACTCTATCAATTCATACAATTTTTGAACAATTATTAAGAACATGCTGAAGGTATGAAAGAAGCATTCTCCACATCTCCTGATTCTCAGGGTATTTACTCTTTAATTGGGTAAATAATAGTGATAATCTTAAACAATTTTTTTAAATTTAGTCTTTAGACAGCATATAAACAAGTGTTAAGATTCTGTAATAAATATCATGAGTGTGGTCAGAGTTTACAAACAGGAAGATTAATGAGGTTTGAGAACCCTATCATGGATGTAGCATGTTCTGCATTTCCCTTGAAAAAAGACCTGTTATAAAATCTTTAAGGGCTGAAAAAACTATGTGGTTAAATTACAAATCCCCAAAGACAAGATTAATTTGCAACTTGCTTGCTTCCTTGTCATTGCTCTTGTTAAGTGACCTTTAATTTGACCTACAGGCATCAATAAACTGAGAAATAGCAATGGAACATTTATTTTGACTCCTAGTTCAGCAGAAAATATTTCTTGCCTTTTTCAAAATGTATTTAATTAGTTACTTTTTAAATTGTTGAAATAAATTAAATATTAACATTCTTGGGCTATGGTAAAATTTACACAAGAAAAAATTTTACTGATGCAGCCATGAAAAGTTTATTAAAGTAAATTATTTCACACTTCATTATGAAAAATTGTTCCAACCATGAACCTTGATCTTGATGGACCATACTCAATATATTCCTTTGGATCTGAAATAGGCAGAGATGAAGGTATACTTCCAAGCCAGTTTCAATCAAGCTACAGTATACATTTATTGTATCTAGTACTGGTGGCACAGCAGTTAAAAGCTCGGCTGCTAACCAAAAGGTTGGCAGTTTGAATCCACCAGCCGCTCCTTATAAACCCTAGGGTCACTGTGAGTTGGAATTGACTCTATCGTGACGAGTTTGGTTTTTGGTTTAGTACATCAAACAACTGGCACAAGAGCTATTAGATTTACACAGAAGTATACAATGTGACTTTTCAGAACACAACCTTCTTTAGAAAATTAAGATACATTGTGCTTTATAAATTCAAACACAATACTATTCATTAAGCAGCAATACATAATCACCTATGATCACCTCATCTAGACTAGAGTACTGGTTCTCAAACGTTGGTGCCCAACAAAATCACCTGGAGAGCTTGTAGGCTTGTTAAAACTCAGATTGCTGGGCACCACTCTCAGACTTTGTGAATTACATGTCTGGGGTGTGATGTGGTTCCCTATTTCTAACAAGTTCCCAGGTGGTGCTGATGCCGCATGTCCACACACCACACTTTGAGATCCACTGATCCAGAAAACAGTCAGATTTTACCACTTGCCATATATCCTTCCAGGTGTTTATTCCTTCTCAAATATAATCTGTATACACACACATACACACATACAGTCAATACACAAAACAATCAGTATCGTTTTATATGCTGTTTTGAAACTGCTTTTTTTCACTTAGCATAATATTCCAAATCTTACATCCGTGTTATTACAAGCATGTATTTTTCTTCTCAAACACAATTATTAAAGGCTGTTCAAATAATAGATTTTGTCTACTTGCAGCATTTGCTACACAAACGTTTCTCCCTATGTTATGGATTGAGTTGTGTTCTCCTAAAATATGTGTTGGAATCTTAACCTCTATACCTGTGGATGTAATCCCATTTGGGAATAGGGTTTCTTTTGTTATGTTAATGAGGACTTGCTAGTGTTGTTGTTCATGTCAGTTGCAGTGGAGTCAGTTCTGACTCATAGTGACCCTGTGTATAACAGAATGAAACACTTCCCCATCCCGTGCCATCCTCACAATTGCTGCTATGTTTGAGCCCATTGTTGCTGCCACTGTGTCAATCCATCTCTTTGATGGTCTTCCTCTTTTTTGCTGACCCTCTACTTTACCAAGCATGATGTCCTTCTCCAGGGATTGATCCCTCCTGATAACATGTCCAAAGCATGTGACTTTTGAGACTTAAAACGAACAGATTAGGCACAGAGACACAAGCACAAAGAGAGGGGAAAATACATGCCACGTGGAGATAACCTTAACCACTGCACCACCAGGGCTCCCAAGGAAAGCAGGGTATACAGAAACTGAAAGAGATCTTCCTGCAGAGATGAAAAGGGAATGTTCCCTAGAGCTGATGCCCTGAACTCAGACTTCCAGCCTCCTACACTGTGAGAAAATAAATTGCTGTTCTTTAATATCACCCGTTTGTGGTATTTCTGTTAGGACAGTAGTACTAGATAACTAAGACACTCCACTTCCCCGTCAGTGTAATGGAGATACATAAAGATCTCATGACTTCTCATAGAAGGGCTTTCCAGAAGGCTTCATACCCTGGGTGCCATGTGGCCAGGGGAACTAAATGATAAGCACTAAATGCTGAGAATTAAACTCTAGGCATATTCCAGCTTGAGGCAAAATTCCTTTCCATCAGTGAACCCTGAAACCTAGAACACAAGTTACCTGTTTCCAAAATACAATGATGAAACAAGCACAGGATAGACATTTCCACTGCAAATGGGAGAAATTGGAGGGAAAGAAGGTTCACGGGCACCAAGCAAATCCAAAACTTTCTTTCATATCCAGAACGTTCAACTGTATGAATGCTAACATTTTTTTCAGGGGATAAAACAAGTAACCACAAAAAATAAATAGTATACAGGGTAGAATATTACAAATTCAATTTAAATATACAGAATTACAAATTCAGTTTAATTATATAGAATTAGAGCTTTGTAATTATAAAGACAAAGTGAAGAATCTCTTGAGGAATAAGGAGGTTTCACAGAAAGTATGCCACTTTAACAAACCGGCAAAGGACATGGTGTGATGACTATAATGGATGTTGAGTGCTCCCTTACTCTCCTTACTCATCTTCAGTTCTCCCCAGTCTTCCCCCACAGGCCTGGCTGTCTTATTGAACAATGTCACTGGACCCTTTCTGGCCATATAAGTTGACTCCAACTCATGGAGGCCCCATGTGTGTCAGTGCTCCATAGGGTTTTCCTGGGTAGACTGGAACCTCCAACTTTTCACTTAGAAGTTCAAGGCATTGACAGTTTGTACCACCCAGGGACTCCAATCACTAGGCTGAGCTAATTAACTCTTAGCATTGTAAGACAGAGAATGGGGAGTCACACCAAAGGTAGAAATGAAGACTATAGAATCATGAGGTCTTTAAAGTCTAAGAGCAACTCTGATCCGTGTCCTGTGTGCAGTCCATTGTTAAACTTTTAATCCCATGAGATCTATGTCATCACAATAAATTCCTTTTCTCTTAATATAACATAAATAAGTTTCTGATTTTTGTAACTAAAGTTTTCCTGAGACAGTGATACCCAGAGCTGTATGGGTTAGAGTACACTACAAGAACTAAATGTTGCTTGTTTTCAAAATATATTTTCTTCACAGATTTCAAAACATGTTTCCTGGGAAACAGAAAATAAAAATTCAGAAGCAATATGTATCTCAGCCATATTTTGTGGCTACTTACTGCTTTTCTACTGTATAAAATAATTAACATACAATGACTATTTCAAGGAACGTACAAAAATATTCTACTACTCAATGAACACATACAAATTATTTACTCTTAAAAAAAATAAACAGAATAAGCTCTTAAGAAACAGAAGTGCTCTCATTAGAAAATAAAGATTACTGTTGAGATGGTCATTGTAAAAAAAATTTAAATTAATGTCTTCTCTTAGGAGTTGGTGAAGTATTTTAAGTTCAAATAAAATTTTTTATAAGGTATGTTTTGTCTAAATTGTTTTGTTATCACTAAACCATGCAGGTTTTATTTAAAATTATCTCAATTTCCATAGAGCAGGATGTTATGCTGTAAAAATCATTCTTCCGCCCAGCCTGCTTCACTCCTCTTTCTGAAGAGTGGGCAAGTAGAATATGCAACATCATAAATCACCAAAACAACGGCTTGTTTCCTTCTTTTTACATGACATGAAATCCACTGTGAGAGAGAAATTGGGAGGGGGCTTTTGATGAGTCTGATATTTTGATGAAAAAATATAAAAACCTAAGCTACTATTCTTGACAGATTATTCATTTCCATGAATATTAATAACTTTCAAAATAGCAAACTTCAAAAACACACCAAAAGATGCTTATTTTCTTGTAATGTCTGTGTGTATTTCTGTAATATACATGGTAATATGAATATATAACTAAGTCCTGTGTGTGTGTGTGTGTGTGTGTGTGTGTGTCAAACCAAAAAACAAAACCTGTTGCCATGGCTAGGTGGAGCATTTGTTGAGAAATGTGCCAAGCTTTAGTCAAGAAAGAGTACACAACTGAATAATTATCTGTGTCTGCCATGTATGCTGGATGGAGAATTGTTTGGACTTTTGTCTCTCATATTTGCCAACCCTGATCTAATTCAATAATCCTCATATTATGAATGATGGCTAAAGTCTAAATAGTTAAATTGCCCAAGATAGCAAATCCAAGTAATGTCAGAAAAAAAAAAAAGCCCTAAATTAGAGGTTTTCTGATTCCCATAGATACACCACACATTATAAACAGACCACACCTTACAGGTCTACAGAAAACCTTTACCATGTGTAACATATTACCATAAACAAGGACATACAGATATTCCAAAGCATTGGTTTACTTATCTATTGCTATCTTTTAAACAGTGACAAAATAGATTAGATGGATATCACACTGGCAGCTAATGTGAAAGACATTGTAATAATAGTCTGTCCCCTAACCTTTAAGTCTAGCTTAGTCTTCAAGTATAAGTAGTAATAACCCACCTCCATGCGTGATTTGAGAAGCAACCAGGATGACCAACACTTCTAATAATCCCCTTCTACCATGTGTCATGGGGCCTAAAAATTTATTCCTTTTGGGGATCCTCAAGACATGTTACGGTTTACAGTGTCTCCTTTTAAGTTTACCTAACATATTGATGTACAGCAAGAATGCTCCTTAGAAGCAAGGATGGTGAGACTTCTTCTCAAGTACTTTGGACATGATATCAGGAAGGACTAGTCCCTGGAGAAGGACATCATGCTTGGTAAAGTAGAGCATCAACAAAAAAGAGGAAGACCCTTAACAAGATGGATTGACACAGTGGCTGCAACCATGGGCTCAAACGTGGCAATGATTGTGAGGATGGCTCAGGACTGGACAGTGTTTCGTTCTGTTATAAATAGGGTCGCTATGAGTCGGAATCAACCGGACGGCACCTAACAACAATATATTGATGAGTACCTGCTATGATTGTATGTGGTTGGGAATGAGGTACTGAACTGATGGGTGCCTTCCTCAGGTTAGGATTGGGAAGTGGAATTGAATTGAAGACAAACTGTCTATTTCATAATTTATTCTGTCGCACATGAAGACATCTCTTTTCAGGAAATTACCAGGTCAGAAACTTGAAGCCAGATTTCTCACACCTGCTGCTGGTTTGCCTGTTAATCCAATTCAGTGACTACTCACCAGGAAACTAATTAGGTTTGTAGTATATTTCCCACTACCTGTCTGTCAGTTTGTTGTACTGTGACGACTTGTATGTGGCTATGATACTGGAAGCTATGCCACCAGGTATTTCAAATAGCAGCAGGGTTACCCATTGTGAACAGGTTTCAGTGGAGCTTTCAGACTACGACAGACTAGGAAGAAAGTCCTGGTGATCTACTTCTGAAAATTACCAATGAAAACCCTATGGATCACAACATAATATTGTTTGATGTGCTAGAAGATGAGACCCTAGTTTGGAAGGCACTCAAAACACACAGTGGCCGCAACAATGGACTTGACCATATGAACAATCATGAAGATGGTGAATGACTGAGCAATGTTTCATTCTGTTGTACGCGGGGACATCGTGAGTCCGAGCCTACTCAAAGGCAATTAACAACAAAGTATATTCCCAATAAGTCTTTTGAACAAGCCATACGTGAATGAAATTTGAATTTGAAATGATTATATGGCAGTCAACAGGGTTGCCACCTCTAAACAGTCATGATGCTAAGCACACATTGGGTAGCCCAAGGAACAGTAAGTTTTGATATCAACTGATATGGAAGCTCATGGAAAGGTAATAATCTAAATATATTTTCTGGCCCTGGTCTAGATACTTCACTTCCCTAACTCATTAAGGCAGATCTAGTTCAAACACAATTCTAGAAGAGACATCACAGGAAGGATATCTAGAGTCAAGAATGCTGTTGCACACTGAGGACTATTTTTCTAATATATTTTCTTCTTTTTTTTACAAATGTTCAAATTAAAAAAAAAATTTTTTTTCTTTTGTTGTCTGCGTTCCTTTCTGAATATGCTCATTTAAAATTCCATTGCACAATGCATCTTTCTTAAAACTGAAAAAAAGATTACTATATCCATACTGTGAAGATACTATTTAAGCTACTTTTTTGTTATTTTTTACTTTTGTTAAAGTTCAATTCAGCAAACATTTATTATTAACAAAGAATAATTTTGATATAGAAACTTTTTTTTCAAACAATGTTTTATTCTCTAAGTAAATACACCTTCAGAATTAATATCCTTACTAACAGAAGGAGCAAATTTATATTTGTTTTTATATCAAAATACAAAGTGAGAAGAAAAACTGGAAGTCTGTTAACAAAAATAACAGTCAAAAGCCTAATACATTTGATTCAGAAGCCTAATACATTTAAAATATAACTTTTCTGGAAATATATTTGGTAGGTAGTTGTTTTTGTAATTTTATTACTTTATGTCAAATAAAGACAGCTGTTTAAATTTAATGTAAAATTCAGCTGCTCTAATAACAGATCTACAGCTTTGTCATATTTCTAAAAGTGATTTGTGTTTTCAATGACTTATTTGAAAGAATCTAAAAACAAATGAGAAGTGCAAAAGTAAAATCCTTAAATACCAAATAAAAATGAAATATAGTTTTATTGTTTTTAGGTGCCATCGAGTCAGTTTTGACTCATAGCCACCCTATGTACATTAGAAGGAAACACTGCTTGGTCCTGTGCCGTCCTCACAATCATTGCTATGTTTGAGCCCATTGTTGCAGCCATTGTGACAATCTATCTCGTTAAGGGTCTTCCTCTTTTTTGCTGACTGTCTACCTTACCAAGAGTGATGACCATCTCCAAGGATTGGCCACCATAGTAGGACAAACTGACAGACATGTGGTGGAATATAATTTTAATTTTCCACAAACAGAATTGAAATATAACTATACAAATGATGCCTAAATAAGCCCCACAGTATACATTCTAGTTGATAGAGAGAGAATATGTTCATAATCTGTATTTTGAAAAACCAGAATTAGTCTTGCAACAATTAAGGTTACTATGCCCCTCCAAAAGAGAATTATTTAAAAAAAATCCTTCATAAGGAAAATTCTCATTTACTTGTGCTTATGTTCCTGGGAGCCAGAGAAAGGTTTTCCTTGGTATAGAAACAATATTCTAAACCTCCTAGGTTTGCCTAGGAAAGGATGAATGATTGAGCCACCAAACAAAAGGTTAATAGAACATAGTGAGCTGTTGGTTTTGCAATTCTAGAAACTTCAAAGTTATAGACATATCTACTAAGAGAAATGAGGGAGAATCACTTAATTCCACATCTAATTTTGGCTAAGGTCTTCCATGTTTAATTTTGGCCAGAGACTTGATACCTGCGACCACAATATCTATTCATTGAGGCTGAACACTAGAAAGGTCTACGCAGCCCTGACTGTTGTCTAAGAGGTGTGGGGACACTTGAGGTTCTGAATCCTGCTGCTAGGCATCCACTGTACCCACAGATGGCTGGGCAGTGTTGGTTACTGGGCAACAACAGTTTCCTCTCTTGTATTATTCCCTTGTTCCAAAATGCCCATTTTGTATAGAGACACTATCAATGGCACACTGGTTTCCTTTTCCTGAATCTTCAAAATCCAATGACTTAGTCATAGAACAAGATTGGCACACCTTGTAGTGTTTTATTACAACGGCACACGCAAATTTTTTTTATTAGCAAATTGAAAAAATCCTGGAAATACCTGTCTTAGTCATGATTAAACAATAACTCCAGATATATCATAAATGATCCTTAAAAATGTGAAACTAAACATAACTTAGAAAAGTTACACACATAATAGAAATATTTCTTCTCAGAAAAGAAACCGTAAAATACTGGTATGTAGTAATGTAGTCTCATAAAAAGAACAAAAACAAAAACAAAAAAAAAATAGTAAAGGGTTGTCAGGTTTAGAACATACATAAAGCTGTGGGCTCCTCTCCTGCCCCAAAGTAGTACATGCTACTGTATCTAGAGTATAGACAACTCCCCTCCCCCATTATTTAAACTGCATAAACTATAATTTTAGTAAATCAAGCAAAGAGCTAATCAAGTTTTGATTTGCTAATTACTTCTCAATTTGATTAGAGCTGGCAGCTAATCATCTCTGAAAATTTAAAGTCAATCTTTCACTCACGTTTGCAAATCAGGACTTCAGTGTAAAACAAAATTGAGAATATAACATAAAAGTTCTTTGTGTTATAACAAATAATTAATTTCTACTTATTGCTGCAATTTTAACAAGAAAGAAACATTTTCTAGGCTGCTTCAACAAGTTGAATAATGAATGTGGTGTACCATCCTGTTCTGGAATAAAAAAAGTAAGCCAGTTTTATACAGCGTTGTGAAGCAGCCCACACTGAGCCAAGAAAGTGTACATGCTACATTAAACGAGAACAATAAAATTTAAAATCACAATTCCATTTTTATGGTCAACAGTAGTTTGCAGGAAAAAAAATCTGCCAGGAAATTGAACCATGAACAATCAATATTATAATTGTTTTTTCAATTGAAGTCAACCATTTAAAACATATTTAAGAATTATTAATATACCTAAGACAACATCTCCTTGAAAAATATGCCAATGTGGAAAAAAGAATGTCACAGTCATTTAAATTCAACAAATATTATGATGAAACACTGTGAATAAGAAAGTGAGACAGATGAGTTCATTCTAATTTCAGGGGGAAATGTCTTTCACAGTCATTTCCCAAAAACTATATTTAAATTGTACCCTGTAACAAAGTTTCTTCTATCTTTGTCACTTTCTGCTTCTATCACAATGATGCAACCTGAAACCTGCTTGACTGTACTGCACTAAATAATGAATCATCTTTTCTAAGGGGCATTTCATTATTACGACTACCTCATTAATAGCATTTTCAAGCAGTGCCTTCAAGGCAACGTTAATGGAAGTTTAGACAATTATATTGTAAAGTTAGGTTATGTGAGCAATAGTAAACATTTGAGTTTTTTCCTAAAAATTTTACCATCAGAGTTGATTAAATCTTTTTTCTTTTGAATCTATGTTCAAGGAAAAGTGTCAACAGATTATTCTTAGTGATTTTTTTTTAACTCTTCATTCAATTTTCCTCCTTGCTATGAGGCAAGTCTTTTTTATTGTATTATTTTCCTTATGCAATACTTTAATATTTCAGTTGCTAATCTTAGGAGTAACTCTTAGGCTTATAGCTAAAATTAGATCTTTGTGTTCAAATTTCAGCCTTATTTCATTTTCCGTCTTTGAATAAATTCCCTATGAATTTTCATATTCCATCAGAAATTAGGAAGTAATATTAGAAAATGCCGTGTGTCAAGGCATGGCATTACCCACACAACTCTGCAATGCAAACAGTAGTGGCCTGTCATTAATCTTTGCCAAATGCATGGATGACTTACTTTTCCTTCTTCATATATCCATTTCCATCTGAGCCCTGTGCAGTGGATTCCAAAATTCTCTTTTCAAGGTCAAAGACATCTAGAGTTCCAGGACTGCGCTGAGTGCACACACCTCATTCGTACCTACACTCCAGACAGCATAACTGATACCCTTGTCCCTCAGTGCTTTAAAGCCACGAAGGCTGGATGAACCCCTGCAACTATTGCTCTGAGGTAATCTTTAAACCTTAAACCAAAGGTATTTCCTGAAGCCTTCTTAAAATCAAACAATAGTTTAGCCTAACTAGGAAAAAAATGTCAGCCTTGAGCATCATACTCGTTTAAGAACTATCTATATGGGATCCAACTGACAACAGCAACTCAAAAGATTAGATAGGAAACTTAGGAGCAGTGAGTCTTTGTTAATGGAAGAAGAACAATTCAGAAAAGAACGGTGAGAATGGTCGGTCGCACAACTCAAAGAATGTATTCAATGTCACTGATTGGTACATGTAGAAACGGTTGAATTGGTGTATGTTTTGTTGTGTATATTCTCAACAAAATGAATAAAATAAAATAAAAAGATTTACAATATTAGCTATAATTCTGCTGTATTATTCCATGCCCCATTCTTTCTTTCCAAACAACAGAATTTTGGAAAAACTGTCATATCAAGACTAAGAATGTAGGGTGCTTCAATCTGATTTTTGTCTATTTAGAAAATGCTCAGGTCTAATTATTCCTTCCTTCACATACAAGCTATGTTACCACTGTGCTTATTCTTGAAGTCAATATTATATGAATTTTTCTCACTTAAGTTCCAGGTGTTCCTTGATGCTAGAGATATGAGTATTAGGCAGAAAAAAGAATTTCATATAATGGTTAACTGAGCTGGACAGACAAAACATTACTTATCACCCATTTTCAATGAAAGAAAGAAAGAGAGGGGAAGAGGGAGGAAGGGAGGGAGGATAAAAAGAAAGCGAGAGAGAAAAGAAGCCAGAGTTAGAAGTTGAAATGCATTAATGCAACACATTAAAACAATAACATGTCCGTGACATTTAATGCTGTGGTGGAGGTCCTCGTTTAAATTCTAACACATTGTAAATTATAAAGCTAGGCCTTAGGGCTCTGAGCTCAGGCTATGTTAACTCTTTAGTTTGACTGTTCAAATGACATTTAGTTTGGCTAAGAATACAAGTGTAATAGAGTAGAGATTATGCAAAGACTAAAATGGTACAGACCCAGCCTTTGAAACCAAATAGCCATCTTGCTCAAAGAAGGTTTCCTTAGATTTCAGAATATGTATTCAACTCACAGCCAAAAACTTGGTTCAGACCTTAGCTATCTTCTGAATTACTGCAATACACTCTAAACTAATTTCTTTGCCAACATTTACTTTGCAGTCTCATTTATCCTCTAAGGTACCCCAAGATTGACCTTTTTCCTGACTTGGGTAAACCTCACTGACACCTTGCTACATTCAGGAAAACATACAGACCCCTTAAAAGGTTGTCTAGGTCCCTTCAAAATATGGCCCCCATCTGCTTTCCCAGACCACCAGTCCTGTGATCCAAACACAACAAATGTGTTGCTCTTCTCTAAAAATGCCATGCTGTCTTATATCTTGTAGCGTCCATACCAGTGCATGGCATACTGAACCCCCTCCCTTCAGCTCAGGAATATCCGATCATGAGTTAAGTATCAGCTAAATGTCACCTCCTCTATATAAACATCATCAAATCTTTCCTAATATGGGTCTTCCACTTCTTTTGGGCTTTGAGCATATAAGCTTATGTGAGCCTGTGATCATTTCTGAAACTAGGACTGTGCCTTGCTCATTCATTCAACAACCTTTTGAGGACCTGTGAGTAGTAGGGCATTATATTCAGTAGTGCAAATACAAAAATTAGACTTGGAATATGCAGTCTAACAGAGGAAAAACAGAAAAGTGAACAGATGACTACAGTATCTGGAGATAGGTACTATGATAATGCAATGCACGAAGTGCTATGGGTATACATAGCAAAGGCTCATAATGACATGGAGGGCACTGAGGAATGAGGTACTCCCAGACCAGCTAACACATTGGTTGGTAATTAATAGGTGCTTATTAAATATGACTTTAATTAATTAATTAATTGAGAGATGTTAATCTGAGTGCTGCATTTTTATCTTATGTCAAATTCCTTTCTTTTTCAAGCTGCTGGATCATAAAAGGGTTTGTAGCTCAGGCAGGAAGATTTTCTTTTCATATTTTATCATTTTTCCATGTCACCTTTGCTTGTCAAGTTCAGAGGTATTATGGTCTTTATACACTTTATACCAATGATTCAGGGTTAGGTCTATTAAGATAGTTTACCATCCTCCAAATAATTCATGATTTATTAGGGTAAGTCTAGGTCAAGACTGCTGGGTTGGGGGAAAAATAAAATGTCTGACACCTTCTACCTCTTCTCTGAATCCTTTTTCCTTTGGATGGCACCCTTTCTTTCCATTCTCCTTCATCTGAAAATCCACTTTCAAACCAGAGAAAATGTGTGCACTCCAAATGACCACTCAAATAATGTAAAAAATATTTATTTTTTAATAAGTAACCAAATTAGAAGGGAAATTCAGACTTATTTGCAGGCTTCTAGAAGACACAGAGATGTCATCTAGAGAAACACATTGAATGATAACACTGAAAAAATGACACAAATCCACAATGTGGAACATTCTTCAAGGTAACAGAGCTGGATGCCTATAAAAGTCAACGGTATGTAGAAGAAAAATTATTTCATGGAGCCAACACCCTTCTCTATGTTAAAAGGTTGGCTGTAATATTCACACATATTGTAACATACTAGAGCAAACACAGCAGCCTAGTGTGTAATACCATGTAGGTAATAGTGATGTGTAACTCTCCCATAATTTCTGATTATTGTAAATTGTTTTTACACATGTCTACTTACGAATGCTTCGAATGATACTGTATGTCTTCTATGATTACAAATCAACTTCAAATGGAAAAACTAACAGAAACTGATTTATAACGTCTTTGACACATCGTATCTGCTTAAAGCAAACTATGACTTTGTTTTCAAAATCATGAATTTAAAAAACTTTTGCTTTTTATTCACTCTTGACCTGGACTGGACTTCTCTCTGTAACCTCCAACTTTGGAATAATAAATAGCATTGCTTTAATGAGTGATGTTCTTCTCTCTTCTATTTTTTAATATTTCAAAATTTACATATGGGAAAAGTAGTTGGATAAGTACTACAGAAAAAAATCCTAATATCTATCTTTTTATGTACTTTTCATATCCACTCTGTTATTTGCCGATATTTTATTCTGAGATTAAAGAAAAAAATACTGCCCTTTAGAGTGAAAAAAAAGAAACGTTTCAGATAAGGAAAAAAAATGGTATTATTAAAGCCCTCAAAGCAAAATTTAAGAAGATTCAACAGCATTTTAAAATTTTAACTATTAAAAAAATAATCTTAGTAAGAGAAAAACATTAAGTAAAACTATCCTGGAAAATATTCTCTGTTCTATGTATTTTATAAGGATATTTGACATGCACTAAATTTAAAACATTGATAGTTTGTGAATTTCTTAAAATATACCTATAACAAGTTTCACTTGAACATGTAAAAACTATTTAGAAAGAAAATATCCCTTCTCCTCTTAAACATCATAATGGACCAAATACCTAACATCTAGTGTTTGAATATATATTTTGGATGTTTCCATAACTTTAGTTGTAACTATGCTGAGGAGACAGTTACTTAGTAGAATAATTTAGGAAATACAGAAATGAAATATACTCCTGGAAAAGGTCCAGAATTTGAGTATACTTCTTTACTCATAGTATAATACTCTTTAAATATACTTTGCAAAGCACGTATTTTATATAGATGTTTAAATTATAGCTTTCCTTTCAACTTGAAATCTTCTAAAGAATATTTCATCTGGCTTAATTCAAGTGTCCAGGAGACATATGTAATATGTACAAACTCAATTAACAGATAACGGTGATGGTTGTAAATAAACATTTTCTGAAAAATCTTGGAGTATTAAGGGAGCTTGTTACTTCAAATGGTCTTTTTTCCCCTCCCACAAGAATTATTCTCTTTAGGAATTGTATTTATAAGATTATATACTCCCTTGTTAATATCTAGTTAGCAACAGAATATAGTGGGGGGAGGGCGGGAGTTGCAAGAAGCTTTGATACCTTTGACTAGACTTGATTACTTTGGTCTAGAAGCTTTACTCTGGTCTTATGCTCACCTGGAGGTTTATGTTCAATTCCTCTTTCCCCATATGAAATTTTCCTAAGGGAGGTAGTCTTAAACGGTTGAAGAACATGGGGTTTGAAATGAGAAGAAATGAATCTGAGTGCCTGTTATTGCATTCATTGATAATGTGCTTTTGGGCAAATTATAGACGTTTCTGGAAATTTGGTTTTCTCCTCTGAAAAAATAAGTTTTACAATATCCCCTCAGCCAGTGGCTGAGAGGGCTTGCATAGCTGAGAAGGCCTGTACGGTTGAGCTGGCTGCTACACTGGCTATGTGTTGAACCAGTTAGCAACAGAAAGGCTGATGGTGGAGAGCCCTGATGGCAGAGAAGACTGACAGCTGAGAGCAGCTGAGAGAGTTCTCCTGGTTGCAAGCTACCCGCACTGAAGGAAGGGATGTGCTTGCCACTTCAGGGGAACCTTCCAGACCCTACCTATATGCTTCCTGATCCAGATCCCAAGCTGTTGCTGTTACTTCTATGTTGATCATAATCACAAGTTCTAGACTTTTACTTCCTCAATACACCACATAACTGTATGATCGGTAAGTTGTGTGTGGCCATCACAACAAATTATTGATCCCAACAGAGAAGTAGAGAGTGGTCTGAGTGGGGATAATTCATGTAGGAAATGGTAAAGAAGTTGGAAAGTGGGTATATGTCTGGTCTATACCTCACAGGAACCAGCTTTGTGCTGAGCCTGATTCTTATCCGTCAGGAATTTAGGCAGTTCCCCACATTCATACATTATAACCCCCCGCTTAAAGAGCCAAGAAATTTTGACTAGAACAGCTCTTCTTTTTATTTACTTTTTGTGTTTTTAATTCCAAAACTCTGACCATACGCATCCATAGTTGCTTTGTTGGAGCTCATACTGAGTTAAATTTATCTTCATCTCCTATTGTCAAAAATCAGACAGAATTGAAGATAGTCTAACAACCTCTGTTAGATTCTTTATCATCTCACTTTGAAGGTTCTTCCTTGGTTATTAAATTGCACAAAATTGAATCTGAACACATTTTGAAATAGTTCAACTTTCTGTCTCATTAAAAAGAGGGTTTTTTTTTTTTTCTAATCTTTTATCTCTCCTTTTGTATGCACGGTCATCTGTCCATATAGCGATTGCCCTATGGAAATGGAGACTATGATAAACTATGAAACACAGATTATATACATCAGTGGTTCTTATCACTGACTGCATATTAAAATTACCTGTGGAAATTAAGAAAATACTTGTCATGGTTTGAATTATGTCCCTCCCAAAAATGTGTGTATCAATTTGGCTGGGCCATGATTCCCAGAATTGTGTGGCTGGCCTCCATTTTGTGATTGTAATTTTATGTTAAAAAGGATTAGGGTGGGATTGTAACACCACCCTTATCCAGGTCACATTCCTGATCCAATGTAAAGGGAGTTTCCCTAGGGTGTGGCCTGTACCACCTTTTACCTTACAAGAAATAAAAGGAAAGGGAAGCAAGTGGAGAATTGGGGACCTCATACCATCACGAAAGCAGTGCCAGGAGCAGAGCACATCCTTTGGACAGAGCTGAGAAGCTCCTAGTCTGAGGGAACACTGATGAGAAGGCCAAGAGAGAGAGAAAGCCTTCCCCTGGAGCTGACACCTTGAATTTGGACTTTTAGCTTACTTTACTGTAAGGAAATAAACTTCTCTTTGTTAAAACCATCCACTTGTGGTATTTCTGTTATAGCAGGACTAGATAACGAAGACAGAATTTGGTACCCAGAGAGTGGGGTGCTGCTCTAACAGATACCTAAAATGTGGAAGCAATGGCAGCAGCAAAGGACCAGTAGCAGCAGAGAACCTGCAACAGCAGAGAAGCGGCAGTGGCAGAGGAGCTGCAGTGGCAGAGAACCAACAGCAGCAGAACCCGGGGGACCAGTGCGAGATGGCACTGGAGCTGACCCACGGAGTGAGAAGCTGAGTGCCTGTGCGCAGGAGGCTTCCTGGCAGAGTGGGGTACCTCCGGCACTTATTGGTGGAGCTACTGAGCTTCGGAACACTTGTCCCAGCAGGGCAGATGTGGGCATGAGGCCCAAGGGCCAAGAGGCTACAGGAAAAAGAAGCAGAAGCTGAAGAGACAAGGGACACAAGAAGCCGAGCTGCCTCCTCTCAAAAGGTATGGCCATGACCTCAGGGGTTTCAAAGGGTGGAGCCATGGCCTCTGGTGTTTCTAAGGGTGGAGTTGTCATTCCGATGGACTAGGAGAATGGTGCTCCTGAAGCCCAGGGAGCAGAGTTGCAGTCCCAGTGGGCCTGGAAGGCAGAGCTGAAGCCCAAGGCCAAGGGGCTTCCACTCAGAATCTGGAAAGTGTGGCCAATACCTAGAGTCCAGAGGGCAGGGCCATTGTGTAAACTGTCTCAGAAAACAAAAGATTATTTTCAAAGCCTTGAGGGCTAATGTAATGTGCTCTGCTGACTTGCTTGGTGCCTGTTATCACTTCTTTTCCTCTAGTTTCTCCCATTTGTAATGGAAATGTCTAGCTTGTGCCTGTTCTGCCATTGTCCCTTTGGAAGCAGATAACTTGTATTCTAGATTTCACAGATGAAGAGGAATTTTTGGATTTTGGACTTGGAATTAAGACTTTTGCTATGATATGATGGGGTGAATATGTTTTCCATGTTGCAAGGATGTGATTTTTGGGGGGCCAAAGGGTGGAATGTCATGGTTTAAATTACATCTCCCAAAAATGTGTGTATCTATTTGGCTGGGCCATGATTCCCAGAATTGTGTGGTTGGCCTCTATTTTGTGATTGTAATTTTATGTTAAAGAGGATTAGGGTGGGATTGTAACACCACCCTTATCCAGGTCACATTCCTGATCCAATGTAAAGGGAGTTTCCCTAGGGTGTGGCCTGTACCACCTTTTACCTTACAAGAAATAAAAGGAAAGGGAAGCAAGTGGAGAATTGGGGACCTCATACCATCACGAAAGCAGTGCCAGGAGCAGAGCATGTCCTTTGGACTGGGATCCCTGCGCCGAGAAGCTCCTAGTCTGAGGGAACACTGATGAGAAAGCCAAGAGAGAGAGAGCCTTTCCTTGGAGCTGACACCCTGAATTTGGACTTACAGCCTACTTTACTGTAAGGGAATAAACTTCTCTTTGTTAAAACCTCCACTTGTATTTCTGTTATAGCAGTCCTAGATAACTAAGACAATACTGGTGCCCTTACTTCATCTTTACAGATTCCAATCTAATTGGTCTGTAGTCAAATATGCACATTATTACTGTTTGAACATGCCCCTGACAAATTTAATATGTAAACATGACCATCACTGACATATTCACTGGCAATTTCATATGGCTCAGCATAATAGATTAACTAATTTTCTACTCCATTCTATTTCATAGTATTCTGAGATAAGCATTATTATCTCATTTTATGAATTAGGAAATACAGGGATATAGAGGTTAAATGGCCAGACCATCACTCTAGGTCATGTAGTCAGAAAGTAGCAGCGTCTGATTTGGAAAATGCAAATATCACCAATGAAAGCTGCATTATCTTCAGCATAGTAGATTTTCTAAAGGAAGAATGTAACAAACAATAATATGAGAGTATAAGGCTGGAGACAAAATAAGTTTATGTAAGTCATAACTAACAAAAATGTAACTAATGGTAATACTTGGACACAAATATTACACAACCATAAGCATAATGATTAATCAAGATTTAATTCTCAAAAGAAAATGAGTAATTTGCAATTTATTGATATTATTCTTGGTTATGGAAATTCCTATATTCTTGGTTATCGTTAATAGATTTGATGAATAGCACGCACACAAGACGATAGTTTACTGATTTGCTAAAGTTCTTCATTGGATTTCTGAGCATTTACCATCTGAATTAAAAATAATCTTTCACGTAAGACAACACTCACTTTTTTTCTATTTTCTATTTTAATATAAAAGGATATGGCAGCTCATATTAAATTTCCATACAAATATCAACACATTATTTTCTGAAGAGATATAATTTCAAGTCAATCACTCATGAAGAAAAGTTTTGTCCCTACTGTGACTCTAAAAAAAAAAAAAAAGACAGTAAATTTGGGGGTCTATTGCAGACTTTGGAAATTTTCCAAAATACTCATGCAAGTGTACTATAATAGGAGTAATGAAATCAAGACATTTACCTCATGGGAATTTCTGAATGTGTTGCTGTCATGGGCATAGTCTAAATTTAGACCTTTATAATTTCTACACTTATGGCTGAAATTATGAACCATATGTTGATAGAGAAAATTAGCCATATTTTAAAGAACCATCCAAAAAGCTTCACTTATTTCAGCCAAAAAAAAAAAAAATCTCTTTCATTAAAGTTTCTGGTCACAAAGCAGCTCATCTAATGATACATTATTCTGACTTGGTATTATTGCTCATTTGCTTAACCCATACTAGGGATCATTTAAGTTTTGTAGAGAAGAACAAAACAAAGCAAAATATAATCAAAGACACAACATGCATTTTCAAGTCTTTGAACTAAAGCACTAAGCTCCATTTAATTTGGTGGTATTTGGCAAACATTAATAGAATAAAAACAGAAATTTGCATGTAACTGAAATACCACCGCTATCATCTTTTGAGATTTAAATTGGACAACATTTTAACAAAGGCATACAGTTTGATAAATATGAATTGTTTGAAATCTCCATATTGTTCTTTTACTTTTAAAAAATGATTTCTCCCAACAAAAATATACAAGAATTATTTAAATGCACTAAAATTCAAAATGATTGTTAGGATTGTATTACTTTTAAAATATTTAACCAATCAGGTATACACACTTTTTATTAGGAAAGTAACTCTTCCAGTGACAAATTAATTTTGAGGGACGAATAATTGTTAATTTCCTCCCTCCATCCTGGTTTCCTTTGTCTGTATTTTTGTATGACTTAATCAGTTAGCTCACTCTAAAAAGATATTTTTCCAAACTATGTTTCAATTTTTTTTTCAGGATACAAATGTAACAATTTTAACCATAACATGTTGCAATCTAGGGAATAAGAACATTAATAGAGCTTCTATTACATGCAGTTAACTTACTCAATACATGTTTACTGAGCTCCTATGTGCCAGGTGCTGCCCTTGGTGCTGGAAGTACTATGGGGTAAGGAGCCCTGGTGGTACAGTGGTGAAGTGCTTGCCTGCCAGCCAAACAGTCTGCAGTTAAACCCACCAGCTGCTCCATGGGAGAATGATGTGGCAGTCTGCTTCCATAAAGATTTACAGCCTTGGAAACCTTATGGGGCAGTTCTACTCTGTCTTACAGGGTTGCTAGGAGTCGATGGCAAGGGATTTATTTTTTATTCTCGTTGATATTTTAAAACATCTCTCTAATGGCTCTGTGAGGAGATTACTGTATTATTAAGCAAATAATGTGCAGCTTCTACACGTTTGCCAAACACCTCTTCCTCCTAGAGGTATTTTCATACACGCCTCTATGCCAATTTTTTTTAATATGTCTCTGTAAAAAAATTAGCATAGCACACTTACAAAAGTACCTTGCTGGAGGAGGGTGCAGTTGGCAAATAAAAGTAGAAGGCGCCAATTATTTGTGTAAAAATATGGTACATGCACGGAGAAATGTGATTAATGGTGAAAACCTAATTGGCATTTGGAGATTTCAAGAAGTGATTGCCTAATTTTATTTCTTAGCAAATCTAGTTTTAATGCCACACGCAGTGTGCCTACTGAGTTATTCTAATTTTTAATATAAACATCACACTTCCTCGTAAAATAGGGTTTTTCAAAGAGTGATCTTAGGATTGTAAAGGAATAATTTGCTTTGTTAGTTAAAAAATGCAGATTATTTGACCTCATCTCATACCTTCTGTATTACTGTCTGTATATAAAACCTGAGAATATACAAATTTTAATGAGCTATTCAGGTGATTTTTATGTACATGAGATGTTGAGAATCACTGCTCTGAGTAATGATCATTTCTAAAGGTGGCAGTAATGCCAGTAAGGCTTCCAACAGAAGGGGACCCTTGAGTTTGAATGAGAATCCCTATGTACCAAGTGAAAGAGAGTGTGTGTGTGGGGGGGGGGGTCATTTCTGTGCTATGAGATTCATGAGTCAAGATTATGATGCATTAGTTAGAATGGAAATTCACCATGATTGGACTGCAAGATATGGGAAAATTAGGCATGGGAGAAAGAGACCAGCACAGTGAAGATTTGAGTGTCCTAATTCAGAAGTAGACTTTTTGCAAAAGCATCTATAAGAGAGTGGACTGGAGAAGGCAGATGGAAGGTGGAGAGGCCAATTTGGAGGCTGATGTAATAGTTCAAGGAGCCCTGGTGGCAAAATAGTTAAGCACCTGGCTACTAACTGAAAGTCAATGGTTTGAACCCACCCAGTGGCTCCACAGAAGAAAAGACCTGCTGATCTACTGTCATAAAGATTACAGCCTAGGAAACCCTATGGGTCAGTTCTACTCTCATAAAATTGCTATGAATTGGAACTGACTGGATGACACATGGCAACAACAACGTGATAGTTTAGAACAGGGATAATTAATGAGAGGGACATAGTTTTGACATAAAAGATAATGGAGGCATGGAAGGAAAGGTGATAGGTTTTAATAAATACTGATAGTGCTAAACCAAAGTTTTAAGCACAAAAGGGCAATTATTATGGAAGAAATGTTACTGAACATCAGTAATAATGTAGACTTGGAATAATGCAGGAGATAGGCCAGAGGGAGAACAGGGAAGCTTCCAGGGGTAGTCAGCCATTTTCACAGCTGCCTCAGCAAAAATGGCAGTAGTAGAACGAGTAAGACCAAAGAAGAAATTGTTCATTCTTTAAGTCTTCGTATTTGAAAAAGTAGAAGCCAGTGCCATAGACAGTACAATTAAAATTGTATTTCCCTTACAATTTTTTTCAGAATCTCTATAAATATGGCATTTGCTTGCATATTTTCCACTTTATATTATACAGAAATACATATAAATACATAGATTTTAAGATATTTAAATAATTCACTCACTTTCTCCTCTTCTTCTCCTTTTCCTCCCTCCCTCCCTCCCTCCGTCCCTCCCTCCCTCCATCTCTCCTTTTCCTTCCTCCCTCCCTCCGTCCCTCCGTCCGTCCCTCCGTCCGTCCCTCCCTCCCTCCGTCCCTCCCTCCATCTCTCCTTTTCCTCCCTCCCTCCCTCCATCCCTCCGTCCCTCCCTCCCTCCGTCCCTCCCTCCGTCCCTCCCTCCCTCAGTCCCTCCCTCCATCTCTCCTTTTCCTCCCTCCCTCCCTCCGTCCCTCCGTCCCTCCCTCCATCTCTCCTTTTCCTCCCTCCATCCCTCCGTCCCTCCCTCCATCTCTCCTTTTCCTCCCTCCGTCCCTCCATCCCTCCCTCCCTCCCTCCGTCCCTCCCTCCATCTCTCCTTTTCCTCCCTCCCTCCCTCCCTCCCTCCCTCCCTCCCTCCGTCCCCCCCTCCATCTCTCCTTCCCTCCCTCCCTCCCTCCGTCCCTCCCTCCATCTCTCCTTTTCTCCTTTCCTTTCTCCCTCCTTCCTTCTTCCCTTCTCCTTTCCTTTTTTGTGTTTGTGTATTTCTGGTGGTGGTGTTGGGGCATGAAGTTAAAAAATAAAAGAAAAACCCACTGACTTCCCAGCAGATTTTTCTTAGATCAGAACAAGGTTTGTACTGATAGTACCGACAGAGTTAATATAAAGAAGTAGTCTACAGCTTGCTATTCTTTGGGAGATGAAAGAAAGGCACTACTATCCAGTATTATTTTGCCTAGAGAGACGCAAGCCATAGCAAAGGACATTTATTCACTCAATGACATTTTAAACAAACCACAACAACAAAAATCCTAGTAATAAAGTAGTTTTTAAGGGCTGGAAATCACCTTTTTCTACCCATTAGTGCTAGAGAAAGAGATACATGGAAACCCTACTAGAATCCCCTCCTTTCACTCTAGGAGGCACTAGAGAGAAAATGCAAAAAGAAAAAAAAATATATTTTTGGACATTTGGACTATAGTTAGCTATGATATTGATTAATTTCAACATTGGTCCTTAATAAGTGGAACTAAGAATCCCCAAAACTCATGAATTTGCAGAGTGGCAAAGGGTCAGTTCCTAGATTCTCACATAATCACTCCTCCTGGATAAAATGGTATAGGGGAAAGTATGTTGAAAACATCTAAAAATGAATCAAGAGCATTATGTATGTTTTACTTGCATCCATTATTTACATCACAGGTAGTAAAGTCAAATTCCTACAGAGACCAGGTGGTAGAGAAAAATAAATGAACCAAACACAAATAAACAAACAAACATTTAATGAGCACTTAAATCCTGGTGGTATAGTGGTTAAGAGCTACCGCTGCTAACCAGAAGGCTGGCAGTTCAAATCCACCAGGTGCTCTTTGGAAATCCTATGGGGCAGTTCTATTCTGTGCTATAGGGTCGCTGTGAGTCAGAATCAACTGGATGGCAACAGGTTTTCTGTTTGTTTGTTTGTTTGTTTTTTGTTTTTTGCCACAAATTGGGAGCCCTGGTGGTGCAGTGATTAGGAGGTCAGCTGCTAACCAAAAGGTTGGCAGTTTGAATCTACCAGCCGCTCCGTGAAACCCTATGAGGCAGTTCTACTCTGTCCTATAGGGTCACTATGAGTCAGAATCGACTCGACAGCAATGGGTTTTTGTTTTTTGTCACAGATTGACCATTTAAACTTCATAAAAACTCTATGATAAAGATGCTGTCATTATTGCCATTTTATCAATGAAGAAGTTGAGAAGTTTAATGAAATAGTTGTGTGGTGATCTGTACATCTCTAATCAATTTGGCTATGCAATTTTCTGGTACACCATAGGAATGTATAGAGTGGTGGGCTTTCATATCAGTCACATTTAGGGTGCTAACCAAAATGTCGGCAGTTCAAATCCACTAGCCGCTCCTTGGAAATCCTGTGGAGCAGTTCTACTCTTGCTACAGGGTTGCTATGAGTCAGCATTGATTCAAAGACAATGGGTTTGGTTTGGTTTTTTTGGTAGAATGACCTACAAAAAAAAGAAAAAAAAAAGCTTTCTGATCGATACCGACTAATAGCGACCCTATAGGACAGAGCAGAACTGTCCCAAAGGGTTTCCAAGACTGTCAATCTTTATGGAAGTAGACTGTCATATCTTTCTCCAGCAGAGCAGATGGTGGGTTCCAACAGCTAAACTTTTGATTAGCAGCCGAGCCCACTATTTTGATGTCTGCCCTGGAAAAGTTGCTAATCCTCTCCCTGTCTCATGGACTTGTCATGTAAAATGTTAAATTCACAGTTTTATTTTAAAATTAGTAATAAAATATGTTGAAACCATCAAATATCGTGCCTGGTACCCAAGACACTACATACAATAGCCATTACTTTTCCCTCCCCAACTGCTTTTACTACAACATTTACTATTCATTTGTAACGATTTACATCAACTCATTTATATAATTTAGCGAACAGAAACACTGTTCTCGGTGTTGTTATTACATCACATTTTGCTCTCTTTCTCACCAATATTTGCCAGTTTTCACTCTTTTTTGCTCCACCTTAGTCTCTGTTTGTTTAGCAGAGACCTTGCCATAATTTTGCTGACAAAGTCCGTGTTGTTTCTGAAGCAGAAACATGTTTCACATTTAAACACTGAATGACAATTCAATCCTATTATCCTTTGTAATATCCATAAAATACTATCCATAGGTTTTCCAAATTATCTTTAAACTTTTACTTAAAATTCACATACATAATTATATATATTAGTTGTATCCAAGACATACCATCAGAAGTCCCCATAGATTGCTGTTACATGTATGTAGATAAACTATTGCATGTGATTGTACATGTTGTTAGAACTAACTGCCGGAAGTAAATTATTTAAAAATTATATTTCTTTATGTCTAAAATAGAGCAAGATCTTACTTCAAATACATTCTTTTTACTATGTTTTGAGCTTAATTAATATAATGTTATGCCAAGATTAAAGACCAGGACAATTTTAGAGTATTAAATATATACAACCTTTGTGGCCTTTACTTTTAGGAATACCTAAAGAAAAATTATGAAAGCCAGAAAACAAACAAAAAAAATTTGGAGATATCTTTAAAGGGCACTGTGAATTCAGTTAAGATATTCCAGTGTAACCTTCCTCTTAGCTTTTACTATTTTCTCCTGTAGGATTTACCTGTATAAGTTAAATATACAAATAAACATATAAATATCACAGGTAAATAGCATAGGTAAATCCTATAGCATACACACACATGCACACACATACAGACAGAGAAACCAAAAACCACACTTGTTGCTGTCCAGTTGATTCTGATTCACTGCAAACCAATACGATAGAGCAAAACTGCCCCATAGGGTTTCCAAGAAGCAGCTGGTGGATTTGAACTGCCACCCTTTTGGTTAGCAGCCATAGCTATTAACCACTGTGCCACCAGGGTTCCAAGAGAGAGAGAGACTGACTATAAAAAATACCTCCATATTATAGATACCAATGAGCAGTAAATGAAACCTGCAGCAGAGTATTAGGAGTTAAGATGTTGAAATCCCAGATAGATTGCAGCAGTGAAATAGACGCCAGTACATTTTTTGTTGTTGTTGTTTAGCAGTAAAGTAGAAATAAAAAGAACATAAAATTCTTGGTTTTGATTGATATACCAACATGATGACTAAACAGAGCTGCAAGTAACAGCTGTAAATAACATCAGGTACTCCTAAAGTAGAGCCACCTTCTGCAAAGGCAGAATTATTATGTAATTATATCTACTTTTCCAAGTTACAAACTATTCCCTGGCAGGGATCCACTTCTTCATTCATTACGATTCAATATAATTTGAGCTGCTAAGGTAAAGTGTCTCCCGGCAGGAGGCTGCAAATGAATCCTGCTGATGCTTTTATTACTACTGATTCATACTGTTCGGCCCAACATTCAAACAACTCGAGCACTTGGGAAGCGATTGCAAGTGGTTTATTTTGAAATAGAGCAGAGAACCCCATCAGGAGGAGAAAACCTGGGGAATCCAGGAAGAGTCAAACCAACTAGTTTGCCGTAACTGTACCATATTTGATTACACACAATTGTGCAATTCTCTAATTAGCTTACATCTTCAATAAAAATTTTAAAATTCATTACCAACTTAAATGAGAAAGGAACTGTTGGAGGGCTGACATTTTCTTTGGTGTGTGTTTCTTTTTGTTTGTTTGTTTGCTTTAGAGTTTTTGTTTTATTGTTGAGCTTTTAATCACTTTTTCTTTGTGTGTGTCAAATTTAAAGTAACAGCAGGTTAGAATTTTACTTCATAAAAAAGCCATTATTATCTTCATTTGAGCACCTCTGGAGAAATTATACCTCACATGCTATAGCTATATAACAGGTCATTTCATAGACTCACAATATAGAACACTCAAGTGGCTAAACTATTTTGATTCAAAACAGACTTGTTCTGTTCTCCTATATGTATATTTGTGCGTATTCTCTTATATGCATATTTAATTAAAATTCACTAAGAAAAATGTGATTTTTAAACATCTGCATATAGTTTCTGAACACAATTCATATTCATGTGTATATTCATACAACACACACAAACATTCATAAGCTTAAAGGAAAACAGTCAGGATCCAGGGCAAACTAGTGGAGCTTTGCAGGGAAGATGAGATGGCCTTGGAAAAGAGGCAGAAAGAATTACCAAGCCAGCATCTGGAAGGAAGCTTCATTGTTCTCAGGACTTCTTAGTTGTATTCAGCAATAGAAAGGTCATTTTAATAACCTTCTGGATATGTCGACTGCATATTCAGTGCCAGACACAAGGTTTCCAAACACACATACACACAATAATGAAGGAATATTTACTAAAAACAATTTATTGGAAGTTTTTTGCTGTTTCAAAGTGCTGTGCAGGCTTCTCTACAAGCCTCTTACTATTGCTAATGAAGGTAATTTAACTAAAATTTCTATTCAACTGTTCAGTGAAAACTTCTCCAGTTTGACCCTATAATCTCTGAGAACTATTTAAAGGACTAGGGCCTTTAGCTATGACAGTTAAACATTAGTCCACGGTAATAAGGTTTCACTTCTGTCCTCGGTGACTGAAGCAAGCTATGCATTGACTTGCTATGCCAGCAGGCTACTTCAAGTTCTCTTTCATGTATATCTAACTGCTTTTAAGAACAGAAATGGGGAGGAGGGTGTGGGGGATCATTCATAAGAGAATTCACAATGCTAACATTTAGAAAAAAATATATTCATAGTAATGATCATGGTTCCTGCAATTTATAGAATTTGAGTTAATAACTGATATTTTTCAACCATCTTAAAAAAAGCCTTTCTGCCATCAACATTAACTGCAAAATTAACTGCTATATTATTGACATACGTTTATAAAATTGGGTAAAATTATAACAAAATATTAAAAATTCAATGATGGGATAAAAATATCTACCTAGAAATAGCTTCTATTACTTTGTAAATGTGAAAAGACAAAACTCAGTCATGGATGTCTTTTTCTGAGAAAAAGAAAGATAACTACCCTTCATGGATGAGACATTTGATTTATTCTACTGAGATTCATTTCATTTCGTTGTAAATTAAACTGTTTAATTCAACATTTTCAATACTACCTGCTACTGAAGGGATATCTGTGATAACTAAGAGAGAGTTGATACATCAGCTGCATTCATATTAAACAGGATGTTTGTAATGATTATCATAAGGTGAGCTGTCACTTTGATATTATTTGATCTTTTTCCTTTTGTATGACCTTTCATTTTAACCAGAAAACATGCTGCAGTTCCAAAACTCCAAAGGATACCCTGTGTAAAATAATACTTCTCTATTCAGATTTTTTCTAATCAATTAGCAAGATAGTCTTAATTTGTAAGCATCAGTTACAGATCTAAAAAAAGATTTAGTTTTATTAACAGCACAATGATATGCATATATTTAGATAATGTAGCTTTGTAATTTTAAAGTTATATAATTTCAAAGAATTTTGCTTTACATACAGTTTTCCAAAATGAGTAACATTCATGTGGATAGATATAAAGTAGGATCAAAGTATCTGTCAATTTATAATATTTTAAATATTAAAGCATTTTAAATCAATTTTATATTTTTAATTAGAGGGAAAAAAAGGAGAAATTTTGTTCTGAAATCTGTCATAATATCTGCATTCATTGTCAGCTGTCTCCAGATCACAGGATGGGATAACTATTATTAATGTAAAGTTAAAAATCATTGTAAGTATTTTCCTGCAAACTCCCTACACCCCCTCCACTTTCACTTCTTTTTAGATACTGTCAACCAACATTACGTACACAAACACACTTTCAGAAAGTTGACATGTTGGCTGAAATCCATATTTAGACTGTCTGTCTAGAGAATTATAAGGTTATATAGCTGCTTTTGTTCAATGAATTTAAACTGATAGAACGAAATTAAAAAAATGTTCCTTCAATTGAAGGTGACCACGTAATACTTACTTACTTATATCCATGCCTCCTTAACAAATGGATTTTAAGGCAACTTTTATGAATAAATGTACTATAAGACATACATTTTTGAAATGACAAAACAAAAATACAGGTTTAAAAATAAGGTGATACTAGAGGAAATAATATATAGAAACACATGCTGAAATTCCTGACAAATCACTCAAATTAGAATTAGCATTTAGGTTTGAGTTTCAAGGCACCAAACATTAAATACATATATATATATATATATATATATATATATATATATGGTAAGATACACCATCATCATCAAAATTTTTCATTGAACAATTTCAAGGGTAATAGATGTTGCATTAACTACCTTACTTGGTCAGCATTTTCTCATTTATTCCTCATATTAATTCTGTGAGGAGATAAATATGTCTGTTCTACAGATGAGGAAACTGAAGCTCAGATAGGTTAGAAAGTTGTCCAAGATTGAGCTGAGATTTGAACCTACATCTGTCTGGTTATGACACTTATCCTCTTATCCACCGTAGGACACAGATCAAGAGTAAACATTATTGATAAGACAAAAATATGTCTCTAGTTGATATTCATAGGCAGGGGACAATGTGAAAGAAATAGCCTATTATACCCTCTACAAATCGCTAAGATAAATTTAAAGTCCAAGTTGTATAATCTGTTCTTGACGTATTTCTCCATGAAAAATAGGAATAAAAGTACTCTACAAGGAGCCAAACATTATGTACCTGGTCCACAACTCTCAAATAGTCTGTGTTGATATAGGGATAACATTAAGAATATAATTTTTAAAGAATAACTGGCATTTTGACAAAAACTTTCAAGTTTGACATAATTTTTGTCAAATAACCTAAGTGTAGGTATTTTGTCCACACATGCATTGTCTTATACTTAAGCAAAGAAGCTTCCCATTCAAACTACCACGAAAATTTGTTATAAAACAAAGTCCTTTATGAATTAATTAGCCTGTTATTTTGCATGTTCAGATATGCCAATTAAATATTGAGTAATTATGCAACATATGAGTATTTAGGAGTTAAAGCAGCTGACCTTAAGCCGACATTTCTGACAGTTGTTAATACACTTGCCTTTTGAAGCCAGTCTTGTAAGTGGCGAGGAAAACCAGTATCAAAGCAAAGTAATATGCTTAACTCTCTCTTTCTTTACTAGGAAGTGTGCTTCTAGATGATCCTCAATATTTCTATAATTGGCTTAGATGAAAAAGAATGCTAGTATGAAACCCCCATCTATTTACACCTTTGAACTATTCATAAAATAGAATACTCAAAAAAAACCATTGAACAGAGTACTGTGAATGATAATTTTGTCTTATAGTTACGGTAACTAAGAGATTAATGTTATTTGAATTGAAATTAAAATAAACTGAAAGCATTTTATTTTCAAAGATTTCTAGAGTTTAGGGATATGTTTCAAGGAACTCCACCTAATAGGAATGTGGGGTCTCTCCAGCCATGCCACAGCAACTCTTGATCTCACCCTGTCTTCTCTCAGCTAAGTACCCTTTGTCCACTCTCAGCCCTGGGATCTCACACCTCTACTGATGCCCGCATCATTCAGTCTCTGCTCTTGCATTCTGCTTCTTTCCTACCTGTCAAGAGAAGGATACCTAGTATTGACGTTGACCATTTTTTAGTCAAAATAACCTTTTTATTTCAGTAAAATGAACCAGAGTCTTTAGTAAACATATTTAAAGTGAAGACATAAACTCTTAATTATAAAAAAGTATTATAATTAACCTTGTAAACCTAAAAGGGCATATATCTCCCACATCAAGGGTAGTACCCAATGCAGTGAGATTAAGCCATCTCACAATTTAGAATGCTGCTGCTAAATGTTGAGCAGAAGAAGTTGTATGCAGTTTATAGGGACATTAAAAATAAATGAGATGCCTTCTTAGGTAAATAGTATTTTGTCCACAATTATTTCTTCCTTCCTATCCCTTGCCATGGCTTCCTTGTTTGTGGAGTACACTTCACTGCACCCCTAATTTTGGGTGTGACCATGTGATTTGCTTTGGCCATTTGAATGTGGGCAGAAATAAGCTATGCTACCAGACCAGAGACTCTCAATGTGCTTGTATAATTTGTAGTGACCTTTCTCACTCTTGCCACTCACCATGGGATGAGCTTGCTTCATTTAACCACTGCCCCTTTGGCTGGACCCAAGATTGAGGGACAGGCGGAATGGACCTGACCCTGGCCTGCAGCCTGAAGCTCATCCCAGCTGAGTCCGGAAGAACCACATCAAGCCTGCACACACAAGATTGGGAAATAAACGCTATTGTTGCAGGCCCCTAAATTCTGGAGCTGTTTTTAACAAAACATTATTATTCAATAGCTGACCGACAATAGTTACAAACCAATATGTTGAGGTGTTTAAACCCAATGAAGATTAAAAGGAGAAGGCTCATAATGATTAAGATCACCACAATAAGTATGAAAATTTGAATGAAAGAATATTAATAAAGTCAAGTAGGATTAGATTTTTTTAAGAGAAAATATTATTAAAAAATATTAAGTCTCCGGAGAAAGAATAAAATACAATAATCCACTAAAAAATCTTGCAGAAAATCATATATGATAACTTCATGTAGAACAAATGACAATAAAGCAAGAGCAAATGAACACGTTACAAGAAAGTCTAAATGAACTAAACTACTACCGTTATAGTTAGCTGCTGTCTGGCTCATGGTGATCCCATATGTACAGAGTTGAGCTGCTCCATAAAGTTTTCTAGGCTGTGATCTTTCAGAAGCAGATCACCAGGCCTGTCTTCCAAGCTGGCTTTGGGTGCGTTCGAAACGCCAACCTTTCTGCTAGTAGTTGAGCACTTAACCGTTTGTGCCATCCAGGCTGCCAAACTACTATTAGAAGTTCATAAAGATAAGTACACCCACTCCTCACTTATGGACTATCTCATTATCCAGCATTTCACAATTGCGACAGTAGTAAAAAATCTACTATCCAACTATTTCGCGCATTAACGATGCACCACGTCTGGCAGTAATGAACCCTGAGGTGGGAGGTGAGAGTAACACTGGCTTTGATGGTTAAAGTCATGTGGTAACATGGCTGGGCCATGATTCTTAGTGGTTTGGCAGTTATGTAATGATGTAATTTGACAGTTATCTAATGATGTAGTTATCCTCCATTTTGTGATCTGATGTGGTCATCCTACATTTTCACATAACACCAATTTTTACATAACTACCTGGTCTTTGGAACCTAACCATGTCGATAAGTGAGGAGTGGGTGTAGATTCTTTCCATATCCCATTCTTAGTGTTTAACTTAGATTTGTAATGATCCTTTAATTTGGGGATGATAAATTAATTTAGTGCAAAAAATAAAACAAGAACTATAGCTAGAATTTGTATATTTCATAAGAAAACACTACCTAGAAACTATTATATTTAATGGCAGAAAGATGTTTTCTTTCTTATACAGTAAACTATTGTCGTGCTACTTCTCCCTTAAAAAGCAAAAACAAAAACACTGTGGTGAAGGGGAACATCTATCTATAAAATCTACCTGCAAGAATTTATATTTTGGTCTCTCCATATGTAACTATATGAAAATAATAGACCATGTATCACATAAAGTAAATAATGTTTGAATTTCTAATTTTCTAAACTTACAGTTTTATGTGTATTCACATCTTTCATTAGCCAGTTTTAGACCTAAATATGTACCATATTTTTACGCAAATAATATGTGCCTTCTACATTTGTTTGCCAACCACTCCCTCCCCCAAGGAAGTATTTTCGTAAGTGCCGCTATGCCAATATATATATATTTTTTACTGCAGAGCATTGCTTGCACAAAATATGGTAGTTTTATTTTGTAAAACTAAACCCTTGGAGAAGATGCAAGCAATGGAATGCAAATGGAGGAGCTCTTGTTATGTAGTGTTTACTCCGTTTCACCTTGCTATCTGCAGAACATGAAAATGCCTAAGTAGGCACTGAATGTCAATCTGACATAGTGCTCAGGCCAGTGCCAGTTTGATGATTGCTTAATGTCAAAGCATTTCAATGGATTAAAAAAAAATCTGAAAACCCTGTGTTCATTATCCAAATCACAGGATTTTTTTCAGATTTCCAAGTAAAGGGAAAATAAAAAGCTTTGAAGCAACACAATTAAGTAGATACGAGTTTGTCTAGAATAAACTTAAGTCTACCTATTAACAGTTTTCACTATTAAAATAGAGACAAATTGTGCCTTGGATGGCTGCTTGCAAGCTTTTAAGACCCCAGGCACTATGCAACGAACTAGAAGGTAGAACAGAAGTACTAAACATGTTATTAGAAAAATTAACTGGGATGCCTCATGAAACTGTGACCCCAAACCTCCAAACCATGGAACCAAATCCCATGAGGTGTTTGGTTATACATAAGCAGCCTCAACAGCTACTCTTTTTGTTTCAACTTTTCACATATATACAACATATTGACAGGAATTACATCAGTTGTTTGTGCAACTCTACTCTTAATCAATGTGATTTTTCCATCTCTGTAACCTGAACCTCAGTACTCCATAAGCAATAACCCACCACCTTCCCTCTCCCTACCACCCCTGGAGCAACAGAAGAAGAAGGAGAGTCAGGAATAAGAGGAGGAAATGGAAAGAGTTGCTAATGGCCTCTATAAACAGCTGCCTCCTTTGCCATGAGACCAGAAGAACTGGATTGTGCCCGGCTATCATTACTGAACACTGAAGAATCCTGATCAAAAAGGGGGTGGTGGGGGGGAATGTAGAACAAAATTTATTATTCTCATGGAATCAGTCTTTTTGGAGTCATGGAGGTTGGATGAATCCCCAAGACTATTGTCCTGAGATAATCTTTAAATCTTAAAACAAAAATATCCCCTGAAGTCTTCCTAAAACCAAACAATGGTTTAACTTGACCAGTAAAGAACGATTGCCTTAGGCATTATGCTCTTTTAAGATCTAGCTACACGGGATCAAATGGACGACAGCAACTCTAAAGATTAGATAGGTAACTAGGGGGTGGTAAGTTTATGTTAGTGGGGGAGGAAAAACTCAGAAAGGAAGGTGAAAATGGTTGCAAAACTTGAAGAATGTAGTCAATGTCAATGAATTGCACATGTACAAACTGTTGATATATGTTCTGCTGTGTGTATTAACAACAACAAAATATAATAAATTATTAAAAAAACAGTAACCACACTGATATAAGAAGAGATGTATAAAGTCATAATATATTTTACATATACACTATTTCCTATTATACATATTTGGCAAAATAAATCCACTGATAATTTAATTCAAATTTTCAAAGTTAGTTATTGTTTTTAATAAGTAGTACATTAAATACTATTACAGTGGAATATGAATTCCCTTTAGAATTATTATTTCATTTACTTTAAAATCAGTTTCCTTTTTTTTTTTTTTAATAATCATTAGAATTTATAAACAGTTTCTATACACTGGTTAATATAATACGTCTCTGAAGTACAATTTACGATCTTACTCTTATGTTGTTTTTTTTCTCAAGATCAAATTGCCAAACACAATATTTAATATGATAAATACAGGTCATGCATTTGGTTCCATGATAATGTAACTAGAAAACCTTTATCATACAGCTTTGTTACAACAGAGGTCACTTTAGGTACTGGCATGTGGCTACAATTACATTGTTAGAGGACACCACTCATTGTCGAAATTGAAGAACATTATTTTTAAAAGCTCCCTTTGAGCTTTATTTCCTTAAAAACAAAAACAAAGGTCATCTTACTTAATAATGGAAGTTACCGGGAGCTGACTCAAAGAAATAAACTTCCCCAGGAAATACATTCTTTCAAATTTCAAAGGTTTTTGACTCAAGTTAGAAACTAACTATGAGGGTTGTCATGTAAAAATGTGGCAACAATGGGAAGAGGAGGGGCGTGATGAATTTTATGATCTCTAAAATTATTAATTCCTGTAAATCCCAGAATTAATATTGTGAAGTAATCGAATTATATCAAATTGTTACTAAAAAGTTATTTTGAGGATTGCACAAACGTCTAAAATGAAAATGTTATTTTCAAAACATATTTTTCTTATGTTTATTTAATACTTTTACGTGAAATGAAAAATCACCATTCGGAATTTTACAGCTGATATTATGGATACTTCTTACAGGAAGCTTCATAAATTTTAAGTTATCTTCTTTATAACAGACTTCAGTATCCATCCATCCAACCATCCATCTAATCTATTTATCCATCATTTATCTATATATCTGTATGTAAGCGTAATCTCTACACGTGTTTGTGTGTGTGTGTACGTCTGTTCATCGGTTATTCTAAGAATTTTATATAATAAATTCTATTATTTCAGTACTAAATTTTACTATGCATACTTTTCCAGTGAAGTAGAAGCCAAATAATAAAGCCCTCTTGTTTATTTAATTAAATAAACTATTTAATTAAATGGACTATTTTATGTTTTATACTTCACAAATATTTCTAATTGTTCATTTTAATATCTCTTTAGCTTTAATTCCATTCCATGTAAATTCATCACTCTGATACTCAAGGACTTGACAAAAGCGAGGATATTGGGTTATTGGACAAGAGTCAATTCTGCTTGCCAATAGCTTAAAACTTTGGCATCATATCCACCGTGCATGTTCACATGTTTGAGCATAACTAGCACTTCCATGATAAGACATTTAATCGCACTTTTTTATTTGGTTTGGTATAATGCAGTGTAAAATGATTTTTATCAGTTGATGGTTTGGTTTGTGTTTGTCTCTTTAGATTTTCTGACACTCTGCTATTTAGGAGATTTACTTACAAATTCTCTTTGCTCTTACATAAGCAATGTTGATATTATGTGACTCACTGACATGCACTGAGAATAAAAGGGCGAAAAATTCTTCCTTAAAGATAAGATGCATAAACACACTATCTAAATCTCTCTTTCTGAGGAATGTAAAGAATTTTAAAAGCCTCCTCTTGATTATAAAAGAATACATTTCTAAAAAGGCAAAGAAAAGGAATAATAGTGATCCTCAGGGTATCTTAACCCTCAAACGTCCTTTGCTACCAACCCTTGAAATAACTTGATAGGTCAGATTAAGATAAATCAGGTTCTTCCCTCAGAGAGCCTATAGTCAAAAGACCCAAAGTGAGTTCAAATATGATAGCAGCTGGGACTTGGTGGATCTAACTGATATGCAGTGATCTCTCTGGAACAGATTTCATGAGTAAAATGGCAAGTGTCCTGGTAAGGTGAGGAAAACACTGAAGTTGGCTTGAAGGAATTATTTTCTGCCTTCTTTTCTTCTTCCCCTCTCCCTATGGCCTGTTCTCTTGCTTTCCTTGTTGACTGTTTAAAGTCCCATAGCATCTTTTTTAAGAAAATTTATTTCCACAGAGAAAGTATCTATAAATCTAAGCACTGATGATACATTTTGTTTGTTTGTTTTTTCTAATTACAAGAAACCTGCTTCCTGAAATTATGTTTATTTCTATTCTCATCCACTGAACATCAGTCTTCACGGTGTCTTCACATGCTCAAGCAACAATTCACAGCGATAGTGTCTGCAATTTCAACACTCTCTCTGCATTTCTGCCGCACTCTGCATGTAATTCTGGTACAGCACTTAGCAAAAGGTATTGAAGTTTTTTTGGTTTTAAATTTTATTGTATTTTAGGTGAAAGTTTACAGTGCAAATTAGTTTCCATTCAAAAACTTATACACAAATTGTTTTCTAACATTGGTTGCAATCCTTGCAATGTGTCAGCACTCTCCCCCGTTCCTTTTCCACTCAGGTTCTCTGTGTCCATCCAGTTTTCCTGTCCCTTCCTGCCTTCTTATCTTTGTTTTGGGGCAAGTGTTGCCCATTTAGTCTTGTATACTTGATTGTATTAAGAAGCACATTCCTCACGTGTGTTATTGTTTGTTTTATAGCCCTGTCTAATCTTTGACTGAAAGGTGGACTTCAGAAATGGCTTCAGTTCTGACTTAGCAGGGTGTCTGGGGGCCATAATCTTGAGGGTTCCTCCAATCTGTGTCAGACCAGTTAAGTCTGGGGTTTTTGTTGTTGTTTTTCTTTTTTTATGACTTTGAATTTTGTTCTACATTTTTCTCCTGCTGGGTCCCGAACTCTCTATTGTGATCCTTGTCAGAGGTCAGTAGTGGTAGACAGGCACCATCTAGTTCTTCTGGGCTCAAGCTGGTGCAGGCTGTGGTTCATGTGGTCCATTAGTCCTCTGATCTAATATTTTCCTTGTGCCTCTGGCTTTCTACATTCTCCTTTGCTCTAGACATGGTAGAACCAATATATGTATTTTAGATGGCCATTTCCAAGCTTTTGAGACCTCAGACGCTACTCACCACAGTAGGATGTAGAACATTTTCTTTATGAACTGTGTTATGCCAATTGACCTACATGTCCCCCGAGATCATGGTCCCCAGCCCTCAGCCCCAGTAAACTCAATCCCTCAAAGTGTTTGGAGGTGTCTAGGAAGCTTCTACGGTTTTGCCTTCGTCAAGTTGTGCTGACTTCTCCTATATTGTGTGTTGTCTTTCCCTTCACCAAAGTTAACACTTATTTACTATCTAGTTAGTAACTTCTCCTTTCCATCCCTCCCCATCTTTGGAACCATCAAAAAAATTTTTTTTCTGTATATAAATCTTTTCTTGGGTTTTTATAACAGTGATCTCATACAATATTTATACATTTGTTATAGACATTTCACTCAGCATAATGCCCTCCAGATTCATCCATGTTGTGAGATGTTTCTCAGATTCATCATTGTTCTTTATTGTTGCATAGTAGTCCATTGTGTGTATGTACCATAATTTGTTTATTCATTCATCTGTTGATGGGCATTTAGGTTGTTTTCATCTTTTTTGCTATTATGTGTATTGAAGTTTTAAAGGCCATGCATGTGCTTCTTTTTTCTATTTTTAAGTCTGCATAGTGTGTGGCACTCTGGTGTTTGGTTAAATTTTTGTTCAGTTAATATCTGTGGAGTGAGATACAGATGTATGTGTGAAAAAATAATAATTTCTATCCTTACTGAGCACTTACAATGTGCCAGGTACTCCTATGACACCATTACTATTGTCATTTTACCAAGCAGGAAGTTAAGACAGAGCAAGGTTAAGTAAATTACCTAAAATTAAAAACTAATAAGTGGATTAGAACTTAGACATAATAACTGGATTCCATGCTCTTCACCACTGTGTTAAACACTAACAGGTATAAATTAATGAGTGGCTAGAACGTATAGTGCACATTAGAAAATGACAACAAATAGTGTCAATATAGAATAAAAGAGCTAATCTAAATATAAGAGTGAATTGTCTCTGTCAGAGGACACAAATACGATCCAAATTACACAGCAATTGCATCTGAGCTTATCTGGATCTTTACCTTGAGGATCAAGTTATAAAAATAACCTGGAAAAATAAGGCGGAAAATATATAGTCCTGCATTTTTCAATTATTTTTATAACAATAAAGTCTCACCCTGTTTAAATCAAAAAGCAATTGGTCCATATAGTATTCAGAAACAAGAACAAAGGAGTAGCATTTATTGTTTTGTTTTGTTTCTTTTTTAATTTTTTTTTTCCTTTGAGGGTGGAGGGTGTTGTTACTATTATTTGTCATAGCTATGAACGTAGCTGTCTGTGTTCTATTCCTAGAATCAGATGCTACAGAAACATTAAAACTCTAGTACTGAAGATTTTAGGCATTTCAACTGCTTTGCATACTAAGCTTTACTTTTTAATGAATGATTTTTTTTCCAAAAATATGTTTTCCTTGTATTTCATGCTACACAAATTCCAAGTTCAATGAACAGACCCAAAAAAACAGACAATTTTTGAAATTGCTATATGTGGGACTATTTTTGATTCATATTTATGTTTTTAATGTACTTAAACATTTATATTTTTAAAAAATGTAGCTTAGTATTTTTCAGGGAAATCATTTAGAAGTTAGTCTAAGTGTTAAAAAACTAAAAGGCAGCTTTTCATATGATCTGGAATTCGAAATAAAAATTTAACTATCTAGTAATATATATGATCGCACACACACATACACACACACACACACACACGCACACGCACATGTTTCCATCTGTACCTTATTTCCCCAACATGAGGAGCAGCATCAGTATTTACAGAGTGTCAATAAGCAGGTTGCCGTTAAGTTCTGATCGAAAACAGAGCTACATCACAGAATTCCTCAGGTTCATGTTGAGAGATTTATAAAACTTCGGAATCATTGAATTATATAAAAAGGTGAATTACTGTACAAGTAGAATATCACATGCCACTTCATTAAACTATGCTCAATAATTGAAATTTTTAACTGTTGTCATAGTAATTTGAAAGGTTGATTATTTTTAGGTGGAAAGAACAGTTAGAACTAAGGATATCCTCTCTCACAGAAAAGTGAATTATTCAAATTTTTTGATTATTATATCTTGCATATTGATAAGTAAGCAACAATTCCATTAGACTTGAAGATGACAAATAGGCCCTACTTTCACATATTTTGTTGAGTAGAGATTTATTTGTGGTAAAATAAACAAAGAATTTATATATGTATCCATATAACAACATATAAACAAAACAAGTATGTATAACTTTGTTCTTGCTATTTTATTACTTAAATCACTTCAATGACTCTCTTAGCTGGAGTGTAACTTTGATTAATGGAACCTGAGAAGGCTGGTATGATACCTCTTCCCCCACTTCATCTTGGGCCACTTTGTTTCCTCTTACTCATATATTGCGGTTCCCAGTATCTTTTATTAGGAAAAAAGGAGTACTCCTGATTAGTAACTCTGGCCCACAGGAATCTCAAAATACCACTTTTGGGACTAAGAACTGTGTGAACTTGTATGTACTAATTTAGTTATGTGAATAATTTCTCAGAGATTTTTAATATTGTGTTTTTAAGATACTTTATGCTATTCATTGCAAAATACTAAAATTTTAAGAGACCAAAGAATAAAAGAAGGACTCTACATTTAAAACAGCAAGTAATTGTTTTATACAATTATTGTGGGAGCACCTCATGTAATATGGAGATGAACAGAGTTGAATGTAGAGCAAAAATCACACCTCTATCATTTAAAAAAATTTGATCACTTTTCTCTGCTTTCATGTATATCCTATAATGTTTTCATGCATTTAAATAGTTCTACTTTGAAATAATTTATTTTATCACTCTTCTTTAATCTTGATTAGCTATTTCCATCCTGATTACCATGCTAAAATATGTCCCAACTACATTTGTTGTAGTCATGTTTGTTGTTAGTAACCTTAGCAGTTCTGTTTGGATAATTTAGTCTCTTATGTAACTGATAGAATACTAGGTTCCCCTGTTGGAGCTCACTACTATAGTCATTACCACTGTTATAATACATATTTGCATTCCATTACATATAATCTATTCAATTTGAATTGTTTTATTAATAAAAAGTCTTTCTATAATGACAGACATAACACACTTCTTTCAATGTTTATTGTTATTTCTTACTGTTGATGGGTACTGTCTAGTTGCTTTTGACTCATAGCAACCCCATGTGACAGAGTAGAACTGCTTCATAATGTTTCCTACCCTGTAATCTTTACAGAAGTAGATCACTGGGTCTTTCTCCTGTGGAGCCACTGGATGGGTTCAAATCTCCAACCTTTCAATTAGCAGCCAAGGACTTAACAGTTGTGCCACCAGGGCTCCTTATTTAATATATTAAATTCTATTATTTTGAGATAGTGTGGTATAGTGGAAAGATAACTGGATTTTAGGTCACACAGACATGAATTCTCTCACTTATTATTTATTAGACTCTGTGTCCTCATCTATAGAACAAAGAAAAAAAGCAGTATCAATTATTTAAGGAATAAAGACATAAAAATCTTCTGACAATATGATAAAATATTTCAAAGCATCCAACTTAAAGGGAAATTTAATAATTACAATAACTCAGTTTAACCAGAGGGAAATTATTTGTAGAAGTTACAAATTTACTGATAGCTTCACTTAATTTTGAAATGATCTTTCCGTGTTCTTTCATGCATCATCTACATGTACTGAAATTATATTTCATGCCATGGTTTAGATTTTTGTTTTGAAAATTCAGAATTCAATTGGATGATTTGCATCTTAAGAATATAATTATGTTGATTAATTTAACTTAAAAGGTAGAAATTTGTTTTCATGAATTGCTTTTGCTCAGTATTGACTTAGTATAGCAAACACCACTAGTCCACCAGTGAAGGTTTGCATGTTTTGATGCTAAAGAGGTTTCAGGGGAGTTTCCAGACTAAGACAGACTAAGAAGAAAGACCTGGCAATGTATTTCCAAAACATCAGCCAAAGAAAACCTTATGGATCACAAAGGTACGATCTGTAGTGCATGGGGTCACCATGAGTTGGGGTTGACTTCACGGCAGCTAATAACAACAGTATATCAGATCTTGGTGTATATTTTTACTTGTTGTTGTTAGTTACCATTAGGTCTACTCTGACTCATGGAAACCCCATGTGTGCAGAGTAGAACTGTTCCATAGGGTTTTCAAGGTTGTGACCTTTCAGAAGAAATTGCCAGGCCTGTCTTTGGAGGTGACTCTTGGTGGGTTCAAACCACCAAACTTTCAGCTAGTAGTGCAGTGCATAATCATTTGCACCACCAGAGACTCCATATATTATTCCTGGTGATTATCAAAACTTGCTTATTTTTTTAACTGTATCAGTTCATGCCTGACAAACTCCAGTTTATGTTATGAGTTTTCCATTCAGTGTAACTGTACAGTTACTCTAATTCATTAGCTGTAAGTAAAATCTGACAGTCCTCTCCAGAGTGGAAGCTCAGAGCCACCACAATATAATTTATTCCTAGATTTCTATAAATCTGCTGAGTCAATGATTTCCTTGAAATTGTTATCGAGAGCACTGTCTCTTTTTACATGGTCTGAAATGAGTTGGAGAGCAATCAAATCATATTTTAAGCTCTATAAACGCATAAAGTACATGAAGTCAATCTTCCCAGCATGTGGCTATCTGCGAATATTAAGGTCGGTTGGAATCTGTGGGGACTCAAGATCCATGGAGTAACATCATGTGAATTGCTGAATTGGTGTCTCAAATAAAATCCCATGAGCTTAATGGAATTACCTTAGCCTAGAAAAGTGCCATCATTTCTATTTCTAGTTTGCACTGCACATAATTTTTTCTGTCCTAAAAAGGAAAAAAAAATCTATGTAGTTAGGAAAAGAAATAAAGTTGATAAGCATTTGCAATATCTGGAACAGATTTGATCCAATTTTGCTCTTCAAGTTTATCTTGTTTTGGTCTGAATGTATAATTTTTATTCTAAATGCATGTTGGATATTTGAGGTCAGCCGGAATTTAGTAATATGAAAGCAAAGAGGCTGAAAGATTTAGAAAGGTTCATAATGTCACAAAGGAACAGCTGAAACACAGAAAAATTTTCTAGGACAATACTGACTCCATTTTCTTTTTACAAGTAGCAGTTAAAAGGACTATCCAGAGACACAAAGACATCTACTCCCAAGAAAAACATAACAAATATGAAATTTGAAGTAAATAAAGAATATGTGTCCTAAAAATGTCTATGAATAAGCAATTACTTGTATTTGCACCTGTGCATTCATTTTACTTTTTAACAGCAACAGTAAGTGCCAAGAGCAATGCTGCAGTTAATTTAGCAAAAAAACCAGCTATATCAATGGCTACAAGTAGCTATGCCTATACTTTAGAATGTTAACGTTTATATGAAAATACATTCAATTCCGTAGAAATAAAAAGGGCACAGTTATGCCAGTCTGAGTGATGCCAACACAATCTGAAATAAGAGCAAAACAAACCAAAAATTTAAATGTCTATGTAGCTGTAAATTCACACACATTTTCAGCACCTGCATATTTTTATATACCAAAAAGGTGACTTTTTTACAAGACAGATTTGTATGTTTGTAGCTATCTAGTATTATAGAGACACTGACCAAAGCAAGGAATAATCAACAAGTCACTAAAAATCCTACCTAGCCTGCAAATTATTGGTATTAACCGGCATCAGTTTTTAAAATGATAAAGAAAAGAAGACCCAAATTTCTAAGAAAGGCATTTTAAAGCAAAGGGGAATATCATACAAGCAAAATATTGTTTTTGTTTTTTTTTCCTCTTTTGCTTTATTTATATTGCAGACCAATTGGGAAAACTTAAGAGCTAAATAGTCCAATTTCAACACATTATACTATTTTTTAACTGAAATATCATAATTATTCTTCTCTGAATATATATGTTATTTGTATTAACTACAAAAATCCAGGCTATGAGGGGATATGTAAAGCAAAAGTAAAGGTTTTCTATAATCTCAGTGAAGGAGGATTATTCCTATTTGTGGATACTTTCCAGACAAGTTTCAATGTGTAATTACATTTCTTTAAACAGTTGAATTATACTACACACACCGTTAGGTATCTTCCTTCATTGAACAGGATATGGCAAACATATACCCATGCCAATACACTTAGATTGATCTCATCTTTTGTATGGCTGTAAATTATTTCATTTATAGTATGTCAGTTGTTTCCAATGTTTGGGTTAATATAAATAATTTTTAGTGAACATCTTTGCAAGTGTATCTGTCAGCAATAGGAGTACAAATTCTATCACTACTAGTATTGAAAATTCATTTATAATGTTTACGGAATATTTATTTATTATGTGAACGGAATATTTACTTATTATGTGAACAGAATATTTACTTATTATGTGAACGGAATATTTATTTATTATGTGAATGGAATATTTATTTATTATGTGAATGGAATATTCATTTATTATGTGCCCCATTAGTTTTTCAAAATCACTGTTACACCATTTTAGAAATAAATAGAGTGAGTTTTAGTGAATTGATATATCTTGTCTAAAATTTCAATTCTTGGACATACTGAACCATGGTATGTGTGACTCCAAAGCCCAAACAATTAACCACTATACCATACTTAATCCAATACAATATATTACAGTATAAGTAAAAATTAGATTTCACTATGATACAATTTTTCCCTTTAATCTTTTTTCTTGTATTCTCTGGTTTTTAAATAACAACTATCCAACATTTTCTCACTTAAAGATCCACATAACTAGATATAAAAAGAAATTACAAATTACATTAGACACTATAATAAGATACTACTGTCAACCTCAAACAGGAAGAATCAAAAGTATACCTCTTGGACTCTGGTATCTTGATTATTAAAACTTATAAACTTGACCAGCACATGAGGAGTTCTCTTTAATTCTCAGGTATTTATGAACCTAACTGTGCTGTGTGGAAAGACGGGATGATGCGCTTTTGCAAAGTGCTTCATTCTGGCAATGAATCAGTTCCTTTCAGAATCAAAGGCAGAGCCAAAGGTGTAAAGTACCACACACATATAAGAAACATTTACTATAAGTTTATAACCAATTCAAAAATTTTATGCAATATTATTTCATTTAAATATCAGTACATTTTTATTTAATGAGTTAATATATTGTGGATTTTCAACATTAAATCCTGTATATATATGTCTACTCTTTAAAACCAAAAGAAAAAAGATATATGCGATTGATAATGTAGTTTTTTTTTCTTTCTTTCTTTTTTTATTGTACTTCAGGTGAAGGCTTACAGAACAAATAGTTTCTCATGAAACAGTAGTACACATATTGTTTTATGACATTGGTTAACAACCCCACAACATGTCAACCCTCTCCCTTCTCGACCTTTTTTTTTTTTTGGTGAAAATATACATAGCCAAAGTTACACCATTTCAAAAATTTCTACATGCACAGTTCAGTGTCATCGACTACAGTCTTCCAATTGTGCTGCTATTCTCACTTTAGATGAAGGCCTACAGAACAAAATAGTTTCTCATTTAACAGTTAGTACACATGTTGCCCTATGACAATGGTTAGCAACCTCACATCAACACTATCCTTACTCAACCTCGGGTTCCCTATCACCAGCTTTCCTGTCCCCTTCTGCCTTCTGGATCTTGTCCCTGGACTGCTGTGCCTCATTAGTCCCATTTGGTTCTATGCGGCTGTCCACTCCCTGGCTGAATGGTGAACCTTGGAAATGACTTCACCACTGAGCTAAAAAGATAACATAGTTTTTGATATCCTTGTTCCCTTAATATTCTCTTTGTATTCTCATATTTGAATTATCAATGTGCATCTATGCATTAGAAAACAACTTTTTGCATCATGAATCCCTCTAACTACTTTATTCCTGTTTGTGTTTATAACCTTTTTCTATTCAAACTGTGAAATTTGTCATCAAAGCCACAACCAACCTGTGAAATCTGTCATTTCCTCTCTGTAATTTATAGCAAAAGTCGCCATGATCAATTAGGACTGTACTTAAACATGTAATCAACGGGATAACTGGTCACAGTGCAAATTAAGAATGTTAAAGAAATTACTTGATTTCGATTTAATGAGTAAGTTATTTTATGGTAAATACACATCAATATGTGATTAATATACTTAATGAGATTCAACCATCAAGATAATAATAAAAGTTACGTACCAATCCAGCTATTTTTTTTTTTACTTTCTTACTATTCAATGGTTATTATGCTTTAATAAATGTCCCTCATAATCAATCTATTATGTTATTGTTAATTAGAATCAGAACAAGTTTATTTCTGATTACCCTAGGTGATATTTTAATTTTTTCCAAAATGTTTAAAATTTGCTATCATCGTCTTTAAATATTAAATCTGATAACTCATTTTATAAACCCAGCTAACTGATTTCTTTTTCAGTTCTGCATTGGATAACTACTAAGTTATGGACTACGGATTTCCAAATGTACAAATATTACTTACAGTATCAGAGCATCATTGTTTAAGTTTCCATTATTAATGTTACTGCCATCAGTAAATAGTTTTTAAAACAAAATGTAAATAGATTTCGCAATTCTTATTTTGAAGGAAAATGAGCTTAGAACTCCAGGCACCTGTAATTTAGTAAATTTGTCAACTTTTGCAATACGTGGAAATCCATGGGAAGAATATAGCACAGGGCTAAGCATGCCTTTGACCTTTGTTACGCATCATGTTATTGGCTGATTCACGATTCACCCCTCCCACCCCCACCCCCACCCCACAAAAAAAAAAAAAAAAAAAAAAGATTTGTTGAAGTCCTAACCCCCGCACTAATGAATGTAACCTTGTTTGGGGAAATAGAGTCTTTCTTTGAAGATATTATTATCAGTTAAGTTAATAAAGCCATGCCTGAGTAGGGCGGGTCCTAACTCTCATTCCTTCCGAGCGGTGTCTTATAAAAAGGGAGACACACACAGCAGGGAAACAATATGTGCAAATCCGTTTATAAGCCAAGAAACGCCCAACGCTGCCAGAAGCTGAAAGAACCAAGGGAGGATCTTTCCCTAGAGCAGGCAGCGACAGAGCATAGCTCCGCTGGTGCCCTGAATTCGGACTTTATCATCCAGAACCTTGAGAAAGTAAATGTCTGGTCTTTAAATCCACCCACTTTGTGAGCTTTACTACAGCAGTCCTAGCAAGCTAAAACAGATCACTAAATGTTAGCTGTTGTCATTGTTGTTGTTGTTACAATGATAATTCTTTCCTGCAGAAAAGAGATTCTTTCCCCAAAGTACACACAATGATGAGAAATAATTTCAAATCAATTTTGGTCTTTCAATTCTATCAATACACTTCTTTATATGTTCAAGAACTGTAGCACATGATCTCTTTTCTAGGCTTAATAACGTTTTCTATATTTATGATCATAATATACTAGACTCCGTTGCTGTGGAGTTGATTCCAACTCCAAAAGACCCAGAGTAGAACTGCCCTACAGGGTTTCCAAAGCTGTAATATTTATGCAACGGGGTTGCCACGCCCTTCTCCCGCAAAGCGGCTGGTGGGTTGGAACTGGTCATTTTTTCTGAGTGCTTTAACCATTGTGCTACCAGGGCTTCTCATAATGTACTAGGCACCCTGATAAATTATATATATATATAATGTATGTATTATGTATGCATATATTTACACATATACTTTGTAAAAAGCTTGCTGGAAACTGGCCACTGGGTCAGAGTTCAGGAGCTACATAGTCTTTGATTTAGGCTTTATATCTATATAGAAGGCATGTTGATTCAATCAGTTGATATTTCATTATGCAGAACCAATCCTGCACCATCACTCTGCCAGGTTCTGTAGGAATTCAGGGTCTTTATTAGTAACACTGGAAGAGAAAATAAAGCTATAATATGAGCTGGGTTTTTAGAGATCAACATAATTTTAACTTTGGCTATATTCAGCACATTGGTAACAACAGATGTAAACTCTGAGAAAATGGAGTTATTTTTTGTAAGGCAACTCTACACCCAGCAAGCAAGATCCTAGGATCATGGTAGAGCCACAAAAATATGTTTAAATTTTGGAAGTGATTACCCATTCTTTACCCTACATACTTGAGGATATTTCTCTCCTCTTTGATCCTATACAGTGTTTTTCATAATCTATTCTTTAATATTTCCAATAATGGCATAAACCAGGAGCTTTTATTTCTTTCTATATATTTGTTGTAAGAACTATTGGTGAACTCTTTATAATTCTGGTGACTGCAGCAACTTATTTCTCCAGGACTATATATTTTTCTACTATATAGCCCATTATATATTTCCAAATTCTATTAAATATTAGCTTTTTAATTATTAAATAGATCAAGAGTATTTATTATCATCATTTTATTTTTCTGGGACTTTTATTCAGTTTCCCATTTTGGAGAGAAGTACTAGGTACATAAATTTAACTAAAATACCAAAAGTTATTGCCTCAATTTATCATGTACTGTTCTTCCTGTTTAAGGACCAGAACAAAATATGACATTTCAATAGATGAAATAAAGTTAAATATAGTATAATGCTTTTGGTAGTAAACATATATTTCACAATATTTATTGAGCATTTGCATGGCCTAGTCATGTTCCTGATGACTCTCAGACTAGGAACTCAAAGAGAGTTGGTATATTCTGAAATGAATATTAGGGAATCATCCTTTATACTGAGGAGAATCCGAAGCAGTTTCTCTATTTGGTTAGCCAGGAAGTGGGCTCCTCACACAAGCTGGTGACAAACCGAGCATTCTAGTGGAGTGGAGGTGGAAAGAGGTTGCTGAGAGACAACCAATTATAAAAACTTGGAGAAAATATGGCATCAATGAAAAGATTAAAATTCATTTCATATAAACGAACAAAAAAGGATATAAACCTTTAAAATCATGGCTTAGATAAATATTTGGTAAAGATGGAGTTGATTTCAACTGAATTTCACTTATTTTCAAACACCAGAATACTGAGAAAAATTAAAGCAAAGCAATAAAGCATTTAAATACATGTCTGTTTTCTTTTTTTCCCCCTCTCATCTGGGGCTTTTTGTTTACTAGATTATTACTTACCCTAAAGTAACTTCAAATTAAATTTAACTACTAACAAAACAATAGGACAAGAGAAATCTTCACAATAAGTTAGAGCTTCAATTATCCTAGAGAGTATTCTACAGTGTATAATTAGTTTGAGCAGCACAGAATAAGCCTTGAAGTCTCTTAAATAATAACTTACAGCTGAATTACCTTGACTTTTTAAGCTGTCATAGCTAGTGTGCTTTGGATTCTTTATCCATGTGTTTTGCAATGCCATTCATTTGTGTTTTGCCTTGAATTAACAAAACATATTCAGCAATTCTAATTGACTTATTTATGAGCACTGGAGTTTTAAAAGCTAGGCAGTATTGTTCTTAGCATATCCCATAAAGTTTAAATGAATAAAATACAAACAAAACCAAGCCTTTTTCATTCTGGTTATTCAATCTGACACAACTGAGATCAGAAATTCCTTGCTGACCAAGAGTGAAGATTTATATACCTATCCAACAGTAACTAAATGAGTGACTTAAGATATCAGTAGTATACAATATATCACCTTTATAATACATGCGTGTATGTTCAAATTTTTTTCAATCTTATTTTAAAATAAAAGTTTACCAGAGAACTCGTGCTGAAATTATAAACTAAAATTAATAACTGTAACATATGAACAGACACATTACACACCCATACAGTTTGAACATGCAATAGAATATTGAAATATTAGTCATATTTATATTTAGTGGCTAGGATAATAATTTCACAATCTATCATTTTTAAATATTAATTTTACCATGGTTTATAAAATGAAAACGAATCCATTCCAAATAAATTTATCGTTACTTGTGTATTACTACAGGATCGCTACGAATTGGAATGACTCAAGGGCAACAGGTTTTGTGTATTACTAATCCTGCAATACTTTCACGAATTCTCTAAATATCTCCCCTAATCTTTCAGTCCCTTTTAACTTCCTTTGTGACTCTAGTTATTTCCCACTCCCTTACCTCCAGCAACTGAGTCAGCCATTTCCATAATGTCTTCACGAAGACACATGAATTCTTCAGCTTATAATGTGACCATATCAACGTGCTTTTTATTTATTAATTCATTTTTGAAATTAGAAACCCATTCTCGTATCCTTTGCTATCTGTCTTCAGTTCTCACCTCTGTGAAGAAATTGCTTACCACTGATCATTTAATGGAGCCCTGGCAGCATGGTGGTTAAGAGCTATGGCAGCTAACCAAAAGGTTAGCAGTATGAATCCACCAGCTGCTCCTTGAAAACCCTATAGGGCAGTTCTTTTCTGTCCTATAGACTCACTATGAGTAGGAATCAACTCTACGGCAACAGGTTTGGTTTTGGGTTTTGGACCATTTAATCAGCAAATGTTAATCAGTCTTCATCATCTTAAACCTCTTGAAAAACGTCCTCCTTTTTTAAAATACTTATGACCTTGGAAAAGCTATCTGACTCTTATAAACATCAATGTTTTTACTGAAAAACAGACTTGATAGTAATTTTTAGGGATGTAGAACTAACTGAAATAACATTTTCAAAGTAGCTATTGAAATAATGGCAAAGGTGATAATAACCTTCTAACTGGCATATCCATCTATAAACTCTCTCCTATTTAGTCATCAAATCTTCCTACTGCTAATAATATGAAAATACTACCTCCAGCTCAAATATTTTCAATATAGCCCGCTTTCAATCATGAAGATACCATCTTTCTTTCTAGCTCAGACACAGAGTACTTCCCTACCAGTAAATCAAAAGAGCCCCAATCAATAAAAATAGGCTGTTCTCTATTTCTTTCAAATTGCCTCTGTTGCTTTGCTTTTGCATGAAGTTTACTTCTTCCACCTCAACTCTTCAAAATCCTATGCATATATTAAGGTCCAGCTCAGAGTGAAGTCTTCCATGAAGTCTTCATTAATCACACAAGTAAGAAATGAGTATTTCCATCCTTTGATTGCCTACAGCACTCTGCAATACCCTCAAGACACTTTGCCACAACCTGCATATTGTAGATGTCCTATCTTCTTTCAGCTCTGGCAATCTTCAGTACACCTTACTTGTTCCTTTTTATATACCTCATATCACCTAAGACAATGGATAACAGAAAATAGATGTCCAAAATAGGGTAGAATATATAAACCCATACTATGCATATATATTAGCTATTAAAATATTATTATATTAGATACATAATAACTACTTATATAATTTTTATAATAAAATACTAAAATTGAGAGGCTAATTCTATTAATCCACAGAATTAGGTATGATTATTTGCCATAAAACTTTACTAAATTTTTCAACATTTCAATATCCACATATGTATATTACATATTATTTTTAAAGTGCAATGTATTAAAATCATGATTCTATAGAAACAAAGCTGTGAATACTAGGATTTTGGTTTGTACATATTAGCTTCCAAATGTTGGAAAACACTGAATAGTAGGAGCAAGTCTGCACCAGAGAATTCTGGCATATGGAAGGAGTATAAAATAAAACCAAACCCATTGCTGTTGAGTCAATTCCGACTCATAAAAAGTCTATGAGAATCCTTGGAAGGAAAGCTTGAAACCAGAAAGATGAAAGTTCAAATCATACTCTGATACTCATTAGCTTTAAGTCACTGAGTGGGTTAAAAATCTCTACATTTTTCTCCTATACAAAATAGGCACAATTATACCTCCTTCAAAAAAAGGCTGTGTAAAGAAGAAAGCGTTGATGTCTGTAATGCACTTAGTGCCACACATATATGCTCAGTCAACACTAGTGGTACTTGTTGCTACTGCTATTATTATTGAAGGCAAACTTCCAATTGGGCTTGAGAGGAAGCTGCCTCTGGGAAGTCATGTGAAGCACATGACTAAAGGCATGTTTGCCTCACAACTTTCTTGTCCAACTAGTCTCTAACAACTGCAATTTCATAGACTCATTCCATGGCCATGAGGCTTTATCATTGAGGTCCTTTACTCAAGGAAGCATTTCTCTATTAGTATACATGACATACTTGTACATTATTTTACGTAGAACCTTTGCTGAAATCAGGTTTAGCAAGAAGTTACGGGACGTTAACCAGAAAGTTGGCCATAGAGCTGAAAAAGAAGTTGAATGATGTGCAAAAAAAAAAAAAAAAAAAACTCTGCATCTCTTCTTTACCCAGAATTAGGGGTGATAGAACTGACGTGAAGTCTATGAGTCCTCATAGATACATCCAAGCCAGCTCTTTCTTAATGGGTTTACGTTTGCAGACGCAGCACAGGAGCAGAGAATACACTAAGCAACTGGAGGTCAGGATTCCAACCTTCACCCAGAATCTTGCTGTCTGTATCATTTCACCCCACTTGTCCTGCTTCCTCATTTATCAGATGGCAGGTTTGGACCACAAAAGTCCTAAAATCTCTTTCAATATTAAAGTTCGTTAACTCTCTGATTAATCTGTCTTCAGAAATGACAGAACTTCTCAATGGCACTTATACTTACATTCTTAAAGTTCTTCTTTTTATTCCTATGAATATTTGTTCCATGGATCAAATTTTAAGAACATAATATGACTATGTATTACTGGTGAGACTAGAAATTTGCCTGTTTGGGTTTTTATGAAGTCCTTCAATCGTACTTTTGTCATGCTCTTTATACTTTATTCTTATTATACGTGCTGGGGGCTCTTTAATTTCATCCTTGGGTTGTATACACATATTAATGGTATTTTTAGAAGCACTTTATGAGTACAAAATCTATTCCCTGTGCCCTCATCAATTTGAAATTACCATTTTAAGGCTGATTAAATAAGGATTAGTGCCAATGTTCTACTTATTAGGCTGTGTCTTCAACTGGAACTGATGATGTAGTATTTGTCAATAACTAGTTCACAGCCTTAAATTCCACAAAATGAAACCTTTGCATCAGAGTCCATCTGTCTGAAAATTCTGAGGCAAGCTTCCATGAAAAGGAAAGCCATCTATTATATGATGATATAAGTATAAAGTGGCATGTATCACAGCTGTTTGATTACTGCTGGGAAGACGACTTGAATTCTCCCTAAGCCCTCTATCAGAATCCAGCAGTGATGGATTGAATTCCCCTTGCCTGAGCATGATGATGGATTACCTTAGGAAGATGTCTAAGAATGGTAGTATCTAGGCAGAAATTAATTAACATCATAATGAAAAGATGTTAGCATTGATCTTTACCATGATAAGAAATGGATACAAGGAGTTGGTAAAATAACCACTAAACTTCTTAAAAGTATAAATGATCAGGCATTAATCTGAGCTGAATAATGACAACCAGTGCATTATCAAGTAGTGATTATAAGATTCAAATATTATATTACTGCCAAGTATTACACACATGCATGCATACACACACACACACACACACACACACACACACACACTCATACACAGATGTGATAAACTGACAGGTTATATACTTAACATATGATTGGCAGCATACATTTTGTAATGCTAGTCTTTAGGAATAACCCTGGATAACTAAAGGAAATAAAAAGAGTGGGTAATAGATATATTATCAGATAGAGGAAAAGTCACTAGTTGTGAAACCAGATGAGAACAAGGCTGGGCATCTCAAAATTTGCTCTGTCACTAATCTCTCTGAGCATCAGTTCTTCCAGTGTAAATATTATCATCTCTTCTGCATATTTCGCTTGGGAGGCATGAAGATTTAATGAAATACTATATTTAGAAGTACATAATAAATATAAAACATTAAACAAATTACTTGTACAAAAGGAGTATGGTATTCAATCCTTCTCTCCTACATATGATAATCAGGTGAATGGAAGAAAATTGGAAAAGCAAAAATAAAACAAAACATTCTAACGTTAAGTTCTAATTTCTAGTTAAATCCTAATTTCTTTAAATGGAGATAAATAAATGGTTGAGGCAAGTTTCTAAACCTCAACCTTTTCATAACTCAAAAGGCTAAAATAAAAAGAAACCAAATGATAGCTTTAAAATACTTTAAGTGGCATATTTTCCTTTTAAATGTGAGGATTAAAATGTTAGCAACAGAAATTAGTAGTTAGTTGATTTTGTGTTGTAAAGAAAGTTCTTAAGAACCCTAGTCCATTTTTAGTTGTGTCGATTAATTGGAAAACCCATTTCAAAATACGCAGGGAATTTACAGATCTAGATATATATTTTTATGTACACTGCTTAAAATTCAACTGCTCAAGGTGAAATGAAACCAGACCACAACCAAGTACAAATGAAACATAGAAAGCACTAATAAAACTAAAATTGATCTTCTTGGTAGACAGGTGCTGAGCTAGTAAAAAGAAGTTAGGGAGTAAAAACAGTGCACAACCTCTCTGTTTCCCCCGGTGGTGGTGGTGGTGGAAATGTTTAGTTCAGTAACAACAAGCCAGTTTCTGAGGGAATTATCCAAAGAGGCTGATAGAGTTGTTCGAGATGACATATGACTAGGGGCCATGTCTCCCATACTCTCCAAGACAAAGCACTGGAAATAGCCCCACTGGAAAAAGATAGACAGCTTGGGAAACTGTGTTTCAACATAATTCAGTAAGGGTAGGGGACTTATACTGCTTCATGCATTCAGGATTTAAACATCCATTTGGGGTCATTATTGCCAGACGTTGTGCCAAATGTTAACAGTACAATCATAACTAAAACATTGTGCTCAACATTAAGAAGTTCATCATCTACTAGGGGAAGGGACATCCCCAAAATAATGAAGGCAACCTAATTTGTAATATAATAGACAATATAAACTGGTGCATAAAGGGGATTTTGCTTAATCTCCTTGACTAAGTTAGCACAAACTGATGAAAGATCATCAAGAAGCACTGCAAAGGCGAGACCAGAAATCTAGGAGGTTCAGAAGAAAATTTCTTGAAAACAATGAATTTGAAATGTAAGAGAGACAGTTCTGCCAAGGGTCAAGTGGAAATTGTACTGAAGGGATAATGTGACTGAACACCTTTGCCAGAATTAATTGCAAGATGTCACATCTGAGTCTTTGCTGATCTCGATGCTGGTGTTACTGACACTTCAACAGTGTTTTTCAGAGTTCTACCACTGAACTTAGATTAATTTGGTCCATGAGAATCAAATATGAGCATTCTATTATAAATATTCTCTTTTAAATACATGCCTAGCAGCCCAACTAAGAGAGATCCATGTTCTTTTTTGTCTTCAGTGAACAAGGAAGCTAAAATTTCATAGCAAATAGCCAATCTAGAAAAAGCCAATGCTCAAGCTTTTAAATGGCTCCATATGATTTGTTACCTAATGTGGACTGTGGAGACTACAACTTGTTTTGCAAGAATGGATGAAAATTCCTCTAATCTTTTCCATTTCTCTCTCAATCAATATTTAGTTAGAAAATAAAGTTTGCCCGATAGAAATCCACTGAGCAAGAGCCAGTTAATTTAAAGCCTTTTTTGTCCTAAATTATGTTCTTATAGTTCCTGGGGTAATTTGTCACAGAATTTTATAGTAGTCATCAAGATAATTAAGTTCTGAAACAGGTTCTAACAGCAGGGCGCACAGGAACATACATTAAAAAGATTTTAAATAACCAGATTTTATTTAAATCCCCAACTGTACACTCTTAAACAAATTTACCTTTGTAGCATTAATAGACTTACACTGCTACATTTTAATGAAAAATCAAAATCGAAAGCCTTTAATCATAATTGCTTTTAATTCTAAGCATAAGTGTGAATTACAATAGCAGTCATTGAAAAGAAGGATGTTTGAAGTTGTTTCCTGCCAACAGTTTTAATTTGGCTTGCTTTGAATTTCTTCTGGACACTCTAAGATTTCAGCTGACGTTGCATCAATTTTAAGTGACACTTCTGTTTAAATAACTTCAAATACATAAATAGAGGATGTGAGGATAAAAACTAAAGAAAACAAAATGGAAAAATTGGCACAATCAAAGAGAGAATGTGAAGAAAGTTGAACAAGAGGCTCATGAATATCACTGAGAATCACATATACTAAATAGATACAAATAAATAATTCCAAAAGAAAAGTAGAGAAAATAACATAGGAATATTCTCTAGAAAAAACAGAAGATTCAAATACACAACAGCCTGGAGAAGCCCTGGTGGCACAGTGGTTAAGAGTTTGGTCGCTAACCAAGAAGTTATCGGTTCAAATCTACCAGCTGCTCCCTGGAAACCCTATGGGGCAGTTCTACTCTGTCCTATAGGGTCACTATGAGTTGGAATCAACTTGACAGCAACGAGTTTGGGTTTGGGTAACATTTAAGAAGTTAGTGTAAATTAACCTGAAGAAGAAAATACTTAAGACTTATTGTCTACAAATCTGATGATTGTAAAGATCTGCTTGTTGATCTAAAATTGGAATTATTCAAATAATAAAAACAACATTTCATAAAAATCGAAAAGCCATATTTTATGTGACGTTGCAGCACTCACAAATTATAAAAAGCAATAGTATATATTAGTTAATGTGTCATGATTGCTATAGAATGGGTTATTTTCAATATGAGTGCATGTCTGATAAAGAAGTGAACTCTCTTCAGTCAAAGAGAAAATAAATGCATATACAATTAATACTGCAAGCATAGTCACATTTAAAAAACAGTATTCCCAAATAAGCAGTAGGGAAAGATATAACTGTCACACAAACTCATTTCTCAGAATGGATATAGATAGATAGGCAGACAGATAGATAGATGCAGGTATAAATAGAGAGATAGAGATATACCTATAAATATGTATAGAAGTCACTGTATGGTGCAAACTGTTAGTGCATTTGGCTGCTAACCAAAAGTCTGGAGGTTCAAGTCCACCTAGAGGTGCCTCAGAAGAAAGGCCTTCTGAAAAAATCAGCCATTGAAAACCCTATTAAGCACAGTTCTACTCTGACACACATGTGGTTGCTGTGACTTAGAATTGACTTGACGGTAACTGGTTGGTTATATGGATACATAAATAAGGAGGCAAATTTCTAAGGCATTTATCTCTGTTTCTATCTCTATATCTCCATGTTCTCTAATTTTAGTGAAACCGAATTCAAAGTCAAACTATGAAACTGAATTCAAAGTCAAGAGATAATATGATAATTGCTATCCCTCCCTAATCTAAATATCCCTCTATTCTGTCTCTATTCAAGTAAACTGAGTAAGTTCGACATGGTTAATTCTTTACATTTCCATTAAATCAACCCAAAATATTCTATGATAATACAGTTCAACAGAAATGCAGACCAATGAAAATTCTGAAAATAATTTATACTGACTTCAAAAGTCAGTTTTGTACTATATTTGAATTTGATTATGTATGGTGTCCTGAGATTTAATAGTATTCCAAAGAAAAACTCAAAAACATACTATGACTCACAAAGAGCTTAGAACATTCTCTTGCTTTATCATGCTACCTCCTGATCAATTCCTTCTTAGATGCCATTCTTTGTTGGAATATGGAAGAAACTCTAACACATAAAAAGCATAAACATTCTTATTAGCAAGTCTCTTTGTTTGAGAGCAGATGAACAACTTTTCTTGCATTGGTTTTAGATGTCTTACCATTAGGTATCACTCATTCACGAACTCATTCTATCAGGTAGGAAACATATTTTGAGCATTCAACTCTATTTCAGGCACACAAGGCACAGAGCTGGTAGTTCACTAAATCCAGTAGGGATCAACTACTTAATTTGAAAATGTCTAGGTTAATCTGTTATTGTCAAAGTTTCTTTCATGATAGAAGTTTATCAGTGCTGTAGAGAGGCAGCTACATCCTGGCATTTGAGCCTATAAACATGCTTAAAGTATCAAAAAATATTATAAATCAGCATCATATCACACAATAATGTAAATTAGTATTTGAAAGTTAAAATATTTTAGCAAATAATCTTTATCATCCAATACAACTGCATCAAGCTTAAAAACATTGCTTACTTTTAAGGTTGCATGGGTACATTTTTGAATATGCTGTTTCTATTTCATCCTACCTGGAGAAATAATCAAGCAGTTATGGATTCAATTGTGTCCTCCAAAAAAATGTGTCAACTTGGCTAGGCCATGATTCCCAGTACTGTGTACTTGTCCACCACCTGTGATCTGCTATGATTATCCTATGTGCTGTAAATCCTAACCTCTACAATGTCAATGAGGCAGGATTCGAGGCAGTTACGTAAATGCGGCAGGACACAACCTACAGGATTAGGAATCTTGAGTCAATGTCTTTTGGGATATAAAAGAAAGAAGCTAGTAGGGAGGAGAGGGACCTCACACCACTAAGAAAGAAGTGCCAGGAGCAGAGCTTGTCCTTTGGACCCAGAGACCCTGAGCTCAGAAGCTCCTAGACCAGGAGAAGAGTGATAAGGATCTTCACCCAGAGGCGACAGAGACAGAAAGCCTTCCCCTGGAGCTGATGCCCTGAATTCAGACTTCTAGCCTCCTGAAATGTGACAGAATATACTTCTGTTTGTTAAAATCATTCACTTGTGGTATTTCTGTTATAGCAGTACTAGATAACGAAGACACAAGCTTTATAATTTACAGAGTTGTCTTGAGACTTTTTAAGGCATAACAATAAATTCACAATTTATATAGATCCAAACCTTTTCTAAAAATACATTTTTATTATCCTATGTTAAGTTCAGCTAATTGTTTGGTTTGCATTGGATTAAAACAAAGATATCTGAAGTGTCAGTTACAACCCTCCTGAAATAATTTGTAATTTTTGTGGTCATTTTTCTGCTGTTCTTTAAGAGTATGCTACTCATACTCCTGTTCACCTAAAATTAATTAACAATCTTATATTTTCAATTCTGATAATAATTATGTTGCTAAGACTTTATTTAAAGCATATTTTTTTTAGGGGATATGATTTTGACAGAAAATTAGTGTGTGGGTTGAATGGTTTGAATGCATCACAAGCTATGACAAAGCAATGTCTTTCTGTTGTTAACATTTGGAAAAAGAAGAAAGATGTAAGGAGGAAAATGTTAATGCATATCAATGAGATTTTTTTTTATGGACACAAAGCATGGACAAGGAACTCTGGACTATAGATGGAGTTCCAGCTCTGCTACCAATTCTCTCTTGGCCTCATGTTAGATGGTTAAACACTTTGTGAAATGATAGGATAGTACTAGATGATCTTTAAGGTCCATTCCAGGTAAAAAGACTATAATTCTAACCATAATATAATGTTATAATACAGGCCTTAAAAGATAGCCAAGTCCTAATAGTGGCCTCTAGTAGGAGTAACTGCTAACCTTTGCTCTGTAACAAATAAAACTTTTATAACAAGTAATTCTAAAAGATAGGGACTTGAAGGATAAAGAAAATGAATAGGTTACATTGTTAAGAGAATTCTAAGGTGTATAACATATCAGGTGTCTGCCCTAAATGCAATATGACAGTAAAGAAAGGTCAGTGCCATTGCGGAATACACAACAGCAAACCTGGAGACAATAGCTCTGCTTTGTGCAACTCAGCACTTGAAATACAAAGTTCGATATGATTCTGAAAATTTAGGAATGATCTGATTATTAAAATCCAGAAAATAAAGCAGACATTGCCTCGCACATTGTAAGAGTCCACAATATATATGTATAACATCTTTTGATTAAAACAAACATATATATATATATAATATAGTCCCTGGGTGGCACAAATGGTTAAGCCATGGGCTACTAACCAAATGGTTTACAGTTTGAGCCCACCAAAAGGTGCCTCAAAAGACAGGCCTGGTGATCGTCTTCCAAAAGGTCACAGCCTTGAAAACCATAGTTAGCAGTTCTACTCTGCACACATGGCGTCTCTAGGAGTCAGAAACTACTAGAAGGCAACTAAAGGTGTGTGTTTTAAATCCATCACATATTTAAACTTCAAAGAACTTGGATTAAATTTATCATCAATATGCTACACATTTTAGAAATTTTGAAGTTTAATTCTAGAACATCATTCAGTCAAATTCCATCAGTTTACAGGCGAGGGAAAGAACATAAAGAGAAATTAAGGAATTTTCATATAGATAATCACTAGGGTGTAAACTCATCAAATGCTGGATTTTTAAATCATATTTTTCTGCTGTATCTTCAGCACATAGAATACAAAGTAGGTGGTCAATAAGAATACAAAGTAGGTGGTCAATAAATACTTTTTGAAAGATACAATTTAATAGACACAAATTGACTCGACAGCCACGGGTTTGGTGGTTTTTGGTATAACCAGTGGTAGCTTTTATGTCTTTGCATTACCAAAGCAGTGCTGTTTTCATTATACATCAATGTTCTTTTTTTTAAATCAAATATTGATAAAATTAATGGAATTTGTTATACATATGTGTAATACTGAAATATGTTACATAGTAGAATATCTTGATAGGATAAAGCTAACTGACACAAAATGGAGAAATAGGGGTTCTAAATATAATTAGTTTTAAAAATTACAGAAATTTTAGTATCCTGGAATAGCCTGAGAAAGAGTTCTTAGTCTTTAGATCAACTGTAGGCTGCTTCAAGTATCTAGGTCTCTTGTCTGGTATTTGGTTTGATGAGAAAGTATATGAGATTTTTGTAAACCAAGATTAACACCCAGCCTGACTGGGTTGACGTCAAGTCCTGATTTCACCTCTATAAAGGATCTTTCAAATTGGTGATCTGACGCTTTTTTTTACTAGCATAATGTCTAGGGTGGGAGAGAAAGTAGTATTTACAAGTATCTGTAACAGTGTATAAAAGCAAAGATGTCACTTTGAGGACTAAGGTACGCCTGACCCAAGCCATAGTATTTTCAATTACTTCATATGCATGCCAAAGATAATGGATAAGGAAGACTGAAGAAGAACTGATGCTTTTGAATTATGGTGTTGGCAAAGAATATTGAATATACCATGGACTGCCAGAAGAATAAACAAATCTGTCTTGGAAGAAGTACAGCCAGAATGCTCCTTAGAAGCAAGGATGGCAAGACTTTGTCTCATGTTCTTTGGACATGTTAACAGGAGGGACTAGTACTTGGTGAGGGACGTCATGCTTGGTAAAGTACAGGGGCACCAAAAAGAGGAAGACTCTCAATAAGATGAACTGACAGTGTCTGCAGCAATGGGCTCAAACGTAACGATGACTGTAAGGATAGCGCAGGACAGGGCAGTGTTTCCGTTCTGTTTTACATAGCGTTGCTATGAGTCGGAACCAACTTGAGGGCACCTTACAACAACAACAGCGTAAGAATGCTTTTGTCTTGTCTCCTAATATGAGAGTATCAAGGCACCTGGAAGAACAAGGCTAGGAGACTAACATGGCTTATCAAGACGTGACACAATGTTGTATGGGAAATGATCATAACAAAGTGAAAGGAAGATAATCTGTGATTTTAATTCATTTAGATTCCCATGTATCCAAGTATTTTAAAGTAAATGTTTAAAGTTTCTCAACATTTACATGTATTTTCCAAGGAATACAACTAAAAGTTAGAGGGTTTTAAGGAATATTAAATACTTTAAGAGAAGTATTCTTGTTTGAGATTTTAGAAGATAGTGGTTAGATATGTACTGTTTTTATCAAAGAGGGGGAGAAAAACCAAAACCTTCTAATCACCCTGGCTGCTTTTAAATGTTTTTATATTGATGTCCCATAAAATCTTTCTGATAGCTTCACACATTAAGATATACTTTTGACAAAAATGTCTTTCATTATGATTCAATATAGCACATTCTAACAGCTTGATTGAGAACCTGTAGCATTGTCTATATTTCAGGAGTTGAAACTACTAATAAATTTTAAAAGCACAGACTTCTAACTCCTGTATGTAGGAAAACATTTTAATTGCTTTGATAATGTGTTTCTACTATCATGCAATCTCTGGAGAGTTAGAGACTAAAACATCATTGTTACATAGATAAAGCATATAGGTACGATATAGCATAAAAATATGAGTTGCAAAGACACAGACATATGCATTGTATATGATTCTGTGCTAATAAATACACTTAAGAAATGGACCTATTGAGACAACTACCTCAAAGCACAGTTATTTTGCATCATTGCACAGCATTACTGTAGTGCTAAGCAGACTTAAGATCATATCTGACCTTTCTAGTACCATATGGATTTGAGAGTCTTACAAGCTTCCTGTACTGAGTTACTTCTTGTGTAGAGCAATTTTCAGTCTCTTGACAATCTTGTGCACTTTTTAGAAATGTCACATAAATTATTTCTTTTCTTTTCTCCCTCTCCCAAAAAGTCACAATATCTAATACACTACTAGCATTCTTGGCAATAAAAAAAATGTGATTAATATGCAAAGAAACCTTTTGGAGCTTCTGGCCTAGTCCTGTTTATATGTATAAAACACAGGTGAATAAATCAAAGTAGGCATAATGGAAACAAATGTACAATATAATAAATAAATATCTCCCACCTCTAATTTTGCATAGTACAGAAAATGGAGTATGGTGCAATGGTTAAGTGCCCGGCTGCTAACTAAAAGATTGGCTGTTCAAACACACCCAGTGGCTCTGTGGGACAAAGACTTGGCTATCTCCTCTTGCAAAGATCACAGCCTAGAGAACCCTATGGGACAATTCTTTTCTGTCACATGGGGTTGCTATGAGGAGAAATCAACTCAAAGACACCTAATAACAACAATAAGAATTCAACTGAAGAACATTTAACAAATTTTAGTTTAATTTTTGACTAGCGTACTAAGAGTTGACTTTCTTTTTTTGCTTCATTGCCTGAAATCATGCTTCTGGGAAAAATTCTACCATGAAGTAATCACCTTGTTCTAGTTCAGCACTGTTCATTAGAACTTTCTGTGATGATAGAACTATTCTATAAATCTGCCTTGTTCAATGCGATAGCCACAAACCACATGAAGTTATTAAACATTTAAAATGTGCTTACTGCAAAATAAAACTGAATTTTTATTTTTCTTTAATTGTAATTAATTCAAATGTAAATATCATACAAGACTAGTGGCTACTGTGTTGGATAACATAGTTGTAGGTACTTCTGCAATGTTTCACTTTTTTTTTTTTTAAGATATTTCTGTTACAATAATATTTCCTAAATTTTCAAAGACAGGTACATGATTAGCTTTTCTCTTTAGTGCATGCCTTTTTTAAACTGTCCATTAAAGCAAATAATTATTTGACCTGTTGTAATATTCAAACAGAGCAATTCTCCTTTATTCTGCCTTTCACTGGAACTGGACTAAATATTTCTCTATATATTTTCAAATGCTTCTTTTTAATAACTTTTTATGTCACTTTTTTGTCCAGAGACAAACAGTATAATATAAAAACAACTGATCAGAAGATGTGACATTAATATTATCTTTGACCTTTCCATCACATGTACAAAGCTTCACCTTTCTAAACCTCAGTCTCCTTAACTATTAAGTGAATATGGAAAAAAATATTCCTGCCTCACCATGTTAGTTAAAACTTGTTTGGTTCAATTAGGAGAAACCAAGATGACCTATCTTGAAGGAAAAAAGAGAAATTTCACATAAAGATATTAACGCTTTACGAACACAGCTGAACTTCATATGAGACGGGAGAGTATGGAGTCAGGACCTACAGGGCCACAGGGGTCCACCTCTGCATCTTTCTCAGTAGACAGGTTTTCTTCTCCATTCATAGGACAGAACATGGCCACCCACTATATCCGACTTCATATTTAACCATTTTACCCACATGTATAAGCCATTTTTAAGCCACAATTTCAAATTCTTAAGATGGGAATCAGGTCGAACTGGGTCAGAAGTTTAAACGAAAGTCCAGTTGGCATGGCCAGGGAGGCATATTAGTAATAAAAGGACTGATGTGTGAGTTCCAATCCCTTAGATCAAGAAAAAATTTCCAAGAAGCAGAGATGGGTCTAGACTGGAGAAAAAAATCCTAAAGACTATGGACTGAGCTACAGCCTTGCATTTTTTTATATAAAGAACCAAATGTGATCATTACTTCATCAAAACATTTATTTATACCTTAATAAAGCCACAAATGTCCATGGTGTGCCTACTCAGACCTAGTTACAAGTGTCTCAAAAATGAAATAACATAACTTCTGGCAAAATGGCGCTCTAGGCAGAAGCACCACGCTGTCCCTCCACAGCAAAGATCTGAAAAACTAAGCCAAACAGAGAAAACAAAAATCCTGAAACCCTAAAACATCAAATAAAGAGATAAAGAACTCAGCCAAGCACCAGATGGAGTAAGAAAACTGACAGAGAATGGAGAGCGAGGAGAGATTCATGCAGAGGTCCCCTATCAGCTAACACAGCACGGATCTGCCATCTTGGACTCCTATCAGAGACCAGCAAACAGGGGGTATGAGAAAGCAGCTTCACAGAGCTTCCAGCCGGAGACAAAACAATCAGTAATTTGTGATATACACTTTCCCACTGCCCACACTTCTTCACTCCCACAAGGCTTCCTCTGCTTCCCGCGGCAACAATCTCTTGGCCGGGAAACACTGGCTGCTTGGATTCTACCCACCCGAACGGGCCGGCTCTCTGAGTGCCATTTGTTGGCTTCTGGTGTTGCTTTTTTCCACTTCTTTTGATTTCTTCCTTACTTCTCACCACCTCCCCCTCCTTTCGCACAAATACCTAGCTCTGTGCGCCATCTTTCCTTCTTCCTGAGGGGCTGCAGAGCTCCGGTAATTTGTGATATATGCTTTCCCACCCCCTACCCTTCTTCACCACACTTGGCCTCCTCTGCTTCCTACAGACACAGTCTCTTGTCCAGGAAGCAACAGTTGCTTGGATTCCACCAGGCCGCGCTAGCTGGCTCTCTCAGTGCCATTTGTTGGCTGCTGGTATTGCTTTGTTTCTGCTTCTATTGATTTCTTCCTTACTTCTCAACACCTCCCCCTACTTTCACTTAAATGCCTGGCTCTGTGAGACATCTTTGCTTCTTCCTGAGGGGCTGCGGATCTCCATTCTAGTGTGGAGCTCCTTCCGGGTCTGGGCTGCCACGCTGGTGGGATCCCGGGGCTTTTGTTCGTTTGTTTGTATTCAATTGTTTGTTTGTTTTATTTTCCTTTTCTTGAGTTGGGAGCCCATTCTGGCCAGGTGGTGCTGTGTGGCTTCGAACCTACCCCCTCGGCTTGCACAGACATGCAGAGGGATCCCTGAGGGCATTTCTTTTTTCATTGTTTTCTTTTTTCTTCTTCTTCTTCTTTTTTTCGGGGGGCTTTTCTTTTTCTTTATTCTATTTTTTTTCAATTTGTTTTGTTTTCTTTTTCTTCTTTTTCCCTTTTTGTCTTTCTTCATTGCTCAGTTTCTCATCTCTCTATATCTTCCTTCTCTTTCTGTTCCCTGAATACCTGGTGTTGTATACCTCTACGCCTTTTAGCCAGGCTGTACTGCAACACCTGAGAACAACTTCCCCAAACCTCATAGCCGCACTGGTGGCATCCCTTGGAACTTTGCTGGTCTTTTCCCTTTCCGATTTTTATTTATTCATTCTTTTCTTTTCTTCCTCTTCCCCTTTTTTTTTTCTCCATTTCATAGTCTCTCATCTTTCCACTCCAACGGCAAGCTCCCCTAGCATTCTTTTTTTTTTGTATGTTTTTGGCTCCTGTTCCTTTCTCCTCTCTCCCATATCCATCTTAGATCCACATATAACAATCTCCCCCCTACATCCTGCTTACCTGCACCGTGTGCTTAACATCACATCAACAAGCAGCATGGGCATGGCCTATTGGAACCTGCCCTTCACTGATTACCGACCTGCTTTGGTGGCTGTAGTAAGTGCCACAAACAACCCATCCCAGTAACTCCTCTTCATCTAGACCTGACCTGCCATACCATATCTGAGTGACTGACCCTGCCAATTTGAGAAGGAGGTGAAAAGTATCGTGCCCAGAGACAAGTAAACAACAATGAATAAACAGTCCGCCTGCTCAGACATAGTCAAATTTTTTAAAAAAGGGACAAAACAAACAAAATCTACAATCAATAAATGAGAAAACTAACTACTGAATCACCAAAGAGAGCAGATAATAACAAAACATTTACAAAAACCGGACAGGATGGTTCCACTAGGCATCCAAAATAAAATAACAGATCCTTTCCAGAAGAAGAAAAGGCACTAGAACTACCTGAAAGGAAATTCAAATATCTAATACTCAGAATTCTCCAAGAGCTGAGGCAAAAAGCAGACAAAAAGGAGGAAGAAATAGACAGATTCATGGAAAATACAGACCAAAAAATGGAAGAATTCAGGAAAATAATGCAGGAACAAAATGCCAAAATAAATTCACAGCTAGAAATTATACAAAAACAACAATTAGAAATCCAAAAGATAAACAAGATTTCAGAAATGGATGGTGTCATAGAAGGGCTGCTAAGCAGATTTGAAACAGTGGAAGACAGGATCAGTGGAATTGAAGACAAAAAACACTTAGATAAAATTCTGAAGAAAACTCAGAAAAAAGAACAAATAAAAATGAAGAGACCCTGAGAATTATGTGGGACACAATCAAAAGCAAAAATTTTCGAGTGATTCGAATTCCAGAACAGGGGGAGGAAACAGAAAACACAGAGAGGATCATTGAAGAACTGCTGACAGAAAACTTCCCCAGTATCATGAAAGATGAAAAGGTGGCCATCCAAGAAGCTCAACGGACCCCATATAGTATACACTCCAAAAGAAAATCACTAAGGCATATCATAATCACACTCACCAAAACCAAAGACAAACGATCTTGAGAGCAGCTCGTGAAAAACAAGAAGTCACATACAGAGGTGAAACAATAAGACTAAGCTCAGATTATTCAGCAGAAACCACGCAGGTAAGAAGGCAAGGGGATGACATATATATAAAATCTTGAAAGAAAAAAATTGCTAGCCAAGAATAATATATCCTGCAAAACTCTCATTCAAATATGATGGTGAAATTAGGTCATTTCTGGATAAACAGAAATTAAGGGAATATGTAAAAGCCAAATCAAACTTACAAGAATTATTAAAGGGAATTCTTCGATCTGAGAACAAACAACTTCAGCTCACAGGCAGAATCTAGGACGCAGGATCGTACCAGCCAGATATACCAATCAAGAAATGAACTCTCAAGGACTATCCAAAACCAAAAGAAATACAACAGGGAAACAGAGAAGTCAATTGATGGATGACAAAAACATCAAAACAATAAAAGAGGGAATAAATGACATAGGTATAGAACCTTCTAATGGAGAGGAAGGCAAGGCGATACCAAGTAATGTTAGACTGCTTCAAACTTAGAAAGATAAGGGTAAAATTCATGGTAACCACAAAGAAAGTTGACAAACATACTCATAAAAATAAACAGGAAAAACTTAAAGTCTCAGCAAAAACAAAACCTACAAAAACAAAAGAAATGAAAAAAAAAAAATAAATAAACCACAAACAAAAGTAACTCAGCACAGGAGAGTAAGAAGAACAAAGAAAACATCAGCACCACAAAAAAAAAGCACTACAAAATGACAGAAACAAACTCACATCTATCAATAATCACACCGAGTGTAAATGGACTCGGTGCGCCCATAAAGAAACAGAGAGTGACAGAATGGATAAGAAAACAGGATCTATCAATATGCTGTCTACAAGAGACACACCTTAGAAACAAAGATGTGAATTTATTAAAAGTCAAACGTTGGAAAAAAATATATCAAGCTAACAACTACCAAAAAAGAGCAGGAGTGGCAATACTAATCTCAGATAAAACAGACTTTAAAACAAAATCTACCATAAAAGACAAAGAAGGACACTATATAATGATTAAGGGGACAATCCATCATGAAGACATAACCATAATAAACATCTATGCACCCAATGACAGGGCTCCAAAATACATAAAACAAACTCTAACAACACTGAAAAGAGAAATTGACAGTTCCACAATAATAGTAGGAGACTTCAACACACCACTCTCAGTAAAGGACAGAACAACTAAGAAGAAACTCAGCAAAGATACAGAAGACCTAAAGGGCAGAATCAGCCAAGTTGACCTCATAGACATATATAGCACAATCCATCCAACCACTGCAAAGTACACATTCTTTTCCAAGGCACATGGAACGTTCTCCAGAATAGACCACATCTTAGGCCACAGAGCAATCATCAACAAGATACAAAACATTGAGATAATTCAAAGTATCTTCTCTGACCACAATGCCATCAACGTAGAAATTAACAACAGAAAGAGCAAGGAAAAAAAAACAATTACATTGAAACTGATTAATACCCTGCTTACACATCACTGGGTAATAGAAGAAATCAGAGATGGAATTAAAAAATTCCTAGAATCAAATAAAAATGAAAACACATCATACCAAAACCTTTGGGACACAGCAAAGGCAGTCCTCAGAGGACAATTTATAGCTATAGATGCACGCATCAAAAAAGAAGAAAGGGACAAAATCAAAACATTAACTACAGAACTCAAACAAATAGAGAACGGAAAAAAGAAAAAAAGAAAAGGAAAGCACACAGCCACCGGAAGAAAGGAAATAGTAAAGATCAGAGCAGAAATAAATGAAATAAGGAACAGAAAAACAATAGAAAAATCAACAAAACCAAAAGTTGGTTCTTTGAAAGAATCAACAAAATTGACAAACCACTGGCCAGACTGACAAAAGAAAAATAGAAGAGGACACAAATAACCCAAATAAGAAATGAAATGGGGGACATTACAACAGACCCAACTGAAATAAAAAGGATTGTAACAGAATATTATGAAAAACTATACTCCAATAAATTTGAAAACCTAGAGGAAATAGATAAATTTCTAGAAACACACTACCTACCCAAATTACCACAGAGTGAGGTTGAAAATCTGAACAGACCCATAACTACAGAAAAGATTGAAAAGATAATTAAAAAAAAAACTCCCAACAAAAAAAAGCCCTGGCCCAGATGGCTTCACTGGAGAATTCTACAAAACATTCAGAGAACAGCTTATACCAGTGCTACTCAAACTATTTCAGAACATAGAAAATGAAGGGATACTTCTGAATTCATTTTATGAAGCCAGCATGACCCTGATACCAAAACCAGGCAAAGATTCCACAAAAAAAGAAAATTACAGATCAATATCTCTCATGAATATAGATGTGAAAATTCTCAACATAATTCTAGCTGGTAAAATTCAGCCTCATATCAGAAAAATAATACACCACGACCAAGTCGGATTCATACCAAGTATGCAAGGATGGTTCAACATTAGAAAATCAATCAACATAATCCACCACATAAATAAGAGGACAGAAAAGAATCACGTGATCATCTTAATTGACGCAGAAAAGGCATTTGACAAAGTCCAACACCCATTCCTGATTAAAAACTCTCAATAAAATAGGTATAGAAGGGAAATTTCTCAACATAATATAGGGTATCTATGCAACACCAATGGCCAACATCATTCTTAATGGAGAGAGGCTGAAAACATTCCCCTTGAAAACAGGAACAAGACAAGGATGCCCTTTATCACCACTCCTATTTAACATTGTGCTGGAAGTTCTAGCTAGAGCAATAAGGCAAGAAAAACAAATAAAGGGCATCCAAATTGGTAATGAAGAAGTTAAACTGTCCCTGTTGGCAGATGATATGATACTGTACACAGAAGACCCTAAAGATTCCACGAGAAATCTACTGGAACTAATAGAAAGATTGAGCAGAGTAGCAGGATACAAGATAAACATTCAAAAATCAGTTGGATTCCTATACACCAATAAGGAGAACGATGAAAAGGAAATCAGAAAAACAATACCATTTTCAATCGCCCCTAAAAAGATAAAATACTTAGGAATAAATCTGACCAGGGATGTAAAAGACCTATACAAAGAAAACTACAAAACACTACTGCAAGAAACCCAAAGGGATCTACAGAAATGGAAAAACATACCATGCTCATGGATAGGCAGACTCAACATTGTGAAAATGACAACTCTACCCAAAGCAATTTACAAATACAATGCAATCCCGATCCAGATACCAACAACATTCTTCAAAGAGATGGAAAAACTAAGCATTAACTTTATATGGAAAGGGAAGAAGCCCCGAATAAGTAAAACACTACTGAAGAAGAAGAATAAAGTTGGAGGACTCACACTACCTGACTTCAGAACCTACTATACAGCTACAGTAGTCAGAACAGCCTGGTACTGGTATAACGACAGAACAGAATTGAGAACCCAGCTGTAAATCCATCCACCTATGGTCACCTGATCTTTGACAAGGGCCCAAAGTCCATCAAATGGGAAAAGACAGTCTTTTTAACAAATGGTGCTGGCAAAACTGGATATCCATCTGCAAAAAAATGAAACAGGACCCATACCTCACGCTGTATACAAAAACTACTTCAAAATGGATCAAAGACCTGAATATAAAGCCTAAAACTATAAAGTTCATAGAAGAAAAAATAGGACCAACACTTCAGGCCTTAATACATGGCATTAACAGGATACAAATCATAACTATCAATGCAGAAACCCCAAAAGATAAGCTAGATAACTGGGATCTTCTAAAAATCAAACATCTATGCTCTTCAAAAGACTTCACCAAAAGAGTAAAAAGAGAACCTAAAGACTGGGAAAAAACTTTTAGATGGTACAAGTCAGACAAAGGTCTAATCTCCATAATCTACAAGAAAATCCAACACCTCTACAACAAAAAGACAAATAATCCTTTTAAAAAATAGGAAAGGAAATGAACAGACACTTTACCAAAGGAGACATTCAAATGGCCAACAGACACATGAGGAAATGCTCACCATCACTAGCCATTAGAGAAATGCAAATTAAGACCACAATGAGATACCATCTCACCCCGGCACTACTGGCACGAATCAAAAACACTGGAAGTAACAAATGTTGGAGGGGCTGCGGGGAGATCGGAACTCTTATGCACTGTTGGTGGGAATGCAAAATGATACAACCATTGTGGAAAATGATATGGCACTTCCTCAGAGAGCTAGAAATAGACATACCATTCGATCCAGCAACCCCACTCTTAGGAATATATCCTAGAGAAATAAGAGTCATCACTCGAATAAACATATGCACACCTGTGTTCATGGCAGTATTGTTCACAATAGCCAAACAATGGAAACAACCTAGATGCCCATCAACAGATTAATGGATAAACAAACTATGGTACATACACACAATGGAGTACTATGCAATGAGAAAGAACAATGATGAATCTGTGAATCATCTCGTTTAACATGGATGAAACTGGAGGACATTATGCTGAGTGAAATAAGTCAATCACAAAAGGACAAATATTGTATGAGACCTCTGTTGTAAAAACCCATGAAAAAGTTCACACACAAAATTTAACAATGTTTGTTGCTTATCAGGGATGGGGGGGTGGGGGGGAAATACTAAATAGGCAATAGATAAGTGGTATCTTGGGTGAAGGGTGAGACAGTACACAGTAAAGGGGAAACCAGCACAACTTGTACAAGGAAAGGTCATGGAAGCTTCATAGACATATCCAAACTCTCTGAGGGACTAAATTCATGGGTGGAGGGCTGTGGGGACCATGGTCTCAGGGAACATCTAGCTCAACTGGCATAACACAGTTTATAAAGACACTGTTCTACATTCTACTTTGGTGAGCAGCGTCTGGGGTCTTAAAAGCCTTGAGCATCCATCTAAGATATTCCACTGGTCTCACCCCTTCAGGAGCAAGGGAGAATGAAAAGAACAGGATACAAGGAAAAGATTAGTCCGAAGGACTAATTGTCCACAGCTACCAAGGCCTCCACCAGACTGAGTCCAGTACTGCTAGATGGTGCCCAGCTACCACCACTGACTGCTCTGACTAGGATCACAACAGAGGGTTCTGGACAGAGCTGGAGAAGGATGTAGAACAAAATTCTAACTCACAAAAAAAGACCAGATATACTGGCCTAAAGGAGACTGGAGAAACCTCGAGAGTATGGCCCCCAGACACCCTTTTAGCTCAGTGGTGAAGTCATTTCTGAGGTTCACCGTTCAGCCAGGGAGTGGACAGCCCCATAAAACCAAATGGGACTAATGAGGCACAGCAGTCCAGGGACAAGGGCCAGAAGGCCGAAGGGGACAGGAAAGCTGGTGATAGGCAACCCAAGGTTGAGTAAGATAGTGTTGATGTGTTGTGAGGTTGTTAACCATTGTCATAGGGCAACATGTGTACTGTTAAATGAGAAACTATTTTGTTCTGTAAGCCTTCACCTAAAGTGAGAATAGCAGCATAATTGGAAGAGCATAGTCGATGTCACTGAACTGTGCATGTAGAAATTTTTCAAATGGTGTATCTCTGGCTATGCATATTTTCACCAAAAAAAAAAAAAAAGAGGTTGAGAAGGGAGAAGGTTGACATGTTGTGGGGTTGTTAACCAATGCCATAAAACAATATGTGTACTACTGTTTCATGAGAAACTATTTGTTCTGTAAGCCTTCACCTGAAGTACAATTAAAAAAAAAAAATGAAATGACATAATCCTCCCCTCATGACCTTTTCCACTGTACCTTATTTTTCAGTATCTTGTTTGAGGCCAGTGTTCAAAAGCATGTGCCTTCAGTCAGGTTTTTGTGACTAATGTTTATTTTCCTATCAATATCCTTCCTTAAAAAATTCATTATTCAAACCTATTTATTTCCCTAACATTAAATTTCTAATTTATATTCTGAATTTAACTGAAAATACTTTATACTTGATTTTGTATATCATTCAATTATTTTCCTAGTGATAAACTTAGATCAAGGTGGGAGGTTTGTTTCGTAAGAGAGAGTTCAAGTAAGTTACTCTCAATTGGAACTTCATGGCTGAAAAATAAAATAAAATATATAAAAACTAACAAGATATATACGCATAGGTCAAGAATGCATGCCATAAACCTATATACTGGGAAAAAGCTTTTGGCTATTACAAATCTGATCAGCATCTAATCTCTAAAATCTACAAGATACTGCAAAACCTCAACAACAAAAAGACAACTCTATTAAAAAACGGGCAAAGGATATGAACAGGCACTTCGCCAAAGAAGACATTCAAGCAGCTAACAGACACATGAAGAAATGCTCATGATCATTAGCCATTAGAGAAATGCAAATCAAAACTACAATGAGATACCATCTCATCCCAACAAGGCTAGCATTAATCCAAAAAACATAAAATAACAAACGCTGGAGAGGTTGTGGATAGACTAGAACACTTATACACTGTTGGCGGGAATGTAAAATGTTACAGCCACTTTGGAAATAGATTTGGCTCTTCCTTAAAAAGCTACAAATAGAAGTACCATATGATCCAGCTATCCCACTCCTTGGAATATATCCTAGAGAAATAAGAGCTGTCACACAAATAGATATATGCACACCAATGTTCACTGCAGTACTGTTCATGATAGCAAAAAGATGGAAACAACCTTGATGCCCATCGACAGACAAATGGATAAACAAATTACAGTATATTCACATGATGGAATACTATGCAATGATAAAGAACAATGCTGAAGCCGTGAAACATCTTATAACATGGAGTAGGCTGGAGGTCATTATGCTGACTGAATTTAGTCAGTCACAGAAGGACAAATATTGTGTAGGACCACTATTATAAGTACTCAAGAAAAGGTTTAAACACAGAAGAAAACATTCCTTGATGTTTATGAGGGTGGGGAGGGAGGGTGAGGGTTATTCACTAACTGAATAGTAGACAAGAATTATCTTAGGTGAAGGGAAGGACAGCACACACTACAGGGGAAGTCAGCACAACTGGACTAAACCAAGCTAAGAAGTTTCCTGAATATAATCAAATACTTTGAGAGACAGAGTAGCAGGGGTAGGGGTCTGGGGACCACGCTTTCAGGGGACATCTAGGTAAACTGGCGTAATAAAGTTTATTATGAAAATGTTCTGCATCCTACTTTGGTGAGTGGCATCTGGGGTCTTAAAGCTAGCAAGCGGCCATCTAAGGCATATCAACTGGTCCCAACCACCTTGAGTAAGTGAGAATGAAGAACACCAAAGACACAAGGAAAGTATTCACCCAAGAGACAGTAAGGGCCACATAAACAAGAAACTGCATCATCTTGAGACCAAGAAGAACCAGATGGTGCCTGGCTACCACCAATGACCGCCCTGACAGGGAACTCAACAGAGAGTCCCTGATGAAACAGGAGAAGGATAGGGTACAGAATTCAAATTCTTGTAAGATCAGACTTAATGGTCTGACTGAGACTGGAAGAACTCCAGAAAGCACGGCCCCCGGACTCTCTGTCAACCCAAAACTAAAACAATTCCCAAAGCCAACTCTTCAGACAGAGATTGGACTGGACTGTGAGACATGGAATGATACTCATGAAGAGTGTGCCTCTTAGCTCAGGTTGATGCATGGGACTGAATAAGCGGCTTCTATCCGGAGGTAAGATGAGAAGGCAGAGAGGGTTAGGAGTTGGCTGAACAGACATGGGAGGTCAGGGGTGGAAAGGAGGAGTGTGCTGTCACAGTATAGGGAGAGCAATTAGGGTCACATAACAATGTATGTACAAATTTTTGTATGAGAAACTAGCTTGAAACGTAAATTTTCACTTAAACGACAACAAAAAGAAAAAAAAAAAGAAGTGATGAAAGTCAGACACAGATGTACAATTGTTGCATTTAATCAGATTGGTCCTCTACCCCTGGTTTAGCCTATTCTGTTTTATCTTCTGCTTAACCTGAGTGAACTGGAGTAGATGGATAAGTATGTAAGGAATAAATCCAGGTCAAATATAAAAAAAAAAAAAATGCATGACATGTATTTTTCAGATAATTAAATAAATATGCCAAAACAAAACAAAACAAAATGGTCGCACAACCATCATATAGTAATTGATTTAAATAGCAGCAAAATTTACTTTAAGATGAAGGAAAATGCAAGAGATAACTTGGTGAACTGATTTCTGGAACCAAGTCCAGTGCTGGAAATACAAAATATACATAATAAACTCTTTTGTTTTTCAATATTTACTTTAATAATCCACAAAATTTTCTCAGATATGGGGCCTTTTTTTTAATCTACTAGAGCCTCCCAGCCCAAAGGAAAAAAATGTAATACTTGATGATCTCATCAAGACGTATATTTGATTTAATATTTTCATTAAGTGAGGTATCTACAATATATTGCACTTAAATATTGCTTTTTAAAAATATAAACAATATAAACCTAGCTCTGTTGAATATGCCAGTATATGACTAAACATGTATATTTCAGGTGTAGAGCAAGAATGCTACCAGACTATGACCGAGAACCTGTAATGAAATGGAGCGAACTGTCCCAGGAAGTGTTCAACTTAGATTACATGACCCCTTGGTGGCATGACAGAGGAGAATCTACAACTATATGAGGTTTGTACAAGAAGACTTTCTACTTTCTTCACATCTATAATAGTCATTTTTGTTTTCAATTAATGTTCTTTAGTCAGGGCTAGAATAAAAAAAAAAAAGATACTAGGCGTTGATAGAAAAAAAGGTTCTATTTTTGTCACCAACTTCCTGTTACATTGGACAATTATAATAAGGATTTGGAGAATTTAAAGCAGGACAGTTCTTACAATTTGCCCCTACCTAACAGGGATGCTGTATAAATTCATGAAAAGAGACAGTATAGTGTTTGATACTGGCTAATTGTTGCAATCACATTACTAAGCATGAGTAATTTCTTACAAGTCATTCACCTAAAGAGCACCCACAAACTGGTAAGAGGAAAATTTTCCAAACGTGGTAAAATTATGGAAATAATATATCCATCCAATATAGTTCTTTCAGACATTTGCACATTTTTCCAGTCTATTTTCTTCCGTTGGACAATATCAGAATTTTCAGGATAATTTTCAGTGGAAAAAATCAACTACTGAATATAAATTTAAATAATACAAAGATTTCCAAAGGTAAACATTAGGGCACATAGCCACACACCCAGCTGCAGTAGCTACGCTAATAGATAAAACCCTATGATTTCATCCATAACTACTGATGCTCTATTCAGACCCAAGAAAAGTTTGAATACACACTTGAGGCCTTAAAATGCGTTAGTTCCTACCCCAATTTACATTATCAACCAGCAGAATAAACACACGTAAAAAGAGCTTGGAAATGCTTGGGAGAAGTACTTGTTAAATGGAACTCGAAAACAGATTTGAAAATTTTCTCCTTTTAAATTTATTTTCCCAGAGTCCTAATAAATGAAAGCTGGGCTGCTATCCAGGTTTCCAAGCCACTAGAGCCTGATTGTTTTCTATTTGTTTCAGTGTTTAAAGCCAACAAAAGCTGCATTAAAACTGACGGTGCCAAGTAGTAACAAGCACACTTTAAGCATAGCTAACGTATGAACCCACAGCCCCAGGTTATAATATTTCAAATACAGCAGAATTCAGAGGCTAGACTCTTTGTCATTGCATTCTACAAATACACTTTTTAAAATATATCATTTTTTAGGAAAACACACCAAAAATATCTACCTAATAACAGAACAGTTACTTATATCATTAGGTGTTCTCTATATTTCTGCATTTCTAGTCATATATTTATTTCTTATATTTGTATCTTCTTTAAACGAATGCCTAAACAGAAATGTGTTGACACTATTTTTTTTTAACTTCAGTAGTACACATGTGTATAGTTGGTTGCATTGATTTACCCCTGACTTTTGAAAAAAAATCACATTTAACATGGTCACTGAATTCACTGCAATACCTATTTTTATAACTAAGTATAAATAAATTATTTTAGATAACTAAGGCTTCAGAATTTTATAGTTTCATTATTATTAATTTTATTTGGAGACAAAAATTGTCTTCTAACATTATGGGACTCTTTAGCCTTTGAGGCAAGCAAATAAAGGAACTTTAAAAGATCTTTAGGGATCTGTGAATTTGTTTATGTTGGATATTTTAATTATCTTTGAACTGTTCTCAGATTACTAATGAAAATATTTCAAAGATTATATTTTTACAAGAGCAGGGCAGAGAAATCTGATGTTATAATTGCCCTTTTTGAGAATTTACATGAGCAAATATATAACCAGCAGCAGCCAGGATATAAACTACATCCTTGGGATATTTAACTATAATCTGCTTTACCTTTTTTTCCCTCTGCTGTATTTGGCTGATACATTCCAATCTTAATCTTCAATTAACCTGTATTAATTTGTCTAATGGTTAACAGAACTAAATCTCTATTGTGTTTCTGCAGTTGTGCCTCCCTCTGTTCATATTAGGAAAGGGGAGACAATGAGAATTATTTCTAATATTTAGAAAGAATCCTCGACCCAGTTAACAGATAATATAAATCATCTCATTTGATCCCTTCCTTCTTAGCACTCCATAATGTAGAGATTTAGAGCTTTTTAAAGCATAAATCCCAATTTGAACATCAGAAATTTGACAGACACTCAATGTTGTTTATTTTTTATGTCAACTATTTTACAAATGGGTAACTTATTTTATTAATCATGGTAGCACCCTTGTCCTTATAGTTGTGCATCTTCTTATTCTGTCTACAGACAATGCTTCTGGCACATTTGTGTTTGCAAATCGCTTGCCATGATTCTTTGGTCAGTACGTTAGATGAAAAAAAATGCTCTAAGATTCAACAGAATTCTTCACAAAGGCCAAGGGCAGAGCCATATAACTTTCACTTTGGTTGGCATATCAGTAAATATCCGATCCACTGGGTTAACTTTAGAGATAAGGAACCGACGGCATTCAAATTTTAATTGACAGAATTGGTACTCAAAAAAGAAAAAAAGATGCTAATTTATTTTTATTTTCACTCTATATTGCCAGGATTTTCAAAGAAACACAATCTCATTTTTTAAAAGCTTAGCCTAGAGTGTATAGTGAGGGAGCAAAAAAACCCTGAAAAATGTAAGTGCCATGTTCAAATGAAATGGCAAAAATACTGTCTGAAACCACAGAGCCATGTAACACTGGCTGCTGGGATAGCCTTTGGAGGAGGATAGAATACAGGCTCTATGAAGAACTCCCTTTTAAATCCACAACTCATAAAATTCTTATTAAGGCAATTTCTCTAGTTATAGCCTTGCCTAAATCCATGGCTATTAGACTATCACACTTAAAACCATATATGCTTTTTCTTTTTAATATGAAGACGAAGATATAAAAGTATTGCTGACCCCAAACTATGAGAAAAAAAAAAAAAAGTTGTATTTTGTCCTCTGACCTGTGATTCCTGAAGGATAAATTTCTGTTGAATTACTGGTTTTGTGGTTACTGTTTTTTTTTTTCCTTTTGTTCACACCCCTGATGATTTAAAAGCAGCTCTTATAATCCTGGTGTTGAACAACTAAACTGAGAGAACCATTAAATAGGTCTACTGTGTTTCATTGTTCTTAGAAGGAGCTATGAAATTGTAGGTGTTGAGACTTTGCTTGATCTTCAGTATATCAGACTCTTTGTAATAATGATCAATTACATGGAAAATCTACAGTCATTAGAAACATTCTATTTATGTACAGTCTTGTCGTGATGTTTGCATTCCATAACGATACCTGTTACTACTATTTTGTTTTCTATCCTATTATATCAAATGACTAAATTTATCATTTTATCACCTTATAATCTTTCTATGATCTAAAAATTTTTCTTAATTTTTAAGATTCATTTCCTTGTGCCTTTGCTGTATTGTCTTATTGAATTTCTATCCTCCAGACTTTGACCTACATGCAAATTCCTCCCCACCAGTCCTTTCTGTCGAGTACAGAGATGCTTTTCTCCATATAGAACTCATTGGGAACAAAGCGTATTTTAGAAGTATTATTAGATCTTTTGCTGTGACTCACCCCCATGCAGATGGTACGCATTTGAAAGGGGCTCTACCCTAGCTAGCAAAGATCCAGCTGATGCTCTGAGAAATAATTCTCTCATGGTGAAAAGTTAGCTTGCCACTGCCTCCCCTGCTGCATTATTAAACACGAAGGAGTGATTCCCTTAATCCCAACCATCTGCTCTTCCCCTACTAAAAAGTGAAAACATCCTCTTGTGTTTACAAATGTTGCTGCTAAAGCTTCACAAACTATAAGAGATGGTTGTGAAATTTCCGTACATGCTACAAGATCAAAACAAAATCCCAGTCACCATAAATTTGTAAGAAATAAACCCAATTCATATCACAAGATAAACCCAACTGTGTTTTAATGTAATGCAATTATATTTAAAATGCAGCCTCAGAATGTAAATTATTTTAGCATCTCAAGTATAATATTTGCATTTTAAATATACTCCTACTTGTCCAGACTTCAAAAAGTACATGCTCTCAGAAAATGGATCATCTTCAGTTCTTTTTAATTTTCACAGATTTGTAGAGTGCATAAAATTGTAGCATTGGTAAAGGTTCTATTTCAGGAATTCAAGGCAAGACTAAACATCCAACTGCTCAGATGAATAACAGATTCAAAACTTCCAAAACAGGAGAGCAGGGCCAACTCTCTAACTTCAAATTATTGATATTCAGGGAAGTGATTTACATTGAAGCATAACTAGGCAAACAATAGTGATATCACTTGGTAGCAAACTCATGTTTTCCTCACAAAACATACTGTACTGCAAACCAAAATCATCCTAGCTTAAGATCTCAATACACCGACCAATAAACTAACCAAAACCAACAACAAACACAAGAAAACTGCAGTTTCCAAATATTTTAATTTGATGTTCAATGTTTTTAATAGTTGATACAATGTAACCTAAAAGTTCTTCCTAACTGTATTTTGCTTGTAGTATGAAGATACTTCAATTAACTTTAAATTTATTTTTGCTGAAGATCAATTTATTTAGCTTTCCTCAATCCTACTGTCTTTGTCAACAGACTAGTTTCTATTTTATAAAGTTCGTTCTCTCTGTGTTTTGCAGATATTTCCTCATCATCTATATTCCAGGGCCTTTTAAACCATTTTTTTCACAATGTCTTTCCTTAATTCTTGTCCCCCATGCTTCTTTTTATTCTATTATTGTTCTGAAAACATTCATTCTGACAAAACAAAAATGGAATTCATTTAATTAACTATTTTATTGTTACAGTACCCAATAAACAAAATGATGCTTTTTTTGTAAGTTTTTCTTTTAAGTTCTCTTTCCGTTCATGCTAACCTACGATGTGTCATGTTTCTAGTCTACCTGTCCTAGTGATTTTCCTGCTTTCAATCTGACAGTTTGAATTATTTAGGTAATGAGTTCACTGTGGTCAAGCTCTATGAAGCATTTGCCTTCTTAAAGCTTCTACACTTGTTGCCCCACGGCTTCACTTCCTGGTATTTATGACAAACTATTTTCTGTACCTCAGTGTGGTCTCTGGGGATATGTGAAAGGCTACTCTTTGCTAGATGTAACTAACAAAACATTTTTCCAAGATGATTTTCCAGTCCTGTGGCTGGCTCTGCCCGTTCTAAAAGGAGTTTAAACTGAATTCTGGTGAACTTTACAGAAAGACTCCTTTATATGTGAACTATCAATGACCACCAAGCTAATGTCATCCTGTCAAATTTAATCTCGTTTAAACAAAATATACAATTTATGAGCTTGTTCTTAAATATACTTTTCATGACTGTTTCTTAAAATATACATTATGCCATGTTTCTTTTTGCTTACACATAGTCTTGAGTGATACTCATATTTCCTAGTGCTCTACCTGAGACCAGGCTAAGCTAGTGGCATTTTTTCTTAAACCTGGTAATGTTTATTTGCATTTTTACATTTTACACACTCCTTCATTAAAATATTTTCAAAATTTGCTCTCATCTCTTCTTTATGCTTACTGTCATTTTTATAAATTCTCAGCCTTAAGTCTACCAAGTTCTATATAATGTTAGCTAGGATTTTCTTGAAGATTTAATTGTTTCTATTTTATCTCTTAAATAGTAGCTAATGCATTCCAAAGTAATTTTATACTTTATCTGTGCACTGTTTTTAGGCATTGTAAAAACAAATTTCTCTAAATATAAGCAAGGAAAAAATTGCATGTATATATCAATGTTAAAATTATTTCTTTGTTCTTATCTCTATATTCTCAACTTGAAAGATGAGATGTTATTGTCATATGTTTATAAACTGACTTCAGTCAAGCACTAAGACCAGTGGTAGACCAGCACACAGCCCTGGTACATAGAGCCAAACAATCATCAGAGGTACCAGAACATGACCTTTGGGGACCGGTTTGGTTAAGTGGTTCTGCAGCTAGTCAATAGTGGAGCTGATTCTTACTTTGTTGCGCTTGCCAGGGTACCACAACTGCCTTCCAGATTGAAATGATTCAACTTAAAACCATTGTATCCAAATAATTCCTTTTTCCAGTCAGGGACTCAAATACTTTGGCAAGAGAACTAGGAACACATGGGCGTTTCAAAACTTCTGGGCAGTTAACCGAACAAAATGGTGAAGTAGTAAGGTTTAATGTTCCTTATACTGATCTCCGCCCCCGCCTCCAAACACACACACCTCTCACCTTCAGTGTTCCCTTACCACTTCCGTTATCAAAATCTCTCTTAACTGGCTCTGATGAACCCATTCATTCTAAGTCGTACACTTGGAATACAATTTATAGTCTTTCATCCTCCTTGCGGTATTTATATTTTAATGGGAATAGCGTTTTTGGAAACATAAGTCTTAAAAGAATAAACTTTTGTCAATAACATATTTAACGCATCAGCCAGCAGTGGGTCGAATGGACAGATGTTCCTGTAATCCCACCATGTCGGCAGTTACCTCCCACTCAGTGTCCTGTTTTTATAGTCTAATCTAATTGGTTCTCTGCACAGGTGCACTATTTGCACATATCCTAGTGTCTGCCGTAATTCTGACATCTACCTTTGCTTACCGGCCTCAAAATGTAGGTAAAGTGATCCCCCTGGCATACTGTTGCTACTGGAAACGTAAATTTAAGCTCTCTGATTTGCTGAGTAGGGCTGCATGAAAAAAAATCGCTACACAGCAGAGCTAAAGATGATGCAGAGGTACTTAGATGAAAACAGACAATTTTGCAGCAGATTGCCTACCATATTGGCAGTTCTCAAATCACATCTCAAATCAAATGAAATAAGTTTCAGAAAGTTATTTAGCATGAAGAATACATTATTAAATTCAACGTATAAAATGTTAATGCAGCTCTGCTGGCTCTTACTGCCGCTTGCTTGCATTCCTCTCTCTTGCAAAACTGGTATTATAATCTTAACCATCAGTGAGGGTGAGCATTTTCCCTCCAGACAACTAGCAGGCATGCTTTTTAGACATTATCTGCACCCTTAACCACACACAGGTCACCTTCCAGTTCTGCAGAAATTAAACCACCAGAGTTTTACAATGAAAATTTTCTGTGTACCATCAACATTGGTTAGGCTTTTAAACAAATGTTTGTATTTTCCGTTACTTGATTTTTTTTTTTTCTTAAATAATATTTAGTGGCACCAGGTTAGAGCAAGAACTTGGCAAAGACATCTGTGAATACACAATGATCCTGGGGGCTTACTATTTCATGTGACTTACCAGGAATTCCAGTGTTGAAACCTTGTTGTTGTTAGGTGCTGTCAAGTAGGTTCTGACTCAAAGCAACCCTATGTACAACAGAACAAAACACTGCCGGGTCCTGCGCCATCCAATCATTGTTATGCTTGAGCCCACTGTTGCAGCCCTGTGTCACTCTATCTTGTCTAGGGTCTTCCTCTTTTTTGCTGACCCTCTACCAAGCATGATGTCCTTCTCCAGGGACTGATCCTTCCTGATAATATGTTCAAAGTATGTGAGATGTAATCTCACCATCCTTGCTTCTAAGGAGCATTCTGGTTGTACTTCTTCCAAGGCAGATTAGATTTGTTTGTTCTTTCAGCAGTCCATGGTATATTCAATATTCTTCGCCAACACCACAATTCAAAGGTGTCAATTCTTCGGTCTTCGTTATTCATTGTCTAGCTTTTGAATGCACATAAGGCTTTTGAAAACACCACGGCTTGAGTCAGGCTCACCTTAGTCTTCAAGGTGCCATCCTTCTTTGTAACACTTTAAAGAGGTCTTTTTTGCCCAGTGCAATGCATCTTTTGATTTCTTGACTGCTGCTTCCATGAGTGTTGGTTGTGGATCCAAGTAAAATGAAATCCTTGACAACTTCAATCTTTCCTCCGTTTATGATGATGTTGCTTATTAGTCCAGTTGTGAGGATTTTTGTTTTCTTTATGTTGAGGTATAACCCATACTGAAGGCTGTGGTCTTTGACCTTCATCAGTAAGTGCTTCAAGTCCTCTTCACTTTCAGCAAGCAACCTGCATAACACAGGTTGTTAATGAGTCTTCCTCCAATCCTGATATCCTGTTCTTTTTCATATAGTCCAGCTTCTCAGATTATTTGCTCAGCATACAGATTGAATAGGTATGGTGAAAGGATACAACCCTGACTCACACCTTTCCTGACTTTAAACCACACAGTAACCCCTTGTTCTGTTCGAATGACTGTCTCTTGATGCATGTACAGGTTCCTCATGAGTACAGTTATGTATTCTGGAATTCCTATTGACACCTTAATTTAATATATATGTTCACTGCAGGCTGTATCAAGGCAATTTTCCTAATGAATCTGAAATCTGATCCTCACCTAAGACATTTCATTTAGGACATGAATTGCTGAGACCTAGCTGAATTCTTTAAGTTATGAAAGAACACTAGTGAGTATGGTCTAGTCTCACTGAGGCAAGTAAGTGTCTTGTGTGCTCAATTTTTCACGTGGGATTAACAATGCCTGCCAAGGGCACACAGGAACGCTGGTGGTGCAGTGATTAAGGGCTTGGTTCTGAAAGTTGGTGGTTTGACTCTACCAGCCCCTCCATCGGAGAAACACGTAACAGTGTGCTTTCCTAAAGATTACAGTCTTGGAAACTCTATAGGGCAGCTCTACTCTGTTGCTTGGAATCTATTTGATGGCAACGGTTTTTGCCCAGGGCAGACAAACGGGGATGGGTAGCTGTATTCCTGAAACCCTGGACTTGGTTTATGTCTGACTTGTTGCTGTTAGTTGCCTTCCAGTCAATTGCGACTCATGGCGACCTCATGTGTGCAAAGGAGAACTGCTTCACAGGGACTTCAAGGTTGTGAACTTTCAGAAGATCACCAGGCTTGTCTTCCGAGGTGCCTGTGGGTGGGTTTAAACCGCCAACTTTTGGCTAGTAGTCAAGAGCTACTGCTTAGTAGCTTCTACTAACCAACAATTTTCTACCAGGCAATGTTTCAGCCATTTTATAAATATGGTAATGGTAGAAGACAATGGGATAGGCATTACTGTGTCTATTTTACAGATTAGAAAACTAATTCTCAGCAAACTTATAGGAGATAAGATTTGAATCTTTATTTGTATGGTACCAAAATTACTACATTATAATGAATCTCATCTACTATCATCCATACTTCATTTTGTCTCCCATACAGTGGAATCTCCATGTGGCAAGCTTGCTCATAGGCTTAGATTCTGGTCTAGTGGAAAAGCATTAGGCCTACTCAACAGAATGTGAGGGCCATGTTGGGGTACTCAGTTGCTACAGTATCTTGGATATTTTTCATTTTTTATGAAATAGTTATTCAGAGATGATACTTAGATTTGGATTTTAAAGATAATCTTTATTCTTTTTAGTTTTGTTATTATATGTAGGTTTTAAATAATCATGTCTATCTATATTTTAATTGGTTTGTACTTACAAAAATAAATTTTTATTCTCTGCTACTGCAAAAATGGAGATATTGGTAACTGCATTTATTTTTCTATTCATCTTTTCTAATGAAATCTAAACAGGAAATAACTATTTAAAAACAACATAATTATCCCTTTTTCTTACCTTATTTCATTAACATTTTTGTTGACAGATACATTTGATTTTGCAAAAAAAAAAAAATCTGTGTGTTCTATTCTTGAAAAAAATAAATAAATAAGGCTTTCGCTATGAATGGCTTAGAATTTGGTTTACCCTCGATAAATGGAAAGTAATTCACCCTAAGAAGGCTGTGAAACTGTTTTGTCTCAGCAGGCTCTATTGTGAAAACTCAGCATGAGCTAGGAGTATGTGAGATAGGGCCATGCTGTAGCAGACTGTTGCTGTACATTTTAAATGTTCGTGAATTACTATCTGTAGATGATAGGTAAAAAAACTGGACAAATGTGAACAGCGTGAACATCAACCACACTTTAATTAGTTGTGGCTCCCCAGAAAACAAAATCACACATTTTAGTGTAGAACAAAATCTCTAGAAAAAGTATAGATAGCTGAGTTTAACTTTACTTTAGATGTGGTTTAATAAGCAGTGGTCTATCCATTAACTGAATAACATCTACGTTTACGTGGCTAAAATTTGACTAAGAGTTTTCATATATGCATTATCTAATTTGATGCTTACAGTAGCCCTGTGGGATAAATAATGTATGCATTTTTCATATTATAGTATAGTATAGTATCCACCAACTGCTCTTTAGAAACCCTGTGGGGCAGTTCTACTCTATCCTTAGGGTTGCTATGAGTCAGAATCGACTCGATGGCAACAGGTTTGGTTTGGTTTATAGTATAGGATATAGTATAGTATACCATAGCATATCATAGCATAGCATAGCATAGGATAGCATAGCATAGCATAGCATAGGATAGCATAGCATAGCATAGCATATAAAATGTCGAGGCTCATCTGGGTTAAGTGACTCACCCAAATGATAATTAAAAGACATGGGACCCAAATACACCTCTCCAAACTCCAAATCTTTTATTATTCTGATTTAGGTACCATCTTTAATATCAATTGCATTGTAAACACAAATGTCCTAGATTGCAAATTTTGATAAATTTCCAAAACTAGCTAGATTTGATTTGACAAGTCTTTGCACAAGTTTATTCTCTGATAAAGGTTAAATTTAATTGATAGCATCTTTAGAGTTCCCACAGGAATTAGCTTAGAAGTTGCACAAGATATGAATTTCAGGAACAATAGGATAAAGCAATAGGTTTCTGGGGATAATTATAAGGAAACTGTGTGAGTTGTGGAGCCCTGGTGGCATACTGGTTGAGAATTCAGCTGCTAACCAAAATATAGACAGTTTGAATCCACCAGTCACTCCTTGGAAACCCTACAAGGCCACTCTACCTGTCCTAAAGGGTTGCTATGAGTCGGAATTGACTTGATGGCGACAGGTTTTTGTTTTTGTTTTTAAATCTGAGTTGTAACTTTCAGATACTATAAGCAGTGCCAGTTTCTCTGGGGATCTATAATAAGTAAACAAAGAAATGTTGTGTTTCCTCCACCAAAAATAATGCACTTATCACCATCATCCTGTTTCTCTCTTCTGGCTTTTCTTCACAAACTTTAGTCATATGCACTCCTTGGGAAAAGAGGGAGTAGAAGTAGTATTATTTTTTCTCAAATATCACCAGAGATAGTAATTTGTAACAGGTAACTTTAAGTGTTATATATTTAGAAAATTATGGAAATCCAATTATCCCTTTCTGATGACAAGTACCATCACATATATTCATAAACACATAAAACTAACTAGTTAAGTCTTGGAATTTCTTTGCATTAGTGTAGATAAATGTACAGCATAATATTATTTGCATACTATTTATATTTAAATTTGAACTTTATATCTTGGTATAAAAATGAACCCAAGTAGATACGATTAAGGTAGAGGGATTAATTTCCTACACACTGAAATATTCAGAACATTCCCCATGGAATATTATCAGTATTCTACAGACTGCTTTCCTAACACCTGAATTTTTCTTATTTCTTATTTAAAAAGTGAGGTCCTTAAAGTTGGATCATTAAATATTCTGACTGAAGTACATACAATTATGTGTGGATATGTATATATAAAGCTAGATGACAATTAAGGCTAAATTTATCTTAAGCAAAAAGGGTTCCTAAATCATGATATTTAAATTTTTAAAAATTCTTGAATCATTTTAATAATATGCCAAATTACATTATAATTAGATTGTAGAAAGTATCTGTATCATACTATACATTGGTACATAAACAGTCTAAATAATCGAAATAAATGCATACATTTAACAATGTAAGTGGTAGACATTATATCTGAAAATATTCTGTCTGTAATCTTCAAATTTCAAAATCACAGTAGTTCCTAAAGTTTTGATTCTGATAAGTATTCAACTTGACTCTGAGTAGTTTTCATTTCTGAAAAAAATATCATTTACTACTAATATTTTAAATTTAATATCTTTGATATTGAAAAATTTTTAATATCTGGGAATGATTAGAAATTGTACCTTTTCTAAATGAATTACCCCTTTCAAGGTGTTTGGTACCAGAGGATTTACTAAGATGTACACAATTCCAAAAGTACTTTAAGCATTATTTAAGTGCATTTTCTGTCTCATTTACTCCCACATTTAATAATAATCTATGTTTTTAAAAATAAAGAGCTTCCTCCATAACCCTAAAGAAGTCTTTAAAAGTTTAAGTTCAGTCATCTAGTAGGTTTCTGAAAATATTACCCTTTGCTCAATTTCCACTGCATCTTCAAAGCTTTTCTTACATTGACTTTGCTGTTTCTATGATGATACTTTAATCATAAGTATTTAAAATATGAAAAATACTATTTTAACTTTTTCTCTCTCGGCCCCTCACATTATAATGATAGCCATTTCTAGAAAGAATCCCTTAAGTTGAAAACTTCAAATGTAAAACAACATTGTGATTCAGGATAAATTAGCCTTTGGTAGCTGAAATATGAAAATTATACTCAATAAAAGCTGAGTAAAATATCCAACCCAAGCTCTCAAAGACTATAGAAAACAGGCTAACAGTTGAATGGATGAATGAATAAATGAATGGATGGATGAATGAAGATTTAATTTGAAGAAGGCCCACACATATAAAGCTACACAAATCTTAGCACTCTTTAAGCTCTTACAATAGCTGCTTCTGCTGTGCTGGAGTCCAGCAGTTCTCTGAGTCTGCTGGAAAAAGCCTGGAGTTGAAAGGGACTATGAAAATTTTCTGGTCAAAATTCTCACAAAGTTAAGAAATCTATTTTAGCTGAATTCCTAACATATAGTAAATATTTTTTTAAAAAGACCTACAAACATTTATTCAGCATTTCCTATGGACAAGGCACTCTAGTACTTTATTCTTTCAGCCCTAAGAACCTTATATTTTAAGTATTATTATTACTGGATCCCTGCTGGCACTGTGGTTAAGAGCTCGTTTACTAACCAGAAGTTCAGCAGTTTGAATCTACCATCCGCTCCTTGGAAACCATTTGGGGCAGTTGTACTCTGTCCTATAAGGTCGATATGAGTCCAAATCAACTCTACGGCAACCATTTTTTGTTTTTGTTTCTTTTTTAATTATTATTACTCGTATTTTACAGGTGAGGAAACTAGCACTTAGGTAAGGGAGGCAAATGACTTGCCAATGATCACCAATAAGAATGTGGTTGAAGCAGGGATTCCACTAACCCATTCAATTCATTCTACTGGCTCAATCCTATCTGTTCAAATGCTTCCAAAGATAAAGAGCTCACTCATGCTGATCACCCTACTTTAAGAGCTCGTGTACTACCTTCGCAGTAATCCACCTAAAAAAATCCAATTAATACCAATTAATCATTTATCATCTGCTTGAACAATTTTTGAGTTCATCTGTTTGATACACATAATTATGATTTCTGATTTTTTTCATGCTTTGTTTTATTGATTTTTGTGTATCTCCCCCACAACCACCACCACCAATATTACTAAGAGTGACTCTGTCACAACAACTGCACATCAAATACCATGGTTTAAATTCATCATGACCAGGGACTCTTAATCCTTGAAGCCAAGATACTCATGAAGCTCACCAAGAAGGTGCAATGTCTAACACTCTCTTAATTTGGCTCTATTTTTGTCTGGAAATTTTGCAGGTTATTATTAAGTCACTGGAAAATAAAGACATGACAGCCCAGCTTTCCATTTATAAACCAAAGCCAGTTTATTCTGACCCAGGGATTATTAGACAAGCTCTCGGGCATTACAAGGGCCAATTCCAATACCCTCATAACTTAAAGACACTTAAAAAATGTGTGTTGCCAATATAAAAAAAGAAAAAATACCATGATCGTTTTTTAGATACCTTGACACATGCTTTCTACTTCAAAGAACCTTTCGTTCTCTTGCTTCATAAATTCCTACTTCCCTCAAAGACCTTTCCTCTTCCTTCAACACATATTTGATTTCTTCAGGAAAGATTTGTTCTAATTCTTACACATTTCTGCTTAGCACTTAGTACTTCTTCAAGACAGATTTGTTCGTTCTTCCGGCAGTCCACAGCATATTCAGCTTTCTTCGCCAACACCATAATCCAAAGGCATCAGTTCTTCTTCTTCCGTCTTCCTTATTCATTCTCCAACTTTAGCATGCATATGAGGCCATTGAAAATACCATGGCTTCGGTCACCTTAGTCCTCAAAGTGACATCTTTGCTTTTTAACACTCTAAAGAGGTCTTTGCAGCACACTTGCCAAATGCACTACATCATTTGATTTATTGACTGCTGCTTCTGTGGGTGTTGATTGTGGATCCAAGCAAAATTAAATCACTGACAACTTCAATATTTTCTCCATTTATCATGATGTTACCTATTGGTCCAGTTGTTGTGAGGATTTTTGTTTTCTTTATGTTGAGGTGTAATCCATACTGAAGGCTGTAGGCTTTGATTTTCATCAGAAAGTGCTTCAAGTCCTCCTCGTTTTCAGAAAGCAAGGCTGTGTCATCTGCATAACGCAGGTTGTTAATGAGTCTTCCTCCAATCCTCCATTCTTCTTCATATATTCTAGCTTCTCGGATTATTTGCTCAGTATACAGACTGAATGAGAATGGTGAGAGGATACAACCCTGATGCACACATTTCCTGCCTTTAAACCACTCAGTATCCCCTTGTTCTGTTTGAAGGACTGCCTCTTGGTCTGAGCACACGTTACTCATCAGCACAATTAAGTGTTCTGGAATTCTCATTCTTTGCAATGCTACCCATAATTTGTTATGATCCACACAGTCGAATGCCTTTGTATCATCAATAAAACACAGGTAAATGTTTTTTTCGGTATTCTCTGCTTTCAGTCATGATCCATCTGAAATCAGCAAGGGTATCCCTCATTCTACATCCTCTTCTGAATCTGGCTTAATTTTCTGGAAGTTCTCTGTTGATGTACTTTTGGCACTGCTTTTGAAGGATCGTCAGCAAAATTTTACTTGCGTGTGATATTGTTCAATAATTTCTACATTATATTGGATCATTTTTCTTTGAAATGGGCACAAATATGGGATTTCTTTCAGTTAGTTGGTCAAATAGCTGTCTTCCAAATTTCTTGATAGACAAGTGTGCTCTTCCAGTGTTGCATCCATTTGTTGAAACATCTCAGTTGATATTCTGTCAATTCCTGGAGGCTTGTTTATTGCCATTGCCTTTTCTGTGCAGCTTGGACATCTTCCTTCAGAACCATCAATTTTTAATCATATGCTACTTCCTGAAATGGCTGAATGTTGACCAATTATACTATCACAAAACAAACAAACTTGGTGGTGTCGAGTTGATTCCAACTCATAGAGACCCTACAGGACAGAGTAGAATTGCCCCATAGGGTTTCCAAGAAGCACCTGGTGGATTTGAACTGCTGACCTTCTGGCTAGCAGCCATAGCACTTAACCGCTATACCACCAAGTTTTCCGACAAGACAGTATAATTATTTTCACTCATATTGGTCTCAATCTTTAGGTATTACCTTTTTCCTAAAAGAGTTCTTACAAATATTTATGCATAAATCTAGTGTTTCATATGTAATATCTTTGTTGTTTGTTGATTATTCTAATGAATTGGAAATGTTTTGTCACAACATTCAAATGTAGGTATTAATTACTATTAAAACACATTTACATACAAGGTAAGCTCAGTGTAGTTGAAATCAATCCATAATAATAGAAAATCATTTAAACAAATAATTTACAGAAATAATTCACATAATGATTATTTATGTTCAATAGTCTCATTAAGTAAAACCCAAACAAAACTAAAAGCCACACTAGGTATGTAATAAACTTCTCTCTTCTTTCAAAATTTTGTGTGTATAGAAATCTAGATATTTATATATGGGAATGAATCTACATATAACAGAAAAAATTATAGCTAACATTTTCTGAGCACTTATCATTTGCCACACTCTGTTCCTAACTGCTTTACATGTATTAATTATTTAATTCTCACAATTAAAATATGATACAAACAAAAGACTACTATAATAAACAATATAGAGATTCTTGTGTAAGGTTTGTGTAATTGGAATGCTCTGTATTATAGTTTTAATAAAAATATGATTTTGGTAATGAAATAATACTAGGAGAGTCACTTGACAAATTCTCTTTTATTAAAAGTCTTTTATCTGATATCAGAAAAGATAGGAAAAATAGGTCAATATTTAGGTCAATTATACCAAGACCCTCCCTGGAATAAATCACATCTATATTTGAAAACGGAAATTTGATTAGTAATTTATGCAATTATAATTAGTTTCTAGCCACAAGCCACCTTTACCACCCACATCACCCCTTCATTCTAATACCTCTGGGTTAGTTCTAATCTTATTCTGAAAGTTGTTTAACCTAAAATATCTTTAGGGGATAATTTTCTTCCCACCTTTTAAACTACCACCCACAGTTTCCCACAAACTAAGACACATAAGAAAAGTTGTTACTTCTTTTCTTTTTTTTTCCTAAATGGATCAAAGAAATATTAAAATGTAAGTAATATATAACAATTTGATGATGTCTTATTGTGCACAATATGGGGAAAATTGTGTGTAAACTCTATGTAGATGACATTGTAGAAAAAAATGAAATGATTAAATGGGTCAGTTTCAAATTTTCCAAATTGTAAATTTCTGAATGATTTTAATGTCAAATAACTGATGTAAGTTGAAACACGTATTTGCCATCTCCAAAATTTTGTTTTCAAATCCATTCACAGTGATTTAGCTAAGGAGACATATTTGCCTATTTGAGGCATTTGTAGACCAAGCAATCTGATTGATGAATCTATCCTGTATGTGTATATAAATGTGTACAGATACTACAGGACATATGTTCACACAAACTCACTATACACACACACACACACATATATACACACACTTCTACCTACATATGCATATATGCATATATATGTATATATATCCATACTTGAGCCCTGGTGGCGTAGTGGTTAAGAGCTTCTAACCAAAAGGTAGTAGTTTGAATCTACTAGCTGCTTCTTGGAAACACTATGAGTTGGAATCTACTTGACAACAATGGGTTATATCCATACTTAAATATGTATACTTATTTATATGTTTATTCATAAGTATGAAAAGGATTCCTGGTTGCGCAGTGGTTAAGCACTCAGCTGCTAACTGAAATGTCAGCAGTTTGAACTCACCAGCTGTTCACTGGGAGAAAGATGTGGCAATCTGTTTCCGTAAAGATTAACAGCCTTGGAAACCTTATGGGGTAGTTCTACTCTGTCCTACAGGGTCACTGTGAGTTGGAATCAACTTGATGGCAATGGGTTTGTTTTTTTGAGGGGGTTGTATATATATGTAGGAGTCCCTGGGTAATGCAGACGGTTAACATGCTTGGCTACTAACCAAAAGTTGTAGGTCGAGTCCACACAGAAGCACCTCAGAAGAAAGGCCTGGTGATCTACTTTTGAAAAATCAGCCACTGAAAACCCTATGGAGCACAGTTCTCCTTTGCCACACACGGGGTCACCACGAGTCAAAACCAACTCAACCGAAACTGGTTTGTACACATGTATATATGTGTGGGCTTCGTGTGTGTGTGTGTGTGTGTGTGTATAATTTAGCCTTATCATAGTTAGAATAAATAAGTACAAATATAGTATAATTTTGAGCTATTAGCAATTCTAATGGGCCCAAAATATATCCTTCACTCAGGTCAAATACCCCCCCATTTTCTACAAAGTATTCTCATAAATTCTTCACTAAAATGCAAATATTGTTGAGGCCTAATATTTTATTGTGGACAATATTCATCACACATTCTCTTCTTGATTAGAAAACTGGGTCTTTTTAGTAATGGGGCAGTAGAAACACTTAGCAGAAGTGTAAAGAAGAATAAGATTGTGTCAGTAGAATGGGGGTATGAAAAGAGGCAAATCTCTTATTTTTGTTCAAGGCTAACTGAGAATAGGTTCACCAAATATGCTTAACCTGCTTCAGTTACAAAGCATGTATATATAACTGAGAAGTCCTGGTGGCACAGTGGTTAAGAGCTAAGGCTGCTTACCAAAAGGTTGGCATCTACCAGCCTCTCCTTGGAAACCCTATGGGGCAGTTCTACTCTGTCCTACAAGAGTCACTATAGGTCAGAATTGACTCAATGATGGTGAGTTTGGTTTTTTATTTTTTATTTTTTTTAATACAACTGAATTACCTAATGAAGGCAAAACTGAGTATGAGTGTCAGGGAGGGGGAAAATCTGAATGGTGATGATACTGAAAAATGATAATTTTTTTACTAGACTTTTTTGGATAGATACTTCAATCACTATCACTTCTAAAACATCTAAGCAACAAAATCCTCTTTATTATATGCAGCATATCTGAAAGAAGATCTTTGAGTATTAGTCAGAAATTGGTCTTAAAATTGACAATATGTACCCAAGCTTTATAATCGTAATACCCTCAATCTCATTTCATATGTTTGCTTACAAATACACATTGGGCGCATTTTTTTCTGAATGCCATCAATTATTTTAAATGTGCTTCATTAGCAAATTGACACTAATCACATATTATAACTTTAATACTTTTAAGTAACTCTTAATCACTTACTTTTACAATTATCTATTTCTAAAAATTACAAGTAAATATAATAACTAGAAATAAATTGATAGCTACTTATTCCATGCTAGTAAATTTGACTCGTATCACTGAGCAGTGGGAAGTCATGGAATGAATTGACCAAATTCATATTTTAGACATTTTGGTCTGCTGGTCACAAAGTCCAGCTAGCAAGCTTTTTCAGCATACAAGGAAGAGATGGTCAGGAACTAAACTACAGCAGTGGCAGTGAGGCCAAATGGATGTTCAGAAAGTGAGGAAGAGAAGGGAAGAGACCTGAAGTCAATGGATAGAGATACATGAGAATTCAATAGGCTGGGGGGAGTGGGGAGGGCCAGGAATAAAAGCAAAATGAGGAGGAAAGGTTTGTAGACAGAGATTATATTTTAGAGGGTTGGGTTTTAAAAACTATAAATGAAGTTTATGATACAAATTTATTTGCTCAAATCTGTTTCTATAAATATGTTTTAAATTAGCTATTTCAGGCATCAGCCCTAGATGTAAAGGTATCAAGAACATCTTTTATTTATTTACTTATTTATTTTGAAGGAGAAAATAAAACACAACTTGAAATTATTTTAACAGTTTTACCAGCTATAGACTACAATAAGCCAGATTGTGCTTTGATGCTTATAAACCCCTGGTTCTTAATTTGAGACATTTTACATTTAGTTTAATCTTAAGCATTTTAAAACCTGTACAAATAAATATAATGGGAATGTGTGAATGCTGAGATTTTACAATCACAGATGGGAGGGTATAAAGCTGATATCAATAGCAACAGAAATTAGAAACTAATCACCACTCATGTTAAATAAAGATGGCATAGAACAGAATACCTAATCTGACTTAATTGAAATTTAAATTCATAGTATGCAGAAGAATAAGAATACAATAATCACTTCCTCCTTTATCAGTGCAGGCAAGTAATATCAGGTTGCACAATCACATTCCATTGCAAAGCCTCCTGATGCTATTTCATGAAGAATAGCTGGAGAAAGTGATGCTGACGAATAAATTATGGTTTGAAGCGCTTGAACTGCATATAAATTTACCTTTTGGAAGGGCTGTTAAATAAAAGAACTCTAGGGTCTTGATCTACTTAGAGTGTTAAAAAAATAATAAAAAAAAAGTATGGCCCTTGCCTTGTTTTTAACCTCATTTAACTCTCATTACAAAACATCTCTATTGCACCAGTATGAAAACCTATTTTAAATGAAAACCCAATGGCCAGTCTCAAAATGATACTGCAAATGATCATTTGCTGCTATGATGAAAGGTCGAGGATGCATTGTGTGTCTTCTGATTTACCTTTTTGAACATACACTTTGGTGCTTTTACTTTTGCTTTGAAACTACTTCATAATCATAAGCACATCTGACAATCCTGATTTCCTCCCTGTCACCACATGAAAGCTATAATGGAGAAAATGAGGGAAGATTAATAGGTAAGGATCGCATAAATCCTATGATGTTAGACAAGAACTTTTCAGTGGAAAGGAAGGCATGATTTCTGGGAGAATGAACAGCATATGTGCTTTTCAAACTGAACATATATAATTTTCTTAGAAATGTGTTCTACTTGTCTGATTTTAGATGTTGTAGTTGTGTGCATTAAGTGGATTCTGACTCATAGTGATCTGATGTGACAGAATAGAACTGCCCCATAGGGTTTCCTAGGCTGTAATCTTTATAGGAGCAGATAGAACTGTTTCTACAAGAATAGTTGCAAGATACTTAACAAAGTGCATTAAAAACAACAATAATAATAAAACAAGAGGAAAAACATAAATTTCAGAGATTCTAATGCTCAATTTAAGGCTTTTAAAAAATGTTTTTGATTAAAAAGAAAAGAAACTGTTGTCCTTTAAATGCAGAAAGAGGTAATTTATGAATAAACTACTTAAGTAGTTTATGAATGTCAAATCCGAAATGTAAATTGGAAAACCCATTGTAAGTCAGCAAAAATGGAGGAGTGATTGATAAAACACTCAGATGCATTATACAGATTTCACTGTCTGTTTAGGAAGTTTACCAGTTCAGTGAAGGAGTAATGTTCCTCTCGGACTTGTCATCTAGGAGAATTGTGTCACAATGGTCTTTATGTTGGTCAACTAACAATTGTCCACAATTACATTCTATTCATTTCTATCTCTTCTTGCTGGCTCTTGGTAAACACCAGTGGACCATTGTACTATATACCACAGGGTAATTCTTTCATGCGGACACAGAACGGTATGGAGTAGTTTAATAGTTTTATGAAAGCTAGAGTAATATTCTTAAGAATGAATGAATTTTTTAAATAAGTTGTTTTTCAAACTTCTGGTTTTGGGATAAAAATACTATTTTGAAAGAAAATGTGAGAAGTTAATAGAAATGTCAACTCCTCAATTAACAAAGTTAGAACATTAAAGCCAAACAAAGAAACAAACAAAAAGAGCCAGAATATGCTATCACTCTCATTTTATAAAAGAAGACAGTATTTCCAATGGATGAAATTTGGTGATTTTACAACAGTTTGTACATATAGGTGTATATATGTGTGTGCACACACAGATACATATTTGTGTATGTATAAACTTTGTCATGGAATCTCACTGTTTTGAAGGTGGCTTTTGGGAAACACATGCTTTAAACTCCTCTTAATAAAAAGAGCGGTCAGATTCAGGACTTTGACAGGAGCTGTAAGTCAGGAATTAAGATTTGGTGTTGCCAGCAATTGACGTATCTTCCTTGTTCTCAAAAAAGGTTGTCAATTGTGACTTGAATCCAACAGACACTTTTGAACCCTTTCTCTACTCCAAGGATTCTATGCAGTTCTAGGGCAGGGCCACTTGTTATGGATTGAATTGTGTCCCCCAAAAATGTATAGGAACTTGGCTAGGCCATGATTCTCAGTATTGTGTGGTAGTCTTCCATTTTGTGATCTCATGTGATTACCCTATGTGTTGTAAATCCAAACCTCTATGTTGTTAATGCCCCCACATGTCTGTCAGTTTGTCGTACTGTAGGGGCTTGCGCGTTGCTGTGATGCTGGAGGCTATGCCACTGACATTCAGACACCCGCAGGGTCACCCATGGCCAAAAGGTTTCAGCTGAGCTTTCAGACTAATACAGACTAGGAAGAAGGACTCGGCGGTCTACTTCTGAAAAGAGTTAAAAGTCAGTGAGAACCTTACAAATAGCAGTAGAACATTGTCTGATATAGTGTCGGAAGATGAGCCCTTCAGGTTGGAAGGCACTCAAAAGACAACTAGGGAAGGGCTGCCTCCTCAAAGTAGAGTCGACCTTAATGATGTGGATGGAGTCAAGTCTTCAGGACCTTCATTTGCTAATGTGGCATGACTCAAAATGAGAAGAAACAGCTGCAAACATCTATCAATAGTCAGAACCCGGAATGTACAAAGGATGAATCTAGGAAAATTGGATATTGTCACAAATAAAATGGAACGCATAAAGATTGATATCCTAGGCATTAATGAGCTGAAATGGACTGGTACTGGCCATTTTGAATCGGACAATCATATAGTCTACTATGCCAGGAATGACAACTTGAAGAGGAATGGCATTGCGTTCATCGTCGAAAAGAACATTTAAAGATCTACCCTGAAGCATAATGCTGTCAGTGATAGGATAATATCCATATGCCTACAAAGAAGACCTGTTAATACAACTATTATTCAAATTTATGGATCAACCACTAAGGCCACAGATGAAGAAACTGAATATTTTTACCAGTTTCTGCAGTCTGAAATTGGTCGAACATGCAATCAGGATGCACTGATAATTACTGGTGATAGGTATGTGATATGTGGAAACAAAGAAGAAGGATTGTAGTTGGAAAATACGGCCTTGGTGACAGAAACAATGCAGGAGATCACATGACAGAATTTTGCAAGACCAATGACTTCTTCATTGTAAATACCTTTTTTCACTAACGTAAATGGCGACAATACACGTGGACTTCGCCAGATGGAATACACAGGAATCGAATCAACTACATCTGTGGAAAGAGACAATAGAAAAGCTGAACATCATCAGTCAGAACAATGTCAGGGCCGATTGCGGAACAGACCATCAATTGCTCATACGCAAGTTCAAGCTGAAACTGAAAAAAATTAGAACAAGTCCACAAGAACCAAAGTATGACCTTGAGTATATCCCACCTGAATTTAGAGACCATCTCAAGAACAGATATAAAGCACTGAACACTAATGACTGAAGACCAGACAAGTTGGGGAATCACATCAAGGACATCATACATGAAGAAAGCAAGAGGTTGTTAAAAAGACAGGAAAGAAAGAAAATACAAAACAGGTGTCAGAAGTGACTCTGAAACTTGCTCTTAAACATCAAGTAGCTAAAGCAAAAGGAAGAAATGATGAAGTAAAAGAACTGAACAGATTTCAAAGGGCAGCTCGAGAAGACAAAATAAAGTATTACAGTGACGTGCAAAGAGATGGAGATAAAAAACCTAAAGGGAAGAACACACTTGGCATTTCTCAAGCTGAAAGAACTGAAGAAAAAATTCAAGCCTCAACTTGCAATAGTGAAGGATTCTATGGGGAAAATATTAACTGACACAGGAAGCATCAAAAGAAGATGGAAGGAATACACAAAGTCATTATACCACAAAGAATTGGTCAACGTTCAACCACTTCAGGAGGGAGCATAAGATCAGGAACCGATGGTACTGAAGGAAGAAGTTCAAGCTGCACTGAAGGCACTGGTGAAAAACAAGGCTCCAGGAATTGATGGAATATCAACTGAGATTTTTCAACAAACGGATGTAGCGCTGGAAGCACTCACTCGTCTATGCCAGGAAATTTGGAAGAGAGCTACCTGGCCAACTGACTGGAAGAGATCCATATTTATGCCCATTCCCAAGAAAGGTAATCCAACAGAATGAGAAAATTATCAAACAATATCATTGATATCACAAGCAAGTAAAATGTTGCTGAAGATCATTCAAAAGTGGCTGTAGCAGTATATCAATGGGAAACTGTCAGAAATTCAGGCCAGATTCAGAAAAGGACGTGGAACCAGTGATATCATTGCTGATGTCAGATGGATACTAACTGAAAGCAGAGAATACCAGAAAGATGTTTACCTGTGTTTTATTCACTATGCTAAGGCATTCGACTGTGTGGATCATAACAAATTATAGATAACATTGCAAAGAATGGGAATCCCAGAAACTTAACTGTGCTCATGAGGAACCTGTGCATAGATCAAGAGGCAGTTGTTCAAACAGAACAAGGGGATACTGCATGGTTTAAAGTCAGCAAAGGTGTGCATCAAGGTTGTATCCTTTCACCATACCTATTCAATCTGTATGCTGAGCAAATAATCCGAGAAGCTAGACTATATGAAGAAGAACAGGCATCAGGATCAGAGGAAGACTCATTAACAACCTGCATTATGCAGATGACACAATCTTGCTTGCTGAAAGTAAAGAAGACTTGAAGCAGTTACTAATGAAGATCAAAGACCACAGCCTTCAGTATAGATTACACCTCAACATAAAGAAAACAAAAATCCTCACAACTGGACCAATAAGCAACATCATGATAAATGGGGAAAAGATTGAAGTTGTCAAGGATTTCATTTTACTTGGATGCACAATCAACACCCATGGAAGCAGCAGTCAAGAAATCAAAAGATGCACTGCATTGGGAAATCTTCTGTGAAAGACCTCTTTAAAGTGTTGAGAAGCAAAGATGTCACCTTGAAGACTAAGGTGTGCCTGACTCAAGCCATTGTATCTTCAATTGCATCATATGCATACAAAAGCTGGACAGTGAATAAGAAAGACTGAAGAAGAACTGATGCCTTTGAATTGTGGTGTTGGTGAAGAATATTGAATATACAATGGACTGCCAAAAGAAGGAACAAATGTGTCTTGGAAGAAGTACAAACAGAATGCTCCTTAGAAGCAAGGATGGTGAGACTATGTCTTACATACTTTGGACATATTATCAGGAGAGATCAATCCCTGGAGAAGGATATCATGCTTAGTAAAGTACAGGGTCAGCGAAAAAGAGGAAGACCCTCAGCAAGATAGATTGACATCATGTTTGCAACAATGGGCCCAAGCACAGCAACGACTGTGCGTATGGTGCAGGACTGGGCTGTGTTTCATTCTGTAGTACACAGGGTCACTAAGAGTCGGAGCCAACTTGATGGCACCTAACAATAACAACATGATGTTAATGAGCCAGGATTAGAGGCAGTTATGTTAATGAGGCAGGACTCAATCTACAGGATTAGATCTTATCTTGAGTCAATATTTTTTGAGATATAAAAGAAAGAAATGAGCAGAGAGGGTAGGGACCTTATGCTACCAAGAATGAAGAAGCAGGGGGGGAGCATGTCCTTTGGACCCGGGATCCTTGTGCTGAGAAGCTCCTAGACCAGGGGAAGATTGATGATAAAGACCTTCCCCAAGAGCTGACAGAGAGAGAAAGCCATCCCCTGGAGTTAGCATCCTGAATTTGGACTTCTAGCTTCCTAAACTGTAAGAGAATAAATTTTTGTTAGTTAAAGCTATCCACTTGTGGTATTTCTGTTTTAGCAGCACTAGACAACTAAAACAGCACTAGATGACAGGTTTGTCTATCTCTTCAGGTAGATGCTTAATGAAAAATAGAGATGTTTTTCTCTAAGACATTATCTTTTTATTGAAAATATATACATTTGCTGCTTACCTAACTAGTTCTATACAATAAGCCAATTATGTTAAAGACGAAGTTGAAAATCTATGGGATATTCTGCCCATTTGAGCCAGTTAACTATAGAGTAGATTCCGATTCATGTCGACCCCACATGTATCAGAGTAGAACTGTGCTCTATAGGGTTTTCAGTGGTGGATTTTTCAGAAGTAGATCTCCAGGCCTTTCTTCTGAGGCACCTCTGGGTGGACTCCAACCTCCAACCTTTTGGTTAGAAGTTGAGTGCATTAACCATTTTTAACCAGGGGCTATACTAGGGGGGTTCATATAATTCATCATCTGTAAAATGCCAATGTTATTTACTGAGCAATTTTTTGGCAAGACACTTTCCACAGATTGTCTTAAAACTCACAAAATCCTGTAGGAAAGATACAATTACTATCACCATGATATGAATCAAAGAACTGAGGCTCAGAGAAGCTAGAACATAGTTACAGCCAGCAAGTGTTAGAACAGAGAATTAAAGCCAGACAAATTGAAAAACAAAGCACAAGTCAGAGATCTGACATGGGAGGTGAAAAGTAGTTCCTGATTGAATCCCAATTTGAGTTCCTTCCTGAGGTCCAGAAATATTTCTGTCCTTCATTTCGATGAGGCATCCCTGTATAAGGGCAATAAATTCTACTTTTTCTTAGGCTACTTGGAATTGCATTTATAATGTTGCCACAAGAAAGTCCTAAATAATAATCTTTCTAGTAATCAAAGCCAGAAATCTTGGATTTCTCCCGGAAGATTCCTCCCCTGAGTTACAAAGGCCTATTACTACCCCTTGGTGTCCTTCAAATCCATCCTCTCCTTCTATTATTCATTACTATTCCCTAAGACAGTAGGTGCTCATCCTTTCATATGCACAAGACCACAATAATCTCCGATTTGTTATATTTGTCCTCCATTCTAAGTAAACTTTCTAGAATGCCATGGAAATCTAATTCCAATTTCTTGCTTAAAATTTTTAAATCTTCCCCTATACCAACATGAAGAAATCCAAATCAATTAGTCTGATGTTCAGTGTTCTTTATATTTTGATGTCTGCATATATTTTGAGTGGCATCTGCAACCTATTCTTCAATACAAAACCTAAAATCAAGGGATGCTGAGTTATTTGCAGTTTCCTGAAAATTCTCATTTGTACATAATTGAACATGCTATTTTTTTCTCTCTTTGTAATGCCATTTCCACCAGCAGCTCCCTTTTCTTTCCCTCACTCAATAGATGAAACATTTTACTAGCCTACAAGTCTCATCTTAAATATTTTTTCTGTGGAGGAACCTACCCTTCACACATAATTATTAAACTATCTTCCATAGAGTTTAGTTAAGTCAGTTTTCCCTAGTAATATTACCAAGTATGCAACGTCAGATAATCAATATAATTTATCCATATCATGTTAAAAGAGATATCCTATACTATCTCCTTTATCTTGGATGAGATTTTACCATACCATTAGATAATGACACTATAAACCATTTTTTAAAGTATATTTCTGGTGAGTTAAAGGGTATATTATTCAAGTCTCTTGGTTAAAGAATTCTATTTGAACCTAGATTAAGTTTTTTAAAAAGGTACATATAAATGAGAATTATAGAAGTACTCTCATATTAAAGCGGATCCAGATGTCCAAGATACATCTAAGCCTCTTTCTTCATCACCATCCCTGATTCATTCTCAGGCTGGCACTGGCAGGGAATGTTGGGTCACTGACTACTAAAGTCAATTTTAAAGAGAAGAGAAGTACTTTTTTCCCCCCACATCCATTTAATCTCAATCAGGTACTCTGTCTGGTCCAGCCTGAGTAATGATTCCACTGTTTGGAGGGAGAAATAGGGCCCCCTAATTGGCTAGGTCAGGGCCATGTGCCTACTCCTCTGATCAGAATGACAAATTCCATCAGAACCACCTGGAAGGAGGAAGAGGAGAAATTGCCCAATGCATAGGTGGCACGTCTAATATCAACAATAAGACATCTGTACTCTGGATGGACAGCTAAAGATATGTATTAGTCACGTAAGTAATATACATCGTGTAACACAGAAATTTACATTATGTGTACATTTTTTGTTGTACATTTTACCAAGCTGGAATATATAATTTGACCTAGGACCATTTGAACATCATTATGCAGGTAGAAGAGATGAAACAACTAAGTCCTTGAAGGTTAGAAATGCAATGGAAAGCTGAACAGATTGCGAGTCTATATGGGATTTAGCCAGGGAACACTTTCTGCAGGTGATCCTTCCCTAGAGACATAACAGGAAGACATTCCTGTGACTATGTATCATTTTACAGAATTGGAACAGTGCAATGGACTGACAGTAAATGGACCTAAAATGAAGAGAATGCACCAAGCTGCTACAGGCAAAGCCTACTTGAAGACTGAAATTCTCATTAGCAACACAAAGCTAGAAGCCAAATTTTTGCTACCTTAGCAGCACCCTAGCCAAGGATGCACTAATTAGACAAGGAGATAAACTGTTTTGCTAAAGCGAAATCATCCTTTGTTTATGGTTAAGTATTGAGCGACAGCAGTAAGTATCAAGATCCAGATTCCACTCATTGCTGATAAGGAGCAACAATGTGTCTAAGTCTAAAATTCTTCCCAGAACTGAGAACCAGAAAATGGTAATTTCTTGAATTTTGACTCCATAAATAGACAAAGTCTAATCTCACATAGCTAAGGAAATTAGATAAAAGTGATGGAGGGTGCATACAGAGATAAAGTGGCTTCAATGGGGCATAATCTGGAATAATTCATCAACATTGTGGACTCCTGGGAACAGGAAGGGGAGAAGCTGAATTTCAAAATAAGCACGTATTTCTTATGTAGATTACTACAGTAGACTTTTATTATCAGTGATTTGGTGGGGGGTGATGAGGACTGGTCTCTGTGGGTATACATGTCATAGAGACCAGTACATTAAAATGATAAGCCCTTAAGAGTGACAGGGCAAAGCAGATAACATGATCAGATCAGCCTGTATGGTGTCAAGAAGTCACTGAGTGTCACAGCTATAACACAGATGACTTTAATATGGACCCTAAGCCAACCACTTCATCTCTTTTTTTTTTTTTTCCTCTGGGAAAATACACTGGTGTTTTGTTTGTGCATTTGTTTTGTTTGTCTGTTTGGGTGAAAATATACACAACAAAACATACACCACTTCAACAATTTCTACACCTACAATTCAGTGACATTGGTTGCATTCTTTACGTTTTTGTCAGCTTTCTCGACAATCTTTTCCAAAATGTTTCACTGTCATTAAAACAAACTCACTGCCTCTCTAAGCTTCTTATCTATTCTTTCCTGTTGCCGTTGTCAGTTTGTTCACATATAGATCACTCTTTAAAAGAGTATACAGCTTAATGCAGATCTTCTTTTCTAACAGACTAAACTATTAATTGGTTCACAGATGACTTCAGGTGACAGTTTTTGTTCAAGGTTTTAAGATTTCCTCAGGGTAATAGTTTCAGGGGGTCTTCCAGCCTCAATGGCTCCAGAAAGTCTAGATTCCATAAGAATTTTATTCTGTTCTGCATTTCCCCCCTTTTGATCGGAATTCTTCTATAGAATCCTTGATCTAAATGTTCAGTATTGGCAGTAGGGCACCATCCAGTTCTTCTGGTCTCGTGGCAAAGGAGGCAGTTGTTCATGGAAGCAATTGGACACATACTCCATTTTCCCCATGAATTCCTCTGGTGCTTCCAGTGAATAGAGACCAGTTGTTGTACCTTAGATGGTTGCTCATAATCTTTCAAGACCCCAGGCACTACACAATGAACTAGAAGGTAGAAGAGAAGCACCAAAATCAATAACTGGCCAATCGACTGAAATACCATAACACCATGACCTCAAGCCTCGGAACTGAGAAAACAAATCTCATGATGTGCTTGGCTGTAGATAGGCAGTATCTGCAGCTGCTTTTTTTTTTTTTCCTTTAAGAAATACATCTATCACAACTTTTGCCAGTTCCACCTTTTAAAGGTATATAGCTTAGTGATATCAATTACATTAGTTATGTTGTGCAATTATCACCTCCAATCAATGCTAGCTTTTCCTTCACCATAAATAGAGATTTACCACTTCCCAAATAATGACTCCTCTTCTCCCTCTCTCTTGTGCCCCTGGAAACCACTAATAGACTTTGGTCTCCGTACATTTGCCTATTTATGTCATTTCATATAAGTGACATCATGTAATATTTTTCCTTTTGTGATTGACTTATTTCACTCAGAATAATGTCTTCAAGTTTCATCCATGTTGTTGCATGTATCAGGACTTAATTTCTCTTTCTGACTGCGTAGTCTTCCATTGTGTGTATGTACCACATTTTGTTTATCCATTCATCTGCTGATAGACATTTAGGTTGTTTCCAACTTTTGAGTATTGTGGATAGTGCTGCAATGAACATTGGTGTACATATGTCTATTTGTGTCACTGACCTCAAATCCTTTGGGTATATACTAGGAGTGGAATTGCAGAGTCATATGGCAGTTATATTTTTAATTTTTTGAGGAATCACCACACTGTTTTCCACAATGGCTGTACCATTTTGCATTTCCACCAGCAATGGCTAAAAGTTCCAATTTCCCACATCCCTGCCGCCATTTGTTTTCTTTCTTTCTTTCTTTCTTTTTTAACTTTTGTCAGAGGTGATATCTCATTGTCTAACCACAACATTTTCCTCATAAAAAGTTGAATGAGATAAATTATCCTTCCAAAATCACATATCTATGCAACATCATAATCAGGATTAGAATTCAAAATATTTCCAATCCAGTATCTTTTACTATTTTATACTGGCTATAGACATCGAAAATGCAGCCATTAAAAGTGCAGATATTTTTGCATTATATCATTATTGACTTTCAAATGTTGAACTAAACTATTCTTTCTAAAGACAAAGATAATTTCCCTATTTTCATCAATGTGATTATTTCTATTAAAACTTTTCATTGAGTAAAATCACTACATTTTATGCATACTCAATTATAGCTCCGTGTATATGTATTTAATTATATGTATGTTCATACATGTCTGTATACATGAATACATAAAGCCATTTTAATTCACATATTTTGTATGAAGCTTCTTAACATCAAAATTCACATACAATGTTTTGAAATAGAGTTCCAATAATTTGGGTTGATATAAATTGCAAGTCTAACACAGACTGAAGTCTGTCTTATCATTGATGTAGGCAATGTCAGACCTCACTGCATATTGTGACTGAATTTCTGTGTCTCAGGGCCATGTCATTCATAATTATAAGTCAAGTAGGGCTGATGACTTCACAATATGAGTTCTACACCTCCTGGAAAGCAGGTCCTCCTCACAAAATAGCCATTGACTTGCCCATGGATGGTAGAAACTCACTGAATAGATGACAATCAACAGTCCCTGTGTGGTGCAAGAAGTTAATGTTCTCAGCTGCTAGCCAAAAGATTGGAGTTTTGAGTCCACCCAGAGGTGCCTCAGAAGAAATATCTGGCAAACTATTGCTGAAAAATAAACCACTGAAAACTCTGTGGAGCAGTTTTACTCTGACACACAAGGAATTGCAAAGGGTAGAAGTTGACTTAGCAATAAGTGGTACTGGTATCTATCAACAACTAAGATAAGAATTACAATCCAAGCATCTCTGGAAGAAATAACATACTAACTTGAATTCTCAACAATGCACGAGAAAAAAATCTCAATCTACAATGCAACAGAAGAATTAAATATGCTATAGACATTCATCCATAAACATAAAGCACAGAAATATGTACATACAGTCATCATTAATAGCAAAGATGAATTATCTATTTTTTGAGCCACCAATTTGTTATTTTTAAACTTCTGTTTTTAACTTACTGTTTTTCAAATATACGCACACATAGCCACACACACACACAGTAACCTTTCGCTAAATAAGTGGCCTGCAAAATTTCAGCAGAAAAGAAAACTGTTTGGAGGATTATATTCCAAGTATTCCTCCGTGTAAAAATCTAAAGTCATAATTCTATTTCACTAAGCTTTATAACTGAACTGAAGAAATCCATTTTGAGGGAAGGAATTATATAAAGCGAGAACACCTGAAATAAATTATTAACACCTTGAAAGTACACTCATATGGATTATTTATTAGTTTAATGTTCTTGTTTTGCAGAATCACGGATAAAATTATTAGAATTTTATGTCAAATGGAGAGTTTCTGCACAATCATTATTTCAGAATGGTACAAACAGAAGCTGAGGGAGTAACAATTCAGATAGCAACAGACTGCGTGCAATCCAAGGGAACTCCAGAAAACAGAGCAGTCTATCAGAAGTTCCACTTACGAGCCCACACTGCACCATCAGCTTTGAATAATTAGCAAGGATAAGAATAACAAAAACCGTGATGCTAATGTTTAGTTATATTTATGGTAAAATTAAAAGTTCTCCAGGTAGTTCTTTAAAAATCTTAATTCAAGCTTCCCTTTTCTGAGCAGCGACTATTACGTTTGAACAGCACTCCAAGCCTGGTTAGATTCATATAGAGTCTTGGTGATACCTTCAGTGCAACATGGTATAGAAGATAAATTATCAAGTAATCGTTTACTCTCCCCAAACAAGTTTTATCGATTTTCAGATTTGTGGCAATAGATTCTATCCGTAATGGAAGAACCCAGAACTCTATATTTTTCCCTTAGATAATAAGAAAACTGGCTCTACAGTGTATTTAATCACTGTGTTAGGTTAGGTTATTTTCCAATACTCTAATTCAAGTCTCTAAAATTAGTTTTAAGAATGCTACCTATTCCTGTGCTCACACAATACTAGATGCTAGGAAAAAATTTCACATGAGGGCATAGAGAGCTTTAATGCTACAATATAAGCATTAAATGCTCTATTGTTCATAAGACTATAAATATGTGCTCCAGAGTTTGCATAGGTGAAACCTATTAATTCAGTTCCTTAAAGCATATGTTCATTCCTTTTTGATCCTTTATATTTATTTCCTCTTATTACATGGATTTTATGAATTATTACTTAGGTTTCATAAAATATTTCCTCTGTAATACTGGGCACTGGAGCCCTGGTGGTGTAGTGGTTAAAGAGCTCAGCGGCTAACCAAAAAGTCTACCGTTCGAACCCACCAGCAGCTCCACGGGAGAAAGACGTGGCAGTCTGCTCCCATAAAGATGTACAGCCTTGGAAACCCTATGGGGCGGTTCTACTCTGTCCTATAGTGTCACTTTGAGTTGGAATTGACTTGATGCTAGTGGGTGTGGTTTTTTATATCGCTGGTAACTTCTGTTTCCATGTGAATTTACTATCGTCATTGTTAGCGGCTATCGAGTCAACACCGTAGAGGCGACTGCACGTGCGCAGAGCAGAACTGCTCTGCAGGTTTTTCAAGGCTGTGACCTTTCAGAAGCAGACTGCTGAAAAAAGACCATTTTCGGAGAAATAACTAATAACCCAATTTTATTTAATCTGTTTGGATTACAAAAAAAAAAAAAAATCCCCAAAAGTGAAATGAAATGGACAATTATTTGTGAGATAGAGAGTTAGGCAGGTAGTTAAACAAATACATAGATTGAGAAATGTATTAGGAGTTTTTTATTTATTATATTTTCCCAATGATTATTCTTAGTTGTCAAAACCTCAACCCGCTCTCATGAAAGTAACTCAACTTAAGGGGTGATCACTAAGCATTGGTGCTATGTAGGAATGCACTGAATAACACAATAAATATCTGAGTCATATATGATGAGCTGTGGTTCCATAAAACAAGGTCAATCTGCAAGTGAAGACCAAAGGAACTGTACTTTGAATTTGAATAGATCAGCCAGTTCTACTTTGCCAATATAGAATTATCTAAAAATATTAAATAATGCCTTTCAAGAGTTGATATATTTAAATAATTCTACTGTAATATCTCTATAAAAAGGAACTCGTTTAAAACAGGAATATTAACGAGCTGTTTTCCCAATCATCAACGATGTTCCTATTGAATTAAATAATCCATAGCACATTCTTGTGTTGTTCGTGTTTTAACTAACAAGAAGAGAAATGAGTGACTAACTCTTACTTTACTACTTTCAGTTGTCTATTTTAGTCACTGTTTGGCTACATGGCAACACGAAACTTGTCACTGTGGTGACTGGCACTCAGGAGGGACCAAAATGGAGTCACCATAGTAGAACTGGATTTATCCATTTATTCACACACATCTCTCTCCCATTAATTCTTATTTAGGCTAACAGTCATTTCCACTCTCTACTAAGATATCTGAGATTGAACCCTTTGAAGTTCTCTTTCCTCCTACTTAATCTTCACATTGAAAATCACCAAGTCCTGTAAGACTCTCCCAGTAATTCCTTCCTTCACTGCCCATCTCAGGTCAGACCTTTCTTTCTCACTTAAGTCACTGCAGTGCATTTCTAAGTTACATCAACAACTCGGGTTTCTCCCCATTTTATTCCATCTTGCATTTTGTGCCATCAGAATAATTCTTCTAAAATATTGATCTAAGCAAAAACCATGATGGTACTACCCCCATCAGAATACCTCAAGAAATAAACAAATAAATGAAACACCAAGTGTTAGCATAGATGCGGAGAAACAGGTTGCAGGAATGTACAGTTGTACAATCACTTTAGAAAAACGTTTGGCAGTGTTTTTATAAAACTCAAAAGATAGCTACAATATGACCCAGCAATTACAATCTTGAGCATTTATCCCAGAGATAGGAAACTATGTTCAAACAAAACTGGTACACACATGTATAAAGCAGCTTTATTCATATAGCCAAAAACTGGAAGTGACCCAGAGGTCCTTCAGTAGGTGAATGGTTAAACAGATTGTGGTATATCTATACCATGGAATACTAGTCAGCAATAAAAAGGAACAAATAAATTGGATAGACCTCAATGTAATTATGCTAAGCTAAAAAAAGTCAATTCCCAAAGGTTGCATATAGCAAGTTTCCATTTATATAACATTTATTAGTAGTATCCACTGGTCCAGAGCCCTGGTGGCACAGTGATTAAGAGCTCAGCTGTTAACCAAAAGGTCAGCAGTTTGACTCCAGCAGCCGCTCCTTGGAAACCCTATGGGGCAGCTCTACTCTGTCCTTCCTATAGGGTCACTATAAGTAGGAATCAACTCTAGAGCAAAGGGTTTTGGTTTATCCAGTGGTCAGGGGTGGAGATGGTGGTAAAAAAGGGCAGCACCAGGGACCCTGGTGGTGATGGAACTGTTACGTGTCTTGACTGTATCATTGTTAGTAGCTGCGATACTGTATGGTAGTTCTGCAAAATGTAACCACTGGAGGAAACTGGCTAAAGGGTTCACAGGATCTCTCTGAATTATTTCTTACAACCGCACGTGAATGAATCTACAATGATCTCAAAATGAATAGTTTAATTAAAAAAAAAAAGATGGTGTCACCATGCCTACAGAAGAAAATAAAAATTTCTCAAAATTATATATAAGGACATTTATAATATGGCCTGTGGCTATTTTTTATTTTTATCACTCTTTGCTTGTTCTGTCTTCCCTGTCTATCTTTACCCTATAATCCATGTTTCAAACATTCTAAACTGTGCAGTTTCAGAAACGGAACATTCTCTTTCTTGCTTTATTCTTGTATTGCTTAACAGAGTGAATTGGGATTGCTTATAATGTTGTCCGTCTCATTAGCAATGAACTCTAAGGACACAGGTTCTACCACATTCTTCCCCCTCCCTCCTCCAAAACAATATATATAACAAACATTTGCACTCTAGCCACCAGGAAGAAGAAAAATTAAACAGAAATGTGAGTGCCTCCCCACCCCCAGGAAGTTATACAGCATATAGTCCAATTGTAGGGAAAAACAGGAGTCCTGCTGGTGAAATGGTTAAGAGCTCGACTGCTAACCAAAAGGTTGGCAGTTCAAATCCACCAGTTGCTCTTTGGAAATCCTATGGGGCAGTTCTACTCTGTCCTATGGTGTTGCTATGAGTTGGAATTGACTCAATGGCAATGGATTTGGATTTGGTTTTTTTTAGGGAAAAATAATCTCTTAAATTTGATGTTTATTTTATTATTTGTGTCCTACTACAATTAAGCACTTGGCTGCTATCCAAAAGGTTGGGGGTTCTAACTCACCCAGTGGCTCAGCAGAAGAAAGATGTGGCAATCTGCTCCTGTAAAGATTACAGCCTAGAAAACCCTACAGGCCAGTTCTACTTTGTCATATAGGGTTGCCAAGAGTCAGAATCAACTCGATGGCACTTAATAACAACAAAAACTACAAAGAAAGAATTTAAGGTTGGTATCAAAGTACATGTAGTAGACTCCCCGCAAAAAACTAATCCAAGCCCATTGCATTGCCATCAAGTCGATTCTGACTCATAGCCACCCGACAGAACAGGGTAGAACTGCCCCCATAGGGTTTCCAAGGAGTAGTTAGTGGATTCGAACTGCCAACTTTTTGGTTAGCAGCCATAGCTCTCAACCACTGAGCCACCAGGACTCCGCATGCAGTATAGCAAGTTTAAATACATTTAAAATAAGTAAGAAAAATGCAGTAAAGAGGAAAATGCTAGAAAAATAAGATGGAGTCAGGTAGAATCATTGGATATGGCTAGCATGCCGTACACTGCACACCTCTAGGGGGTGCCATTCAAAACATGCACAATCAGATGCAGCAGCTGGTGAGATTAGTGAACAATAACAATAACAGATTTTCAACATTACTAAGTGTCAGACACTATTTAAAGTGCTTTATATGTATTACATCATTTAACCCTCAATACTACCCTGTGAAATAGTCACTTTGATGTGCAATTACAATAAAGAAAATGAGACTCATTTCAGTTTCCAACCAGATCTGTCTGCCACGAAAGGCTGTACATTTAACCCTCTCACGATGGGGAACCTATTTGTCTATATGCTTTCTAGGAGCCAATTCCAACAGGAGAACAGAGTCACTTAAAAGTCACAAAGTTCATTATATATTAAAAAAAAAAAAAAAAAAAAAGTTGTTCATGAGAACCATAATTGTCCCTGATTCTGAGACCAGAGATCACTTCTGCCTGTTCATAATTGAAAAGACGTCACTAAAACAATTGACAGTCTCCTCGATACCATTCTTGTCATTTTCAGTTGCAACTGACTTGGATTTTAAATGATGCTCCATAGATTGCTTCAAAGTACCCCAATTTCTATCCTTTACTTCAGCTGAACAAGAACAACAACAAAAAGACCCACAAATTCAACACGTTCAGATTTTAATATACTGAGTGGATTTTTCAAATTTTGAGTCATCGAGGTGAGATCATTTTATACTTGATTCTCCCTGTAGCCTGACTGCAGTTGAAACTCTCAGTCTAGCATGCACGCTGAATTCTGCTTGCTGACAGTTTTTTTCTGATCAGTGACTTGAGTAAAAGCAGAAACAGTCCTCAGCAACACATCTTATTCCTTTGAAAGATCGGACTAATTGAGCCAGTTATTCTGTAGATTGCTTGCCTTGTATGAGTATTAGAACATTTCTATAAAAACATACATAATAAAGTTTCATCCATTTTCACTACTGCACACACACAAAAAAATATTTTAAGTAGCATCTTGTTACACGATACTTTCACCTATTATAAAGTTTCTGGCATTTTCTAGAAAGGAATGCGTTTTTTTAGGTGTTAATGTTATTGCATTGATAAAAATACAAGAGGTAAGGTCATATTCAACCAAAAATGTGGGAATCATTGTTCAATTAAAAACTCAAGTCAATTCCACTAAAAAAATAATGATTTAGAGATAAAATTATTCTTCTATAGCCTATTTATGTAGTTAATGCTTTTAAATACGGTTATAGTTACTTACATTTTACTTCATTAAATGATTCATTTTTCACTTGTCTTTTGATTTTCTGGAACATGCCTTAAATGAGATTTAAAATGGAGCATGCACTCAGGGTGAGATTCTGTATTTATTTAATATTATTATTAGAGGGGGGAAAGGTAATGAAATATTTAATTACTTAAGATATACTTCAAGGGCATTTGATAAATTCCTAAATTCATTCTGATTTTCTAAGCTTGAGAATTCATCACCCACTTTTAAGATATCTGAATAAAATTCTTTCTCTCTCACTTTCTACTATTTTTGCTAACCAATTTTAGATGGCACCTTATGCAAGATCTTTAAAATAAACCATTGAAGTAATATGAAAAAAAATATGCTGCACATACTTAGTGATTTTGCAAGCCACTTTCAGATTTAAAACTTGCAATACATATCAAGCAATAATTTTGATTAGTTAAAAAGAAAAGTGTTATGGCTCTGCTCAGATTTTCAACATCACTTTGCTGGAGTTTGGGTAGGCCATGTGTTTCTAGAAATTTATCCATTTCCTCTAGGTTTTCCAATTTGTTGGAGTATAGTTTTTCATAATATTCTGTTATAATCCTTTTTATTTCAGTTGGGTCTCTTGTAATGTCCCCCATTTCATTTCTTATTTGTGCCCATAACAGGAGACCCATAACAAGAGAAGAGATTGAAAAGGTAATAAAAAAAACTCCCAACCAAAAAAAGCCCTGGCCCAGATGGCTTCACTGGAGAATTCTACAAAACATTTACAGAAAAGCTTGTACCAGTACTACTCAAGTTATTTCAGAGCATAGAAGAGGAAGCAACACTTCCAAATTCATTCTATGAAGCCAGCATAACGCTGATACTAAAACCAGGAAAAGATGTCACAAAAAAAGAAAATTACAGACCAATATCTCTCATGAATACAGATGCAAAAATTCTGAACAAAATTCTAGCCAATAGAATTCAGCATCACATCAAAAAAATAATACTTCAAGACCAAGTAGGATTCATACCAGGTATGCAAGGATGGTTCAACATTAGAAAATCAATCAACGTAATCCACCACATAAATAAAAGGAAACAAAAGAATCACATGATCATCTCAATTGACGCAGAAAAGGCATTTGACAAAGTCCAACACCCATTCCTGATAAAAATTCTCAATAAAATAGGTATAGAAGGGAAATTTCTCAACATAATAAAGGGCATCTATGCAAAACCAATGGCCAACATCATTCTTAATGGAGAGAGGCTGAAAACATTCCCCTTGAAAACAGGAACAAGACAAGGATGCCCTTTATCACCACTCCTATTATAACATTGTGCTGGAAGTTCTAGCTAGAGCAATAAGGCAAGAAAAACAAATAAAGGGCATCCAAATTGGTAATGAAGAAGTTAAACTGTCCCTGTTGGCAGATGATATGATACTATACACAGAAGACCCTAAAGATTCCACGAGAAATCTACTGGAACTAATAGAAAGATTGAGCAGAGTAGCAGGATACAAGATAAACATTCAAAAATCAGTTGGATTCCTATACACCAATAAGGAGAACGATGAAAAGGAAATCAGAAAAACAATACCATTTTCAATCGCCCCTAAAAAGATAAAATACTTAGGAATAAATCTGACCAGGGATGTAAAAGACCTATACAAAGAAAACTACAAAACACTACTGCAAGAAACCCAAAGGGATCTACAGAAATGGAAAAACATACCATGCTCATGGATAGGCAGACTCAACGTTGTGAAAATGACAACTCTACCCAAAGCAATTTACAAATACAATGCAATCCCGATCCAGATACCAACAACATTCTTCAAAGAGATGGAAAAACTAAGCATTAACTTTATATGGCAAGGGAAGAAGCCCCGAATAAGTAAAGCACTACTGAAGAAGACGAATAAAGTTGGAGGACTCACACTACCTGACTTCAGAACCTACCATACAGTTACAGTAGTCAAAACAGCCTGGTATTGGTACAACGACAGATTCATTGACCGATGGAACAGAACTGAGAACCCAGCTGTAAATCCATCCACCTATGGTCACCTGATCTTCGACAAGGGCACAAAATCCATCAAATGGGGAAAAGACAGTCTTTTTAACAAATGGGGCTGGCAAAACTGGATATCCATCTGCAAAAAAATGAAACAGGACACATACCTCACAAAAACTACTTCAAAATGGATCAAAGACCTGAATATAAAGCCTAAAACTATAAAGATCATAGAAGAAAAAATAGGACCAACACTACAGGCCTTAATACATGGCATTAACAGGATACAAACCATAACCATCAACGCACAAACCCCAATAGATAAGCTAGATAACTGGGATCTTCTCAAAATCAAACACTTATGCTCTTCAAAAGACTTCACCAAAAGAGTAAAAAGAGAACCTAAAGACTGGGAAAAAATTTTTGGACAGTACAAGTCAGACAAAGGTCTAATCTCCATAATCTACAAGAAAATCCAACACCTCTACAACAAAAAGACAAATAATCCTATCAAAGAATGGGCAAAGGAAATGAACAGACACTTCACCAAAGAAGACATTCAAATGGCTAACAGACACATGAGGAAACGCTCGCGATCACTAGCCATTAGAGAAATGCAAATTAAAACCACAATGAGATACCATCTCACCCCGGCATTACTGGCACGAATCAAAAACACTGGAAATAACAAATGTTGGAGGGGCTACGGGAAGATCAGAACTCTTACGCACTGCTGGTGGGAATGCAAAATGATACAACCATTTAGGAAAATGATATGGTGCTTCCTCAGAAAGCTAGAAATACACATACCATTCGATCCAGCAATCCCACTCCTAGGAATATATCCTAGAGAAATAAGAGTTGTCACTCGAATAGACATATGCACACCTATGTTGATGGCAGCATTGTTCACAATAGCAAAACAATGGAAACAACCTAGATGCCCATCAACAGACTAATGGATAAACAAACTATGGTACATACACACAATGGAGTACTATGCAACGAGAAAGAACAACAATGAATCTGTGAACCATCTCATAACATGGATGAAACTGGAGGACATTATGCTGAGTGAAATAAGTCAATCACAAAAGGACAAATATTGTATGAGACCTCTCCTGTAAAAACCCATGAAAAAGTTCACACACAGAATGTAACAATCTTTGTTGGTTACCAGGGATTGGGGGGGGGGGGTGTATTAAATAGGCAATAGACAAGTGGTATCTTGGGTGAAGGGTGAGACAGTACACAATACAGGAGAAACTAGCACAACTTGTACAAGGAAAGGTCATGGAAGCCCCATACACACATCCAAACTCCCTGAGGGACTGAATTGCTGGGCGGAGGGCTCTGGGGATCATGGTCTCAGGGAACATCTAGCTAAATTGGCATGACACTACTTATAAAGATAATGCTCTACATTCTACCTAGGTGAGTAGTGTCTGGGGTCTTAAAAGCCTGTGAGCGGCCATCTAAGATACTCCACTGGTCTCTTCCCTTAGGGAGCAAGGGAGAATGAAGAGAACAGGATACAAGGAAAAGATTAGTCTGAAGGACTAATTGTCCACAGCTACCAAGGCCTCCACCGGACTGAGTCCAGTACAGCTAGATGGTGCCCGGCTACCACCACTGACTGCTCTGACTGGGATCACAGCAGAGGGTTCTGGACAGAGCTGGAGAAGGATGTAGAGCATAATTCTAACTCACACACAAAAAGACCAGATTTACTGGCCTAAAGGAGACTGGAGAAGCCCCAAGAGTGTGGCTTAGTGGTGAAGTTACCTCCAAGGTTCACTGTTCAGCCTGGGAGTGGATAGCCCTGTAAAACCAAATGAGACTAAGAGGTACAGGAGTCCAGTGACAAGGGCCAGAAAGGAGAAGGGGACAAGGAAGCTGGTGATAGGGAACCCAAGGTTGAGTAAGGATTTTGTTGATGAGTTGTGAGATAGTTAACCATTGTCATAGGGCAACATTTGTAGTAACTGTTAAATGAGAAACTATTTTGTTCTGTAAGCCTTCATCTTAAGTGAGAATAACAGCACAATTGGAAGAGCGTAGTCAATATCACTGAACTGTGCATGTAGAAATTTTCGAAATGGTGTATCTTTGGCTATGTGTATTTTCACCAAAAAAAAAAGGTTGAGAAGTTAGAGGGTTGATATGTTCTGGGGTTGTTAACCAATGTCATAAAAATAATATGTGTACTTCTGTTTCATGAAAAACTATTTGTTCTGTAAGCCTTCACCTGAAGTACAATAAATAAATAAATAAATAAAACAAAATTAAAAGAAAGTGTTAAGAAATGTTTTCCTGAAAGCTGTGGGAAGTGACAAAAGAAGTATTGCATTTCTTGTCAGCCTAATCTAACTGAAAGCTCAGAAACAGAATCACATCATTGAACATATAATGCAATGATAAACAAGTTAGCAGTGCACAGATAAGTTAAATTGATAGTTTTCATCAGGTTGATATCATCAATGGATCCATTTTCAACCTTTGGTTAATAACAGAGTTAAGTGACTAACAATAGTTACCATCTCACTGGTACTCAAAATGTCCTGGCACAACTTAAGTGAATCTTAAGGAAACATTGCTGGCTTCAGCCTCCCAGTATTTACTTTTGAATTGGTTTGGATTCATTCTGGTAGACATTCAAATACCTCCTCATAAACGAGTTGGAAGTCCTCAAGCAAAATAAAAAGCATAAGGTAAGAAAAAAAGTTAAAGAGATGGGCTTTGGAGTTGTTTAAATGTAAAATAATTCCAAAGAAAAATTTCAATCTAGTATTTTAACTTTATGCAACATTCTACTGAAAACTGTCCAGTATATTATATCATGGAGTTTTCTCAAAATATACCCATTACCATTGAGTAAATTTTGACTCATAGTAACACTATTAGGACAGAGTAGAACTACCCCATAGGGTTTTCAAGGAGTGGCTGGACAATTTGAACTGCTGGCCTTTTGGTGAACAGCCAAGGACTTAACCACTGTGTCACCAAGGCTCCTTTCTCAAAATATAGGAATGTGTTATTATCCCAAGGTGAGCAGAGATTGACAGAGAAATTGACTTCCCCAAGTCTACATCCCTTAGCAAGTGGTGATTTAAAACCTGTATTTTTGTTTATTTGTTTATTTTTTAGCAAGGGTAGAGATATGAGTCCAAAGAGAGTTTCTGGTTTTTAACCTAGATGTGTGTCTATATTTAGAGTGGAAACTTTGGCTTGGCATATATCAAATGTAATGAGTTTACTTAAAAAAATAAACAGCTTTGTGCTCTGAAATGGTTTCATTTATTTCCTTAATAATTGCCATAATTTATAAGTCTGAAAGGCACCCTGAAGATGTAACAACATTCCTTCAGCAGACTTTATTAGCAAATGTCACATTACAGTTTTCTTCATATATAAACAAAAGCCTCCAGAGACAAAGATGAAACTTCTTACATGAAAGATTATAGACTCTAAATGTCAGTCTCTTAAAATACTTTAAACCCCTCTTAAAGATAGTTAATACAAATAGCCCAAAATGTGCTTCAAATTACATTTTGAAGTATTTTTTTTTCTCTTAGACAAACAAGTTGGCAGAGACATACACAAGTTATGAAGCCAAACAACTCTATGAGCAATTATGAACAGTGCTATTGAATGAGCATAAACAGAAGAACTCCACGAGGTATGAATAAATTGGCATGATACCATCTGCAATTAAGAACACCATAACCCAGCTAATTGTTTTTGTTCATGATGGCTAGTAAATCCTTGTCCAGCTCCTGGAGGTGCCAGATGTACCTGTGATTGGCATAAATTAGATCTATGCATATGTGAAGCTTTGAGTCTTACGCCTTGTGTCTCTGTAGAATGTTTAAATATTTTATTTTTCTTTATCTTACATCTCAGTACTTTTAAATGGAATATCCATTCAACATAAAGTTCATAAATCTCAAAGCCCTCATTGTGAAGACATATTTCTTAGGTGAGTTATTTCTTAACGTCCTAAGGCAATTCTCATCTTTCAATCATAAATTGGTAGATCAGTACATCACTTAAATATTTTGTTCCTCCTTTCCTAAAATGTACAACATTTAATTACTTAATTCTAGATAATTTAAAGCATCCATCAGTATAAAAACAGATGAACAGGTATGTACACTAAACTTGTTTCTAGTGGGCACACACATATAAATACAGGTTTTGAGGCCCCGAACATAAATTTTCTACATATCTTACTAACATTGTACAGTTAAAGGGTAGACAAGAGATTTTATAAACCTTTAAAGTCAAGCAATAGACCCTAAGAATGTCAACAGAGAAACAGGGTTGTAGAGTGTTAGGGATTTAGCTGTCTGAGTTAATTCTATTCTTCTGAGATGGTGGGTTATGGGAATTTCATGCTAGACTCTGCCCCAGCATTTCTCATCTCCTTGAGGCATAACTCATCTTTAAGATTTCTGCACTGCAATTTTTATCATTAAAATCTAACTGATTTAAGAGAGAATGTATCATGCTTCCCAAATTACTCACATTCAAATTCAACTAGTACCACTGAACAGCAATGTTTTTTGAACTACACTAAACAACGTAAATAGGGATAAAGACATAGCCAGCCATGAGATTATTTACAAGTTTATTGGAAAGGCCAAATAAAGGATTAAAACTTTTAAATGTTGATAAAGAAATTCAGGGGAGCGGCACTGTTAAAATAGCCCCGGGAAAAATTAAAGATCTGAATGAGTCTAAAGAAGCAGTGATTCATGTAAGATCTGGCTTCTGTTGGTACAGGAAGCATGTGTTAGAGAGGTTCCCCTCTGTGCCCATCCCTGACATACATGGTACTGCTGCAGTCATCACACAGGACCATCCTTTGAGATCAATAATTTAAGTGGAAGATTTTAGCAATTTGCTTCATTTTCAGTTGCTAGTCACATTTCTGCAAATCTGGAACATTCCATACATTTCCATTTTAGAAACAGTGTTTTATTTGCTGCCTCTGTCATCAAAGCTTCCAAATGTAAATAAGGGGACTGACTTAATGTCTCAGAACGCTGCTCCCTTCCTTAAGGTCCCAGAAAAATGACAATTGCCATTAGAAAACCCTAGGTTCCCGGATGGCACAAATAGTTTGCCCTGGACTACTAACCTAAAGACTGGCAGTTTCAAGGCACCCAGCAGTGTTATGGAAGAAAGGCCTGCAGATTTGCTTCCATTAAGATTACAGCCAAGAATATCCACAGTTCTACTCTGCAACACATGGGGTTGCCATGTGTCACAACAGACTCTACAGCAACAGGTTTTGTTGGTTTAGGGACTTCTAGTGGCCCTGCATATATCTGGGGTTTTGGTCAAGGGATCACTGGCCTTTACAGTGATCTCAAGAGAACTGAAAATAGTGCTTATTTGTAATATAATGGTCTTTGATTTTTGTGTTTATTTATTTTTGCTTTAACTTTTAAGGAAAAAACAAAATTTGTGTTTTTCTTCTCATCTTGAAACTAATACACTGCTATTTAAGTATAACAGATGACGTATTTTTAGCATTGCAACAAATTAGACCTATTACAGCTGCTTTAATTGACTGATTTAATTTTACTATGCTCTTCTTTAAAATGGAGGAGCCCTGGTTGTGCAGTGGTTAAGTGCTTGGCTGCTAACTGAAAGGCTGGCACTTCAAACCCACCAGTGGCTCCATGGAAGAAAGATGTGCCAGTCTACTTCCATAAAGATTTACAGCCTTGGAAACCCTATGGGGCAGTTCTACTCTGCCCTATAGGGTTGCTACAAGTCAGAATCGACTCAGCGGCAATGGGTTTCTTGGTTTTGGTTGCTTTAAAATGTTTACATCTTTTAATTGCGGTAGAGGTAGCTTTCAAAAACAAGGCTCAGTTCTAAAAACATGATATAAAAATAAATTTCTATGGAATGCACAATTTCACATCCTTAGGATACCCTACTGTTTTTCCTTGTATTTTTTGCCTCCTTATAATTGAGTAGAATCCGCACGATGGCAACGGTTTTTATAATTGAGTAACACCAATTGATTAGTTTTGTTTTCATCTCCTGTTTTAACTAAGTTACTTATTTTCTCTCTCCAAATGTTCCCTGTTCTTTCAATATATGGAATCATTTTTGACGTCTTTAAAAAGTCCAGCGTAGTAGTGTGGGCAGGCTGGTAAGTGGTTTCATATCAAATTTCCACTTTTAATCAACTCACTCAACTCCTGAAAATCAATATTACTATAAACAGATTTTACTGCAAGTATTCTGCCAGAATAGCTAGCGTTTGAATGAATTTCATGTGACTCTGTCCTTCCCTTAACCCCAACAGAGTTTCACGTTTTTAATAATTGATTAAGTTCATTTGCTAGGTGACTTTTACATTCTGGTACAGTCTTATTGTCTAGTAATTTTATAATAAAGGGAATATTATTTTCCCAGGTGATTTGGTAGCATCAGTTTCAATTTATAAACTGAGCGATGAAATAGAAACCAAATGCTACAATATAGTGCTGTGTTCACATTTTAAGAAAACTGCTTAGAAAATGTAAGGACATTATTGCCTTTCTTGCCCAATAACTTTTTTGAAATAAATGTCATCAAGTCACAAATTAGATATTTCTGCACTCCAAATAACTTCACAGTGGAGAATAAAAGTGAGATTGTGACATATTTACATTTGGACAAGTCTCTAACATAGGTAAAGGTAAGTGGGTTTAGGCAAAGAGCATGAGCAAAGTACAGTAACACATTTTATTGGCTGTCTGGTACATTTGTGCCACCTTTAGTCTCAGGAGAAAAAAGTGAATAGAGGAAAAATATGAGTGTGTGTATATTTTAGAGTGAGCATTCAGTAAGAACTGTATTTTCCTAGGAAATAAATGAAAAAGCGAACTAGCAATTGTTGAGCATCTATCATGTGTCAGGAATTGTGCTAAACACTTTATGTATGTCTTCTCTTATTTGAAGCTGTTATTATTATTTTAATTTTATAGTTAGTAGACAGTAGAAGGTTCAGAGGACTAGAAGTCAGACTTAAATCCAGATGGTTTGATTCCATGCTCCTTCCAAAGCCAGCAGAACATTTAAACCAAGAATCCATCCCATGTTTAGTGAACACCACCCAGCTTCAAGTTCCAAGGCTGACACAAGTTTATAAGAACATCTTATAACTTCACTGTACCTCCATATTCTCACCTATGATCTAAGCTGTGTTTATGAAACGTCTTTAGATATTTCCTGATTATTAGCACCTCCCTACCAAATGCTTCTATTCTTTCTTACCTTATTTGCTACTTCCAATCAATGAAAAGCCGCTTTTCTAAAATTGTAAAACTGTCATAAATAAGCAGCAATAGATTTAGTAAATTTGAAGCGTCTTAAATTAGAGAAACTATAAATGTTTGTATATTGCTTGTCTTTAAAATTTTAGCACTCAACGGAGTCATTGTTCGAAAATAAACAAGTGTGATACGTATGATGGTATGATATATATTTTGCTATGATGTTGAACAGGTTTCAGTAGAGATTCCAGACTAAGACAGACTAGAAAGTCCAGGTAATCTACTTCCAAAAATCAGCCAATGAAAAAATCTATATATCTCAATGGTCAGATCCAGTTGTGCATGGGGTCACCATGAGTTGAGGGCCAACTCCATGGCAGCTAACAACCATAACAAAAAATGTATATTTTTTTATTGAATGAATGAATGAATAAATGAACAGAGTTTTTTTCAGGGCTATATCTCCGGTGCCTAGAACAGTAGCTGGTACATAGAAGGCACTCAAAAACTTTTTATTCCCTTCTATTTTGAACTCTTAACAACTTGATATATTTCAAGGTCTTATCATTATGGAGTCCCTGGGTGGTATAAATTGGTTAAGGATTCAACGGCTAACTGAAAGGTTGGTGATTTGAACCCACCCAAGGTACCTTGGAAAAAAGGCATGACCATCTGTTTCCAAAAGATCACAGCCTTGAAAACCCTATAGAGTACAGTTCTACTGTGCACACATAGGGTCATCATTAGTCACGATCAACTCAAGGAAAACTGGTTTAAATTGCAGGAAATAGTCTTCCTGCAGAGAGAAGTTGCATGTCTTCCGAATTTAATTTTAAAAAGTAGGTGTCCCCTTAACTATAAAGACTTTTAACCTTTCATTGGATGGTGCTATTGGTGATAATGATGAAAATGAAATAATACTCTTTATTCTAAGGAATCTAAAATCCTCTAATTGAGAATCAAACTCTCAGCTACATCTTAAACATGGAATGAAGGAAATGAATATTACCTTAATTTGATATTTTTATTTAAAGTTCACTGCAGTATTGTTTGTAAGAGAAAACAATATGAAACATCCTAAATGGACATTAGGATTATTAAATAAATAAACTGTTGTATAGCCATACAGAAGGAGCCCTGGTGACACTGTGGTTAAATGCTCAGCTGCTAATCTCAAGGTCAGTGGTTCAAACCCACCAGCCGTTCCTCAGGAGAAAAATGTGGCAGTCTGTTTGCATAAAGATTTACAGCCTAGGAAACCCTATGCGGCAGTTCTACTCTGTTATAGCGTCACTATGAGTGACAATCTACTTGACAGAAACGGGTTTTTTTTTTGTTGTGTTGTTTTCTTATAGTCATCCAATGGAGTACTACCTAACATCTGAAAAGTCTGAGTAAATATCATAAGCATAACATTGAGTGAAAAGATAAAACTGAAAAGGCATGGCAAATCAGTGTGTTACCACTCATCTATTTGAAAATATTTTTTGAGACTCTTCTATGCAGTAGCTATTGATCTAGGCACTTGGCATATAACAGTGGACAAAATCGTTAATACAAATTTTGAAATAGATATTCCACGTCACCATGGCAGGTATATAACTAAGTTTATTTCATTTTTAAAATACTGAAGAAAATATGGGAAAATATTTACATTTGCTGTATTTGGGGGTTGGTTCACAAGTGACTGTCATACTCTTTTCTGTATATTTGAGAGTTGAATTATTTTAAAAGTAAAGCTATTTTAATAACCCTATTGCCTTATAACTGTTGTATAAACAAGTAACAAAATGACAGCAATTTGGTGACCGAAAGTTGAGAAAATTGGTCTTTGATCAAAGCAAGAAGGAGTAAAAAGAAATGCCTCACTGGGAAAAAAAGAAAGAAAAACATCCTGTACTTGAACAGTTCAGCATTTGACTTGGCACTCTTTGCTTTCAGTTTCAGCATTGACTTTTCAGTCCTTCCAACTTCCTCCATGCAGTATGTCTGCCTCTCCAGTGGTGCCAGCTCCGGTGCCCGTACGTTGGCTGTATTTGGCAGTCATAGTATAAGAAAGAAGCCAAGCACCTCAATCTGTTTTTTTTCCCCCATTCATTCTTTCTTTCGTCTATGTTTTTAAAGCAACATCTAGTACTTTAGCTCATTCCTTGGCAACTTCTATCTTGCCTGGACCACTATCAATAATGGTGTTAACACAAAGTAACTACTGCCAGAAACTCAGGTTGTGTGTCACCAATGCCCTTGCCGGCCATCAAGCCCGTGCACCTGCTGCTGGTGCAGAATCAGGCTGTTGATAAAACTATAACCCCCTCATGGCTCACCAGCTTAGTTTAGAAAGCAACCACAGGCAGCATAGGAATGTTTTGTGGAAGGAGTGAAGACATTCCCAGGAATTTTTTTTTTTTTCCCCTGTAATCTTCCTTCTATATTTTCCTAATCATAAACAATCACTTTTATGCATTTCAGAACTACCAACGGGGTAAGTTAATTCTCCAAACTGGAACTACAACTCAAAGAGCTTCCTCCCACTCCAGGACACTTTAGCTGTCAACACTGACGTTCTTAAATTAATTTCATCAGACAGCCCTATTAGGAGTTATTTGGAGCAAAATTTCTCAAATAAGACTCTCTAATCAAATAATGGCTTCTTCCCTTAAACTTTCTGTTGACATTACTAATATCATTCAAAAACCATTCATCAGTGAATAGAGTTTCCCTCTCTCCACCTGCCAACAGTTCTTGGCTGTTTTCAAGCTCAAGAGAAATGAAGTTTTAATCGTTGTTGGGGAATCATGGCTTAGGTAATAAAAATAACTTTGTAAAAAAATCATGTGTGTGTTCTGAATGCTAATGCTGCCTTCAAAAGAAAAGAAACTCAGCTAAAAATACATTTACTATACAATCCCTCACCAAATTTCAGGCACATGGCAATGGGTTGTGGTTTATGGATTTGTCATTGTATATTTATTTAGAACTGTAATAACACTGATAGTCCATGTCACTATAAAACATAGACCACATTCTGATAAAATGAAAATACTAACAAGATAGCCAGGCCATTTTCATTAAGAGCTTGAATAAGAACATGTGTAAGGATATCACAGATCTTACATTTATTAAAGCACATGCCTTCTTCACATGCAAAAGCAAAATCTAGAAAACAAATTCTTTTTCTATACTTAGAGAGTAAAACCCCTGGTGGCATAGTAGTTAAGAGTTCGGCTGCTTACCAACAGGTCAGCAGAACGAATCCACCAGGCGCTCCTTGGAAACCCTACAGGGCATTTCTATTCTGTCCTACAGGGTCGCTATGAGTTGGAATCAACTCGGCGGCAATGAGTTTTTTGTTTTTTTAGATAAAAATCTGGTGTACATATATGCTTATACTGAGCACATACATATGTGAGATGTGTTCCTGGACTTATATAACACATCAAATAATTAAATTAATGACCAGAAAAATCCAAAAGGTCTCAGACAACAGACCAAACTATGTTAAAAGTATTTTAAACTACTCTAAAAAGAGTATGCACAAACAAAGATAATACAGCCAGAAAAGGTAATTCAACCTAACTCTCATGTAATTAAATACATACTTAATCAGTCTTTTCCTTGGCCTTTACAAATGGGTTTGGCTTGCTTTCTGTTGAAGAAAATTCATTTTTGGCAAAGGTTTTACACACAAGAGATCTGGTTTATTTTGATAAAATTAAAATTTAAAGACCACTTCTCACCATGATTGTGTTGGTGCCTGTAAGACTTCCAAGTGAAGGAGATGCTTTAGACATATGGATGGGGTTAAGATGCCATCTGTACCCTGCATGGGACCTCATACATACTAAATACTGGGATAGCTTTTCAATCAACACTTCTCCAAACTGAAAAGTAGAAGAAACAGAAACTCAAGCTTCAGTTATAACTACCAAGAAGCTGAAGGATATAGCACACAGATATTCACACATTTACATAAGAACTATTCTAGAAGATGTCACTTTGGAAAACCAGTGGCATTATTAGAACAATAAATTTAATCCTGTAGATTCCTGAGTTAACTAGTTATATATTTTATAAGGTTTCTCTAGAAAAAAAAAATATTATCGTATTATCTTTTCTGGCATGATACTGTGAAAGCCGTTTTTTAAAGACAATTCATTCTAGTTTTTATGTGACAGAATCAACATCATTATTACAATTTTTTTCCTATTCTTCAATGAGAGGTGGTTTATCTTAGCTAGAGTTTGCTGCAAACCATGAAATTAGCCCATCTTTAAGGTGTGGAATTTACAAGCAAAGCAATAGAGCCCAGGCTTCTTCATCAAGATATATCAATAATAATATTTTGGTCCTATCTAATTAGCATCACATGAGCACTTATAAATTATTGATAAAAACACTGTGGGATTAAGAAACAAAGGGAACATAATGGTATCTCTCTCTCACACACACACACGTACTGCGTTCTTAGAGTTAGGACTGGTTTTATGAGCGAAAAAAGTTAAGTATCAGAAGTGCCTGAAAGACCAATCATCATCTTTTTCTTAGCCTTCATATACTTTGCCTCAAGACTGGTTTTATGTTTACAAATATAGGTTTATGTTCATGGGATTAAACATTAAATTGAATTTTGAATAGCACCTACTATTAGCATAACATTAGTGATACAATTTCTTACAAAGAATCAATTCTCTGTAGGCGTGGCACATGGGATACAGGATAAGGAATGGACTCACTAATACATTAAATGAAACCCTTTGATGTTGAGCTGATTCTGACTCATGGATACCCCATGAGTTACAGAGTAAAACTGCTCCATAGGGTTTTCAAGGCTGTGACCTTTCAGAAGCAGATCACAAGACCTGTCTTTCAAGGCATCTCTAGATGGGTTCGAACCAACAATCTTTTGGCTAGTAGTCAAGAACTTAACGATTTGCACCACCTGGGGACTCCTATACATACATATATGAGTGTGCATATGCATTCATATGTAGTTTTTAACTCAAATTATTTATTTTTATTTATAATCTTGGTATATTCTTATAGGAAATATTGAGGCATTAAGATAAATTTGATTGATTGTAACATAATACTCCCTTACCTTCTTCAAAAGGAACAGAAATTGACTTGTGGCTTTATAACTCTTCATCCTGCCCCTTGCTGATCGCTTTTCCTAGTGTTTGTTATGCAGTCACAAGGTTACAGCAAAGTGACATGAAAATGGTATTAAAATAATAAAGCCCATAATTCAGAGTAAATGGTTTAAGAGTCCTGCTTGAATACCTCTCAAATTCATTCATGAAAAAGAATCTTGTTTTACTGGACTAAATATATTGTCAAAATCTAAAAATTTATTCACATTGACAGTGTGAATTATTTTCTAAATTCAGTAATTTTGATGCCTGTCGTGATTTGTAAATCACCATATAGTTGCCTAAGCATGCACAGGATATTATGTGCATTGTAAAATGATCAGTAAATGATTTTCAGTACTGTTGTTCTTAATGAGAGAATACAAAAGTTACTCAGAGAGCTATGATTATGAAATAAATCATTTCTCAGCTGACCTACAGCAATCTGTGCTCTCTCTCAACTGAGCTGATGAACAGTAACAGGTTTTGAGATACGTTTCAAGATTTAAATAATGAGCACTACCACTGTAAATTGCATGAAATTTCACAATTTATTTATATTCCCATAGCTCTTTTAATTGACCTTAAGATATTTTTGAATTATAGGATTGTCTAAGGTAAATTTATGGGCATTTAAAATGTTACTGGTATAGTTTCTAAGTTTTTTTTTTTTTTTGAATATATAATATACGCAGTAAGGAATCCTGGTGGTGCAGTGATTAAGCACTTGCCTGCTAACTGAAAAGTCAGTGGTTCAAACCCACCAGCTGCTCAGTAGGAGAAAGATGTGGCAATCTGCTTCCATAATGATTACACCCTTGGAAACCCTATGGGGCAGTTCTTCTCTGTCCTGTAGGGTCACTATGAGTCAGAATCGACTCAACAGCACATGACAACAAAACAACATAAACGGTGTGAATCATAACATATGAATAGATATAAAGATAAACAGGCACTACATTTTAGTTACATTTTATGTCTCATTCTCGGTTTTATTTAAATATATTTCCAATTTATAAAATGAAATTACAATTCAATCTATAAATTATTGTTGTTGTCAGTTGCTGTTGAGTTGATTCCGACTCATAATGATCCCATTTCCAAATATTTAAGTTAATAATGAATAATTTAAACGATGATGTATGAACTCTGTCCTGTATATAACTTTGGAGAATTGATTTGAAATATCTCTTGAAAGAAAGGACAATCTGAGTGTGTATTCAACAGAAATCTTTAAACTAATGCTGTATCTCATATAACTTCCTTTTTTTCTTCCCTAGCGAACAATGAATAACAACTTAAAAGCGTAATACAGACTTAGGGTACAAATCAAAATAACCCCAAATTTCAAGGTCAATTCATTTCCTTTTCATTTGCATGCATATCACCTCACAGTTCTATGAAGTATGTTTATGAAGTTCCATGAAGTATGTTTAAATTAAATCAAAGGAATCCTATTGAAAGAGAAGAAATAACGCTATACACCCCATCTGCCTTTCCTTGTAACTAGTTTTGTCAGTAGCCCAACCAAGGTAGTTATTTTAAATCAAGAATAACAGCATCTAGGATCTAATAGAAAAAAAAACGCTACCTTGCATTGTAAATGCCAACCACGAAACAGGGAGCGTGATGAAAGCAACCTGGATTATTTTAAATTGTTAGAAAGCTTCAAATACACTGGCAATTATCTAAGACCATGTTCCCCATGCTAAGTATAATTTAGGTTACTTAAAACACACTTTGTTCGCAAAATATTCAAACAATTGTATATTTATTTCATTGGAATGACTTGCCCTAACTCTACATCTTACTTTATATGTAAAAACACAGTGAAAGTAGTGGCAAACTTAGATTTTTTTTTTAAATAAAATGACCATATTTTAGCTTTATTAACACAGTGATTAGAAATCATGGTTTCTGACACAAGTAAAGGAGCGTTAGAAGAAAGTCATACCAATGTTAAAACAAAATAAACGAAAAATTCCTCTTTATGCCTTTTATTCAGGCGCATATTTTAGCAAAAAAAGATAATTTCCTATACATCTGTATGTCATGCTGTGGGGTTTTTTGTTTGTTTCTTTGTTTTTAAGTAGATAAAGCTATTTCAAACCATTTTAAACTTCTATCATCATGTTTTGTCACCTTTAAACCCAAAACCAAACCCACTGCCGTTGAGTCAATTCCGACTCACAGCGACCTTATAGGACAGACTAGAACTGCCTCACAGAGTTTCCAAGGAGCACCTGGTGGATTCGAACTGCCGACCTTTTGGTTAGCAGTCTTAACCACTACATCACCTTTAGTTTCTCATTTACTGAGCTCTCAAAAATAATACAAGAACACCTTAGAACACAAATAATATTAATTTTGAGGGATAAACAGTGGAACAATTTACTGCCTATTTATCACTTTGGGGCTTTATTCCAAGTTTCCAACATAGGCCACCACAAAGTCCTTTTTGATCCAGAACAAATACTTTGGAGCTTTTCTGATAAAAACAGCTGTGTGAATAATTTGTTACATGACATGCCTGTCGAGGGTAAGGTTCATGGATGCTTTTTCCTGGAGGTATTAAGTCGACCTTTTAATAACACTTTTCCTAAAATTCTAATACTACTGCTAGTGGGGGCGGTGGGGGGGAGAGGAAGGTGGGAGCTTACTCCACAGAGCTACCTGATTGTGCACATTCTTGAGCCCCACACTAGTTCCCTGAGTCAGAACTTCTGGCAATCAGAGCTCAGGAGAGTGCATTTTCAAAATGCGTCTCAGGAATTTTCACAAACACTCAAAGTTTGGGAACCACCCCCAAAGAAGAGAACATTATAGTTAAGGGTGATTTACACATTCCACACATATTAGCTAAATAGACTCACAGAAGTCCAAAGTTTTATTAAAAAAAAAAAAAATTGACGCCAAAATTAAGCAATTTTCCCAAGGGACAATAAATATTAACACAGTTATAGAGTTAAGAAGGATACTATCTGCCTAATTTTTCTCTCTTTTTTTTAAGAAATAAATGCAACAGAGTATTTAAAGTATCTGTTATGTCATAGACGCTTGGTAAATAGTCATCATCAGCATCAAGATCATCACTAACCTACTGGTGCCAATTCCAACTCTTTGTCTAAAATACATCTACTTTTTATTTCTCTTGGACAGTTATCTGCTGACTTAGCTATCCCTAATATTGTTTTGTTTATTTAAATATTCTAATGAATCATTTTAGCTTAATTTTGAGAAAGTAAATTTCTAGGGATATGATGTGAACAACATATACCAAGACATACGTAGTCAAGAACATAAAATCTTAAAAAAAAAATAAAAATAAAATAATACTTTCCTAAAGGAATACATAATTTTGGAGTCCCTTTCTGATGAGATCATTCTGCATAATTTAAGTCTTGTAAAAAGGTTTTCAGAGTGATGTAATTATTATAAATGTCATGGATTGTAATATTTGATAAAATACACTTGTCTCCAATTTAGCATTTAAATTTTTGTAGTCAAATGTCATCCACCTGAGTTCTATTTTTAGTTCTGTTTTCTAATTGTTTCATCCTTAAGTAGCCCATTATTACATTTCGGCCTCAGTTCCATCACCTGTAAATAAAATGTCTGAACAGTGAATGCCAAGTCTTTTGTAGGAGACAGATATTAATATTATATTATAAATATAAAAGAGAAACTGCAATATGGGCTTCAGAGGAGACATTCTTGTAGCTATCAGATTAAATAATAAGGACTTGCTAATCACAGAGGTCAGAGAAAGAAATAATAATTAAATTCAACTCTAAGGCTGGTTGAGGTTTATTGGGGAAGAAAGTAAAAAATAGTATTATCAGTTTTGGCAAAGACATGTACAAAATACCTGTGGAGTGAAAGGAAATGGCCAGGAGGGACCCAAAGGCCTGTGGCTGGAATAAGCCTGCAAAGGAGATTGTAGTTTAAGGTGAGACTGGAGAGGAAGGTGCAGGAGCGAGAGAGCAAGGCTACTTAGATCAAGTAAAGAGTCTTTGTCTTTTGTTTCAGAGTAATTTTTGGGGGGGGATGGTGGGGGGAGGGGGTTTGTGAAGGGAGCAACACAATTAGCTGCTTTTGAAATTCTGCATATATTGCAGGAAACATAAAGAGTAAGGTTTTTTGATTTGTGGTGATGTGATTTGCCCGAGAAATGAACTTGTGTTATCTAGTTCAGTGATTCTCAAATTTGAGGTTGTACCAGAATCACCGACAGAAATTGTTGAAACACAGGTTGCCAGGGCACCACCCCAGATTTCTCATTCAGTTATGTCTGGGGTGTGGCCTGAGTATTTGCACTTGTAAAGAGAGTTCCCAGGTGCTGCTGGTGCTGCTGTTGTGGGGACCACACTTTGGGAATGAGTTATCTAGATGAATGGACAATGGATGTAAACCTTTGAATCTCTCTGATAACAGATTCTTAAGCCAGTTTTTGCTTTCCTAGATCAGAACCAATTTATGTTTCAACGTTTCTGAATCTAAGGAACCTGCCATTAAATATGTGATGCAGTTAGATTTAAAGACTTTTGAGACACATTTCCAAACTGCATCCTCAAACATATTATCAAATAGCATTGCTCCCAGCAGCATGCATTCTTTCAACCCCACTAATACTGGATAGATACAGTAATACAATGAATTAGAGAACAAATGCTGGGGCCAGACTGCCTAAATTCAAACCCTAATTCCACCATTAACAAGCTATGTGACCTTGGGCTACTCTTTCACTACTTCCTATCACATCTATAAAAAGCTATGGTGATATTTGCCTCCCAATATTATTATGATTATTAAATAAGTGATTCATTTGCTTGATAATTATTCTCAGTGGTTTTTTTTTTTTCTTTCTCATTTGTTATTAAAAAAGAAAGCAGGGCTTTGAACAGGTTATTTCCAATTTGACCATTACATTTTAATAAGATCCCCAATCAGCTAGGGATCTTGTTAAAATATAGATTCTGATTCAGTATGTCTGGGTGGAAATGCAAATTCTCAGCAGAGAGTTGAACTGGAGGTAACTGGTTCCAAGCCCTGAAAAAAAGGGATGTTTTAATTTAAATTTTTTGAATAACTAAAGAGTATGAACACTAACAATGTGTACTATCCATTTGCATTCCCTCTTTCATCAAATATCTGTTCTTATTCCTGAGTGTTCATCTATTGATCATTCACTTACTATAAAGTACAGGCATGCATCACTTAACATCCATTCCGTTAACGTCTGATCGCATGTAAGTCTGTGGGCTGGGGCACCCAGGTGTCTGAGTGCCAGGACACCAGATTCCCGTCACAAGGTCAGAGCCCCACCTCTGCTAGGCTGCTGCAAGTAGCCTGGAAGCCACCTAGTTTGCAGTAATGGAGGCCCAGGCCTAAACTCCTAAACCCGGTCCCCTTCGCTGCCTGCGACTTGGCAGGTGTAGTTCCCGCATTTTGCCTGGTGTGGTCCTTTAGGGCGCAGATGGAAAGGTATGCACCCGGGATACCCAGTTCTGGCTCGGGCACCCTCCGCCCCCTTGCCCACACCGTTTCCTTCCCGGGCAGGTTCTCCTGGGTCTTCCCTGCAGCTGGCTTAGCAGAGGTGGCAAAAGCTGAGTGGGGCCTAGACAAGCGCTCACTGAGTCATCCGAATCAGGAGCTGCCTGGCACTCCACCAGATATGAGGCGTTAGCAGGGGGAGCTGCCTGGCCTGCAGAGGCAACGCCCACACACACGCTGCAAAGCAGCCCCGGAGCCATGCACAAGGAAGCCCACACCCGCTGACACAGGATTTTAGACAACGTCCCAATCACATAGCATCAAATTTCACAGAATGCATCGTGGAAGTCAAGCAGTGCATACCTGTATATGGTAAAGCTCTAGTATGTGAATATGTTTAGACATCTGTAGTTCTTAGTTCTATTAATCATGTGACTGTTTTTAGTATAACAGCTTTGCAAAATTAACTGCAAACAGTTGTTCCGTTGTGTATATCATAAAGCTGTCTTTGTGTTTTCCGGACTATCTTCTCCTTTATATTTGTCTTTTGTGTAGTCTGCATCTTAGTTTATGTTCATTATAACTTTCATCCCATTACTGTTAACTCTGCAGGTTGCTTTGCCCTTCTGTGTGTGTTTCCTGGCTAATTTGATTCTGGTATCAGAAAATGTATTCCACAGATGTGAGCATGTCATTAACAAAATATTTAACATGTGCTAATACCGACCCCTTGAGACTCACCCTGCGGCTCTCCAGTTAGAGGACTTACATTTATTGATTAGGCTTTCCCTGCTTTATATGACCAGGTTTCAACCCTCTCCTACCCAGTATTTATCCAATTAATTTATAGGCATCTATTATATAGCCCCACAAGAAATGCCTTTCTCAAACCTAAGTATGTGGTATCCTTTCATTACTTTTATCTTCAGAGTTAGGAGATATACCAAAGAAGGCTATGACAATTTATGACGTGACCTGGTTTTAATAAATTCACATTTGCCTCTTACTTTATTAGACACCTTTCTCCTCGGTGTTCACATTTGGACTCTTTAATTATATGCTCATCCAAAGACTTCTAATACATGAAGGCAATTTAGGAAGCAAGGAAGTAAAGCTCTACAGACATTTCAAGATACAAAAACAAAGACAAAAGGAGGAAAAAATAGTACTGCAATTCTAGAAGGATTTGCTTCCTATAACCTTCAGCCTTAAAATTGTCTTTAAGATCCTAGGTTATTTCTAATTTTGGCCCTCAAATTACATTCCACAAATTCCAGACAGCCAAGACAGTCTCTCTCTGCTTTTTCTTATTATTATTCTGATTGTTTAATGCATTGCAAATGGGAACTCTGGGACTCTAGACTTCTTTTTCCCCTTGAAACCTCTAAATAATTAATTAGACTGTCGAGCTCTCTCACTGCTGTAAATTTCCCCTTCATGTTGGCCTGGGTGGCACACATTTATCCTTAGGCAAAGCCACAGGCTAAAATAGTTTCCTATTAGCTAAACACCTTAGACTATGGCATGTTATCTCGGAGGTCATAACATGAAACCGCTGAAGCACAATGAAAGAGGCTGAAATCGGTAGAGCTTTCGGATAAATATGAGGATTAAATGTGAGTTCCAAGCAAGCTGTCAGCGACTTGGAATCCAAATCACCTGTGATTTAACAAGGCAGTACATGTTTATTTTAATAGTGCCACAGAGAAGGTCTGAGGCCTCCTGTCTCACACAGCACACTGCCATAAGTGTTCCAAGGAATCAGAGATCTATGGTGGCTTATTTCTAAGTCCCCTCCAAAATCTTAGAAATGTTAATTATGATCTTTTTGAAACCCAGAAAAAATTAACTAAACTACAGAAAGGTTTTGAAATAAATTATCCAATTCTTTGCACTCTGTATATATTGGCTGTAGGTAAATAATAGAGGCATCTCTTGGTAGGAATTCCCACAAGACAGACACAGTCTTGCTATGGCACAGTCCACTCCCTTCTCAATAGTAGGAAATTATCAGCCTTGCTGCAGTGCTGCTCTTGAGACCCTGAGAGATGTTTGAATGTAAGTGAGTGGCAGTGCCCTTCAGGCAGGCCGCAGAGCAACAGTAAAGGTAGCAGTAGGCAGTTAGCTTTCTGGGCCTGCATTCTCCCCAGTCTGTGGTTAGACAAAAGTTTCATTTTTCAGCAGTGTCTTAATCTTCAGAAGCAGAATTAGAGGCTTTCTCTATTATAGTCAACATTCTGTGCACTGTATACTGTTCTGTGAAACAAAGATAAGCTGTTTTTTCTATCTTAAAAACAAGGCATAAAGCTTCTATGAGCCTCTAAGAGTTTACTCTTGAATATCTGTAGAAGCATAAAACACAAACAAATGGAAATGAGCCAATGCACTGGGAGGCAAGGAGGATACGTATTTATATATATGTTGTTGTTTGTTATTAGGTATCATCTAGTCCTGTACCATCCTCCCAATCATTGCTATGTTTGAGCTCACTGTTGCAGACACTATCAATCCATCTTGTTGAGGGTCTTCCTCTTTTTCACTGACCCTCTACTTTACCAGGCATGATGTCCTTCTCCACGGACTGATCCCTCCTGATAACATGTCCAAAATACATGTGACCACATCTCACCATCCTCACTTATAAACAGCATTCTGGCTGTACTTCTTCCAAGGCAGATTTGTTCATTCTTCTGCCAGTCCATTGTATATTCAATATTCTTCGCCAACCTCATAATTCAAAGGCATGTTTGATCTTCATCAGTTTCCAGTCCTCTCTGCTTTCAATAAGCTATGTTGTGTCATCTGCATATTGCAGGTTGTTAATGAGTCTTCCTCCAATCCTAATGCTGGGTTCTTCTTCATACAGTCCAGCTTCTAGGATTACTTGCTCAGCATACAGATCAAATAAGTATGGTGAAAAGATACAACCCCGATGCACATCTTTCCTGATTTTAAACCATGCAGTATCCTCTTGTTCTGTTCCAATGACTACCTCTTGGTCTATGTACAGGTTCTGCATGAGCACAATTAAGTGTTCTGGAATTCTTAATCTTTGCAATGTTATCCATAATTTGCTATGATCCACACAGTCGGATGCCTTTGCACAGTCAATAAAACACAGGTAAACATCTTTCTGGTATTCTCTGCTTTCAGCCAAGATTCATCTGACATCAGCAATGATATTCTTCCTTCCAAGTCCTCTTCTGAAACAAGCTTGAATTTCTGGCAGTTCCCTGTCGATGTACTGCTGCAACTGCTTTTGAATGATCTTCAGCAAAATTTTACTTTTGTGTGATATTAATGATATTGTTTGATAATTTCCATATTCTGTTGGAGCACCTTTCTTTGGAATGGGTACAAATATGGATCTCTTCCACTTGGTTGGCCATGTAGCTGTCTTCCAAATTTCCTGACATAGACGAGGAGTATTTCCAGTGCTGCATTTGTTTGTTGAAACACCTCAACTGGTATTTCATCAATTCCTAGAGCCTTGTTTTTCACCAGTGCCTTCAGTGCAGTTTGGACTTCTTCCTTTAATACCATCGGTTCTTGATCATATGCTACCTCCTGAAACAGTTGAACACCTACCAATTCTTTTTTGGTACATTGACTGTGTGCATTCCTTCCATCTTCTTTTGATGCTTCCTATATCATTCAACGTGGAAACCCTGGTGGCATAGTGGTTAAGAGCTATGGCTGCTAACCGAAAGGTCGGCAGTTCAAATCCACCAGGCACTCCTTGGAAACTCTATGGGGCAGTTCTATTCTGGTCCTATAGGGTCGCTACAAGTCTGAATCAACTCAATGGCAATGGGTTTTATGGGTATCATTAAATATTTTGCCCATAGAATCCTTCAATATTGCAAGTCAAGGCTTGAATTTTTTTCTTCAGTTCTTTCAGCTTGAGAAATGCTGAGCATGTTCTTCCCTTTTGGTTTTCTAACTCCAGGTCTTTGCACATTTCATTATAATACTTTGTCTTCTCATGCAGCCCTTTGAAATCTTCTATTCAGTGCTTTAATTTCACCATTTCTTCCATTCCATTTAGCTACTCCACATTCAAGAGCAAGTTTCACAGTTTCTTGTGACATCCATTTTGGTCTTTTCTTTCTTTACCGTCTTTTTAATGAACTTTTGCTTTCTTCATATATGATGTCCTTGATGTCATTCCACAACACGTCTGGTCTTCAGTCATTCATGTTCAATACATCAAATCTATTCTTGAGATGGTCTCTCAATTCAGGTAGTATATACTCTCTCAATTCAGGTGGTATATACTCAAGGTCGTACTTTGGCTCACATGTGCTTGTTTTAATTTTCTTCAGCTTCAACTTGAACTTGCATATGAGCAATTGATGGTCTGTTCTGCAGTTGGCCCCTTGCCTTGTTCTGACTGACGTATCGAGTTTCTTTATTGGCTCTTTCCACAGATGCAGTCTATTGTACTCCTGTGTATTCCATCTGGTGAAGTCCACATTAACAGTTGCCATTTTTATTGTTGAAAAAAGGTATTTCCAATGAATATGTCATTGGTCTTGCTATATATATATATATATATATATATATATATATACATACACACACACACACACACACACCCATATATACTCTCTTATTCAGTTCCCTTGGCAAAGCCATCATTAGACAATGGGATAGAATGTGAATTGATTTATCCATGTCATATACATCTCATCTCTTAGCCTTTTTTTTCTTCACAAATAACACTTTCTTCATAACAATAATGAGTTCATTTATTTAGCATTTATTATCTGACAAGCACTATGGCCAGTCCTCTATAATGCATTATTTATTTTAGTCATTCCAGTTCTCTATGAAGTAGAAACTATTCTCATTTAGATAAAGTAACTCTTAAAATGGTTAAATAACTTGCCCTAGTTAACACAATTAATAAATGGCAGAGGCTGGGTTACAACTCAGGACTGATAAGTGAAATCAGGTTCATAAATAAAGCATGATACTACATTCACTGTTATTTCTGCATTGTGTAGCAATTATCCCCCCAAAGGTTCAGATGTTCTGGGTCCTGCCACTTAATGGTCTGGGGTAGCTGTTGGCTTACTTCCTTGGTCAACTTGTTCTAAAAGGCAACTCTACGACTGTGGAGATAAATTATGGTCTCCGTGACAAGATGTTCACTGCAGTTTTCAATCTTTATCCAAAGATTGATTGTCTTAATCATAAAGGGCACCAATGATCCTTTACAAAAGTCCAAATAATGCACAGCATGTTGGACAAAATAAAGCTTTGTCCAACCTTGTGGCTATTGAGTGTTCAGGTGTTACAAAGATTCATTACTTTTTTGAGCTAGGAAAGACCTAAGTAATGATTACTTTTCATTCTGTTTTAAAGCTAAGGAACTCGTGATAAAATCAGACATAGAATAGCTTAGTTTTTGAGTTGACGTTAGAACCTAGGGTTCCTGATTTTCAAACCATCCTTCTTTCCAGGATATCAGACAGCTTCCTATAATGAAAAATAAAACAAATCTTACTCAATTATGAAAGGTTGCAAGTGGATTTTCAATATGTAATTACAGCTTAGCCTTCTGATTTAATTATTTGGATAATTCACTTCATATTTTCTTGGTTAATTGCTGCCATCTATTGCACTGTATAATTCAAACAATCATAAATAGCAGCTTGAATTTTATGAAATCACCATGCCAAAATTTTCGAGTGTTTAGCACTGAGCAAATATTTGCAGAGAAGTATCCATTTGTTGGATATTATATTACATATCTGCTATTCCTAGCAGTTTTCAGATAAAATTTTGCATCAAAACAATACTATAACAAATAATTAATTCACTATATTTAAATGATTTTTTGCTATGTTTTTATGTGTAGACATAGTCATAGATATAAATATAGATACAGACTGTAGATGTAGATGTAGACATGGGTATAAAAAAAAATCCTGTTGCCATCGAGTGGATTCTGACTCAAGGGACCCTATAGTACAGTGTAGAACTGCCCCATAGGGTTTCCAAGGAGCAGCTGGTGGATTCAAATTGCCGTCCTTTTGGTTAGCATCCAAGCTCTTAACCACTGTCCCACCAGGGCTCCAGACATAGGTAGAGATATAGATATTTATCAAAATAAGGTTTTGCTTAGTTGTCTTGATTGCTTACTTTCAGACTGATCTACCACATTTTTAATAATAAAGATCAAACTCCTAAATTCTCATTTTACACAAAAAGCTCACAAAATTAAAAATAAAAAAGAACAAATACCTTATATAAACAACGTCAAATATAAACATTGTGGTAGAACGAGAGGGTGGTTAACAGAATTCTTTCTGCTAAATATGCATAGAATCTTGGCTGACACGTCTCAAGGTATTTTTTTTTTCACTCACTCCCTCCTTGATTTACCTTTTTTGACCTCATTTAACTTACTCCTTTCCATTTGACTGCATGATCTGTGTATCACTAGTGATATATACAGGGAAATAACCTCATCGATGCAATTATCATCTTAGTATCCTGCGTGTTTGTGAGTCAGCTGCAGCTGATATCTGCAACTCAGTTTACTACCTCCTCCATCCTCACACGTCTTTTTATCCAATTTAATCTTCTCTGTGTATAATTTAATGTTAACAATGCTTTCCTCTATTTCTGTGAACACAGTTCAGTGTTAACAAATGCTATGTAATGTATCTTTAGGATGTTCTGCTTCTGGCTGGCTTTTAAAAGAAAAGAAGTATAAGCGGGAAGAGGATGAAAAAGAGAGAAGGCAGAAAAGACTCCTGCATCATTTATCAAGGAGGAAAAGAGCTAGGTGGCATGATTAGCTCTTTTTATTGTTTGTTTGAATTCCCATTTAAGTAAAATCTAGATGATGCTATCAAAGAAGCAACTCAAAATGTAAAAATTCCAGGCAAACTTTAGTGTCTCTGCAGCTGATTAACTGCCTTAAAAAAATAAAAGAAATGTCAAGGTTGACAAACAACAGACCTATCCAAGATTTGCTCAGCAGGATGCTAAAATTTTGAAGAACATCCTTATCAGATCCCATTCTTAGGTATGTAAAAATCTATATTCCAGCAAGTTGAGCATAAAGGCAGAGAAGCAGTATAACAGACATTCGTAAGAGCTATCCAATATAATGGGCTGCCGTGGTCAGGCATGTGTTAGATAATGATCTGACTACAGTATACAGTACGTGCTATTTAATTCAAACAAAATAATAACTTCCCCTAAGAAGTGTTCATCTCCCCATGTTTAGTAAGTTATTCTTATCCTGGGGAAAGTTAATGGAAAAGAAATTGAACTGAAGTTAGCATTCTTATTTGCACATTCTCATCTAAAGCTTTAGATGTTGTCTTAGTCATCTAGTGCTGCCATAATAGAAACACCACAAGTGGATGGCTTTAACAAAGAGAAGTTTATTCTCTCACAGTCCAGTAGGCTACAAGTCAAAATTTAGGGCCTCAGCTCCAGGGGGAATGTTTTCTCTGTTGGCTCTGGAGGAAGGTTCCTGTCAACAGTCTTCCCTCAGTCTGGGAGCTTCCTCAGTGCAGGAACCTCAGGTCCAAAGGACATGCTCTGCTCCTGGCACTGCTTTCTTGGTGGTATGAGGTCCTCTTGTCTCTCTGCTTGCTTCTCTCTTTTATATCTCAAAAGAGATTGGCTTAATACACTATCTAATCATGTAGACCTCATCAATATGACTGCCACTAATCCATCTTATTACATCATAGTGATAGGATTTACAACACAGGGGGAAATCACATCAGATGACAAAATGGTAGACAATCATACAATACTAGGAATCATGACCTAGCAAAGTCAACAGATATTTTGGGGGGACACAATTCAATCCATGACAGATGTCTTAGGTATACAGAGAGTATTAAAAAGAGCACCTGGTTCTTGTTCATCCAATCTGATGTATATGAAGCTAGACTTCAGCATTTTATTTATTTTTTAATTATTATTATTATTTTTTTTTTTAGGAGGGTGGAGTGGGAAGAAAGCATGCCTTGGAAGGTGCCAGATCTCATAGTCATGATCCCAATGTATAATTCTGGCCTATGTTTGAGGTATGCAGTAGAGATGATAGTCTGCCCAAAGCTATTCTGAAAATACTGGAACATGCAAAACACAAGTGAAAAAAAAAAAAAGAAAAAGGTATTACAAGTTGTGCAATATTGAGATTGAATGTTTGAATATTCCAGACTTTTCCTTCTCTCTCTCTCTCTTACATCTGACAAATCATCAACAAGTTTGATTTAGCCATGAAATATGAAAGCTCATAAAAGAGACCCATTGTCTGTTAGGTTCAGTCTAGGAAATCTGCTCTGGTAATGAACTTACCACATCAGTTGGCCCATTCTGTTGCATCTCCCTTGATCCCCTGGGCCTCTATACTATCTCTCAGTACTCTAAACCAGAAATGTTTTTCCTTTTTCTCCCATAATTATAAGTTCCTGAGCTTGTTTAAAGGAGCCTGGGTTGCTCAGTGGTTAAGCTCTCCTTCGCTAGCTGAAAGGTTGGCAGTTCCAACCCACTCAGCAGCTCCTCAGGAGAAAAAACCTGGTGATCTGCTCCCATAAAGATTACATCCTAGAAAACCCTATGAGGCAGTTCTACACTGTTCTATAGGGTTGCTATCAGTAGGAATCAACAAGACAGCAACAGGTCTAAGTTTACTTAAGACACATCAAGGGCCTCCTCTACAACCTTTCTGAATTTAGCAATCCCACCGTGGTCCCACTCTGAAATTGTCTTTCCTCTGCATTTAACCAGAACACTCCCAGTCTCAAAACAAGTAAGCAATTACTTTCCTGTGCCTTACTCAGCATTATTTTTGTATCTTATTAAGTTGTGTTATAATTTTTTTACATTTCAAATTGCCTCTTTTTACCTCCAAAAGATGTTAAAGTTTATATCCAATTCAAAAAAGTAGAAGTCAATATAATAACTAAATGTAAAAAGAAAAAGAGAAGGACTAGTTAAGAGCAGAGATACAGATGCTATTAGGACATAGGATGAAATGAATTTTTTGGTGAATACATGATGTCTTTATATTTTATGGTTTTGGCCAAAGGAGTTCTATAACTTCAGACATGTGTTTAGGAGGCAGTGGCCCTGTTGTAACGTATATTTAGGAATCTGATCTATATTTGCCCAGGTAGAAAATCAGGACATCTGCTGCTACATAAATACCATTTATGCAGAAACATGTACAAGTTCTTGAATTCCCCAAATTTTCTGCCACAAACCATAATCAGGATTTTTTATGGTAAAAACTATCAGTGTACAGTTTGACTCCTATGGATGATATAACTTTGAGAGCTCAATCCTGTTCAGCCTCTGGCATGAGTTAGGGGCTCAGGATACTCTTAAATAGTTGAAATGATTTGAATTGCTAAATGAAGTTATAGAGTATTGTTCACGTACATGTAAAAGAGTATCTGCCATTATTGGTTTAATATACTTGATGTTAATTTCTTTTTTTTTAATCCCTCACAATAATTAGGTGAGAGGTTTAAATGCTTTCAAGTCTATTACTTATTAGAAATAATAAAATCATCATCAATAGGATTTCTTTTTCTTTTTCTTTGCAGTAGCTACAGAATATGCAGCAAAATCTTCTAACACCTATATCAACATATTTAAACATAAGTTTAACAAGACAGGTAGGGCACAGGCCACAAGGACCACTCAGAATTAAATTTTTATTCTGTCATAAGACCATTTTTACCACTCTGATTTTAGCAATGGCATTATTACACGGATTTTGAGGAATCATTAAAAGCTTTAGAAATATAGTATACACATTGTCCCAGGACGTGAAAGGTTAATGAAGCAATGCTCTGAAGGATCACCGATTTACTTCTGAAAGAGCAATAATAATATCTAGCACATAATCAATAAGGTTTTTTGTTGCTTGTTTAGTAAATTTCCTTGATGTTAGGGTCAACTCCTTGATGGTCAATGGGGCCAACTTCTCAGGTCACGGAAGAGACAACCCTGACAGTAAGAGGTCTCTTTTTTCCTTGTTCTGCTTTGGGGACTGAGGAGAGCTAGCAGTTACTAATTACCTTCTATGTGTACATTCTAGGTCAGGGTTGACCTTTAGTGGCTCATTGGGTAAGATAAGAGATAGCTGTAAAACTGGGGAAAGATGACACAAGGCATCTTAGGGTCTTTTTTTTTTTTTCTGTTTGTTTGTTTTTTTAAGTAGCAAAATTTATAGGCCACTATTATGCAATCAACCCATGGGAAGGGGGAAGGGAATCAGTCATTCAGGGAGATGATAGATTATGTCTTAACAGAGAGAGATCAAGTGAGGCCAACTACACTTCCATAAAAGAAGCTTTGAAGAGGTAGATTTTTTAAATTATTAAGAAAACGTAAGTTTACACACCTATTGTCCTATTGCTCTACCAATTTTTTTTTTCTTTCTGTCCCAACGTACTTACAAAAATAAGAGATATTTATGGGCCTTTTACTGCATGCCAGCCTCTGTTTTAGACATTTTACCTACATTATATAATTTAATTCCCTCAACAATTCAAGTTGTTTGTTTGTTTTCTAATCATGCAGAGGAAGAATTAACTTAGTCTAGGTTATGCAGCAAGTGGAGCCAGGATTTGAACCATTACAGTCTAACTCCAGAGTTGGGCATCTACGATTCTGCAGTACTGCCTTTATCTAATCTTCAAGGTAGTCTTATCTTCTTTCCTTTCCAAATTCTCCTCTGGTATCTACTCTCATTTGTCTACCTATTACATGATGCATGTCTAAACTCTGATAACACTGTGTAATTTTTAGAAAGAAGTTACTGCATTCCACTTTCTATAATAGTTTTAAATTTATATATAAACTTAAATATACATCTACATATATAAACATAAAATATGAGTGTGTATATATCTATGTGTGTGTATGCTGGCTGGAGAGTATCTGAGGTAATTTTAATAACCATTTTATTGGCTTTAGTATACATCATGATAAATGCTTTAGTATAATAGCTATTTGAAAAATGTTTGATAATTGCACAAAAATTATAGTGGGGATGACAAATAGTTTGCATCTTTAATCCAGATTTGAAAGTTTAAAATAATCTTCTCTGTGTGATACACAGTGTTGAGTAGGACTCTGAAGCCAGGTATAGATTTAAAAACAAAAAACCTGCTGCCTTCGAGTGGATTCCTATTCATGGTGACCCCACATGTGTCAGAGTAGAACTTCTTCATAGGGTTTTATGCCTGAAATCTTAATGGAAGCAGATTTACAGGTCTTTCTTCAATGACACCATTGAGTGAGTTCAAACTGCCAACCTTTAGGTTAGTAGTCCAGTGCAAACCATTTGCATCACCCAGGATCCTTGGGTTCAAAAATACTCTGCTGTAAATGTTGGTCATGTTTCTTTTGGCATTCCATTCCATTAGGTTGAGAGTGGCAGCATGGACAAGCATATTTGTCACCTCTAACTTATTTTACAGTTAGTATGTTTTGGGTGGTGCAAATGGTTAAGCACTCAACTACTAGCCAAATGATTGGTGGTTTGAACCCACCCAGAGGAGTCTCAGAAGATAGGTCTGGCATTTTGTTTCAGAAAAGGTCACAGCCTTGACAGCCTAATGGAGCAGTTCTACTCTGCACACACAGGGTCACCATGAGTCAGAATTAACTCAAAGCAAATAACAACAATAACATATTTCAAATGGAGCTCCTGGGTGGTACATGGTTAACATGTTCATTTGCTAACCGAACACTTGGAGGTTCCAGTCAACCCAGAGATATCTCGGAAAAAAGACCAAAAATAAGCTATTGAAAACCCTGTGAACACACTTCTACTTTTACAACGCAGATCTCCATGAATCAAAATTGACTCAAGAGCAACTGGTATGTTTCAAATAGTCTCAAGTCTACCCATGTTAGCATTCTGCTAGTTCTTAAAGGAGTCAAAGAAATATTGTAGGATTTGCTACTGACTCTTGTGTTTAGCAATGAGCTACAAGAGAACCCAGAACCTGAAACAGTCGAAGCAGTTTGTCAACACAGCACTGTTAAGAGCCTCTGGTGTGTCAGTCCTCGGTAGTTTAATGAGATTTGGTGACATATCATTTACAACTTGTGATTGCCTTGTATGCTTATGGCCATACAAAATCCTGAGCCTCTTCAGTTTGGTTTTCGTGATCACATAAATAATAGATACTATTCAATTTAAAATTAAGAATACTATTAAAATCACACTCAGTGGAAGGAGGGGCCCTGGTGGCACAGTGGTTAAGAGCTCAGACTGGTAACCAAAAAGGTCAGCAGTTCAAATCCACCAGTCACTCCTTGGGAACTCTGTGGGGCAGTTCTACCCTGTCCTATAGGGTTACTATGAGTTGGAATCGACTTGCTAGCAACAGGCTTGGTTTAATGGAAGGAAGATAGGCTTGCTTTAGTGGCTATCCTCAGGGCTTTCTTCCAGACCCTGGTCTTTCTTTCACTCTTGCTGGAAATAATCATGTTCATTCCATGAATTAGATATTATCTCCAGTCATGATTTCTTTTCTAATTCTAGATTTATTTGTGGGATTTTTTGAATTTTTACTTGGAAGTCACAGAGGCATTTCAAACTTAATATATACCAATAAGAAATTTGATTTTATCCAAACTCCCCAACTTAAACCTGACCCTTCTCCCCTCTTTTAGAAAATGGCACTTGTACCCACCAGTCGCTGAAGCCAAAAACATAGGACATATTTAATCAATCTCCCTCTCTAGACCAATCCATTTTACCTCCACCTGTCATTTCTACTCCATGACAAAACCAATAGATGGGAGGGATACTGTCACACTGACAGACATACACATGCACACACACACACACGCACACACACAAATTATCAGTCACAAAAATATTTGATTAAATTATCTGGTTGCCCTCCAACAGAATAAAACTGAAGACAGATATTGTGTAATGAAATGGGATAGTGAATAATATGGCTGGAGCATGTAACATCAGCAAGGCAAGGAATTCTCACAGTTAGGGAGGGGATTGCAAGGGCATTCCATACACTGGGTATCATGAGCAGGGAGGGAAGTAGAGAGTAGAATTGAGATGACTCTGAAAACTTTAATTTCTTCACGTGTTCTGGAAACATTTCATAGCAATAATTGAAAAGAGGCAGTTTTTTTTTTTTTTTTAGATTTAAATCATCTTAAAATTTTCTGTTTCACTGATAAAATTAGGACACTTTGAACTTTAAAATTACATTGCTTTATTTGTCAGTATGATTGCTCTTAATCACAGTGATCCATAACAATTTTATGTGTCAGCACAATTACTTAGCAGAAGTGCAGGAACACTTTTATGGGAGGATCCCATAAAGCTGTATTTTTAAAAAACAAAATCCAATCTTAATAATTTTGATCTAAATAGTTGTAATTATGAAAGCTCTTTAAATGTCATTTAAACCAATGAGGTTATACTTGTGAATCCATTATAGAAAAATTAAATACATACTACCTAGAAAACAGAATGCAAAGCAACACATAAACTGAACGTTATATTAAGAAGCTTTTCCTACTCACAAATATATTCAGTCTTAAAAAGCATACATTTCAAACTCTTCTGCTTCCCCCACACAATGTTAAATATAGCTCTGCAATATAATGTATTCAACTCACGACATTATAATTCTTAAAGGTCAGTGTCGCTGATTAGGCACTCATTCCTGTATCCCAGCCATCACCTCTCTCACTTCCCACATCAAACTGAAATGGCAGAAACCCAAGCACATCCTGACAGAATCAAATCTTCCACAAAAGTAGTGAATGTGGAATGATTTTAACACTATGATTTTATTATAAGCAGACTAGAAATTGCAACAACAATTGCCTGACAATAGTTTTCTAGATTAAAAAAAAAAAAAAATCACACGACGCAGTGTCTATCATCTGAACCTGACCTCCACCCATGGCTTTTAACTTTGTATCTTTCCCACCATCTCAAACTTCTCAGTGGTTTATATAAGCATTAAAACATGAACACAACTGTGGTAAAGTGGAAAGGGCACAGCTAATTTCAAGATCTGGACCCAAGACTCAGCAGAGTCACTTAACAACCACGTACAAGGACCCTGATCTTCTCCATCTGTACCATGGATATCCTGAGACTCACACAGCACAGAGTCGTTGGCAGGCTGTGGGGATCGAAAAGGAATCATGGGTATGAAAGTGCTTTAAAAACTGTAAATGAAATGTTGCACTATTAAAGGATTATATAGATGAGAGTTAGAATTTTATCTCAAGGCAGTTGAAGGAGTATTTTTCTACACCTTCTCTCCAATATATTAAATACGCAACTCATACCACCACACCCAGGCAGGACTGACTAGAAGGAAAATTAAAAGTGATCGTATTAAAACAAATCTTACATATCTTTTCATTAATAAGGAAAACAACAATGTAATTTTTAAGGAGAACAACGGAGACTTTGGTTCAAATTAAGATTTTACTATAGATACATTTGGGTTGAAATCCTGACATTCCCACTTGCTATCTGTGACTGTTATTGTTAGGTGCCGGCAAGTTAGTTCTGACTCATTGCAACCCTACAGGACAGAGCAGAACGCCCCATAGGGTTTCCAAGTAATGGTTGGTGGATTTGAACTGCTGACCTTCTGGTTAGCAGCTGAGTTCTTAACCACTATGCCACCAGGGCCCCTATCTGTGACTAGTGGCATGTTAACTAAACTCCTGAGTGTAAATTCTTCCTGAGTGTAGAACATGAATGCTACTTCCCAGTCAAGATTATGGACATGCTGAAATAAGATGATGTTAAATTTCTGAAACAATAAGTTCTCACTTCATAGTAAACTAGTATTATTTTGTACAGAATCAGAGGATAAAATTATTGAAACAAGTTTTCAATCTATTTTACCTAAATTAGAATATCACTCAATTATAATCCTGACATGTTAAAATATGAATGAACTATGATCACCAAACAGTGTGATGATTCTACTTGTAGAAAGGAAAGCATTTTCTTCTCATATTAACACTATACAATTTTACACACACACACACACACCTCATACACTGTATACATCACACACACACACACACGCATGCACAACTGTACTGCTGTCAAGCTGCCTTTATAACTATATAAAATTAGAACATATATTCTCTTCTACAGATCACATGAATTTAGCATAGAATTCAGAATTGCCTTTGCTGTTAGAAGAACAAATTCAATTCTGTTAGTCTCCTAATTTTTAAAATGTTTTAGCAATGCTAATATATGCCAAAGTAGATAATTCTACATACACTGAATACTCTGAAACCTTTTAAATACTTGATAAAAAGTCATGCTGTTAGTGATTTCAACAGTCTGGTATGTTAGAATATGTACAATCCGGCTTTACTTAAAACATATTATACCTTGAAAAAACATATTGCACATTGTAGAAACAAAGCATACCTTTTCTCTCATCAAATAACTATGTTCTTAAATAAAATTTAAGAAAAAATTCATAGAAATTTAAAAAGTTATTTACATAATATTTTACATAACAAACCCCTTATGAGAAATGAGAATATTAAAATTTCAAAAGTACAGTCACAGCAAGTGGTAGGCGAGGCATGAAGATAAATCAAATCCTATTTTTTGCCATGCTGTGAGAAGGCTGCTGGCTTTTAATCATCCTGATGTGCCATATGTAAATTCCATCAAAAGAGAAGTTTGGTAAATGTTATATTACAAAACCACAGGAAGCAAAGCTATTTATAAACATCAATTAAAATATATACTATAGTCTAAAGTCATTAATAATATTCTACTAATCTGGCTATGCATATTTTTTTATATTTATGAAATCTTTCCTCTATTTTCTTGTGCAAACAAAAAAAAAAAATCTGAATTAGCAGCTATTTGCCTACACATTCCTAGTTTACTCAAGGTCACTATAAAGTTGCTCAGTGAAAAAACTTTACAGGCTCCTTATTCAACAATCCAGTGAAAAGAAAATCCAAACCAAAACCTCCCCAGAATGCATGTAAAAGATGATATACTCAATGGGGAATAAGAATGATTTTTGCCAAAACCTAGAGAAAATAGATGTCACTCTTGATTAAAAAAAAAAGTACAATGAAGAGCGTGTGCGCACGCGCGCGCACACACACACACACACACACACACACACACACACACACTCACACACACACACAAACATAAACATCGATTAGGAAACAAAAAGTTAGAATATTTAATTGCCAAGGCATTATTGGAGGCCCGGTGGCACAGTAGTTAAAAGCTCAGCTGCTAACCAAAAGGTTGGCAGTTTGAATCCACCAGCTGCTCCTTGGAAAACCTATGGGGCAGTTCTACTCTGTTCTATTGGGTCACTATGAGTTGGAATTGACTTGACAGGAACAGGTTTGAGTTTTTTTGGTTAAGGCATTATTGGAGCCCTGGTGGCCCAGTAGTTAAGAGCTTGGCTGCTAACCAAAAGGTCGGCACTTTGAATCCGACAGCCACTCCTTGGAAATCCTATGGGGTAGCTCTACTTTGTCCTATAGGATCGCTATGAGTCACAATCAGCTTGACAGCAACAGGTTCTGTTTTTTTGGTTTAAGGCATTATCACTTATCATAAGGACCAATCCCTAGAGAAGGACATCGTGCTTGGTCAAGTAGAGGGTCAGTAAAAAAGATAAAGATGCTCAACAAGATGAACTGACCCGGTGGCTACAACAATGGGCTCAAACATAACAAATATTGGGAGGATGGGGCAGGACCTGGCAATGTTTTGTTCTGCTGTACATAGGGTCACTATGAGTTGGAAAAGACTAGATGGCACCTAACAACAACAACAGTAGGGCATTATCAACCTAATTTCCATGATTTATTACACTTCCTTTATTGCACAATTTGAATTTTTGAAAGAACGGTCTGGTGATCTGCTTCCAAGGGTTCATACATACCCTTTAAAACCCTGTAGAGCACAGTTCTACTCTGTACACATGGGATCACCATGAGTCAGAATCAACTTCCATGGCAAGTGGATTTGGATTTTGGACTCTACTTTGAATTTTTTTTTTTTCCCCTGACATATCTCAGGTATGGGTTTTACTTTCTCACATTTGAATATCCTCCATTTTATTGATCCTCTCTTCTCTTCAAATTTTCTCGTATTACTATCATTTTTCTTTAGTGTTTCCTGTCCATCAGTTAATCTCATAGAAACGAACTGTCTTTGTTTCCTCTTCGGGATTTCTCTTTCTCTCTAAGTAACCCTGTACTTTCTACTGGTCTGAAGCTCCCCATCACTCCATTACTTCCTGTATGCTACAATTTCCCATGGCATTGTTGGGACAAAAAAAGAATTCCTAAGTTTTACTCTCATTAGTAAACCATGCAGCTATGCCACATGGGTCCTAAAGGCCACAAGTCCCAGCCTTCAAAGATCTCTAGACACAGCATTAGTGTGTGACAGCCACCTCATTCTACAGGGTTATTCTGCTCCAGGATTGTTTTTTCCACCTAACCATGCAAATTTCCCCTCAGTGGCTTGCAGGAATAAATTCTTGCCTGCAGTATCATGCTGTACATTTCCCTGTTCCCTAAAGCTGAGAGTCAGTGGACAGAAGGAAGGGAAGCTGCTTTGAAAAGAGGAAATACGGCATCCTACCAGGAAGACACACAGCTTCAAGTATCACAGGGATAGACAACATAATTATCTTTATCATTCCCCATGACCAGAGGCAACGACAAGAGGAAACAAACTCCTTCAAAGGGGATGGCATCATGTTAGATACAAGGAGTTGCCACAAAAGCTACTTGCGAAGTAATGTTTTATTTATATTGCACCTCTGCCTTGCAAACAGAAATTGCCTAAATCACAACTACTGCAAACTGCATAGAAAATGGAATCAGTATTCCTAGGTGTCTGTTTTAGATGGACAATTTTATTATAAAGAGTTTGTTATTTAGTTCCCAGGGAGAGAGTGGTAGCGGGGAGCTCTAAATCTTCAACATATTCAGCATTCATATGTGCATAAAGTGAATCCTGTCATATCTGTCTTCTGATTAGGAAAAATTTAACGCTTCAGCTCTTTGTGATGTTTGTTGTTTTGTTATAACTGGTGCGTAGATTGAATGGCAGGTGACATTTCATAAGATTTAAATAAGGTAAGAAATTAATCAAATTAACATACTGCTTTTCTAAAGTATAATGAGGCATTTGCATATAAAGTGCAATCGAGTCTGTAAATACAAAATGAACTTCAAATTACCGAGGAACATCGTGAACTGTGTTTGTTACATATTACAAAACAGACATGAAGAAAGAAGCTTGTAAACATCCAAAACTCCAAACCGACTTACGGTATACTTCATGGATGTAATGGCAGACTTAGCCCCAAGCACTCTTTGTGTCTAGAAAATTTATGACTTCAATTTGACATAAGCAACAAAGTAGTCACTCATTGCAATCCTTTTCCTACCCACATCTGAAAAGAATTTGATACTACCACACTGCAAGGTGAGTCCAAGTTAGGAGCAGCATGGACTTCAAAACATACCTACACAAAACATAAATTTCATAAAGAAAATCAAAAGAATGAAAAACAAATGTCAATAACTACATTTACTTTCACAGCTATTAAAAATGTACTTTAGGCAATAGCCTAAATCATAGGTCAGTAGACTTTTGGCAAAGGGCCAGATAATACTTTAGGTTTTGTGGGCCATACTGTCTTTGACACAACTACTAAATTCTGCTCTTATGGAGCAAAAACAGACATAGATAACACTTAAATGAGTGAATGTGGCTGTTTCTTAATCAAACTTTATTTACGATAACAGAGGTAGGCCAGATTTGAGCAATGGGCCAAACCTTCGTCTAGAATGTTGCTGTCCTATAGAACCTTCTCTGTTGATGACAATATTCTATGTCAACTAGTATCTACCAAACCTTTGAATGATGGCTAGTATAACTGAGGAACTGAATTTTTAACATAATTTATTTTAATTAATTTTAATATACTTTATTTTAATTAATTTAAATTCAAATCTAAACAGCCACACGTGGCCAGGGGCTACCATGCAGGTGTGGATGGTTCCACAAAACTGTAATAGGTGAACTGCATGAACTATGGAAAACATTAACATTCCAAGGCCATGGATTGCTTTAAAAATATCAGACATCACAAATTTCAACAAATGCTGTTTAAACAGAAATAAATTTAGTATTTCCCTTAGTGAAGAGTGAACTTTTCCCTAAAGAATACAAAGAGGAAAATAGCAACATATGGTGCACATCTGAGTAAATATGGAGATTTCCGATTTGCTAGGGTTGAACTGTAATATGTCATTTTACATCCTGGCTTCTTTGACAGTGGCATTTCTAAAACGATAGGCTTAGAATATTTTACAGTGGTAATAATATTTGAAGGAAAAGATGTTTACAGCCTACCTGCAGAAAGATCTGCTCTTGTTCTAGAATGTAACCACATACTCCAAATTAAATAAAAATCATTCACCAGAATTTAAACTAACTTTCCGGCATCCAGATGGCCTCCATGGTACATGGCTTCTGATCTGGCCAAAGATCAAACTCACCTTCTGCTGCTTGTTCTGTCTCTAAGCTGGCCCTTGATTATAGCTAATGACCCTGGGCTATAATAATTTCTTAATGCACTTTCTGTCTGGATTCACAGAGCTTTACTTCTTCCAGGAGAAAAGCATTTGTATCATTCGTCATGACCCTGTTTGAAATAAAGATGCTTAGATTTTTTTTTTAGCAAAATTATCATGATGTCTTGGCTCATATTTGCCATTTGAATAACTTTTTTTAAAAGCCAAATATTTATTAATGCCTTAAATTAGGTGAAATCTCATAACATCTGTGTTGGGCTGGAACCACAGATTTGCGTCCTTAGAAATATTTTAAAAATTTATTTTTAGGTAGGTGTCATTTTTGTACATTTTAAGTATGTAAATATATTTATCATATAAATTATTTATCAAGCTCACCTACTGTGCTATCAATTGCTGCATTGGAAAACTTTTCCTCCATTCTCTTTTTGACATCACGAAACAGGAACTACATAGTTTGTTTATAAAAGGAACTACATAGACCAAGTTACCCAGGTGACTCATTCCAATGTGGCCAACATGCAAAGAGCCAGATTCACTGAGATTTTTGTATGGCTATAATACTTGCTTCAGCCCTGGTGGTGCAGTGGTTAAGTGATATGGCTGCTAACCAAAAGGTAGGCAGTAGAATCCACCAGCTGCTCCTTGGAAACCCTATGGGGCAGTTCTACTTTGTCCTACAGGGTTGCTGTCGGTCAGTATAGACTCCACTGGCAATGGATTTGGTTTTGATAATACTGCCTGAAGAGCCAGTGAAATCTAGTTTTTCCTTCCATTTGCTACCAAACACTGACACTTTCATTTTTTAAGATCATTAAGTAGTTCTAACACCGGTAAACATTTATGAATGTGAGTGGCTGAGTTTGAGTGGTTAACTAGAGGAGGTCTACAACTCACAAATAATGATTTACTCTACTGAGGAATTTAAAAAAATTTAAAATGCAAATAGCCTCTGAAATACACTTAATTTAAAGAAAGAACAAAAGATGAAAATCTTGCTCTAGGGAATAGGGATGGTACACATGTGCTTACGAAGATAGTGCTTGCCTCAAATGTCATAAATTTGTATCTAAGAGTAACAAGTACTTTGCATTACTACTTCAGTTTGAGCAAGAATAATACTGCCTATAGTTTCTTCAGTATTAATAGGAAAATACTACCTGCATCATTACCTATTTTTATTTTTGTCATTTAGAAAATATTAAAACAATCATATACCTTTAAAAAATATTGAAATGATTATAATCACAAGCTTGGAGAATTGATTTATTGAGAATGACTAGTTTGTTTTGCTTCATACACATTTTCTCTGGCCTCTATGCTTTGATTTCCTTCTATTATAGATCATGGCTATACTTTTGAATTTGGGGTGGGGAGAAATCTCTTTCTGAGGAAGTGTCTTTCCTCATGCCTTTATAAACCCATTTGGAGATAACATTTTGAAAAGAGAAGAGAACAGAGACAGAGAAAGCCACATAGTTATAAATAAGCACAATAGGAAGAATGGCAAACACACTCCCTACAACTGTTAATGGAGTTAATTAAATTAAAAAGATACCTCTGGGTAAAATTCAGCACTAATACGCATTATTTTACATTACCTTAATTTCTTTCGCTCCTGCCTTTACCCTCACTCTTCTAGGGAATGTGGTAAATCATCCTCAGACCTCAAAAACTAGCATCTCCCAAAAGTTGATCAGAGTTGAGACTGCCAAATAATAAGTGGTTTAAAACACAAACCACCACCACAACATTCCAAAGAAGCTTCCTTATGTCTTCTTGGTTCTCATCTTCAGAGGCAAGTGACCACTATTATAATCATTCTCCAAAATAATGGTTGATCAGCAGAAAACTAATGATCAACTCTTACAAGGATATTGCCATTTTAGCAGAAGGATGTCCAGTGAATACAGTTCATATACGTTAAAATCAGTGCTAGGTTGTGAATGGAAAGAGAAGGAAACCAAAACACACTGAGCTAGAAGCTTTATTGAATTTGATTTTCAGAATGATCTGATGAAGAGGGTATTTTTTTAAATACATGTTAAAGACAAGAAATCTGACTTTTAAGGATATTAAGTAATCCACCTGAGATCAGAAAACAATGAGTTTATTAATTTTTTATGTGCAAACTTGATTATGAAACCTCAATAATTTTGATTGTTAAGATGTCCTATTCATGCAGTAAATTATTATTAATAAGTATTTATTAAGGGTTTTCTATGTGCCAGGCACTGCCAAGTACTAAGAGTTTGATGGTGAATAAGAAAGATATGGTTCCGGTTCTTATGGAGTATACCAGTTCAGAAAAAATTAGTACAGAAATAAATACAATTTAATGTGTAACTGTATATGGTTATAAATGCTGTGAAGGAAAAGAACGGGGAGTTAGCAGGAGGAATCAGGGGGCAATTTAATTTATAAGGGATTGGAATACAGAAAGGCATCTCTAGGAAGTAACATTTGAGCAGGGACCTGAAGGTGGACTTAACCAGGAGGAGAGTCAGGAGAAATATCATTGGTAGAAGGAGCAACACCATGTGTGGAGGCCCTGAGATGGGAGATACATTCCCAGAGCTGAGGGAAGGTCAGTATATAGGGCTGTGAGTGTGGTTGTTAAAGACACCCACTTGTTGTACTTCTGTCACAGCAGCACTAGATAACTCAAATAGTATGCACCTGATCGCACCTTACCTCTGGCTTCCATATTCGACCACCCTTGGGGAAGCCCCAAAAGTGTAAGGTTGTCAAGTAGAAGCAGAAAATGTAGGTGTACTTACAAATGTCCATCACTAGCTCCTCCAAATACCTTCCCATTCAGATACTTGGCAAGTGACTCAATCAGAAATTCTAGGAGTGGATCTAAGATTTCATCTCTTTCTCTCTGGAATCAGAAAAGGCTAGGATTTATATTCAACTCCTAATTTTACTTTATATCTGAACTTGAATAAGCTATTCATCTTTTCTGAACTTTAATGTCTCCATTTGTAAAATGGTACAATTATAACTTTCCTGATAGGGTGATTGCATGATTGAATAAAGTGATGTATGTAAAGTGTTGAAAAGCTAAAAAAATTATTTACTAAAGCTAACTAGTTCCCTAGTCCAGTCCTCTTCCTATTAAAAAGCAAACAATTTTGAAAGTAAATATTATTTATAATCACGGTGAAAGGAATCTTTTTTTTTTTTTCACCGTTTTCCCTGAGAGAGGACATTTATGATAAGAGGGAAATAAATAACATTAGTAGGGATACTCTAGATCTGAGAACCATGTGGATGAGGTACATGGAATGGGGTCATCAAAATTAATGGTTTGTTTCTGCCATACTTTGCCTAAATAAATCCTTATTCATACTACTGTAAGCAGTAATAGCAGTAGAAATAGTAATAGTAGTAACACTAGCTATGGCACTACTTACAACCAACATTTACATGGTAAATTTTACATATCAGGCCCTCTTCTAAGCCTAACAATACTCATAGGTAAGTGCAGTAATAATTGTCATTTTATTGATAAAATTGTTAAGCAATTTGTTTAAAGTTACACAGTTCTATCTAAAAGAATTGGGGTTTGAACACAACTTCTGATTTCTTAATTACTAACCTATAAAGACAAAGGAGCCCTGGTGGTGCAGTGGTTAAATGCTTGGCTGGTAACTGAAAGGTCAGCAGTTGGAACCCACCAGCCACTCCACGGGAGAAAGATGTTGCAGTCTGCTTCCGTAAAAATTTACAGCCTTGAAAATCCTATGGGGCAGTTTTACTCTGTCATAGGGTTGCTATGAGTCAGAATTGACTGGATGGCAACGGGTTTGGTTTTGGTATAAAGACGAAGAAATGACTCTGTGTGTGTGTGTGTGTGTGTGTGTGTGTGTGTGTGTGTGTGTGTGTGTGTGTGTTGGTGCTCCCTCACTGCTACTCTAAAACTAATCTACTCTAGGATTTTTTACTGCAGAAAATTGTCTGGGCAAGCGTGGCAGCAAACTGATGTGTGACACTGAGGGCGTCTGTGATAATTACAACAGGAAAGTGATCGTAAAGGTTCCTGAGGAGAGAAACATGAAAAAGTAACAAGACAGATCCCTGAGAGCTTGTCCAGTGGAGAAATGTGTAAGCCTGAAAGATGACACAAAGGTGGATTTCTGTGCTTTAGAGATTGTGGCAAAAGTGGCACGTGTTTCTACGTGCAAATAGAAGACATGGAATCAGACCAAGAAATCCAGCCTCAAAGATCATGTGTGAAAGATGGACTGTTAAAACATTTTTACCAAAGAATATATGACAAAAAGAGAGATCAACTCAAAATAGACTAAAAGCAAATGTCACACTGAAAGAGCCTAAAATACTACTATTAAGGGGAAAAATCTCTGTAATATTCACTGTAATGTTTCAGCGTGCTACTAATGCAAATCATTTTACAATACTACCATAAAACAGCGCCATGTGATTTTTAAGAGTGGTCATGACATTTGCTGAGCATCTGAAATGCTTCCTTTTTGACATTGTCTATTTGTAGTATGCATGACAGAAACTTATGCTATATTATAAAGAATAACCAAAATACGCTGAAGCATACAGTGAAAAAAAGTGGTAGCTCTTTCCTCATGTACAAGCATTTGCTATATTTTTTTCAGACCTTAACTAAGATAGAATTTTTTGAGCTTGCCATAGCCAAAAACAACATCTTAAACGAAACAGTAACAGTGTAGCATAATCATGTTGTGTATAAAAGTTAATTCCACTTACTCAGAAATTATTTTGAAGTCTTTTGAGAGTTCCATAGCCAAAAAATAATATCTTAAAGAAAACAGGAACTGTTTAGCATATTAATTTTGTGTATACATTTAAATCCCCTTAGAAAAATATTCTGAGTATTTACTATGATGTAGAGTTTATGGAAGTAGAAGTACATAACTATAGATGTCATAGAGTCTTAGATATATTTAGTACATGAAACAGCAAATATCAGTGCAGTGCTTGAAAATTTTGGTGTTAGATTCATATTTCTAAAACTTTAATATTTGGATAAATTATTTTATGGAAAACAAAAAGGCTTACACCCTTCGGAAGGAAGCAGAAAAAGCATTCCCTTGGAGCCCTGTGAAGATCTTTTGCAAAGCACTGTACCCTGCACAAGGGGCTTGTACTACTCTTCCTGGACCCACAATCCTGAGGGAAGGTTCACTCTCCCATCAGTAAGAGTGGCTCACTGCGGTATTCATTTTCAACTACTGAGTATCACCACTCTTGAGAATACAGAAAAAACAGAGCGTTCTATGTCATTTCCTGCTCTGTCGCTGATTTTGAGTGACCTTCCATAAATCTCTTAAACACTCTGCCACAATTCCCTCACCTGTCAAATGTGAATGAATTCTACGAGCTCATTGAATATGTAAACTAGTTATGAGGTTTTAAATTTTCTGTAGAAGATTAGTTATCTGAAATATCCATTGTGCTTTAAATAATAATTAAGGAGCTTTAAATACCCTTTTTATTTACTTTCGTTAATCTGTAATCACTTTTCATTTTCAAAATGTTCATTGACAGGAATTACTTTCAGTGAAAGTCACATACTCACAATGGTTAAAGCAAACAAACCCTAAACAATGCTTTATTTTAACAAAGTAAGATGCAAACACAGTGTCCTATATCATCACACTTAAATGTAAAATGACATCTATGCAATACACATATAGCAATAAGTAGCTGATAGCACAGTGTGAAAAAAAATGAATATAGTTAGCTAAGATCTATGCAGCTTTCATATGTGGATACATAGTTCTTCTGGGGGAAGGGTGTAATTCCTCTGGAAGAGGTGATTTATTATAGCAGTACAGTTACATAATGAATTTGTCTAAAATGAAGGGGAAATAAAAATATGTAATCATGACGCATCCAAAGTTAAGCAGAGAATGCAAACAATCAAGCAGAAACCTGTCCTAAAGCAGCTACTTTGCTTCAGTCTCCTAGATATTTTGAAAAAGAGTGAATTTACATTTTTTTCTAGACAATTCCTTTCATTTTCATTTTGCTGAAGGATTGATTACACTAGGAAAAGTAGATCACTGAATAATTTTATGAGAATTACATGGCAAATCAGATGGCATATTGTGTACCTTGGTGGTGTTAGTTAATTCTTTTGAAGATGTTATGTGGCATCACTTTTTTTTTTTTTGTGGCAAAACATAGATACCCACTGGAAACTGAACATGCCCAAACTAACTTAATCACAGCCTCACATACTAAGAAACTACACCAAAATTTTTCCACAAGTGACAGTAATGCTGTCCACCTGCCAATCTATAATTATTTGGAAGTACAAATGTTATTATGTATATAAGAACAAGATCATTTACTAGCCGATATGTTCAAAAATTTCTAGTTCAAATTTACCTAAAATCTGGTTTTGAGTTTTTTAAAATTATTATTATTAATGTATTCATATAAAAGAATTTAAGACAGTTACACTAATTTGAATGTCTTTTTCCTGTCAGGCCTAAGCTAGAGATGATGGCCAATGACTGCTAATAGAATGTGAATCAATGTAAACACCCAAATGGGCAGCTTTTCACAACTATGGCTCAAGTACAAAACTGGGATTATTTGTTCTACCTAACAAGATAATTGCAAGAATAAACACAAACAATGCAAATAAAGTTTCTATACCACAGTACACAGCACAGAAAAGGTGCTAAGAAACATTAGTTTCCTTTTAGTTGGCTACAAAAATTCAAAATTTGAACTGTACACCTGGTTAAAAATGATTAGTATTTTTAGATGCATATGTGCAGAAATTAAAGTATTTTGATCAATAAATGTAAAACGTCTTTTATTTACATTTAACTTATTCTTATATTAAATGCACTGGATATTTTGTATTTATGACAATTTTCAGTAAACAGTGTACAATTATCTGCAGACCCCTTCCTTTAACAGGAGACTATCTGATGAGTCTTTGGAACTATAACTATAGAAAATTCATGGATAATGTTGTTCACTAGTAGTTCTAAATGGAAGAGTTGAAGTTTACAATGTCCTTTAATTAATCATACACACTAAGCATATCATGCCTAAGAAATTAAAATGAATAAACATAAGGATATTTCATATAGGTCTCTAAGGGCAGTAGCACTTTTGCAGATTTTAGCGCATATGATGGAAAAAATTAATATTAATTTTTAATAAAAATACACATTCTGTTTTGCAATATATTTTGCGTTTTTTATTCAGTGAAGTAGAATTTTCTTTCATTATGCAATCTCCCTTCAAATTCAGTGGGCATAAAAAAACAACCTGTACTGAACTGCTTTCTCTAACTTCTCTTCATGTATTTAAACTAGTGTAGGAACATTGTCAAAGTATGTATATTTCCTACAAATAGAAAATCAAAGCATTTTGGGGTTTACTTTAACTCTATAACTCTATGTTGTTTCAGCACTTCCACTGCATTATGATTATAGGCTTATAGTTAAGGCCTCCATTGAACTTTAGGCTCCCCAAAACAGTTAGAGATTTGATGTCATGTCTACTCATATCTTAATGAAACAGGTTAAAATGACAACAAAAATAATAATGCTTGATCACACTGACAAAATATTGGTCATACAATATTAGATTTTTACAATTAGCATGTAAGGTAGCTATTATTCCAATATAAATAAGAGAAACTATGTCACAGAGCTAGTTAGTGGAAGAGCCATGATGTGCAATAAAAACATTGATCTGAGTGCAGAAAAATACAACTGAATAAGAAATTAACCAAAAACCAAACCAAACAGTTTGCTGTCAAGTTGACTCCGACTCATAGCGACCCTACAGGACAGAGGAGAACTGCCCCATATGGTTTCAAGGAGTGCCTGGTAGATTGAAACTGGTCTTCAGAAAAATAGAAAAATAAATCTGTGGGAGAATAAATAAGTTTATGGTGATTTGTTACATCAGACACAGGAAACTAATATAGATTATATACCTGGAAGTAGTGTGCTTCTGTAACAAATACCTAAAAAATGTCGAAGTGACTTTAGAATTTAGTAATGGATAGAAGCTAGAAGAATATTGAGGCACACAATAGGAAAAGCCTAGATTGCCTTGAACAGAATGTTGATAGAAATGTGGACATTAAAGACTCTTGTGCTGAGAGCTCATTAGGAAATGCAGAACATGTTATTGGAAACTAAAGAAAAGGCAATCTTGTTCGTATTGTGGTAGAAAACTTAGCAGAACTGTACCCTACTTTCACGTATTTGTCTTTCAAAATAATTAAGAATATAGTGTACTCTCTATCATTAAAAGAGTGCTGCAAAATAGGAAAAGAAAAAAAAAGGAACACTGCATTCATCACGTTCCCATTGGATCACCCCGCCACATAACTTGCTTCAATGGTTGAATCAAAGCCTAATAAGAGAGGATTGATATTTGGTTCAGTGATATTATTCTGCACACTGTTTGAAAGTGGAGTGCATATCATATATAAACTGCTTTCTAAATAATTTACTTTTTTATTATTCTAGTTGTCTTTAAATATTTTTATTAAATAAATGGTAAAAGTGTTTGAAAAGCATCTGTGATAAGGTTAGCATAACTGTGAAGCTAAAAGAGCAAACTAAAATTCTAAAAAAAAGAATTTGAGAGCAACATAGCTAGTCTTGGTTACCATGTTATAAAAATCATGATAATGTTATAATTCTACTAATATTGACAGCCCATGATGCGTAATGTAAAGTTAGTAAGTAATGTAGACTGCAGCACAGATGGCACGTTTTTAGCTGACATTGAACCTGTGAATTGAGGTAGAATCCCATTGGTAATAGCTTTTGGCTTAGATATACTTCACTCTTTAGAGTTGTTTATTTTTGTTTTTGTTTTTTAAACAGAGAAGTATATAAGTTGAGAATAATGTTAGTGTTTTGTGTTTTTCTGCATATGTTCAGCAGAAGAATCTTAAAATGAGTTGAAAATAATTTCTTAATATGTTAATAGTTTGTTTTCTGAAAGAAAAAAAAAGAAAAAGATTCACTTGAAATAGCTCCAAAACTCACTCTTAGCATGAAAGGTAGCCTCAAAGTAATGATAACATAAGGGTAGCCACAAGTATAGTATATTTTTTTTAAAGTATTTTATGGAAAATAAAAGAATAAAATTGACATTCAAATGGCACTATTAAATAAAAACAAATACTAGCCACTTCACTACTATATTTTTTTTCTTGAGAAAGACTAGATAACTATATCACTATGCTTGTGATCTTATAGCAGAATTCTGAAATCATTATTCTGAACTTTGGAATAACCAGACTGGTCTAATGTTCTGTATACTAATAAATTGCTATAGAGCTATGTATGAGTAATAATGCAAAGGCTTCAAAAGAATCATGGAAAACAGATAAATGAAGGGAGAAGAATGTTTTGGCAAAATATGTACTGTAAATGGTGTTAAATTTTTCACTTGATTTATGAATTTACCCATGCATTAATTCAGTTGCCTAAGTCAAATAATAAAAGTTCAGAAGTACAGTTTTGAAAGCATGATTTTGAAAATAAATAATTTTTGTCTATTTAGAAGTTATATATCTCAGTTGGACCATATTTCTTATATCTTTCCATAAATAAAAGACCTCATATAATTAATTTTGTGACACAACTAGACCCTGACTCCTTTCATAACAGGCTTCATACTAGCTCACTGTTTATCTCAAGAACCTGGCACAGATTCAAAAGAGAGAGAGAAGAAAAAATTTACACTACATATGTACTGCTTATTAAAAAGACTAATGTATGATACTAATGGTTGTATTTCTAAAATATCTGGAAATCTAAACCTCTGTGATTTTTTTAATAATTATTTTAAAAGGAGTCATTATTTCCCATCTATCTACCTACCTATCTACCCAAACTTGCCTCATTTAAGAAGTGTTTTAAGACAGATTATTTTTAATAAAAAACTTGTGAAATGCTTTTGTGTTTATATTGTATGGAATCAGAAATGCAGCCAATATACAGCTTTTCTCTATATGTTAATCAAATAAAGAAATTTATAAAAAGCAATGATAAAAGTATTCGTAAGTGCCTAAAAATGTGCAAAGCACTGTATTAAGTTGAGGGAGAGGGTATCGCAAAGGAAAACAGGACACAGGATCTCTACCAAGGGAACTCTTAATGTCATGGGCAAAATTAGACCATTGACTGATTACTCATATAAGATCTTGAAATATTTAAGGAGTATGGCATTGAAGCTGGTATGATCATGAATATTACTGAAATTTTCTTTTGAACGCACATCCACTTTCCTATTTGAAGCTTTTAAAATTCTTAATCATTTCTACTACAATTACATTTGATTTCCTTTCCTTAATGAGAATGACAAGATTGTACAGTTTAAAAATTAAAGCTTCTACCATTTTATAATTAGAAGAACACAAACAAAGGATAAATTGTCTTATTTTTAGAATAAGGAAATATGTATTGCCATTGCCTCATAACTCAGCTTTGATAGGAGCATATTTCAAGAACAATATTTAACTTTTAGGATGGATGGCATGTTCATCCTGCCCCAAAGAAACAGGTAGGTAGAAAAAGAAAATTATAAAGGCAGTCTTGGCTTTCTTAACTGATCTCATTCTCTGTCTCTCAAATTATAACTTAGAAGAAGTTGGTCAGATTTATCATTTAGAGGACTCTTCTAAGTAGACTAAGGTTGCAACTTTGCTTTCCAGGTCAGTCTGTCAATAGATGTATGTCTGCTGGTCACAAAGGAACTGAGTTAAATAAGAAACTACGTGAGATGGTACAGAAACCTTCCATACCAAGTAAATTTATTAAAAATGCATATTCTACTATTATAGTGTCATTAGCTTCACCTCGATATGCAAAAAGCTGGTACATCTTTGAATGATGATCATGGAAAATATGCTTCTCTTTTTCTGAATGTGATTAATACCATAATATACTAAAGATATACTTTATCATATTGAATTAATCATGTGTATGTTGGACAAGTTGGAATCAACTCGATGGCACCAGGTTTGGTTTGGGTTTTATGTTGGATAAAACCACTTATAACTTGAGTGGAAAAGTAACATCATTGCTTAACCAATACAGGAATGTATGAAATGGTGGCAGTGAGTGGGGGGTGTTAATTTCAAGCTTCAAAGAAGATATTATAGGTAATGGAGGTTAAAATAGAATTGAGACTATAAAAGCAATTAAGAATGTCCCTTTAAGGAGCAATGCATGAGAGATTTTGATAGCCTCAAATTGTTCATATTTGCATAGAAAAGGTCACAAGATATCATTGGATTGTTAACACGGAATAAGGGAATTCCTTGGAAAAGGGGACTTATATGTATATTCCATTATAGGATATCAATTTCTCCCTTGATTTACAATACACAAAATTTTTATTATTATATAGTTTATATATTTTATTGAGGACAAAATCACTTTTGTTTAGTTCTCATAAATATTTTTCACACAGGAAAATTTTGATCAGAATACTCTAATCCTCAGCACTATCATCCTTTATGTATTCTAAATCCCCGTATGCCCCCCATACAAACCATGATTCGGTTAGAGTTATGTTGTTTTTTGTTGTGGAGAGAGAATCAGATAAATAGTATTGCCTGTGTCTGGGTATTTTTCTCGTTACAACTCTTTGTGTAATGTGACAGATTTGAAATACAATGACAAACACAAGAAAGAACATCAGCCTAATAATATATATTGCTTTGTTTTCATTAATTATCCAAGAGCATTAAAAGAAAGCATTACTAGTTGAAAAATATGCCTCTAGGTACCCTGAAACCTAAAAGAACCTTATGTCAATTTATGGAGTAAGTCATTCGAAGAGTTTGACCATTGCCATCCTTATTAAAGTTAATGATGTTTGACCCAGTCTACAGACATTTGCTCGACCAAAGTTATACACAATTGGTAATTCACATACCTATACAAATATGGCAATAGTACTAATCTGCTAAGTTTATATTTTATGAGAATAAATCATGCATGTTGAATTTCAAGGAAGAACATCTGCTTGGAGGATATCAAACAACAACAGATGTTGCTAAATCAAATAACTATCAATCTCAGACCCATAATGTCATTACCGAGTATTCACATTCAAAGTATAGCTTCGAATGGACAGGTGAACATATATCATGTATTCTGGAATGCTACCATAAGTAAAAGCTCAATTAGTTGGCTTCCAACTAAAGGTAAATGCCAAAAAGTTTGTTCTGCTCTTTATTCATAAAGAAAATGATAAATGACAATAAGATAAACTGATGTCTAAAAGGGGTAAGGTTTTGTTGTTGTTTTGTTTTTGTTAGTTTTGGTAAAAGCATCATATCTTACATCTTTAACTTTTATGGAGTTGTATTACAGCATTTACTGCCATGGACCCTATATATGGCATAATTCAGTCATCAAAGAAATTATATTTATAACTTTGCAGTTAAACAACTATACTAACACATTTTAGAAATATGTTTGTCAACAAAATTTGAAGCCAAAATGTTTTCTGTTTAAGATCTATTTCAACAAGAAATACATAAAACGTAAGGTTCTTCACTTGAATTTCAGGTTTTTGAATGCAGAATAGTAGATTAATAGGTCAAAATATTTCATTTTAAGGTCACAGAGTAGTTTTCTGAATATATATTTCTATGAAAGTGTCTCTATATTTCATTTTCATTATAAAAACTAATCACACTGATGAAAATTGAATATTTTCTTCTTCACAGTACACTTTCATATTCAAAAATAATTTTTAGAATTAAAGGTATGATTTCCAACATATTTACATAACTCATCTAAACCTTCTCAGAGAAAGACATAATGGCAAAGCACTTTCAACTGCAAACTGGAAGTTTCTCAAACTTGCTCACATGGTAGTCATTTCGGAAAACCAAACTCATTTCGGTTGAGTCAATTCTGACTCACAGTGACTCTACAGGAAACAGGGCTCAATTTAATCAATTAAAAATTAGTTCCTAACTAAAAACAAAAAGCACTCTTTTAACAAAGAGTCTCAATGATTCATTAAATGAAAGTTAAAGAAAAGGAGTCCTGGTGGTGCAATGGTTAAGCACTCAGCTGCTGACTGTAAGGTCAGTAGTTTGACCCCACCCAGTGGCTCCACAGGAGAAAGACCTGGCAATCTGCTCCTATAAAGATTTCAACCTATGAAACCTTATAGAGCAGTTCTTCTCTGTCACGTGGGGTCACTATGAATCAGAATCGACTCCACAGCACACAACAACAAAGTAAAGTAAAAAAGGAGAGAATAACAACAGCCAAACAAACTTTTTGTCCTCTCCTCTATTCATTCCTATAAAGGTTTACTGCTATCACATTCACATTGATATATTTTTTAAATTTATCATCAATATTGAATTACCTCATTCAGAAAAAAATCATATCTTTCAACATGATTATTAAAAAATAAAAGTAAAATTTAGCCTCTCTACTTACTAGGGATATACAACATGTGTTCATTTGGAAGAAGGAAAACACCAATACTTGATGAATTAGAATATTACTTATTTTCAAGCCATTATAAATGAACCACGATGCTCTTGTACACATCTAATCATAAGTACTTAGTCCTTTTCTGAGATAATTAGCCTTCAGCTCCCCTTCTAGCACTGGAGAGTTCAAGAGTCCTAAATTCTAAAGCCATGATGTTCCTGAACCATCAATTTACATTTTTTGTTCCAAAAAGAACCAAATTTTAGTCATGCGTTCCTAAAAATGCCTGCCGAGTTTGGTTTTTGTTCTTTTTATAAATGCAAAGAATATACCCCTACAAACTTGTAATTACCTGGCCTCCAATTCAAAAGGCAAAGAAAAAAGCTAAATTTAAAGGAAATAGAAGCAACTCTTTCTTTTATTCTGAAATAAAAGAAAATCATAAGAGTAGCACAAATATTTCCTAGAATATGTTAATTTAAATATTTTAGGTATTTCTAGGAAGTGTTAGAATTTGTGCTCCTCTGCGTAACTATGGTTACATTTAGTTCCTTCTCTCTGTTGTGAATGCCAAAACAAGTTTAACTATAATCTGATTTATTTTAGAAAAAGCAACATTATTTATTTTACAGACAATAGCAGATTTCTCCTAGAAAAATGATTAATAGGGTTTTTAAGGAATTTTATGTTATATATGTTTATAACTAATCTTCAAAATAATAAATAATAATTAATATTACTTTTTCTTAGTTACGTATGTGGTATTTATAAAATCGTGTATCTTTTAAGAACAATATATAAAAGAAGTATCTTCTAGTATTTAAAATTACTTTTCTTAAATTTCAATTTATTTTTAAATCCAGTATGTGCTGCAAAAGACAGTAATTTGCATATAGATAAAATATTTTTGCACTTTAAGTCTGTTCTGATTTGCATTTCTCACTTTTAAACACATAAACAACATTAGAATGTAATAAATATTTTAAAAGCTCCATACAATGCATAGCTTCAAAGATTACAAGTTTATGGCACTGGCATCGTAATCAACAAACATAAAAGAGAACATTGGAATTTTCTCAAGTAGTTTCAGACTTTGGTTTCAAACAGAATTTTGGTTTTAATATATTTTTTAAACTTCATATATATTTAAATATTTAGCATTGTTATGAGATATAAGTATACCCCTTTCACTTTTTTTTTTTAATTTTACCTTGATACCATCTGATTATACTGGAAATGATTATTGTGCTTACCTAAAACAGAAAGAAACAAAGCATGCTATTAGTTTCAAAGGGTTATTATCCCGGAGTTTGCAGTGGACATAGTAAGACAAGGTAAACAAACAATCTTATTCCAACTTCTGTTTAACTTTGTACCTTGGAGATCTTTATGGTTGTGACAAAATCAAATGGAATAAGTTATTTCCAAAATTGCATAGGCAAAAGAGCTTTTCCAGATGACTTTGCAGCAAATGTTTTTTATTGAGTTGCAGACTTCTCTTCTCCATCAGTTATTTTCTGCCACCAGCATACAATGAATCAAATAAAAAATATCAGCAAAGGTATGGTGGCATTGTATCACTTCCCCAAAGATCTTAGAAAGAGTCTTAAACAATTGCATTGTACTTGATTCTACTACAATAGCAATCATAGTATCTGCATTAACTGCCTGGGAGATTTTAGTAGGCAGGTCTGTTTAGAACTGGATTCAGTTTTAACTGGAAATAATGAAGTATCTAAAAACTTATGCTGTCTGTGAAGCATAAGCACAGTGATAGGCCCATAGTAAGACTAGAAATGTGACTTTCGTCTACTTTATGTTAGTAAACTAAAAGGAAAAGCTAAATAAACTCGTGGCATCCTTGCACAGAACAGCATTCATGATCCTTAAGAGTGGACATTTCCCTATCTTCCCACCCACCTCCAAAATAAAGGGAGCCATCTCATTCCTTTCTTACAGGTGAGGCACGTATTTAAGCAGAGGTGATTTACATGATCTGAACTATAAGGTTAGACAGGTCAGTGGTCTGATGCATAAAATGTCAGTATATTAACTTATTTGAGGTTAAAAATTCAAACAAACTCTTTTCATTTAAAACCTTAACATACTCCAATTTTTGAAATGATTAGCTGCTCATTTTTGTACATATGTTAAAATCTGTGTTTTATATTAGATGTTGTAGACAAGAGTTTATGAACCCTCACTGGAGTCTTTATTTGTACATCTGCTATTTTTTGAGTTCTATGAAATCAGAAATTATATTTATCTTTTTGTCTCAAACATCTAGCACAGTGTTAGCTATGTAGTAGAATGCAGTATGTTTTCTACAGAATGAATACATTTAGGTGAATGAAATAATTGAACTAATCTCATAGACAACCAAAAATTAGAAGTTAAGCTATTATCCAAAATTCAGGAGCGTTGAATGCTGAATACACGGTGTATGCTTGTTTCTGTGACTGAGTATTTTTCTTTTAGGTGGTAAAGTTCAAAAAACAAAATTTCATTAAACTTTTTTTAAAATTACAGCTAAAAAAGAAACAAAAACAGTGTTTTGCAGTACAACAAACCGGAATGCCACATCAACAGGACATTAGGGAGCAATTTCTGAAAATTTTAGCCATGTAAAACAACAATTCTAGGTAGCTATTTACCAATAAAAATGTAATTCATTTTGCATAATGTCTGTTTTGAGAGGTGAAATTTCTAATTGGAATATGCTGATTTGCACATTTTAGGTAAGTCACAGTTTCTTTGGTTGTACTTCTACTCAGCAGAAAACGGTGGAAATGCAAGTAGTTTCCTTTGTACTTATCTCAGAGGGAATTATGAATAATTAAAACAAAAAAAATGTTCTTAGATACACGTGGCTCTTTACAAACGAGACCCATGAATGGCCTATGATTATTTCCTTCATAGTTTTGACCAACTTGTTTTTTTCCCCCTCCTCATGGAGTCATTTTGTGCTTATAAGAATTTGTTTTCTTTCTTTCCTCGATCATACGTATTTGAGATAATCTGGGCAGTGAGCCCAGATTGCTTTTTTGTTTATTTGCTTATTATGTGCAGACTGTCCTAGATTCTTGTGAGAGGGCATCTTCTTAATTATTATTACCATAATTATGGGAGGATTGGCACTCTGTAAGACTATAGGAAAGGAAGATTCTCTCTATTATTTTATAAGGTAAATACGTACTATACGTCTTTCAGGAGTGCTGCATTACATGGATAAAGTATTTTAATTTTAAAATTGTCTGTATGTCTAGACTGTATTCAGGACACAATATGATTTTAACTGTGTTAGGCGGTTGTCCTAAATCAGAAGCCCATTTATAAAACATGTTTTAATTCACTTTGATATAATTATTTACTATTGTCACATGCTTCATAATGCTTGTCTCTAACATATACAGTTGCTAGCAAACCATCACATTTAATGCAGTATATACTATCACTGTCTACATGGATTGAAACAACAGTTAAATTTATATCAGAGATATGGGATATAACACTTAAAAGTTGAAATAAATAAAGTCAGTTGAATCCTTTAAACATGTCATCTAACTGTGTCTATGCTTTTTTTTTTTTTTTAAATAGTCTCTGGGGTAAGCTAATTAGTATATCAATTTCCTTACTAGACCACAGTAGCTTCCAAGGATATAAACTGCAAATATTGTTTGGACCATGATAGTGATTGCAACGTCATTAGCGATTATGTTCCAACATGCTCCATGGTCTGACTCTTGCAAAAATCTTGTGTAAGTAGTTCATGGTAATTTTCACTTTCCCTTATTAGGGTTTATTTATTTAGAGCCCTACCTCTCCCTCCAGTTCCTAGATGCCGGGATGTGTACATAAATTTAAGGTTGGAAAGAACTTTAGCTATGTTCTAGTTCAGGCCTAACATTTTTTTATATATTTTATTTTTGTTGTTGTTGTTAAGAATATGCACAGCAGAGCATATACCAACTCAACAATTTCTACACGTACTGTTCAGTGACATGGATTAAATTACTCAAGTTGTGCCACCATTCTCATCCTCCTTTTCCAAGTTACTCCTCCTCCTTTAACATAACATCACTGCCCTCTAAGTCTCCTATCTAATCTTTAGAGTTGCTCCTTCGCCATGAGACCAGAAGAACTGGATGGTGCCTGGCTACCATTACTGAAATTTTTGATCAAATGTTCTATAGAAGGATCCTAATCAAAAGGGAGAAAATGTAGAACAAAATTTCAAATTCTTATGGAATCTAGACTTTCCGGATTAATGGAGGCTGGATGAACCCCTGAAACTATTGCCCTTTAATGATCTTTAAACCTTAAACCAAAAGTAATCCCAGAAGTCTTCTTAAAACCAAACAATAGTTTTTCTTAGCCAGCAAAAAAAGTCTGCCTTGAGCATTGTGCTCTTTTAAGATCTATGTATATGGAATTAAATTCACAACAGCAACTGGAAAGAATAGATAGGAAACTTAGGGGGCAGTGAGTTTGTTAATGGGAAAGGAACAATTCAGAAAAAGAGGGTAAGAATGGTTGCACAAATTGAAGAATATAATCAAAGTCAATGAATTTCACATAATGTAGAAATTATTGAATTGGTGTATGTTCTGCTGTGTACATTCTCAACAAAAACAAAAATAAAACAAATTATTAAAAAAAACAAAATTTTCTAGTAGTAAAATTATTAAAGATGCACAGTATGTGAAAAATTTGAAACTCTACTGGCAGAACTAATAGAAATGAATACATGGATTATATATATATAGATATTTGTGTGTATATATATATATGTATACATATATCTTAAAAAATATATAACATTAAAAATGACAAAACCATAAAATATCTTTATCTATTTGGGATCAACTTGAAAACAGCAACTCCAAATATTAGATAGGAAACTCGGGGCAGTGAGTTCAGCCTTAACATTTTTTTTTTTTTAATTGTACTTCAGGTGAAGGCTTACAGAACAAATAGTTTCTCATTAAACAGTAGTACACATATTGTTTTATGACATTGGTTAACAACCCCATGACCTGTCAACCCTCTCGCTTCTCAACCTTTTTTTTTTTTTGGTGAAAATATACATAGCCAAAGATACACCATTTCAAAAATTTCTACATGCACAGTTCAGTGACATCGACTACGCTCTTCCAATTGTGCTGCTATTGTCACTTTAGATGAAGTTTTACAGAACAAAATAGTTTCTCATTAAACAGTTAGTGCACATGTTGCCCTATGACAATGGTTAACAACCTCACGACACATCCACATCGATACTATCCTTACTCAAACTTGGGTTCCCTATCACCAGCTTTCCTGTCCCCTGCTGCCTTCCAGTCCTTGTCCCTGTAAAGTCTAGAAAAGTTGAATAATTCGTCCACGGTAATAGAATTCTTGACTTATAGTCCAGTGCTCTCTTCACTTTACTCTGTAGGTCTCCATTCCTTTTTTTCTCTCTTTCTACAAAATGCATTCTTTATGAAAACTATCAATTAAAATATGATAATATATCCATGACATTCTTTTGTCATATATATGTTAAGTGTTAACTTTCATAATAAAAAATAATTTGACTTCATGTGGACATTGATTTGTAGCCACTCTTTCTGCAAAATATGCACACACACACCAGATACACTTTCAGGACCAGTCTCCTCATTTCTGTTCGAAAATATACTCTGTTTAGCAACTCTTTTACTGCTTTGCTTTGAAATATTAAATTCTCTCAAGCTCTAAATTGCTGGACTTAAGTCACCTTTTATTAAGCTCAGAACAAGACCCAGAAATCAACAAATATAATATTGTTTATTAAGATTCTATTCCTTAAAATAGATTATTCCTTAATGGAAGAGCCAGATTTGTAAACTGATGAATCATACAGATTTTAAATAATGTTTGGATATGAAAAGTCTTCACAACAAAGCCATTATCTATACTTTTTTTTTAAATAAATAAATGTAGGTCTTTTCGCAGTAATAAGTTTACAAATATACCTGAACAGCATGACTCAAATATAAGCTTTGGGAAAAATCCTCTTGCTTACCTTCATACTTGTATAACCTTACTATTATATTTTTTTCTTTTCACACCTAAAACCCTTGTGTTGGATAAATTAGTACCTGACAAACTGCTTTAAGAGAAAGAACTTAAGTAATAGCATGCCCATGCTTGGGTCTCTTACTTTAAAAAAATTTAGACTAAAAATTATAATTTTAGCACTTAATTCTATAAGGAAAATTTTACTTCAAAAAAATGAATTGTGCAACAATTATTGAAACAACCATCGCAGTATTCATATAGAAATTGGGCAATTAAACCTTCAGGAAGTATTTATCAGTTAAAAGTATATTGTTGTCTGGTTGTTAGGGGCTGACGAGTCGGTTCCAACTCATAGTGACCCTATGTACAACAGAACAAAAGGCTGCCTGGTCCTATGCCATCATCATAATCATTGTTATGTTTGAGCCCGTAGTTGCAGCCACTGTGTCAATCCATCTCATTGAGGGTCTTCCTCGTTTTCACTGACCCTCTACCTTACCAAGGCGTCCTTGGTAAGGACTGATCCCTCCTGACAACATGTCCAAAGTATGTGAGACAAAGTCTCGCCATTCTTGCTTCTAAGGAGCATTCTGGCCATACTTCTTCCAAGACAGATTTGTTTGTTCTTCTGGCAGTCCATGGCATATTCAATATTCTTCGCCGACACCATAATTCAAACACATCAATTCTTCTTTTGTTGAAGTATAGTTAAAGTTTAGTTAGCATAAACCCCACATTATAGAACCCAAACACAGCGTAGATACTGGAAGCATTCTGTCAAATTATAATATAAACTTGAAAAATTACTTCTTTTTAGATTTTGTGCTGCGTTAATTTTACATTTCAACATGTGCTGCTGAATATTCACCTGGTCTTGAAAACAATCAGGACTAAAGCTGGAAAGTTGTTGTATATCCTGCCTGGTCCTACTCACACGTTCCAACTAGATGTCAAACTTATTCACATCACTTGGGCTGGTCAAACTTGTTTATATCGTTAGATCTTCTCTGAATTTGACTTTCCACTGACTTTGAGAGTTACAAGCTAAAGAGCAGCTAAATTAAGCAGAACAAAACAAACGGCATAAAGTGAAAGGAATACTCAATCTAAACCTACTCGTTCATCTAGCATATGCTGCTCTTCTCTGGGAACCTTATACACTTGATATACAAAACAACAGATAGCAAATAGCAATGATGAAGAACAACTGCAGGAAGAATCGTTTATCCTCTCCCAAATGCTCAATGGCCCCTAATGTCTGCACACCACTAAATGGATGCCAGAAGAGTCAAATCTATCACAATAAAAATTTTAACTGTCATTCACCTTGGACTGGAAAAATAGAGGAGATTTGACTTAAAAAAAGAGAAAAGAGACAACGTAAGTATTGTGGATACCTTAGATAACAGGAAAAGTACACTTTAGGAAAATAAAAAGATGAAATTGCAAGCTTAAAATAACGACAACAAAAATCTTTCCTTAATTACTAAGTTTGCCTACAGTTAGCATATGATTAATTGAAAGACAATGGAAAATCAATTACTATGTTCTTTGTTTCCAATACTTAGACTCTTGATCAAGAAACTGCACTACATGTCTCTATGATGTCCTTTCAGTGACTGGCACAAAAATAAAAATGTGTATAAGTACAGTATATTATATACAAAAAGCTTAAACAAATTTTACACTGTGCATCAAGTGTCCTTTTTCATTTATTAATTTGTAGTCCTTGATGTCAAAGTATTGTCAAAGACAGGACATCAACTGTCAAAAATGACAATATGAAAGCAAATAACAAAAAACAAAACAGCACACCCTGATTGCTCATCTCTGGCAAAGGTTTTATAACTTGACTACAAATCCTAATCACCTAGAGGACTCTAAAAACAAAAACAAAACACATCTCTCTATCTCCCCACACTGTGTTTGTGATTTGATTTGTCTGATTAGGAACCAATACATTAGTATTTTTTCAAAATGCCTCAGGTGGTTCTAAGGAACAGCAGAGGCAAAAACCCAGGTCTAAGGTCTTAACCTTCTTAAATGCAGGTTCAGTTTACTTACTATTACAGTGTTAATAATTTATTCCATTTCTAATGATTCCACTAGGATCATTCACAGCATCTGACTGCAGTTCATGGTATGACATGTTTTGTGTGATGGGCACTGTGAACACATTTCTATATATGAACTTATGCATGTACTTAACTGAAACACATATTATAACACAGTAATCGTTCTAACCGTGATTTTTTTCTATTCTTTTCTATTTTTTAAAAAAATGCTGGTCATAAACATATAAATTGTTAACATAACTCACTAATGTCACAATGTGCAGTTTGAAAAGCACTACTCAGCTCTTATTTACTGTAACAAATTCTCATGAACACACTGTACTCTAAGAAAATGACAGAAATGCAGGAGAAATAATGTGTTGATAGGCTCCAGAACACAGTCATAAATTGCATTGCTTATGTATATAATATTTCAAAATGAAGTTTCAGCTTCAGTGCACATGTGTACTGCCAGGTGGTTGAGATGCTCCATATCTGACTCACTTTGCACCACGTCTGTACCGGCAGACATTTTTTGAAGGCGGAAATGGCGGACTGTTAGGATCTACTTATATACGTATCACTTGAGGTGATTAACTACAATTATCAAAATTAGGTGTGTGAAGAAATATACAAGGCAGTATTGGGAACATACAATTTTGTGTTCAACTAGTAATACACTGTCTAACAGTAAAGCAAAAATACTCAAACTACTCCAAATAATGCCTGCATGATCTAGGTTGTATTTAGTGTACATGAAAAAAATAAATAAAACCATGACACTTAGCTTTATACCATTTGTTTCTAAGTAACGACAACAAAACTTAACTTCACATAGTACTTTATTTAAAATTGTAAAAGCCAGGAGATACATTTACAAAATGTCCTCAAGCAGTGACATAAAAGTTGATGTCATTGTCTTGGCAATGCCTCTGATCTCCTAATCATGCTTTCCAACAGAAACAAGGTTATATGCATCCAGATATTTTGAAATACCTGGTCCTTTAAATAAACTATATTAAGAAATGCATTACTAGATGACTTAAATATTTTTATCAATCCATTCAGTTTTTTTTAATCCCACTAGTTTTCCCCCACTGGCCAATTTTTCCCAGATAGGAATATTTAAGTAAGCAAAACTGCTTGTATTAGTGGTATAGTTAATATGTGTAGCTACCATATTAGCTAAATCTTGGGTTGGGACTATATCTGAGCATCTTTTCAAAAGCTAGACAACTTGACAAATTTCACTGTGATCTATATTCCCTTTCTTAAAAAGTCACTTCAATAAATCCTCAAAAAAGAGGTTATATCATGAGGGAATAGGGGAAGTACTTTCTGTTGACATAAACAGTAATTGATAAGGTTTTCTTGAATACTTTTTATAGAAATGCTGATGAATTACACTTAGGATTACTAGTTAGCTCTCATTTCCTTTCAACTTTTGCCTCCGGATAAGCTCAACTATTCCCAAGAAGAAACACTGATCAAGTACATTTGTCATGCGAGCAACTATAATAAGGTAATTCATCATAGTCTGTCAGAGTTTTATTCTAGAAAGACTGCTGCATTTTTATCCTTACTTAAAAATCTGCTGTCACTCCCACTGAAAATTTGGTAGACATTCTGGACATGTTTAAAAGCCCTTCCAAACTGATAGTGGCAGATAATTAAACTATCAGCTATCAGAGCTTCTTTTCTTTTTCTTTTTTCCTGCTATATGTATGATACCATGAACCCATCTGGCTGGTTTAATCTGACCTGTTCACAGAATATGATCCCTTGTTCTCTTCCCTCTTCCTCAAAATAGTAGCCAATGACCAATGTAATTCACAAGGACAAATGAAGCCTTTCTTAGAAGTCTAATTGAGCAATTTTGTTTTCCTTTGCAAGACCTGAAATCACAGCACTCTGAACTCCATTCACTAAGGTGGCAAGAAATAGTAGTTACCAGGAAACTAGGTGAATTAAGGTTTTCTGAAGAACAAATAAATAAACTCGGCCAAGGTATGCCCAGGAGCACTGGTGATGCAGTGGTTAAGAGCTACAGCTGCTAACCAGAAGGTTGGCAATTCAAATCCACCAGCCATTCCTTGGAAACCCTACAGGGCAGTTCTACTCTGTCCTATAGGGTCACTATGAGTCAGAATCGACTCAACGGCAATGGGTTTTATACCATATTTTATACAAAGTTTCATTCTAACGAGCCCTTTATTGAGTCCTAAAATCTCATTTTCCTCTTTCTCATTCTGTCTTTTATAATACTGTAGTTTCTGTCTTTTCAGTGTTTAAATCTATACTTTATAGAACAAATGTATCAGTCTTGTCTTGTGCCAACTGTAAACCATTCTTGCATACTACCTTAGAAGTAGATTTTGAATTAAGAAGAAGAAAGGAGACATCATAAATGTGTTTTAATTGCACTTCCCTTTCAAACACATTTCATTATTCTCATTTAATATACATTACATCATTAAGTAATTATTGAACTCAAGAATCATGTCCTATTGGTGGCAAACCATTGCAAGGATAATTAAACATTAGATAGATATATAGATATAGAGACAGAAATACACTGCTGCTAGCTGACGTTGAGTCAGCCCCCAATTCATAGCCACCCCATGTATAGAGGTACAAAATGCTGCCTGGTCTTGTGCTATCCCCAGGATCACTTATGGAGTGAACAATTGTGATCCACTGAGTTTTCACTGGCTGATTTTCAGAAGTAGATTTCCAGGACTTTCTTCTTAGTTTGTCTTAGTCTGGAAGTTCTGCTAAAACTTGTTTAACATCATATTAATATGTAACCTCCAGTGACAGAAGAGCATTGGCTGTGCAAGAGGTGCACTGGCTGGGAAGTGAACCTGGGTCTCCTTCATGAAGTTAAAAATTCTACCACTGAACCACCGATGCCCCCACTATATAAACCCATTGCCGTCAAGTCGATTCTGACTCACGTTGACCACAGAGGACAGAGTAGAACTGCCCCATGGGGTTTCCGCAGCTGTAAATCTTTTCAGAAGCACACTGCCACGTCTTTCTCCCATGGACTGGGTGGTGGGTTTGAACTGCCAACCTTTTGGTTAGCAGCTAAGCGCTTTAACCACTGCACCACTAGGGCACCTCACCGCTAGACAAATAGTATGTAACAACTCTGCTGAACAGAAAAATAATATAAATATCAATTCAAATAAACATAAAAAGTATAAATATATATTTTCACTCCCTTCCAGTAATTTGCTTTTGTGACTTACCATTTATGATTTTCCAAGCTAACAGTCGATGAAATTTTGGAAAACAAATAAACATAGAACTCTAGTGTTTTGATGATTATTCGCTTTCTCATCTCAAAATATTTATTGAGTACCTGGTGAGTTAACAGTACTATTTTCATGTCTAGGAAAAGCTTGGTAATTCCTTTGAAAAATAATAGTTTTTCCAACTTAACAGGGGAAGGAAACATAGGTGAAAGTGGTCCACTCTGCATCAGACAGCCATTGAAATAGTGTCTAAGGCATCGCTGTCATTCTTAATCTTTTCTCCTGTCCCTTAAGGAAGAAAAGATATTCAAACTTTTTGAACAATTGGGATTTAATATTGACCTTCTAAGGTAAATAGATGTTAAATTATCCTAATCACCACATTTTTATAATTCCTCTGTATTTTCTTTGAGCAAATATCTTAAGGCTTGATATAAAGATTTGAAAATAAGTAAAACTCAACTCAAGTAACTATAGAAACCCTTCAGATTTCTTGTTGGTGACCAACTCCATGAAACATCCTTTTCTAGTTAATGCCTCCAAAAATGTTTATAGTGTTCCAGAGCACCTGGTTTAAAATCACATAAAAATGTAAGACTCTTTTAAAAAATGGTAATGTTAAATACAGTTTAATATTTACTTGGTTTAATGTTCAATGCTTTAATAATTCATGTGTGTAAATTTTCACTTAGAAATTTCTTAAACTTTGAGTTATTATGATGGATAAGCTCTGTTATCATCTGAAGCTAAATGGGTCCTCTTTTTATCCTTCTTCTCCCATCTGTTGTTTCCCCCTTTCCAACTGCCTAATACATAATAAGGCTTTTTGATAGTATTAAAAGTACTTGGATATTCACAGTATTTCTTTGCAATCCTAAAGTCTCAGGAAAAAATAACTGTCAGCTACTAACAACAGCCCATGATTTTTATTTCCTCTTCTTTCCTCAAAGAGTATATGCCAATAAATAAGTTAAAAAATAAAACCACAAAGAGCCAAATACTGTGTTATTATAAAATGTCATTTTATGAAGCAGTTCTAAAGCTAAGTTGCATAAATTGCAATTGCCATGGAATACTTTCCTTGATTGTAAGCCTTCTTATGTCTTTGAGGCTACAGCTAGAGTCACCCAAAGTGAATCATCCAATCTTGGCCCTCAAGGGCTTAAATACAGAACTCCCTTTGAAAAAAAAAAGACCTTGAAATACGTGAACGACAGGATGGCAAACTTAATCCCAACAGTAGGACCTCCTCAAGTCATCTGAAAATAATAAAATTCACCACACGTATAAAAATTTGTGAGCAGTGTAGTCTATTTCATCAAAACCAATGCACTATCAATTATGAGACATGTCATTATTTTAACTCTCACTAAAAAAAAAAAAATGCCAGTTTAACTATAACATATCATCTGTAATCAAATACATCCCCAGTTTTTTTTTAAATATTGAAAACATATGTATCTTAGATTGATCAACCACTGTAGTCTGCTGATATGATTTTCTTATAATGGAAACCCCTCCTGATTGCTGATTAAACTAAATATTCTGCATTTTCACTTTTGAAAAAAAAAATTAGAAAAGCACTGGATAGTTGCTACGATTTTTTTCACCAAGCTTTTCATAGACCCTTAGGACAAACTGAAATTGGAAAATATATACTGGTAAAAAATCATTTATTTTGGCAATACATAAGTAGGTGCTGTCTCCAATATCATTAGATCACTCTATTCACAAATATACTTACTAACCAATAAATTAATAGTTGAATCAACAATTCAAGCCTTTCTACGAGAATGTTTCTAAAAAATACTGGCAAAGCCTATTTGGAGAACTGAGCATTATTCCATTCATTATGTCAGTTTATTAAAAATTTCAATTCTGTCTGATTTTGAAAATTTTTACTAGTTCAATTCACAGAGTTTAATTTACATGATGCATGCCTTGGAAACTTTGGTAAGGAATTCCTGGGTATCAAGAAAATCAACCTTAATTTTGTAGCTTGTTAAAAGAATCTGTAAAATAATAGTCTAAATGAGGGACCAGGGACTGTCCATCAACAACGCCCCTACTACCATAACCATCAAGAAAATAATGTGGAAGTACCGTGTTTTCTTTTCATAATGAAAAGAAAAAGCTCCATGCCAAACACAAACACACACACATACACACACACACATTCACCTTTTTAATATTCAAACTAAAATCAATGTGAATTTTCACATTTGGGCAAGGTTGCCAATGAGAATGCCAGATACTGAAGTAAAGACAATTTGTGTCTCAAAAAAGTAAAACCACTAAGGAAATTTTAGAGCAGCTTACCCAGTAGCAGATCCTTAAATACTCGACCTCTTTGCCACTGATAAATCAGGAGGCCCCAAAAATGAAACATTGTCAGACTGGAAACTCACTCAACACGAATTCAAAGTACAAGTAGAATACAGTCTATTTTAGCTTTCCTGTGAGAATTTTCCATCATTAATTTTAATTATTTTTGACACTCTGTCCATCACACTGCCTCCTTGGAGAATAACAGTATGTTCTGTTGTCCTTGTTGTTATTGGTTTTGCTCTAGGAAGAAGCAACAAGGACATTACAAAATTTGTGGTATAATTAAAATGTATAAGTACAGAGTTCTGATTACAGTTTCAAGTTCTTAGCTTGTGAAACATTATACTAATATCAGTTATTAGCATTACTTCTTTTAAAGTGGTATACTAGACTCTCAAAAAAGTCAATAAAACTGAGTAAAAAATATTGTGTGTGTATGTATGTGTGTAAATTGCTAATGTTTTTCCATAAAAAATTGAAGATAATATTTAAATATCAATGATCTTGGTTGTTCTCCCATCTATCTCACAGCCCCTGACCTTGCTGATAAACCCTCTGTAAAGAAGTAAAATGTTTATTGTCAAATATGATAGGTTTTTAGAAAATCCTACCTGTTCTTTTATAAAATATATTAGTGTTTTTTTGAGATTATATTCATTCATTCAATAATAGTCATAACATGATGAAAGTTGCAAATTAAGGTTTTTTTAAACAAGCATTTTTTTGCTCTCCTAATACCTTCAAAAATAAATGAATTATTTCAAATATATTTTCCTATACTCATTTATTCATCTAAATGAAAGTTCATCCTTTGAATACATAGACATAAAAGCTTATAATTCTTTGGAACTCTATTGCTTTCCCAAATAATAAGAGAGATTAGAATAAAGTAATTTAGCCTCACTTTGTATCAGTCCCTCCTTGTACTCAATGCAATAGTAGGATACTTTGAGTTCCCTCACACACACATGACAATGTGTTATACCATGTCTTTGTATATGTTCTACATGCTAGCCACTTGATGAGAATAAATTTATTTCCTCTGTCTCCCAGATGCACAGGTTGAAAAATGATTTCAGGTCATAGGTATATTGATTGTCCCAATGGCAAAAATAGGTGTTCCATAGGCATTCTCTATTTTGACTTAAAATTAATAAATGTGATGGATATATAGAGCTGAATCTTCTCTTTGACTCAAACAAAGTCAAGTAAAATCAGCACAACTCAAAATGGGGGAGGGGATCTGGCCTTAATACTATAGGAGGATGTAAAAAATGAACTTTAATTCTAGAGATAAATAAACCTTACGCAATATAAGAAAATAAATATGTTTATACTACAGTACAACCCAAGTGCTGAAGAAAACATACAAAAGGTTAATGGAGATGGTAGGCTCCCTTAGTTCTTATTTATCTTTGATTGCCTCAAACTTAAAGACGGTGCCTGGCATAAATAAAAAATCAAAAATTGATGAAAGAATGAATAAAAAAATTAGAGGTTCCGCAGATTTTGGAAAGTGCGCAAAATTAATAGATGAGAGAAAAAAAAACACGGTTACTTAATTCCTATTTTGCTCCAGTTTTCCAAATTAAACAAAAAGAATTTTAAGGCAGATATAGTGGGAAAGTCATTATAAAAAGATAACTTCTGTTCTGTATAGGTGGGGGTGCCCCCAGATACTTCAAATTCTTTTCAGGGTTCTCACCAACCGCCCCTTGGAAACCCTATGGAGCATTTTTACTTTGTCCTGTAGAGTTGCTATGAGCTGGAATAGCCTCTACGGCAACAGGTTTGGTTTTTTGGTTAGCTCAGACACATCATAAAGTGTTGACAGAAATACAGATTGGTTACTGATAGTCTTTCAGAAATTAAAAATCAAAAATTATGGTCAGAGATATTTTAGGTGACTGGATTTTCCCTTTTTAAAAATGGGAAACATGGTAGGTTTAAGACACTCTGAAAAGAATCAGTAATTGCTAGGTATCACATTAGATTATTCAAGGAGTAAGGCATGCCCCAAACTATTTTCGCCTCCTTCATCTGGATGTATGGTAAGCTAATATTTAAAGAGAATGCCATTAACAGAAGTACAATACACAAGATTTTTTACATAAAAAATAATAAATTCTCTCTTGGTATCCGTGGAAACCTTATGGGGCAGTTCTACTCTGTCCTATAAGGTCACTATGAGTTGAAATTGACTTGACGGCACTGGGTTTTAATCTGTGAAAAAAATGAGGAAATGGGTTGAACTACAGTAAACCAAAGAAACCCTACAGCAATTGAACAATTCCAGCAAAAAATGTAAATTATTACATTCATACAAATCTGAAAGGAGGCCTTGGTTGTCTTATTTAAAGAAAAGAAAAAAAGGCATAATCATTACATTTTCTCAGGCAATGCCAGAGTAAGGTAAAAGTGATATGAAAGTGGGTTTAGTCAGGCAAGTTCCAAAAAGAGATGTATGACTACTTACAACTTACTGAGGAGGAAGAGTTCAGATGCTAATGGCAGTGGGAAGGATACAGAGTGTCTTCTCATTAGCTGTCTCGAAAAACTAAATCTTCATATTTACAGACAGGAACCAAGAAAAATGTAGAAGAATCTGGTGATGTGTTTCTTTTTTTTTTTTAAAGAAAATTTAAGAAGAGATGATAAAACTCTTCAAACACTTGAGAGGTTTTCCTATGTCAAGTCAGGAAAGACTTTAGTCCTAAGAGTATAACCAGGACAAATTATGCTGAAAAATAGATTGCTCTTCAATTTTACAAAGAATTTCTAACTATACAAGTGTCGAAGAAGGGATTGGGCAACCTGGCAGAGTAGTAAGCTATGTATCAATAGACAAATAGGAGAAGAGTTAAATGATCTGCGTTAGATGATGCAAAAGGATTCCTGCTAAGAGGAGGATGAATTCTAAACTTTCGCGAACGTTCTTTTTGATTCTTTGTTTTGTTTTCCCTCAGCATGTTGTGGTTTACAACAACTAAATATCATTTCCAAAATATATACAATCTGAAATTATTTTATTCTTTAATAAAATATTCCTCAGTTGTGATTCACAATATTTCAGACTATAAACACATTTCAGAGAGAGTAGTTAATATTAGGGTGGTTAAAGATAACTATTTATAAATTCCAGAATGATAATAATTATAATTAGTATTATCTTACAAATTGTAATAGTAGTAGTGAAATTGTGGTGAGTGAGGTTCCAGGAATTGATGGAATACTGACTGATATGATTCAACAAACTGATGCAATGCTGGGAGTGCTTACTTGTCAATATTAAGAAATCTGGAAGATAGCTAACTGACTAAGCAACTTGAAGAGATTTATATCTGTGCTCATTCCAAGCAAAGGTGATCAAATGGAACACAGAAATGATCAGACAATTATTTTTAATACCACATGCTAGAAAAAGTTTGCGGAATATAACTTAAAAAATGATCCCTACTGTACACTGACAAGGAACTTCCAGAAGTTTAAGCCAGATTCAGAAGAGGACATGGAATGAAGGATATTACTGTTAATGTCAAATGCATCTTGGCTGAAAGTAGAGAATACTAGAAAGATGTTTACTTGTGATTTATTGACTACGTGAAAGCATTTGACTGTGTGGATTATAACACAATATGGATAACATAACAAAGAATGGGGATTCCAGAACACTTAATCGTGCTCATGCAAAACCTATAAATGAATCAAGAAACAGTCATTCAAACAGAGCAAGGAGATACCACATGGTTTAAAATTGGAAAACGTGTGTGGAAGGGTTGTATCCTTTCACCTTACTTATTCAATCTGTATGATGAACAAATAATCCAAGAAGCTGGATTATATGAAGAAAAGCGCAGCATCAGGATGGGAGGAAAACTCATTAACAACCTGTGATACGCAGATGACACAACCTTGCTTGCTGAAAGTGAGGATGATAGCACTTACTGATAAGGGTCAAAGGCTACAGCCTTCAGTCTGGCTTACATCTGCATGTGAACAAAAGACCTCACAACCTGACTGATAAATAACATCATGACAAATGGGGAAAAAATTGAAGTTCTCAAGGATTTCATTCTACATGGATCGACAATCAATGCCCATAGAAGCAGCAGTCCAGAAATCAAATGACTTACATCCATTCTTCACTTATCGACATGATTAGGTTCCAAAGACCAGGTCATTATGCAAAAATCAGCATTACTTGAAAACGGAAGATGACCACATCAGATCACAAGATGGAAGATAACTACATTGTTACACAACCGCAAAAACTACATCATTACATATCTGTCAAACCACTGAGAATAATGGCCCAGCCAAGTGACATACAACCTTCACCATCACAGCCAGCACTACTCTCACCTCGCACCTCAGCGTTCATTACTGTCAGATGTACATTGTTAATGTGAAAAATAGTCAGATAACAGAATTTTTATGATTGTCATAAGTGTGAAATGTTGGATAATGAGATAGTCGATAAGTGAGGAGTAGGTGTACTGCACTGTGCAAACTGGTTGCAAAATATCTCTTTGAAGTTTTAAAAACAAAGAAGTCACTTTGATGACTAAGGTGCACCTAACCCAAGTCTTGGTCTTTACAATCACTTAATATGCATGTGAAAGCTGGACAATGAAAAAGAAAGACATAAGAAGAATTGATGCATTCGAGTCATGGTGTCGGTAAAGACTATCAAATATACCGTGGACTACCAGAAAAATGAACAAAGCAGTATTAGAAAAATACAACCAGAATGCTCCTTAGAAATAAGGATGGCAAGATTCTGGCTTACTTACTTTGGACACGTCAACAAGAAAAACAAATTGCTAGAAAAGGACATCATGTATGGTACCGGGTTGGCAAAAATGAGAGATACCTTCAATAACATAGATCTATATACTTAAAATGTAAGAAACTAAAATAAGTTAGTTAGACGTGGCTGTGTTACATAGACAAGAAAATGAGGTGACACATTAAGCCATCATTCCCACTGAGGACTATATTGACATACTGCATCAGTTTAATCTTAATTAAAAATAATTGTGCTGCATTTGTGCCTCAATAGCCACAACAGTGTTCTCAAACATACCAGTGATCATGAAGATGGCACAAAGCCAGGCAATATTTTCTTCTCTTATACATAAGGTTACCACAAGTTGGAGCTACTTGATGGCAACTAACAGTAATAGTCTCTTTTTAAAAAAATGTTGGTAAAACTATGATTTGATTACCAAACTGAGAGTCAAAAAGAATATTTTTTAAATGAATCTTCTAATTATTGAAGAAGTGATCTAATTAAACATCATATAAAGTTTTTTAGACAAATCATATGTAATTATTTCTTAGTTTTTAACAAATATAAAAAGAAAACACTCAAAGTTGTTATATCATGTATATATAGAACAGATAATATTTTATTTCTCCAGATGAAAACATGATATATTAAAATAAGCATTTAATATGGTATTAAATCCAGAAATAAAATCAGCCCTGTTTTTAATTCCTAGAAGATGTTCATGGAAAAAGTGAAGCAACCACTTAACTTAGCTAACATTTTCCAACACTCTATTTAATCTAAAGCAGAGAAAAAGCAAAAAAGAACCTATTTCCTAAAGAGAGAAACTATTTCATAACTGCTTGAAGAGGCAGCTCTAAAATATTCCTACACCAATTAGTGAAAATACAATACTGGTCTTAGAATTTTATTTAAACTGCTCACCTATTAGGGACCAAAAAGTCGTTTTTAAGGACTGCATCTTAATTTTTGTATGAAACATTTCAAGTGGTATATGCAAACTAACATTTGCTCTGGTATTTACAGATGACCCAGGAGTTCCTGGCCTATAATTGTGTATTTGGTCTCAGGGTAAGATAAATCAGCAGAATAATAAAGAAAAGCAGGCACTAGATTTTTAGCTAAAGAAACAAGCAGAATGGCCTGAGGCCAATCCACAAATACGTGATCTGAATTGATCATTCTAGAACTTTTCGTTTTCACCTTGCATTTCTTTGGGCTACCTCATTTTTCACTTTTAGCTTAAGGAAGAAATAATCAAGTACATGAATGTATCCCCCGCTCCAGTTTTATAAAGCTTTCCAAAGTCATATATAAATGATTTAGAGGGTTGTCTGTTATTTTAAATTATCTGCCCCACTGATCCCTTACAAAAATGCACATCATCAAGCACAAACTGGATAAAAATATTCATGAAAGAAAATAAAATTAACATTAGTTGTAACTCTGAAGAATCTGTCATTGTCTGCTTTTCCACAGCCTTCCAACCATTTCTCTTTAACTACTCGGAGGCTTGTTTAGGTAGTATTGTAATTAAAGCCTGTAGAGTTTAAACTCACTTGACTGTCACCTGCAGATGTACCTAATTCTAAACTATGCCACTATGTACCACAAAAAAATGTTACACACACACGTACAAAGCACTATCAACTGGTAATTAATAGGCATGATGGTAAACCAAGAAAATGTAATTCTTTTAAAAAACTAAATCACGGAAGGCTTTCTTTTTCCCTGTTCATTCCTGGGTTGATTGGTGTTCTCATCAGCGATGTGACATCAGCAGAGACCTACAACGGCATTATAGCAATGCATTTTCCCTGGGGCCACCTAGGGAACAACTATAAATTATGAATGCATTATTATGCTGCCACTTTGGTTTTAAGGAGCTTATGTTAATTAAAGGCTAAGAAAGAATACACGCAGCACAATTATTTTTAATTAAGATTAAAATAATGCAGTATGTCAATATAGTCCTCAGTGGGAATGATGGCTTAATGTGTCACCTCATTTTCTTGTCTATGTAACACAGCCATGTCTAATGCTTGTTTTTAGCTTCTTACCTTTTAAGTATAGAGACCTCAAGGTCACCCAGAGATCAACTTTTTGCCTGAGATACTGCTGTATACAATTACAGAGTGCACACTATATACTAAGCACGAACTTTCTGAAATGGATATAAAATACAAGATTCTATATTTTAGGAACTTATAATCATATTTTTTGGCAGATTCTGAAGTTACTAATAAAATAGAGACTATTTTTGTGCAAACTTAAGTAGAATTATAAAATAGCATAAAACAAATGAATAAGAACCATGATATAAAACAAATATATTTGACAATATTTTTAAAAGAGACAGGATGTTAACTTTATCTTTCAATTTAAAAGTAAATCCATGCAATTTGTTCCTTCTTTTCCTTTAAAATTGTTACAAAAATAATTATTACATACTTGAATCTACTTTGTTTCATCAGTATAACTTCACTTTCCCCATTTCTCAAACTTTATCAAAAAAAGTGGGTTTCGCAACGTACTTAACAAATACCTCTATTTCAAAAAACCACTAAAACCTCCAACTCTTGGCATTTTTAGACTATAAACATTAAAATCTTACTGATGTGTTGTCACATGCTAGGATTTATTTCCCCATGAAATTAGATTTGTCATAAGTATTTAGAGGAGGCCTAGTGGTGCAGTAGTTAAGAGCTCGGCTGCTAACGGATAAGTCAGTGGTTTGAGTCCTCCGGCTGCTCCTGGGGAGAAAGATGTGGCAATCTGCTTCCATGAAGATTTCAGCCTTGGAAACTCTATGGGGCAGTTCTACTCTGTCTTATAGGGTCACTAGGAGTCAGAATTGACTCGAAATCACTGAGTTTTTTTTTTTTTTTTTTTTTTTTAGTTATAAGTACTTAAATGGAAGTTTATATTTAAAAAATGACACGTTACTATTTTATCAGTTAGGGAAAAACAAACCTCACACAGCCATACGCTTACATGACATTTTCTTTCTTTCTTGTCAGAGTACAAACCTTAGGGCTGATAAGAGATCTGAATGTTTAATTTTGGCACAGCAGCAACCCAACAGGCATGTGATGCAAGGACCACATTCCTAATGAGAGGTGAGCAACACAGAATCCTCAGGGAACTCCGAGGCTGAGTCATTTGGAGCAGCATGACCAAACTGCCGTTGTTGGGACTCTAGTTGAATGAAAAGACATAAACTCAAAATGAGGAAAGTATACAGGCAGTCCCTGGGTTACAGACATCCAACTTATAGACAACTCATACTTAAGAATGGACTATCATAAAGCCTATTATATTAAAAATTTGAGTTAAATACAATGGACCATAATAACAAATGCATGCACTACTTTGTGACACTCATGAAACTCTTGTGCAGTTTGGAAGTGTTTCTTAAGTGTTTTATATGCATAGAAAGGTAAAATATATACTATATTCTAAGACAAATATTTGACTAACTGAACACTGAATAGGAACCGCTTCTGTTCCGACTTACTTAAAAATTCGACTTAAAGACAGACTTAGGAAAAGATCTTGCTTGTAACCTGGGGACTGTCTGTAATTGAAATTTTTCATTTGACAGTTTACTTCACTTTAATTGGCAACTTAACACCTGTGCGCATTTCAGTGAAGAAAGAAGTTCTATTTTTAACATGAGACAATATTCTTTCATAGATAATTCCAATAAAGTTACATAGGGAGAAAAAATTGTTCAGTGCCAGATGAAAAATGTGAAATTCAACAAACATACATTATAGGAGAACATCTTTATTATTTAAACTGGGCATTTTTAGAAGGACTTAATTAATAGTTATGTCAGAACAACACAAGAGAACCTGAATATGTTGGTAACAAACAGGTAATTTACACAAAGAAAGGGTCTCTCAATTGTAGTGGGTAACCATGAGAAATTTATTTGGAAAAGGGTTAAAATCATAAAGTTTCTTCAGATAAATCTAAGCTTATTTATTCTGTTTTTATAGCATACTAACATTTATTAAAATGATTGTATTGGTGAATGGTACTAATATTATTGTTTTAAAGGATAAATTTGGCATTTCAGTAAATATTGCCCTCTGTTTTGAGCAGCAGTGTGAACAATAGTGAGGCAGATAAATGAAGATCAATAGACGAAACAAATGTGGTACTTCGATCTCTTTCCAAAGTGCTTAAAAGCTTTTGGGAATATTTAAGCTTACACTCATCTCTAGTTGTCTGTCCCTAATAGGTTAGAAAAAGGAAGGAGAAAGGAGGGTGGAAATTAAGCACAAATCTTAGTGGTTAAGTATGACATTAAACATTTGGTTTTGATTTTTTTTTTACTGGATACAATCACTCTGTCTGTATAGCCTAGGAGCATATCCAATTCGTCTAAATGGTTACATTCTGGGCTGCTAACCAAAAGGTTCAAATCCACCTGGAAGCACCTCAGAAGAAAGGCCTGGTGATCTACTTTCTAAAAATCAGCCAGTGAAAGCCCTAAAGAGTACAGTTCTACTCTGACACACATAAAGTCACCCTAAGCCAGAATCGATTAGACAGCAACTGGTCTTTCCTAACCAATCTTCCTTCTAGGTCATTCTGGATTGGGTAATGTTTCCTAATTTATACAAGGTATAGAAATATAAATATCCCATAGGGCTGCTATGAGTTGGAATCCATTCGACAGCAGTTGGTTAGTACTGGAATAGGTATGAGCCATAATGATATCATTCCTGACAGTTTTATTCATTCTGTTTGGTAAAATGTGACATTTAGGAATGGCAGAAAATACATTGCTTCTTTGTCTTTTGCTAATTTCCAGATATAATCCTAGAACACTACTTAATGATTTGTCATTGTTGGGTGCAATAGAGTTGCTTCCGACTCATAGCTATCCCATGTGACAGAGTAGAACTGCCACACAGGGTTTTCTCAGCTGTAATCTTTACAGAAGCAGATCACCAGGTCTTTTCTCTCAAGGAGTGGCTGGTGGGTTCAAACTGCCAACCTTCTGGTTAGCAGCTGAGTGCTTAACCATTTACACCTATCAATTCAAATATGACAATTTCCAATGATGAACATTATTTTACTAGATTACAACGTTAATAAAAATAATATGCAGATAATTCTGTTCTAAATATAACTTCTTTTTACATGGAAAATTTTCATTTACAAGAATAGAAGTTTGGCTTGTGTCAAGAGAGAAAAAAAATCAATAAAATATATCCAAAATATAAAGTGTTTAATATAATAAATAAATTATTTCTCTATTGAATTTTAATATATCTGTTTTTAAAGTTAATATGTGGGCACATTCTTATTTCCTTAAGAGATTTGGTGTCATTTAAAAAAAATGCCTTATAATTAGAAAGTAATGAATAACTCCATCTAAGATACAACTATTAGTCTCTACTCATCCAGGACAAAAGAGAAAGAAGACAAAAAAAAAAAAAAAAGAGAAGAAAGAAGTCTATAGGACTAATAATCTACTAGAAACATGGCTTCATCTACCCTGAGACCAGAAGAAATAGGTAGTGCCCAGCTACCACTACCAATCATTCTGATCAGGGCCACAACTGATGGATACTGATAGAAAAAGCAAAAAATGTAGAAGAGAACTCAAACTCTTAAGAAGTCCAGACTTACTGGGCTGGTTGAGACTAGAGAACTCCCCAAGACTACCGCCCTGACATACTCTTTAAACCTTAAACCAAAACTTGAGGTCACGTTTAAGCTAAATAACAACAGATGGGCCCATAAAATTATCACTCGTGAGTAATGAGCTTTCATAAAACATCATCAGTTGTTAGGTGGTGTTGAGTCGGTTCCAACTCATAGCAATCCTATGCACAACAGAAGGAAACATTGCCTGGTCCTGCAGCATCCTCACAATCACTGCTATGTTTGAGTCCATTGTTGCAGCCACTGTGTCAGTCTAACTCATTGAGGGTCTTCCTCTTTTTCACTGGCCCACTATTTTACCAAGCATGATGTCCCTCTCCAGGGACTCTTCTCTCCTGAAAACACATCCAAAGTACATGAGACTTAAGTATCGTCATCCTTGCCTCTAAGGAGCAATCTGATTGTACTTCTTCTAAGACAGATTTGTTTGTTCTTCTGACAGTCCATGGTATATTCAATCTTCTTTGCCAACACCACAATTTAAAGGCAACAATTCTTCTTTGGTCTTCCTTATTCATTGTCTATCTTTTGCAGGCATGTGAGGAGACTGAAATCACCATGGCTTGGGTCAGATGCACCTTAGTCCTCAACGGGATATCTTTACTTTTTAAGACTTTACAGAGGTCTTTTTAAGCAGATTTGCCCTATGCAATATGTTGTTTTCTTGACTGCTGCTTCTATGGCTGTTGATTGTGAATCCAAGTAAAAGGAAATTTTTGACAATTTTAATCTTTTCTCCATATATCATGATGTTGTTTGTTGTCCAGTTGTAAGGATTTTTGTTTTATGTTAAGGCTTATTCCATATTGAAGACTGTAGTCTTTGATCTTCATCAGTAAGTGCTCCAAATCCTCATTTCTGCAAACAAGGTTGTGTCATCTGCAAATTGCAGATTTTGAATGAGTCTTCCTCCAATCTTGATGCCTCGTTCTTCTTCATATACTCCAGCTTCTCTGATTATTTGCTCAGCAAACAGACTTAATAGGTATGATGAAAGGATACAACCCTGAGGCACACCTTTCCTGACTTTAAACCACTCAGGGCCCCCTTGTTCTGTTCAAATAACTACCTCTTGAACCATGTACACCTTATGAGCACAATTAAGTGTTCTGGAGTTCCCATTCTTCACAATGTTATCCATATTTGTTATGATCCACACAGTCGAATGCCTTTTCATAGAAAATAAAACACAGAAAAACATCTTTCTGGTATTCTCTGCTTTCAGCTAAGATCCATCTGACATAAGCAATGATATCTCTCGTTCCAAGTCCTCTTCTGAATCCGGCTTGAATTTCTGGTAGTCCCTTGCTGATGTACTGCTACAACCGCTTTTGAATGATCTTCAGCAAATTTTTACTTGTGTGTGATATTAATGATATTGTTCGATAATTTCCACTTTCCCTTCTATCACCTTTCTTAAGAATGAGCACAGATACAGATCTCTTCCAGTTGGTTGGTCAGGTAGCTTCCAAATTTCTTGGCAGAGATGAGTGAGTACCTCCAGTGCTGCATCTATTTGCTGAAACATCTCAATTGCTATTCTGTCAACTCCTGGAGCCTTGTTTTTCGTCAATGGCTTCAGTGCAACTTGGACCTCTTCTTTCAGTACCATCATTTCCTGATCATATGCTACCTCCTGAAATGGCTGAACACTGACCAATTCTTTTTGGCATAGTGACTCTGTTTTCCTTCTGTCTTCTTTTGATGCTTCCTGGTCGTTTAATACTTTCCCTGTAGAATCCTTCGCTATTACAACTCGAGGCTTGAATTTTTTCTTCTGTTCTTTCAGCCTGAGACATGTCGAAGCATGCTCCTCCCTGTTTGTTTCTTTTAACTCCAGGTCTGTAATATTTTACTTTGTCTTCTTGAGCTGCACTTTGAAATATTCTGTTCAGTTCTTTTACTTCATCATTTCTTCTGTTCACTTTAGCTATTCTACATTTAAGAGCAAGTTTCAGAGTCTTTGTGACATTCATTTTTGTCTTTTTTTCTTTCCTGTCTTCATGTATATAATGTCCTAATGTCATCCCACAAATCGTCTGATCTTCGGTCATTAGTGTTCCATGTGTTAAATCTATTCTTGAGATGGTCTCTAAATTCAGATGGGATATACTCAAGGTTGTACTTTGGCTCTCATGGACTTGTTTTAATTTTCTTCAGCTTTCACTTGAACTTGCATATGAGCAATTAATGGTCTGTTCTGCAGTCGGCCCCCGGCCTTGTTCTGACTGATGATATTGAGCTTCTCCACTGTCTCTTTTCACAGATTTAGTCACTTTGATTCCTGTGTTTTCCACCTAGTGAGGTCAATATGCATAGTCATATGTTGTTGAAAAAAGGTATTTGCAATGTATAAGGGGTTAGTCTTGCAAAATTCCATCATGCAATCTCCAGAGTCACTTCTACCACCAAGGCCATATTTTCCAACTACCAATTCTTCTTTCTTTCCAACTTCTGCATTCCAACCACCAGTAATTATCAATGTACCTTAATTGTATGTTTGATCAATTTCAGATTTCAGAAGTTGGTCAGAATCTTCAATTTCTTCATCTTTGGCATTAGTGGTTGATGCATAAATTTGAATAACAGTCCAATTAACTCGTCTTCTTTGTTGGCATATGGATATTATCCTATTACTAATAACATGTACTTCAAGATGGATCTTGAAATGTTCTTTTTGATGATGAACGTGACATTCTTCTTCAATTTGTCAATTCCATCCAAGCAGACCAAAGGAATATTCAATCAAAATGGCCAATACCAGTCCATTTTAGCTCACTAATGCCTAGGATATTGATTTTTATGCATTACATTTCATTTCTGATGACTTCCAAATCTTCCTAGATACATATTCAGACATTCTACCCTCCAATTATTAATGGATGTTTGCAGCTGTTTCTTCTCATTTTGAGTCATGCAAATTAGCAAATGAAGGTTCTGAAAAAAACTTTATCCACATCATTAAGGTCGACTCTACTTTGAGGAGGCAGCTCTTCCCCAGTTGTATTTTGAGTGCCTTACAAGCGGAGGGGGTCATCTTCTGGCACTATATCAGACAATGTTCCACTGTTATTGATAATGTTTTCATTGGCCGATTTCTTTTAGAAGTAGATAGTGAGGTTCTTCTTCCAAGTCGGTCTTATACTGGAAGCTCTGCTGAAACTTATCCACCATGGGTAACCCTGCTGGTATTTGAAATACCAGTGGCATCGCTTCCAGCATCATAGCAACACTCAAGCCACCACAGATGAGTGGTGGAAAACTCATCTATAGGAGACAAAATGGTCAAAAATTACTCTAAAGCAAAGATGCGAAGGTAAGGGGTGAGAGAAACTAGAGTACTGAAAATGGTACAACCAAAATGGAATGAATAAGAATGATGAGATGGTGTGGAAAATATAACCAATTATCACTGAATAATTTGTGTAGAAATTGTTAAATGGGAACCCAATTTGTTGTGTACACTTTCACCTTAAACACGATAAAATATTATTAATAATAAGAAAGTAATGAATAAGTATTAATGTTGAACTATGACTAAAAGAGCAATTTTATTCCCCCTAGTGGAGATGGCTTGTATCTTTTCTAGATAATTAGAAACAAGTTATGGATAAAAAATCTATAAAGAGTGGAAGAGTGGTTGTGTGGCCACTACTGGTATTCTGACAAAAACAGATGAAGCAAAGGAGGAGGCACAACTGTTTTTCACACAACTTAAATAAAGGTTACGTAATATTTTAAAATGTGACTTCAAATGTTATTTATTCCATAAACGCTTACTTGAGGTTACACTGCCTTTCTCGGTTGTTGTTATGGATTGCATTGTGTCCCCCCAAAATGTGTGTCAACTTGGCTAGTATTGCATGATTATCAACCATCTCCTATATGTTGTAAATCCTACTTCTATGATGTTAATGAGGCAGGATTAGAGGCAGTTATGTTAATGATGCAGAACTCAATCTACAAGATTAGTTTGTCCTGAGTCAATCTTTTTGAAATCTAAAAAAGAGAAGCAAGCAGAGAGACAGGAGGACCTCATACTACCAAGAAACCAGTGCCAGGAGCAGAGCTCATCCTTTGGACCCAGAGTCTCTGCACTGAGAAACTCCTAGAGCAGGGGAAGACTGATGACAAGGACCTGCCTCCAGAGCTGACAGACAGAGAAAGTCATCCCCTGGAGCTGGCACCCTGAATTTGGACTTCTCCCAGACTGTGAGAGAATAAATTTCTCTTTGTTAAAGCCATCTACTTGTGGTATTTCTGTTGTAGCAGCACTAGATAACTAAGACAATTGTTTTTAAGGTTGTGATTTTATTGGAAAAAAATCTATGAAACCAAGTAATTTTCCATAGCATCAAAAACCATAATTTTATGGAAACAAGTGAAGTTAAGAAAAGTGAGCAATACCCTTGATATTTTTATCTTTTTTTTCTGTTTGACTTACTACTTTAAAAATTCTAAATTCAAACAACCCTAATGTATGCATTCATTCACAATGACACAGATTTACCTCTCAGATAGCTGTCATATAATTCATTTTCTGTCATATAACTGCAGGCATGGTTGGTCCCTAATCCATAGTTTCTGTTTGATATAAGACAATGGCCTTCCATGTTTGCTTTTAAAAAGAGTAAAATATCACAACCATTAAGCACATTTATCATCTGCATAGAGCACTGGGGTAACCTCTACAACCCTCAGTTTAAGTGAGGCAGTACATGCTTTTAGGACCTTTCGGGTCTGAAGAAAATGCTTTGACTTAAAATGACAAAGGGTAATCTATTCTTAGAAAAATTCATAGAAAGAGACATAATTTTTTTAATATCTAAAAATGCATTTAAAATAAAAATAAATTAAATCTGATAGCTGCTAATCTGGAATCTGAATAATGTTTTCCTCTGTTATTTTTCTGTCGATGTCTGAACTCAAGGGTATTTGTACTGAGTTTCTATAATTACTTGATTATTTTTGTGTAAGGTAGTTTTAAAATAGTTATATAGATGGGATGCTGAAAAGTATTTCTCTGAAATGGTTACAAATAAAAGAGAATTATGTCTAGTGTAAAATGTGCTATGAAATGTGAGGGGACAAAAGAAGCACAATATTACACTAGACAAGGTAAGGATGATGGAAAAATTATGTCTTAGCATTGATGACAGAAGAAAAGAACATGGGGCCATTTGTCTCACAGGTTTTGTTCAGCATTAAATGCTTGATTCCTTGATACTTTCTTTATGTGTTTATTCCCATCTCTCTCTCTCTCCTTCTCTCTTTCTCTCACAGACACATACAGAATATGGTTTATTTCCTAGTAAATATCTCTTTGAAAATTTCCAGTCTTGCATCTTCTGAAACAAAGGGGGAAGGAGTTGTTTATGCAGAGTTCAGAAAAACTAAGAATATCAGAATACTTTTGGAATCTCAGGTTTGGTGGTTGCATTGATTACCAACATACTGCCAACGAAGAATTCAGGTAACAACTGTGGAAATGGAAGGAATTGAGGCCACAGAGATTTGTTATTTCAGAAGAGATTTTCAGCCATGTAAATTTATATCCAGACAAATAATTTACTGACCTCAGGGGGCATCCATTCAATGATACAGAAGGGACAGCCCATTATGACTTATGTTGTACTTTGAGAAGAAAAATCTCCAAGAAGTATAAAAGGAGAACTTTTGCACCTATATTCCTTTAGATTTGACACATTTCATTGAAATCAATGCTTGAGGGTCTGACATTTGTTAGCTTATATTCTTTTAGAGTTCTGAAAGCTACACACAATCATGAAGATGGCACAGGACCGGGCAAGGGTTAGTTCTGTTATAAAAAAGGTCACCATGAGTCGTGGCTGACTCTACAACAACTAGCAACAACAGCAAGCTGTATAGATTCAGACACAGTTCTCTCTGCCTACTGAGAGTTTTCCTTCATAGAAGAATGTTAGGATATATACATTCCAATCAGTCTCATTATCATACTTGTAAATCTACAGGATAATCAAACCTATAAGAAATCCATTTAATACAGACTATTGGAAAACATTTGATAATTTATAGTCAATTGCTAGGACACAGTTTGATATTACAAAATAAAGTATGGAAAAGCATAGCTTTTCTCCATAATAGTTAAAATTTTCCAAATACTTAAAGTAACAATGGAAATTAAATTTAGATTTCTTTTCTTAGGCTTTTATGAGTGAACTACATTAATTATTTCCTCCCAAGCTATTATAACACATTTTCTATATGAAAATCAAACGTATTTACATAAATAAGATTACAAGAGACTCACAATTTGGATTTATGTAAGCATTACTGGTCAGGAATGTTTCCATTGATTATTATTACCCCTCCTCACACACACACATACACACAATTGCCTCTAAAATCTCATACTTTTGTAATATAAATGATATACACTACAAAAATTAAAATGGCATTTCTTTTCATGATAATTCTTAGAGATGAAAGAATATTATTTCAAAAAAATTATTTTCTAAAGATAGCTGTTTAATATCTAGATCATTTAAATGTTTTCCTATATAAAAAATTATAAACTATGTGCTTCACTGAGAAGCAAATGAGTTTTACTTTCAATGAGACTAAGTTACCTACTGTGGCCCTGATATTGTCATTTTCTACTCTGCTACTCTGTTCTTAGCAGCAATAAATAAGAGCAAGTTCTGAAGGTCACTGTTAACTCCAACTATAAACTATACTGAATGTAAAATGCTGTTCCTGATGCTAGCAGAGCCTTTGAATTCTGAAACAGTACATTATAAGATTTCTGTATTACTACATGCTCATCATCTTTTATCCATAAACTTCACAGAAATTTTCAATGAATTACACATAAGCACAGAGTCAAACATGCCTCCTAAGGTCAAGCCTTTTATTACTTCTTTTTATAATGACTCTCAGAGAAGGGGGAAAAATGAATCAGAGAGCTTTTTAATTTATAGGTTTTATTCAATGCAATAAACAGTTACTTTTCATGTTAGTAAAATATAATTACGTTGACAAGGGGGTATTTTATAAACAATTTATTTTTATTTTGCTGATGTCAATTTGAATTCTGGGGACTCAATAAAATATACAGATGCTATTGCTACACATAGTTGCTCAAATAACTATGGTCTACTGTACATGCAGGATGTTGATATGTTTGATTTATTCCTATGGATATGGTTACTTTTTCCAGTTATCAATCACCTGCTGGTGTTCTTTAAGGAATAATTTAAGGCCTATGTCTAAATATGTCTGAATATGTATAGAGAACCATGAAGGAATGGAAGTTAACAATGCTTTGGGCCAATTTTCAAACATTAATTTATATGAAGTGGCAAATCTAAACAGTTATAGAGTCAGAATGTCTTTTTTTCATAGTTCATAGTGATTTCTTTTCAGAATATAGGATAATAATTTTAATTATTTTTAATATGACATTTAGGAATTTATGCTGCTGAATAGAATATACGTGAGGTCCTGACATGTCTGATTCCTTTTTAGTTCCAAAACCTGTGACGGAGCTCAGCATACTGCAGATTCTCACTAGAAAAAGAAAAACTGAATATTAAAACATGGTTTTATTGTTAATTCTGAGGGCATACAAATATACTGAAAATGAATCTCATTTTTCCTTTTGCAACATATAAATTATAATCTAGTAAATTACTCTGGTTTGTTATACTGTTTAAATGAAGACTCTTTGCCATTTTGTTGTTGTTTTTACTTTGTAGGGTAAGTCTGTGAGTGTTCAAATCCATACAGTTGTTGCTATGCTCCATTTGCAAAGTGCATGAAGGACAATAAAACCTGTTCCCTGAAAGCCTATTTTCCCAAAAATTAAAGAAGTCATAAGACTATAAATTAGGTTAAATTTGAGTTTTTGAAAATGGTCTCATAGAGGATCAGCAGAGTCAATAAAAGAATTAAGAAGAATAGTTTTATATATATATATAAATTTTTTTTTCAGCTCTGAAATTAAACTGTCTTTATGCTGGGAGGGCCAATGTTGGAGCAGGGATATGTCTTTCAAGGTACTATAGTGAGAAGTAGACTTTTGATTTGAACACATGAAGCAGAAGTTAAAAGGAAATGTGGTTATTGGTCATATATTTGAGCCCCTAAAAACGGAAAAATCTTGTCACTATGAGTATAGCTGATGAAGCCAAATAAAAGTAAATGTAATTTAAAATAATGGAAGGTTATATAGCTGAATTAGAGAAAAAGGTAGGTTTCTAGGCAAGGGGTTTTGACACCTTTCCTTTATGAAGTACCCTTCCTTAAAGGTTTACAGAATTCTGAGAAATTTATTTCCATTAAGATGTATATAAAGCAGGAGGCCTTTATATACATTACTTGGGGAAAACATTATTTACATATTAATACCGAGCACAAGCAGCACAAACACCCAAAATTTTTGGTGGTAAAGTCAAAGCCACTTTAGGAGCATTGTGAGATGCACAGTAACACCTGAGTTCCCACTCAAAGGACATTGCCTAAGCACCTACGGAGAAGTAGATATGTTTGTAGCCTATTATCTTTGTTGAAATAAAGTTATAAGTGTAGAAGGAGAACCTATATCTTACATATAGACTAGATTTGCTTCCAGGCTACGCTAGACCATTGAGGAAGAGACTAGGATATTTTCAGAGGAGGCATTTTAACAGAAGAGGGAGCGGGAGAAAAAAAATGAAAACAAAAAACCTAGAATATTGAATGGATTTAAAAATAAAATAATAGAATTGAAAAATAAGGAAGTGGATAAATTTAATAACTCAGTTTCTCGGGAAATTATATGTCTTAGAGTTTTTTAAGATAGAAAATGCCAGAAGATAATGGTAACTTGTATTGATGAGTACAAAATAGCAATATAGGAAGACCTTTAACATACAAAGACCATTTGTGTAAAGGAACATCATAGCTTCAAATACGATGTATTACTCTTTTCTTAAGGTTATATAAAATCAAAGAAATTCCTTTCTATTTCTATTTCTCTCTGACTATAAGGTATTAGATACATATGTAATATATTTACATATGTATAAAATTTACAGAATGTGTCTTATATATCCTTATATTTATATTTTTATATACATATATGCCTGTAGAACATATTAAAATGTGTACATACAGAATTAGAAATGCTTTATATTGTGTGTCAATGTCTGATGTGATTAAAATATGTACAATAGTCATAAAGTAATTTAATTCTCAAAATAAGCAATACACAGATACTAACAATCAACATATAGATAAAATCATTTATTAATATATAAATATACCCTATACATATACAAAATTATGAAAGAAATAATTACTTTCACTATAATTTATAAATCATCATACTCAATTGAATTTCAAAAAAATACATAATTTTAGAACATACTATAACATTCCCAGGCCAAATCATGTTTAGGAAAAAGTAGTAAGGGCAATTTTATAAGTGCTTTTTAGTCAAGATTGGTTATGTTTATGTACCGATTCTAAGAATGAGATCAAGAGGGATTTAATAATTATTTACAATTCCCTCATATGTTTATATATTTATAAAATGCTTTAGGAAACTTGCTAGGACATACTTAGAATATTAAGTTTTCTCAATAGATATTGAGTATTGTTTTAAAATAAAAGTTCACTGTTTAAATATCAGAACTAAAAACAGTATTTCCACTTCTATTATTATTTCATTTCAAAGTATATTTTTTTCTGTGTTAAAAGCTATAGAACACAAGAATCAGAAATGCCCACTCACTTTAAAATACCCTTTACATAGTAATAATCTCATCAGTATTAACTGATGGGAAAACATCTCTCTCAATATAGACCAGCAATAAAAACGCACTGAGTTCTCTTTTAAAAAGTCAAAATATAGACCACACAAAACATGTTTAAATATGTCTCTACATAAACGACTCAAGTTGCAGGTTGTCTTACTCCAGTCACATGACCTGCCCAGTAATATGATCAGCAAATACAGGCAGTCCTTGGGTTGTGAATGTCTGACTTACAACCTGTAGCTACAAAACAACCCCCATAAAGCTTATTATATAAAAAATTTAAGGAACATACAGTGGTTCGTAACAACAAACGGGCACTACTTTGCAACATGCATCAAAACATTATTATTAATATCACTGTACTATTATGTTAAAGATGTTTTAGTGTACCTGAAAGTGTTTCTTTAATGTTTTTCATGCATTGAAAAGTACCAAAAAACCAAACCAGACCCACTGCCATCAAGTCAATTCTGACTCATAGCGACCCTATAGGACAGAGTAGGACTGACCCATAGGGTTTCCAAGGAGCAGCTGATAGACTCAAACTGCCAATCTTTTGGTTAGCAGCCAAATGCTTAACCACTGTGCCACCAAGATCCCATAGAAAGGTATACTATATACTAAGACAAGCATTTCACTAGCTAATTTTAGATACAAACCATACCTAACTGTTGCAATTTATGTACAAATTGGACTTAAACACAGATTTAGGAACTGAATTCGTTTGTAACCCGGGGGTTGCCTATATAGAATTAAGAATCACAAGTGAGTTTAAAAGTCAAGGAGATGGCTCTTGTAGCCAAGACTTTGACTTATATTATAAAGAAGAGTAACTATTACTCTAACTGTTCCATTATTTTTTTTAAAATCCCAAAATAAACTCCCTAAAATTATTATGTAATATTCCATACCCCTAGAAATATGACTGAAATTAAAATAAACCCAAACTCCCTAAGTAAACATAGAACTTGGAACTTTAAACTAGTTTATTTCCATTTCTTCCTGTCTGGGAAAAGGGAATGCTATAATACTTCCTAGAAGTATCCTCATGAAGAATTTTCCATATCCACAGGAAAGCTACAAACTCACTAAATCAGTGACAGTGAATATCAAATATGCATTAAGAATACGTATTTTGAATTTAAAAATTTCAAAACTGAGTCTGTTTTTCCCTCATCTTTATTTTAATGAGTCAATTAATCATGTACCCTTACCCCTTTTACATTTGTAGCACACGAAATTGCCCAGTAGGATGGAGAACAGTGTACACTTTCCCACCGATCTCCGTTTATTGTTTTGTATTTTCAATGTTTTCTGGCTTCTTTTACAGTGCAACTTTCTCTCCAGCTCACAAAGAACACTAATAATATCAGTAGAGTGTTCATCAGGATTATTTATATTTTAAGAGTAGGGAAGAAAAAAAATGAAGTTTTTTTGAATACGTGAAAGAAGAAAGTTCCACTTTGGTGTCTTTGGCTGACAGAAATCCTAGCACAAGAATTTAAATATGTTTGAAAGAATGTGACATTGCACTAAGGGATATCAAGTCTTTTTTTTTTTTTTTTCCTAAAACCTCAGTGGCAATTCTCTTTATTATTATAAAGCAAAACCTTCCCACCCTTCTGTGTTTATGGGTTGGAATCACAAAAGCTTTACCAAGTTGGAAACCAATCAAAACGCCCTTTCTGACTTGTTAATGAAATCATTCCAGTCTGTTTATTCACCACTTTAATAGTTATGCTGTTAGTAGACTGTATCCAACTAAAAATGCTATTCATTTAGACAAGAATCTATTCACTCTTATAGAATTCACAGATGAGGCTGAAGCAATATGAATAGAAAGAAGAATTACTTGTCTGTCGATATGGGAGCACATTCCTTGATGACTGGTGACCAATTAGCCATGTTTATATGTACGTTGATTTATTTTGATCACACATGTAAATACTAAACATTGTAAGTTGCTTCTACGCAACACACAAAACATACACATATTATAGCCATTATATATATGTTATAGATACAGATATATGCCATGCGTGTTTATATAGCCATTAAAAACATTTATATATTTATGATCAGTTCTAAAATTCACAAGCAAATACGTATGAAAGTGATCATTAAAATCTTAGTTATGTTTATTTCTATTTGGCTATCTTCTCTTGTATAGAAATATAGTCCTTAGATCATAAGATGAAAGATGAATCAAGTTCAGACTCCAACTGTGCTGAAAAAACATACCAAGCTTGTGTTTTTTAAGAAAAAAAGTATCCTACCAAAAATAATGGAAATCATTGTTGACATAAACATTTTAAGAAAAAAATAAAAACAATCCAAAACAATACAAACTATATTACACAGCTTTTTAAAAAATTTTTGTATCCACCTGTTCTAAAAAACTACTATTCTATAGTTTGTTCATATAACTGAGGACATTCAAATGAATAACCTATAGTAAATTACTTATGTCATTATCCTTCTCTCTAAAGACAGAATGCATTGCTCATGAGATTCTGCAGAGGAATTTCATTCACATTGTATGCTATAGATAGGGTTTTACAGATCAATCTACTCAAAAAAATGCCCAGAGATAATTATAGAAAATTATTATCCTTTCTATTGGACAGGCATTCGTCTAAGTTCTTTACAGATATTGCCTCATTTAATCATCACAGTAACCTTATAAGTTTGGTACTACTATTCTGCCCATTTTACAGATGAAGATACTGAAGAACATATGGCTAAGTACCTTGCTAATGGTTACACATATAAAAATGGCAGAGCCTGGATGTGAATCCACTCATCCTTGCCCTAAATCGCTCATTATATAGGCTTTACTATGATTTTTTTAACCATGCTCTTGATATATAATCATACAATGGCAAAAAACGAGATTGATAAATAACTTAGAGAGTCTACAGGAAAATTAAATTTATAATGGGAAGTAGTTATGAATCATTTAATTAAGATTTCTTTTTGAAAATACAAAGTTGGCAAGATGTCAGTGATATAAACAATGGCCCAAATAACAATATCTGCTCACTTATAATCCCAGTAGCTTATAAGTAGTTTGGTTGCCTCTCTTATCAAAATAATACAATGATCTGTAGCTCAAAGCTATGAACTCATATTAGGGTTATTTTTTAAAACTCTGCTCTTTTGTAGGGTTCTAAAAATAGTTGCATAAAATATACAAATATCCTCTAAGAGTATACCCCTCTGCACTAAAAAGTACATGGTAAGCCAATATAGCAGAATACCAAATCAAATAACAACACAAATACTTGATCCTTGTTTACATTCTACATTCAACTGGACTTTGATAAAAAGTTGGTGATTTTGAAGTACAATTTTATTTCCTCTTTTATTCCCCAAGTTTAGGAGTCAAAGATGCTGGTGGCATAACCTTAAGTTAGTTACTGCCTAACGCAGTGCCACTCAGCTAAGTAATTAGGGCAGATCTACAGTACAGAAAAACCTGACAAGTCTGTCCTTTAGAGCGAATGCAAGTTAGTTAGAAGGCAGCATTTCAGATTAATGATTTCAAAGATGCAATCGAAACAGTGGTGGAGATTCATGAGATGTCATGAAACTACATGGGTTTGGGGAGCAGACAAATCTGGATGTGAATTTCTGTACCTGTACCCTCTTGCTATGTGGCCTAAGGAAAGTTACTTAATCAGTTGGAATCTATAACTTCTCTCACCTGTAAAATCAAGAAAAAAATTATCATCTTTGAAGGGTTGTCAGGATTTCATGGGATGAAATTATATGGAGTACTTAACATAGTCTAACATATCACAGGCACTTAAAGCAGACTAGTTCCCTTTATCACTCCCCTTATATGAAACTTCTGAAAGTAATTTCCCCAGATGGTAGTTCCATAACCAATAGCTATCTTAACCTCTTTACAATAGGTATAATAGTTCATACTTTATGGGTACTATGAAAGAAGTAGGTGATAAGTGCTTGTAAAAGATAGAACACAGGGCCTGGCACATTGGAAGTGTTTAACAACATCAATAATAAAAATACACCATCTCCTACTGTGAATTTCCCCTCAGCTTCATTTAACATTCTCCTCTTTACTGCATCTCCTGCCCACCTCCCTCCATCCTGCTTCTCTAGCTTTACAAATCATCAGATTTCAATGCAATCTCAACGTACTGGGAAAATGAAAGTTTCATTTCAATAAAACATTATAAGGTTCATCCCTTATTAAACTTGTTTCTGCAATTATTAAATTCCCTAGGTTGCTTCTTAACTTAGGAAATGGATAAATTCCCATTTTTTATTTCATTTTCTGGTGAATCCCTCCAACCAATTGTGAAGATGAAATGAAGTGCTGAATTCCACTGCCTCTTAATCCAACAAAGCTTCAATATCACTTAAAAATATCATGTTCAAGCATTATATTACCATATTCATCTTTTCAGAGACATTGTAGAGATAGACAACCACCCAAGAATTAATGTTAATTAATAACAGAGCTTAATTCTTTTTATCAGGTAAGCAAAATATGTTTCACATTGCTTAATGTATTGTTTTTTGTCACCGTAAAATCTCAAAATTTACAGCATCATTGCCAATATTTTACCTTGACTCAACAGATTCCAAAATAGAGAATTCCAGACTATATTAAGCTCTTTTGCCTTTCGACTGCCAGATATCATGTTGTAGAAAAGCCTTATCAAAGGCATGGGAAAGAGGTATATAAATAAATGTTACAGGAAAATCAGGTCCACATGGCTGTGGAATATTTCTAATCATAATATTGGGAGTTTTCATTTTAAATTATCATATAAATGAAGAAGACACTAAAGAAAGGCTTATTAGAAACCATATATTAATGTTGCCATAATTTAATATTTAAAGATACCTCTTATTTCAAAGTATTGTATCTTGATAGTAGTAAGTTTTCCAACTTTGTTTTTAAAATAAATAAATCCTTAAAATATCTTAGAATTGTAACACTTTGCTGCTAAGCTCCCCTGGGGTGATGTATGGGGACAGAGCCAGATGGAGCACCTGTTAAATTATTCAGCGGTCAGACTGTCTGACCCATGATTGTACACATAGTTTTGAGTTCTTTCATCATTACTACAGAAGAGGAAAATCCAATGCGATATCTAAACAACCCAGAAGCGATCATTAAAAATTGTTAGAGAAAGATAAATGTTTCAGAAAAAGACAACCTGACTAAATCAGTCTATCTCATTCTATTGTTCTGTTGTCATCATTACACTTAACACTATATGATGTCATCTTATTCCTTTTTTTTTTTTTTTTTGCCTTGTCTATTCTAAAATGTAAGTTCCATGAAAACAGGAAAAAGAATACAACATAGATGTAAAGAAGGGCTATTCTACTCTTTTCATAATCTATGAAAGGTGCTATATATATCCTAAACTACTTTTAGTTACAGTTCATGGTACTTAGTTCTACATCTGAGATGCTGAACACATTGTTATTTTTTCATATTCATTTTCTGCTTAAATCTCTTCCCTCCTCAGATATGTGCAGATGTTGATAATTCAGGTGTTGAAGTAAAGAACAATTAATGGGGAATTCTCTATAAATAAATAATACTGCTATGTAAGAAGAAAAAGAGACCATTGACAAGCAAACTTTTAAAGTTTTGTAACCATTAAGAGAAAACACACAGACAGATTTTTGACAGTGTGGTATTCTTGCCTCTTGAGGTTTGAGAAACACATACCTAATGGTTATGCCTTCAGGCAAAAGTCTTAACTAATCAAGCTACTAATCTGCTGTCCAATGTAACATGCTGCAGACCAGGGGAGCTGAAAATAGAGTGTCATGAAAGAGATTTTCTATAAAGTCATTTAGAATACCACAATGCAGAGGAAAATGATCCATAGGCACAAATGTTGTGACTGCCCCCAAAATGGATACTGTAATATGTGTGGGAGTGTGTGTGTGTGTGTGTGTGTGTGTGTGTGTGTGTGTGTGTGTGTGTGTGTGTGCCTAAAATCTTTGCTATTTTAAAGCTAAATCCAAACTCCTAAGGTTTTACTGGTATGTTCATAGGTTAAGTAGGTAGTAGATTGATAGATAGGGAAGTAGATAGAGAGACAGACACATGGACAGATAAAACTAGTACAGTATATTTTTCAAGGACATAGAGTTTTAAAATAGATTCTGCTGCTTCTGTGGATCTAAATTATTTTGCAAGGCATGCACTAAGAATAACAGTGTATTCTGTGTATGGGACTTGATTAATAAAAACGAAGAGATGGAGTATAACAGGTCAAATGATTTGCAGAATTTCCTTTATTCTGTTATCTCTGTCGTGCAATGGCATTGACCTTGGATTGTGATAGATAAGGGGCATACAACATGAAAAAGTCTTGAAGGCGTGAGTAAGAAATAAAATAGCATCTGAGTTCATTCATCTGCCCTCTTCAGTTTCACATTTCTCCACTCTCCCTCACAACCTTTCTATACTCCTTTAAACATACATATATTTTAAAGTTGAGAAGCATTTTGTTCAGTATTACATATTGTTTAAGAAGAGGTGGTCAGCTAAACTCTTTCGCATATGTAGCTAGCTGCGAAAAAAATCAGTTGCCGTAGAGTCGATTACGACTCATGGGTGTCACAGCAAGGTTTTCAAGGGCTGATTTTTCAGAAGTAGATCCCCAGGCTTTTCTTTTGCGGCACCTCTGGGTAGACTCAAATCTCAAACCTTTCAGTTAGCAGCTGAGTGTGTTAGGCAAAATGTTTACAAGCAATTGCATGCCTAAAATAAAAGTTCAAATTGTCCTGTCTCTTCACCATTTTCTAAAGGTTCATGAAGAAACTCTCTCTTTGTTAACAGTTCTCAAAACTTTGTATGTCAACATACCTCTACAACCTTACCCAATAGAGGCAATTAATTTTTCAGTTTGTCAGGTCTGCTAATGCAAATCACTTCTTGGAAAAACTCAGACATCTCAATAGAATGGTGAATCATTTGAGGCAGCATATAATTAGAATGAAATATAGACAACCTGCAGACAATTTTCCTTCAATGATTCATTATTTTGTCTTATTTAGATGATAGGAAGGAACTCAGATTCTGCTATTTCTTTTTTCATTTTAAGTTCCTTGTGTACAAATAAATATAAGACATTTCAATCTGAATATTTCCATCTCTACAAAATAATAAACTCTCAACTGATTTTAATTAAAGTAATGAAATAATAATGATAATTCATTTATAAATACAAAACAACTAGAAATAGTACCTGGTTCCTAAAATTTCTTTCATAGCTGCAAACTTCCGTTTATTTTAGAGATTCAATTTTTTTGTCATCTGAGCAGTTTACATGATTAGATTAAAATGTTACAGTACTCAAAATATTTCTTAATAATTTGGTGTGACTTCATTTATTTATTTACAGATTAATTTAGTCCTTAGGACCCAATGCATTATTAAATAAAATCCATGATAATTTAAGAAAAGCTTACGTTTATTCTGGAAACATCATAAATAAATACTGATTACATTTTATGTAAATAAATGGGTACATTATCATACATGGGTTCTTAAAAATACAAAGAGAAAAGATGAGAGTCTTTCTAAAATATTTCCCCATTACAATCATTATTTATAATTCAATACAACTGTAGAAATGGATTATCCTATTGTTGGACATAAAACTTAGCATTACACAGTAAATCAGTTGGTAAAGTTACAGGGCTGGAGAGCATGGATTTAAGACATGGTTCACACTAGTAAGAAGGATAATGCCCAGGTAAACATCTGTATCTTCCTAATGCAATTAGATAACTGGGGAAAATCTGTTTGCTTTTTGGAAGGGTCTGAGTGCCTGAATTCTCTACTTACTATGCTAACATAAAAAATGCCTAAAAATAATCTGAGCATTTTCCTAAACCGTATGTATTACAAAACAGACTTCGGATAATCAGACTTGCAGGAGAAGAAAACGTCATATGCATCTAACTAGCACCTTCCTTACCTCTTTGTTACTCTTTTCAAGAAAGTTTATTTTCTCAGTATCAGGTTGGACCTGAGAGATTCATGTGTGCATACATCATGTGTTACTGTGATATCACTTGGAGAATCACCTGTGAAATCTTCCCTTGGGCTCCAAGGATGGTAAGTCTGCAGTTTAGGAAGATTATCACAAGATGGAGCTACTTTGTTGTCCAGGCAGAGGCTAACATTTACAGGCATGGCACATGTAGAGTAGGTAGATTGTTTTAAGGTAATAAAAATTTATAATATATACTGAGTAGTCCTTAAAATTTGCCTACACTGTGTTAAGTGCTTTACACAGCCCCACTCAGTAAGTTTGCTCACAACAACCCTCTAAATGGGTATCATCATGGTAAGAATGGCCGAATGAATGTTCAGAGAAATTAAGTACGTTGACTAAAGTCATACTCCTGGGACAGTTTAACCTGAAACCCAGATATTACTCCAAAGCAGTTTAATCCTATAAAACACACATACACTCTCTCTTTCACATTTTAAATGCTTTTCAGTTACTATATAAATTATGATGTGAATAATACTATTTCTATCTTTGAAGGTAGAAGTTTCAAACATGTAATTTGAAGTAAATATTTAAAATACTCATGAGTATTTTAATTATGCAGAAGGTAATTAGGATTCAATAATATTAACTTTTGGTATGACACGTTATCACTTACATTTTTAATTACTTTCATGAGTAAAACTTAACTTTGCAACAATACTTGGGGAATGTAAGGAAGGGATTGCATTTAATAATATTTTTTAAATAAGGAAACAGTAGTTAAGAGAGGTTAGATAAAATATTTGAGGTCACAAATTAGTAACAGTCATTTATTTTCCGAATTTGAACTCAGATTTTGTGATAGCTCATATATGATCTTTCCATCTTAGCCTATTTGTTGGTGTTGTTAGGTGCCATTGAGTCATTTCTGACTCATAGCAATCCCTATGCACAACAGGTGAAAAACTGCCCCGTCCTACACCATCCTCATAATTGTTGCTATGTTTGACCCCACTGCTGCAGACACTGTGTCAATCCATCTCATTGAGGGTCTTCCTCTTTTTCCCTGACCCTCTACTTTGCCAAGCAAGATGTCTTTCTCCAGGGACTGATCCCTCCTGATAAAGTAATGTCGAAAGTAACTAAGGAGCATTCTGGCTGCACTTCTAAGACAGATTTATTTGTTCTTCTGAAAGTCCATGGTATATTCAGTATTGTTTGCCAACACCATAATTCAAAGGCATCAATTCTTCTTCAGTCTTCCTTATTCATCGTCCAGTTTTCACATGCATATGAGGTGACTGAAACTACCGTGGCTTGGGTCAGGCTTATCTTAGTCCTCAAGGTGACATATTTTCTGTTTAACACTTTAAAGAGGTCTTTTGAAGCAGATATGCCCATTGTCATGCATCCTTTGATTTCTTGACTGCTGCTTCCATGGGTGTTGATTTTGGATCCAAGAAAAATGGAATTCTTGACAACTTCAATCTTTTCTTCGTTTATCATTATGTTGCTTATTGGTCCAGCTGTGAAGATTTTTGGCTTCTTTATGTTGAAGTTTAAGTCTTTGATCTTCATTAGTAAATGCTTCAAGTCCTCTTCACTTTCAGCAAGCAAGACTGTGTCATCTGCAAATTGAAGGTTGTTAATGAGTCTTCCTCCAACCCTGATGCTGTGTTCTTCTTCATATAGTCCAGCTTCTCTGATTATTTGCTCAGCATACAGATTTAATAAGTATGGTGAAAGGGTACAAGCCTGACACACACCCTTCCTGATTTTAAACCACTCATAATTCCCTTGTTCTGTTTGAACGACTGCCTCTTGGTCTAAATGCAGGTTCCTCACGAGCACGATTAAGTGTTCTGGAATTCCCATTCTTTGCAATGTTATCCATAATTTGTTAAGATTCACACAGTCGAATGCCTTTGCATAGTCAATAAAACACAGGTAAACATCTTTCTGGTATTCTCTGCTTTTAGCCAAGATCCATTTGACATAAGCAATGATATACCGCATTCCACGTCTTCTTCAGAATCTGGCTTGAACTTCTGGAAGTTCCCTGTTGATGTACTGCTGAAACAATTTTTTAATTATCTTCATTAAAATTTTATTTGTGTGTGTAATATTAATGACATTGTTCGATAATTTCCACATTCTGTTTGATCATCTTTCTTTGGAATGAGCGCTAATATAGATCTCTTCCAGTCAGTTGGCCAGGTAGCTGTCTTCCAAGATTCTTGGCACAGAGAAGGAGTACTTCTAGCATTGCATCTGTCTGTTGAAACGTCTCAATTGGTCTGTCAATTCATGTAGGCTTGTTTTTCGCCAAAGCCTTCAGTGCTGCTTGGACTTTTGATCACATGCTACCTCCTGAAATGGTTGGTCATATGCTACCTCTTGAAATAGCTCAATGTCAATCAATTCTTTTTGTTGGAGTGACTCTGTATTCCTTCCATCTTCTTTTGATGCTTCCTGTATCATTCAATATTTTGTCCAGAGAATGCTTCAAAATTGCAACTTGAGGCTTGAATTTCTTCTTCAGTGTTTTCAGCTTGAGAAATTCTTCCTTTTGGTTTTCTAACTCCAGGTCTTTGCACATTTCATTATAATACTTTACTTTGTCTTCTCGAGTTGCCCTTTGAAATCTTCTGTTCAGCAATTTTACTTCATCATTTCTTCTGTTTGCTTTAGCTACTCTATGTTCAAGAGCAAGTTTCAGAGTCTTTTGTGACATCCATTTTGGTCTTTTCTTCCTTTCCTGTATTTTTAATGTCTTTTTGTTTCTTTATGTATGGTTTCCTTGATGTCATCCCACAACTCATTTGGTCTTCGGCCATTAGTGCTCAATGTGTCAAATCTGTTCTTGAGATGGTTTCTAAATTCAGGTGAGGCATACTCAAGGCCATATTTTGGCTCTTGTGGATGTGTTTTAATTTCCTTCAGCTTCAACTTGAACTTGTTTATGAGCAGTTGATGTTCTGTTTCCCGATGGGCCCCTGGCCTTGATCTGATCGATGACATTGAGCTTGTCCATCGTCTCTTTCCATAGATGCAGTCAATTTGATCCCTGTGTGTTCTGTTGGCAAGGTTCATGTGTATAGCCGCCTTTTATGTTGCTGAAAAAAGGTGTTTGGAATGAGTAAGTCATTGGTCTTGCAAAATTCTATCATGCAATCTCCTATGTCATTTCTATCATCAAGGCCATATTTTCCAACTAGTGCTCTTTCTTCTCTGTTTCCAGCCTTCGTATTCTAATCACCAGTAATCATCAATGCACCCTGGTTGCATGTTTGATCAATTTCAGACTGCAGAAGTTGGTGAAAATCTTCAATTTCTTCGTCTTTGGCATTAGTGGTTGGTGCATAAATTTGAATACTAGTCTTATTAACTAGTCCTCCTTGTAGAAGTATGGATATTATCCTATCTCTGAGAGCATTCTATTTCAGGATACATCTTGAAATGTTCTTTTTGATGATGAATTTGACACTATTCCTCTTCAATTTGTCATTCCTTATACAGTAGACCATGATTATCTGCCTCAAAATGGCTGATACCAGTCCATTTCAGCTCAGTGATGCCCAGGATATCGATCGTTATGCATTCCATTTCATTTTTGATGACTTCCAATTTTCCTAGATTCATACTTCATATATTACACGTTTAGGTTATTAATGGGTGTTTGAAGCTGTTTCTTCTCATTTTGAGTTATGCCACATCAGCAAATGAAGGTCCTGAAAGCCTTACTCTATCTGTGTCATTAATGTCAACTCTACTTTAAGGAGGCAGTTCCTCCTCGTTTGTATTTTGAGTGCCTTCCAAACTGAGGGGCTCATCTTCCAACACTATATCAGACAATGTTCTGCTGCTATTCATGAGGTTTTCTCTGGTCAATATTTTTTAGAAATAGACCACCAGGTCCTTCTTCCTAGTCTTAGTCTGGAAGCTCTGCTGAAACCTGTCTACCATGAGTGACCCTGCTGACATTTGAAACACTGGTGGCAAAGCTTCCAGCACCATAACAATATGTGAGCCACCACAGTACACAAACTGACAGATCAGTGGTGGTCTTGGCCTATACGAGTCATTAATTTACCTATTTTTTGGTCCCCTTTCACTTTTTTTTTGGAGCCCTGTTGGTGTAGTGGTTAAGTGTTCAGCTGCTAACCGAAAGGATGGCAGTTCGAATCCACCAGCCACTCCTTGGAAACCCTATGGGGCAGTTCTACTCTGTCCTACAGGGCCACTATGAATTGAAATTGACTCGAGGGTAGTGGGTTTTTGGTTTTTCCCTTTTTAGCTTCCAATGCTTTAACAGAAATGGAAGTTCACAAGCAATAATATAGCAGCCTCCCTTCAGTATAATTCCTGTTACTTTTGCTCACCAAATAAAGGAGATATGTGGGCAGAACTAAAAATATGCGATACCTAACATTTGTATTTTATCTTCTCCTCTCTGGTTAAAAAAAAAAGAATACTGCTTGACATACAATTAAGTTAAAGCACATGATTAAACTTGACATTAACCAAAACAATGGAGCCCTGGTGGTGCAGTGGTTAAACTGCTTGGCTGCTAAACGAAAGGTTGGTGGTTGTAATTCACCAGCCGCTCTGTGGGAGAAAGATATGGCAATCTGATTCAGTAAAGATTTACAGCCTTGGCGACCCGATGAGGCCGTTGTACTCTGTCCCGTAGGGTTTCTGTGAGTCAGAATCTACTTACTCAATGTCAGTGGGTTTGGCTTCGGCTTTAACCAAAACTATTAAAGAAATTTAAATGTAAGCACACAATAAATTCATAGAAAACAGATTGTTATTATTTTCATCCTTCAGATGAGAAACCTTAGGGCACAGAAAAGATACACAGTATGTGCAAGTGGTAGAAACTCAGATTTTTATCCAGGAAGTTTAGATCCACAGCCTTTATGCTAAAGAACTACCCTTTATTACCCAAGTAGGAGAATATGTGCCCTAAAATTGATCCAGAGAAAAAACTGTGAGAAACAAGATTATGAATAAACTACCCCAGGGATTATGAATCAAAACAGACATTAAGAACTAGGTTTATCTCCAGAAATTGACTAACTATAAGATACAATTTCAGTGACCAAAAAATATTTCATTCATTATGTAAAAGAAAAAAAACTGGAATTAGATTTAAATCATTTTCTGCTGGTGAAAAGATGCTTATCTGTAGCCCCTTTCCATTAAAAATTTTCTCTATAATATTATCTTTTAATTACTTTAAACTATGTAAGCGTGTTTACTTTTCCATGTATTACTATTTTCGTCATAGACTGTTGATATATATTTGTCAAAAATTAAAACTTTTTAAAACATGTGCACCCCCCCTCCCTCATAACATGATCTAGTTTTTCTCACCTTTACCATCACTAGATACCCAACCAAATCACAGAAAAGGGGCTTAGGAATAAATAAGCCCTCTCTAATGCAGATTTAAACACACACAATGATGAAAAAATAAAAGATGGTGATTTGTATGCTAAGAGCATATCCATTTTCTTTCATTTTATTAGATTACATCTTCTCATAAGATCAATATTTTTTCATACCTAGATTTTGTGTGGTAGTAATAACTTCGAATGTTACATTTGATGAATTAGTAAAAATAGCTTCTCCATAGTGATAAAACTGTGAATGTGACCTGTCTTTAGAGTTCTTTATCTTTTAAGTAGTATCAAGTCACATTTAACTTAATCAGTTATATTTTTAAAGTGTGAAATCATGGAACATCATTAGTTCTTTAAAAGCATTATAATTTAAAACATTTGTATCTGGATAATTATGACGGCAATTATCTAAAGTACAATTCCAAAATATCAGCGTGTAATAGGAGCTATTATTTCTATACGAGCATACGTATCTTTAGAATCTAAACACAGGTTAAATTCCAACACAAAGGTGCTTCATAACCTTTGCTTCACAGGGTAAATAATGAGGTTGTTATTCTTGACCAGCCAGGGTTCAAGGCTTTTTCTTGTTATACCCAATAACCTCGGACTGGGAATCAAAATTCGGTAAACCTGATTTACTGAAGGTCAGTTGTCACTTGGTTTTAAAATCCGAACGTTTCCTTGATACTGTACATGAAGTAATTTCCGAAGCTGAGAGCTATTTTGAGTAGCTTCCAGAAACATCTCTTTGTAACACTTTCTTAAGTGTGATTTCCTAATCACTATGCAGAAGATTTCACTGCCTAATTCAAGGACTGGTTGCAGTGATGAAGATAAAGAATACAGAGCAGGGCTGCAAGCTAATCTACAAGCAAAACACAGGAGCTACTTGTCAAGAGTAAGGACATATTTTATCGACAGCTGTGTCCAATAAGAATGAGTTATGCAGTAAATATTTAATATTAATGCATCTCTGTCACGATTGCTACCTCCTTCATTATCTCTCACTGTGCCCAGTAAAATAATTAATACAGTCATTCACTGAAGTTCCATTTTAAATGGTAGCCTTTTGAAGAATAATGTTCATTTTTAATGGAAATGTAACAATCATTGTAATAACTGACAATTTATAAGTCCAATGAAATAAATTTATAGTTAACCAATTTAACTGTTCAGTTTATTGGTAAGTCTCTTTTTTGAATATATGATATAGATACAGTATTAACTACGTATATATGATTGGGAGACAGTACTGAGATAATTACCATCATTACTGTATAAGAGATTTGTGGTTCAACAAGCAAATGGAAACATAGCAGTAATTTACAAAGGTAATATACAAATCGGGACAGAATGGAAGGGGCCAAACTTTAAAGCCAGGTAATCCACCAATTGCTAACTCAGTAGCACTGTCAAGTTACTTAAAGTCTCATCTATTAAAGAGAGACAGAGAGAGAAATAATACTATTTACAGTGTGGCATGTGACAATGAATGAGAAGATACATGCAAAGCATATGGGACATACCAAGCTCTGAATCAATGTTACAGACCTTCTCCAACATAGATAACAGAAGACTAGGTCCAAATTAGCCAAACTAGATGAGAGCCAGTAATAACGTTCACATAAATAAGATACAGGAACACATTGTGGGATTATCGACATGTATGTGTATGTCTATATCTATCTGTAAATACATCTGTCTGTGTGTGTGTTTGTGTTTGTGCATGTGTAAAAATATAATTTTTATACATTTCTCACAGGGCAAGTTAATATAGTCAAGATAAACATTTGGCCTTATTTAAAAAGAAAATGTTTTAACAATCAGCTAAAAGTCCAAAACAGGCAATAAATGAATATATACATATATATATATATATATATATATAAACACACAATAGATATTAAGTTAAAAGCAATATTTGAGCTGTTATATTTATCTGTCAGCTATAGAACAAATTTCCATTGTAAAAGCATAAAAGAAAATTAAAGATATAACCAAGAAAAGGAAATGGGTAGATTTTTTGTAAATTCGCTATGGGACTTTTAATTTTTCTTGGTTTACTAAAAGATGGATGCTCTTAGGGAAATCTATCTTTAAAAAATTCAAACACTGATGATTTGATCAGGTTGACACTTCATGTTCTGCCTTTCTTTTGGGTATTTGGCACACATTGTTTATTGTCCACCAAAAGTTGGTTTTCTCTGTCTCCTTAGTAATGTGTTTGTAGCAGGGCAGATGGCTTCCAGGTAAAGTGTATATTCCTCAGCTTCCCTTGCAATTAGGAGTGATTAAGTTTCAGCTGACAGAGTTGAGTAGATGTGCAGTGTATTACTTCTGAGTCTGGGGCTTAACACTTTGATCTTACATTCTTCCTAAGTCTTTTCCACTTTGTGAAAGATGGAGCAATGGATGCTCCCAAATTGGACTATATGGAGATGACAACAACATCGTGGAACGTGGTGGAGTCACATGGATGAGACCTGGATCCCTGAGTGATCGTATGTGTCTTAGTTTCATAAACCAAAAAAAAACCCAAAACAAACCCATCGCCATCGAACCGATTCCAACTCATAGTGATCCTACAGGATGGGGTAGAACTGACCCATAGGGTTTCCAAGGCTGTAATCTTTACAGAAACAGACTGCCACATCTTTCTCTGGCTGCGTGGCTCTTAGGTTCAAACCTCCAGCCTTTTGGTTAGCAGCCAAGCAATTAACCACTGTGCTACAGGGCTCCCCTTAGTTTCATAGGTCTGTCATAATAAACTATTGCAAAGTAGGTGGCTTTAAAAAACAGGAATTTATTGTCTTCAGGTTCTGGAGGCTAAAGTATGAATTCAGGGTGTCACCAGGGCTATAGTCTCTGCTGGCCCTAGGGGAAGATTCTGATAGCCCTGGGTGTTTCTTGGTTTTCCTTGGCTTGTAGAAGGATTCTCACCTGGTGTCTTCCCCCTGACTGTGAGTCTGTATCCATGTCTGTCCTTCTCATTTATCAAATGCCACTCAGAAGGGATTAGGAGTAGGAACCACCCTACTTCAGTGTGACTTCCTTAACTTAACTGATAACGTCTGCAAAGAAAAGCCCTATTTCCGTAAACAAGGACACATTCACCGGTGCAGTGGTTAAGACTTCAACATGTTTTTTGGGGGGATACAATTCAATCCATAACAATACGGAACTAAGCCACCACTACAGCCTAAAATGCTCAAACATTTTAAGGCTATTGTGTGAAAGAGACAACAAAATCTATGTTATTAAATGTCTATATTTTGAAACGTCTTTGTTAGACCGCTTTAGCCTCTGCCCTAAGTGATACAGGTATCCATTGCGTATCACAGTAAGTAAAGACACCATGAATAAAATGATACATTTAGAGTACAGAGCCATGAAAGTTTTGTGTTTTTAAATTGTTTTAAAATACCACAAAACCAAGGATATAGTTTAAAATTAATTGCATGTGGCAACATTTTAAAAATTGGATTTTTTCCAAGGACAAAAAATATGCAATTTAACTTTGAGAGCTAAGTGACGAAGCCAGAACTCAAGAAAATCTCTCCTTAATATATGCCCTTAAATCATGCTGTCTTTGTTCTCACACCAAATGGTTTTCCTCCTTGTGCTGCCCACTCGAAATCTGAAATCTAGTAACACATTCATCACTGGATAATGACATTTTAAAACTACAAATAACCTTGAAAAATATTTTTACAATCTACAATCAATTGCTAGAAATTTCCCTTAAAAATTCTCTGAACAAAAATGATCACATAGCCACTCTCTGAACACTTCCTGAAATTGGAGGATTAACAATTCACAAATTATTCATTTCCATTTTAGACTACTAAGGGATCGCAAATCCTTCCTTAAATGAAGCTCCCTGTAATTTTCTTCTCCATTCCTTTTTTGCTTTCCTTTTCTATTGAATCACATAGCCATTTGTATTTCAGCATATAGCAAATATTTTTTAAGTTTTGAAAGTTATCCCAACACCCTGCCTCTTAACCTTCATTCCTAGACCTGAATAATTCCTGACAAAATTGGTCTTTGCTTGCCAACTCCTACATTAATTTCTGCATCACTACCACATAAAGCATGTAGTCTTTGCATTGTTAGCTGTTTGTGAATATGCAAACATATTCTGTCTTCATAAAAAGTTTGTGAGTTCTTTGAAGTCAGTGTTAGATTATGATATGCCACTTCTATAATTTAACCAGATCTTTTGGGTCCCCTTGGGCACCATGCCTGAATGGCCTGGCTGTCTACATAGGACTCATCTTTCTTGTTTACATTTATAACCAGTCTCCTGGTTTACTTTAGATCACTCACATTACTAACAGACACAGGCTGAGGTAACATTACTTATAGCATTTGAATTTATATTATTACACCACTTTAACTGACTCTCAATTTAACTGACAATTTATTACACTGCCTTGCAAAGTATACGCTAAAAAATATCTGTGAAGTTTTTTTTTTTCTTTCTGTCTGCCCACTCACATATCAAAAACTTAGTTCATATATAGAAGTTGTGCGTGCCCTGCTCGTATACCCATGGCACTCGCTGACCCTTTACACAGCATTTTTTATTGCAAACTCTTGCATCTCTAAGTCTGAAGACTTTCTGACACTTGGGAGTATGCTAGGCCTATGCTATTCTGTGGGGCAGGGTAGAATGGTATATTAACACAGCTCGCCAGAAAGAGCCTTCAACCAGTAACAGTAGAGGAGTTGTCAATAAATATTCCCCACCCCTAGCTCCCTAGCCCTGAGTTGGGTTGTTTACATTCTCCCACAGGCTGCCAACAAGCTTAAACGTTATTTTCACATAGTGGTAACCATCTCCTTGGCATATCTGACTTTAACTTCCTTCCCTTACCTGAGTAACTTTCTTATTCTCTTACTAATGCTCCTGAGCTCACCACCTAAATAAATTACTTTTGGGGAACCCAAACTAAGACAATGGTTAAGACGAAAGGAAGCATGTGTGGACCTATTTGACACGGGTTCACCATGAGTCAGAATCGACTTGATGACAACGGGTTTGGTTTGGTTTGGTTTATCATGTATTCCAGTGGCCTGGTGGTGCACTGGTTAAGTGCTATGACTGCTAACCAAAAGGCTGACAGTTTGAATCCACCAGCTGCTCCTTGGAAATCCTATGGGGCAGTTCTACTCCATCCTGTCACTATGAGTCAGAATCGACTTGACAGCAATGGGTTTGGGCTTTTTTTTGGTATCATGTAATTCACAGAAGAAAGGTCTGGTGATCTGATAAAGAGTACAGCCAAGAAAACCCCATGGAGCAGTTCTACTCTGTAACACGTGAGGTCACCATGAGTTGGAGTTGACTTGAGAGCAATGGATTATCATGTATTTCAATATACTTTCCACACTGGAGAAAACATTCTTCTACCTCACAACTAGCAGTTTTTTTTAAAATACTAAATTAAACTCGAAAATAAGTTAATAGAATGTTAAAAAAAAAAAATCAGTCCTTATTTTTTTTTTTTACATTACATAGTTTGGGTATGTGTGCTTAACTTTCATAATATATCTAAAAATTCTCAAGGACTTGTATCATATTTTATGATATGAAATAAACTTATAATCTACATGGTAGCTTTGTGGCAGTTATCAAAGATAGCAACCATCTTAAATTTCCAGTATTTGAGGTGTGCAATATTGTAAGATATAATGCATTTCTTAGAATCCATAGAAGTAGCATTTCTGAACTATTTCGTATTACTTAGTTAAGTGATGATTTGAGGTAAAGAGAATGTGTCATAAATACAGCATCTAAGAATTGTAAACTATAGGATTGCTGTGTTAATTTATAGCAAGTGCACACTAAATGATAAGTTAATTTGTCCCTCAACAAATAATTTATAAATATGCAAATTTCCCACCATTTGTTTTTGGAGTTCAGGTTTGTTTTTAACTCACTAAAAGGAGAATACATATCTTATTGCCATCATAGGGAAGATGTTACAACAGTTTTGGTGGTGCATCTGTCCAGGAGAGATTTTAATCCTGACACATGTGCTATGACATTCTTTTGCACATAACAATCAGAGAATTCTAGAAAACCATTGAAGCTTGCAGTTATTCACAGTGTTGGCTACAGGAGACCAATTCTCTGCTGGTTCAAAATGTTAAGTTAGTTCCAGGAGAGTGTGAGAGGAAAGAAAAAGCAATTTCTCTTTCTTCTGAGCTCTAGGAATTCACATTTTCCAACAGTGGCTGAAAATATTCTCTATCAGCTGATAACATCCAACGGGAGAAAACTGTTGGAAAAGGAACTTACAGGAGAGTAATGCTATGTTTGTTAAAAAAATCAAAGGAAAGAACTAAATTCATATTCTTCTTATTAGCCAAATGTTTAGTACCCAAACACATCTTCACCTAAATATTTATCCTCATAATATTTTTCTTCACCTAAATATTTAACTGTGCAATTTATCTGATAATAGACTATATATCATTAAAGTCTAATGCTTTCCACTGAGATTAAAACCATTCATACTTTATGAAATAAAATCAATGGCTTGAGAGTGTAGAGGATGAACTAGATTTGATAACCACTAGATAAAAATGTGGACAAAAATGGTGGCTATCTCATTCTTTCTCTAGAAAAAAGTCAAAGATTTTTTTCCTTTTAACACGTTTTTCTCATTCCACCTCTAAAAAGAGTTTCACACGGATACATTTCCCAAAAGTTCATGCTCTAAGTATTTAATGTTGAAATAATTTGGAAAAACTCCTCCTGAAATTAACCTTTGATCAAATTATAACCCTCAAACGACAAAAACCTATAAAACTGGGGAAGATAAATTTAGTCTGAAATTACTGAAAGCCTTCATTAAGCCTTAATATATGCTGTCAGCTTTAAACTAAATAATAGATGAGATTTTAACATAATCAGAAGAAAACTGCTGCTACCTGCCTCTGTTACTGTCACAATGAAATTGACAAGATAATTTTGAAAATAAGGCCTTCCCCAAGTCACTTCATGGATCTGACAAGCACACGGTATTTAGAATTATATCTATTCATACAGAAAAAGAATTTATCTACAAGGATGTAAGATAGTTGAGTGGAAGATCAAATATACTCTCCTTTAGAAAATGCGGTGTTACTTGCTTGAACAAATAAACACAAGCACTTCATATGTTAACAATTCTTCACTTTCGGAAAAGATTTCATTCTCTGTCCCCTCTGTGACGGTCTTCAAATAATCTTTATGCAGACAGATAACCTTTAAGTAATCAACAAAGATACAGCCTAAATATGTTACACTGAGTAACTGTGCTTATTTGCTCTCTTAAGATTTTCCTTCTATTATTAATACTCGCAGCTCTAATTATGACTAGCAATAGGAAGCCTTTGACTAGTTCTTCCATTGTAGGGAAAGGGTACAAAATAATAAAGAAAAGCAGTATATACCTATAATCTTCATGGACATGTGTTAATACACAGTGAAAGTCATAAAATGTTCTTAACTTCCTTCCCAGCTCTGTAAAATATAAAATACCCACTATTTACTTATTTTTTTTCTCCAATTGAATATAACACATAAAAAATAATGATATGATTTGGAACAATTTACACAAAGTCAGTTGGTGGAGAGGTATTATACACTAGAAGTTATGTAGTTATAATATGTGTCAATATTTGACATTTGTTGCTTACTCATTAGTTATTATTTGGATCATAAAAATTGGCTTATCAATTTTACGATGTGACTGGATTGTGGGCTGTGATAGCAATTCCTAGTATTTTTATATCTTAAACTAAGGCCGCTCTAATTCCTTGAAAGATTATTTAAGCAATAGTGTATTTCATCCCTAATGTGACAATGCCTGATTTGTTTATTGATATGGTCTTATGTATACACATACAAAAAAAAATAGTAAATCTTAAGCCAATTGATTATTTACTAGTGTTGAAGCTCAGGTTAGTGAAAGAAACAGACAACAGTAGAAGATTTAATTAGGCAAACTAAACGTATCTATTTTAAAATTTTAAAAGTTTACACTTAAACTCTGACTATAACTGTATATTTTCTTTTAATACAGATCTTTAAAAAATTGTGAAATCCAGATATTGTACTTGGTTTTTCAAATGAGAAAATTAATAGCATCTTAATATAAACTATGCTGTTAAAACATAGAGGAAAATCTTTGCCATTATTCTTCCCTCTGCCTAAAATGGGACAGGAAAGAGACACAGCAGGAAGAAACTCATGAACTCACCCAAAAGGTAAGTACAATAGACAGGTCACATTTTTGAATTGCCAACTTTGATGTGCTTTTACTTTCTATATCACTAATCATGTCATATTCAGAAAGTTTAAACATTCAGGGATTTTTTGAGTGCTATCGCTGATCTTCAAGAAACCTGAATTTCCAAAGAGACATACAGATGGATTTTTTTTCTTTTCCCCTTTTGGTCCTTTTCATTAAACGTCTCCAAGCAAAAGTTCAAGATGAAGAGGGAAAAAAATAAGTTTTAGAAGCTTGATCTGAAGTGATCATTTTTGGATCAGAATAACTAAGAAAACATCGGTTTTTAACAAGGCAAATATAATCTCATTTCAGATCCATCTATTTTTTATATGCATGTGGAAAGATATAGATTTTTAGCATGTCATGGTCATTTATAAACATCTAAAGAGCTTAAGTAACTAGGTCTCATTATTCACCGAAGACCTTTTCAAAGCTTCATATCCAGAATATGCTCATTATTAGGGGAAAGTAAAATCTTATGCTTCATTGCTCACACTGCATCTTGGAAGAATTACATATTGATCACTGTAGTACAGAAAGGTAATGTGTGTTCTACCAAAGTCAGAGTCAGATTTAAATGTATGAGATATTATGCCCCATCTACCCTTAGGCCTATGAACATAATATATTTAAAAATTTGAGATCAGAGCAGACATGCTATTTATTGCAATTTGTAAATCCTGCAATTTCCTTTGAAAAATTATAATCTAGCAGCCTAGAAGATTTGAAGAAGAACTAAAGCGAGTGAAGTAACATGGAACTTTGGGTTTCTAACTCAACTAATGAAATAATCCGGTAAATAACTTGCTGCACAATTTTTAAAGCAAATTGTTTACATATCCCAGTCAAATACCTTGTCTATGCACTCACAGGTCAGAGGTGGAAGTTAAAACGTAGAGAAGATATTTTTATATTAAAAAGAAAAAAAAAAAAGCCAAACCTGTTGTCGTGGAGTCAACCCTAGAGGACAGAGTAGAACTGCCCCATAAGGTTTCCAAGGAACGGCTGGTGGATTTGAACTGCTGACCTTTTGGTTAGCAGCCATATCACTAAAACACTGTGCCACCGTTTTTATCTTATTCATAGGTAAATTTTCTATTAATACACATTTTGAAAATGTATAAATAATGTTTACACATTGGAACAGAATCCCTTCATATTAAAAAAGAAAACACAACATTAAGACAATGTTAATCCAGAGGGGCTATAAACACTGCATCTCAAAGTTTATTCTGGAGCCTCAAGAGGCTCTGAGTCAGAAGTAAATTCACAACCAAGGGTCACCAGAATACTGGAAATGCACTCCTTCATGAATAGTAGATTTGTTCAGACCAACCAAATCCTGCTCAAACCAGGTAAAATTATAGACACTCTTGCCTTGCAGTGAGAACTGAGAAGACCCATTTTGAGAGAAAGTGCCATTCAAACTCCGTTAGAACAATAGAGCAGTATTATAGCACTCCACAACCCCTGGAACTTGTTTCACATTTACAAGGCCCATCATCTCCAGATGATCTCAGCAGAGCCACAAAATAGTAGAGCAAAACGTCTCTGACTTCCATAACTACTACGCTAAACCAGCGTTTGCCAATACATAATAATGAAAGTTAATATGCTATTTGTCATGTTACAAGCACTCTATATGTGTTAAATAATTTAATCCTCCAAACAGCCCTTTGATGTTATGTAGCCCTTTTACAGAAGAAGAAACTGAGGCATGACATGGTTAAAAAAAAATGTAATTTGTCCCATGCCAGAGCTGAGAATCCAACGAAGGATCCAAACACAAATGTCTGTCGAACTACACCGATGAGGTTAGCAATGAAACAATTTTTGTGCAATGTAGTCACATTCCTTTCAAAATAAGAAAGACTTACATGATATGATGCTATGTAAAGGAGTGTATAATGCATATTAAAGACATTAGAGTTCAGTGTTCGTGCTTTTGAAGCTTCTACTGCTGTCTAATTGTAAATAGCATTTAATGTGAGGACTAACCTGGAATAATGTTCTACACACAAGTTTGCTAAAAAGATCAAAATTTCTCTAAAATAATATTATTCCAGAAGGTAACAAGGTATAATGTTAGTGTTTTTATATCACTGAAGTACAGATGTTGAAAGAATTTAGAATAAAAGTAACCCACCCTAATTATTGCAAAATTATTATTTTGTTGAAATCAGCATGACACAACGCTTAACACAAATTTCGAATAAGGGCCATCACAGAACAAATCAAGCAGGTGCTTAACAGTTGTGTGTCAAACCAAGTGAGCCTCTCAATAACGTTCAATAACGTTTGTGGGTGACTTATGCTACTCTTCCAGTATGTGCCTCAAGAAATATAGTTTAATAGAATTGCCATGGTCTTAGCGTAGGTTTAGAAATGGTGGTTTTGTCAGACTGCTACAAGTGATGAGGTCCTGGGGGAGTGAGTCACTAGAGTTAAATTCGCATGAGGCTAATTCATAAGCTCGAATGACAATGTTTCAAATTATACTGGAGGGATATTCTGGGGCTTGACAACTGGGACAAGTCATCTGCAAGGGCATACCCTCGTGGGTGAGTAGGTTCTCTGAGGAGAGGAAATTATAGATTAGATGTTTCTCCTGAGAACACAGAACTAGAACAAAGGGAGTAGAATGGTCTTAAGGGATCATTTTATCAGACAGTGGTAACCTGATTAATTGCCCTTCTCTCCTGCTTTCCTGGTGTTTCTATCTAAATATCTGGGCCAAGGTACTGTGGAATCAGAGCACCTTTCTCCTGCTGAGTTTCACAGAAACAGTGGAAACTCCAGCCCACTAGATGGTCATCAGCCTCTCCACTGGTACAATAATGTAACTTGCTCTGTTATCATTTATTATGCTATGCTTATCTGAGTCTAATATTTCAGGATAGACGATTTGGTATTAATTAGACAGCAATAGAGGACAGGAAGACAGGCACTGAAAGTTTTATTTGTTCTGTCTTTCTTTCAAAGTAAAGAACTGGTAGTATAAGATGCGTGATTTCAAAAGATTCATTGGTGGTATTAAATAGAAAGGATTAGAATAGGTTAAGACTGGAAATGGAAAGGTTATTACAAAAGCCCAGACAAAAAGGCATTAACAACTGAAACTTGGATTATTGTGGTAATTAGGGTTGGAAATAAAGGAATAAGTGAAAGAAACATTTTGTGACCAGAAAGTCGTAATTCTTTCTCCTGAATTATAACGTGGCTGAGTACTCAGAGACACAGACTCATTGTAGCTAGCTTTTTTTTTTTTTCCTAAACAAACTAAAATACCAAAAAAAAAAAAACTTAGTAAAAATATCAATAAAAGTCCATACCATAAGGAATTTATATGAAAGAAACAGTGCAAAGAAAAATAATTTCAAACTATTTTAAGGTACTTCTCACTGTCTTTCCCCTTAATATGACCTCTGCTTGTCTTTAGCTAAAGTTGCTGACTTGCGTCTGAAATCTCATAGAGATTATCTGGCAAAGTTTAATATTACAGGTTGTTTGGTTGCCTGGGTGAGGGGGCAAGCCTTTTTATGTGTTAACCTGCTGTGCTTAAACTCTTCTTCGAAGTGTAGACCTCTCATGCCAAAACAAGAGCAAATGTTTCTTTGATTAACATTAACACACAAAAAGAGTCTTTTCCTGTTGCGTTCCTAACTTTCCTTTCCTGAATCACTGAAGACAGAAATCATATTCACTGCATCAGAAAAGCGTTATTCTCTCTTCTGCTTTCTTTGTATTCCCTAGTTCTTTTCTCTAGACAGGAGCTTCAGTGGTTTGCCTTTGCAGAAACTACCTCAGAGATTTGCTCTCACTTAGGATCTCCCACCTATCTGAACCCTTCTCTCTTTCCTTCCAATTCTACTGTTTTGTGAAGACGATTCCTGATGGGGTAGTCTCATTTTTCTTAACATAATACATATCACAAATGTGAATAAAGTACAGTAAAAGCAATTTTATAATAGGCATTTCCTTATATGTCCTTGGGTGATGGAAAAAAGGTGGGGAGAGAGAGATTTTACTAAATTAACAGCAATTCAAAATGTAGTTAAAAATTTATGTTTCATTTTAGGCAACTGTCACTGTACTATTACCAAGACTATTTTTACATAAAAACAATTATAATGGTATAACAAAATACAAAAATCTCACAACGGAAATTTAAAGTAATTTAAAATCAAGAATTAGAGAATTTGCCTATATCTTTTCAAACCTCCTTCAAAACTTAAGATTTTCTTGCATCCTAAAACTCTAGTTACATTTTGGAACGCAAGGCAGCTTAAAAATAGCTTTTGGAGGCCTTTTAATTATAGATCAATAAGTGCGTCTGACTGCAAAATCAATTATTAATTTATGCAAGCTGAAAATATTGGTACTTTTTGTATGAAGTTGGGTTCTTCAGAGGGGTTCATGATTTTTGGTAACAAATCAAAAGGATAATGTAATCTTTCATAACCTTTGGTGTTTCACTATTTTAAGAAATATTCACCAGTCAGAGAGACCATGAGTTAGTTGGAAAAACTGTTGTTTTTGATAAATGTAAAAGTATAGTATAAACTTTAAATGGAGAAAGGCAAATGCTGACTTGTAACTTTACAAACTGGTTTTCTATAGTTTTAAGGTGTCAAGATATGACGGAGAGCAGTTAGGATAGACAAGATGGAAATATGTTCCACAGTATCTAATGCTTTCTCACATAAATTCTAAAAAAAGATTTGTCTTTGGTTAAGTAAATCTTTTTAAAATTTGTTAAACTTTTTCTCTGGAAGATATAAAGTAGAAATAAAAAGATGAAATAATGCAGTAACAAAGGGCCATGTCTGCTGGACACAAAGATAAGCATCAAAGAAGGGAAGAACACATGTGTGTTTTAATTCACACTATGCATAAATGGCATCAACAATCACAAATGTATGCGGAGTTCAAACAAACCTGCTTTTTAATCTTTCTTCAAAACGCAAAGTAGTGAATGACAATCAAATATGAATAAGCTGAAAATGAATCAGCAATAAAACCAGTGGTATACAATTGTTTGTAATTTTAACATACTAAGAAAAGAAAAATCATGAATTAAAAGTGATGAAGTTTCACTTAAAGTAACTGCTTTAAATATTGTTTATTTCAGCATCTGGTTAGGATCACACTAATTTAATGTAGGAAGAATCTGGCTTTTTTTTTTTTTTAAGCATCCGATTTGTCACCATTTCTCAGTTGCTGTGTGGCACAGATCAGTCATTTCTCTCCCTTCTCCTTGCTGACAGGGCCCGCTGCCCTTCATAGAGGCTAAAAATGCCACACACTCTGATTTGTAGCCTCTGTCACTCCTAGAGCATGGTCCAGTGACATACACGTGGGGCAGCGTCTGTGTGCTTCTGGGAAAATTTTGTTCCCTATCAAAAGGAGTGAGAAATGTGAGGAATGGGTTTCCTTTCCCTTCTTGGTTTTGGCCAATGTCATGAAAGGACTATATGCTTGGAATCACTGCAAACATAGGGTTTCAGTAAGAGAAACATCCAGAAAGGCTAGGAGAAGATAATCCACTAAACCAACCAAGAACCCTATTGTCTAAGCTGCTTTTACTTGGGTATACTTATACCAGAAAACGACTAACTGAGAGCCAGTTTACCTTTTAAGAAATTCAACATCACTTTTATCTTAAATTATTTCGTCTGCAGGAACACTATACCCTATATAATCATGCCCAATTTTCTGTAAGTTAAGTGATACAATTTCCTTTAAATTGTTAGGATATTGTCAAAAAAAAAAGTTCCATTTTGAATACTGAGATTCATTACAAAAGCAATGCAATATAACAATACAATTCACCTTTCCAAGATTGCCCTCTTTTTACTACTGTGTTTTTCTCCAGCCATGATTATCAAATATATCTTTTGTTTCATTCTTCAAATTCAAAAAATTTTTTCTTCTTTTTCAGAATTCCAAAAATTAATACAAGATAAATTTTGGTAAAGCTGCCCTGATTAAAGAAGAAGCAGGGATAGTGTCAGGGCTTGACACTGCCTGGTTACCAATCCTCTTTCCTTCAGTAGCTCCTACAAGACTATGGAAGGCACCCATTCAAAACCACTCCCCTAGCCCTTTAGTGGAAGCAAAGAAGGCAATGAGAAAAGAAACCAAATTGATCTTTCCCTGCATCTGGAAAAGAATGGCAAAACGCAAGTCATTATGACCTTTTCTAACTCTCTACTTTCTAACTCAAGTGGTATATAGATAACCACAAGAGATCAATACATATTTGTTGAATGAATGAATAAAACTTTTGGGCCTCTGTGTTACAGAATAAGCCCAGGCTTATTGTTGATTTTGCTCTAGGATTTTCCACTATGCAAAGATGTCCTTACAATAGGAAAAGAAATGGTATAACTTAAAAAATGAATACATACGTTTTATTAAGGGCCTGTTATGTGCAAGGCATGATGCTCAGCGTTGCCAGGGAACAACAAATATATAAGATTCAGTCCTATCCGAAGAGGACCATTTTATTAATAGGAGAGACAGGCTATGCATGGCCACAAGACACAAAGCAGAAACAAATGCCACAAGGTATGTACAAAGTACTTTAAAAGTTCAAAAGAGCAAGTGTTTGTATCAAGTAAAGAGGAACATAAACAAAGAGACAGTTGAGACAGCCCACTAAAGGAGGGATTGAATTCCTGAAGGAGTAATGTGAAAGAAAGAGTTTTTGATGAAAAAATGAACAAGTATTCTTGGAAAACTTCAGTAGCCTGGTTCCCTTAAATATAGAAAACATAAAGAGAGAAGTGAGAGATAAGCATAGAAAAGTATTGGGGATTATATATGGGAATCTTTGAATGTCAAAAAGACTTATGTCACATCTGGACACCAAACAAAATTGTGTCCCACATCAATTCAAAACTGAATTGTGTTCTCCAAAAAGAAATATTGAAGTCCTAACCCCTATACCTGTGGATGTGATCTTGCTTGGGGAAATACGATGTTTCTTTGAAGATATTATCAGTTACGTCATTCGAGAGTTGTTCTTAGTTCTAATCCCCTCTAGTGGTATTTTATAAAGGGGGCGTCCCATGGGGGAAACACTGTGTGAGAATCCATCTACAAGCCCAGGAAAGCCAAGGAACTCTAAGAAATGCCTGGGAATACCAAAAGCTGAAATACATGAGGAAAGATCTTCTAGAGGCAACAGAGAGAGGGCATAGCCCCGCCGTGCCCTGAATTCAGACTTCTAGCCTCCAAAACTGTGAGACACTTAATTCTTGTTCATTAAATCCATCAACTTTGTGTTATTTTATTACAGGAGATGTAGAGAAGTAAGACACCCAGTCTATTTGAAGTATTTGAAGCATTTAATCAGAAAATTAATTGATAGAAGGATAAAATATCCTTTGGTTTTATGAAATTCTTTGAGAAAATAATACACATTAATACTAATAAGCAGATCATCGGTCCTTCTTCCCAGTCTGTCTTAGTCTGGAAGCTCTGCTGAAACTTATCCACCATGGGTGGTCATGTTACTATTTGAAATACCAACAGCACAGCCTCCAGTATCACAGCAACACAAGCCACCACAGTACAACAAACTGACAGATAAGGGTAGTATTGGCCATTTTGAATCGTACAATCATATGGTCTACATGACAAATTGAAGAGGAACAGCACCACATTCATTGTCAAAAAGAACACTTCAAGATGTATCCTGAAGTAAAACACTATCAATGATAGGATACTACCCATACACCTACGAGTATGACCACTGCTACAGTCTGAAATTGATCAAACATGCAATCAAGATGTGTTGATAATTACTGATGATTAGAATGCGAAAGTTGGAAAAAAAGAAGGATCAGTAGTTGGAAAACATGGCTTTGGAGAAAGAAATGACGCCGGAGATTGTATGATAGAATTTTGCAAGATCAACAATTTATTCATTGGAAATGCCTTTTTTCAGTAACATAAACAGTGACTTTAGATATGGATCTCACCGGATGGAATACACAGGTATCAAATCTACTACATCTGCAGAAAGACAGTTGGAGAAGCTCAATATTATCAGTCATATCAAGGGCAGGGGCTGACTGGGAAACAGACCATCAACTCATTTGCCAGTTCAAGTTGAAGCTGAAGAAAATTAAAACAAGTTCACAAAAGTCAAAGTATGACCTTGAGTATATCTCACCTGAATGTAGAGACCATATCAAGAAAAGATTTGACACACTGAACACTAGTGACCAAAGACCAGATGAGTTGTGGGATTACATCAAGGACATCATACATGAAGAAAGCAAAAGTCATTAAAAAGACAGGAAAGAGCCTTCACCAAAACAGTGAAAAGACAACCTACAGACTGGGAAAAAAATTTTGGCTACAAAGAATCCAATCAGCGTCTAATCTCTAAAATCTACAAGATACTGCAAAACCTAAACAACAAAAAGACAAATAACCCAATTAAAAAATGGGCAAAGGATATGAACAGGCACTTCGTCAAAGAAGACATTCAGGCAGCTAACAGACACATGAAGAAATGCTCACGATCATTAGCCATTAAAGAAATGCAAATCAAAACTACAATGAGATATCACTTCACGCCAGCAAGGCTAGCATTAATCCAAAAAACACAAAATAATAAATGTTGGAGAGATTGTGGAGAGACTGGAACACATATACACTGTTGGTGGGAAAGTAAAATGGTATACCACTTTGGAAATTGATTTGGCACTTCCTTAAAGAGCTAGAAATAGAAGTACCATATGATCCAGGAATCCCACTCCTTGGAACATATCCTAGAGAAATAAGAACTATCACAGGAATAGATATATGCACACCCATGTTCATTGCAGCACTGTTCACGATAGCAAAAAGATGGACACAACCTAGGTGCCCATCAATGGGCGAATGGATAAACAAATTGTGGTATATCCACACAATGGAATACCACGCAACAATAAAGAACAATGATGAAGCCATGAAACATCTTATAACATGGAGGAATCTGGACGGCACTATGCTAAGTGAATTTAGTCAGTCAAGAAGGACAAATATTGTATAAGACGACTATTATAAGAACTCAAGAAAAGGTTTAAACACAGAAGAAAACATTCTTTGATGGTTACGAGGGTGGGGAGGGAGGGAGAGTGTTATTCACTAACTAGATAGTAGACAAGAATTATCTTAGGTGAAGGGAAGGACAGACAGCACACACTACAGGGGAAGTCAGCACAACTGGACTAAACCAAAGCTAAGAAGTTTCCTGAATACAACCAAACACTTCAAGGGACAGAGCAGCAGGGGCAGAGGTCTGGGGACCATGGTTTCAAGGGACATCTAGGTCAACTGGCATAACAAGGTTTATTAAGAAAACGTTCTGCATCCTACTTTGTTGAGTGGCGTCTGGGGTCTTAAGAGCTAGCAAGCGGCCATCTAAGATGCGTCAATTAGTCCCAACCCACCTGGAGTAAAGGAGGATGAAGAACATCAAAATCATAATGAAATCATTAGCCCAAAAGACATAAAGTCCACATAAACCAAAGACTACAACAGCCTCAGACCAGAAGAACTACATGGTGCCCAGCTACCACCAATGACTGACCTGACAGGGAACACAACAGAGAGTCCCAGTTGGAGCAGGAGAAAAGTGGGGTGCAGAAAGTGGGATGCAGAACTCAAATTCTAGTAAAAAGACCAAGATTAATGGTCTGACTGAGACTGAAGGAACCCCAGAAAGCATGGCTTCCGGACTCTGTGTCAACCAAGCACTAAAACCATTCCCAAGGGAAACTTTTTAGTCAAAGTTTAGACTGGACTATGGGACATGAAATGATACTCATGAAGAGTGTGCTTCTTGGCTCAAGTAGATACATGAGACTAAATGGGCAGCTCCTGTCTGGAGGTAAGATGAGAAGGCAGAGAGGGTCAGGAGTTGGTTGAATGGACACCGGAAATCAGGGGTGGAAAGGAGGAATGTGCTGACACAGTACAGGGAAAGCAATTAGGGTCTCATAACAATGTATGTATAAATTTTTGTATGAGAGACTAACTTGAATTTTAAACTTTCACTTAAAGTACAATAAAATAAACAGAAAAGAAAGAAAAGACCAAAATGATGTCAGAAGAGATTCTGAAACTTGTTCTTGAATGTAGAGTAGTTAAAGTGAATTGTAGAAATGATGACTTAAAAGAGTTGAACAGAAGATTTTAAAGGGCAGCTCGAGAACACAAAGCAAAATATTATAATGAAGTGTGCAAAGACCTGGAGATAGAAAACCAAAAGGGAAGAACATGCTCAGCATTTCTCAAGCTTAAAGAACTGATGAAAAAATTCAGGCCTCGAGTTGAAATTTTGAAGGATTCTATGGGCAAAATATTCAACAAGGCAGGAAGCATCAAAAGAAAATGGAAGGGATACACAGTCACCATAGCAAAAAGAATTGGTTGACATTCAACCATTTCAGTAGGTAATATAGGATCAAGAACCAATGTTACTGAAGGAATAAGTCCAAGCTACACTGAAGACACTGGCATAAAACAAGGCTCCAGGAATTGACTGAATACCAATTGAGATGTTTCAACAAATGGATGCAATGCTGGAAGTGCTCACTCATCTTTGCCAAGAAATTTGGAAGGTGGCTATCTGGCCAACTGAGTGGAAGAGATCTGTATTTGTGCTCATTCCAAAGAAAGATGCTCCAACAGAATACAGAAATTATCTAACAGTATCATTAATGTTACATGCAAGTAAAATTTTGCTAAAGATAACTCAAAAACAGTTGCAGCCTTCCATCAACAGGGAACTGCCAGAAATTAAAGCTGGATTCAGAAAAGGACATGGAATGAGGGATATCATTGCTGATTTCAGATGAATAATGGCTGAAAACAGTACCAGAAAGGTGTTTACCTGTGTTTTATTGACTATGCAAAGGCATTTAACTGTGTGGATCCTAACAAGTTACAGATAACACTGCAGAGAATGGGAATTCCAGAACACTTAATTATACTCATGTGGAACCTGTACATAGCCCAAGAGGCAATCTTTCAAACAGAACAAGGGGATACCGCGTGGTTTAAAATCAGGAAAGGTGTGCATCAGGGTTGTATCCTTTCACCGTATGTATTCAATCTATATGCTGAGCAAAAAATCAAAGAAGCTGGCCTGTATTAAGAATGGGGCATCAGGACTAGAGGAAGACTCATTAACAACCTGTGATATGCTGATGATACAACCTTGCTTGCTGGAAGTGAAGAGGACTTGACACACTAACTGATGAAGATCAAAGACTTCAGTATGGATTACACATCAACATAAAGAAAATAAAAATCCTCACAACTGGACAAATAAGCAACATCATGGTAAATGGAGAAAAGTTTGAAGTTATCAAGGATGTCATTTTAGTTGGATCCGAAGTCAATACCCACAGAAGCAGCAGTCAAGAAATCAAATGATGGATTGCATTGGTCAAATCTGCTGCAAAAGACCTCTTTAAAGTGTTGAAAGCAAAGATGCCACTTTGAGGACTAAGGAGCACCTGACCCAAGCCATGGTATTTTCAGTTGCCTCATATGCATGCAAAAGCTGGACAATGAATAAGGAAGACCAAAGAAGAACTGATGCCTTTGAATTGTGGTGTTGGTGAAGAATATTGAATATACCATGGACTGCCGGAAGAACAATCAAATCTGTCTTGGAAAAAGTACAGCCAGAATGCTCCTTAGAGGCAAGGATGGTGAGACTTCTCACATATTTTAGACATGTTTTTAGGAGGGATGAGTCCCTGGAGAAGGACATCATGCTTGCTAAAGTAGAGGATGGGCAACAAAGAGGAGGACTCTCAATGAGATGGATTGACACAGTGGCTGCAACAATGGGCTCAAACATAGCAACAGATGTGAGGATGGCACAGGACTGGGTAGTGTTTCGTTCTGTTGTACACAGGGTGGCTGTGAGTTGGAAATGACCGGACAGCACTTTACAACACAACAACAATAGTAATGAACACTAAGCTTGGGTTAGGATTCAATTTAAAATAGCCATAATTGAATCCTCTACTACCTTACTTATCTCCATCCTCAGGAATAAGAGAATAGATGATTTGGTTATCTATTCTGCAAGTTTCCAGTAAAAAATTATCATCATTTGATGCCTATTTTTATGTAGGTTTAAACTTGGTCTTAAATAGGAAAGGTGGGGTAAAGTAAGACAAACTATTGATATTTCAAATCTTCCTTTTCATAATAACATTAAAATGTTAAATATACAGTAAAACCTGTGAGAGCCAGAACTCAACAGGACTGCCTTTTTTTTCTGGGTCTCTCAAGTTTTCCACATTTGACAAGGTACAGTCATATCACTTTTCTATCACTGTCAATTAGTGGAAAATATTTTAATTTTCCTTCTCTTACAGGTCTCCACTTTACAGTGGTTCCAGCTTTTGCAAGTTTTACTGTAAAAGATTAATAATAGGTGCTTTCTTTTAAAGAATCTGACAAAAGATTTGTAAGTAATTACAAATAATGCCTGTGATGGTTAATTACATGTGTCAACTTGGTTATACTATGATTCTCAGTGGTTTGGCCAGATACTGGACTGGTCGAAGTTCTGTTGTGTATTGTAATGCAATGTAACATAACGTAATGTCATCAACATCCACGATGTGATCTGATGTAATCAACCAATCAGTTGAAAGGTCTGCCCCCAAAATATAAATGGAAATTCTGGTAGAGGTCATTCTCACTCGACCCTGCACTCTTCTTGTCTCCTGATCTCCAGATCTTGGGATGTAAGCCTGCAGAAGTCTCTGGCCTGCTGTCTGACCTCCACATTTTTAATTTGCCAGCCCCTGAAATCCCCTGAGTTGTCACAGGTGTCCAGCCTGCCACCTGTCCTACGGATTTGGGACTTGCCATCTTCACAATTGTGTGAGCCATTTTCTTCAAGTAAATCTCTCTCGTCTCTCTCTTGCTCTCTGCATATATATGTACGTATATATGCATCTCACTGGTTTTGCTCCTCTAGGGAACCCAACTATGACAATGCCCAATACAAGTTAGAATATCAATAGTGAATCTTAATTGGTACGTGTCTAAAAACAATTATTCATACTCTTGTGGGAATAAGATTGGTCTGACTTCCCTCTACACTATAGTTTCAATTCTTTTTAAAGTGAAAACATCTATGTTTCCTATTAAACAGTCTGACAACCTGAGTCCTCCTTATTATAGAAGGGAAGCGCTAATACCAACGTGATCTTGTGAGAAAAACTCTCACAGTTTTTGCTTAAAAGATCTGTTGTTGTTATTGTTATTGTTGGGTGCCATCGAGTAGATCTTCGGCTCATAGCAACCTCATGTGACAAAGTAGTACTGCCCCACAGTTTTCTGGTCTGTAATCTTTATGGGAGCAAATTGCCAGGTCTTTCTCCCATGGAGCTGCAGAGTGGGTTTGAGCACTAAAAGGTCTAGCACTGTTGAATCCAAATGTTTATACTACTTTGTATATATAAGCTCAGTGCTCTGTCTGCACAGTTGTACTCTAGAGCTATTTATTGGGTTTAATGGATAGTATTATGATGGAGTTGATACTAGAAATCACAGTAAAACTTATGCACAGTCGAGTAATCAATAAATAAAATTTCAGCACTAAAGATTTAGGGGAGGTAGACATACTTCAACCTTTAGAGAATATATTTTGTATAAAAGGTAAACATAAATTTTAAAAAAGGTCCTATAGATATAAATTGATTTTGTTTTGTTGTCATTGTTAACTTTTGGTAGAAGCTTAGCAAGTTATATTCATTAACTATTTTAATATGCTTACATATCATTTTTAGTTTACTTCTTTATTATATACACTCTGGCAACTGTCAAAATGAATATTTAGCAGTTCCCAATATAGTCATCTAAACTCTAAACACATTAACACAACAGGAGAAATAGAGGAAACCTAGATCAGGCAAAGTTAATTGAGTACAGAATTTATATCTGTGCTTTCTGGAAGTCCAAGAAAAAGGGAAACATGATGAGAAATGTATCTCTTATAATTAAAGGTTAACACACCATTTATCGGAGGAGACTAGTTTTTTTAGCATTAAAACTCCAAAATAATTAATTTTTTGTTGATATTTAGATAAGAAAAATTAAATTATATTGTGTGCAATGCCTTAATCTTATAAAAGATTTGTGAATATTTGTTATATGGCCATTTCTACTGTCATATGAAACTTAACAGCCAAGTGTTATATAATACTGTCTATAGTACTGTGTGGTCTGGAAATATAATTTTGTAGTGACTTAACTTGGTATAGGGTCAAAGCTTAGACAATGTCTAGGAATGGCTGCCAAATAGACTATCAATCTCAAATATCAATTGTCTCTACTAGGCTTCAGGCTGACTAGACAATAGATGGTTCAAAATGGTGTCTGCTGATACTTGACTATGCTGGCTTTTTGCTATAAAAATGCTTATAATCAAAAAGTCAGCCAATATGAGCAAAGGTGTGCTTCAGATGCACTGGCAGGCAGAACCAAAACCCTCCTTTGAAAGCAATTTCAGATTTCCCTGAAGGTCAAACATTAGTTATGTATAGATCCAAAGCTCTGTACCAAAACTTTGGAAAAGAAGGTCATTTGATGTCAGTTTGTGATTTTTGTCTGTCATAGTCATTAGTTTTTCATTTCATGTGTTTTTAGGTGATTTTGGTCTAGTTTGGCCTAGTTTGGGTATTTTATCCTCCCACCTTTGCTGTCATGAGGCATAATATTCCCAGAAATGAACTAGTACGTCTTTTATACAAGCACACACACACAATTTTATTCCTGTGTCAAAGTCAGTTACATTATTGTTGGAGGCTTATGGGCTTTGTATTTCTGCTGGGTTCTGTCCAACACTTAAAAGAGAACTCAGTCATTAATAGAATTCCTCTTCTGCCTGAAGCCCCTTTGTGAAGCTTCCAGTTCCAACTACTGCATCTTGTGATATTAAGTAAGAGTTACAATGGGCGTACTAAAAAAGAGCATCCATATGCCACAGACAGTATGAATTGTGTTAAATTAGTTTCTGTTGGAAGTCCTTCTTTGCATATCTTTACCCATGCTATCAAGTCCATCCAGGCCTTAGGCTTATGTTCTTTAAACTGAGACATTTTTCTACTTATCAACTTACAAGTTCTTTACTGGAAAAACTGTGACAGCGCTTTCTTTGAAGACATCAGTAGGGTGGATGTAACAGAATATTGTTTGATCACAATATAAAACCTGTTTTTGTCACTTAATTACTCATGCTATGAAAGATGAAGGTAATAAATGTGACAAAATAACAATTACTGCAATTAGTGACATGTACTAAGTTACTCAGAAATGTTTCCCTAAATACCCTTTACTTTTGAGTTCAAAGAGAATTTTAAAACTTCTGCATTTATGTTTTATTGTGGCTTTAATTTTTAATATATATTTTTTTCTTTTAAGCCAAACTAACTTAATAAGTAGATTTTTTTCATTGAAAAACTACTTCTGGGGAAGCCTATATTGAGACTGAATTAACTCACTTAGGATATTATTTAGGTTACAAGTGTTTGTAGGATAAGAGGTGACCACAGCAAGCTCATCTGCTGTACAAGGAAGTTCTTTTTATTATGAGTCTGGATCATACAATCTGCAATGACTTACAAAGACCAATGCAACCATCAAAAGGTATGCAGCATTAAGTCAATGAAGCATCTTGATACAAACTACATTGTGTGATTTTTTTTCATAGCACATACCACAACTTGTGGTTAAACATACATTTGTGTTAATGTTTGTTTAATGACTAATATTGCCCATCCAGCCGTAAACTCACTAAAGGCAAAGACAATGGCTGATGTATTCAGTGCTTTTAGCACTTCAACTTGGTTCATAGTGGGTGCTCAACAAATATCTGTTGAATGAATGGGTACATATCATTGAGTGAGGTTTGTCATATCTAAATTGTGAACATTCAGTTTATTGGCAAAGCATTTTGACTGTGCCATTTGATGCAATGGGTTAACTAACTCCCTAATTTTGACCCCAGTGGACATTTTGATCTATATATGGATTCTGTATGAAACATTAAACCTGGACTATCTGTGTCTGTATGAGTGTGAGTCTTCCTTTTAATAAAATTTTATTTGAGGACATGGCTGCCATAGTATTTAAGCATTTTTTAAACAATTTATTACATTTCCCAAATGCTCACCATTTTAAAGAAAACTATTTGGAATAAATCCAATCTGTTGCAACAAGAAAACTTTACGCACCTTTTAAAGATGCTTTGCTCCTTCAGGCCTAGGAGTGGTAATGGCTTCCTATTGCTGTTTGTCCCGTGGCCATACACTCTAAACAGCCCTTCATTTCCTCAGTTATACCCTTTCAGTGTGCCATCTGTTCTCTTAGTGGGATTCTGACTGCTAAAAGTATAATTTTTTTCTTGTAATTTTTAATTTTTTCTTAATGAAGACTGCAGGTTTAGTTTTAATTTGTGCTAATTATTTCTGTCTGAATTTTTCCCCCTTGGGTCCTTTTCAAAAAAAAAATTGATATCACTCTACAAGACAGTTTTACAGTGTAAAATTTAGCTATTTTTATAATTGCTTTAACCTGTAATATTATCATAAAATGGGTAAAAGACTAATAATCTAAATTTACAGTGTACTCGAAGTATTTCCTTTTAGATATTCTGGAATTGCTCTATTATTTGAGGTTAGTTTATCATATGCTAAACCAATTTTTCAAGAAGCTCCAATAACTTCCAATGTTGTACACAACAGTTATTTAGGTAAGTAAAGACCCCAAAAATGTAATAAAATATTCTATTTTATTTTGAATCAGAGACAGTCATTTTGCATGTTGTCTTTATTATTAGTTAGAATGAAGGTGATGCATTTTATTTTTTTATGAAAATCTTTGGTTAAAAATATTCTGGAGTGTATTATTCTGGACAGAAACTTAGGAAACTGACCATAAAAATTATGAACATAATAACTATATAGAACACTAATGTATGTAGCAGGGAAAATACATGTTTATGACAAATACATGAAATATATAGATTGAAGATGGCCTGTGATCAAGTAAGAATATAACTACTAATTACCATTATAATAAGAAGTGCTGTTAATACATTTTGAAAAATGGATGCAAACATAATATTAATATATGAAATCCATGTTAAAAGAGTTAAAAAACAAAAACAAAAAAAAAACATTGCTGTTGGGTCAATTCCAACTCATAGCAACCCATAGGGTTTCCGAGGAGCAGCTGATGGATATGAATTGCCAACCTTTTGGTTAGCAGCTGAACACTTAACCACTGCACCACCAGAGCTCTAAAAGAGTTAAAAGGAGTGTGAAATTATCTTTAAAAGAAATATCCACATTATTACATTATGTATTTACTTTTTTTCAGTGTGCATTAGAAAAGAGCAGAGAACAAAGGAAAAAAAATTGTGTTTTTCAACTGAGAGAAACTTACAGACCTCATATACATATGATATATATAGATCTATCTATCTATCTCTATACTAATAGAATTATTTTGGAGTAAAGAAATAAAGGTTAAATACGTGTGTGTGTCTGTGTGTTTTTAACACTGCCATTTTTGTAATCTGTAAACACTAAGGACACTTTAAATTTTAAAAATTATTTTTGTGTGTGTACGTTTGTATGTTTCTGTATGATGTGATTCTTCCATTTCCCAAAATTTTAGGTGAGGTTTCTGCTATCATAGTTCTTAAGCTGTTTTTTTTTTTGTTTGTTTGTTTGTTTTGTTTTTTGTAAACACTTTATTACATTTCCAAAATGGTCACCACTGAAAGGAGAACCATGTGCAGTAAATCACATTTGCTGCAACAAGACAACTTCCAAAATTGGAACTGCCCCAGACATTACATCTGAGGATTATCTTTGGGGATGAACTAGGGGAGAAATTCTACGGAGTCCAAAAGAAAGAGAATTTTTAAAAAGCTTTTTCAAAGAACAAAGACTGACGTGAAACAGCTGTTTGTCTCTCTTTTGAATAACAGCCTTAAACAACAGCAGTATGTGTTAAATGCATTGGAAAACATGCAACAAATTAATAGATTAAAACAACACAAAACAGAACAGAACCAGCTCTTTGTGATTCTACCATCTTTGAGGACATCAGAACGTTTTTCTTCCATGCAAATTTCTTTCTTTTCTACTTTACCTTCAAACATCTGTTGTTGTTGTTTTTATAGTAGTAGTTGATATCATATCCATTCAAAGAAGAGAAATGAAAAGAGAAGAGCAGTTGGCAAGACATTAGATGCCTTGGGTACCAATCCCCATTCTGCCAGTCACTCAGCCTGAGACTTGGGGAAAAAAAAGCTAAAACTCCTCAAATTTTGGATGCTTAATTTATAAAATGGGCTTTATTATTATTTTTTCTAACTATACTAGGACCGTTCTAAGAGAAAAAAAAATACTTGTGAGAACATTCTGAAACTGCCATATGCTAGGAAAGGTAATGTATTGTTTGAAAGACAGAATCACATGAGAAAACAGTGCAGAATGTAAATGATATCTCAAGACAGAAAGTGAGGAACGTTGCTCTCTAATTAAAGCCAAAGTCATATAGACTTGCGAGAGAGAGAACTAGTGAAGCATTTAGCTTAGAAATTGAGTGCTTTGGACTGCACATAAGTACTTTAAAACTCTTCTAAATAAATGCTTTCATATCATCCATTTCACGGGTTGGAACCCTGGTGAAATGACACTTCACATTAATAGCTAAATTACTGACCACTGTTAATGTGTTCCTAAACACAAAATGGATTTAGAGATTTTTAGAATAACATTTTGGGGTAATAATTTAAATAAAATGTCATTTTAAAGATAACAGTCTTGTGTTCAGAATAGCAAATGCTGAACTGGTAGTTCATTCATTCACTATCTAATAAATTGCCAAGCACTTACAGTGTGAAAGTCACTACGCTAGACACTCTAAGGATTTCAAAGAGAAATAAGGCAATAAGTTTATGGACTAGAAAAGAACATACAATGTGTCTGCAACCCCTGTACTGCAAGGGAGGAAGTGAGGTGTGCTATGAGAGATACGCAACAAAAGTACTGTGGGTGTTCAGAGGCAGTACTGTTATTTGTAATTAGGATCACCAGGGAGAGTTCTCTGGAGAAGCTGGAGAAATGAAAGTTACAGATTGATATTAAAAACCGATCAAAATATATATTTTTTTCCCAAAAAACTTACTAGTCAGATCATAAATAATTTGAGTACTGTGTAGTTTACTTTTTATTACCCAACCAACCAAATAAAACCCACTGCCATTCCGGCTATTCTGACTCATAGCGACCCTACAGGACAGAGCAAAACTACCCTGTAGGGTTTCCAACGCTGTAATCTTTACTGAAGTAGCCTGCCACATCTTTCTCCCATGGAGCAGCTGGTGAGTTCAAACCCCCAACCTTTCGGTTAGCAGTCAAGTGCTTAACTAGGGCTCCCACCCCATGCTGTCAATTTTTCTTAAAACTCTTAATATATGGACACCCCTAGAATTGTCCCTATTTTTTCTTCCATGATCTTTATTGTTTTAGATTTTAAATTTATGTCTTTGATCCATTTTGAGTTAGTTTTTGTGTATGGTGTGAGGTATGGATATTGTTTTATTTTTTTGCAGATGGACATCCAGTTATGTCAGCAAATAATTTGTTGAAGAGACTGTCTTTTCCCAATTTAACGAACTTTGGCTCTTTGTCAAATATAAACTGTTCATAAAAGGACATATATCACACGAGACCGCTATTATAAGAACTCAAGAAAAGGTTTACACACAGAAGAAAACATCTGATGGTTATGAGGGTGGGGAGGGAGGGGGAGGAGAAATCACTAATTAGATAATAGACAAGTGTCAACTTTGGTGAAGGGAAGGACAACACACTATATAGGGGAAGTCAGTACAACTGGACAAAAGCAAAAGCATAGAAGTTTCTTAGACACATTCAAACACTCTGAGGGACCAAGGAGCTGGGGCTAGGGGCTGGGGACCATAGTCTCAGGAGACATCTAGGTCAACTGGCATAACATAGTTCATAAAAAAAATGTTCTACATCCCACTTTGATGAGTAGCATCTAGGGTCTTAAAAGCTTACAAGTGGCCATCTAAGATACATCTATTAGTCCCATCCTATCCAAAGCAAAGGAGAATGAAGAAAACTAAAGACATGAGGAAAATATTAGCCCAAAGGACTAAAGGACCACATGAAACACAGACTCCACAAGCCTGAGCCCAGAAGAACAACATGGTGCCCAGCTACCACCAATGACTGCTCTGACAGAGTCCTGAACAGAGCAGGAGAAAAATGCAGAACATAATTCAAATTCATGAAAAAAAGCCAGACTTACTGGTCTGACAGAGACTGGAGGAACCCCAAAATTATGGCCCCGAAAACTCTGTTAACCCAGAACTGAAACCATTTCCGAAGCCCACTTTTCAGACAAAGATTAGACAAGCTTATAAAATAAAAAAATCACATGTGAGACGCATGCTTCTTAGTTCAATCAAATATATAAGACCAGATGGGCAACTCCTGCCCAAAACCACAACGAGAAGGCAGGAGGGGACAGAACTGGATGAATGGACCCAGGGAATCTGGGGTGGAAGGAGGAGCGTGCTGGGGATTGTTGAAGAGACTGTGAACATTGTAGGGATTGCAACCAATGTCATAACATGTGTATAAATTTTTGAATGAGAAATTAACTTGAGCTGTAAACTTTCACCTAAAGTACAATAAAATTAAAAAATATAGACAGAGATGTAATCACATTCTCTCTGGATCATAAAACTGCATAATATTTTAATGATTGCATTTTAAATGTTGTTTATGTGTTGAGTACCTCATGGCACAACAGTTAAGCGCTTGGCTGCTAACCAAAAGACTGGCAGTTTGAACCCACCCAGAGGCTCCCTGAGAGAAACGATGTAGCAATTTGCTGCCATAAAGATTATAGCCAAGAAAACCCTATGCGGAAGTTATACTCTGTCATACCGGGTCGCTATGAGTCTGAATCGATTGGATGGCACCTACCAACAAGCTTATATTAAATTTAAATGTAAATTTAAAAAGCCATAGTCTCCTTTCTCTCTAGATGTATAGAAATATGATAGCTGTTTAGTTTTAAGAACCTGGAATCCTAAACTTCAATTTAATTTTTTATTACCTATGTGTCTTTGTAAGCGTGAATTTACAGATAGGGAAAATATGTTGAAAAACAGTCTAGAGGTTATTGTATAAAGTTCAAAATCATATTAGGTTAGTCTATCAGGTTATATGTTATCTCAGTTTTTAAAACTACTCCAGTTAATTAAATATGCTTAACCAAGAATAGAGGAGATTAAGATACTTGCCTAATTGGGACAGGCAAGATTTCAAATCCAGATCTGTTTGAATTTGAAGTCCTTACTCTCCCTCTGCTATTACATTTTTCTCTGGGGAGATGAGAATCATTAATTCATTTCTAGAGAAAAATATCTAGAGATTAACTAGATGAAATTTTAATAAATAGAATGTCTTTATATAGACATGATGATTTTCTTACATAAAGAATCTGGTGAATCTATGATCAGAGGTTTTATAATCAAACTTTCAGTGAAATCAAAAGGTTGCAGAGCAGCAAAGCACCAACTTTCATGGAAATATTCTTTCTGACTTGGTAAGAATGAGGCATTATTGTATGTTTTATTTATTCTTATACTTATTCTTCTATTTATCATTTGTTCTATGTTTTCAACCTAAGTCTAAATTATTTTTAAGCCTGAACTGCAGACCCAAACCTATTGCTCTACCCAATTTTCTATAATTTGAGTTTGAAATTCATACAAATGTGTGTGTGCATACATTTGTATGCAGTGTTGTAATAATAAATATGATCAAATAAATTAAACTTCTCTCTGGGTTCCAGGAGTTAGATCTGGTGATATACTTTTTTGTTAAGATGCATTTATGGTTCATGTAAATTAAGCTAGGATTATGTGAGGCCTTTTTTTTTTTTTTAATTTCACTCCAAAGGCTTTTATCATTTCCCTTATGTGATGCTGCCTAAATACACAATGGGTTAGCCTTTGGTTGATAGGTTTTTCTTCACTAATTTGATGTTTTGGTTTCACTGGAACAGAAAGGTCAATCCCTTAGGTCTTCCCATAGGAAGCAGGAAAGCAGCTCATTTATTTTGATCGGAACAACTTTGCAGTCTTGTTCTGTTTACCTATTTCCTAACCTTGTTCTGACATCTTAGGCCTTTACCTGCTATACATAAGGCGAGAATTCATTTGGAAATTAATCCACTGGAACAAATTTGCATTGAAAGTGAGGCAGTCAACTGTGCTAGAAAGGTTGCTGGACTGGGCAGGAAAAGTCTAGTATCAGCTCCTCTACCATCTAGCAAGAAATCACGGGCATGCTAATTTTATCCATTTTTCCTCACTTTTCCACAATCAAAAATGAAACATCTGGATTAGCTGATGTCTTAAATTTTCTTACCCCTACAATATTCTGGTAAAAAGATGATAACCTTAAGAATTGATAGTCTGTTTTCCACGTTTACCTTTATATAAATATGATATTTAAATCAATATTTTTATATAACTTTAAAAGTAGAAGGAGCAAATTACAATGTTCCTTTTGGTGTAGAGAGGATTTAAAATTGAGAAACATATATATTTCATATTTAAAGGAAGATATTGTATCTGAAAAATACCTTTAATAATCAGGTTTGAGGCTATCCATCCAAATATTCTCCAGATTTATTCTGTAACTTAAAACTACTCAGCACTCAGGGGAACTCCATTCAAATTAATTATTCCCAAATTGGTGGGAATGCCAGTGAAATCTCTCCTGACAGTTTTAACTTGTGTAAGTGTACCTGGACGTAATAACAGGAAACCTTTATAAATACTTCTTGCATGAACTATTTCACTGGGAGAAAGTAGCCTTTCTTTAAAGAAACCTTCATCCAGACCCTTATGAAATAATTTTATCTATCATGAATTATTTTTTAGTGTTTTTAGTAAAAATTTTTTTTTTTCCTAAATAGCAGTTGGTGGCCTTGTTGAAAATTACAAAGTGAAACGCTGAAGACTGATTTAGCTTTTTGTTTACAAGTTCATGATAATCAACATTTGATGATAATATTGTAAAATTTTAAGATTATTATTATTACTATTATTTTAGCACTAGAGGCTGCCTGACCACTCACTTAATCCAAACTTCTTGCTTTTTGGATGAGACAACTGTGATCTATGCAGATTAAGTGATTGGGACTATAATAAGCTCACAGACCTGCTTAAAAGCAATGATGAACATGTGGGATACACACAGGCACACACATACACACACACAACATTTTTTAAAAAATTCATAAGTTTGGCTTTGTTATACACGTTGCCAAGTTAGATAGAATTTTTCAATTATTCTTTTAGAAATATGAAGACATATACCCAAGATAAATAGCACACACCTAAATTTTAATTATCATCACAAAGAATCGTAAGAACCCAAATCCCAATTATATGTGAAAATGGTGTTAGACATGTTTGCTAGGATTGTGTACAATTAAGTCACCACCTTGTACTTGTTTGTTTTCTTTTCTTTCACATGACACCTGACACACAGAAGAGCTCAGGATCCGATAAAATTTTACCTTGTCTTTACTAAAGATGAATAAAAACCGCTGCATTGTAAAATAAATTGGCCAATGTAAAATTAGTTACTACATCGTGGCCTTGAATAAAATCTCATAGAGATGATAGAAAGAGAATATATTTACCCCATATCTTTAATCACAAACAAATATTAAAAAGCCCTGGGACCTTGATTCAGAAATGTTTTGATTCAGCACAATTGTTTGTGATGTACTGCTGAATGTCACTTGCTTAGTCACAGCACCACGGCATGCAGGTAATAAAATTGCATGAGCATGTTTGCAAAATATAAATGTTCAAGCAATTTTTGGCAGCTACAACCTGTGGTGTAGATGGAATGCAATCTTGAATAAACAAGATGAATGAAGTGAAGGGTAACCACTGCTTTATCATTCTTCATGTAGACCATAAGATCCACTGCCAATATAGCTAAGGGGCAAACCTTTATTATTTTGAGCAATGCAATCATAGTTTAAAACAAAATTCATAGTGAATTAAATACTAAGCTTATCAGAATGGATATACTGAATAGAATCTCAACTCAAATTTACCACAGAATTAAAATCACAGTAACGGTATCTCAAACTATAATATTCAAAATGTATGTGACAACAACTAACTCTACAATGTTATCTTAAATGTCACATTCCACTTCTCCACTTGCAGTTACCTCAGTAGTTTCTAAGATGATGTAGCTTTCTGTTTTATGGCACCTGTCCCCAAGACTTAACACTCTTTCCTTAAATCATAGAGCTATTCCTCTGAGGCCAATATGGCAATTTAAAAAAACCAATACAACCCTAAGCATAGTTTCCAGTTTTTTTACCGCATGTACTGTAACTATGAAATTGACAAAACATATATGAAGGTTATTTAAATATTTAGCTGCGAGAAATGATGTATAAACATATCACCGAAGAGGAATTGAAAATCTTTCATAAAATAGTCTAATAATCTTTTTATCCTTATCTTCAAATGCTAATTCTTTTTCAAATAAGCTAAAAAGCTGAGCAAATGTTTAACTTTCTGCCAGAGTCAGTGGTTAAATGACACTACGGGAAAACTGCTCTGAAATCAGAAGGGCTCGTTATTCAAGAAGATCCTATTGACCATGGACTGCTGTGACATTAATAACTCTTTGAAAGTACTACTATGGGCATTTTTATGTCTCCATAATGAGCTTGCTGTATATGTAACTCTTCTGTAAATGTTTATTAAATTAATGCCTCAGGCTGTGTGCACACCTTTATTCTGTTTCACTGATTAACAGTTCATCATTCCATTCATTTGTTAATTTACTCATTACTGAATGACTTCTATGATAAACACTCTTGTAAGCACAAGGGGAATACAAAGAAGGAAAAAGAACCAAATATTTGTCCTCAGTGTCTACCAGACATTTGTCCTTACAGTCTACTCGAGAAAATAAACCACAAAACCTCACTGCCATCAAGTCGATTCCACCTCATAATGACCCTATAGGACAGGGTAGAACGGCCCCATAGTGTTTCCAAGGAGGAGAATGGTGGATTCGAACTGCAGACCTTTTGATTAGTAGCCTAATGCTTAACCGCTGCACTACCAAGTCTCCACGAGAGAAAATCAGAAGTATCAAATAACTACATCACAGGGTAATACGTCATCAATGTTTTCACAAGGTAAAAACAAAACCTGATGACTAACTCCAGGGCATAGACATCATTTGCAATTATTAAAATCAGAAAAAGACTGGTAAAAGTTTAGTACCTGGTCTGAACGTTCAAGAATGTATACATTTGCAATACAGTTCCTTATGCTACACATATTTTGTAGTATTTTTTTAATGCGACACTGTCCCTGGGTAGAGCAAATAGTCTGCGCTGGGTTAGTAACCAAAAGGCTTGTGGCAGGAACCCACCCAGCGGCACCGTGAAAGAAAAGACCCTGGCGATCTCCTTCGGCAAAGAATACAGCCAAGAAAACGCTATAAAGCAATTCTACTCCGCGTCACCATGAGTTGAAGCAACTCAATGGCACAAGACAACAGCAACATAGTTACACGTTATTTCAAAAAAGAATTGTTTTCTTTCATCTACTAGGCTTTTAAAATCCTCAACTCATGGTTACCATCTTGAATAAATTTTTCCTGACATTTACCCAAATACTAGCCATGTGACCTCTCTGTTCTCTCATAGTATCGTGTTCATACTTCAATCATAGTCCTTACTGAAATGCAGTGTAATCTTTTTTATTTCTGTCTCTCTGACTACGAATTCTTTGAGAGGAGATTCTTTTATTTTGTCTTCTTATTTCCAAAATTTAGAATGTACCCTTGATAGGCTGTAGGTATTCAATAAACACTTGTTAATGGAATGAAAGGACGGATGAATAATGGGAGTTCCTCAAGGCAAGGAACCATATTTTCCATCGTATTTAACAAATATTTATTGAATAAAATTTCCACAAAGGTTTAGAAATGTACATATTATAACATTATATTTTTATACACCAATGCTTCCCCACACCCCTTACCCCCCTCCACACACACACACACTTAACTCTCATTATGGGCAACCCATTAATATCTCATTTGACAGGGTCTATTTTAGTATTCTGATGGATTATATTTTACATTCATGGTATAACTTACATAGTCATAACTACGTACTGCATATAGTATGTTATTAGTAAATTAAAAGATTTTTGAAGCAAAACTTAATTGGGGAAATAGCATAAATTAATGAATCATTGCAAGTGCTAGATGCACACAGCTCTAAATTTGCATTTTAAATTTTCAGCTTATTAGCTCTGTTTCCTTAGGCAAGTTATTGAAATTCCCTAAGTTTCTGTTTGCTCATCATCAAAATGAAGATACACAAAAATACTTTTTTAGGTCTGTTGCCAGGACTAGACACACAGCATATGTATTCATTTAATAACAGTTATCATAATCATAAAGATATTTGATGATAGCCTGAGGATAGCAATACTGATAACTAACACTTCTGTTATGCCCCGGGAATTGTTCTAAAAGTTATATCTACTAAATCAGACCCAACAAGGATGTTGCAAGAATCACTTCCTTGGTGGATGAAATCTGGTGGACAGGGACTGTGTCTGTATTTCCTTCTTCCAATGCTTTACATAAATAAAATAATTTAATTAAAAAGTGTGCAAGTTGAGACTAAATGGGCAGCTCCTGTCTGGAGTTGAGATGAGAAGGCAGAAAGGGATAGGAGCTGGTTGAATGGACACAGGAAATCAGGGGTGGAAAGGAGCAATGTGAAGTCACATTATATGGATGGCAGCTAGAGTCACATAACAATGTGTGTATAAATTTTTGTATGAGAAACTAACTTGAGCTGTTAACTTTCACATAAAGCACAACAACAAAATAAGAGTGCAAGTGATTCTTCTAGATGTGATCATATAGCAGGATTTAGGCAAACAAAAACTTAATGCTCATGGGGATTATATTCTAAATTGAGAGAGAAATAATAAGCAAAGCAAGTAAGTCATGTTGTATGTTATAGGGTGATGTTTTTAAGCTGCTATTGAATTGGTAATAGATGCTATGAAAAAACAGATCAGAGAAGGAGGGTAGGAATTGTGGAGTATGGGGCAGAGACTGCGGTGCTATGAAATCTTCATTTATAAGGTGACATTTGAAAGAACTGAGGGAGTCATCTATGAAGATATCTCAGGGAACAGCATTGCAGACAGAGAGAACAGTAAGTGTGAAGGCCTTCAGGCAGGAGTACATGCTGGCAGTGGGGGTGGAGGTGGGAAGTGGCTTGGGTGTTAAGGAAAAGCCAGGAGGCCAGTGTGCCTGGAGTGAAGCAAGGCAGAAGAAGAGCAGAAGAAGATGAGTTTAAAAAGTTATGATATCCATGATCCTTTTGAGCCATTGAGTGTATTTTAATTGTTTTATTAGATGAGAAGCCATTAGTAAGCTTTTAGCAATGGAAGTGACCTTCTCTGACTTACGTTTTCACAGGATCATTCTTGTTACTGTGTTGAAAACAGATTTATTTAGAGTGACAAGGGTCAAGAGTGGAACCAGAGACTGGTTATATGGGTTTTTCATTAATTCAAAAAAGACATGGTAGTTGCTTGGACCATAATAACAATTTCTTGAGGGGTTAAAATAAAATCAAATACTAGATATATTTCAAAGTATAGCCGATGTGACTTCTTAATGCTAGGGTGTGGAGTGTGAAACAGAGAAGTTAAGGATTATGCCAGGTTTTTGGACCCAAGCAACTGGAGGATGTGGTCAATACCTCAGATAGGGAAGACTGCTGGAGGAGTAGATTACAGGAATGGGAATCAAGAGAAGATTTTTGAACTTGCTGAATTTGGGATGCCTATTAGACAATCAGGAAATCCTGGTGGTGTAGTGGTTAAGAGCTACAGCTGCTAACCAAAAGGTCGGCAGTTCGAATCTACCAGGTGCTCCTTGGAAACTCTATGGGGCAGTTCTCCTCTGTCCTATAGGGTCGCTGTGAGTCAAAATTGACTGGAAGGAAACAGGTTTGGTTTTGGTTTACTAGACAATCAAAGGCTGAGTGATGCAAGCAGTTTGCAATTGGTTGCTAACCTAAAGGCTGGCAGTTCAAAGCCACCCAGTGGCTCCAAAGAAGAAAGGCCAGGCAAAGTGCTTCTGTCTTAGTCATCTAGTACTGCTCTAACAGAAATACCACGAGTGGACGGCTTTAACAAAGAGAAGTTTATTGTCTCACAGTCTGGTAGGCTACAAGTCCAAATTCAGGGCATCAGCTCCAGGGGGAATGCTTTCTCTGTCAACTCTGGAGGAAGGTCCGTGTCATCAATCTTCCCTTGGTCTAGGAGCTTCTCTGGGCAAGAACCTCAGGTCCAAAGGATGCGCTCTGCTCTCGGCACTGTTTTCTTGGTGGTATGAGGTTCCCATGTGTCTCTGCTCACCTCTCTCTTTTATATCTCAAAAGAGATTGGATTAAGACACTATTCAACCTTGTAATCCTCATCAGTATAACCTCATCATAGTGATAGAGTTTACAACACATAAGGAAATCACATCAGATTTACAAAATGGTACACAATCACACAACACCGGGAATCATGACCAAGCCAAGTCGACAGATATTTTTGGGGGACACAATTCAATCCATGACAGCTTCCATAAATGTCACAGCCAAAAAAATCTTATGGAGCAGTTCTACTCTGTAACACCATGAGTCACAATTGATTCCACGGCTATTTTTTTTTTTTTTTTTGTATTAGACAATCAAGTGGAGATGCTGAGAAGGCACCAAGTTTAGGGTCTGAGCAAAAAATAAAAGTTTGGATGTTGTCAGCATACAGATGAGATTTAAAGTTATGAGGCTGAATGAGATCACAAGGGATAACAGGGAGAGAAGTTCAAGGGCAGATCCTGGGTGCTCCACCATTATAAATTAGTAAAATGAGGAGTTAACAAAGAGACAGGTAAGAGATGGCCAGTTAGATTGAACCAAAGCCAAGACAGAAGTTTTCATAGGTGTATGGGGTAGGGAAGGAGTAGGTGATCAGCTATGTCAAAAGCTATGGATTGGTCAAGTACTATGAAAAATTAGAATAAAAAAATGAATTGAGTTGTTTGGAAAGCACTAGTGATCTTGACAAAATAGCGGGTAGTGGAATTTAAAGTCTTAATGGAGGAAGCTGGATAAAAATAGAGGAGGAAGCATTGAAAATGTCTTTTTTGAGAATTTTTTATGTAAATTGCTGCAGAGAAATGAGATGGTAACTGGCAGAAACAGTAGGGTCACACAGTAGCTATTCAAAAGATTATTGAATTGAACTGAAATATTGTTTTATAAGTATTATTTCTCTATATTTTAATCCATGTGGTCAATTCAGGAAAATCTGTTTTCATGTAATTTGTGGGCATAATTACAGTAGTTACATGATGCACGTGATTTAAATTTTCTAACAATTTATAATTTAAATAAAGGAAACAACTTGACATAATTGTGAAGCACATTGCTTTGTATATGCTGTTTGAGGTATACAAGAAAAATACCTTGCTATGAAACCAACCCATGGTCATTTATTTTAATGTAGCTTGTTAAACCATTAAGTGTATCGGTTACTTTATAAGATGCATGTTGCCTATTTATACGATTGACTAATGCAACTTCTGTGGTTACTATATTTCATGAGATAAATTTAAAAGCTTTTTAGTATTTTCATATATACCTTCATATTAATAATCAACTGCATCACAATAATAAAAAGAAATGTCCAACCAACACTCTCATATAAAATAGCACCTATATTTATCTTTATCTAAGCAATGCCTGATATAGCAATTATTTGAATAATTCCTATCTTTTTGTTCCTATTTCTCACTGAAGGTTCTCTTCAAAATATTCAGGCAGATCTTTGACAATATTAGAAATACATCCTTATGTTACTTCTATTATAGGGTTTTTTATACTTAAAGGAATGTAAAATAAAACAAAATAAACTTTAAACCTCCCAAACTCTGATATCTGACCTTGGCTGAGAACAACATTCACACTGCCAATTGCTGAGAAAATGTTATTAATCATGCATTAACTAAAAGCTCTTTAGTTAAAAGTGAATAAATATATTTGTATTATATCAAAAGCAGTATTTTCAATAGGATATGCATTTTTGTTTCACAATTTTTATATTCTTAATCATTATTTTGAACAGAATGTGGGTTTTTGTTTCACAATTTTTATATTCTTAATCATTAGTAAGAATATAAAAATTGTGAAACAAAAACCCACATTCTGTTCAAAATAATGCTTTTAGTCACAGCCTGGAAAACCCTATGGAGTCCAGTTTTACTCTGCACACATGGGGTCATCATGAGTCAGAATCGACTGGATGGCAAGCTTTGAAGCAAAAGTGAATTATCTCTTTCCCTTCTTAATGTGTTTATATACATTTGTTAATATACAAATCTGTCCTTGACATTTGTGCAGGCTTTTTGACATTCCGTTGTCATTTGCTCTGCTTTATTCAATCATCTGGCATGTAAGTATAAATTAGAGTGAATTACTTCAAAGTTCATTAGATAAAGGGGGGAGTTTATATAAGTATGCAAGAAAACTAACAAAGAGAGAAGGCATGGGGAAAGGTGTTCACAAGTCAACAATGTTACAATTGTCAAAACTGTCAAGCTAGAGAGAGGACAAAGCTACTGTAACCAGGAGAGAAGAAAAGTAGTTTATCTTTCAAGAGCATAAACATTCTGTTGTGGCAACTGTATATTATTATGTGCACAAAACCTGTTTGACGAACAGATTTTTACCCCAACATATTTTCTCTGGTTTGTATGCATAAATTAATATTTACAGGAAGCAAAATAAAGAAAATATAAAATTAGACTTATAGTAGGTCTCTGTTTCTGAATAAACATTTATTTTCAGTTAATTTATTGTTTTGTTTTGTTTTTATTATCTCTGTGTTGTGGTTTTGGCCTCTCTTCTCCGCTTCTCACCTCCTCATCTTTTATTATTTCTCCTAATCAATCTTATCAATTCTGCATTGTATAACTTTAAAGTTTTCTATGAACACCTCGTGGTTCTTTACACCCTTCTCTCACTTCGTCTGTCATGTTCTCCAGCTTTACGCAGTTAATTTGTTTGAACTCGTTCACATGTCATTTTCTTTTTGCCACCACATTGCCTTTCTGTAACAGTGTGTGCTGTCAAGTGGATTCTGATTGACAGCGACCCTGTAGGATACAGTAGAACTGCCCCTAGGGTTTCCTAGGCAGTAATCTTTACAGCAGCAGATTGCAGGATCTTTTCTCCCACAGGGATGTTGGTGGGTTTGAACAGCCAACCTTCTGGTTAGCAGCAGAGCACTTTAACCATTGCACCATCATGGCTTCTTTATGTGATGAGTAAAAATATTTTGGGATGTGTATGCGTTTGTTTTTTCCTAGTTCTTAGGCAATAATTGCCATATTTGGGGAATTTAAATCTTGCACCAAATTATGACTCCAGGATACTAACAAAGCAGGGATAAAAATCAATTACATATTTATTTTTGTGGGCAGTGCTAGACAAAATAAGGATTAGAAAAATAAAATACTGTTACATTTCAAATATAGTTCTATCTCATATGAAAATCAACTGAAAGACGTTAAACATTTTATGGATGTAAATTTCACTGAATGCCAGCATCAATATGGGAATAGATAAAATTATAATTATTCTGTTTATTCATATTTATAATATTAACACTCTATTAATAACAAGTATACAATTTTGAACTGTAATGTGAAAACTGTATTGATCCATGAATCCTAATGACCATGTTAAGTGGCATTATGAATTAGATTGTGTCTAAAAATATTCATTTTGTCAATAATGTAATACTGACATATAATTACTATGAAAATTATTAGAGTTATTTTAAAAATAGGGATATTAAGATGCATGGGAAAAAAACAAAGGCATGCAAAATAGACGAAATACTTAACTATGTGTGAAAATTATGATATGTGCTTATGCTTATTAAAACAGAATAACAACTAATGTTTAAAATATTGACTATGAGAAAGAAAATTAATAAAAAACATTGATGGAGACTATGTTATACAATGTCTGTATAGAATTCACACAGCTCCCTTTTTTCTCCCTAAGTAAGCCAAAGTGCTTATACTATCATTATGAATACAAGATAGGAAATAACATCTTAGAGACCATGAGATTGTCCTTTAAAGGCAACCAAGCTAAGACTCCAAACTGGTAGTAAATTTGTTACATGTAGCTGCCTCTTTCATAGGTCTTTATAGTCACAATGCTTTTGAAAAGTAGATCAACTGAATTTTAGATTTAGAAGGGTCCCTAAAAAAAAGTCTTCTAAGGACTCTCTTTAAAATTACCAGTTTAACTACTGATTTTACCGAGAGACCTGAGACCTGGAGAAGGTTAAGGACTGCATGTTCTGAAGGGGAATGGGAAACTGAAGAATATCATGGAGCATAATTCAGCTCTGGATTTCACAACCTTGTGCAGCCATTAGGTTTCCTAATTATGGCTAGAATTAGAACAGAACCTTCTTTGAACTGGGATGCACATCAAGTGACACGGTATAACTCTTTAAAACTCAAACATAAATTCATGCATTTCAGCCATCTTTTCTAGTTTTGCCCCTAATGAATTTAGAGGAAATACACAAAAAATACAGTGAGTCTAAGGCACTATGCCTCTTAATCGCAACCTGGCTAGTTTCACTTTTAATCTTGAAATAAGCTGCATGTAAGACATTTTCCTAATGGAATTGCATCAGGTCAAATGCCTCCAAAAATGATTTATCAAGATAAAATAATTACATTGACATGGGAAGATCTTTTATATTAAATAAAGCCACCTCAATTTTACATTATAAAAATAAGAAGATAACTTTTAGTCCGACTCTAAATTGCTTTAACTTTCTAATTTATATTCCTGATAACTGAATATTTTGATTAGAAAATTTCCAGGAAGCAAATGTCATCATCACATTGTCCTTTTTAATACATATTCTTTATTGGCCTGAATATACCGTCTATGAGGATATTAGGGACAGTCAAGTGGCCCCAAATGCATGGCATATTAGATAATTAAATTGTTGACTGAGTTAGTTGACTATGATCATTTTGGCTAGGGATATTAAAATGATTAAAAGCATGCCAACTGTCTGCTAAGTCACTGAATAGTTTCAATATTACGTAGAAACATTACAGAACAGAAAAAGGAACCGTTTGTTTGGAACCCTTAGAAAAGATGGTTAATTAATTTACAGTCAACCAGAGTTTCAGACTAACTAAAATCAACTCATTACTAAGTCTTATGTAAACTTTTCTCCTACCCACCTCCTGATTATGGTTCCCAATAGTCATTTCACATTCCTGTTACATATTAATTATCTACTGAACTCTGACTATTTGAACAGCAGGCATTAAAACACAATCATACTTATGAGAAATACAACAAAATAGCTATCAATTTGTCCTTTATGACTACTATCTTTGTATGCAGAGCCTGTATAAAAGTTATACTAAAAATTGCCCTCAAATGCAAAATGTTTAAACACTTTCCTTTTCAAATACGGTACATAACCCTTAGCTATCATTCCTTTGCATCAGAACTAGAACTGGGATTGAACTTTATGGCTGGCTCTAAGAGGGAAACAGTAAGAATTTTGACTTGGTTGATTACCAAAAAAACCTGCTCATTTACTCTTTCTTTACATATTTTCATAGAAAATTATTAAATACAATTGTTGTCAAAGACCAAGGGTTGGAAATAAGAGGCCTAAGATGCATGTAATTATGTATGTTCAAGGGTATTCACTGTAACATTATATACTCTATAAAAATGAAATATTGAAATCAACTAAATGTTATAAAACAGAAGAACAGTTAAACAAATTTAGTTAAAAATTATGTCATAAATTTTTTGGTAATCAAAATCATATTTTTGATTTTTTTGTGGTTAGAAATATACTCAAAAATAATACCAAGCAAAAAATTAAAAGCAAAAGAAGAATTCAAAGTCATCTATTTGTGTTGATTCCAATTAAATTATTAATTATTATTGAAAAACTCCCAAAGAAAACATATCAAGAAATGTACTGAAGTGTTAGCACATAACGTTGAGTAAAAAAATAAAATAAAATTGTAGGGTATTGTGTGGGAATTGTTAACACTTTGCACTGTGAGGTAAAGAGCTAATTTTCCTTCCTTGGGTATATTTTTTCTGTAATTACAATACACTCTTTTTATAATCAGAAAATAATGAAATTCAGTTTAAAAGCCAATGTGTGCTTAATTACTAAATAGTGCTTTAAACAAATACATTAAGAATTAAGAATCTGGAAGATTCTTATGAATCTGATGAAGTTCATAAAAGAAGAGGGAATGGAAAGGTGTTATACATGGAGAGGCTAGTGTACACCTCATTTAAGTAACAGATGTCCACAGCCAATGGAAAAATATTTATTCAAATAAAAACACATTGGATTTATAAAACGGTTACCTTTATTTTCAAAGTCCTTCATATTTGATTTTTTTGATTAACAGCACATATTGTTTTAAATACCCTTCAAACAATTTTTTTTGAGAGAAACCTTACTATAATGTAGTGAATTTTAGTTGAATAATTATTTACTTTACTAAAAGTATAATCACATGATATATGCCCAAGACTGCCAAAAAGGTTTCTGATAGCCACACACACACACACACACACACACACACACACACACACATTAAACCACCTGCCCTCAAGTCGATTTGATTCACTGCGACCTCATCTGTGTCAGAGTAGAACTGTACTCCATAGGGTTTTCCACGGCTGACTATTTAGAAGTAGACTGCCAGGTCTTTCTTCTGAGGCAACTCTGGGTGAACTTGAACCTCTACCTTTAGGTTGGCAGTCGAGTGCATTAACCATTTGCACCAATCAGGCTCTCTCTCTCTCTCTCTCTTTCTCCATATATATATATATAAAACTTCTAAAAAATCAGGCATGGAAAACCCTATGAAGCACAGTGTTACTCTGACACACATGGCTTCACGGTGAGTTGGAATCATCTCAAAGGCAACTTGTTAATGTGCATGCGTGTGTCTGAAAATATATATAAATAAAATCAAACTGAACCCACTGCTGTCAAGTCAATTATGACTCGTATTGACCCCATGTGACAGAGTAGAACTGCCCCACAGGGTTTCCAAGGAGCTGCTGGTGGATTCAAACTGCCGACCTTTTGGTTAGCAGCCATAGCTCTTAACCAGTGCACATTATATATACATATACACACATATTACACTTTTCTTTAGAAACGTGTTTAAAAAAGGGAGAGAGAAAAGTAATCTCTACTGTTCTAATACTCTAGTAGAACTACAGCTTAAAGAAAATCCACTGATTTGTCAAAAAAATTTTTCTCTATGTTTCTCAACTTATAAAACTTCAAAACGCCTAATCAGGTTACAATAACAAACTATATGGTTTATTTATTCACTAGATACATTATTTAATTCTATTCCTGTCTTTTAAATTTCTTCAAATTAATCTCATGCATTTCCTAGTTACACCCAATTCCTCCGGCTTCAAAACCTAGACTTTAAACTAATAAAAGAAAGGCATGGTGTCTACTTACATCAGGCCCAGCCTAATCTTGAACTACCAAGACTCTCTATCTTCATCTAGTTTAACCACACATTATCTCATTACCTTAAATCAAAGTGAGCTACCTCAGTTCTCTTCATTCTATACTGGATTGAGAAAACCCACTTGCCCTCAAAATACTGAATGTGTAATGATTTAAAAAATAAGAGTCCATAATACTCTCTGCCATGGATAGTGTGCCAAACACCATGCAGTATATTTCACACAGTTACCCTGTGAGGGAAGGGGTGAGGAGTGGTATTTTTATGAGGTGTGTTGGAGGACACTGAGACCCAGAAAAGTTAACAACTCGCCTGACGTCACAGTGCTACAGGGTTAAGGAGTTGTTACTGAAATCTGGGTTTGCCTAACTCCAAAGCCTATACTTCTCAGCACTTTGTTATAGCAAAAAGCATGCTGGATAACTAAAAATCATAGGTAAAAATGGCACACGAACTGGGATATTGAAGAAATTATATGAACAGTGACTGCTGATTTGTCACTTATTATTTTAAATTACTCATTGAGAACAAGGGCCTAAAAAAATAAAAGTATAAAATTCAGGCTTGCAAATGGTCCCCAAATGTAAATTACTGACTACTTAATAACAATCATTATCTACTAGTAAATCTTACCACTAAGTCAACAAAAATACCATAAACAGGCAATGAAAGAGACTCAGCAAGACAGTAAGATCCTACTTGCTTTTAAATGCATCATGCTAACATGAGCAAGTCACTCAGGCATTGAGAAACCATGGTTCAGCAAATTTAGTTTTATTTTTAGATAATACTAAATTAAGCAGAGTGACTAGAATCTCAGGGGATAATATTAAAATTAGACTTCAAAGTGACCTTTAACTTTAGATATTACCAGATGTACATAGAATAAAGTTTCATTAAAATAAGAAGACAGACAAAATAAGAGACATGTCACAAAACCAAAGCATAATGATAATACACAAATTAAAAACCAAACCCACTGCCAACTCACAGCAACCAAATAGCAAGCCTATAGGAGAGGGCAGACCTGCCCCATAGGGTTTTCAAGGAACGGCTCGTGGATATGAACTGCTGTAGACATCAAAGTGAAGGTCGTATTATACATAAAGGAATCGTCTTTTTTTTTTTAATAGCTGTATCCTCAATGTGTGTAAGTTTCTAAAACAAATATTTGTTGAAGAGATGAGTGAATGAATGAATACACTGCTATATTGAAATTTTGAAAAATAACACTAATTTTGATATAATATTTTAATAACAGTGCAATAGTTTTTAGTGCAACGTATTTAGGAGCTCTCAAAATACAGTTAATTCATAAATGTGAAAATGTCAAGCCAGGTTAAGAGAAGGGAAATAGAAATTAAGAAATTGACATCTAAGTAAAAGTTAAATTACACACTGATTTTAGCTGACAGAAGAATAAATCAGTGAAAATCTTTAAGCATATAAACTTATCAACAAAATAATTATTGGAAGTTACTTTCTTTTACCGAAAAGAATAGAAGGAAATCTGCCTAAATTGAGGAAAATGTTAGAAAAACTTTATAATTGTGATCCTACTGAAATTATGCAAAGAATAAATTGACAACTTTAATAATTAATACATTCAAGCAAAACAATATTTATTAAACAAACATTTACTGACTGTCCACAGGTGTCAGGAACTGTGATACAAAGATGGCTATTATAGACTGAATTGTGTTCCCCAAAAATATGTGTTGCAAATCCTAACCTCTATGCCTGTGGTTATAATCCCATTTGGGAATGAGTTTTCTGTCATGTTAATGAGGCAGGATTAGTGTAGGGAGTGTCTTGGGTCAATCCTTTACAAGAGATAAAAGGAGAGAGAAATAAGCAGAGATGGGGAAGAGAGATGCTAAACCACATAAAGATCGCCCAGGAGCAGAAGCTCAAAGAGACAAGGACCTTCCTCCAAAGCCGAAAGAGACAGAAAGACTTCCCCTAGAGCGGACACCATGAATTCAGACTTCTAGCCTCCTAAACTGTGAGAAAATAAATTTCTGTTTGTTAAAGCCACCACTTGCGGTATTTCTGTTATGGCAGCACTAGATAAATAAGACAGAATTTGGTACCAGAAGAGTGGAGTGCTGCTCTAACAGACCTAAAATGTGGATGTGGTTTTGGAACTGGGTAATGCATAGAGGCTGGAAGAGTTTTAAGGTGCCTAATAGTAAAAGCTAGATCACCTTAAACAGAATGTTGGTAGAATTATGGATGTCAAAGGCAACTGTGGTGAGGGCTCAGAAGGAAGTGAGATCTATAGAGAAAGTCTTCATCATCTTATAGAATACATACAGTGCCAGCAACAGAATGTTGCTAAAAAGTGTGGACGTTAAATATGCTTCTGATGAGGCTTTAAAAGAAAAGGATGAACACATGAATGGACAACGGAGGAAGGGTGAGGCTTTTTATGCAGTGGCAAAGAACTTGTCTGAATTCTGTTCAAATGTTTGGTGGAAGGTAGAAATTGTAAGTGTTGAACTTAGATATGTGGCTGAGGAGATTAATAAGCAAAATCTTAAAGAGGTTGCGTGGCTTCTCCTTGCCGCTTATAGCAAAAATTTGAGAGGAAAGAGATGGACTTAAAAATGAACCGTGCAAAATGGAAACAGAACTTAAAGGTTTGGAAAATTTTGATGTACAGAGGACACATGTCCTAGAATTTTCACCAAGGACATGGCTGCACAATCTTTTGTTAAAGAGATTAAGCCTGTGACTGATGATCTAACCCACTAACCACTGCAGAAAACCCATCAGCTTAGACTGAAAGGGTCAGAGACAAGGAGAAAGGAAAGAAAACTGTCTGTCTCTTGGAATTCTACAGGCAGGAAACAGTCCAAAGGAGCTGCATTTGCTATCTTCCTAGAAAAGAAAAAGATCATCCCTGGAGCAGCTCAGAGGTCAGCAGAACTGTTGGAAGGAGCATGGGAAGCAGGTGCTTCTCAATCTCAAATGGTAGGGACACGGTCTCCCGAATCTCAAAGGATAGGGCCACAGCCTCTTAGGTTACAAAAAATCAGATCTTCACCAGCTTGGTTCTGGAGTGTGGGGCTGCCATTCAGGTGTGCCAGGGGGATGGGGCTGCTGCCCAAAGCTGAGGGGGTGGGGCTGCCCTATCAAAGAGGCAAAGAACAGGGCCTGCCGGGGCCAAGGGGGAGAGGTCACCACTCAGACTAAGAGAACGGGGCTGCCCAACACCGAAGGAGCAGAGTTGTCATCCCAGTGGGCCTGGAAGGCAAATCTGAAGCCCAGGGCTGAGGTTCCTCCACCCAGAATCCAGAGGGCATGGCCAACACCCAGAGTCTGGAGGGCGGGGCAATTGCCCAGATGGTCCCAAAGAACAGAGGATTATTTTCACGCCTTGAGAACTAATGTAAATTGTTTTGCCTGGTTTTAGATCTTCTGGGTGTCCATTAGCCCTTCTTGCCCTCCAATTTCTCCCATTTGTACTAGAAACATCTACATTGTGCCTGTTCTACCATTGTACTTTGGAAACAGACAACTTGTAAACTAGATTTCACAGGTTCACAGATGAAAAGGAATTTTGCCCCAGGATGGAATACACCTAAAGTCTCACCCATTTTTGACTTAGATGATTCCGAAGATGAGATTTTGGACTTGAAGTTGATTTAAGACTTTTGGGATGATGTGATGAGGTGAATGTGTTTTACATGTGGCAAGGACATGGATATTGAGGGCCAAAGGGTGGAATGTTACGGATTAAACAGTGTCCCCCCAAAATATGTGTTGTAAATCCTAACCTCTATGCCTGTGGTTATAATCCCATTTGGGAATGAGTTTTCTATGTTAATGAGGCAGGATTAGTGTAGGGTGTGTCTTGAGCAATCTCTTAAAAGAGGTAAAAGGAAAGCAAGCATAAATGGGGAAGAGAGAAGCCAATTCACATGAAAATCACCCAGGAGCAGAAAGTCAAAGAAACAAGGACCTTCCCCCAGAAATGACGGAGAGAGAAAGCCTTCCCCTAGAGTTGGGACCCTGAATTTGAACTTCTAGCCTCCTAAACTGTGAGTAAATAAATTTCTGTTTGTTAAAGCCACCCACTTGTGGTATTTCTGTTATAGCAGCACTAGATAACTAAGAAAATGGCTAAGAGAGGTGAGTCTCAAGGACCTAAGAAAATAATTTTGACCTCATCGAGAATGAATTAGACACCCTTGAAGTTATAATCTCTGAGTGTTGTGATGTAGGCATGCTGGGATGATTCTAAGCATCATTTCCTTCTAGAAGTTCTCATTTGATTCATTCAAAATAATGCAATTCACAGAGAAATAGTTAAACATGTAGTTCTATAGCCCTATTCAAGAAAAAACCTGATTGCTAGTCTAGCCATATTTCTATATAACCTATATAGAAATGGAAAAAACAATTCCATTCTGTGGGTCTATGGGTCAGTATGCAAATCAGAATTCATCTTCACAATGGATTTTACTGATTTCTCTGGGCACAACCCATCATTATTTGCTAGCTCTTTAAATGACAGAGGGTTCAGTAGTCCCCACTTCTCCAGTGCTCTGGCAAAGGAGCAAGAGATTGCTTCCCAGGCGCTAGTCACAAGTAAGCAATTTCAGGAATCCTTTAATGAGGCAATCCATAATGATTTTCCTGACTTCCTTCTCCAACAACAGGGAAAAAAAAAGTAATTCTAGCAGACTATTTGAAGGAGGGTAATACACACACACACACACACAAATTCATTCTTCATGGTAAAAATGAAAGAAAAATGAATACATATATGAATTTATTTCTATATAAGGTTGTCATGGACAATATATGCTGATCATTTGATATACTGTATAGGCATTGGCTAAATTGGGCTTCAAAATCTTGTATTATTACACACTGGAGTTTTTGCACCATGCCCCTTTCACTGTCACAAAAATCCAATACTAAAGTGCACTGTTGGTGCAACATAACTACTATTAATGCTTCTGAAAGTGCCTTTCCTCTCAGCAAATAGGGAAATGGCCTTGATTAAGCTTGCTTCCCGATATGTTATTTCTCTGACTCCTAGTCTCAATCTCTCTCCCTCTTAATCTGCTCATTCACAATTATCGGTAAGATCACAGTAATAGTCTCTGCTTCCAATATTTCTTTTTTCAAACTAATCTTTTTCTGTTCTTCAGAGTGCTCCTTCTAAAACAGAACATGATCTGTCATTGTCGTAGAAATCCACTAGTGGATTCCCACTAGCCTTGGGATAAAAGCCCTAGGCAGGGTATAAAAGGACCTCTGCTCCAGTCTTCCTGAACAGCTTGTGATTTTCTGAGCCTGTCCTCATTTTCAGCTTCATGTCTTTGCACAAGTTTATTATCATCTTTGAATGTTTTCTCATCTTCTTCCTACCATATCTCCCTCTCCCTCCCTCTCTCTCTCTCTCTCTCACACACACACACAAACACCAATCTTCTTGCCTAAATAACCCAATGCATCATTCTCATTATACGATCCACATACGCTCATTTTTATTTTCCTCATCTAGCCTCTTTCTTTACCAAGCAACCTACTTTACTCATTCATTTTTATCGTTGTTTTCGATCAGGGATCAGCAAACTTTTTATGAAAAGAGTCAGTAGTAAATGTTTTACACTTTGTGGGACTAGAGGCAAAATGGAGCAATTGCTTTCACAGAAAGCTTAACAGTCTCTCTGAAATTTTACATTTTAGATCTGAGAAGTCTGCAAACCATTCTTACTTCTCAGATCATACCAATGTGGGACAAACATGACCATAAGACATAGTTTTCCCATTCTAGATTATAAATGGTTTATAATTTATCTATCTCTGCCATTTTACTATGGGAATGCAGGGACTGTATCTTTCTCTTTTTATCTTTAGTGCCTATCTAAGCACACTATTGAAACAAATTGATCATTTATTATATGTTAATTAAGAAAAAACCAGTAATGTGATGTTTAATCATAAATTCATACCAAAAATATAGTCAACATGTCATTTTATAATGAAAAAACTTATATTAAGGAAAAGCCGAAAGTGTCTTGATTAAGGTTATACCAAAATCTGTTGCTATCGAGTCAATTCCAACTCAAAGTAACAGAGTAGAACTGCCCCATAGGGTTTTCAAGGAGTGGCTGGTGGATTAGAACTGCCGTCCTTTTGGTCAGCAGCTGTAGTTCTCAACCACTGCACCACCAGGGCTCCAATTAACGTTTTAGTAACTCTAAATATAATACTTCTTATATTTAACAATATGATTAAAGCATCACCATACTCAACTGGACATATTTCTTACATGTCTCAATATGTTCCCTTGAGACAGATATTATGCTTTATTCATTTGTTCATCCTAGGCACAGAACCCAGCACTGTGCAACCTAACTAGTAAACAAAATTGCTTTTGTCATGTAGTACAAAACATGCTTTCTAATGTATTTTATATCAATGCATCTGTGATTGTTAAGATTGCGTGCCAACTTGGCTGGGCCATGATTCTCAGCATTCATATGTGATCACTTCCATGATGGGTTATGCTGTGAGTAGCCAATCAGTTGAAAGGGAGTTTCCTTGGGGGTGTGGGCTGCATCCGAATATAAGCAGATGTTCTGGCTTTTTGCCCTCTCTGGATCCTGTGTGGCATCCTGCTCGTCTGACCTCCAGTTCCTGGGACGTGAGCTATCAGCTTATCTGCTGATCTTGGGATTCATCGATTTTCACAGCCTGTGAGCAAGAGTCCTGCTTTCTGACCTGCTGATCTTGGATTCGTCAGCCCCTGTGGCTACGTGAATTAGAAGAAGCCTCTATCCTAATCTACAGACTTGGGACATTCCAGCCTCTAAAATCATGTGAGACATTCCTTTGATATAAATCTCTCCCTATATATATTTATATGCTTTACTGGTTTTGCTTTTCTAGAGAACTCAGCCTAAGATATCATTATAAAATAAAAATTATGAAGGAGATACTGTTATATTATAAATAATGAAAATCTGCATAAAGAGATTATGTGACAAGCCCAAGGCAACCCATCTAGAAGAAGGTGACTAAACAGAAACCTAGTTTTATATCAAATATCCAGGACTTTCTCACAATAAATTTAGTATTTGCATACCACAAAGAAATATTTGTTGAATTTATGAATGAAGTTCATTCAAAATTCAGATGATTTTTTTATTGTCAAAATGAGACTCAACTAAAAATATTCAGCCAAAGAATAATTCCCTCCCTGTCTGAGTTTAAAGGATTCATCAGGGAATTTAACTATTATTAACGTTTCTGAAAGTGCTTTCCTCTCAGCAAACAGGGAAACTACTTTGAATAAATTTTAAGGTAGTCCATGATATCCATAACCTAAGTAATCACAAGAGACAAAACAATGTAAAGACAATAACTGCATGGGAGCAAGAGAAAACAGAAATGGTTAATGGAGGTAGACAGATAAATGCCTTTCAATTAATTTATTTAATAAAATAATTGATGTCTTATTGAAAATTGTTTAATTTAGTAAGACCAATGTGTATTTTTTTAACTTTTACACTGTACTTTTGGTGAAAGTTTTGACATTACTTGTAAGAATATATATTTTCAGGCACTATTTTATCATGTGCTTTTTAACTTTTTTCAATTTAGGCAGAAATTGCACATACACACAATATGAATTCTATAATTCAAATGAGAAAGCATCCAATGGTTCATAATGAAATAGTAGGCATTGCTTTAATAATGGTACACTTTGTACAAGGCAAGTTGGAATCATTCATGTAGTAACACTAGCGACATAACAACAGTGAATACCCAGCCGCAGCTGGAATAATACAAAAGCTAATGCTGACCCAACTAGAAATAGAAACCACTTGCTTCGTGATCTTGAATGATAGATCACAAACCTTGCAATTCCATTGGTGTTACAGATGTACAAAGTACAAAATAAAGGTTTCCACGTTTCATCTCTGAGAAAAATTATTATTCCCTAAATGTTAGAATTAAACAAAAATTGTATAGTACTAGTATGAACATGTTTTCCATAGGCTATACATGGAGATTTAAACAGATTTTAACTGATGGCAAAAATTTTTGCATGAAAGCAATTATTTGTTAGAGATAATGCTGGCACTATTATGACTTTCACAAAATGTTGGAAGATAACAGCAGTTTCCAAGGATGATTTGACAATATAGCTGTCACATTTCAAATGAAGGATTTAAAACACAAACAATACCTGCTGTGTCATTTCCTAATGTTTTAGCATGAATTCAGAAGGTAATGACTCCTAAATTGAGTGCTTTTATAAAAGGAATTATGACATACAGTGTTGACATTTAGACTATTATAGATTGATCGACCAGCTATTATGTTTTCTACTCTCAAGAAAAGGATAAATCTTAGATGTTTCATCTATCAAAAATCTAGACTCTGGTAAACAAATTTCAGGGAGGAAAATGGTGAGCATTTTAAGTCTTATTACTTTATCTCCTAATCACAGAATTTTGATTCATAATACATATGCACTATAATATTGCATCCACAATCTAAATTTCTTGGAATTGGATAAAAATGAGCTACCATGTTAGTTTCCAAATGCTATGCAATTTAATTGTTCAAACAACCATTTAGTTAGTTGTGATTTCCTAATATATTTAGCCATTTCTCCCCAAATTATGGTAACTAAAAATTTATTTTCTAGTTGTCAAATAAAAGTGAATAATGTTATAGCTTAATAAATGTTTCTTAGTTTTAGGAGACCCAAAGAAGTGTACGTACGAAGTCCTTGATTGTCACCCCACAGACAAATTGTGGGATGACATCAAGGACATCATACATGAATAAAGCAAAAGGTCATTAAAAAGACAGAAATAAAAGAAAAGACCAAAATGGATGTCAGAAAAGACTCTGAAAATTGCTCTTGAACGTAAAGTAGCTAAAGCGAAAGGAAAAAATGATAAACTAAAAGAGCTGAACAGAACATTTCAAAGAGTGGCTTGAGAAGACAAATTAAATTATTATAATAAAATGTATAAAGACCTGAAGTTAGAACACCAAAAGGGAAGAAGATGCTCAGCATTTCTCAAGCTGAAAGAACTGAAGGAAAAATTCAAGCCTCAACTTGCAATGCTGAAGAATTCTATGGACAAAAAAATCGAATGATGCGGTAAGCATCAAAAGAAGATGGAAGGAATACAGAGTCACTATACCAAAAAGAATTTGTTGGCATTCAGCCATTTCAGGAGGTAGCATATGATCAAGAACCAATGGTACTGAAGGAAGAAGTCCAATCTGCACTGAAGGCACTGGCTAAAAACTAGGCTCCAGGAACTGATAGAATACCAGTTGAGATGTTTCAACAATCAGGTGCAACACTGGAAGCACTTCCTCGTCTATGCCAAGAAATTTTGGAAGACAGCTACCTGGTCAACCAACTGGAGGCGATCTATATTCCTGCCCCTTCCAAAGAAAGGTGATCCAATGGAATGTGGAAATTATCAGAACAATATCATTAATATTACATGCAAGTAAAATTATCCTGAAGATAATTTAAAAATGGTTGCAGCAGTACATCAACAGGGAACTGTGAGAAATTCAGGTCAGATTCAGAAGACTATGTGGAACAAGGGATATCATTGCTGATGTCAGATGGATTGTTCTTGGCTGAATGCAGAGAATACCAGAAAGATGTTTACCTGTGTTTTATTGACTATACAAAGGCATTCAACCTTGTAGATCATAACAAATTATGGATAACATTGCAAAGAATGAGAATTCTAGAACACATAATTGTGCTCATGCAGAATCTGTACGTAGACCAAGAAGCAGCCATTGAAACAGAACAAGGGTATACTGAGAGGTTTAAAATCAGAAAACATGTTTGTCAGGGTTGTATGCTTTCACCGTACTTATTCAATCTGTATGCAGAGAAAATAATCTGAAAAACCAGATTATATGAAGCAGCAGTCAAGAAATCAAACAACGTATTGCACTGGGCAAATCTGCTGCGAAAGGTATCTTTAAAGTGTTAAAAAGCAAAGAAGTCACTGTGAGGACTAAGGTGCGACTGACCCAAGCCATGGTATTTTCAATCACCTCATATTCATGTGAAAGCTGGACAGTGAATAAGGAAGATCGAAGAAGAACTGATGACATTGAACTATGGTGTTGGTGAAGAATATTCAACATATCATGGATTGCCAAGAGAACAACAAATCTGTCTTGGAAGAAGTACAGACAGAATGCTCCTTAGAAGCAAGGACGGCAAGACTTTGTCTCACATACTTGGACATGTTATCAGGAGGGACCAGTCCCTGGAGAAAGACACCATGCTTGGTAAGTAGAGGGTCAGCAAAAAACAGGAAGACCTCAGTGAGATGGACTGACACAGTGGCTGCAACAATGGCTCAACCATAACAATGTCTGTGAGGATGGCACAGGGCCAGACAGTGTTTCATTCTGTTGTGCATGGAGTCGCTATGAGCTGAAATTGACTCGATGGCACCTAACAAGAAGCATCCTGGAGATGAAATATACTTTACATATAGAAATGTGTAGTATATATGGGAAAACTTCTTCAGATCAGTCTCCTCTTAGACATAATTTTATAAGTAAAATGGTGTATTGCAATATTTAAAAATCAGGTCCATTAAGTATAATTTAATGACATGATTCTGAGGAAAATCATGAAGACTTCACAAATTAAAGACATGATCTCAATCTCTCCTTTTCATAATCCTAACACGTCAATATGCTTCTCTTTGGGAGCTATGCTCACTTTCCAGTTCAAGCAGGTAGTTCTGGATCTTTTCCCAGACTTTTTTGTGTTGCAGAACTTACCGGAAAATCCTATTACACTAAATTCTTAAAAGATAGTCTGAAATAAAGATATCATTGATGGATTACGCCTGAACATGGTGACAAAAAAAAAAAAAAAAAAAAAAAGGAGAGGAGGGTGAAAATAGAACATGAGAAAGAGATAAAAAACACTTTACTCTTTCAGCTTTTTTGACTAGCCATTACTGTTCCCAAGACAGAATCATTAATTCTGATAATCTATAGCTGAACATTCTCATTTGAACCCTATATCACTTTTTCTCCTTAGAATTAATTTAAGTATGCACGATGGAAAAGTTGGGGTGAAGGGCAAAGGTTATGATTAGAAATGAACAATTGCTTTTTTGAGTAAATAGAATGTGCTTGTAATCTCTTACATGCATATCCTAGTAAGAAATCTATTTCTCTTTCATTTGGAGGAATTTCAATTTTTTTTTTTTTCATTCTAGTACTCTTGCAATGCTATCCTTGAGCACCTCCACAATTTTCTGATGACTTTTTTTTTGTGGTAACAATATATGTAACAAAACATACACCTATCCTTGAGTCTTGATACTCTCATTAAATGAAATCCTAGGTGACCCAATATTTTATCAAATTAAATCAAAATATTATATCAAGGCTATCACAAAATAGGCAAATAATAATTAGGAATTAATTGTATTTTTGTGCCCAAATTGTTTACGGAAACATTTTATGTAGGCTAGTATGTATAACTTCTGTCACAAAAGTGGATACTTTTAAACATTAGAAACCATATGAAATAAAGAGATTTTTAAATAGGCATAGAGAAAGCACACTAGCCCAGTAAGAACCAGAGATGTTACACATTTGAACATATTTAAGATATTTCTCTTGTAATTAGATTTCATAAGATATGCTAACACTCTCCAGGTGTTACAAACCAGACAAGTCTAACCCAACAAAAAGGGATGATGTTTCCGACAGGAGGTATGAGAGGCAGACCTTTTATTCTTTATTTCACCCCTATCCTATTAATTTTGTCAATCAAGAATATATGTACGTTTCTATTTAAATACTGTTGATGCTCATAATTCACATATTTCTTATTTGTGAATTTGCCTATTTGCTAAAATTTGTGTAACCCCAAAATCAACTCTTTAGCTCTTTTGCAATGATTTGCAGACAAAAAGAGAGGAGGAAAAAATGGGAGTTGCCTGACGCTCACATTCCCAGCTGAGGTCGAACAAGGCAACACTCTGCCTTCTTGTTCCAACTGTCATACTGTGGACAAGTATCCTTTAGGCAGACTATTTAATGCCACATTTTTTGCATTTTTGTGTTTTCTGTTGATGATTTTGCTGTTTAAAATGACCCAAAGTGTTGCGTTAAAGTGTTGTCTACTGTTTCTAAGTGCTAGAAAGCTATGATTTGCCCTACACAGAAAACACGTTATTAAGTTTCATTCACTCATGAGTTATAGTGCCTATGACTGTGAGTTCAATGTTAATGAATCGACAATATGTATTGAATATTGTTTTAAACAGAAATACACATAAAAAAAAGTTATGTATTAATTGGTTGATGAAAATGTGGTGACCAGAGGCTGTCAAGAACTTAATCCTGTATTTCCCCTAGGATCGATAGTTCAGGATTTGCTAATTCAGTGTTCCCAGCCACTACCATTCATTTACTAATGTGAATAGTGAGAATCAACTAGATAGAGAGAGAGATGATAGATAGACAGACAGACAGATAGGAAGATAATCTTCACTTCAGAAGAGTTGCAACCACATACTTTCTTATCATTTCACATACTCATTCATCATTTTTGTGTGGTGGGAAACTCAAAGTTCTGATTATAGTTATATTAATTGCTGATTCCTTAAAAGAGGTGGGAAGTTTGTAGGGTGGTGGCATTACATGGAAAAACAAAACATTTTGTCTTTTTTTACATTTATTTACATTTACATTTAAAAATCAGTTGATATGCAAAGGGGACATTAACAAGACCACTGCTGGAAATGGAATGTAACTAATAACCTGCTTCTAGGCAGTTAACTGGAGTCCCTGGGTACTGTAAACAGTTAACGTGCTTGGTTGCTAACAGAAAAGTTGGAGGTTTGAGTCTACCCAGAGGTGCCTCAAAAGAAAGGCCTGGTGATCTGTTCACAAAAAATCAATCACTGAAAAACGCTGTGGAGCACAGTTCTACACTGACACACATAGGGTCACCATGAGCTGGGGTCAATTCAATGGCAACTGGTTGGTTGGTTGTTTGGTAGTCAGTTAATTATTACTGGATTTCCTTTATCTAAACAATGACCCAAATGCTCCAAGAACTATGTTGGCTAACTGTTCAAACTTCAGTCAGTCTGCAACATTTAGAATGTGATCTAATTTTATTTTCCTGTTAAGTCAATTTGACCTAGCTCTTTTAGTCTTGGCCGTGTTGTAACTTTTCGTCAAGTTGATGTTCTCTATGGCCCGCCCTTTACTCTTCTTTAAGATAAACATCTTAAACTCTGTCAACCTTTCTACAAGGACCTAAAGTAATTTTTTAAAATTACTTTTTTATTCTACTCTTTCCACTTTACTGGACTGATTTTATACAGAGTAAAAAACAATAAAACATTTTAATAAAAGCCTCACCACAATAAACCAAAAAAAAAGCCTCACCAATGATGCTAATCCAGTGTAATGTGATTTGATGGACATTTACATTCAGTGTTTGTCCACTAGGAACACCTGATCTTCTTTTTTTTTTTTTTCTTGTAATATTTGGATCTCCTCAGACATCAACAATCCAAAACCCACTGCTGTCAAGTCGATAGTGCTATTTTATCCTCAAGTACATTTAATGTGTAATGGTTTGCCTAATTTACATGTTCTTAACTTCCCTTATGTTTAGGAACATTTATAGCATCCTCTTTATAAAAATTAGGATCCATTTTTCTTTTTTTTAATTCTGTTCTCCTTCCTCACTTGTCAATATATTAGAGAGGGATATTCAAGTACAGGAAAGAAGACGAAACAAAATGATCTTTCGAGTCCTTTTTGTTGTTGTCAGTTGCTGTGGAGTTGATTCTGACTCATCGTGACCCCATGTGTGTAGAACAGAATTGTTCCATAGGGTTTTCACGGCTGTGATCTTTCAGAAGCAGATCACCAGGCCTGTCATCCAAGGTGCCCCTGGGTGGGTTCAACCACCAACCTTTTAGCTAGAAGTCAAGCACTCAACGGTTTTCACCACACAGGGACTCCTTTGGGTCCTTCACAACTAAGAATTTTTGTTTTTTAGAATCTACTATCTTTGTATGGAGCTCTGATGGTATAGTGGTTAAGAGTTCAGCGCTCTCCGAAAGGTCAGCAGTTCAAATCCACCAGCTGCTCCTTGGAAACCCTATGGAGCAGTTCTCTGTCCTATAGGGTCACCGTGAGTTGGAATTGACTTGACAGCAATGGGTTATCTTTATATAGCTTCTAATATAACACTGTTATGAATTTCATTGTGTCCCCCAAAGATATGTGTGATAAATTTTAATCTTTATTCTATGGCTATAATCGCATTAGGGAATGGGTTTTCTTTGTTATGTTAATGAGGCTGCATTAGTGTTGGGTGTGTCTTGAGTTAATCTCTTTTGAGATATAAAAGGAGCAGATTAGGCGAACAGAGCTGGGGGAAGATAGATGCCATGCCACATGAAGGCAGCCAAGGAACAGAAGTTCAAAAGAGACAAGGACCTTCCTCCAGAGCCCACAGAGAGGGAAAGCCTTCCCCTACAGCTTACCCTGAATTCAGACTTCTAGCCTCCTAACTGTGAGAAAGTTAACTTCTATTCATTAGAGCTACCTACTTATGGTATTTCTGTTATAGTTATACTAGGTAACTAAGATGAATACATAGTAAATGTTCCTTTAATTTCAAAACACTTATATCTTGAATGCTAATTTGAGATTCTGATGAGCAGTATTTCAAAAGTTTGAGCCTAATTTACTTGAAAATTTCTTTAGATAAATAAAACAAAATCTGTATTTCACAAAAAAAACTCTCCTCCAGTAATATGTTAATTTATTGGCAGTGTTCTATACATGAAACTATAATGTTGATATGTTGCCTTTATTGTTTTTTTAAAACATAATTTACAGATGAGTGGATTTTGCTCCTACCAGGAACTGGGTGCCAAAGGACAGGGAAGAAAGATTGATTTGAAAGTGGATTCTGGCAGATACTACCAATGCTGTTAAGTCAGTTCCAACTCATAGCGACCCTGGAGGAGAGAGCAGAAGTGCCTTATAGGGTTTCCAAGACTCTGATCTTCATGGAAGCTGACTGCCACATCTTTCTCCTACCCAGCGGCTGATGAGCTCGAACCTCTGATGTTCCAGTTAGCAGCCAAGCACTTAACCACTGCGCCATCAGGGCTCCAGCAAATTCTACAGACTCATGTAAATAAAAGCTAAGAGTTGAATCTGATAAAGAAAATCAAGTAAAAGCTTTCAGAAAAAGAAATAGTGTCTAGGACCTGGCAAATCTGCTGAAGTAGGGACAAGTAAATGGATACAGTGATAAGCAGAATCTTATGAATTTTATAATTTAGTAGCTGTAATTAACACTCAAAAGGACGCATAGCAATAAGCGCTGCATGTTGTTGAACTTCAGGTAGGGTCAAGTCAATCTGAATTGTGGTGTTGGCGAAGAACATTATATATACCAGGGACTTCCAGAAGAATGAACAAATCTGTCCTGGAGGAAGTACAGCCAGAATGCTCCTTAGAAGTGAGGATGGTGAGATTTCATCTCACTTACTTTGGACATGACATCAGGAGGGACTAATCACTGGAGAAGAACATCGTGTTTGGCAAAGTAAAGGGTCAGTGAAAAAAAGGGAGACCCTCAATGAGATGGATTGAATAGTGACTGCAACAATTAGCTCAAACATAGCAACAATTGTGAGGATGGCACAGGACGGGGCAATGTTTCTTTCTGTTATACGTAAGGTCACTATGAGACAGAGCCAATTCAAGGGCACCTAACAACAACAACAAAAAGTTACTCTCAGGTCCCTGTCAAATATAATTCTCCGAAAAAAAAGGAGTTGCTAATTGAGCTAAACACCAAATTGCCACTCACCTTATTCTACTTCCTTGCTAACAGATTCATGAATTTGTTCTGATAACATGGGTTTCAGGGGAGACTGAGTCCTTCCATAGCCTTGGAGATGAATTCAGATCATTCTAGGCCTATCTAAACCAAACCAACCAAAACATGTTTTCGTCAAACCAATACGGATTCATAGCAACCCTACAGGACAGAGCAGAACTGCCCCAGAGGGTTTCCAAGGAGTGGCTGGTGGATTTGAATTGCTGACCTTTTGGTTAGCAGCCAAACGCTTCTAGGCCTATCATGATAATTTATTCCCCTTGCCTCTCCCTGGTTTACAAATAGGCACTGGCTAATATTCATCAATTAGTTACATACTTCTAAAATACATACAAATACCTTTATATATGTATAGTTCCATTAAACATTAATATAGGTCACAGTGAAAAAAGCTATAATATGAAAGCATTTTAAAAGACTGATGTATTCTCTAATTGCCAATGATTAAGCCTACTTCTGGCATTCAGGAATATTAATACGTGTCTGCATTTAGATAAAAATTTTCTTCGCAAGTTATGAAACTTTAAAAGTATCTCCAATTGTCATTGAAATCTATGCATGGCTCATGCATATTTATATATGCATTCTAAAAGTTTGATATATGCAGATTAACTAAACAAACATTTTAATTAAAATATGAATGTTAATATATATGTACACACACATATCAAAAAAAACAACAAAAAAACACCACATTGAACTCTAATGTCAACCCCTTAGGGAAAGAACAAAGGAGACAAGAACTGAAGGTATCAGTAACAAGTAAAGTACAAACAAACTTTCTAGGTTTTATTCTTTCTCCCTTTTGTCTATAAAACAAAAGCAATGGAAAATGTCAAGAAATAGATTAAATTAATCTGTGTTTTGATACTTAATGCCACCATACTGGTTAAACAGAAAAGGAATTACATGCCATATTTACTTGCATAATTGCTGCCCTTTTCTTTCTTGCTTTGCAAGCTGCTTGATTCAAATTAACCTATCCAAAGTCTACATACAGCAATTATGTGGTGGTGACCAATATGTGAGTAAATATGGTAAATGAACTAACATACTGTACATATCAGCAAAGCACGAGTGCTGAATTTCAAAAATTTTAAATTGGAAATGAAAAGAAAAAGATGCAAGACCATCAGGTATAGGTAATCAGTTCTCATGCACATTTTTAAGGCATATGGCAAACGCACCACAACAGAATCATTTTTAGTAATCAGTATTCAACTTGAGAACAAACATAAGCTAATAATGTTTCCCATCCTTCTCGGGCATTGAAAACATGATTCTTCTGCAAGAATTAATTTCTGAACATTAAATAATTAATTTGCAGAGATGACAACCATAATTTAAATTAGCACCTAAATATTGCCTACACTCTTAAAAACACTTGTATAGAGAAATATACTAAGAAGCAATAACTGATTATCACTTTTATTGCCAAATGCTCCATTTTTAACAATAGCAACAAATACAAAATAAAGCATGTAATAATCAAGGGTGGGCTAGAAGCAGGCTGACCTCTAAAATAAAACCCACTAAAATTCTTCAATATTTTCCAGCTCTGCTAGTCTTGAACCCTAAAATTCTTCCATTTATGCATACACTTTTTTTTCAAAGTCTCATTATCACATCTCATCTTCACCTCTAGTCTGAAATTCTTTATACCACTAAGTTTAAAAGTATTCACTCTGAGTCTTGGATGAGAAGTATATTTATTCTAACCCTTTTGCTACTTAAACAACAACACCAACAAAAATGCATTTACCATCAATGTTACCACAAGTGAGATTCTGTAAAATCAAAGCTGGGAGGAGGTCTGTGGTTCATAGAATTACCCTATTTTTGCCTTGTCTTTAAAACAATGAAATCCACACTGAACATTATATTCTAAGACATTGAAGATGTAAGGAGAATCAGCTCTTACAAACTGACAAAGAAACCAGAGAGATTTCATTTGCTCCATCCAGAGTCAATACTTGATAAATTCCGTTTTTAACCATATTTTAATTTCCTCATTTTTTTTTTAAAGTAAGCATTCAGCCACCTGATTAAAAGGAATATTTCATGGCTCTCTTGACCTAAGTACAAAGATTTCCTATTTCAGTTTTTCAGCATATTGCCTCAGCTAGAGCCTATTCCTGATAATTTCCAATCATAAACGTGGAAGAAAAAAAATTGGTCCTGTTTTCACCAGAGAGCACAATATATGGTTCACTGCAGAGGACTAGTTTGGACTATAAATTTTAATTCCATTATTATTTTACCACATATTCCCTGTGGAAATGAAGGTAAGCCACCTATGTTCCATCTTTCATTTTTTATGTGTTCTCTTCTAACATGAAATATATAACTAAATTTAAGATATTCTTTTTTTCAAAAATAAATAATTGGGAGGAATATCTTTTCTTATAAAATATTTTCCATCCTGCAGATGGGTAAGTAGATTCATCCATAAGATTAAAAGAGTGTGCACTGGGCGGTAAGGTTTAGGGCCACATATGTCTGAAAGAGAATGGAGTACAAGAGAAGAAATGATCAATGACAAGCAGTTCTTCTTTACCTAGACTGCCTTCCTCTAAAAAGATCCCAGAAGAAACTTCCTCAGCACAAGTAGAACTGTCATAACTGGGGCTTCTCCCCACTGTGAAAGTCTTTTTATCCCCTGCAGCTTCTGCTGGTTTCATTACCAATAATTTGGTTTAAAATACGAGTTCTCAAGTTGTGGTCCTGGGGCCAGCAGCATTGGCACATCACCTGTGTGCTTATTAGAAATGCTAATTCTTGGGCCTCACCCTGATCTACTGAATCAAAATGCTAGTGGATGCAGCATGTCAGAACCAGGGCTCTGAACCAGTTCAGTCCAGTTTGAACCCCTGCTGAGAATTTGCATTTCTACCCCCAAATATACTGAATCAGAATCTACATTTTAACAAAATCCCCAGGTGATTCTTAAGTGTAACTTCCTGGAAACTTGTTAGAAATGTAAATTCTCAGCACCGGTTGGAACCAGAATGAACTCGTCCCAAGCCCTGGTCAGGACACTGTGTTTGAACAATCTCTCCAGGGGATTTGAGAACCACTAGTTTAACAGAGGAGCCCAGGTGACACAGCGGTTATAAGCTAGGCTGCTAACCAAAGGTCTGCAGTTCAAATCCACCAGCCGCAGTTCTATACTGTCCTATAGGGTCGCTCTGAGTCGGAATGACTCAAAGGCAATGGGTTTACTTTTTTTGTTTTTGGAGTTTAGAAGATACCAAGCTTAATACTAAAAAAGGTAGTTGATTATTATTATTATTATTCACTTTTCTATAAAGGGTTCTAAGATATTATAAGCCAACTATGCAATGCATATGGCAAAACAAGCTGAAATTCTAAGCGGCATCTGCTGTGATATGATAAAGTCATGCACAGTAAGAAGAGAAAAATGGGTCTCTTGATTCCATCCAGCCTAAGATTCTATTATTCAATTTTTAAGACCCAAAGTGGTATCTCAGACTTGGCTTGGTGTTCAAGAACATGCATAACCCAAGAATAGCAGCCCATATCAATTAATGACACATATCTTCTCTCTAGCCCCGTGTTTTATTCATAACGTATCAGCACTACGTGTTGAATGGATGGATGGTCTGCATGTGAGGCCAGTCCCGACAATGTGGAAACGTGAGTATCCATATAACAGGCCAATCTAAAATACTGGGCCATTAAATTGCTGATAGGACTCCTCTGAAATCTCTTTGCACTTGTTTCTCTAACTCTTCTCATTTTTCTCTCTCTAAATAAGCCAGTGAGATGTAAAATTAGGGATCTGGGTCAAACATTAAGAAAAAACGTAGATGGAGAACTTTTGTTTTTAAAAAGTCACCATTTTCTATGACCATTTCAGTAATGTCTAGCTTCCATCTCAAACATTATCTTGAAAGAGTGTGAAAGTGTAGTTTGAATTTTAAATTTGACTACATTTATTTTCTCACTCTATCCCTGAATGTTTCAGTTGTCACAAGAATTATTCAATTTGTTGGAAATCTGAACAAGTCACCTATTTTTCTTCTCTATAAAAATGCCTTTTAGACAAGCAGGAGACAGACTAAACATAATACCAGGAAAAGTACCATAAATGAATTGTTATCAATTTGCTTGCTTGCTGGGCAAAACCCTCAACTGAAATCAACCTTATAACACTTGCCACAAGTAACATAAGTAACACTTACCTAGTTCTCTCTAAATTACATTACACTGGTAAAGACCGTTTAAAATCCACTTGGGAAAGGAACAGGAGACATTTAAGGCTTGCTCTTCACTGAAAACTAAAGAATGTTTCTGGTAAAGTTTTTATTGTGTGTGTGTGTGTGTGTGTGTGTGTGTGTGTGTGTGTGTGTTAGGTGCTGTCAAGTCGGTTCCGACTTACAGTGACCCCACAGGACAGAGTAGAACTGCCCCATAGGGCTTCCAAGGAGCAGCTGGTGGATTTGAACTATTGACCTTTTGGTTAGCAGCTGAGCTCTTAACCACTATGCCACCAGGGCTCCATGAATTGGAAGCAACTTGATGGGACAGGGTAACTTTTCTATGGAACCCTGGTCATGAAGTGGTTTCTATATCTGATTAAGCAGTTGAACCTCAATATTTTTAACACCTCTATTCGCTGTTAAGGAGCCCTGATGGCTCAATGGTTAAACATTCAGCTACTAACCGGAATGTCCACAGTTCTAACCCATCATTGACTCCAGGGGAGAAAAGAAAGATCTGTTCTCCTCCCATTAAGATTACAATCTAGAAAACTCTATGGGGGTAGTTCTGCTCTGTCCTTATAGGGTCGCTATGAGTCAGAATTGACTCAATGGCACACAACAACAACAACACCAGCTGTTAAAATATGATCACCAATAATATAGTTCTGTGACTTTCCCGATTTAACTAAATGATGTATCTTTAAAATTCAGTAGGAGGAAATTTCATAAAAGTCAACCAGGTACTGGTTTTGGTCCTAGACCTTCACATTTAAAAGTTTTTAAATATAAGAGAGTTATGTGCAGAGTGCATTTCGGAAGTGAGAATAGCAGTGGCATAGAGATTGGAGTACAGTGTGAATGAAGAAGAGTGAGGTAAAAGGCAGGATCTGTGAACAGACATTTGACAAGTGAGTTTAGTTTGATTCCAAGATGATTTTTTTTCTAAATAGTCTATGCAATATCCAATAGCTAATAAAGAATACATGAACACAAAATTTAAATTCTTATGACTTTATAATTTAAAACTCAGAGCTTTACTCTTTTCACACTGCATTCCTTGTATTTGCTGAACTTTTTAATAAGCTCTTCAATTATCTACAACAATTGAAGCCTTTTCTGTATGTTAGCATATAATCATCTTATGCAGAATCTTAAACTTGAAATTGTATCACAGATTTTATAACCAGAGCCTTTATTTGGATAAAGAACAACTGAAAAGTAAAGCTGAGATAGTCAAAAGTAAAGACTTCAACCTACTTTTCACTCCTCATGAAGATTAACTCAGCAAAGGCAAGTTATCGAGACTGTCTGAGAAATATGACATTTTCCTGATACAATACATAGCCCCAGAATTGTTAATCAATGATAGTTTTAAAAACCCTATACGTCTCCCCAATTTATGTGTGGGTGTGGGTGTGTTAATTGTTATAATACAGTATTATTTTATTAGAAAAAATGTTTGCAGTCATACTTCTGTGATTTTTTTATTTTAACACACTTGCTTCTTTATTCTGATTACTCATTTGGGTAGGTGGGCTAAGGGGGAGGCTGAGCCCTGATCAGCACGGTAGTTTAGGACCAATCCTAAAATGCATGAGGCCAGTTATACAGCCATTTTTCTGTTATATACATCATTGTGAGTATGTGGAATTTATCTTATTTTCTAACATCCCTGAAGATGCAGCTTAAATTATTCTTTATTCCTCTGGGTCTCAGATTTTCTGCCTCTAACAATATTAAACATTTTAAATTAAAAAAATCTAGTTATTGAGATAATAATGATAATTCTATTGATCCTACTGGTGACTAATGAACAATTTAACTGAAAGGCCACCATCAAAAGCATAAGAAAAATCAGATATTCAAGGTATTTCTAGGCATTATATTTAGTCCCTACTACAAGTGGAAGTATTTCCTATAATATAGAAAATTTTGAAAATAAGGTTTGCTCAGGGTATGACCTTTTTACGGATCTTAGGCATCTCAGGCATTTATAATACAATAGAGCAAAATTATATATCACATACGAATAATATGTGAAGATTATCTACTAGCACATTATATAGGTTGTCTAACTATTTTATAAAGAAAAATACACAGAAGAAGTTAAATGCTTAGGACAGAAATGTTTTAGCATAAGACTAGATCTCTGATGATTTTCTGTCCTCTAGGGAGTTTTATTTTAGCTTCTAAATGGCACTGACATTACTATGATGTTGCTTAATCTAGCATGAAATGCCACAATAAATAAGACATTATAAACTGCTCCCCCCCCAAATTTGCAATAGTTAAATATTCTTGTTGCCTTATTCTTAAGAGAAAGTATAATACATTTACGTATGATGCTGACAACACAACTCTCCCTTACAAGCTTTGATCCTCCTGAAGACGAGTTTTAAATCCCTTATTTGTATACTGTTGTTATCTAGTCAATTCCAACTCATAACAACTCTATAGAACAGAAAAGAACTGCCCCCATTGCGTTTCCATGGCTGTAAATCTTTACAGAAGCAGAATGCCATTTCTTTCTCCCGATGAGCTGCTGGTAGGTTCAAACCACTCACCTTTTGGTTAGCAGCCAGTGTGCTTAACCACAGTGCCACCAGGGCTTTTTCTGTTTATAAATCATAATTTTAAAATTAATGTATCAGGCTAAAATTCTGTTTGAAGTACATAGTTTGTATTCAGAAGCGCAATTACTAGCTATCACAAACGTGTTCTGTAAAATGTGTAACATTGGTAAAATCTAATAAAGTGTATATACATTTATTTTAAAGTATACAAACACTAATTCTGCATGTGCTCTAGTTAGCAGAAAAGTATCTGAATAATCTTTGTAAAAGGATTATATTTATCAATTATTTTATCTGGTCATTTTATTCATAAGAAAACATAAAGTTAATAAAACAGTTTTCCTGATATTTCTTTTTCTTTTGAATTTACAAATTTCCTAGGGCAGATTTTGCAAAGTCTATCCCTTAGCCCAGAGCACTGGTGACGTACTGGTTAAGAGCCTGGTTGCTAACCAAAAGGTCTGCAGTTTGAATCCTCTAGCCCCTTCTTAGAAACACTATGGGGCAGTTCTGCTCTGTCCGATAGGGTCTCTATGAATCAGAATCAACTCGATGGCAACAGGTTTGTTTTTTTTTCAATCCCTTGCTCCAAATGCATCAGGATCACTTAGAGTATATGCTAAGAATGAAAATGCAGATTACTAGGCTAATCTATTTTTCTTGAATTAGAATTCTGTAGTTGGCGACCCTAGAAACTAATGGTAAACAAACACTCTTGGTGACTCTTATCCATACTAAACTTGAGAATCATGTCCTTAGACTATATAGGTAGATGTTTTCAAATATTTAGTATCAAATATCTCTCTCTCTTAACATCTTCAGAAGATAAAAAAGTGTAAGCAAGTGGACACTAGGGTCTTCGGAAGCCAAAGAGTAAACCTTAGTTTATGAGTCTGGTGAGAAAATACGTATATACACTTAGACACAAGGTTTCATAGTAGAAGCAACACTGTAAGTAACAAACCCTCCCTGGTCTAGAATGATGTCTTAGTCATCTAGTGCTGCTCTAAAAGAAATACCACAAGTGGATGGCTTTCACAAAGAGAAATTTATTTTCTTACAGTCTAGCAGGCTAGAAGTCCAAATTCAGGGCATCAGCTCCAGGGGAAGTCTTTCTCTCTCTGTTGGCTCTGGAGGAAGGTCCTTGTTGTCTTCAGTCTTCCCCTGGACTAGTAGCTTCTCTGCACAGGAACCTTGGGTCCAAAGGATGCACTCTACTCCCGGTGCTTCTTTCTTGGTAGTATGAGGTTCCCAACTCTCTGCTTGCTTCTCTTTCCTTTTATCTCTTGAGATTTAAAAGGTGGTGCAGGCCACACCCCAGGGAAACTCCCTTTACATTGAATCAGGGATGTGACCTTGGTAAGGGTGGTGTTAAAATCCCACCCTAATCCTCTTTAACATAAAATTACAATCACAAAATGGAGGCCAACCACACAATTCTGGGAATCGTGGCCCAGCCAATTTGATACATTTTGAGGGGGACACAATTCAAACCATGACAAATGAGATCCTTTAAAATTAGTTTTCATACTGTTATGAAATGAATTGCGCCCTCCCCTCAAAAAAACAAAAAAACATATGTTAGAGTTGTAACCTCTGGTACCTGTGAATGTGACCTTATTTGGAAATAGTATCTTTGCAGATACAATTAGTTAACATGAGGTCATACTGGAGTTAAGGTGTGCCCTAATCCAATATGATTGGTATCCTTATTTAAAAAAAAGAAGAGACACAGAGACAAAAAGACTCACAGAGAGAATATACCACGAGAAGAAGGAGACAGATTGAAGTTACACTGCCAGAACCCAAGGAATGCCTAGGGCTACCATAATCTGGAAGAGACAAAGAAGGATTTTTCCCTAGATGTTCAGATAGAGCATAACACTGGCGACACCCTGAGTGTGGACTTCTAGCCTCCAGAATTGTGAGAGAATCAATTTCTGCCACCCACCTTGTGGTCATTTGTTACAGCAGCCCCAGGAATCTAATGAACACACCCATACTGGTCAAATGGTGGCAACATTTGCACTTTAAGAGCTCCTATCAAAGTGGCATGATTTATTTTTTAAAACCAAAAAACATAAACAACTTATCATAATTCTTCTACCTAATAGTAAAAATTTCAGCTCAAGGGTCAAAACAAGTTGAAAGAGTTCCCAGCAAAAGGTAAGCCTCTAATATAGGAACCAAATACTTTATACAAGGAAGAAATAAAATGTCCACTCTACCCTTTCCCCCAGTAACCCAAACCCACCGCCACAGAGTTGATTCCAACTCATAGCGAGTCTACAGGACAGAGTAGAACTGCCCATAGAGTTTCCAATGCCGTAATTCATTATGGAAGCAGACTGCCATATCTTTCTCCGGAGCCGCTGGTAGTTTCAAACCATCAACCTTTCAGTTAGCAGTCGCACGCTTTTAACCACTGTGCCACCAGGACTCCTTTCCCTCAACAACACACAAAATATAAAAGAAGAAAGTGTCAGAAATTCATGAGAAATGACAAACAATGTAAAGTAAAGTTTGATTAGAAAATGTAAAAAGCTTGAGGTGGTTTCAAAAATCCTTTGGGGAACTGGTAAAGAGCTTATTAGAATTATCAGCTTAAAAAATTCCACGATAAGAATGTAAATGGAAAGTTGCCCCTGGATTGCTTAGCCAGCAGAAAGAACTGAGACTAGGGGATTGAACGGTGTTCCTTTATATTAATAATAATAATAAATAAACTTTTATAGGTTTGAGAGAGAGAAAAGAAAACCATAATTGCTTCAGAAGTTTAGAGAAACTACCCCCAAACTCAAGCTCCACTCATATAATGGATATTTTACTGTGTGTTTCAAAACTACATAGTTGCTATACACCCTGAATGGCTAAAATTCATGTGTGTAAGGCTTTATTTTTCTTATATAAACATGAAATGATAGCCCCTCTAAAAATGCTTTCACTCTTTTTGCCCCTTTTATTTTCTTCCAAGAGTATTTTTCTTCCACTTAGTTATATGTACAAACTAAGGAAGATGTGCATATTTCTGACTATTTGCCTATATAAAATATACACCTACTGAAACAAAAGGAAATTATTGTTAGCAAACAACAATGAAAATTTGTCCTGGTTCAGAAAATGTATAGTCTCTTCTTGAAAGGAATTCTTAAATGGCTGTTTTTTTAAATTAGTATTTGACCATTTTAGTAAAGAAAGTACATCAGTCTTGAAGTCTATTACATTTTTCTTAAATAATATGGAACTGAACTGCAATGTAATTTGCGAACACCTGTTCTATGTGATCTTAGACAAGTTTACTACTATTAACCCCATTTTTTACTTGCGCATTATTTTATTTTTAACAGGACAATAACATTGGAGCAAAGGAAATTTTTAATCTTCACTAGAGTTCCACTTGTTCCCTTTTTAGAGACTGCAAGTAGTTGATTCAATTATAACTTTTCCATTAAATTGGTAAAACAAGAGCATGATAGAGAGAAAATCGAACCAGACTGGGTCTAGAAGATGTCAGTTTTAATCACAAAATAAAATGGCTGTGTGCCATTAAGAAAATTCATCTTATAGCTTTGAGTTGTGATCTTTCATCCCTAAAAACTCTGCCAGTTCTAAAATTCTGGAGTTCAGCTATTGTGTATTGTCAATTTTCACTTAATTGGCAATATCACTAATTTCGGTTTTACAATTATAACAATCAAACAAATTTAGCATGGTAAATTACTATTTATAAAGAATTTTCCCATGCATTAGCTCATATAATTTTTACAATCATCTATTTTAGAAATAAAGAAATTAAGACCTAAGACATGTTAAGTGAATTGTCCAAGATCCCTTAGCCAGTACGTAGAGAAACCACATTTCCAATACAATTTTTCTGACTGCAAATTCCCTATTCTTCGGAAGCCTCTTAAAATAACGTAAAATCATGATATGAGCATACCTTTCTTTAAAAGACTCCTTTAACCTACATTCTGTGTTGTGTTAAAACTGGCTTCTAGCAGGTCTGTGAGAGCCTATTTTATGTATCACTTTTCAACTCAGTGTTCAGTGATGTCAATTTGTTAGCTTGAAATCAGCCAAGGTGGAAGTATTTAAACCACGGAAATTGTCAAATGCTACAAATTAAGATTTTTTTTTTTACATCTGGAGAGCTGGTTATTAAACATTTATCAGCATACCACTTGAGGTGGACCTAAACTATGATTATTATGCCATTCAGTAGGGAAATCCATGTTATTTTTATCATAGGTATTTTTATCCTAATATATAATTGTAGTTAGTTTCTCAGTAAAGCATGCTCTCACTTATTTAAATGGGTATGTTTTTAATCAAAGTACATTAATTTATATATTAAAAGTATATTAAACTTTTATTGATCTGTATAGTAAAAGTTACCAATAATATACAAGTTCTAAACCTTGAAGTTTCTATGAACATTTAACCCAGCAGGTGAAGTGCATAGCGTTTGCTGGGATTTCCAGTTATGCTCATGAATTCTATTGCAGCTCAGTGCAAATTCTTCTTTCCCTAGTCTTGTGTTAGCTTACTAAGCCTTTATACACTCTAATAAGACCCCTAGAGTAACCTCTTTTCTGAATCATATTGCTTTTTCACTCTATCAGCCACAATACAATAGATCAGTTTACAGTAGCATGTCTTCTTGGTACCGTGTCAAACTATATATAACCTGCAGTAACACATTTTCAAAGGCAGAATGCATTATTGTACTTCAGGGTGCCCTTGTCAACGTATAACTTGGGCAACTATCCTCTGTATTGAAAAACGACATCTTTGCCTCCTTTTCATGGGATTGGTGTTAATCGGACTACTGGCCTACCCAATTTTGACTTCCACTAGGAGGAGACAAGTCTTCAGGTAGGTCATTGGGTCTGTTGTTTGAGGCTGTTACTCTTCTATGGTTCAACTCTCTTGATTTACAAGCTAATTTATACTCTTCTCTATCAGACTCATGGAGCCCTGGTGGCTCAGAGGTTAAGAGGTTGACAGTTAACCAAAATGTTGGCAGTTCGAATCCACCAGCCACTCCTTGGAAACCCTATGGAGCAGTACTACTCTATCCTATAGGGTCGCTATGAGTCAGAATCAGCTCAACGGCAACGAGTTTTCTATGTGACTCATTCTATTTCTTCTCCATACTTGTTTCTTTTATGACGCTGTCATCTACATAAGGCTTTAACTCAGTATGTACTTCAATATCTTAGAAAAATTTTCCCTTCTTTTCTCCAAATGGGTCACTTCAGTCTAGAACTTGGCTGTTGGAGGAGGGGCTAAGAAAGTGGAGTAGTCAGATGCTTCCAGAAGACCCTCTTACAGCAAAGACCTGAAAAAACAAGTTATTTGATTATATGGGGCAATCTGGGAGCCCAGAACATCAATCAAAGGCAGAGCTGAGGAACTGGACTAAGTGGCAGGGGGAGGGAGAGATGGTTCGGAAGCAGTGAGGAGTTGCCAGACTTGACCCTGCGAGAGCCTGAGCCCTTCAGGCCTGTTCAGCTCAGGGATGAGCGGTGGGGCAGGCAAGCATTGGTGCTCGGGAGGCGTATTCCGCACCGGAATAGACCTAGCTGCTGAAAGTCTACTCAGCCGTGCAGAACCAGTAAGAAGCAGCCATCAACGAAAGATAAGTACTTGCCTACAGCTTACCACGCAGATCAAAAACACCCCCCTTAGGGAAAAACCTCTCTCCCATTTATCTCCCCGCTCCCTGCTCCGCACTGGGTCCTGGACCGGCTTCAGCAACTGCCGAGTCCCCTGGGCCAGAAGTAGGATCTGTCACACGCCCCAAGCCATTCTCCCTGCCTTGGAGAGTGAACAAATTAACAAATGGGAAAAAATAAACTGCTGGCTCCCCTAAGTCAGGAACACAGGGTAGGCACAGCTCCTTTGCCTAGGCGCAGGCATAAGGGATCCATGGACTTTGAGTGCCTTTCCCCCTGCATGGACTTGTGCAGGCCCATCTCAACCACGTAGGCCCTCATTACCGCAGTACAACAGGGTATATCCTAGAAGTCTAACTTCATCTGTTTCAGCTGTGAAGTGGCAGGTTCTTGACATTTGACATTGCTCTGCCTGTTAAGCCGGGTCTTCATCTACCCACATCAGGGGCCTGAGGACTAGTGGCAACACCCACACCACCTAGCCACCTGCGATAGGGGTTCATGAATAAGAGATGCCCCCCAGTCTTTAGAGCCAACAGCATTAGGCGCTCACAGTCTGGCTGCAAAACCCACCCACCTATGCGCTCTAGGGAACAGGGACACGCCTTCCTCCTGGACACTCGGGGGCAGCCATCAGCCCCCTGCCTTGCTCAGAGTGAGTCCCCCAGCTGCAGCCAGATGCCTGTGCCTACACCAAACACCCATGCCTATCTAGGACTGTAAGTGAGAGCCTACACCACACACTTGGTGGCTATCTATCTGGGCACCTGAGCTGAATCCATACAGGAGGAGTGGGTGGACTCCTGAGCTCACATACCTAGTAACAGATCTAACCACCTGGTGACAGGACATTACAGCTTCAAAGATGCCAATAATTAAATGAGCTCATACGAGCAGCCTATTTAGGCATATCAAAATAAAACAAGAAACTAGAACACAGTAAGCAAACATAAAATAAATAAATATAATAACTTATTGATGGCTGGGAGACAACAGTCAATATCAAATCACGTAAAGAGGCAATCCATGATGGTTTCAGCAAGCTCCCAAAATAAAGAATCTAGCGATTTTCCAGAGAAGGAAAATTTCTTGGAATTACCGGAGGCAGAATACAAAAGATTAATACACAGAACTCTTCAAGAAATTAAAAATTCAAGAAATTAAGCAAAATGCAGAACATGCAATAGAGGAAATTAAAAAGATTAGAGAAGAGCATAATGACAAATTTAGCAGACTGCAAGAATCCGTAGAGAGACAGCAAACAGAAATCCAGAAGATTAACAATAAAATTTCAGAATTAGACAACTCAATAGAAAGTCACAGGAGCAGAACTGAAGCAATGGAAGTTAGAATTAGTGAAATTGAAGACAAAGCACTTGACACCTACTTATTTGAGGAAAAATCAGAAAAAAAGGATTAGAACTTGGCTGTTGCTTAAGTATCCTGCTGTCAAAGGAGCTAACTATTTTTAACTGTTTTGCAAAACTCAGACCTCATATAATTTTACTAGCCTGTTTCACCTATCCTACTGGTTTTAAAGTAGCCTGTTAAGAAGCTTCTTCAATTAAAGGGGGAAATATTCAGCTATGGAGGAAATTTAAATTTTTTTTTATTGTACTTTAGGTGAAGGTTTACAGAACAAATAGTTTCTCATTAAACAGTCAGTACACATTGGTTAACAGCCCCACAACATGTCAACCCTCTCCCTTCTTGACCTTTTTTTTGGTGAAAATATACTAGCCAAAGATACACCATTTCAAATATTTCTACATGCACAATTCAGTGACATCAATTACATTCTTCCAGTTGTACTGCTATTCTCACTTTAGATGAAGGTTTACAGAACAAAATAGTTTCTCATTAAACAGTCAGTACACTTTGCCCTATGACAATGTTTAACAACCCCACTATAGATCAACACTGTCCTTACTCAGCCTTGGCTTCCCTATCACCAGCTCTTCTGTCCCCTTCTGCCTTCTAGTCCTTGTCCCTGGACTACTGTGCCTCATTAGTCCCATTTTGTTTTATGAGGCTGTACAATCCCCGGCTGAACAGTGAACCTTGGAAGTGACTTCACCACTGAGCTACAAGGGTGTCTGGGCGCCACACTCTAGGGGTTTTTCCAGTCTCCTTTAGGCCAGTAAATCTGGTTTTTTGTGTGTGTGTGTGAGTTAGAATTTTGTTCTACATCCTACTCCAGCTCTGTCCAGAACCCTCTGTTGTCATCCTGTTCAGAGCAGTCAGTGGTGGTAGCTGGGCATCATCTAGCTGTACTGGACTCAGTCTGGTGGAGGCCTTGGTAGTTGTGGTCCATTAGTCCTTTAGACTAATCTTTTCCTTGTATCCTGTTCTCTTCATTATCCCTTGCTCCCAAAGGGGTGAGACCAGTGGAGTATTTTAGATGGCTGTTCACAGGCTTTTAAGACCCCAGACGCTACTCACCAAGGTAGAATGTAGAACATTATTTTTATAAACTGTGTTACACCAATTGAGCTAGATGTTCCCCGAGACCATGGTCCCCACAGCCCTCCGCCCAGCAATTCAGTCCCTCAGGGAGCTTGGATGTGTCTTTGGAGCTTCCATGACCTTTCCTTATACAAGTTGTGCTGGTTTTATGAAGAAGATTTAATAATGGTGCATATACAAACTGCACAAAAATGGCAACAGTATATAATAATATGCAAAAAAAAAAAAACAATTAAGTTAGGTGTAAAATGCAAATGGGAATAAAATCTGGTGCAATGTGCAAGAGTGTATTTACCTAAAAGTTTCTCTAACATTGGAAGAACAGGAGATTAGTTTAGCAAGACTCTGGCATAAACATAAATAAACATTCTATAAATGTCATGTGGAGAGAATTGAAATTCACAAATCATGGGATATGATGAGCCTCAAGTGTAGTATACATATAAATGCATATACTTATGTACTTAATTATTTTAACTGTTGTTGGAAATGAGCAAATAAATTGGAGCAGTTCTTGTCATGGATTGAATTGTGTCCCCCCAAAAATGTGTATCAGTTTGGCTAAGTCATGATTCTCAGTATTGTAAGACTATCTACCATTTTGTAATCTGATGTGATTTCCCTGTGTGTTGTAAATTCTATCACTATGATGTAATAAAATGGATTAGTGGCAGTTATATTGATGAGATCTACAAGATTAGATAGTGCCTTAAGCCAATCTCTTTTGAGCTGTAAAAGAGAAAGCAAGCAGAGAGACATGGAACCTCATACCACCAAGAAAGCAACACTGGGAGCAGAGGACATCCTTTGGACCCGGGGTTCCTGTAAGGAGAAGCTCCTAGTCCAGGGGAAGATTGATGACAAGGACCTTCCCCCAGAGCTGACAGAGAAAGCTTTTCCCTGAGGCTGATGCCCTGAATTTGGACTTGTAGCCTACTGGACTGTGAGAGAATAAATTTCTCTTTGTTAAAGCCATCCACTTGTGGTATTTCTGTTACAGCAGCACTAGATGACTAAGACAGAATTTGGTACCAGGATTGGGGTGCTGCCCTAATAGATACCTAAAATGTGGAAGTAGTTTAGAAACTGTGAATGTATACAGATCCAGCAGCAGCAGAGAAGCAGCAGCAGCAGAGAACCTGCAGCAGCAGAACCAGAAGACTAGCGCCAGACAGCACTGGAGCCAACCAACGGAGCAAGACAGAGCTCAATGCCTTGGCGCAGGAGGCTTCCTGGCGGGGTGGGGTGCCTCCAGGCACTTACTGGTGGAGCTAGCCTTGCTGACCCACCGCGCAAGAGAGCTGAGTGCCCTCTGGCCGAAGTTTACTGGCAGAGTGACATGCCTCCAGGCACTTATTGGTGGAGTTACTGAGCTTTGGAACACTTGCCCCAGCAGGGCAGATGTGGGCGTGAGCCCTGAGGGCCAACAGACAAGGAACACAGGAAGCCGAGCTGCCTCAGTATCAAAAGGTACAGCCAGGATCTCTGAGGTTTCAAAGTGTGCAGCCATGGCCCCTGGTGTTCCTAAGGGTGGAGTCGCCACTCAGATGGCCTAGGAGAATGGTGTGCCTAAAGCCGAGGGAGCAGAGTTGCCATCCTAGTGGGCCTGGAAGGCAGAGCTGAAGCCCGGGGCCAAAGGGCCTCCACTCAGAATCTGGAAAGTGTGGCCAATTCCTAGAGTCTGAAGGGCAGGGATATTGTGCAAATGGTCTCTGAGAACAAAGGATTATTTTCAAGCCTAGAGGGCTAATGTAATGTGTTCTGCTAGCTTGCCTGGTGCCTGTTATGCCTTCTTTCCCTCCATTTTGTCCCATTTGTAATGGAAATGTTTAGCTTGTGCCTGCCTATTGCACCACTGTGCCTTTGGAAGCCAATAACTTGTATTCTAGATTTCACGGAAGAGGAAAATTTTTGGATTTTGGACTTGGAGTTAAGACTTTTGCTATGATATGATGGGGTGAATATGTTTTGCATGTTGCAAGGATTTCATTTTTGGGGGACCAAAAGCTGGAAAGTCATGGATTGAATTGTGACGCCCAAAAAATGTGTGTATCTGTTTGGTTGGGTCATGATTCCCAGTACTGTATGATTGTCTACCATTTTGTAATCTGATGTGATTTCCCTGCGTGTTGTAAATCCTATCACTATGAGGTGATACGACAGATTAGTGGCAGTTATATTGATGAGATCTACAAGATTAGATAGTGTCTTAAGCCAATCTCTTTTGCGATATAAAAGAGAGAGGCAAGCAGAGAGACATGGAACCTCATACAACCAAGAAAGTAGCGCCGGGAGCAGAGTATGTCCTTTGGACTCAGGGTTCCTGTGCAGAGAAGCTCCTAGTCCAGGGGAAGATTGACAACAAGTACCTTCCTCCAGAGCTGACAAAGAAAGCATTCCCCTGGAGCTGATGCCCTGAATTTGCACTTGTACCCTCTAGACTGTGAGAGAATAAATTTCTCTGTGTTAAAGTCACCCACTTGGGGTATTTCTGTTGTAGCAGCACTAGATGACTAAGACAGTTCTACTTTACTTTTTTTAAACTGCTGGATCAGTACTGGTTACGTGTTCTTTTTGCTCTTCTTCCTTTACGTATCAAGCAGCTATGTTTAAACCATGGAGGATACAAACAGAAGGAATCATCAGGCTGGAAGGAGCAAAGATGTAATGACAGAAAGTACTCATGTGATATGACTACTCTAGAATGTCAATATCTACACATTTTTTTACCTCAAATCTACCATCAATTCATGATTTTTATTTTTAATATAGTTGTCTCAGGTAGAAAATTTGGGACCATCTAATTTCTAACGTATCTGCATCCCTTAATGTATCTACATCCCTCACATCTAGTCACAAGGTTCTGTCAATTCAATTTTGTAAATACGACTTCATTAAATTCCATCTTGATTTACCATATTTCAACTAGGTTAAGGAAACAGTCTATTAACAAGCCTTCCTGCTTCTAATCTCTCTCGTCCCTAATATCCTCTACCAGGCTTTCCAAATTAACCCTGTAAAATTTACAACTGATCATATCACTCTCTCCTTTAACTTCCTTGGTGATTCATTTCACGTGAAAGGTAAAGTCCAAATTTCCTGGCATAGCATGGAAAGCTTTTTACAATGTGGTTCCTGACTACATCTGTGTAGTACCATTTCTTGCCTTAACAACCTGGCAATCTTCTCATCTCTGAAATTCATTAAAACACAACTCAAACATCACTCCTTCATTTGATCCCCAGGACTTACCATGATGCAGACTCTAATAAGATTTTAGAAAAATTTTATGGTCTCCATTGCCGTGAATAAAACTTTGCAACATTAGTTATACACTTCCTCTGGAAGATGAAAAAGACATTTGGGGTATTTACTAAAGATGCTGTGAAAGATTTCTAACTTGAGGTTTCAAAAAGACTTCTGTGTAGCTTACAAATATTCTCTATAAATCTTAATCTCTGGATTAAGCCACAAATTGTGTGTTAGGTTGTAAGAGAAAGCGGTAAGTTGGCTTTAAACTAAAATTTTGTGTCTGTTTTATTTTTAAATTTTATGGCAAGATTGTTGGTTTTAATCTTTTTCTTTATTCCTCCAAATAAGACTGTGGTAATATCTAATTGGAAAACGGTACTTCCTGAAGGAGTTTCCAGGTATCCAAAAGTTTGTTCATCAGATGTGGGAGAAGAAAAAAAAGAAAAAGAAAAAACAAAAGATGCCTTTAGGATACAGAAAAAGCCCAGCTTCCTACTGAAAGAAAATCTCTGACCTCAGTGCACAGCTCAGTCCAAGGAGGTTATGTTTATCATTTAGACACCTGTGTGTGGATCTGCTCAACGCTGGGTTGTGGGCAATCTAGCTCTGACTGAGTGGTAAAAAATAAAACAGGACATATCTGCTGTGTGTGTGGGAGGAAGTACCATACAACTGCTGTACAATTTCACCCCTTCTATCTTCTCAAAATTCAAAACATACATCAAATTTAGGAGTTACAGAATAACTAATCCATGCACAGCTACAGTGAGTTTTAAAAATTTAATTTTGTTATCTGTTCTAGAACAAACATACAAGGATCACCTCCACTACTGACTGTCTGTGTATTTAGGTTCTAATACCATTTTTATTAATCTAATTGAACACTTTTTTTTTTAAGCGCATTATTTTATGTGTAAGGCACCTTTGATTTTGCCTGCTACATTTTCTGCACTAGCTCCTTCCACTCTCCTTAAAAATGTATTGTGGTCCTCTATTTATGAATGAAAACATTCCTAAATTACGATTCATCCTTGTCTTCACCTCAAATTTTCCAAAAGACCAATCTTTTCCTACTATCTATACTTATATATTTCCATTTAACCCTATTTAATCTAACTTTTGTATTTCAATTTTACTATCTCCATTTCTCATAAGAGTAGTATTTATTAATTATTTACATCCTTAAGTATGTGGAGAAGTTAGTACTGATGATTACTTCTTCTCTCTAGAATGTCTCTAAACTATTGTGGCTCAATAGCTTCCTTTCTGACTAGAGAGTTAACCAGGCATAATCTGTTAAAGAGGAAAAGATTGTCTTTGGAAATTACGCTTTAGCTTAATTTTGAAAGCTGAAGAGGCGTTCACTACTAAAAGGTGGGAGAATATTCCAGAATAGCTTGTTTAAAGAGCATCAGAAAAAAAAATGAATGTGCTATATATGAAAATCAGAAATAAAGCTAAGATTGGTTGATTACCGACAATGATGTGGAGTGACACAAAATGGGGCTTGAGTGGCAGGCAGGGGATAGACTGTACAGAGCTCATGGGACATATCACCAACTTGAGTCCATATTCCAAAGGCAATAAGAAGCCATTGAATAGTTTTAAGCAAGGGCTTGGCGTAATTGGATTTTATTTCTAATTAAAAATAATGTCTTCCCTGTAGAGAATAAAATGGAAGGTGACAAAAGGTGGCTTATATATATCAGTGTAAAAGGAGCGCAGATCACTCAAGAGACGATGGTGTGGAAGAAGAAGGGAGGGAGGGAGGCAGAGGAGGAGGAGAGAGAGTGAAGTGCAAAGATTTGAAAAATATTCAGAAAGTAGAACTGAAAGGGCTTTGTTTGTGATGGATTATAAAGGAGAAAGAGGTATCATGGATGATGGCTAGGTAGGTACAGGGAAGTGCCATTTATTAAGACAGAAAACACTGGAGGAGAACCAGATTTGAAGGAGAAAAACCTGGGTTCAACCTTGCAAATGGAATGAACTCAGACAGTCAGATGTATGGCTCTCAAGTTTAATATAGAATAATGCCTACAAGCACAACAAGGGCTATTATTACAGCTATTATATTTAATTTTCAGTATTTTCTGAGTGAAGAATACAACACAATGCACATGTATTGAATAGCTATTGTTCAATTAAAGAAAGCTCAGAATTTCTTATGTAGAAACATTCCAGTAATTATTCTAAGAAATTTTTCAAATAAATCTTTATGATACAAATAGAAGCAGATAAATATAAATAAATGTATGATACCTTCTGGTAAAAATTTCACATATTTAATACTCTTCAAACAGAAATCTCTGATATTACCTCTTCTCCAAAGCAAAGGCAATGATGAAATCTTTTGTGAAATAATTTCACTAGGGAATTGAGACGATGTGATCCACATGTGGTACATTCTTACAATCCATAGAGTGACAGAGATTAACAGATTTAGTGACACAGAAAACACTGCCTCTTGGATAGCCTGCAAAAGACCAAGTTGTGTTTTTCTTTTTTTGCCAGTGATTTTTCTGAAGTAAATTAACAAATTTCTTATGAGGACATTTCAGGCCTCTACATCTCTATAATGGCCCATGTATTAGTCAGTGTTCCATATATATATATGGAGAGAGCGTTACAGGTCAGGGATATAGAATTTTATTCAATTTGGAAAATTAGGAGCTTTTAGTAAGCACTTGCTCAGAATAAAGGCCTGTCAATTTCTGCAGAAATGTTAGTTTCATGACTCCTTTTTGGTCAGGTCAAAATGTAGCACGCGTGCGCGCACATGCTCGCACGCACGCACACACGCATCCTTGAGTTTGCTAAGGAACTTGAGTCAGAGAAGCAGTATCACAGATACATTAACGATGTAAGCTGCATAACTAGAATACAAGTTGCCTTTCTACCACAAGGGGTTTTGCACTGAGAATGGTTAGTTCAAATCTCTGGCTCTCCATCTGTTTCCACAGTATAGTCTAATAATAGCTGTGCTGTTTGAGGAAGTCCCTGGGTGGTACAAACAGTTAAGCGCTTGACTACTTAGCATTGAGGCTGGCAGTTCAAACCCACCCAGGGACACCTCAGAAAAAAGGCTTGGCAATCTGCTTCCAAAAGGCATTGCCATGAAAGCCCCTTGGAGCGCAATATTACTCTGCACACATGGGTGGACAAGTTTCTGAATCAACTTAACTACAACTGGTTTTGTATGCATGTGTGTGTGTGTGTGTGTGTGTGTGTGTGTGTATGTGTCATTAGAATGAAATGAGATAATGATATAAACCTCTTAGCATAATGTCAGGAACAGGGTAATGGCTCAGTTAAGTTGTTTATATTATTATTAGTTAATAATACTAGGTGCAGCCACCAAAACTCTTGTGTGATAATGAAATGCAGAGATTTTGAGTAAAAGTGTTTAAGAATTTTCTAAAGATGCTATATTCTGATAGATCTTTCAGAGTGAGCAGCTGCAAAATCTAACCTAAATAACTAACGTGTTTCTCCAGTTATTTAGTATTATGTACTTAACTACCTGGAGATATCTGAATATTTACACTGATAATTTATCCTATAGTTAGCAACTTCTTAAAATCAGTTCTAGTTTCTGATAACTTGCCATGACAGGCACATATACCCAGTATATTCAGTATGTCTTCTATGTATATAGTACAACTTAAAAATACAAAGTCTGATCCAAAATGCTGAATTGGTTTTTTATCACTCCGAAATTTATTTGTTAAAACTGTTGCGACCCACTTTGACTTTGGCAGTAGCAAATTTTAAGAGCTGAAGTTTAGTTAAGGCTTATTCAAAGTAAGCAAACACACTTTGTGCCTGATAGCAAATTTTGTACATTTATAAAGACTGTATCACTGTAATCTCAAGATATGAAAACACATCACACATTGTACTCTATACAGATGTCTGCAAATTTATCAGCATTTTGATATTTTAGATATATTTCACTCAAGCAGTTAGAGTTCCAAATAGAATTAAAAGAAAGTTAGCATTCACTTATATTTTCTTGAAGGTTAATATTTTCCCCTTAAAATTATACAGAGTTTGGGGCAACTGAATATTCAACAAAAATAGATTATTAATTCTCATAATCCTTAATGCTATGAAAATGTCTTTCCTAACTCCTCTTCTTTACCCTTTTACAGGTCTGATTTTATTAAAAATACTCAATCATCATTTCATAATTGACTGTTTCTTATAAGGAAGACAAAATGCACATACATATACACAATATACAAATCTTAAATAATCACTATAATGATCATTAGGTTCTGAAGAGCAAAAAGATGATATTGAAGAGAAAACAAAGACATATTACAAAGAGAAAAAATGTTATGCAGAATGATAGGAGGAGGAAGGGAAGAAATGCCTAATGATGCCATTCATAATTTCTCACATAAATTCTTTGATCTTTTCAAATTCTACATGAGTAGGAATTGACTTGATGGCAACTAACAAACAACAAGAAGGCAAACTTAATCTTACAATCTGAATGAAAAGACTCAAAGTCAGCAAGAAAAAATCAAAGGTATATTCTATATCTATTTGATTACTTAGATCTACATTTTATATATCCATGCCATATATCCACATATAAAATATATATTATATATAGGCCCTACCTAAATTTATTAATTTTATATCCCACTCCATGTAAAATTAGGTTCTTTTTTTATATCTCAAATGGTACAGGCCAGTTTATGAGCATTTGATTGGTTTGCTCACAATATATAGTTTAGTTACAGAACTGGACAAAAATTCACTAGCAATTTTTTAATCCAATGTATTTTTAACATGTCATATCCACACAACCACTGTCCTCAGCTCTCTTCAGCTGAACACATATGACAGCTTTGGGGACAGTGATAGATAAAAGCATAATAGAAATGTTTTATCTACTTAGAATCTTCTAAAAGTTAAAAATCTAAAATCCAAGATAATGTCTCATGTCAAAAAATATATATGTAGTCACAGAAATAAACTAAAGTATATGTGTTTAAAGTGCTAAAAATACCTAAGCTGGTTGTGTTAATAAAAATGCTTCCTTTTTATTGTTGTTTTCAAAACCTTTATTATTAAGAGCAAGACCCCTCCCAAAAATGTTTCTGTGCTGTGTTATCGGCAACCTGAATTTAAGAAAAAATGCCCACTGACTCATAGGGCTAAGCTGCGTTTTTGTTTTTTGTTTCTGTTTTTCCTATAAAAATGCACCCAGGAAAATGCACAGACATAGTGGAATACAGCATTAACTACAGAAGAAGTAGGTAGAGGCAGAACTGCAAAAAATAACGTTAAAAACAAGGAAGTGAACAATCTGTAAGGCTCCTCTGAAGTATTTGGTGCAATGCACTCTACACTCAATGTCAGTGTTTACTATACAGTTAGTAGCTACATATTTAAAAATTTAAAGAAAACAGTGCCATTTAATTCACAGAGGAACAACTCAGCATAAAATCAGCATGGGGTTGGTTAAAATATACGCATTTTCTAGAATACATGAGAAGTGAAAATGTTTTAAGGAAATTCATGCATCTCTTCTTGAAACTTAGTACCTCTGAAATCAAACACAGAATGACTCTTAATGCATAACAAAACATCTTAAAAACAAAACTTTCATGATAGCTGTGATGGTTAATGTTATATGTCAACTTCGCTAGGCTCTGATTCTCAGTGGTCTGGCAGACATTGGACTGATTGCTGTTCCATAATTAATATAGTGTAATCACTTCCATGATGCGATCTGATACAATGTGATCACCTCCATAAGGAGATCTGCTATGAGCAGCCAATCAGTTGAAAAGGGAGTTTCCTTGGTGGTGTGGCCTGCCTCCAGTATATAAATGGATGTTCCAGCAAGGCTTACTCTTGCTCTGGATCCTGCATCCAACTCGTCATCATCTGACCTCCAGTTCTTGGGACGTGAGCTAGCAGCCTGCCACTTGACCTGCAGATTTTGCGTTCGTCAGCCCTTGCAACCACGTGAGTCAGGAGAATTCTCCAGCCTGACACCTGGCACACTTATTTGGGGACTTGCCAGCCTCCACAACTGTGTAAGCCATTTCCTTGAATTAAATATCTCTCTATATATTTATGAAGCCCTGGTGGTGCAGTGGTTATGTTTGCCTGCTACGCAAAAGGTTGGCAGTTCGAATCCACCAGCTGCTCCTTGGAAACCCTCAGAGCAGTTCTCCTCTGTCCTATAGGGTCACAATGAGTTGGAATTGAATAGACAGCAATGGGTTTTTGGTTTATATATATTTGCATATATATGTTTCACTGGTTTTGCTCCTCTAGAAAACCCAATCTAAGACAATAGCCTTTTTGATATGTTTACCGTGAGGCAATAATGATGCTGAAAATATGGTTCTTAGCAAATCATTAACGTTTTCGTTACATTTTTAAAATAGATACAGTATATATCTAATCTATATATATTAAACATCACACAGGATATCAATTTGAAAATAATTCACTAGTCCTTCAGAGGGCTGAAAAACATTTTTTTTTTTGCAAAGTTCTAGTCCCAAGGGATTGAGATTGATTGCTTCATACAATTCAGGGTGACAAAAAGATCTACCATTTTTGACTATTCCTTCTAGTACAGGCTTCTGCATTGTGAGGTATTACTTCAAAGACAATGTGCATTTTAAGATGAATTCGTCCTGAGGAGGACCTCTGGTGAGCTCCCAGGCTTAAATTGCAAAGTCACAATTTGTTCTGACATCCTGTTTCTCTGCTTTGGTCAATCTGACATCCTGTTTCTCTGCTTTGGTCAATCCTTCTTGTGCACACATTTAATAACAAGTTGATGGATTTTTTATATATATACATATATTAGGTGTTTCAGGATTTTATTAAGAAAAATAATCCTTTGTGACCTACTAAAAAAAAATAGAGAATAATACTCTACACCCAGTAAAATAAATAAATAAATAAATACATATATAATAAACTAAAGGCAAAAATCTATAAAGGAAGTAACCAATAAATAATATACAAGTGAACTTACTGAGTTTAGTATGCTTTCAAATACTAGTGTTGTCGAATAAAAGGAGCATAAATATAAGTTAGACATTGACTTCTTAACTATACTGATGTAATTTTTAAATCTAACTAGTATTACTGTGACAAAATACTACCATATCTGTAAGTATTAGTGCCTAATGCTTTGGAAAATACAATGTGTTTCTAATGTAAGGTATAAGTTTCCCTCGTTAAAAAGGTTTTTTTTAATACACTCATGCATTATAGTTATTATTTTAAACAGTAAATCCTGAAGGGCATTTTCAGTTTTCAAAAACAATGAATAATACTAAAAATTCATTTCCCCATATCACAGATTGTATAACACAGAATTTCTGTGTATGCAGGGTTACCACAACATTTAGAAATTGCAGAATCTGTTGCTGCAATAATACAAATTATTAAGGTGAAGTAGAGGTATATTCACTTGAGTAATTTTATTTACCAATAAAAGTCACTGCCAGTCCCATGGGAAATATTAAGTCTAAGTTATAAAGTTACTGATTACTTTATCTAAGAAACGGGGCTCAAGGACTGCTGTTCATCCTGTTACAGTAAATGCAAAGGGACTGAGGCATAAAGGAATTTGCTATTAATACTAGCATATATCTTTGAAAACATTTAAATTTTAACATCTCCTACATTTATCTATTAAATAAATGAATAGTTGTACATTTAAAATTCCACATTACTTATCAATAATGGTTAAATTCTCAATATGGATAAGAAAAACTTATTTTGAGAGGTTAGACTTTATGTACCAGATTATTATTGAAAATATAATTGCATATTTATTTTATAATCACTAGTTATAAAACTTCAAGTTAATATTTATCATATGTTTCTTCTCCACAATCACTGATCTGTAACTTGTGTAATTGTGAGCATAAAAATAAGTGCATGTAACTCGTGACTGATGGAAATGTCATATTGACCAGTTATTATGAGAATGTTAGTTTCACTGGGATTTTTTTCTACATGATGTCTGAAATATTTGTCTCATTCTCATAGTGACTATAGTGAACAGTTTATATATACCCTTCTATGTTTACTCTTCTATAAAACGTGCAAACTTTTCAAGAGTGGCAGATAATACCATGTGAAGCAAAGTCTTAAACTCATCTGTACTGTATTATAATGTTGGTAGTATCTTCATTTTTATTTATTAGCTGACAAGTTAGGAATTTATGATTTCTGAGTTATAATGTTCTTTTTTGTTTCATTAAAACCTGTACTAAAAAGACATGAGAAGTAGCTCTTGGAATGGACCATCTGCGGAAGAGATATCTGGAGAATGATATAAAAATAATTCAAATTTAATAAAATGACTTTCTAAACTAATATTATTTTTAAACTATATGTATACAACACAATTTATATTATGCATCTTAAAAGTAACTTTAAAAAATGAATGCTGAATTTAAGAAGCATAGTGTTATATTCAATCATTTAAAGATAAACTTTTGAAAACAATTGAAAATGTTCTAATATTAAAACCAAAACACTAAACTTGCTGCTGTCGAGTTGATTCTGACTCACAGAGACCCTATATGACAGAGAAGAACTGCCCCATAGGGTTTCCAAGGAGTGGATGGTGGATTCAAACTGCTGACTTTTGATTGGCAGCCGAGCTCTTAACCACCGTGCCACCAGGGCTCTGTTCTAATATGTAAGAGAAAATAGATATCTTTTTTACTACCTTAATGGAGATTTAAGTAACAAAGGGAGTTACAATTTATCTTGAATCATTTAAAATTAAAATCAGAGGACACTATTAGCAGGGGCACTTGAAAGGCAAGTTCAATATTTTCTGTTCTCCATTAATTACTTTCTATTAGCTTAATTCTTCTGTGTGTTTCCACTGAGCTTCCTTAAGACTTTTCCCTAGGTAGGTATACAATTCTTACATTTGCTAGCATATAATTGTATTACAGTTTATGGCTCTTAGAAAATTCTGAGTTTCCTTTCTCAAGGTTTCAGTGATCATTGCTGCATAGATGACTATCAAGTGTCTATATGGATAGTCTTCTGAGATTCACAACAGCTTTTTCCACTTGTTTGGAAATTTCTACTTGTTTGTACCACTATCACTTCAAAAGTAACATATCTAAATAAAACTTGTCATCCTTCTTCCCACACAACTTTCCTTTTGGGCCTCATTATACCTGCAAAACATACTATCAGGTTCCAAACACTCAAACTCAAAACCTAAGAGTCACATTTTGACTCATCCCTTTTTCTTAATAAATACACCTACTAAGTCACTAATTTTCCATAAATCTTTGTAGTTCACTGTCTTTTTATAGTCTTTCCCACTACCATCATCTTTGTCAAGGACTATGTCATCTAATACCTGGACTACTGCTATTATTTTCTAACAGTCCTTCTTGCCTCCATTTGTTTTTCTCCCTGCTTTCAGTCATCCTGCACACTCCATCCCTGAAATAGTTCCAAGTTGATCAAAACCTATATGCCTTATGGGGATTACAAAGAATGTCACGAAACTATACATGTATAAATTTTTGAATGAGAAATTAACTTGAGCTGTAAGCTCTCACCTAGACACAATTTAAAAAAAAAAAAAAAAAGAAGAAGAAAGGAAAAGAAATTGAAAAAAAAAAAACTTATTTGCTCCCAATAGCTAAATGGAGCTTGGAGAATCAGGGTCCAGATAGATCTCAGTAAGCTACAAGGATAAGCCAGAACTAAAAATGATGACAGTTAATAGGAGTAAATATGAAGGCCTCCACATAAATAAAAACAAATTATCAACTACAGAACTACAGGTTCAAAAATTACAGACCACTATCTCTCATGAATATAGATGCAAAAATTCTGAACAAAATTCTAGCCAATAGAATTCAGCATCATATCAAAAAAATAATACACCACGACCAAGTAGGATTCATACCAGGTATGCAAGGATGGTTCAACATTAGAAAATCAATCAACATAATCCACCGCATAAATGAAAGGAAAGAAAAGAATCACATGATCATCTCAATTGACGCAGAAAAGGCATTTGACAAAGTCCAACACCCATTACTGACAAAAACTCTCAATAAAATAGGTATAGAAAGGAAATTTCTCAACATAATAAAGGGCATCTATGCAAAACCAATGGCCAACATCATTCTTAATGGAGAGAGGCTGAACACATTCCCCTTGAAAACAGGAACAAGACAAGGATGCCCTTTATCACCACTCCTATTTAACACTGTGCTGGAAGTTCTAGCTAGAGCAATAAGAAAAGAAAAAGAAATAAAGGGCATCCAAATTGGTAATGAAGAAGTTAAACTCTCCCTGTTTGCAGATGATATGATACTATACATAGAAAACCCTAAAGACTCCATGAGAAATCTACTGGAACTAACAGAAAGATTCAGCAGGGTAGTAGGATACAAGATAAACATTCAAAAATCAGTTGGATTCCTATATACCAGTAAGGAGAACAATGAAAAGGATATCAGGAAAACGATACCATTTTCAATAGCCCCTAAAAAGATAAAATACTTAGGAATAAATCTGACCAGGGATGTAAAAAACCTATACAAAGAAAACTACAAAACACTACTGCATGAAACCCAAAGGGATCTACATAAATGGAAAAACATACCATGCTCATGGATAGGCAGACTCAACATTGTGAAAATGGCAATTCTACCCAAAGCAGCTCACAAATACAATGCAATCCCGATCCAAATACCAACAACATTCTTCAAAGGGATGGAAAAACTAATCATTAACTTTATATGGAAAGGGAAGAAGCCCTGAATAAGTGAAGCACTACTGAAGAAGAAGAATAAAGTTGGAGAACTCACACTACCTGACTTCAGAACCTACTATAGAGCTACAGTAGTCAAAACCGCCTGGTACTGGTACAACGACAGATACATTGACCAATGGAACAGAATTGAGAACCCAGATGTAAATCCATCCACCTACGGTCACCTGATCTTCGACAAGGGCCCAAAGTCCATCAAATGGGGAAAAGACAGTCTTTTTAACAAACGGTGCTGGCAAAACTGGATATCCATCTGCAAAAAAAAGAAACAGGACCCATACCTCACACCGTATACAAAAACTACTTCAAAATGGATCAAAGACCTGACTATAAAGCCTTAAACTATAAAGTTCATAGAAGAAAAAATAGGACTAATCTTCGGGCCTTAATACACGGCACTAACAGAATACAAACCATAACCATTAATGCACAAAACTCAAAAGATAAGCTAGATAACTGGGATATTCCCAAAATCAAACACCTATGCTCTTCAAAAGACTTCACCAAAAGAGTAAAAAGAGAACCTACAGACTGGGAAAAAATTTTTGGACAGTACAAGTCAGACAAAGGTCTAATCTCCATAAGCTACAAGAAAATCCAACATCTCTACAACAAAAAGACAAATAATCCTATTAAAAAATGGGCAAAGGAAATGAACAGACACTTCACCAAAGAAGACATTCAAATGGTCAACAGACACATGGGAAAATGCTCGCGATCACTAGCCATTAGAGAAATGCAAATTAAAACCACAATGAGATACCATCTCACCCAGGCATTACTGGCACTAATCGAAAACACTGGAAATAACAAATGTTAGAGGGGCTGCAGGGAGATTGGAACTCTTATGCACTGCTGGTGGGAATGCAAAATGATACAACCATTTTGGAAAATGATATGGCGCTTCCTCAGAAAGCTAGAAATCGACATACCATTCGATCCAGCAATCCCACTCCTAGGAATATATCCTAGAGAAATAAAAGTCGTCACTCGAATAGACATATGCACACCTATGTTCATGGCAGCATTGTTCACAATAGCAAAATGATGGAAACAACCTAGATGCCCATCAACAGATAAATGGATAAACAAACTATGGTACATACACACAATGGAGTACTATGCAACAAGAAAGAACAACAATGAATCTGTGAAGCATCTCATAACATGGATGAAACTGGAGGACATTATGCTGAGTGAAATAAGTCAATCACAAAAGGACAAATATTGTATGCAACCTGTATTGTAAAAACCCATGAAAAAGTTCACACACAACATGTAACAATTTTGTTGGTTACCAGGAATGGGAGGGGTGGGGGGGGGAATACTAAATAGGCAATAGATAAGTGGTATCTTGGCTGAAGGGTGAGACAGTACAATACAGACAGACAATACAGGGGAAACTAGCACAACTTGTACAAGGAAAGGTCATGGAAGCCCCATACACACATCCAAACTCCCTGAGGGACTGAATTGCTGGGCGGAGGGCTCTGGGGACCATGGTCTCAGGGAACATCTAGCTCAATTGGCATGGTACAGCTTATAAAGGCAATGCTCTACATTCTACCTTGGTGAGTAGTGTCTGGGGTCTTAAAAGCCTGTGAGCAGCCATCTGATACTCTACTGGTCTCATCCCTTCGGGAGCAAGGGGAATGAAGAGAACAGGATACTAGGAAGAGATTAGTCTGAAGGACTAATTGTCCACAGCTACCAAGACCTCCACCGGACTGAGTCCAGTACAGCTAAATGGTGCCCGGCTACCACCACTGACTGCTCTGACCGGGATCACAACAGAGTGTTCTGGACAGAGCTGGAGAAGGATGTAGAGCATAATTCTAACTCACAGAAAAAAGACCAGATTTACTGGCCTAAAGGAGACTGGAGAAAACTCGAGAGTATGGCTCCCAGACACCCTTTTAGCTCAGTGGTGAAGTTACCTCCGAGGTTCACTGTTCAGCCTGGGAGTGGACAGCCCCGTAAAACCAAATGAGACTAATGAGGTACAGGAGCCCAGTGACAAGGGCCAGAAGGCATAAGGGGAGTAGGAAGCTGATGATAGGGAACCCAAAGTTGAGGAAGGATATTGTTGATGTGTTGTGAGACTGTTAACCATTGTCATAGGGCGACATTTGCAGTAACTGTTAAATGAGAAACTATTTTGTTCTTTAAGCCTTCATCTTAAGTGAGCACAATTGGAAAAGCACAGTCAATGTCACTGAACTGTGCATGTAGAAATTTTTGAAATGATGTATCTTTGTCTATGTGTATTTTAACCAAAAACAAACGTTGAGAAGTTAGAGGGTTGATATGTTGTGGGGTTGTTAACCAATGTCATAAAATAACATGTGTACTACTGTTTCATGAGAAACTACCTGTTCTGTAAGCCTTCACATGAAATACAATTTAAAAAAAAAAAGTAAAAAATAAATAAATAAATTTTCCAGCTGGGTTAAAAAAAAAAAAAACCTACAGGTTCATTCAGAACAGAAATTTGTGTTTTATTTTATTTTAAGGTATGGTGTTTAATTTATCCTAAGTACATGAAAAGTCATTGTGTAATGAAGTTGCCCACAATGAGAGTTAACAGAATTCTTGTGTCCAGAATGAGAACCTTGTTTTATTCTATTCTGTCCAGAATTTACATGGAGAATTTTTTATATTTAGGGGGTTGCTTTAAAAATCTAATCATAAACTGAACATCTTCAATGAATGAAAGTTTAGATCAGAATTAGAAGGAATCATAGAAACACAGCTTATGAGGAATGGATGAAAATCCAGTGTAAGTTCCGCCTAAAGAAGATATGACTTAGTAGGCTCACAGTAACTCTGTTGAGATATTTAAGGTGTGTCATGTAAAAAACATATTAAATTTATTTTGTAGACTCCAGAGGATAAACTAAGATACCAGGGGAAGATTTTTTTGTCTCAATATGAATTAAAAATTAATAATTGTAAACTTCTGTTGGTTCTCATAGCCTGTGTTGCACTGTAATGTGGATGCACTGATGGAAAAACTTCAAGTTGATATCGATTTTGAAAGTTGTTTCAGCTACACTAGGAAGGAAAATATCTGCACAAGTAAAAGGGATTTCTGCAATCTCTTCTTTCGTAATTTAGATATTGCAATTTAGCTTTATATAAGATCACTACATGATAGATCAGTACAGAATCTAGCAAGGTATGCTTACCTTGCTCACTGCCATTCAACCACACTGAATATTTAGAAGTTTAGTCTCAGGTTCTGGAATCATTATTGCTTTATTTTTCTTAATGCTATTTTGCAAAAAAATATTATTTCTGTTCTACCAACAAATTAATATCTCCCCACACACCCCTCAACTCCCAGTTTGCTCTTTTGCCAATTATAACACCCTTCCAAAAAATGTGATGGGCAGCTTGTAATACCTTTTCTGTCATTTTTTGGTGTACAGAGATTGATTTTTTTTCTCTTAAACTCATTGTGGAGGGAATTTTTTTAGAAAGTTGGATTTAAGAGTGATCTGACTGAAACTTCTTCAGACCTTTGGTTATTGATATTGACTCAGCTCATCAAAATTGCTAAGAGAATAACACCACAGTTGGAAGAGCGTAGTCAATGTCACTGAAGTGTGTATGTAGAAATTTTTGAAACGGTGTATCTTTGGCTATCTGTATTTTCATCAAAAAAAAAAAAAAAGGTTGAGAATTTAGAGGCTTAATATGTTGTGGGGTTGTTAACCAATGTCATAAAACAACATGTGTACTACTGTTTCATGAGAAACTATTTGTTCTGTAAGCCTTCACCTGAAGTACAATAAAATATAAAAAATAATAATAATAATAACATCTCTTAACATACTAAAAAAAAGAAAAATTGCTAAGAGGAGATTACCTTCTCCCTCCCCACTCAACGTGCAAGTTCATTTTAACCACATTTGGGTTAAAAAATAAATAAAAACTAGTCTGTATATAAGGATAAAAGAGTGTGTGCTCACTGGCAGAACTGTCTGCTATGCTGGCATTTACACTAAGAGACTTTTAATGTCTCTATCAAAACTAAGAATGTTTAGTATAATTCCCATTTGTATCTTCCGTCTGGAATATTCTTTTTTTTAAAGCATGCAATACACAAAAGAGGCTCAAGTCATTGCTTTGGTCTAAAAAGCCCTCAATCTTGCTCGTCATTCATCTCAGTCTCTCTCCTAGGAAATCTGGATTAAGCCCCACTTCCACAAGAAAATATTTTATAGTTAGGTAAACTTTAATAACCCCTTTAACTTTAAAAATTCCCTTTGTTTTACTGTATCTTTTTTGAACTAACTGTCTTCTACTTAAAAAAAAAATCTGTGCAATCTTTTCACATCTAAGCTTCACACTTCCCATCTTCATTCTTTCCTTCCTTTATGTGTTTTTGCTGTTTTTAGTCTTTTTTTTCTTTTCTTTTCTTTCAACTAACATTAAAGGAGCTTATTATATCTTTGTTAGGATGGGGCTTTATAATGAGAAGAGACATAATCCATATCGTCTATGAACTCTTAATCTATTGGGAAGGAGAAATAAATGTCTGGCAAATTCAGTAGAGCATAGTAAGTATTTTCATCAAGGTAATCAACAAGTACTAATGACACACATACAGCCCCTTCATCTCCCAACCCTGAGCACTATGCATTCCAATCAGACCAAGCTGCTCAAAGGCAGACATATTTGCAGCCTTCTGGAAAATCCTTCTTTCCCTTTTTCCTAACTTTATGTGAATAGAACTAGGTAGCTGCCCTGAGTAAATGGTTGGTTGGTTATACCTAGCTTGATACAAGTAAATTAACTCTTTACAGTTGGCTATCAATGGAGGAGACTGTTAAGTATAAGAATCATAGGTTCAGAAAGAGGATTTTAAGAAAATGTAAGTTGGTTGAGACTTGAGAATTTTTTATGCTTTAAAAAAGTAGCTAGCAGAGCAGAGATTATTTATTTACTGCCTAGGAACTATAAAACATGAAAAAAAATTATGCTTCTTCATTTTGCAGGATAACTATACACACATGGGTCGCCATGACTCGAAATTGACTCAACAGCGAACAACAACAACAACACTGGGTTATTTTAGATCTCTTAAGAAGCAGATACCAAAGCAGGATTAAATTCATAAGAGATTTATTGAAGGAAATGTCTGTAAAGCAAAAAGGTGAAGAAAAAGGAGTAGGCATGAAGACCTTCAGATCAGATGCAGATATGATCTCTATGAATAAGAAGGGGAAGGAAGGAGGATTGGATAGGAAAAGTTTTAGACTGCCATGAAGTTCCAAGGAAGTGTTGGGCAGCCTGAGATAATGGATGTATAGTGGAATCAACGAATACCAAGGTGTGTGATTTCCTTCATCAGTATCTTGGAAACAGAAAGCAAACAATCAGAAAAATCCATTGGCGAAATGCAATTGATTTAGGAAGTTAAGAACACTGGAAAAGAGCTAAGCAATGGGTTTAAAGGTTACACCTTTTTGAAATAGAAGTGAAACTAGCTAGAATTGGTTGCTTCTTCAGAGGGAAAAATAAGCTAACTATATTTTAACCTGTTTGTGTTGTTTAATTCTCAGAGTGTAGCACAATATCCTGCATTGAATATTTGTTCAATAAATATTCTCTGGATAATCAAACGTGCAATCCAATCCAATGCAATTCATTTGTCGTAACTATTTTTCATGTCATCTTTTATTTTTTCTTATAGGTGTTTTCACAGGTTTGATTTACTGCGCCAATTGTAACATTGTAAAATTACAATGCTGACTCATTCTTTTCCTCTGCAAGAATTTATAAAATATGCATACATTTTTTAACATTTACTTGCCCTTTTATCAACAATTCTCTTCAGAAAGTCATTCAATAGAAGAGTAGAAATAACATGAAATGCATTTATAGTCAAAGAACTTTGCAAATATCAAATGAATAGTCAGTGCTATATACTTGGCCTTGAAATTCTAAAGGCAACCCTTTGTTTTTCCATTTGATTGCACACACATTACATGGGAGCTAGTATTTTTATAATGCATAAAATCATAAATAGACCAAAGGACAAATATTTTACTAAAAAATAGTTGTCAACGTGAACCAGAAAAGATAGAAATATTGTTAGTGACTACAAAGACCCTTGCAAAAGAAAACCTTGAGGGTCTATTCTGATATGGAAGGTTGGGACTGGGGAATGAAATAAAGAATCTAGAGCAGCTATATAATAGTGAACATAGAATAGAAATGTAAAGTATAGAGTGAATATGGAAAAAAAGGAATCTAGTGAACTAGCTAGTTCATTATCAAGGCTTCTCACAAATACAGGGATAAATATGTCAGACTAGAGACTTAGTAATGTGAATATTACTAATGTTATAATATTAATAATATTATAACATGAACATGGAAATAAAGGGGTAACATACTAAGATCACACTAAAAATGGTTAAGACTTAGAACTTGAGATGAATAAATGAAGGCCAACAAATATCTATAATTTAAAGGGAAAAAAATTGTTGGGAAGGCAATCAAAACAAACATACTTATGGCTACAGATCCAACAGCATACTAATGATATAATTATGAATAAAAAAGACAAGGGAAGATTTGCATGCAGAACAATTCTAGACTCCTATTCATCTCTTACTTTGGATGATTCTAATTTGATCCTTACCCTGTAATAAACATTGCCACGAGTATAACAGATTTTAGTGAGTTCTGTGAGATTTTCTAGCAAATTACTGAAATTTAAAGTGGCTTGGGGAAAACTCAAATATGCAGGTAGTGTCAGAAGTAAGGGTGGTCTATGTGTTCTCTTCCTTTTAACTTTGTAGTTGGACCCTGGCTCCTTGTAGTTGGGGTGAGAAGTCTTGGGCAGTTGTGGCAGTCTGGAGGACTGTGCCCTTAACCTCGAAGTTTGTCTAACTCCAGATAAAGGGGAAGATGAGTAGCACTGAATTTCAAGAAAAGATACACCATTGTGGAAAATGTAGTTTGAATCAATGTTCTGGATATGAGCAGGAAAGAGTCCTTCACTTCAAGGTTTTAAAATAAATATGGAAATGAGAATAACAAATATATATAAGAGTAAGCTCATTATTATCTGATATGGTGGGAAAACTCTAGTTTCTAGAATACTCAAGTTAAAACAATACAAAATAATATATTTTATACATAATATCATTATCTGATAAAATAAACCAAGTAGTTATTTAAACTGAGCATGTGTAATATATATTTATTATTCACAATATATTGTGAGTAGACACATCATGTCTAGTTATTGCACTGTATATATGGCTAGATCTATAAAATAAATTAATAAAATACTACCAAGAAAAGAGGGCATTCCATTTATATAAGCAGTGAGTAAGCATGTTTATATATGATAAATACACAAAGGTATACACAATATCAAGGAGTCCTGGTGGAGCAGTAGTTTAGCACTTGGCTGCTAACCAAAAGGTTGGCGGTTCAAACTCACCAGCCCTGTCCATGGCAGAAAGATGAGGCAGTTTGCTTCCATGAAGATTACAGCCTTGGAAACCCTATGGGGCACTCCTATCCTGTTATATAGGTTCACTATGAGTCAGAATTGACTCATCGGCAATGGGATTGGTTTTTGTTTTATAAAGAATGTAAATGTAGTAAAACACACATCAATATTCCATTGAAAATCACATTTTTATTTAAAAATATATCTGAGAATACAAGTAGGAGTTAACATATTTTCTGTTTCCCATGTGTCTCAGTCATCTGGTGCTGCTCTAACAGAAGTACCACAAGTGGATGGATTTAGCAAAGAGAAGTTTATTCTCTCACAGTCCAGTAGGCTACAAGTCCAAATTCAGGGCATCAGCTCCAGGGGAACACTTTCTCCATCAGCTCTGGAGGAAAGTCCATGTCAAGTCCATGTCATCAGTCTTCCTTTGGTCTGGGAGCTTCTCTGCGCAGGAACCTCAGGTCCAAAGGACGCACCCTGCTCCCAGCACTGCTTTCTTGGTGGTATGACGTTCCCATGTATCTCTGCTCGCTTCTCTCTTTTATATCTCAAAAGAGATTGCATTAAGACACTAATCTTGACAACCTCATCAGTATAACCTCATCACAGTGATAGAATTTACAACACATGAGGAGATCACATATAATCTCATCACATACTGGTAGAGTTTACAACACATAAGGAAATCACATCAGAACACAATCATACTGGGAATCATGACCTAGCCAAGTTGTTACACATTTTGGGGGACACAATTCAATCCATGACACCATGGTTAATCTTTTTTTTCATCTATATATTTCATTACATCTACTCAGTTGTAGTCTAGGTGCCTAGAACAGTACTATCTCCTCTTCCTTCTTCCAGATCTTTGTTCAAGGAATTGTTTTCACTCCCTCAGGTATGCTCTGACTGATACCTTTTCATGGTTTCCTTTCCCTTTGCCTACTGGTATATTTGCCTGAAATTAATCTGTGACTCTGATACACCTCTATTCTTCAAGTTACCTTGCCTCTCCATTCTTTTCAACATCAATCAATCCATCCATCAATAAGTCCATAAGTACATAAATAAATATCACATTTGTTCAAATTCTTGATAGTATTTTCATAATCCAGCATTTATACAATTCCTAAACTTGTGTTTCATAAATGTTTTCATAATTTCACTACATTATATTAAGTGAGATAAAGCTTCCTTAATATTGATGCTCTTTGCCATCACTGCTGCATTGTACTATATTGACCACCACCTTGCTTTTGAGATGCCTCCTTTGGCTTCCCTGATGTCACATTACATTGGTTCTCTTCCTAACTTTGCTTTGGTTGACCATTCAAATGATTTTTTTCCCTTCCCATTCCCTGAACACAAGTCTTCTTAAGACGTTTTCCTTATTCCTTTCTTCTTCCTCTATAATTGACCATTTGCCATTGCACCTACTATTTATTCTGTGCACATGCCTCTAAATCTACAAATTCAATTCTAACTTCTTCCAGAAGATCATTTCTATGATTTTCAGGAGCAAATATACATCACTTCCTGGATATCTTGTCACCATACTTATACTAGTTGCAAGACATTTCAAAGTGGCCATGAATTTTATTGAGAATAAAATATTTTATTTCTTGGTTAACTCCAAAGCATTCATAGTACCTTTTAAACCAGAGAAGAAGATTTTTGTTAAAAAAAAAAAAATAATTTTGCATCAAAATGACTCTTACAATTTCACATTAGATGCCTTATGTTCTACTCATCTCTGTCCTATATGGCTGTGTTTGACAGCAATTGAAATATAAAACATGTATGCACATCATCGGGATACTAAGGAGATAACTCTAACTTCTATTACTTGCTCTCTGTTTAACCTTTATTGTTCTAGTCAGTGTTTCCAGCTTTTGTACCACAGTCTCACAAATGAATTCCACTTTTCTGCCTAGCTATTAGTACCTCTGTTGGACTGTCAGTGTAGCTTTCAAGGTCAGTTATCCCCTGGATATACTCTAAGATCACCCACAACTCCACGGTCCTAAGTTTACCTCATAGTTTCTTCAAATGGTAACATCCTTTAATGTAAAGACCATTTTTTAATCACTCAATGCTGCCCTGGCATTTCACACACTACTTGTTATACTACTTATGACACATATTGTTGGTAAAATTATATTCATCAGTATCCTCTGCTATGCTCTATTGTGATTATTTTACTTAGCAAAATTATGGGCACATTGTGGGCCTTCTATAATTATTTTTGAATGAAATAATCAATTAATCCAGTTATTATACCACAGCACAGAAATTTACCCAAGTGATGTATTATGTCTGGAAGAAGGTATTTTCAAGCTTAGCTTCATATGAAAGAGTCAATGTACAGATATTGTTTTAAATACCCCTGGGTGAATAGCCCACTGTAGTGGGAAATTCATCACTTTTCTCAAGTAACAGGATAGAGGCTATGAAAACTTTCGTTTGTTCAGAACCCCCAGTGGTCTAGGTTAAGTGCTTTCATTTAAATAGATCTTGTTTTTAGAAGGCAACTTACTATAAAATCTTTTCTGACACTTGTTAGATATCATGGTGCACACAGAGAAAAAAAAACATAATACTTGATGCCTTTCGAAAAAGGACCAGATGAACAAACATGATTTTTCTAACTGTGTGTTTTAATGGTGGAGGTAGGGTGGTTGTCAATTTTGATTTCATTGATGGTTCGCCCTTTTCCTCCTTAATTGGCCAGAATTTCCTGGCTAGGGTAAGGCTGCGCTAGCTAAAAAACATCAACCAATCTGGCAAATGCTGATCTCCATAATAAGAGACAACATATAATAGGGCTGTAGTTCCTATACACTGCACAGCTCCTCCTGGTTTTCTGAAAAAAAACCTAAAAAGTATTGTTATCTCAGAAAGATGTCATATATATATACATAATATACACACATACACATGTATACATACACATATACACACATACATACATATATATACACAAACACACACATATATAAATTTCCTACGTATATATGCCGTTTCCTAAAACGTGATCTTTAAACCTTTAAAACTACATTTATGAAAGCTTCAAAGAGTTCTTAAAAAAAAAAACAAAACTAACAATGTTCTTGGGATCTCAGGGAAGTAATCTATTCTCATAACAGCTTCTCTTTTGAAAAAGTATTTCTTCTCTCTAGATTCTTCTTATCTGCAAGGTGATCTGATTCAAAACCATTAATAGTTGCTTCAGCAATCTGAGAAAGGATTTTATAAAACAAAAACAAAGTAGTGTGGGTGCTAGATCAATGCGTCTATCTTTAAATCTATTTCCATAAATTACATGCACTAAGTGAAATCAATTTTTGAAAGGAAATGATGACAGATGTTTAAATATTTGGAAAAATTTCCTTAATATTATTGTTTGTGATTAATTACTTTTGTATGTGGCCTTTCTAGCCATAGTCTTGTAACTCTCACCCAGGTGACTAAGTGATAGGGTAATTGCAGCCTAACAAGGGGATTGGTCAGTTCTGCCTTAAAAGAGAGGCAATTCCAGAGCAGAGAGGAGGGGCTCACCACCACCAAGGAAGGAGAGACCAGAAGCGGATGGTGTGGTGAGCTTCCCAGCCCCCACGGAGATAGAAAGCTGAGTGCCTTTGGGCAGACACTAAGGACCAAGGAGAGGTATGCCTGCAAGTACAGCTGGAGAGAGGCTATCCTCATGGAAGAACTGTAACCTAAGTGTTCTTGAGCCTGAATTGTAACTGTTACTCCCTTATAATAAACCCCATAATCATGAGTATGGTCTTTGAGTTCTGTGTGGCCATTGGAATGAATTGTGAACCCAGCAGAGTAGTAGAGAGTACTGTGTGAGGGATGGTTGGTGTTAGAATTAGTAAAGACGGCAAAGAGAAGAGGCTTGTGTGGCCTCTGCCCCTCAGAGCAATCAGCCTTGGGCTGTTGATCTTGATTCTTCTTCCCCCTTGTGAAGCTGGAGGAGGTCAGACACTGCCCCCCACGCCATTTTTACAATTACATAATGTATTCTAAAATAATAGTGACCAACATAAATACTAAAATATGAAATTTGATTTTTATGTTTTATATATAAAATTGCATAAAAATACAATTCTTTAATATGAATTTTCATTTTGAGAGTTCTGTCTGCAGAATATTATAAATGAATTTAGTGTTTTAACTGCGCAGTTGTTTGTCAGTATCAGAAAAAAAAAATCTGCCCTAAAGTATTTACCACATTAAAATAAAAAAACAAAAAAAACACCAACTCTAGCTAATAGAAGGCATACACTTCCATTCAACAGTAATAGGCTTTTACTTCTAGGTAGCAAAAACATACGATAAAAATTAAAGACATGTGTTACCTTTTTATTTCATTTATACTAACTAGTAATTGTTTCTGGAACCCTGCTGGCACAGTTAAAGTACTCGGCTGCTAACTGAAAGGTTGGTGGTTTGAACCCACCAGTTGTTCTGTGGGAGAAAGATGTGGCAGTCTGCTCCCATAAAGATTTACAGCCTTGGAAACCCTATGGGGCAGATCTACTCTGTCCTGTAGGGTTGCTATGAGTCGGAATTTACTTGATGGCCATGAGTTTGGTTGGTTGGTTGGTTGGTTGGGTGGTTGGTTTTGAGAGTAATTGTTTGTTTTCTATGTTATCTCCTTCAACAACAAGAAAAAGACCCACAGAAAGTATGACATATAAAATAAAACAGCTATTAATAATATGATCTCAAATCCATATGAATGACTTGGGAAAAAAATCACTTTTCCAGACACCTACACTGAATATAGGGTTGATGCTGTTAGTTGCCATGGCAACCCCGTGCACAATGGGATCAGACCAGGCCTTTCTTCCTAGCCTATGTTCAACTGGAAGTTCCCGTGAAACCTGTTCAGCATCATAGTAACACAGAAGCTCCACTGCATATGAGGAGCACTGGGCAGGAATCGAACCTGGATTTGTGCAAGAATTCTACCATTAAATCATCAATCCCTCCCAAATACAGGAGAGTAGGCATGGTTTGTAACCCGGCCAGCTTTCCATCCCTGCTTGCCTCTTTCTCCAGAACCTTAATTTATGCACACATGGGGTTGCCATGAGTCAGAATTGACTGCATGGCAATGTTTGTTTTATTGTTTATTGGTTTTTGTTTTGTTCTGTTTTTCCAACTGGTAGTTCACAAGACTGATTCCATTCAGGATCCAAAAGCTTTGTTGTTAGTTGCCTTCGAACTGATTTCGACTCATGGCGATCCCATGTAGAGCTATGCTCCATAGGGTTTTCAAGGCTGTGACCTTTCAGAAGCAGTTCGCCAGACCTATCTTCCAAGGGGGAACTGCCAATTTTTCAGCTGGTAGTCAAGCCTTTAACCATCTGCACCACCCCACGGACTTCTCTCCAAGAGCTAGCCCTGAATAAACTAAAACAATTATTGTAATCCTTATTCAAGGAGATTGCTTCAGGAATCAAGACATCTCAGGAACATTTTTTCCCTCTAGTCAGAAATGTTGCTTCAATTTGCAAATCGTATATTAAATAAACTTCAGTCAGTTTCTATTATTGGCCTAATATTATTTTCATTTTAACAATACAATGGAAAGGGTACAAATAAATGCAGCATGTAGTTAAAAAGAAGAAGACAGTCCTTCAACCAAGAGCTCTTGATTCAAAAAAATGTATACATAATTCCATACAACACAAGTTTGTATATGAAACTTGATCCTGCATTTATATTATTTTAAATATAATCACTAGTAGAAATTAAATTTGTCCTTAAATGTGATTAAAAATGTGACTGACAAAATCACTGCATGTATTTATGCCATGTTAGAGATGTTTTTAGAGTAACATACCTAATTGTAAGTTAAAGTGAAATGTTGTTCAGTTTGTATACAATCTTAAGGCATCCAGTTCATCAAAAATGTTCTCTACCCTAAATGTGAGAAACACCTGTAAAATAGGAAAGTGTTTCTTAAAGGCTATTTTCCTTTACCAAATAAATAAATAAATCATTTTCCACATGATTTAAAAAAAAAAATGCATTCCCTCTCTGCTGGGGAGAAAAAATGCGGACGTTTCAAATAAATGGCAGGCTGTTAACAATGTGAACCTGCCAAAAAATCAATTCTTTCCTGTGCTAGTAGTCATCTGACAGATTTTACTACATCACAGCCCAATCTCATAAAGCAAGAATGAACAAGTTATTTACCAAAACATACCCATGATTACTTTTTATTTATTTAAGTAAAGCCATAGGACATGCACTTTAAGCATTAACAAATGGGCCATGTCTATGATTCTCTCTCCTGCTCTGTCACTTAATCTGTACATTCTCTCTGCACAAACCTAACACATATTGCTTCTGCTTTGGAAAATTCAGCATATTGTCTCTTTTCTAAACTGGCCAACGTGGTTGCAAAGAAATAAAGCTTTCTTCAGAGAATAATAGAAAAAAAAAATTTACATGCAGCTAGCTATATAATCTTTTCCTTTTCCTGAAGGAATGGATCAATGAAGTCTACGACTTTAAAATTTATGTTTATGAACCTTTGTTTATGAAGGTTACAAATGTAAAATAAAAATCCACAAACCCATGGAAGATAACTGCAATATGTATAACTGACAAAAGATCATTATTCAGAATATAATAAACTGTTGCAAATCAGTAAGGAAAAGGTAATACCAAAGTGGAAAAAATGTACGCATATATTTTAGCCTCACATGCAAAAAAATCCAGGTGGAAGTTCAACCTTAGAAGTAATCAGAGAAAAACAAATCACAATGAGATGTCATTTCACTGTCCTAAGATGGGCAAAGATTTTAAAAAGCTACCATACCAACACTATGCAAGAACTTAAACACAGAAGCTTTTATACAACTTGGGGAAATGTAAATTGGTGTTATTTCCTTGAAAAACAAACTTAATCTTGAAAATATAAATATATGCATATTCTTTAATCTAGCAATTTCACTCTTGAAATTTATTGTATATGTACATAACGAGATATGCATAAGACTTCACGGAGAAGCATAGTTTTTAAAAAAAAAATGGACACAACTCAAAAATTCATCAAAGAAGTAATAGTTATATAAATTGTGGCAAGTTCTTTTATTCATTATTCAAAATACTATTTATCAATGAATGAATAAACGAATGGAAGAATATCCAAAATATTCAGAGAGGAAAAGTGAGTGTTGAAGAATACATACAATATAAAATAATTTCTACAAAATTCAAAATCATAAAAAGCTTAAATGTAATGCATCTATAATAAAAAGAAAATAAACGATTTAAAAAAATTCATAATAGGGGTTAACCTTTGGAGAATGAAAATATCAATGGAGAGAAGCATAAAGAGACTAATGATTAATGGTCAATTATTTAACCTGGATGTTGGGTAAAAGAACATAGATATACTTCCATGTGAATGAAACATTTTACTAAAAGCTTTTTTACTATAAAACAAAAATTCTTTCTTAGTCTAGTATGTGGAGTGCTTAGAGTATTATTCTAGTATTTTTCTAGTAATCTAAAATTTCATGTTATATGTCTAATTTGAGAACTAACTGGTGGTAACGGTCTTACTGATTTAATTTTTAGGGGAAATGTTTTAAAAATATAGAAGTAAAATAAATTCAAAATTTCTCCCTTTTCACTTAAAATTGTCAATTTCTTTGTTTTTTTGTATTATTTTGGTTCTTGCTTTTATTTCATTATTATACTTAAGTCACTAATAGATGTCAATGATATAAAAGATAAGTTCATTTGAAAAGTTTTATGTGGTTTCATTATGTTTTAAATTTAATAGTGATCTGCTTAGCACACTTAATTACATATGTCGTTATGTTTTGACAAAATACCATATCTTATTAAAAATCAACAGACAATTTCCAAATATATTGTGGAACAATACTTACATGCTGTTAAAATAGATACCTTATTTTACTGAGTGAATAAGATACAGTATGTTACGTACCATGTAACTATGTAGCAGCCGTGAGTTAGAAAGCAGAATATATGAGAGCAAACTGTTTTTAGCCTGTTAACAGAGCTCAGCCTGCACCTGATGCTGATCTTATTTCCCCGTCTATGTCTGAGATCTGTCCTCTGCCTATGCCAGAGATGACTCCCAGATCTGTCATTATGCTTGTTGTTTACACCTGATAACCAAAACCGGTTGCTGTTGAGTCGATTCTGACTCATAGCAACAATATAGGACAGAGTAGAACCTCCCGATAGGATTTTCAGGGAGCGGCTGGTGGATTCGAACTGCTGACCTTTTGGTGAGCAATCAAGCTCTTAAGTACTGCATCACCAAGGCTCCTTATAGAGACCTCTCTTTAGCTTATGCAGTCCAGGAACCATTTAGGCCAATACACTCTCTAGCCTAAAATGATCACAATTGATTTAGAATATAATTTACTTTTGTTGTTTTTGTTTTAGCTAATTTTATTTTTGTTTCATAAATAAGGAATTATCACTACAATGGTGTTGTTGTGTACCACTGAGTTGATTCCGACTCATAGCAACCCTATATGACAGAACAGAACTGCCCCATAGAGTTTCCCAGGCTGTAATCTTTACAGGAGTAGATTCCCAGGTCTTTTCTCCTGCACAACCACTGGGTGGCTTTGAAGCGCCAACTTTTCAGTTAGTAAGCCTCCAATAATCTGTATTTATACAATAGTTCTTTGACTGTCATGCTGTGATGTTCCAGAATTGGTTCTTCTATTTATTACTGATCACAGTTAATTTTTCAGCACTGGTTGTCATGCCATTAAAATATATATATATATATACACACACACATACGTGTGTGTGTGTGTGCGTGCATGCTTGGTGGGATTAAACAGGTGCATGGCAGAGATTCCTGTTGACTCTGGAGTGAGTTGTGTCCCTGATGCTTCAAGCGGTCCTGACTCTTAAAGTAATTACTTATGGCTCTAATACCGTCATCTTAGGAAATGCAAACTGTTTGCTTTGGAAAGTCCATTTTGTGTTTGTTTGCTTATTTATATGTCCTAGCTTCATTAGAATGATTATGATTACTAAAATTACTGGGTGATTTCTGAAGCCTGTCAAGCTTGTTCTAAGGATTCTGCATTAATGGCTTTATTTAATCCTGACAAATAACCCATAAACTAAGCATTGTTAGTATCCCCACTTTATAAATGTGGACTTTGAATCATAGAATGTTTAAGTAACTTCCAAAGTCACAAGTACAGTAATTAGCAAGATCAGGGTTTGAACCCAACAGGGCTCGTAACCCCTCCATGTGTAGGCAGTATCCAGGAGGACTGGCACTGCTGCTCCTGGCTCAGACTGGAATAGTAACACTGACAAGACTGTGCATTCCCTGTGCAAATCCCCATCTTTCAGAGCAGAAATCTGGCAAAGTGACGGAAGCAAAAGCAGCATCTACGAAAGTCCGTCCTGCCTCAAACACCCTAGAGTGGCCCAAACCATCATTTTCAGAATCAAGGAAAGGCAAAGTAGAGGAAGCTTCATCTTCTCCAACCCTTTAGTAACTCATTCCTTGGCCAGCCTTCCTGAAATTCAGGCTCTGGTGTTCTAAGCCTTTCCTAGATAGCTACACTTTAAGAGAGTAATGAAGATCTAGCAAAAAGGTCACAAGGCCAAGGGTATGGGGTTCCCTGCAGCATCGATCTCCAGACGCTGAGGATCCATCTCATACCATGCAATCCCACTCAGGCAACTGAAAGTTCCTGTGGCAGACTAGAAGTCATGAGCTTAAAATTTTACTTGATTGAACACACTTTGGAGCCCTCGTGGCACCGTGGTTAAGAGCTCAGCTGCTAATAAATTGGTTGATGGCTCAAATCCACCAGCTACTCCTTGGAAATCCCATGGAGCAGTTCTGCTCTGTCCTATAGGGTCGCTATGAGTTGAAATCAACTCAACAGGGAACAGGTTTGATTTGGGACACATTTTAAGCATTCAAAAAATACTTCATTATGAAAACCAGAGCTCATCTCAAACTTTTGGCAAAATACAATGTGGCATTTAATGAAAAGAAATGAACACATATAATTCTCTTTACTACAGCATGTTATTGCAGTATGCAAAATAAGATACCAACAAATGCTTCTACTTTTAAAAAAATGTATAGGTAATTCAGATTTACTGGCTTGATTCTTCCATCATCAATAATCAACTCCAAGCTTCAGATAGATGCCAAGCTCATACAGATCCAGTACAAAACTAAGTTTGTACCAGATGTGAATAATTAATCAGCAGAAAGCATAAAAACAAGGTTGATAATTTTGTACAGTATTGTTTCCTGTATTCCCAAACCTGAAAAATCTGTCTTCACAGAAATCAGTTCCAATCAACCATATTTGTCTTTTCATGATTTATATAATTTCTTTGTATATTTGGTAAACACACACAAATACACACATCAAGCCAAGATCTAAGGTTACCGAGAAAGACATGACTTAAACATTTACTCACACAGAGAAGAGACAGAACAAGTTCAGCTTCAATCATGCACAGATCCCCCACGGCTAGCAAGCGGGTCATTTCCCACAGCCAATTCAGAGCTGGTGGTCTGCATGCAAGCCTCTTGTGTTGCAGCTGACAGAACCCATTCCATCCCCACAGGGACAACTATAGCATTGAGATTGCCCAGGTGCCATGTGGTATGCATGCACAAGTATAACGAAGAGGTACTCATTAGACACACAGCAAGAAAGAAGATTCCCTGATAAGGAAAAAGAAATCAACATAGAGAGAAGCTCAATTCCCAGCCTCCATTATCAAGGAATGTTGAGACCCAAGGTTTCTGATTAGGTGGCCTAAGTGAGAGTTGCAAGGTCCACAACAGAGCATCTTCCCAACAACACACAACTTCTATACCTGTAAACAGAATAAAATGCACAGGTGTAGGTATTTAGTAAATATGAGTAAGTATTTACTAGTAAATACTAGCTGTGTTCATTTAGTGGTTTATAGCTATACCTTTTGATTTTGTATTTATTTTCTCAAAGATTGAAGTTGAAATATATATTCTTGCCTACTACTTTAAAGATTACATCATTTCATTAAATAAGAATTTATTGGCCAGCACAACTTGTAAAAGGCAAAGTCATGGAAGCTCCATAGACACATCCAAACTCCCTGAGGGACCAAATTGCTAGGCTGAGGGCTGTGGGGACCATGGTCTCAGGGAACATCTAGCTCAACTGGCATAACATAGTTTATAAAGAAAACATTCTACATTCTACGTCTGGAGTCTTAAAAGCCTGTAAGCGGCCACCTAAGATACTCCACTGCTCTCACCCCTTCGGGAGCAAGGGAGAATGAAGAAAACAAGACACAAGGGCAAGATCAGTCCAAAGGACTAACGGACCACAACTACCACAGCCTCCATCAGACTGAGTCCAGTACAACTAGATGATGCCTGGCTACCACCACTGACTCATCTGACAGGGATCACAACAGAAGGCACTGGACAGAGCTGGAGAAAAATGTAGAACAAAATTCTAACTCACAAAAAAAGGCCAGGCTTACTGGCCTGACAGAGATTGGAGAAATCACAAGAGTATGGACCTCAGACACCCTTTTAGCTCAGTGGTGAAGTCACTCTTGAGGTTCACCATTCAGCCAAAGATAGGCCCATAAAACAAAATGAAACTAAAGCGGCACAACAGCTCAGGGACAAAGACTAGAAGGCAGGAGGAGACAGGAAAGCTGGTAATAGGGAACGCAAGGTCGAGAAGGGAAAGTGTTGATGTGTCGTGGTGTTATTAACCAATGTCATAAAACAATATGTGTACTAATTGTTTAATGAGAAACTAGTTTGTTCCATAAACCTTCATCTAAAATACAATAAAATTTTTAAAAAAGAATTTATTGGGTGGATATTATGTGAAATACATTTGTGCTATTTTAACTTCCTTTAATTAATTAGGATGAACTCTGTAGTACTCTTTTGATAACTTATGATTTTATTCTGATATTAGTGTCTGTCTTCAAGAAAAAGTAATTATCTAAATCATAAAAATTTCACTTAAGAAAATAACTTATTTACACTTAATTTAATATTAAAATATGAATATATGGTTTGACTTTTTTCATCAAATTATTTGAGTAAGAATGCTTGTGTCAATTTAATAAAAAAGAAGCTAGAATAAAAATAGAATGAAAAAAAACTTACTCCCAAACATTGATATTTTCCCAAGCACACTTTTGAACTTCACAAAAACAGTGAAACTTAACTGAAATTAAAATTCTTAGTAATTTAGATCCCACATAAATATGCTATGAGAATAGCAGCATCAAATACATGCAAATTAATTTATATATGCTAAAACACTGTTAAAATGTTAGATATTATTTTGATTCATAAAATAGGTATTTTAGCTTGGAATTTCCACTGAATATAAACCAAAAAATAGCAATACATACTCTATATATATTAAAAAATCCTATGATTACATTTGATATGACATTTTCACATTATCTTCAAAAGGTGTCATGATTTTAAATTACTGGTACTGGATTATCTGCCACATCTCTCCTGTTGCTGTTGCTGTTATTGTTAGTTGCCCTCAGAGTCACCTTCAACTCATGGAGAACTTATGCATAACAAAAGGAAATGTTGCTTCATCCTGAGCCATCTTCAGGATTTCCTACTTGGTATTTATTCATTTATGTCAAGAGAAAACTTTATGCTCTTGAAAACTTGAAGACCACTGATAGTTGCAATCAGTATTTAACAGTCTATATTAATGTGCACCCAATAACCAAGATGATGTATGAAATACGAGGAGCACATTTTAACTCTACGATTTGAAAGGTGACTCAACTCCTTTCTTATATCATATTTTTCAGAAATACTCATTCAGCCGCTGCTGACTTCTACAGATTGAAAAATAGGAATGTTTGCTAAGGCTTTCTTGCATAGAATGTGCATTTTTCAAAAGATGTCAGAGAATGAGATGGGTCACAGGAAAGAATGAACACTGAATATGGCATCAACTCCAGTTACAGAATAAAATGCACTATTTCAGTCTTTACAGTGTAACAGTTTCCAGCAGTACAAAATGAATTTGATGGAGCACCAAACACAAGACAACTTGAATAAAATGTATCTTTGTTGATGAAAAAAGAAAACAATCTTGTGGATCACAATTTCTTGATCCTATGAATTCAGATCCCTTTGAAGGGTATGATATTGATTTGTGGAGTGTTTTGTTATTACTAAAAATGATTCCCTTTCCTCTGATGCCTTCCTCTTGCAAAAAGAAATGAGATTATACAGCTGATATCATTAAAGCAAGAACAAAACTGCATTAAAATGCAATGTTTAGAGAATTGGACATGAAAGTCAAAGAGTCCATCTCCCCCATCAAAATTTTTCAAGCCTACAGACAACTCTCAGAATGAATTCAAATCATTTCCCAAAGGGACCCAAAACACATGATCTTTACTTTCAAATTTCTTTTTCTTCAGTTACTTAAGAAAATACAAAACATCTATTTTTACTTTAGTCTGATATCTAAAGTTTAAAACAAATAGCATTTAAAGGATTACACTACTTTAAAGATACATTTTAGACACATGCAAAGCTAACTGGGATGACAAGTTTCACTATATTATTAAGCTAATAGTGTGCTTTCTTGTCAGAAACATTTAAGCAAGTTTCCTGAATTTGTGGTGAATATTAATAAAATTACAATATTAACATAGTTTTAAATATTCAAATTACTTGTTTACCTTTATTATTAATGTTACTACTACTATTATTATAAATGTAACCAACCCGTACTACTTAAACCCAAAGTCTGTACTTTTAGTTATTTCTCTTTACTGCACTCACCCGGTTATTTTCATTAATACCAGCTTTAAAATATCACATTATCATACATCAAATACACATTACATTGTTTTCTTAATTTATTGTTTCTAAAAAATAGTCAATGCCATTTATTTTCTGAAAATAACTTTTTTTAGTTTAGTATTTTTTTTGTTTGTTTGTTTTTAATATTTACCCCTTACAGAATGGCAGAGAAGAGATGTGTGTCCTCTCTTCCTTCACTTTCCTCAGTTTTTATGAGAGAATCGTGAGTATTCATTCAAGGACAAATACAGACTAGATACAATGTGGTGGGTGTCATGCTAGGTGCTGGGATTCAATAATGAACAAGATACGGCTTGCTCTTGTACAGCTTACCATCACACACAGAAAATAAATAATTTTAAACTGTGCCAAGGACGACAGAGGGTGCTGAGATAGGTATCAGCAGGAGCAGTACACTTTTAGACAAGACAGACAAGAACCTCTCTGAGGAGCTGAAATTGACACTAACGTGGGAAAAGAACCTCCTGCAAGAGGGAAAGAAATTAGAAGGTGTTGGTCTGTTTGAGGACGAAATACACCAGAGTGGCTGAGGTGTGCTAAGCAAAGGGAAGAGTGATCTTTAAGATGAAAAATAAAGGAAAGTGGGTCAGGCAGGATTTCATACTTCAAAGAAGGAAGTCTGGATTTTATTTTGAAAGCAAGACAAAACCATTCAGATGTTCAGGACAGGCAGCAGGAATAGAGACTTAACCAATTTATATTTTCAAAGCATCATTCTGTGTAACCAAGAATGATAGAAAACACTCCTAATATGGTTCCACAGAAAATTAGTTACAAATATGATCCCTAAAAAATTTAGGAAATACTAGATACTGTTTTATCTTTTTGGATAACCACAGTATTTATTAACATTTAAGGAAGAGCAATATTATAATGACTTTACTCAAATCCAAAACAAATCTGACCTCAAAATATATATTTTTTTTTTCCTGATGATATCTAGCATCTCTCCCTGGGACCACACTTTGAATAATATTTATACTTAAAAAAAGGGACTGGTATTACTGAAAATCACTACATCTTTGGCATTTTTTTTTGTTTCAAAACTGTAGTACCTATTAAATTTAAATTTATAAAGCTTATATTTATTATAAGAATGTGTCTGACATTCATTAGTATGTGTACATCAAAGAAAAAGTCACATCCTAATGCAATAAAACCCTCTTTAAAGGCTCAAATGGAATAACTCCCCCGTAAGCTGTATTATATTCTATGTTTCCATTGGGCAACGCTGGCATTAAATATGGGATAAAATAATGGTTTTCCCAAGGATGTCCAGTATTATACGCTTAGGGTGATTTTAATTAGTAGCCACCAGCAGGATAGGTTTACCTGTGTGTTTGTCCATGTGAAGTGCATATAAATTCCAGAGCATCACTTACGAATTTAAATCAGAAAGCTCATCAACTTCTGTTGGCAAGGTGAAAGATAAAAGCCACAGAAGGTCCTTCCCAGCCTCTGTCACTAACGATAAACAGCATTAACTGCTTCTGTAGACACTGATGCTGCTATCTTGGGAACGCAGGCGGCTACCATGAGAACTTAACAGCTTCACTAATTGTACTTTTGTCACAAAACACAAAATAAAATTTCAACAAAGAAGCAATACATATTAGCATTTATGAACAAAAGAAGGTCACATAAATATGTAGATCTCCAAATATGTAATGCATTCATCATTAACCAAATATCATGATCATTACTAAAAACTCTTATTACAGAAGAAGAAAAAACACAGAAAAGAACTTAATGAAAGCCGAAGCAGATTCTGTTCCATAGGAAGCATTTTCCATCTAAAAAGATCTGGTGACACTAATAAATCAAATGCTTTAATGCTGTCAAATCTTTATTTGCTTAAAAGAATTTTTCAGTTAAAATTAATATCTTAAACTCAGTGTTATTTAAAAAACCAAATTTTTCTTTCAGTTCTTTGAAAACCTTGTCATTGTGGTATGATATTTTAAATACTAATATTCCCTTGACATTGCAATTTTTTTTTAATTTAAAAGTAAAATTACTGAATAAACTTATTAATGTTGCTTATAAAGTTCAAATATCACATGTGGTAATTTTTGGTATTTAGTATAGGAAAGCTAAACAATGCTCTCCCTTAAAGATATTATCAGGATGGAACATATTTATTTAACTAAGAAGCACTAAGTTCAAAATAAAGATTGTACTATAACGTATGTCCCTTTTCCATACACATATGCTTATAAAATTTGTATGGTGTTCAGTTTATTTTTCATCCTTCAAAGGATGAATATTAAATCCCTAATTCCTTGAATAATTTTATTATATTCAATGCTTTTTTTTTTTTTACAGTTTTCTTCTTTTATATTTCTAACAATGTTTTATTCTATTTTTTCCTCTTTTACTACATTTGCAATGGGATTAATAAAATAATGGTTCAAGTAGTTTAACTTAATCAACCAATTAGTTAACTCGCTACTAATTATACAAAAATCTTGTCTCATTGCCCCTTCTAGGAGATTGTATTTGAAATGTTGTACTAGTACTTTGGAGCCCTGGTGGCACAGTGGTTAAGAGATCAGCTGCTAATCAAAAGGCCGGCAGTTTGAACCCACCAGCCGCTCCTTGGAAACCCTATGGGGCAGTTCTGCTCTGTCCTAGAAGGTCTCTATGAGTCGGAATTGACTGTACAGCAATGAATAGTAGGTAGTAGCACTACTACTTCAGTTACCAAAGTTCACTGGGGTATAGTTAGTAATGTTATGCTAAAACTCAAGCATAATTAGGTAGCATGTATGTAAGTTAGGAGGCATGTATGAAGAACTAGAGCTTTTTTTTTTTTAAGACTACATCTGAAGAACAAAACAGCTGGCCTAGAAGATCTGGAGTCCAAGAGCTTAAATATTCTTTGATAATCATCAGTTTTATTACTTGTAAAATGGAATAATAACAGTGCTTACTTCATAGAGTTGCTGTGAGGAGTAAATTATACATTGTATATGAATTTCTTGGCAAAAACCTGACCATAATAAGTACCCAGTGACTATTAGTTATTATTATTTATTTAGGTAACTTTGAATTTTATTACTGAAATATGTGAAATAATAAGGGAATAAATACAAATGCATTTATCTGCTCTAGTAAATATATATGTTGTACAAATATCTTATAATTGCCTAGGGAATATGTTATTGGTGTATTTATAGTGTGAGAGGTTAAGAAGGCTGAATTATTTGGAGAAAGGAATTTGGAACTAACTCTTGAAAAATATAATTTATATAAATTGAGGGAAGACAGAGCATTTTGAACATTCATTTCTATTAGACAAGAAATCAGTTGACCTGATCTCCGATTCAAAATCAGTTATTTTTTTTCTCTCTCTCTCTTTTTTAATCTTTTATTTTCAGCTTACATAATCTAAAAACTGTCCTTCCATTTCGTTCCAAGAAGCTGAGAAGACAGTGAATTTAACTTTATTGGGAAGGAAAAGAAGTTGAACAGGAACAAGAGCGTGTGAGAAAAAACTGGAGTTTTATAGTGAAAAGAACTTTAATTGGAATCAAATAGATTAAAGTTCAAATTCCAACTCTGTGGCCTACTAGTAGCAACCAACTGGTACAGTACTTACTCTCTCTGAACATGAATTTCCTCATTTTGAAAATGTGGATAATATACCTAAATCACAGTGTTATTTAGGGTATTAAAGAATGAGTATCAAAGCACATAGTTAGCAACCTGTATCTGGCATATAACAAGCCCTTAAGATAATGTCTGGTGAATAAATGAATGACTAAATGGTGTTTTTACCTGAGGAACCCAAACATCTGAAAAACAACAATGTACTACTAATGAAGTTGAATAGGATTTCAGCCCAAACATGAATTCCCAGTGTTATACCAAAAACTATCAGAGCATCTTAAATGTGGGTCCAGATCCCCATGTGTTAAAATCCAGCTAAATGTGTTTATTCTTTATCCATTTAAAATTGTCCCAAAGTGATCTACTGAAATTAAGTGTGGTTGTTTTAAAATAATAGAACACAACCCTTAACTTGGCATTTATGACCACTAATATTATGGACTTTAAAAATACAGTGTTTTCTTACAGACTTACTTTTTGACATTCTTTTTTAATAAGAATACAACTCCTCCTATAATCCTTCTCCTGACTTTACCATATTTTTAAATAAAATATTTATTTTATTCCATGAGGTATGTATTTTCAAAATATATTTTGGATCATTTAAAATCATTATTTTTTAATAAAAGATTTTGGAGAGTTTAGGACTGATATATGGAAATTTTTTTTTTTTAAAGCACAAGAACACTTGAGGACTTTGTCAAAGACTGATGGGATACATTCAGTGGATTATTTAGGCACTTTCCTCTACCTTTGTAAAACATTTCCACTTCCCAGTTTGCGGATTAGGGGAGAAGAGAATACTAATTCCGGAGAAAATGATGACTTTGTCTAAATGTATATTGTTTCTAAGTTTTATATTGGAAATACCTATAAACTATACATACAGTTGGTAAAGTAGAGCGTCAGTGAAAACAATAGAACCTTCCAGGAGATGAACTGAAATAGTGGTTGCAACAATGGGCTCAAACACACCAGAGATTGTAAGGATGGCCCAGGACCACATAATGCTTCATTCTGTTATATATAATGAGTCAGCAGACCTGATGGCAACTAAAATATAGAGAAATTTGGAAGAGAGTTACCTAGCCAGCCAACTGGAAAAGTTCCCTATTTGTGCCCATTCCAAAGAAAGGTGATCCAACAGAATGCAGAAATTAGTGAACAATATCATTATCTCACACAAGTAAAATTTTGCTGAAGATAATTCAAAAGCAGTGCAGCAGTACATCAACAGGGAATTGCCAGAAATTCAAGCTAGATTCAGAAGAGGACATGGAAAGAGGAATATTATTACTGATGTCAAATGAATCTTGGCTGAAAGCAGAGAATACCAGAAAGATGTTAACCTGTGTTTTACTGACTATGCAAAGGCATTCACTGTGTGGATTGTAAGAAATTATGGACAACACTGTGAAGAATGGGAATTCCAGAATGCTTAACTGTGCTCATGCAGAACCTGTACATAGACCAAGAGGCAGTCATTCAAACAGAACAAAGGAATACCACATGGTTTAAAATCAGGAAAAGTGTGAGTCAAGGTTGTATCCTTTCACCATACTGACTCATTCTGTATGTATTCCTAGCAAATAATCGGAGAAGCTGGACTATCTGAATCAGGACTGGAGGAAGACTCATTAACAACCTGCAATGTGCAGATGACTCAACCTTGCTTGCTGAAAGCAAAGAGGACTTGAAGTACTTCCTGATGAAGATCAAAGACTACAGCCTTCAGTATGGGTTGCACCTCAACAAAAAGAAAACAAAAATCCTCACAACTGGACCAATAAGCAACATCATGATAAACGGAGAAAAGACTAAAGTTGTCAAGGATTTCATTTTACTTGGATCCACAATCAATGACCATGAAAGCAGCAGTCAAGAAATGAAGAAGTCAAACGATGTACTGCGTTCAGGAAAATCTGCAGCAAAAGACCTCTTTCAAGTGTTATAAAGGACTAAGGTGTGTCTGACTCAAGCCATGGTGTTTTCCAATCACCTCATATGCATGCGAAAGCTGGACAATGAATAAGGAAGACTAAAGATGAATTGATGCTTTTGAATTATGGTGGTTAGTGAAGAATATTGAATATACCATGGACGGCCAGAAAAACGAACAAATCTGTCTTGGAAGAAGGAGAGCCAGAATGCTCCTTAGAAGCAAGGACGGGGAGACTTCATCTCACGTACTTTGGACATGTTGTCAAGAGGGACTAGTCCTTGGAGAAGGACATCATGCTTGGTAAAGTAGAGGGTCAGCTAAAGAGAGGAAGACACTCAACAAGACGGACTGGCAAAGTGGCTGCAACAATAGACTCAAGCATAGCAACGATTTTGAGGATGGCTCAGGACAGGGCAGTGCTTCATTCTGTTGTACATAAGGTCGCTGTGAGTCGGAACCAACTCAAGTGCACCTAATAACACCTATATATATATATACATAGCTTTATTGCTTCACTGTTTAAGAAGTATTACATGAGCACTTTAATCCAATTTTCCATCATTATATCTTTAAGAATCTTGTCCTTAATTTATATTCAAGGTTTCCCTACAATAAATTGCTACTTTAATTAGAATTAACATATTTTAAAAGTTCTGCTGCCCTTTAGTAATATCTTAGACCCTTAAAAAACTCATCTTTAAATAGTGATTTAGAAGAACTCAGGGTACACAGAGATAAATTATTTATAACTCTTTGAAATATTATTTCTTCATATTAGATTTTACTACCTCCAAAATCAAGTAGGATATGTATCTGTGTTGGGCCTGTTCCATTGTTCCTGATGGGGTTAGGTTTGCTTAGGGAGAGTTCACTCCATTCATGGATACGATGGGAATCTGACAAAATGATTGTTACAATAAGGAGTCTTTAAATAGGGACAGAGTAATGAATGATGACATTCCTTTCCCTATCATATGTATATATCTAAACTCTATAAAAATAATTAGAAATTTACTATTCTTGCCAGTATAAAGTATGTTCCACTTGAGAAAAAATAAAAGAGGCCATGTAGGGATTTTTTTTGTTTTTTTCCATTTACACTTACATTCCTGGATTATATGCGTGTATATAAATGTAAAATATGTGGAGAAGGCAAAAAACAAAAAGTTTCTATATTGCTAACTAAAATGTTTTTTGGGGGGTATGTGTATGAATCACATGTATCCATTGCCTCTATGTAATACTAACTACTTATTCTATTACCATGGATATTCAAGAATTGACTGCAGGGAAATGTCTGGAAATAATATTGTTCCACATAATGCTTAGCCCACTCCCCTCTAATCATTTATGTGTACAATAGCTAAAACACCACTTTCAACACTGTATTTTTTGCTCTTCCTTGTAACTATTGTTGAAGATGAAATTAGATCATCAGAACTAGTGGTCTGTGAAGGACACAATGCCTCTCTATCACCGTTGAACAATAATTAGAGATGTATAACTCAGAGCCTTGAAACTGAAATGTTATAAGTATTCAAGAGCTCTAGTCATATACAAAATCCAGTTGACAATAGCTTCAGTGATCACTAAAGTTATTGAAAAGACATCATTGCTAAGGGGCCATAAAAATGTACCCAAATTAATTTTTGTGGATAATTTCATTAGTGTTCTTTTTGTTCAATTATCTCTTCAGTGTTGTAGGCTAAACATTCCCAAGATACAAGTGTGGAGAACATGCCATTCCAACTGCCATCACACTTTTGAGCAGGTCATAGTTTCAGTTCCCTGTAGTCTCTATAACTGCAATAGTTATTCTCAACTATGTTGTTATGCCTATTTTTAGCCGAGACCTGACTGCAAAGGAGTAAAAAAAAAAAAAAATGTGGTGGTATACCTATTGTTCATTAGCATCATGTCCAAGGTTCCTACTACACACATACTTAGACCGTACGTTGTAGCTGTTAGGTGCCGTTGAGTTGATTTTCAACTCAGAGTGACCCCATATGACAGAACAGAACTGCCCCTAGGATTTTCTAGACTGTAATCCCTAGAAAAGCAGATCACCAGGTCTGTATACCTATGTATCCCTTATTACGTGACAGACACTGTCCTGGGAGCTAATGATATAATGATGAACATACATGATCGCTACCCAAGGAATTTATAATCTTACAAGCGAACAGGCAATTGCAAAAGAGTATCTCAATGCTGTGGAAGCACACAGAAAGGGAGAGTTACCCAGTCTGGCATTATTGTACTTTTAAGTAAAATTCTGTAGCCCACAGAATGTATTTTTTTTTTTTTTTGCATGCTTTCTTTATATAACTTTAGAGCCATGTAGTTGCAAAATTAACATTTATAGAACTGAAGTAATAACATAAGACATTTTGCTTATATGTTGGTTAGGAAAAAAAAAACACTGACTGCAAGCAAATATCAAGTATTTTACACTCTGAAAAGTAATTATTCAATAGGAAGACAAGTCTCCCTCAAATTTAACATGATATTGACATTATTTTATAAGAAACCATATACATTTTAAAAATATAGATATAACTATTTTGAAATTAGTTATTGATATCATCAATTATTAATTGGGCATATCAACTGATGGCCTATGTCTCTTCTTTGACACAAAATATATTTCCTTTGAGAAATCAGTTGAAAAAATGTGCCTAAATATCAGTGCTTCAAACTGGTTCATTCTGTTTAGAACCCCTGCTGAGAATTTGCATTTCTGCCCTAGATATACTGAATCAGAAGCTACAGTTTAGCAAGATCCCCAGGTGATTCTTATGTATGATAAATTTTGAGAACCACACTTTACTAGCTGTTCTCAGAATTGGCCCCTAACCAGCAGAATCACCTGGAAACTTGGTAGAAATGCAAATTCTCAGCAGGGGCTCGAACCAGAACAAACTGGTTCTACCAAACCAAAACCCCACTGCCATCTATTCAATTCCCACTCATAGCACCCCTACAGGACGGAGTAGAACTGCCCCACAGAGTTTCCAAGGAGCAGCTGGTGGATTTGAACTGCTGACCTTTTGGTTAGTAGCTGTAGCTCTTAACCACTGCACCTTGAAATTGATTTTTTTATAGCTTATTACTAACGTATATTTTTAGTAAGATGTAGAACTTTTAGTATTTTAGTAAGAGCAGTAGTTAGTAGCCGAGTTCTTAACCACTCTACCACCAGGGCTCCAACTGGTTTGAAACCCTGCTAAACATTCTGTAAGAAAGAGTCAATGACATTAGTTAAGCTATCTTTAGTGACTTAAAATCTAGTTGATTCAATGTCCATTTCAAATAAGACCAATGGTAGAAAATTAAAACTATCCTTTTAATACCCCAACTTACACATCTCCTACTTGGTAAAAAATCTAAGATTCAGCTTTAAATTAAAAACAAAAATAGAATAAAATAAAGGACTGATACAAAATAATAGAATGAGAGCATTAATTCTTCTAATTAATTCATAGAGTGACAGATATAAACAAAATTAGTAGTGGTATTGAATTTTTTTTAAATAGGCATTTTAAGGCATTTAAAGCAAATGCTACAATTATATTAGTTTTTTCAGTTTTGTCTGGATTAATTACTCCACAGGTACTTACAGTCTTATTTATACAATATGGTGACTTCTCCCCTGTGGTTAAATTTTTTTCTGATAAAAGCCTTAAAACTCTCTCCTTTCAAAGACTATAAATGAAAAATTACCACAAATAACAAGCCTAACAAAACAACACTCTGACTGCATTGTCATATTTATTATAAAACACTTGGTTCACTGCATTTTGGCATTTTATACAACTAGTTCTGACAGTGATTAACATGGTTTGGGCTTCTGCAGTCTCACCCAAGAGAAATAAAACACCAAAATCTCTGCAGGTGTGTAATGGGCCAGAGATTTACAATCTGTTCTGCAAAGTCAGACTTCAAAGACTTGAAAAAAAATTCTAAAGTTGGCAATGCTTCTATCATCACTATTATTTAAGGTATTTTCCATATTTCAAAATGAACTGTGCAGCTAATTGCAAAGATTTAATCTTCAATTTGACTTCTGTGAGTCCCTTCCAAAGACAATTTTCATTATGCATCTCTGCATTCCAGGTGAATAGACAGCACCTATATAAAGCAGCAAGCTAAATAATTAAGTATTTACTTGTACTTCTAAGGAGACTTCACTTACTTGAAGTATGTTGCATCGTTAACTGATGCTAAGGAGTAGTTGGGAGTACCACGGTAATTACCAAACGACAATCAGGTGGCAGCACCTGAGCGATGGCAGCCCCAGGACAAGTGCCCATAATTGCTTCCATGATTGCTTGGTGTGAACCTAATATAAAACTTACCCAATTAGGGTAAGAATGCACATGATGATTTCAATTATAGGAATGTTCATCTTCCTGAGAGCAGCGCACAGAGAAAAAAAGTTCAAAAAGAGCTATTTAAAATTGTAAATGTGAGAGATTACCCGTTTTCATGGATATTCAGGTCTACATGGGTGCCTGACATAGACTGCAAGTTGTTCCATCTTTTAGAATTTCCCATGTATGTATTTTCAAACGCCATATTTGTAGCTAACCCTTCCATGAGTAAAAAAAAAAGCAAATAAACAACACAAAGGGATAGCATTTTAATGATCTGTCCTGCAGAAAATCACTAATGGATTACTTACATTTCAGTGAAATTTAAACATAAATTTCAATGAAAACACCAGTAATCTTTCTGTTAATCAAGGTTATTACTAACAGGAATGAATTAAAATAATTGAATAATGGGCCAATATTTTTAGTCAATTTAACACCAAAAGTTTTGATTGCTATCATGTTTTTGCTGGTAGTTCTCTTTACGTACATTTGTTGAAAATCGTCAAGGTCACAGATGCACACATTAACTGTATGAGTTAAGGTGGCAAAGAGAAAAGCTCTTCCATTACAGCAGATTGCACCCTTCATTCCAACACTTTTCATCAACCTTGTCTTAAATAGAGAATAATATTTAAAAAAAAAAAAAAAAAAGGAAAATCTTTTGAATTCTTGGCCTACAAAGAATGCCAACGTACTATATTTTTTAATCTGAAAAACAGCACAATATTATATATTTTAAAGCATCATATTTTAGAATACGATTAAGAATAAAATACTCATTTATCAAGTATTTCTTTAGAACATAAATAAAAGATCTAATTACGAATGTGCTACCAATGCTTGCATTAGGATGTGAACAATTACATTCTGCCATTTTTCAATGCTAAAGGATTCTAAACTTAATTCTCTTTCATTTGTAGTAGGAACCAGCATACAATCCAGAACAAGTATCAGAACCACAAGGTTACCTTCCTCAGTTTAGTTGCCTGACTGAAGTTATCACATTGTGTCTGCCAGGATGTTTTTGAAGTTTCAATCAGTAAGGTTAACTCTGAAGCCAGCACTGACCTAACTGAGCTTGAACTCACTTTAACATTTTATTACAAAGATTGAAAGCTGTAATAAGTTAATGTTTTAAAGTGAAAAGTAGATCCTTTTAGATTCATATAAAAGCCATAATTTATGTAGGGATGTTAATTTTCAGGGTATGATGTACTTTAATCTCTCATTCTGCTTGCTATTCTGTGATAGAAATGCTGAAGCCATCTGAAGGTTATAAACAATGTTCACTAATAACGAGCTCTTATGTCCTTGTAGGTTTCACTTTGATGGATACCCATAGTGTTTCCCCATGACATAATTCTACTGAGAAAAAACATGTCTTGAAAACACAGCTTGTGTTTTCACCTTCAAATATAACTAGCATGATTTTTAAAAGAAAGATCAACTAAAAATGAGAAATGCACATTTTTGTCACAGTCTGGTTATCATTTTTACAGTCCTGCCAGATTTAACTGGCAAGAATAAACATGCTATAGAAAGAAAAGTTGATATAGTGGATGCTTTCTGTGGATTATGTAATTTTTAATCTATCTGTTTACTCATAAAACAGCACTGCTAATGAGTTTTCTGTAAAAAAGCTATTTCTTTTAAGAAAGCTTCAATATAAACAAGTTCCCCAGTTTCGACGTCCTTTTTCGCAGATGAAGTATGTTTAACCCCACGAATCCCTTTAACATCATCCAGCATTTTCTCGTTTCATGTTATAATCATAAAGTAAAAAGCATAAACACAACCAGAGAAGCAATCTGTAAAGCCTCTCTCAAATGCTTCTACTGTCCATATAAAAATACAGAAGCAAAGAATCCTGGTCCTTTCGATGATAAATATTCAGAAACTCGTTGCTTTGTGCCATTGGTCAATTCCAACTCCCAGTGACCCTACAGGGCAGAGTAAAACTGCCCAGTAGGGTTTCCATGACTAAAATTTACTCGAGCAAATCACCAGGTCTTTTCTACCAGGGCTGGTGGGTTTGAACCACCGACTTTTTGGTTAGCAGCCGAATGCTTAACCATTGTGCTACATATATTAAAATGTGCATGCTTTGTGTAAGGCTACACGGGATTTTCAAATGAGATGCCCAAGTTGTTACTATCTGTCACATGAAGGATTTCTTGGTGGTTGGGGACTTCATTCTGCCGTAGTTCAATACGAAATGTTATTTTAAAAAACAAAACTTAATCCACAGGTGTTTTAATGAGAAGATACCATTCTATTTGCATTTTATTTTGCTTCCACGGACATTGTGGCAGCTTTCAGTACAAAAATGACCTCACTGATTCACCTGTGACAGATGTCTGTTTCAGTAATTATTTAGGTTAGTTATCTTTCTGAACATACTCAAACTATGAAATGACCTTATATAATACTCTAATACAAGGAGAATTAAATTTGGAAATTGTGTGTGAGACGCTCACAGAAACCCATTATTTGTCTAACAAGTTTATGATTCCACCTCCCGGGCAGTGCCATGTAAATGTAGCCTAGGGATGCCATGAACACAGGACTGAAGCATAGGCCTTCACATGGCTTTGAGCACTCAGGCAGAAAACAGCTGTTGTAACTCTCATGTCCAAATATAGACTTTATCTGTGACACCACATCAGCATAAATAATTTAATAAAAGTGTGCGGTGAACTTGACAGAGATGCCCTGAGAATCTCAACATGAAAAACTTACTTAGAATCCTTAGGGATATAGCCATATGAATTTTAATATGCCCTTAACTATGTTATTTCTTTCCATATTATAATACAATCACCTCAACTTTAGTGAAAATATATTAGAAAGTTCATAACCATATAAGACTTGAAAATGTGAAGGAGACACCTGTGCATGCATACAATGGCAATAAATACATAAACTGTATAACCAAATAGGATAAAGTTCCAGTCTAGACTTTTTTTAAAAAATGGGAGAACAAATTGAAACTTCCTTCCATTCCCCCCAGGAATGTGCATCTCATTATGTAAAGGACTTTAATGCTGATTTATTGGTGAACATATACGGAAGATATCAAGGACGGTCTTTCATTAGGTTTTTCAAAAGTAGGTCCTAAATATATGCATGTCACTTTAATGAAAAGAGTGATGATAGTAATTTCTAAATGACCTACAGATGTGTTTATATAGCACCTGCCCATCTCTATTGGGCAAATTTTTCATTTCATTTCACATACATCAAATCAGAGAGTACGGGCAATCGCAGATCCTATTATTTGATTATTAATAAGAAGAATTCTATTTCCTCAATTTTTTTTTTCTAAAGTGAAATTTTGCATCTATCTTGAAGAGACAAAAAGAGACTTCCTTTTCATCCCAAATGGTAGTATCTGAAAAATGGAACTGTTAGGAGTCATTCCACCTGCTTCAGCAAACATGCAGTTGTACTGGGGAACATCTGCTTTTAAGAAGGTGAGATGTAATTATTGCAGAGGGAATTGAGCAATTCCATATGCCTAATCTCATTGGGCAGGTCCTGTAATTTGCTGGAGGTCCAGAAAAAGTTGTATGGGCTTAACTGTTTTTGAACAGCTTTCCCAAGGCTGATGCTACCCCAAATCCCATCAAGAGTTGTTGGCAATAAAAGGTTGTACTTAAGGGCCTTTTTCAGGTAAGTGAAATTCACTCCTTTACCAATGCCTTTGCAAAACATCAATTTCCTCTGAATGGAGTCTTTCTATAATACAAAAGATATTTTCTTACTTTCTTAAGTAGAGTGGTAGAGATGACTAGCTATACACCAAATATTGATAGAGAAGTGTTTTGTCGCAGGGTTTTAAGTAAAGAGTGGGCACAAGGTTCCAAGACCATGTGCGATGGTGGAGCTGCAAGACCGAAGGAGCCTGGATCCTATATGAGAGAGCCACCTTCTCACATGCAACACTTACATTGGATTATTAGGTGACAGAGAAAATAAACTTCCTATTGTGTTGAAATGCTGTAATTTGGGAGATTAATTGCTGTAGTTGCCAGCGTTAACCTCAAAATGTCAGGACTATCACTATGCTTGCCTATTATGGATTAGAAAACTCATTCTTTTAAGAATCATTAAGTACTGGTTAGGGACAAGGCATTGTGCTAGACCCTTAAGATAAAAGATGGCTATAACCCAAGTTTGTTCTTATGGCCTACACCAGAGAGAGATATATACAGATGTATAAATGATACAGGGTGTGCTGGAGGAGTGAGGAGTAATCCTGCAGCAGCGTGCGCAAAGGCAGTGATTGGGAAATAGCATGGTAAGGGTGCTAACCTGCAGATGGTTCTCTGTAGCTACTGGATGACTACAGAGCAGGGAATCTCCCAAGAGACCTTCTGAAGCAAGGGAATACCTTGTGAGCTCTGCAAGATGTGGACAAACATACTGAGGGAAACATGTCCAGAGTTGAGAAGACCATTTAGTAATCAATCCTCTGTAATGCTCCCATAAACTTTAATGAAGATCTAGAGCAGGATGGCGACAATAGAGGTGTGAAAATTGGGAACAAATTTGACAAAATAGGAGGGAAGACCTGATGATTAACTGGATTTGAGATGGAAAATGAGGTAGATTTAACTTACTCTAAATGGTTGTGGCAAAAATTAAATACAAAAGGAGGAGCCAATTTAGGATGAAATATGACGAATTAGATTTTCATTATATTGCATTTTAACTATCCATATGCTATGTAAGTTATAACGACCAACCAATAGTTTCATACATAAAAGTCAAAAACAGAAATCTGACCTGAAAGGCAAATTAGGTTTATGGAAAGGGACTTTTGTGTTTTTGCTTACTTCTAACTTTAGAACTATGTTTTGAATGTTGATATCAGAAACACAATCTCTGAATATAATAGATGGATCACATTTTTTTTAAGTTATTTTACATTTGGTGTATTTTTTAAGGTAATATTGTAGATGAATCACTTTTACTGTAATTCCTAAGGTTGTCAAAAATACACATAAGCTTACTATCTTCTTCTTGCCAGTGGTTTCAATGCTATCTTTAGATATAATCTTATAATACTTAATCTGCCTGAATTATTGACGTCACTTGCATTCTAGAAACTGAAATTCTATCCAATATTTTTTAAATAAGCAAATTATATTGCATTTATCTTTTGTATTTGTGTATATTTACCTTTTTCAGTTTAATTTCATATACTATATAACACAATTATGATATTACCAGAAGCCCTGCAGACAAATGGCATTATAGCATAACTGAATTTAAATGCTTTACTTGAGAGTTGCCCATATGATTTTCTAAACAACCTTTGATAATCTGCCTGATTGAATACTATCTATGCTGAAATATAGCAATTTAGGTTATTTTTTAAAGAAACAGTTTTTTGTTTGTTTGTCTACAAATCTTGGGTTACATTTTTTGGAGTACTTGCAATATGCCAGATACTGTCAAAAATGCTACAGACACCAATTTAAATAAAATAGATTAAGGTCCATGTGTTTACTGTCTACTAGTGGAGTCTGGAGAATATTAGCCCTTTCTTTTTCCAAAAACCATACACTTCAATACTGGCCAGGAATAAAGAGAATCAGAAAAAGAACTGGTAGTATTGATCTAAGGAAACAGTGCTTCGTTGTGAATATTCTGTCAAAATAGGACGAATTACTTCACTAACTCATAACTTGGGGAAAAACAAACAAAATGATCTAGACACATCTTCGCATAATTGATATCTAACAGGTTTTGTTCTCATATTCATTTCCATTCCTTGCATATAGCCCTGCCCCTTGTTACCTCTATGCTTGTCCCATGTCAAAGATAATCTTTAAAACTGCTCTGTCTAGCTTTCAAGATGCAATGAAATGCTATAATAAGAATACATTTTCATGGACTTGGATTACTTTGAAAATCTCAACAAAGGGTAATAGGAATAGACAGAGATTAATCCATTTCTTTCAGAAAATCTGCCTTTTACTCCCAGGGAAATATGCTCATTTGCATGGTTGAGATACAGCCTACTGAGTTCCTTAGCCCCTTCCACCCTTCTCAGTCAAGCCTAACACACATGAATCATTGGCAAGTGCAATGAGGCTGTAAAAGAAGACGTTCTCGTGGAGAGATTGTGCCAAGTCCCTTAGGACTCTTGAGACATGGATTTATATTTGTTTGAGTTAATACAACTCCACTGTCATAAAGTGTTTCAGAAATGACCAACTGTTAACCTACAGTGGATTTTGTACAATTTCACATTAAGTGTAACCCACTATCCACATGCTTCTTTCCTATATGCAATTTCAATTTTTCATCCGACTCAATGTTTGGTTAACCAAACACTAAAATTGCCTCTCAGAGTTAAGTTATCCATTTCCGTAGCATGCATATATTATACTCTTAATTTACAATTAACTTAACAGCATGCAGCTAATGTGTCTTCATAATGAATCTTTCTTGTGAACGTTACACACAGTTCTTCCTAAGACTTGTGCTCAATTTCTCTTAAATTTGTTATCAATTCTATTGGCTATGCAATTTCTTTCCTTTGATCAGCCATTCTTTAAATCAGCTAGTCTAATGCGTCATGGCAAAGATTTTCAGAAATCATTACACGTGTGAAAATGCATATTCAGCTCAAAAAGTTTTAGTTGACCCATGTGATGGTGAAGGTTGTGTGTCAACTTGGATGGGCCATGATTCTCAGTGGTTTGGCAGTTACATAATGATGTAATTTGGCAGTTATGTAATGATGTTATTTGGCAGTTATATAATGATATAGTCATCCTCGATGATGTGATCTGATGTGATCAGCCCAACAGTTGTAAGGGGAGTTTCTTCGGGGGTGCAGCCTGCATTCAATATATATATGGACATTCTGGCAAAGCTTGCTTGCTTGCTGTGGATCCTGCATCCAGCTCATCATAATCTGACCTCTGGTTCTTGGGACTTGAGCCAGCTGCCTGGCATACTGTCTGCCAATCTTGAGATTTGTCAGCCTCCGCAGGCTGTGAGGCAGTGGCATGCCATCTGACCTGCCAATCTTGGGTTCATCAGTCCCTGCATCTACATGAATTAAGTGAAGCCTCCAACCTGATGCCTGACCCACAGGCTTGGGACTTTCCAGCCTCTTCAACTGTGTGAGCCATTTCCTTGAGATAAATCTCTCTCCCTTTCTCTTTCTCTCTCTTTTTCCCTCTCCCTCTCTCTCTCTCTCCCCCTCCCTCACTCCCTCCCTCTTTCTATCTGTGTGTGTGTGTGTGTGTGTGTGTATATATATACACACACACATACACACTTCACTGGTTTTGCTTCTCTAGGAAACCCAGCCTAAAGCAACTCCACTCACAGCTACCAGTGGCACTCTTTGAGCAACTACCTACATGGCTTCTCTTTATTTCATTAACCTCTGAGTACACAAACTACTGGTAAAATATTTTCCCTGGTTATGAGTTAAACCAGCTCTTTGGAAAGGATAGGACACTCTATCGTTAATAAGACTGTCCTTAGTTTTGCCAAGATGAAGTTCTTAGATTAGTGCTTCAAACACCATGCTTAGAATAGTCTACAACAATACTTCTCTATTGGAAGTCGTTTTGCTCCCAAGCTGACATTTGGGTAAGCACACAGCTGCTTACAGAAAGGTTAGAGGTTTAAGTCTACCCAGAGAAACTTGGAAGAAAGCCCTGGCAATATCTTTCTGAAAACCCTGTGCAGCACAGTTCTACTCTAACACATATGGGATCACCATGAATCAGAATTAACTTGACAGAAACTGGTTTGGGTTTTTTTTTTTGCTTGTTTGTTTGTTTTTTGGTTTCAACCTCGTTTGGTCACAAATGGAAGAGTACTATTGGCAAGCAATGAGTAGAGGCCAAGGATGCTGGGGTGCAGATCAGTCTCCCACAACAAAGGATAATCCAATCTGCAATGTCAATAGTGCTGAGGCTGAAAAACCCTGCTGGATAGCATTGTACAATACATATATATATACACACACTTAAATGACTTAAGAGCTGGTCATGGAATCCACTGTGAAGTCACAGAAATCTGTCTGAGTCCACACTCTACATACTCCTCTTCCTCCATTTGTTGGTCCTGCACGAGATCCCTCCCAGTGAGCAGACCGCCGTATCAATCGTCCCTGATGTGACTCATTCCCTTAGACCATCTTTTCACCTTTTCAATGGTACTTAATAATCTTAAAAGATGGTATCTGCTCTGGGTTCACTGCCATTGATAATTTACCTAGTATTCCATGGGGAAGAGGGCATGACAAGTTTCCTACTCTGTTTTGCCTTCTGGGTTCTGAAATGAGAATGCATTTTAATGTGTCCTTGGGACAGAAGTTTGATGAAGTTCAAAAAATTTGACAGTAAGAAAGACAGGGTTAAAGTTCCAGCTATGCCATTTGTGATGTTGCAGAACTTGAATTTTCCATTTGTAAAATGTGGAAAACAATTCATCCCCAACAGAAATGGTGTAATAATAAAATAAAACCCTATATATACATATGTATATATAGACAGAAAACTAATCTATAATATGTACCAACAACAAATGTTAACTAGCTTACCTTTGAGAGCCCTGGTGGCACAATGATAAAGAGCTTGGCTATTAACCAAAAAGGTCAGCAGTTCAAATCCACCAGCCGCTCCTTGGATACCCTATGGGGCAGTTCTACTCTGTCCTATAAGGTTGCTATGAGTTGGAATTGATGCTATGAATCCACAGAATAATTCCAATAATAAAAATTTGGTAAAAGTTATGTGCAAGGAATATAAATAAGTTTTGTGAAAGTTCGGGAGAGGGAATATATATTCAAAGATGAGTCAGAGAGATACCTATACTAAAGTTTTCTAGTTTTCTTCTTCTGTGATGGTTAATTTTTGAGGTTTCAGCAACTGTTTTTTTTTTTTTTTTGAGTTTGGCTGTGATTACTATAATTTGTTACCCAGGCCGATGGGAAATGTTAAAAACAATATTCAAAATCAATCTAGTGTCAATTAGATTCCTCTTACTTTCAGAGTTTTTTCCACACGTTGAAGATTCTATGTGAAATAAAATTGAATAATTTTTTAAAAACTAGAAAAATAACAAAATTTCAATTTAAGGTGGTCTACATGCAAATATAGAATTAAAAAAGAACACTCTAGTATTCTTATTAATCACAGAACTGGTACTAACTAATCTCTATACCTCTATATCAGCAGAAACTGGAAGGTTGATATCATGTATCTTCAGATTCAATTTGTCTTCAAATTGATTTTGCAGAATTTTATCTTGGCTAAGCCATTCAAAACTTTTGCTTAATTTTATATCTATCAATTATCATATGCAATCATGGCTTTAAATGCTTCACAAAATAGTAGGGTTTGAGTATTAAAATTATAAAGTAAAAACCAAATGCATTTGTACATTCGTAGTTGTACTTATTTTTTGTATGTGGTCAGTTATTGTTGCTGTGTGCTGTTGAGTCATTTTTGACTCATAACAACCCCATGTGCTCTAAACCATGAACCCATTGCCGTGGAGTGGATTCTGACTCACGGTGGCCATACAGGATGGAGTAGAACTGCCCCATAGGGTTTCCAAGGCTGTAACTCTTTATGTAAGCAGATTGCCACATCCTTCTCCCATGGAGTGGCTGGTGGGCTCAAACCACTGACCTTCTGGTTAGCCGCCTATTGCTTTAACCACTGTGCCAGCAGGGCTCCTGCCATATGCTCTAGCATTTGCTAATTTACCTTCTAAAAGTATATTGTGTACGTATGTACCTTTCTTTCCCATACCTACTGAATGTCAAGAGCTTGTATCTTAAATGTCTTTTCAAAATACAAATATTACCATATTATTCCTCTACTTAAAATCGTTCAGTGGATCCCAATTGTCAAAGACTAGAGTCCTTCATATGCCTGCTAACTCTGCCCGGCTGACTACTGACTGGCTCTCCAACCTCTCCCACTCTGTCCTGGTGCTCTGTGCACCAACCACCCTGAAATTTCCTAAATTGCTTGAAGGCACTCTACTCCATCCCATCAGAGCTCTTCTTTGTCCACCATATCTTGCTTTTCTTTTTTTTTTTTCTTTCAGGTAACACCTAATTACTCCTCAAGACTGAATGGCGAATTCAATTGGTCCTATAAGAACAGTTCTGAACACTGTGGTACTGGAACACTTGTACTTAGCTAGCACTTTCAGTCTAGTATATCATCTGTTGAAATTATCCGAGAATGTATCTGCCTTATCCACTAAGTAGGCAGCTGTTGATGACTAGCATGGTGTCTATTTAAATTGTGAGTGAATTACCATTTTATTTTGTATATAAATCATGCTCCAGAAGTATTAGTTAGAATGCACAATTTAATTCAAAACATGGTTTGAAATGGCCTATTTAGTGAATCATAGCATTTATACCTCCCTCTAGGTTTAAGGTTGGCCCTACAAGATCAGAATGTCTTATTTCTACCTCATGTTACAACAAAGATGGAACATGGACAGCAGTCATCCATGTTTGTCCACAGTAGAATGAGAATAAATAAACAACTCTCATTCATCTGCTTTAACTACACTTGCTCCTTCACTATTTCTCCACACAACAGACCCACCACTTCCTTGGGTCTTGGCACTTGTTAAAATACTTGTTATGGATCAAATCGTATCTCCCAAAAAGACATGTGAAGTCCTAACTGCGGAACCTGTAAATATGACCCTGATTGGGAATGGAATGCTCTTCTGTCAAGTTGATGAGGTGATATCTGAGTAGGGCAGGTGCTAAGCCTAATCACTTCTGAGTGATGTCTTATAAAAGGGGTAGAGTATACACAGAGACATATAAACAGGGGGAAGAGACCACATGATAATTCATCCACAAGCCAAGTAATGCCAAAGAATGCCAAGGAATGCCTGGGGCTACCTCCCTCCCCTAGAGCCAATGACTGATTTGGACTTCTAGCCTCCAGAACTGTAAGAAATTAAATTTTAGTTTTTAAAGCCACACACTTGTGGTATCTTTAGTTATAGCAACAATAGGAAACTATAACAATACTCTTTTTCAGATAGCCTCATGGCCATCAACAAAACGTCACCCTACATAAAATTGCAACTTCGCCGTTTTACTGTTTTAGTTTTCTCCTTAGCACACACCATTGTCAACTGTATGACATCTATGACTCATTTATCATGTTTTATTATCTACATACCCACTACAATGTAAGTTTCTTGAGTGAAGTGAGTTTTAATTGTCTTGTCCTTGTTATATCCTGCACCTGCAATATTGCCTAGAAAATAGTAATTACCCAATGAACTGTTGTTAAATAAATGAATGACAAAAAGGACTGAATGAAAATCTGTTGTTAACTTTTACTGAAAGAATCCAATCTGGTTGAGGGGAAAGAATATACAAGAGGTCACTGTAACCTTTTTGACCTTAGTTAAAGAAGGGGCTTGTTACCAAGCTAATCTCTATATGTTAGATATTCTTTATACAATGTCAAATGAATTTAAAATACATACATGCACACAAACACATGCACACACCAACTCCTTTCCTTGCCTTTGCATTTTTATTTGATATAGTATATTTTGACATACGATTAGCTATGTTTCTGAAATTTCCTATGAGCCAAGAATTTTCCAAATCTTGGTTGAATTACCAACTATAGTGCAACTTAATATTTTATCGTTATTTGTCCTAAACAGAGAAAAAAAAAAATTTATGGTGCCATGTATTTCAATGTAAATAAAGATATATTTTAGAAGTCATCGTGCCAAATTCTATTAGTCTATTTTATACATCTTCAGCAAAATTTCACTTGTGTGTGATATTAATATTTTGCTGAAGATCATTCAAAAGCAGTTGCAGCAGTACATTGACAGAGAACTGCCAGAAACTCAAGGCAGATTCAGAAGATGATGCAGAACAAAGAATACCATTGCGGATGTCAGGTGGATCATGGCTGAAAGCAGAGCATACCAGGAAGATATTTACCTGTGTTTTATTGACTATGCAAAGGCATGCGACTGTGTGGATCATAAAAAAATTATGGATAATATTGCAAAGCACGGGAATTCCAGAACACTTAATTGTGCTTATGAGGAACCTCTAATTAGACCAAGAGGCAGTCCTCCAAACAGAAAAATGGAACACTGCGTAGTTTAAAGATAAGAAAGGTGTGCATCATGGTTGTATTCTTTCACTATACTTATTCATTCTGTATGCTGAGTAAATAATCTGAGAAGCTGGATTATATGAAGAAGAACATGGCATCAGAATTGGAGGAACATTCATTAACAATCTGCATTATGCAAATGACACAACCTTGCTTGCTGAAAGTGAAGAGGACTTGAAGCAGTTACTGATGAAGATCAAAGACCACAACCTTCAGTATGGACTACACCTCAACATAAAGAAAAAAAAAACCTCACAACTGGACCAATAAGCAACATCATGATAAACGGAGAAAAGACTGAAGTGGTCAAGGATTTCATTTTACTTGGATCCACAATCAATGCCCATGGAAGCAGCAGTCGAGAAATCAAACAAAGCATTGCAGACGGCAAATTTGCTGCAAAAGACCGCTTTAAAGTGTTATAAAGCAAAGATGCCACTTTAAGGGCTAAGGTGTGCTGAGCCAAGCCAAGGTGTTTTCAATAGCCTTATATGCATGTGAAAGCTGGACAATGAATAAGTAAGAAAGAGGTCCCCAGGCTGCAGATAATTCCACTGCCTCAGGCAGCTTGCTTGACCAGACCCACCAGCTTTACATTAATGTCCTAGTTCCGTTTTCCTTAACTGCTCCCCAGAACTAGATGAAATTGGTTGAAACTGATTTAGGCACCAGATTAACACCCCAGGTGACCTTCCAGCTCTTTAAGTGTCTAATGCATATTAACTTTCCTGCCTCTGGGTGGAGTTTAACTGCCATTTTCTGAAGATGCGATGCATGACATTATAGGTAAACCCCATTGCACCTGCGTAGCATGATTAAGAATGTTGCTGATGTAACTTGTATGAACTTCTTGCTTGTAAACCTGGTAGAAAGTAACCTTCTCTCTCACCCTCACTGAGCAGTCTTGGAGGCACCAGCCCTGAATGTTCCTTTGCTTGTACAATGGAATAAAGCTGCCTTTCTGATCTCCCACCTTGGCCCCTTGTCCACTGGCTGTGATGAGTCGCGCCACGTAGGACCTGGAGTTCCTGGTAACATACAGAAGATGGCAGAAGAATTGATGCCTTTGAATTTTGGTGTTGATGAAGAATATTGAACATACCATGGGCTGTCAGAAGAATGAATAAATCTGTCTTGGGAGAAGTACAGCCAGAATGCTCATTTGCAGCAAGGAAGTGAGACTCCATCTCATGTCCTTTGGATATGTTATCAGGAGGGACCAGTCCCTGGAGACAGATATCATGCTGGATAAAGCAGAGGGTCTACGAAAAAGAGGAAGACCCTCGACCAGATGGATTGACAGAGTGACTACAACAATGGGCTCAAGCATAACAACGATTGTGAGGATGGCATAGGACGGGGCAGTGTTTCATTCTGTGGTGCATAGGGTCCCTATGAGTCAGAACTGACTCAGTTGCACCTAACAACATTGGTCCACGACCCATAATCTCCTTCTGAAAAATACAGCATACTGATAACTAGTAAAACATAGTATTTTTACTTAAAATTTAAATTAAGAGAAAACATGTATATGTAGCTATGAACAAATACATCACTTCAAAGGAGCAATAATAATCTAACACTTAATGAAATTAAAAGATAAAGGTTCTCACCTTTCTTTATAATAAAGTTAATATTTTACTTTATTATTCAAATTGTCAAATTTTCTTTATGAACCAGGGATAAAAGAGTGCTTAATCCTTCACATTTTAAAAAAAAATACAGTGAGTTGAAAGGAAGGAGAAGCAAGATATGTAATTAATGTTCTTTTCCCACTGATACAGAAATCAATTTATGTAACAATTCCATAGCCAAAGAGAATTTGAAATGAATGCTGCTTAGGAAAAAAATAAACAAAAAGTGATCTAAGGAAAAATAAACAGAACTTCCTAAATAATGACTCACTATGGTAAAATAACTGTTGCAAAAAAAGAAAAAAAATCTCTAATACAAAAATATCATAGAACAGATATTAAAATGGAAAAAAAATTTTTTAAAGCTAATATTTCCGTGAAGCTCTACAGCTGTGTGTGTTTATATCTGAAGGAAGTACCAAGGGATAAAGTCAAAGGGACAAGAACAGAGATTAAGGAAAACACAAAAATTGTAGAACCAACTGTCATTTTCATAAAATTTTCTACATTGTAATTCAGAGAGGAGAAATTGCCTATGATTCTTTTCTAAAGTGTTCTAATAGAACAGAATCCTGCTGTGTGTTCCTTTTTAATTATAAAAGCCACTGACTTCAACTTCCCTAAGTGTAGCTTGAAGAAGCTCTGGTGGTTCAATGGTTAATGAACCCACCAGGGGCGCCACAGGAGAAAGGACCTGGTAAGCTGCTCCTGTTAAGATGACAGTCTAGGAAACCCTATGGGGCAGTTCTACTTTGTCCTATAGGGTTGCTAAGGATTGGAATTGACTCCATTGCACACAACAACAAGGGTAGCTTGAGCTTTGGAATTCTCTTGGTCAATTGAGATATGCCTTCTCTCCTCAATTCTTTAAGGAATAAAAAACAAACAAAAACATCCAAGTATTATTTTACAGAATAAATAACAAATCACTGTATGAGAGGATTCCTAAGAATAGATTAGTGCTCGCTACATAGAAGATCAAGTGAATTAGAGTTTCAGAATGTGTAAACAGAGAAAAGCTTTTATGAATGGATATTTGTTTACAAAAAAGTCATTGCAGACTGAGAAACTTCTAAGTAAGGACTCACTAGTATTAAATTAAAATCTCTTTGTAAACTCAGCATGACTCTATGAACCACAGCATAGTATTTTGGCTGATCATTTGAAGAAGAATAATTCAAGCGTATTACTAACCAGTACCACATGGATGCAATGGGTCCATAGAACGTAGCCATCACTTGAAAAACTAAGCTGGATTTGATATGGACATTTAGTCACTTGAGACAGAAGGTGATCTTCCTTTTTAATCATAACATTGGAAATATCAAAAAGGCATGTAAGTGCTCTGGATATTGTGGAAGCAAAACTAACATTGTGCTCCCCTGCCACTGTAAACCTGTACATAAGCTTTCAAATCAGAAAACAAGAAGCAAAAAACAGTCACAAGAGCAGTCTCTCTGAGCACTATGGTAAACCAAAAAATTAACCTAATGAATTCTTTCCGCAAATAAATGAAGCTTGTTTCCCAATCAAAACCAATTTTATCTCTCACTTTTGTAATTCTACTGGCTGAAGAAATGCCACTGTCTTTGTGGTTGTAATAATCATATGATAAATTTGCTGTTTTTCCATTAACAGATTAATGTGAACTTGTTAACTTGGGTAATCTTACAGTTATTTTCCTTTAAATACCTGTGTTTTTCTTTTACAAGACAATCCTATTAAAGTCGGACTCCCTTACATCTTACTTATAATTAAACTGCTTTTCTTTTCTAAATGTGTTTTTCTTTGAATGTTACTTACACAGTTCAAAAGATGACAATACTTATTAGTTTTAAGTAACAAATATGTATGGATTTCATAAGAATATGTAATATTTAGAATATTTAAAATACAGACTATACAAAGATTCTATAAAGTTGTTTATGTTATATAGGAACAACATATTATTATAAGATTTACTACAGTCATTTAATTATTAACCTTTCAAGAACCATTCAAATCACTCAAAAAAATGTGAGTTACATAAATTTTTATACCAAGGTATAAAATGACAATCTTCTACCTGCTTTATATGTCAAAGTATTTAAGAAAGTAATAAAAGTCAACTTCAAGGCATGGTTTACAGTAGTATTTCTAATAATTACTGTTTTATATACTTTATAGACATTCCCTGCCCCCCTCCCCCCATTATTGTAACAGGGAGCATCATGGCAGACGCACTTAAGACTATATACAAGGAAGTCAGTGATCCTCAAGTTATGCAAAATATCTCCACAATTCTTACTTATATAGTTTCCCTTGATTATCTTGAAAAGGCAATCCCATCCCAGAGAACAGTCTAAATCTCATTTTAAACGCCATTACTCAAATATAGCCAGGCCCAGGACTTAGAAATCTTTAGCCAACTTAGAAGTACTTTCCCAAGTTTTCAGGACTAGACATATTTGCAAGCAGCTGAGCAATCCCCACAGTCCCTCAGCCTGTGAAGTAATCTTTACATATGTGCGAAGTATACTCTTGTCAGGTCTTACCCCAGCAGCTTTTCAGAGCCTGAGTATTCCCTGCTCAAACTGAGCAGGTGGTTAAATATTTAAGGTCACTGAAGGACAAAGTTTAATCTAGTACAAGGAATAACCCGGGAACATAAGCAAAAATGCAACAAGCATTTACTCCTTTTTCCAACTCACTCCCTTTCAACAACTTTAAAGCAGCAGCTGCTATTTGCTTTAATTATACATTTTGTCTATTTTGATGTGATATCATTTTTATGTCCCTGTTTGACTGGGCAGAGTATATGCAAATTTAAAATAGAAAATATTTTCTCCACTGTGGTAACACCAGCTGGTGGGAACCACCTTGTCAGTTTAGTCAAGAACACTTTAACTCAGCAAAGATGATTCTTTTTTTTTTTCAGTTCAATCTTGCCAGATTTAGAAATATTTTATTTGAGTAAGCGTCTGGAATATGATTCATCAAATAATTAACAGATTTAATGAATATATGTATCAAATGTTCACACACCCTTCCGGAGGAAGGCACTTAGTAATAAACATAAAAAGGTAGAATCAGCCTATTAATGCAAATGCTCCGTACAGCATATCTGAGGCTTTGCCTTCAAAAATGATTATTTCAGAACATTTTCTTCTTTGAAAATATTTTCAGTTTGATCCTAGCGATGTGCAAGGTATTACCAACATTCTTTCCACACTAACTCACACTTCAAGTAAATTATTTTAAATACCCCTTGTTTTAAATTACTCCTTGTTCCACAGGGGAACAGGAACCCATTCTTCAAAATTTAGCTACAGTGTCACTTCCTCTATGAACACTTTCTTGACAGGAAGGATTACCCGCTCCTCTCTTTTTCTCTCCTCATTACCTTGTTATCCTGAAGGATAGGTAGCCCTTTATCGTGCTTATTCATGCACAGTCGTTCTCTCCCTTCCAAACACAATACTTTGTGAAACTACTCCCCTCTCCATGCCCAGGCCCTAGCTGATATTAAAATCCTAGTATTTTTGAACATCTAAAAGAAATAACTGAATACTTAAAAGACAGATAATTCGCAGATAAATTATGATAAAGTAGGGTCAGGAATGGGAAAAGAAGAGACCAAAAGGTTTTACTGGAAAATAATTGGGAAAAAGTACATGGTGGAAAAAATGCAGAATTACTGGATGAAGAGGAATTGAGAGGTAAAGTAGGAATAAATTGATGTGCACAAGGAAAATGGTGATCTCTTACTGAAATGCATAGGATAGATATTTGATTTTTGTGATTATTGATAAAAGTTAGCCTTGCTGCTAGACATATATTATGTTCTACTGTAAGATTATATCAACATTAAAATAATTTGTATTCACCTTGGCTATGAAACACATTCACAGGAGAGTGGTATGAAAGCATTTAGCTTGATATTATTTGAGTTAAAAAAAAAAAAAAAAAGAAAAAAAAAACAGTTGCCGTCCAGTCGATTCTGATTCATAGTGACCCTATAGGACACACTGACCCTACAGGACAGAGTAGAACTGCCCCATAGGTCTTCCAAGGCATGGCTGGTAGATTGGAACTGCTGACCTTTGGGTTAGCAACAGAGCTCTTAACCACTGTGCTACCAGGGCTCCTTATTTGAGTTTAGAAACCATCTACTCCCATAACCTGGACACTGAGAATCAAAACCACACCTTCCTGTTGACATTTACATGACACTTTGTTTCTATTCCTTTGTCTTCATTGTTAACAAGGCTTTACTATTCCTGTCTTCATTAGCATTAAGACTATTCTTCAAGGAGCCTTCTGGCTGAGCAAATGGTCTGATTGCTCTTTATAGATATTCTTGAATGACCCACCAACTTTCAATAGAAACATCAACAGTTTTAGCCCCAAGATTCTTTTTATTCCTTGCCTCAAAATCCTTGCCTTGCTATTTCCACCAGTCCTAGACTGTTGTATCACAGTCCTTACCCCATCTTAATCTTTGAAATAACTTTTAAAAACGAACAACTAATTCTTTACAAATCCTGACCTTTCTTTCAACATTCCAAGACACTACCCAAGCTTTGCAAAGTCTCTGTTCTCCCTTACCGTGGTAAGCAATAACTCAGTTTTGTCTTATCTTCTTATGAGCAAGTTGTGTTGGCGATATTTGGGTAATAAACTTTTGACATATCCAAATTATGCTGTATATTCAAATCGACTTTTAACAGTTTGTCCTCAGGAAAAAAGTGTAGAAAAATGAACTAAAATGGCAGTAATTCTCTGAACTTGAAAAGAATTTTTTTTTTCCCTGCTCCAGTGCTGAGTGTAAATATAGGTGGTTGATGAAGAAGGAAAGGGGAAAGAGGGAATGAATGGTGAGAAACCTTAGTCTTAGAAATAAACAGCGAGAATAAACACCCATGAAAAATGATACCCTGAAAACCACAGCATTTATATTTAATGTCCTAGCTTCAGACTGACTGAGGTTCACGTATAAATACATTGAAGAAACAGGAGAGATAGCAGTAGGTAAGAAATGCCACTCTGAGGAAGAAGACAACTTCATTTTATTTAACTGGAGGCTGAATCTTAATAAATGCCAAGAGGATGTGTGCAGAGAAAACAATCTCTACACTCTTAAGAGAGCAACTGAAATCTCTAAATAGGAGTAAAAGATACCATTTAGAACAGTGTAGGTAATGACTGCATTAAGAATGTCTTGAGAAAGATTTCTAGAACAGAGTCCATACTAGGTAACTCTGAAAAACACAGGATTATACAAAGAACTATGATTAAAAGAAAGGATGTTGATTGGCTCTTGTTATCACAGCAAATAGTAGCACATTTGTATTGTTGTTGTTGCGTGCCATCCTGTCGATTGTGACTTCTAGCGACCCTATATGACAGGGAGTAGAATTGCTCCGTCGGGCTTCCTAGGAATCTTTATGGGAACAGATTGCCAGGTCTTTCTCTCATGAAGCCGCTGGTGGGTTCAAACCTTCAACCTTACTGTTAGCAGTCGAGCACTTAACCATCACACCACGAGGGATCCTTATGTTTGTAATAGGGTAAGCTTTCTTTTCACTTTACATCCTTTGTCCTTAAATCAAATCAAATTGAAGAACTTCACACTTTATTAAAAAGTAAATCATTTTTCTATTTATGTATCAAATTATAATTTTTTAAAGGAGTATTTTAAAACCTATTTAAAATTCTGTTTAGTAGCATTAATAGCTTTTCATGAATTTAGTCTTAACAAGTCTTTATAATATTTCAAATTTATAGATAAAAACCATCCTTTAGATTTCAATTGCCTAATTTTAACTGAACCTTATAGAATCTAGACATTTCATAGCATGCGTTGTTATACAGATGAGAACACACACTTGACTTGATCAGCAATTCATAAATAGTATGCACTCTGAAAGGGAAATTGTCTTGAAGGTGCAGAAGTAAATACTTTTGCATTTTTGGAATAAAAGGTCTTTCTCTAGCTCCAGGCTTAGTAGCTTCCCTGGACGCAGGCCTATACGTACAGCCATCTGTACACTCTTCTCATTGCATATGAACGACAGTGTCTGCAAAATAGTACTTAGAATTTCTTCTATACATTTACAGCACTGTGGGAAATACTAGCATTGAGATCCGGGAATATCTTTAGGCAAGATTTGAAGTTTATTCTCCATGCTTCACTAGCCTTTATTCAACATATCCCTTCTCAGCTTTGACAGTATGCTTTCTCCACATGCACATGGGGTCCCATGTCTGCTTGGTGAAGCATGGCTTAGTCAAAATGGCGTGAACTGTAGAATCAAACAATTTTACATTAGAATTCTAGCGCTACTACTTTCGGTCTGTGTAGCAATGGACTATTTTAATTTGCTTCTCAGTGTCCACATTTTTAAAATAGGATAATAATATTTTCAATCTTATTGCAAGCATTAAAGGTAGGAAATAAAAACATGTAGCAAAGAATGCATGTTTATGGTGTCCCAATCTAAGACTTCCCATGGAGGTTCTTCCCCTGCCAACTCAGTATCTTGCCTGAACTCTATTCCCACCTCCTGGCACACAAAGCCTTCCATCAGAAGTAATGGTGACTGACAGCCAATGGGTTGAGTGGTTAAGATATATGAAAATTCCTGTTAAGTTTCTTTAATGGCTTAGAATTTGTCTCCTAAATTCAATATTTGCAATTCATTTTTAAGAATGTAAAAAATAACATAAACAAATGTGAGAATATCTGACACAGGTAATATGATAAAGGTAGTGTCAATGACACAGGAGAAATAAGGCCTGGATATACCTTTAAATTACACTGATTTTAACTATCTATGTTATCTATATGAGGCACTGGTGGTTCAGTGGTAGAATTCTCGCCTTCCATGCAAGAAACCCAGGTTTGATTCCTTGCCAGTGCACCTCATGCGCAGTCACTACCCATTTGTTAGTGGGGGCCTGCGTGTTGCCATGACGCTGAACAGGTTTCAGTGGAGATTCAAGACTGAAACGAACCAGGATGAAAGGTCTGGAGATATACTTCTGAAAATCAGTCAGTGAAAACCATATGAATCCTAACAGTCTGATCACCAACCAATCATGAGGATTGTACGGAACCAGGCAGCATTTTGTTCTACAATGCATGGGGTCACCATGAGTTGGGGATCAACTCCACAGCAGCTAACAACATTTTATCTATAAGCCCTTTCTTTACTGCCAATTGACGTGTGCGTGTGTGTGTGTGTGTGTGTGTGTGTGTGTGTGCGCGTGCGCACGAACATTTGTGAAACACTGGTTGTTAAGAATGTAACTGTGTTTTTCAGCATACCTCCACTAAAAAGAAATTGTGAAGGAGGCAAAGGGGAGGTATCCCTGTTTCAAAAAAAAAAAAAAAAAATTAAGCCAGATTTTCAATTTCAGCTGAAATTCAATCACTAAACCAAGCCCAGAAGGACCAAGGAGCCCAGTGAGAGATACCATCTTCGACTTTCAGACTCACTTAAATGATTATGATATTTTTAATGTAAAATAAAAATTGGAAAATAAAATGTAACCCTTTAAAAGGTGGCACATCCTTTCAGATCAGAAGCATACATTCTCATGACATAAAATATATTTTTCCTGGTATCTGAAAGTTACCTGAAAAATGGCACCAGATACTTTTTGAAGGTTCAAAATGTTGACATGCATACTCAGACCTTGCAAGTTCTCACTCTCTGATGTGAAAACTTAGTAATTTTTACAAAATCCACAAATGGTTCAAACTTCTCCTCTGAAATTATTTCAGAAAATGATTCTGTAATAATATACTTTAAGAAAACTTCAGTGTGTAGAAACCTCAATACCAGCAGTTTCAGAAATTTTCCAGATTCTATAATAAAATATACTTAAACACAGATTATAAACAAAACCTGAAGTTTGAGAGTTAGAAGACATATCTTTGTTGCTTTCTTACAAATAATGGGCAGACCTAATAAGGTAATTTGAATAATACTAAAATGTTACAGCCCTGTCCTAAAAATTAACCAACTGCTCTTTTTCTTTTTTTAACTTTAAGATACTTTATTTCTCTTAATTTCTCAACAATATTTTTTAAAAAACTTATTCAAAGTCATTTGACCATTGCTATTAAATATGATATTTATTATTAACCAATAAGCTGAACTCATAGCCACTCCAGGGCAATGTTTTTTTTTTTTTGGTTTGAATAAGCAGGAAGATTAAAATATACCAGTACCATATAAACTAATTACATCAAATATTTTTCTTTTTAGTTATTATGCTTTCATGTGTTTTGGCAGTCTCTAATTCAATATCTGACTAATAAATAAAAAATCACTGACCATCAATACATAAATTATTTTTAAATTATTGTCTGTGTAAGGTGACATAGATTCAGTTTTGATTCATAGCAACCTTATGTACAACAGAACAAAATTATTAGTATAATTAATAAATGCATTAATGGCAATATTCTATAATTCCATATTTAAAAAAAGTAATTTCCATTTAAAGTTATATTTTGTCTTTTCCACTCTGAATGTGGAGTGTTTTTACTACTTTAGTGCTTTCAGCTAACTGCAAGTTAACCCATTTTTTTCAGGTGATCAGATTCCTTCCTCATTAGAAACTGAATGTGGGGTCTGTGTCTTAATTTGTATCTGTACTGCCTAGTACAGTAACAAACATGTTGTTCTTAGGTATCATCGAGTCCATTCCAACTCATGGCGACCCCACGTGACAGAGCAGAACTGCCCCATAGGGTGTCCTTGGATATAATGGTAAAATTGGAGAAAATGGAGATTACAGCCCAGAAAACCCTGTGTCAGTTCTGCTCTGACACATGGGGTCGCCATGAGTTGGAATCGACTTGATGACACCTAACAACAACATGTTTGTTACTGTACTAGGCACTACAGATACAAATTAAGACACAGAACCCACATTCAGTTTTTAATGAGGAAGGAAGGAAAAGGAGCCTTGGTAGTGCAGTCATTAAGTACTCGGTTGCAAACCCAAAGGTCAGCAGTTTCAACATACCAGCCACTCAACAAGAGAAAGATGTAGCAGTCTGCTTCTATAAACATTAAACTAAAACCAAGCCCACTGCCATCAAGTCAATTCTGACTCATAGCAACCTTATAGGACACAGTAGAACTGTCCCAAAAAACTCCCAAGAAGCAGCTGGTAGATTCGTACTGCCAACCTTTTGGTTAACAGCCAAGCTCTTAAGCACGACGCATCACAGCCTAGGAAACACTATGGGGCAGTTGTACTCTGTCCTACAGGGTTGCTGTGGGTTGGAATTAACTCAACGGGACACAACAACAATCTCGATGACACACAACAATAACAACAACCTCAACAGCACACAGCAACAAGTTATTTACGGGAGCAGTTTGCCAGGTGTTCCTCTCGCAGAGCCTCTGGGTGGGTTCGAACTGCTAACCTTTCAGTTAGCAGCTGAGCACTTAACCGCTGCACCAACAGGACTCACTAACAAACATGTCATAAATTCTACAAATAAATAAAATCGTTTTTAAATTTTCTTATCCCTTTTGTCTTTAAAATTCATTACTTTCTAGTTCAATTTTAAGCTTCATCTATGCAGGGGATACTGTTCACTCTGATTTCTTACCTTACATAGGATTTATATATTATTCATTTAGCATATATTTAGCTATTATTTTCCAGGTTCTTTACCAGGCACTAGAGTAACATAGGTAGGCCAAACAGATACTGTTCTACTTTCTTGGGGCTCACAGTCCAGTGTTCTATAAATTAATCTCTCTTTCAGTAATAAAATGTTCTACTCATTTCACGAATTTTTAGACTAATTAGTTTTAACAATATCCTTTAATTTTTCAACGTATTTCATGTTCTCCTCATTCCTCTCTTTGATTCCTTGAAATAAACATTGATTTAAAAAATTCTAATTAGAGTAATTTCAGATTCTTGATTATCAGTTTAAACAACTTTATTTAGCATTTTTATATTCTGTATGTCAATTTATTTGCCATTTTTGGGGGGGTTTGAAAGAAGGGAAAGAGAGCTAACTGGGTCACAAATGTAAGAGATGAAGAGAACACTTGAAAAATAAATATTAATATCATAGTTGAAACGGGGCCTGAGACCTGCAATACAATGACTGAGACTTTAATATCATAAAAATGTAAATTTTAGCATTCTGCTGATAAATTCCCCAACTTTCAAAGGTTTTAACTAAAGGTAATTTTCGGGTAAGACAGTGTTTGCCGAATATATTCAGGATGAGTTTAAAAGTTTCATCAATGACAGCAAATAACACAATAATTAATCTCCAAAGACAGTGATGATTATTCTACAGGGATTTCAAAAATTCATCACCTCAGATTATTAAATGTTGTGGATGGGGTTTCAAATAAGAATAACCATGTAAATTGACAACATTTTTCATAGCTGCTAGAGATACTTTTAAATCAGTAAAGACCAAACATTTTTCTACTCATTTTTATGTATCCTGAAGGTTGATCAGAAGAGCTCTATTATCCTATTATCAATAAACTGAACAACTATATATATATATATATATATATATGTATATATAAAAGACACTGTGGGATACACATTTAACATCCATGCATCAATTAAGAAGTGCAGCTTTTTTTCAACATATACATACATACATATGTGTATATATGTCTTTCCTTCCTTGCTGTCTCCCTCCCTCCCTCCCTCCCTCCTTCTTTCTATCAGGAGAGATACAAAGGCTGGAGTTTTACTGCATTAGCACTTTATCTAGAAGCAACCACAAGAAAAAAAAAAAAGTTCTTTAAAGTCCCTAAAATTTCTTCCTGAGGAAATTACAGAGAACATTATGTGGCTGTAAAATTTCCTGCTAAATATCACATAGCAGAGGTTTTAATTTTTAGCGGTTTTATTTCCTTATGAAAAGTTGTAGTGAAATGGATACTACTATTAGAAATCCAGTATTTCCTAAGCTATATTCATAGAGTTGTATGCATTTTTTTAATATGCAGCACTGAACTGTACTTTTTAAGATAATGTTTAACCCATTATTCAAATTAATATCCCCATCTCCATTAACTGCTTTGGTAAGGAAACATTCACGTGCTTTTCTTGTATTCAGCTATTTTGACTTCTCCATAGAAAATAAGAACCACTTAGTATCGTATGTTTTTCCTTAGTGGCGACAATTATTAATTTTATGTGTTACAGGTGTATCCAAGATTATAATAGTAGAATGATTAAGAAATGTCAGAGGAGATCTTAGAAATCAGAGTTGGAAAAGCACCAAATAAACATAGGTTATACAACTTTCCATATTTTTTCCTCTACCTTTAGCACCCCAGAGGAACAGGTCATGGGATATCCTTAACATTAAAAAAAAAAAAAAAAAAAAAAAAAACTAAATGCTAGGTAAACGATTAGCACATAGGGTCCCCAGGAGTCAGAACTGACTTGACAGCAGCTGGTTAGAGGTCCTGGGTGGTGCAAATGATTTACACTTGGCTACAAACCAAAAGGTTGGTAGTTTGTACCCACTCCATGATGCTGCAGAAGAAAGGCCTGTAGATCTGCTTCCATAGAAATTATGGCCAAGAAAACCCTAAGGAGCTCAGTTCTACTCTGTAACACGCAGGGTTACCGTGAGTCAGGTTCCACTCGACGGCAATGGGTTTGGTTTGGTTAGCGATACCAAGTCACTAAAGGTATTCTGGAAACTCAAATTATACCAACAAAATTAACACGATGATTTGGGGGTAATGCCGTTGAATTATTAATCCCTGTGGCAACTGAAGGAAAGTTGAGACAAACAGCAAAGAGAAGAAAAACAGTGAAGGGAAGAAAGAAAAAAGGAAGAAAAAGAGGCAAAGGACACAGAGAAACAGAGATTTAATTATTTGTATCATTTTCTACCCCCGAGGGGAGCAAGATAAATAATTAATGAGAAAGGGCTCTTAGAAAACAGAGAAAGTAAAATGGATGATATATACCCCCATTAAAAAATAATATGGTACATGCTCTTGGGGCAGTCATGGTTCAGTGGTAAAATTCTTGCCTTCCATGCGAAAGACCATGGGAAAGTTCCATTCCCAGCCAATGCACCTCAAGCATAGCCACCACCCATATGTCAGTGGTGGCTTGTGTGTTGCTATGATACTGTAAGTCTTCAGTGGGGCTTCTAGACTAAGAAAGATTAGGAAGAAATGCCTGGCAATCTATTTCTAAAAAATCAGTCAATGAAAACTCTACGGATCACAATGGTCTGATTCTGTTGTGTATGGGGCCACCGTGAGTCAGAAGGCCAACCTGACAGACGCTAACAACAACAACATATGCAATTACACTTGTCTTAAAAGTGTATTCTCCTCTCAACGTTTTAAATGTATCCTTGAAAACACAGTTTGTGTTTAGCTAGTTTTTCAAGGCCATTCTCATTATTTAAAATCATGTAGCTCATTTAGCTACAGAATTTTTTTCTTGTCCAATAATAATAATGTCTGACATTTGGTTCATATTTACTACGTGCCAGGCACACTGTAGAGTGCTCTGCACACATTTTTACAAAATAGATTTAGTGTCTCTATTTTACAAATCAAGAAACTAAGGCACAGGGAAGTATAGCTGAACATTTTACACAGCCTTGTCACCATAGCAAAGGTTAGCAATCAGATTTAAACTTTAAACTTTTCTGAATGGTGCAAAGGAATTTTAAATTATCTCATACATGTAAAATTCTGCTTAGCTTCATCTATCTTTCTTAAGCAGAGATAAGTCTTTAGAATAACTTATTTAAAACCCTTCCAAGACCCAATTATTTTCTCCTTTGAATATTTTGTTGATACTATGTATTTTCACTAACGGAAGGCATGTTGATTAAAGGACCAATTCAGTATTTTTATTATGAGTTATGAATTTTGATACCCATTATCTGGAATCACGTATGTCTCACTGGACCCTGGACAATGTAAATCCTGCCAATACGTATCAATGATAAAACTACTTTTTAAAAAAAAATTTTTAAGTTTATTTCTTGAAAAATTTGCAAACCATGAGGTAAAACATGAAGGCACCTGGCAATAACTGCAAATACATTTCATTCTAGTTTCCTTCTTCTTAGTCTTTTTATTATTTTTCTTGAAACTTTTCAAAACATGGTACAATGCATTATTCCTTATTGCAAAAGCAGTACTTACAGCCCAAATAAACAAAGTCAAGCAATTTTTTGTCTCAGGAAAATTACCACTACAATGTATTCTTCATTACTGCAAAAACAGTACTTACAGGCCAAATAAATACAACTACAGGAATTTTACTCTCAGGAAAATAACCACTACTATGTATTCATTATAACAAAAGCAGAAAAACCTGTCCTGGAATACTGCGCAATTGCTCAGAGTGGTACACACCACCTGCTATACGTGGAAGCAATGATTGGGCCCTAAGATTGAATGTAGGGTAAGAATAATTTATTGGAGTTCTATTCTCTTAGAAAGTACCACTGCAATGCATTATTCCTTACTGCAAAGGCATTATATACTGTTCAGAAGCTAGAAAAATAGGTAGCTAGTAACACCTGGAAACAACGAATGGTGTCAAGGAGAAAATGGCCACTGACTGAATGAAGACTGGGAATAGCTTACACTCACCATAAGTACATTCTCATGAGAACACAGGAACTGGGAAAGATAACAAGGAGGCCTGTCTTACAAAAACAAAGGCAACCTTTCAAAAGTTTAGAAAATTCACACATCCAGGAGGCATCACCTAAGGCTCAATCTACAGAAAAATGAAGCTACAACTCAGGGTTCTTGAGTTTCACGCATTTCAAAAGGGTCCACCTTGAGGCTAAACACATTAAAATCCTGTTACCTCCTTCCCAAAGAACTCCAGAATCATAAAAAGTGGTTGGGATAAGGTATGTCCCATGGGTCACAAAATGGTTATTAAAACATAACCATCCACTCTTTATTAACTCCCCTACTTCAGGGGACTACGTGTGCTTAAATGCAACACTTAGGATCTACACTTAAGTAGATCTCCTATCATACCTAAGTAACGGAAAGTTCTTTGGGATTCTTGAATAGAGTCAAAATTCTATGCCCTTCATTTTCAAAGCCAATGCATTTGCAGTCAGCCGATATTCAGTGGGAAGAGCACAGACCTTGTGAGTCAGAAACACCATAGTTGAATCCAGGTTTTGCTACTTCCTTGTTCATGACTTTGGGCAAATCAATAATCTATCTGAAGTTGTACAAAATTAACGTTTATTGAGACCCCGCTATGTACCAGAAACTATTACCTATCTCACAGGGCTTTTCACAGAATTAAATACTATATATAAAAACCTTATGGACTCTAGCAATATGCAATGTGAACTGGTGTTATAAATAATCATGAATAATATCTATTATTACTATCTTACTGGGCTGTCCAGGGCTGTTGCACAGATTACATCACATTGGGATTGTATGCAACTAATACAATGGTTGAAGAAAATTAAAGTATACGGTGTACTCTTAGAAATCTATGTAGATATAAAGGTGGATTGGATTAAACAGCAACTAAAAGTATTTCCTCTAAACAGATGAAAATCAACACATACCTAATAAAAGTCTTTTGTGTGTACAGAGCACTAGACCCTTCCAGTGACATAGGACACACAAGTTTAATATGGAAAAACCTTACATGTAACCAGCCAATAAGGTTTGTCATTTCTGCAGGCACATGCATCTTCTGTGCAAGTCACTCCTCTACTATACTCAATCAATTAATTCACTCTGATAAAGAATGTTAAAATCACTTTAGAGTAAATAGATCTGTTAATAGATCTTTCCAGATATTTGGCATATGCAGAGGCACTAATGGAGGCAGCAATGCTTAAGGCGGTATTTTGAATACTTGTAACAAAATGCAGTATGTTTCCAACACTGCGAATATCTCCCTACAGGATAATGTCTAGATAGGAACATGGAAATGGTTCCAAGGGATTAAAAATCTGTGAGACTATATGAATGTTACACTATTTATAAATAGGACCCACAAGACAAAGAAATTATGAAAGAAGCAAAATAGCGAAGATGGAGAAAATGAGAATTCTATTTTAAATCCTCATTTAGCAATGCCAGTTTTGCATACTATATTACTTTGGATCTAGGTGTACTCATTGGCTGTTCAGACATTTTATAGAAGGAAACACAAAAATAGTACGATTTTGACGCATTTGCTTCATTAACGCTGCAGCCAGATTGTCAAAGTGGCAAACAGTATTTAGAAAGAGAGAGCTTGATTTAGTTTTCTTGTTAATCTTGGTTTCAAGAATATAGCAGGTTCTCCGACTGCAGAAATCCTGTAATAAACAGTTATTTGAAAGTCAGAAAGGATAACTAGGTTATGTCCTTCAGTCCCTAGGCTTTGATTTTTACCCCAATTACATATAGTATGAAGAAATATCTGTTTCCAGGTTTTTTCTATACCACCAATTTACAGTAATACATATGACTTGGATCACAAAGCTGTCCCTTCAGACAGTGAATGTATTTACAGGAATCCAGGAAACTGTAAACTGCTTTACTCTTTACCCCTCATTAAAATTATACTTAAGCCATATCATTTGTACCCTGTCACATATCAGAGTTCAGATCATCACATATGATATGAATGTTGGGTACAGTATGAGTCTTATATGCTTAACATGTTATTTTCTTGGCCTTTATGCCAACTGTTATTAGCCAGTGCAGTGATGGGGTGAGCTGGAAGACAGAAGCCTAAAATACTAACTATATTTTCATTTAAATAGTTGAAGCTTGGTAATAAAACACGTGTAAACTTTATTCTTAGCAACTATCTTTCTTATTCTAATATATTTATCAACTTTAAAACAAACCATCCTTGAAATGGAAAGAAATGATTAAAAACTCTAACATCTCTCATAGACAAAATTTTCATTTTTAACTTGATGAAGGAAAGCCATGAAAATTTTATATTTGCCACTTAGTAACATAAAATACTGCATCCTCAAAATATTTACTTCTTGAACAAAAAATCACTGATGTCTGCTGCTGAATGTAATGGCTTCTAGTTGACTAGTTAAAGTTTATAGCTGACAAAAAATTTACATTTCACAACTTTAAAAAATCAAGTGTTTTCTTTGGCTCTGTTGGAAATACATTATTTTCAAAAGCACTATAAAAAAACTAAAGTGGAAAAGGACTAACAGTTTCAGTTAAGCTTTATGTAAACAATTTGATTTTGATAGTATAAAATATAAATTAATACATAAATAACATTTTTCACTATTGTTAATTTTTTAATTACTAGTTATACTTCAGTGGCCTAAAACTAATAAAATTTTAATAAGATAGTATTAAACTGTGTCCTTAATATCCACAAGTAAAATTTTTATTTCAGTTAAATTCAAGGAAATGTCGAGAGATGAGATTGAAACAAATTTGTAAACAATTTATATTCAACTTGGTTATGGGAGGTATTCAAAACTTTGAGCACCTCCCTAAGGGGAATAACATGATCAGATATTTATGCTATTCTGGATGATGGATGGGTGGGGGCATGTTTGAGTCAGAAGGGAGGGAGTTAAGATATGAGACTATTTCAATAGTTAAGAAAATGTCAATATCCTGAAGTAAAAGCAATGATATTGAAGGATAACCAAAAAAAAAAAAACCCAAACCCATTGCCATAGGACCTGATAAAATCAAGATATGTTTGGCAATTGGAAGCTATGAAAATGGGCACCAGATGGAAAGATGGGTACTCAATAGTGTACAGTGAGTGAGAAGGACAAAGACGTTCAAGGTTTTCAGTTGAGAGGATTAGTGCACGTCAACGCTACTAGATAAGTAATGAATGCAATTAAAGAGGACAGTCTGTGTGATCTTATTGTTGTTCGCTTACTCTTGTTCCAGTTTTCATTGTTGAGGGAAATAGAAGGTAATGAATTCTGCATGGACAAAAAGACTTTGAGATGCCCGTGCTACCTTCAAACATGTGTACCAGACAGTTGGGGACATTAATAAAATATTCAAGAATTAGATCTGGCCAAGAAGTAAAAGTCATGGAAGTCACATGAATGGACAAACTCCTCAAAGAACAGCAAACAGAGCACGAAGACAAAATTAAAACCCAGAGGCTATAAAGTTGGTTATATCGTCTTTTAAGATTCAGTTAGAATAAAAGGGGATTCTTGACAAGAAGAAAATAAAGAAGTCTGATCAGCATCAAGGAGAAGGTGTTGTTAAAATCAAAGACTGTGTTTAATAAAGGCAGTGGTTAAAAGTGTCAACTACTACAGAGATATGAAGCAAGAGGCAATTGATCTTGTAGATTAGGAAGTATCTGATGTCTTGACAGCTTCTTTTCTATTCTGGAAGAGAATGTAAACCAGATTGCAGTTAAGCTGAGATGACAATAGGAAGTCAATGTGTTAAAGTAGGTTAGAAATGGTAAAATGGTTTGTGGTTTGAGAGGACAACTTGTTCTTTCTCAATAAGATTTGAAAGTTTATTTTTTTGCTTTGTTTTTGCATCTTGTTTTGATACATGTTCAGAGCATACAGGTAATCCTTCAATAAATAACTTTTCTCCTCCTTTCCACTCTGAGCTAGGTTGCTTTTCTGTCACTTGGTTAATTTAATGGCTTTATTTTTATTGATTTTTGAAAATTAATTTTAATTTTATTGTAACAATGGCTAATCTATTTCTGGGATCTCCTTTCATATTATCTTTACATTCTCAATTTCCAAACCACATTAATGATTGGGAAGTGTCACATCCTCTAAAGGCTTCTTCATGCTTTATTTTTAATTTAATGCCATTATTCAAGAGGAAGCTAAATCAGTTATTTACAAGTGAAGAAAGTTTAAATACTCAAAGTTTGGCTAGTTAGGTAGCTAATTCATAATCAAGGCCCTTTTTTAGAACTTATTGTATGTTAACATTTGAAAAGTGGTTTCTTCTTTATAAAGGTCATAAAGTTTAGATCATTTTAGAGTTATTCTGCTGAGGGGTCTGAGTAAAATAAACACTTAAAGTCAATCAGTGGTATATTAATGCATGTGTATGCTACCAGTCATAGTTGAATGCTGATTTATCACTATCATAAAATGAAGTTCACCAGAAAAAATGTAGTATTACACTGTGATACAAATATTTTTGTCAAAATTATCCCTATTCAGCCTTTCCTCTGAGTTGGTAATTGCTATGTTACAAGCTATCCTGCAGTAAATATCTCCCACTGAAGTCAACCTAAATTATTCTGAAGTCCATATGTCATTTTTTAGATGTGAGCCTGAGACATCATTAGTACTAATGATGGGAGCCTGCTTTTTGTTGATACCTCTTGCTATTTAACGACCCAGCTACCTGAGACAGTTTTGATAACCTGAAAAAACAACAGAAACTCTTCCAGCATTTGCTCCAGGAGAGATCTGATTACAAGTTGTTGACTAAGCAAGCCTATATAAGAAGACTTGCTATCCTAGCAGAAATGATGAAAAACCCGCCTTCAAATTATTTTTGTTTTCCTCAAATGCAAATATTTGGTATTATTTCTGTTACAGTTAATATAAAACTGTTACTTTCCTTCACATATAAGGGAAATGAAGGTCATATTTTATTATCTAGGTATTAAAATAAAAACACACCTTCACGGACATACACACGTCTATGAAAATTAATTATATGTGGTACGGTTTTGTGGCAAACACAGTGAATAAAATCTGGCCATAAATACAGAAGTTCCTCAATATACCACTAGGACAATTTGTATTTTTCCCACATTACTAGCTCTTCTTAACTTACCTCAAAGCACAATATCATTTTATGTGTTTATGATGAGCCTTTATAAAATTATTTTCTTAATGAGGTGTATTGACCTTATCAACTGCTTGAATTTTAGCTTGTAATCTGAGCCTTCAATGTTGAAAAAATGTGAAAAACATTTTCAGTAGTAACTTCAAAACTGCAGCAAGAGCAGAAAAACATGTTTCTCCCTAACAAAAATTATTTAAAATCATTAACCTAATTAACATTTTCACCTGGTCTTCATTTAATGTGCAAACAGGCAGTTGACTTGACTACGATAATTATTCAACTACAAACGAAGCTGCCAATTAGATACACAATTATTCAATTTGATTGCAACAGAAGTGAATTTTATCACTAAAAAAGGGTGTTCCTGAGCATTATAGATATGATATATTAAAATGTATCCTATAATCAAATCATGTAACCTTTACTTACCCATCTATTTTTCTGGTGGAAGCATTTGCTCATACTAAGCATTTAAAGGACTCCCTACTATTGTGAATAATTATGAAAGCATTTTGAGAAATTAATCCTTTATGTATATAACCATTACAGTATATCATAATCATTTCATTCACTCATTTATTCATTCAATCATTCCATACCATCATCCATTCAGTCTTTTATAATTAAAAGTGTTAGTCCAATTGCCCTAAATTTATAGATCCAGGTTGCATCCTGAATTATAAAAGAATTATAAGCAAATAGTGATTGAGTTTATTCTACTGTAAGACATACTTCTGTGGGTAACACACAGATTAAGTCTCACAGGGGCATTATGTTAAGTGCCAAGGGGGAATATCAAGTACATATATGTCTTAAAGAACAAGGTAGAGAGTGCTAAATGTCATAACAGAAAAACTAAGTATGTAAACAACTTCTTACACATGAAATTAATATATCAGTCACTTACTGTATACCAAGCATTATGTTAAGGAATAGAAGTTTAAAAAAAAAAGCCTTCTTCAGATTTTTGAGTAAAATTCTCAACCTTACAAACTAGGAATAATTTTTTTCATCTACTTTTAACTATTTGCCTAAGAAGTTTAAATTTTCACAACTTTTTGATAACACAATTCTTTAGGTATATGGAATTCAGCTTAGAGGGATTCCCCGCAAGAAAGCTTTACATGGAATTTTACATAATATTGAGGAAATGGAGTTTTCACTTCATATATATGTATATATTTCATAGGGATTTCAAGGCTGAGATCTTTTGGAAGCTGATCGAAAGGCCCGTCTTCCGAGGTGCCTTTTGGGTGGGTTCAAAGGCCTAACCTTTCAGCTAGTAGTCAACTGCTTATAGTACAGTTCTACTCTGACACACGGGGGTCTCCATGAGTCAGAGTTGATCTGATGGCAACTGGTTTTTTGGTTATACGGTATATTAATAGAAAGTGAAAATGATATAACTAAGTCCAACCAAAACCAAACCAAACCCACTGCCATCAAGTCGATTCCGACTCATAGCAACCCTACAGGACAGAGTTGAACTGTCCCATAGGGTTTTCAAGGAGCAACTGGTGGATTCAAACTGCCAACCTTTTGGTTAGCAGCCAAGCTCTCAACCACTGCACCACCAGGGCTCCGTAACTAAGTCCAATTGCCCTAAATTTATAGACCTATGTTGCATCCTGAATGAATTCCAATAATCTCCTCCATATTATTCCATTATTTAAAAGATCAAGAACTACAAAGTCCCCAGGGAAGAACCTTTGCCTTCACAGTTTTTCAAGGATCCCTCTTCTAAGTGTGTTTTATTTCATCATCTCTGATCCTCTCTAATATATCCCTCGATTCATCACACTTTTAATGGGAATATTTGTTTCCCCCTATATTATACACTTAAGACCATTAGACAACCCATCCAAAATATTTACTTTGTTTTTCATCTGAAAATTTGAGAGCTTAGATTTCTCAGGACCAAGCTCTATAAAAAAATCTTGCATCCACTATTCTACTATTGACCAGTTTTATATCTGTTACTACTTTTTGAGAAACTGAGTACAATTATTTGAGATTTTTATTGACCCCTTCTGTCTTTGTCTTCACTGGTAGGAGTCAGCTATAGGTTTGACAACTTGAACTTCATATAGAATTCTAGCCACTGAAACTGGAACCTCCACTAGAACACTACCAAGAGAAGAAGCTCATAAGAACAGGTCTTCTGACAGATGTGCTGACATTTTATTATCAATTTATACCTTAATAATTGTTACTATGTCTGGGTGATATAGTTGTGTATGTTTATCTTTTTAAGATATTTCCATAAATGTTGATCTTTCCTTTTGTTCTCACCCACTGCTATAGTCCATCGGAACAAAAAGCATTTGCTTATATGCAGATGACATTGCAATATTATTTAAAACAATAATAATAACTTGGTTTTATAGACTAACTGAGACAGCTATTCAACAACAGCATTTCCAGAAAGAAGAATCAATGATTTATATTATGGGCTATCTTACTCATCTAGTGCTGCTCTAACAGAAATACCACAAGTGAATGGCTTTAACAAAGAGAAGTTTGTTCTCTCACAGTCCAGCAGGCTACAAGTCCAAAATTCAGCGCATCAGCTCCAGGAGAAGGCTTTCTCTCTCTGACAGCTCTAGAGGAAGGTCCTTCTGATGCATCAGTCTTCCCTTGGTCTGGGAGCATCTCAGTGCAGGAACCTCAGGTCCAAAGGATGCGCTCTGCTCCCAGCACTGCTTTCCTGGTGGTGTGAGGTTCCCATATGTCTCTGCTTGCTTCTTTCTTTTATATCTCAAAAGAGATTGGACTAAGACACTATCTAATCTTGTAAACCTCATTAGTAGAACCTTACCACAGTGACAGAGTTTAGAACACATAAGGAAATCACATATAACCTCATCATAGTGATAGAATTTATAACACATAAGGAAATCACATCAGATTTACAAAATGGTACACAATCATACAATACTGGGAATCATGACCCAGCCAAGTTGACAGATATTTTTCGGGGACACAATCCAATCCATGACATGGGCCATTATTATTATTAAACACGGTTCTAATTTTCACAAATAAATTTGAAAAATTGTCTTATTTCATTTCAAAGGTAATCATTTTGCCATTGATTTTTTTTGGGGGGTGGCAAGGTAGAACAGAAAGTTAACACTGTGAAAAATTAAATATTGTAAAACTGCCCTGCAAAGATTATTTTCAAACTGAAGTGAAGTTTTTAGTTATAACTTCTTCAAATATTTTCTAAACTAAAATAACTTTTAGTTTATAAAACTAAATATTTAAATATTTACTAAGCTAAAATTATTAAGACTATTCATAATGGAATAGTATTTTGCTCCCCAAATAAATTAACCATTCGCATCTGTTAATGTAGGACCCACCCCCCCCCCACCTTTTTTTTAGAAGAGTGTGCTCTCATTGATCCTCTAAACTGAGATGAGATGGTCTTTTATTCAGAAACAGCTTAACTTTTACAAATAATTCTTATCTTCCAAATCAATTGGCTATTAAAGCATATGTTTCAACTGATAAATTAATAATTTTGGAGAGTTCTGATAATTTGATGATTTCTTCTGTTAATTCCTCCAGATTAACACCTATTGCCTTTGAGTCAATTCCAACTCATAATGACCCTACATGGCAGAGTAGAACTGCCCCATAGGGTTTCCAGGGCTGTAAATCTTTACTGAAACAGACTGCCACATCTTTTTCCTGAAGAGCAGTTGGTGGTTTCAAACAGCTGATCTCTTAACCACTGCACCATCAAAGCTCCTTTCTTCCAGATTCAAAAAGAAACCAAAGCCATTGCCTTTGAGTTGATTCCAACTCATAGTGACCCTACAGGACAGAGAAAAACTGCCTCATAGAGTTTCCAAGGAGCACCTGGTAGATTTGAACTACTGACCTTTGGTTAGCAGCCAAGCTAATAACCAGTGTGCCACCAGGGCTCCTCCTCCAGATTAGTGGTTCTCAAATGTGTTTAGAGAAGTCACCTTGAATGCTTGTTAAAACTGCAGACGGTCTAATCCTGAATCCATAGACTTGGTCTGGATCTAGAATATGTCAGGTTAAATAAGTGTCTCAACTAGTTTTGATTCTAGAGTCAGGGGCCTAACTTTGAATAATACAGTCATAAGTATAATGCAATCCATACTTATATTAAAAAGGATTTTACGGCGTTGTTCTGTGGCACAACTGCACTGACACTAGAGGCAGTGTCATAAAGTGCCTAGTGGTAAACATAGCAATTCTGTTTTATTTTTGAAGAGCTTTGTTGAGGTATAGTCAACATAATAAACAACAGATTTAAACTGCACTATTTGATAAGTTTTGGTATCAGTATACATCCATGAAAACATTACCACAATCAAGATAACGAGCACACCATTTACTCTCAATAGTTTCTGGGTGTCCATTTATAAACCCTCTCTTTGCCCCTCCCCAAACCTCATCCTTAAGCAATCACTGACCTGTGTCTTGTTATTATTGTTTGTTTACATCTTCCAGAGTTTTATGGAATTGGAATACTATAGGATATACTCTTTGGTAGAGGGAGATGCAGATCTTATTTTACTAAAAATAATAATTTTCAATTCATCCATATTGTTGTATACCCCCATGTTTTTTTTCTTTTTAATGCTAAGTAGTATTCCATTAAGCGCCCTGGTGGTGCAGTGATTAATGCACTAGGCTGCTAACCAAAAGGTTGGTGGTTCAAACCTACCAGCTGCCCTGTAGGAGAAAGATGTGGCAGTCTACTTCTGTAAAGATTTGTAGCCTTGGAAAACCCTATGGGGCAGTTCTACTCTGTCCTATAGGGTCGCTATGAGTCAGACAACGGTGAGTTTGGTTTAGTATTTTTGTTTTAGTATTCCATTGTATGGATAAACCACAATTTGTTTAACAATTCACCTTTGACAAACATTTGTATTACTTCCAGTTTGGAGCTATTGCAAATAAAACTGCTATGTATTTTTGTGTGTACATCTTTGTAAGAATATATCTTTCTTTTACCTCAGGTATATAACCGACTCAGTTATCTACTGCTGCTATAACAGAAATACCACAAGTGGATGGCTTTAACAAACAGAAATTTATTCTCTCACAGTCTAGGAGGTTAGAAGTCCAAATTAAAAGTGCTAGCTCCAGGGGAAGGCTTTCTCTTTCTGTCAGCTCTGGTGGAAGGTCTTGGCATCAATCTTCCCCTGGGTCTAGGAGTTTCTCAGCACAGGGACCCAGGTCCAAACGACACACTCTGCTCCCAGCCCTTCTTTCTTGGTGCTAGGAGATCCCCCTCTCTATTTGCTTCTTTTTGCTTTTATCTCTAAAAAGAGATTGACTCAAGATACAATCTGATTCTATAGATCATGTCCTGACTCATTAACATAACTTCCTCTAATCCTGCCTCATTAACATCATTAAAAAAAAAAACCCTATGTTGTGGAGTCAATTCTAACTTATAGCAACCCTAAAGAACAGAGCAGTACTACCCTCACAGGGCTTCCAAGGAGCAACTGGTCGATTTGAACTGCCGTCCTTTCGGTTAGCAGTCAAGCTCTTACAACATAGAGGTCAGGATTTACAGCACACAGGATACTTACATCAGATCACAAAATGGAGGGCAACCACACAATACTGGGAATCATGGCCTAGCCAAGTTGACACATACATTTGTGGGACTACATTTCAATCCATAACAATAACTAAGCATGAAATGGCTGTCATAGAATTGGTGTATCTTTAAGAAGCTGAGAATGTGATGGTACCACTTTCCACTTCCACCAGTGGTTTATGAATATTCCAGTTCTTATGTATCTTTGCATACACTAGGTATGGACAGCATTTTTACTTTTAGACATTCTAATAGGTGTGTACTGCTACCTCATTGTAGTTTTATTTTGCATTTTTCTAATGACTAATAATGTTGAAGATCTTTTCATGTGCTTATCTGCCATCTACATGTCTTATTTAATGTAGTGTCTGTTTAAATATTATTTAATAGGGAAAGTTTTTTTTTTTTAATATATTCTGAATACAAGTCATTTGACAGATACAGTTTTGCAAATAATTTCAACTAGTCGGTGGCTTGTCTTTTCATTTTCTTGTCTTTAAAAGAGCAGAGGTTTTCAATTTTATGAAATTCGATTTATCAATTTGTTATTTTATAGATCATGATTTTGCTGTTGTATCTAACAATGTTTGTCTAAGTCAAGGTAAAAAATATTGTCTTCTATGTTTCTTTTAAAAGTTTTTAGTTTAAGGCTTTCAATTAGTTAACTTTTATATACAGTGTGAGATATGGATCAAATTTTTTTGCTTTTAACATATTGATATCTAACCATTTTAGCACTATGTGTTTAAAAGACTGCTCTTTCTCCACTGAACTGCCTTTGAATAGTTGTCAAAAATCAATTACCCATAAATGCGTGTCTATTTCTGGACTCTCTATTCTCTTCCATTAATTTATTTGTCTGCCTTGAAGCCAGTAACACACAGTTTTGAGTATTGTAGCTTTACTTTAAATCTATAAATAAAGTAATGTTAGTCTTCCAAAGATTTTCTTGTTTCAATTTTTTTTTTTAGTTATTTTAAGTCCTTTGTATTTCCACACTAATTTAATAACCATCTTTTAAATTTATTAAAAAAACAAAAAAATCCTGCTGGGATTTTCACTGGAATTGAAATGATTATCAATTTTGGAAGAAATGATAACAACTTGGGGTCTTTCGACTCTTGAGCTAATTTATTTACATTGGTTTTCTTTAATATCTTAGCAATGTTTTATATTTTTCACAGTATAGGTCTTGCACATTTTTTTGTCAGCTGTATTCCTAAATAGTTTAATTTTTGATGTTATTGAAAATATTATTTTGTTTTAATATTTTAAGTAATTTAATTTTTAATTAAAATTTAAAACTAATATGGAGAAATAATTAGTTTAATTAATTTAATTTTAATTAAAATTTTAAAAATAGAGAAATAAAATGTACTTTTGCCAAACTCATTCTGGTAGATTTTTGGTAGATTCCATTAAATTTTCTACAAACACAATCATGCTTTCTGCCAATACAGACAGTTTTACTTCCTCTTCTTTGATCTAGATAGTTCTTCTTTTCCTTATTTTATTGCACTGCCTAGCACTTTGGGTATACAGTGTTGAAAATGTTTTTCCTGTGTTTATTGAGATGATCCTATGCTTCTTCTCTTCTTTGTTTTTTTTAGCAGGTTATGTGGTACATTACATTGATTGCTTTTCAAATGTTAAATTCCTCAGACAGGCCCCACTTGGCCATGCCATATGTACATTTGGATTCTACTTGTAAATACTGGTAAGTTTGTCTTCTCTGTTTTCTAATCAACCTGACTAGACAGATTTGTCAGTTTTATCGATCTTCTCCAAGAACCAGCTTATGACTGTATTGATTTTTCTCTATTGTGTTTTTCTGTTTTCCTCCAGTGTTTTTTATGTCCTTTTTATGCTTACTCTGAGTGTTATTTCCTCATCTATTTCTAGTTGTTTTTTTTTTTAATTATTTTTCCTTTCAAAGTGGAAATGAAGGACATTGATTTGATAGTTTTCTTTTCCAACACAGGTGCTTAGTGTTATGAATTTCCCTCTAAGTTCTACTTCCATGGGTATCTAATTATTATTTTGATTTCTTCTTTAACACAGGTTACTTGGAAGTTTGTTACTTAGGGATCTTGTTATTTAAGAAATAGTTGGTGATTTTTTAGGTATCTTAATTCTAATACGGCTAGAAATGTAGTTGGTGCGACCTAACTCATTCTTAATTGAGACTTGTTTTGTAGCACAGAGATAGTTTCCTTTGGTAAATATTCCAGGTGTGCTTGAAAAGCATGTTTGTGTTGGTGGTAGAGTGTTCTATAAACATCAGTTAGGTCAAATCTGTATGTAGCATTGTTCAAGTCTTAATGATTTTTGTCTGTTTATTATATCAATTATCAGAGAGTGATATTGAAATTCCCAGCTATAATTCTGAATTTTTATATTTCTCCTTGAAGTTCTATCAGTTTTTGCTTTATATATTTTGAAGCTCTCTTATTAAGTGCATATATATATAGTATTAAGTCTTCTTGATGAATGCACTCACTATTAGGTACTAGCATTCTTTTTTGTTTTTTCTTTTTTATTGTACTTCAGGTGAAGGCTTACAGAACAAATAGTTTCTCATGAAAAAGAAGTACACATGTTATTTTATGACATTGGCTAACAACCCCACAACATATCAACCCTCTAACTTCTCAACCTCTTTTTTTTTCGGTGAAAATACACATAGCCAAAGATACACCATTTCAAAAATTTCTACATGCACAGTTCAGTGACATTGACTACGCTCTTCAAATTGTGCTGTTATTCTCACTTATGATGAAGGCTTACAGAACAAAATAGTTTCTCATTTAACAGTTACTACAAATGTTGCCCTATGACAATGGTTAACAATCTCACAACACATCAACAATATCCTTACTCAACCTTGGGTTCCCTATCACCAGCTTCCTTGTCCCCTTCTGCTTTCTGGCCCTTGTCACTGGACTCCTGTAGGTACTAGCATTCTTTAGGAGCCTGACGGCACAGTGGTTAAGAGCTACGGCTACTAACCAAAAGGTTGGCAGTTTGAACCCACCAGCTGAAGCAACTCGATCGCAATGTTTGTGTTTAATTTTTTTTTATGGCATTCTTTAGCTGTGGTAAAATTCTTTGTTCTGAAATCTAGTGTGTCTGATATTAATACAGCCATTTCAGCTTTCTTTTGATTTAGGTCATCTTAGTAAAATGTATTCCACCCATTTAACTTTTCTCTGTGTCTTTTATTTAAAGTGAATGTTTGAAAATCATTTTCCATTCTTAAATGTAGTAATTTATCATTTAAAAAAAAAAAAAAACCTCTAAGTATTTTACTATTTGTTTTAAAAATATTTTTTAAAATTACTATAGTTGGCATAGGTAGCTAATTGGCAGGTATAAAATACAGGCAATTTTTTAAATACACCATCTCTTCTGATCACATGTTTATTGACAACTATATCAGGAACTGAACATTAATAATTTCATAAATTAACTGAAATTAAATGACACATTTCTTATCATTTCACTGTAAAACATCTTTGATTAATAATAAATTGTAAAATTTGCACCAAATAAAAAACCAAACCCATTGCCGTCGAGTCGATTCCAACTCATAGCAACCCTGGAGGACAGAGTAGAAATGTCCCATAGGGTTTCCAAGGAGTGGCTGGTGGATTCAAATTGCTGACCTTTTGATTAGCAGCCGAGCTCTTTACCACTGCACCAGCTAAGGCCAAAAGACAAATACATATTTTTAAAGTCTTAAATTTGGTTGTTTTTTTTTTTTTTTAATCTCAAGGTGTCAACTTTTCTTAAAAGAAATAAATACTAGGGGATATACAGCTTAAAAAGTTCTGAGTCAAATAATATTACTTAAGAAAAATAGAAGGATAAAAATAATTTTTGAAATAAAATTTACTTCTACCAAAATTCTGAGCAAAACTGAAACAATCTCTCTTTATCTACAATAGGATTCTTAGTATTTATTAAAAATACTCTGGCATCCTAAAACCGTTGCCTTTGAATTGGTGCTTCTTCTTTTATCTCAGGTGCTTGCAGTATATATGTTGCCATAGTTTTATAAAATTACCTTATTCTAATACAGTTTTATCAATTGATCGTTGTTTATAAAAATGTACAGTTAGTTTGTCAATAATTCTGTCATGGTAAACAAAAAGATTCCTACTGTTTAACATTATAATTTCATATAAGCATCATCCCAAATTAATTGCTCTAAAATAGTGTTTCCAATACGGTGGGATAGTTTATAAAGACCTAGTCTCTAGGTTGGGAAAAATCCAGGTATATATTTCTTTATGCTTCTCTTAATTTATTCATTCTATTCATACTGGAAAAATGCATTAAGCAATGCAAACATAAATAAAGGGAAAAGTAAAAATAATTACTCAGCAGTGATGCTAGCATTGCTGGAGGAATTTAATAAAAATTTAAAGTGTGTCTGCTCTGCCAAATACTTTTAAAACACTTTAAAATTTAAAACATATAAAAGTTCAAGCAAGCTTTCAAAAAAAAATTCTAACAAAAAGCATCACGTGCCATTTTATGATAGTGATGGTAAGTGCTATGAGAGTTCAAAAGAGAGAGAGCAATTTATCGAGCTGAACAATACTATTGTATAACAGAAAAAACAGATGCAGAGAGGTCAGGGGATATAGCCAAGTTCACACCACTGGTCAAAGGTCCAACTATTACCAGGCAATAAGAAGGCCGTTACAATTCTTGGCATCATGAAAATTGCCAGTGATTCTTTAGAAATGTGGGCTTTCTCTGGTATGGACCTGAACAGAACTGCACTAGGAATGACTTTATTTCTACCATACATTAAAGGAAATATATTATCTCCAAGATGAATTTAATCAAAAGAACTGTGAGAATTGGGTTATTGCCTAATAGCAACAAATTTATTTTCATAATTTTAAAGATTAAGAGGAGCTGGTAAATATATCTAGTAGAAAACTAAAATTTTTATTCCAAATACTTCTTACTATTTTTCTTTTAAAAAAGACCAATCTAAAAGTGAATATTGTCATTTTTTTGTCACAAAAATATTCTTAAGAAAAATATGAAATTGTAAATGGTTTAAGAATCATTAATTACTTTAACACTTGTGCAAATATGTACTTAATGTATTTGTATATTTTAATATTTAAATTATGTTACTAACTTACATAATGTATGTACATGTATACCATATTTTAAGGAAACCCTGGTGGCACAGGGGTTAAGAGCTCAGCTGCTAACCAAAAGGTCTGCAGTTTGAATCCACCAGGTGCTCCTTGGAAACCCTATAGGGCAGTTCTGCTCTATCCTATAGGGTCGCTATGAGTCGGAATCAATTCAACTGGCAATGGGGTTTTATACCGTATTTTATGCAAATAATGCGCACATTCTATGTTTGCCAGCCGCTCCCTCCACCCACGAGGTATTTTCATAAGCGTTGCTGTAAAAACAAATTTGCATAGCACCCTTACCAAAATACCTCAAAGGAAGAGGGGATGGTTGGCAAACAAACGTAGAAGGTGCACATTATTAGAATTAAAACAGAGCCTATTCTGACTCATAGAAACCTTATATAACAGAGTAGAATTATGCCCATAGGGCTTCCTAGGCTGTAAAAATTTATGGGAGCAGATCACCAGGTGTTCCCTCCCCTGGAGTGGATGGTGTGTTCAAACCTCTGACCTTTAGGTTAACAGCGGAGCGCTTAACAATTGGGCTCCTTCAAGTAAAGAACACAGCCTAGAACACTTTATGGGACAGTTCTACTCTGTCACATTGGGTCCCTATGAGCTGAAATCGAGGGTACCTAACAACATGTATATACATACATATTTTAGAAATTTTAGAATAAATGTTGGGTTCTGTTTATATACGATTATAATGCAAAATAATAAGAATAATTTTGTACCACTACAGAATCATGCCAAATAAATAGGTAAATACATATCTGCCTATCCAAATCTCATGGAGACACTTTTTCTAGGCTTAATGTTTTCAAGGTTCAGTTTACCTCCTAAACATGTCAATAGTTTGATTCAGATGTTTAAGGATCAAATGCCATTTACTTATTTGAATTTACAATATCCAAAATTAAATCCTTTCTATTTCAGAATTTGTGACACTTGAGGAAATCTTTGTGTTAATAGTTGATTGATTTGGAAGAGAAAAGTCTACCGTAATTTGGTCATCTTGTACCCAGTGCAAATTGGAAACATGGAAGTTACCGAAAAGTTGTCATTGGCAGCGCTGTGAGTTTCAGAGCTTTCCAATTAGCATCAGAAAATCCCAGCAAAGATGAGGTAGCTTGGCAGAATAAATTGGAAATTTTAAGTCCAGCTTACACAGCAAATATTTATTTATTTAAATTAAGTTAAAGTTATAGTGACCTATTTTTTTCTCATCCTTTTCATATGTTGGAACCATATGTTTTCATGAAAGCCTTTTTATTTTCTTAAAAACACTTAAGTTTTTTAATGGTCACAGCACTTTGGGCCTGTAAGACACACAGTCTTTCAGATATGAGTTTATGAGTTGTAACAAGTTATCAGAACAAAGTTACTGTAACCAGAGAACCACAGAATGGCACCATTTTCCCAATTTCAAATAACTGCTTAAATAATAACTAGAAGGCAAAAATTCTCTCTTCAGGGATGTAGGAAGAAGCCCTTTGACTAAAAACAATAATCAGAGGGATTCACCTAGCAGGCTAGGAAAACATTTCTACATAATTTAACAAATACTATGTCTAAGGTTTAGCTGTTAGAGTAAGAAGGGCTTGTGTGAATGGCTAAATTAGTAGCCAAGAGTCCACCTTCCAATGGCTATATTTTGGAATAGTTTTTACCTATGTCAGAATAGAATTTTAATTCACAATTAGAAGATGCATTATGAACTGCTAAAGAATACGTTGATCACAATCTATACATATTTATAATTATATAAAAGAACCTAGTTATTTGCATTGTTTTAAAATTTGCTCTATTAGATGACTTTATATATACACACACACACACACACACACACAAACCCACTGCCGTCAAGTCAATTCTGACTCATAGCTACCCTAGGTACAACAGAACGAAACACTGCCCAGTCATTTGCTATGTTTGAGTTCACTGTTGCAGCCACTGTGTCAATCCATCTCATTGAAGGTATTCCTCCTTTGTGCTGACCCTCTACTTTAGCATGACATTCTTCTCCAGGGACTGGCCCCTCCTGATAACTTGTCCAAAGCACATGAGATAAAGTCTCACCATCCTCCCTTCTAAGGAGCATTCTGACTGTACTACTTCCAAGACAGATTTGTTCATTCTTCTGGCAGTCCATATTTAATATTCTTCACCAACACCATAATTCAAAGGCATCAATTCTTCTTCGATTTTTCTTATTCATTGTCCAGCTTTTGCACACATATGAGGCAACTGAAAATATCATGACTTGGGTCAGGAGCACCTTAGTCCTCAGTGTGATATCTCTGCTTTTGAACACTTTAAAGAGGTCTTTTGCAGCAGATTTGCCCAATGCAATGCGTCGTTTGATTCCTTGACTGCTGCTTCCATGGGTGATGATTGTGGATCCAAGTAAAATGAAATCCTTGACAGCTTCAAACTTTTCTCCATTTATCATGATGCTGGTTATTGGTCCAGTTGTGAGGATTTTTGTTTTCTTTATGTTGAGGTGTAATCCATACCGAAAGCTGTAGTCTTTGATCTTCATCAGTAAGTGCTTCAAGTCCTCTTCACTTTCAGCAAGCAAGATTGTGTCATCTGCATATCATAGGTTAATAAGTCTTTCTCCAATCCTGATGCCCCATTATTCTTCGTATAGTCCAGCTCCTTGGATTATCTGCTCAGCATACAGAATGAATAAGTATAGTAAAAGGCTATGACCCTGATGCACACCTTTTCTGATTTTAGATCATGCAGCATCCCCTTGTTCTGTTCCAATGACTGTCTCTTGGTCTATGTACAGGTTCCACATGAGCACAATTAAGTGTTCTGGAATTTCCATTCTTCACAATGTTATACTTAATTTGTTATGATCCACACAGTCAAATACCTTTGCACAGTCAATAAAACACAGGTAAATATCTTTCTGGAGTTCTCTGCTTTTAGCCAACATCAAAATGACATCAGCAATGATTATCTCTCATTTCATGTCCTCCTGTGAATCAGGCTTGAATTTCTGGCAGTTCCCTGCTGATGTACTCCTGCAACTGTTTTTAAATTATGTTCAGCAAAATTTTATTGGCGTGTGATATTAACCACAAGAAAGCCTTGGTGGCACAGTGGTTAAAAGCTCAGCTGCTAACCAAGAGGTCAGCAGTTCGAATCCACCAGTTGCTCCTTTGAAACCCTATGGGGCAGTTCTACTCCATCCTATGGGGTCACTATGAGTAGCAATCAACTCAATGGCAACAGGTTTGGTTTGGTTTATTAACCACAAGAGCCATAAAAGGGTTAATTGCCACTACCCACCACCCCAACATATAATTGTATTTAAACTATGATAAAAACCCAACATTTCCAGTGATGAACTCTCCCAGGAACATAAGCTTGTGGACATGAATAGACTGTAGATGTCTTTTTTTGAGGGGTGGGTAATGGGAGGAGGTGGAAGGAGGCAGGCAGTGAAAGAAAGGCACTAAACTTTTACGTAATGCATTTAAAACTAAAAGGGACTAATATTTTGGCACGTTTTCAATAATCAAACTTAAATTCACTTTGAAAAAGAATCACAAAGTTGACTACAGTAATTTTATTTTTTTAATAATAGTACTATAGAAGTTACAAATATGAAAGATATCTACATATTTGTTGACCTGAATTTCAAAGCAGTTTAATCTCTCATTGGCTTAATACATATAATTCAGGTTTCAGAGAGGAAATTATGATAGTGGCTAATGAACACAGGCCAGCTCTTCCTGCTGATGGATTCTGTATATTCCAAATTAAATACTTATTTAAATAAAAATATTATCATATATTACCAATTTCTAATTCATTTCTATATCAGAAGTTTTTTAAAAACTGTGTGAATCTTTTAATTGGCTTTTGTTTCAAGTGCTTATTCAACTTTGTAAATTAAATTTTATTAATATTTTATATACATTATTAACTTATACTACAATTATTCTAAAAATCATTCTATTCTTCAAAGCTGTCTGAAATATTTCTGCACTTATTTTAAAGTAATTCATCTTTCAACTTTTTTTCTTTTAGTTAACCATTTACCAGTTGCTGTGGATAACCTACTTAAGGCAGATATGTATTATTTAATTCCTCATAGTTTAGGAAAATAATTCATTGATATTCAAAAGTTACAAAGGGGAGAAGAGAAGGAAGATAAAAAATTTACTCAAGATGTCAGAGAAGACAGAGAAAGCAAGAAAGAAGGAGAGAATAATAAATTAACTCCTACTGAACATATATCACATGCCAGGCACTAGGTTTAATACTTTCAATTTCATTAACTCATTTAATTTTGAAAACAATTCTATGGAAGTGGCATTCTTTCTTTTTACAGAGACGATCCTGAAAATCTAAGAGTTTACAAGATTTCCGCCAAGTTAGAGCTAGTATGTAACCAGGATTCAAAGCCACATCTTTCTCTTGACAGTTTCTTCTATTTCTACTAGTTCAAACTGGACACTAAGGAGTCTGTGTTGCTAGCTTTTTAAATCAGGCACAGTTAAAACCTTCTTGGTTTTGATTTTTAATTTTACCTAGACTCTGGACCTGTACAGAACTAGCTGTAGAGGGCAAGGTCTTAACAGAGCTGGCAGGTGAGGATAAGTTGAGATAAACTGAGCACACAATTAATACAAAATAAGACTGTGACACTGTCGCTGACTTCAAAGGCTAGACTGGATGTTCCAATTTCTGTGGAAGCTGGGACAGTAGCAGTAAGGAGGAGGTGCCCACAGAATGTTTTTCCCTGAAGACATCTTCAAGTGTAAACTGGGATGCAGCTATGAGGAAATATACAACAATTTTTTATGAAAGAGTTTTTAAAGCTCCTATTCCTATTTTGAGCACAGTCATGCTTATTTAAAATATTACGTCCAAGTGATACATTTTGAGGGTTATAGGTAAAATAACCTAGGAACAAATTATGTAAGTAAATTGCTATATTTTAATTATGTCATTGTTGTCGTGTGCCGCCGAATAGATTCTGACTCATAGTGACCCTATAGAACAGGGCAGAACTGCCCCCATAGGGTTTTCCTAGGCTATAATCTGCACCGGAGCAGATCACCAGGTCTTTTCTCCCACAAAGTGGCTAGTGGGTTCAAACTGCAAACCTTTTGGTTAGCAGCCAAGTGCTTAACTATTGTGCCACCAGAGCTCCTTTATTTTAAAATATTATAGAATATTTAATTTTATAGAATAGGCAGTTTTGCTCATCTTTAACTCAGTGTCCTATTAGGAGAGGTACGAATCAAAAAGTTATGGTTTATTTTAGGTGTTTTTCTCAGACTGCACACAGAATCCCAGTCACGATTCAACAGAAGTGGCTTATAATGGATACAACCATCCAAAGAGTCATGGTGGTATGTGGAACCGTGAGTAAGCGTTTTGGCTTAGAATCCAACAGACTTGATTTTGACACTCACTTGTGTTACCTGTGTAAGAGCAGTGTGACTTTGCACAAATGGTTTAACCATTCTGTGTCTTTTTTGTTCCCATGTGTCAATAGGATCAATGATAAGTATGTCTTCCTCATAAAGAGGGAAAGAATATGAAAACATTTGGCAAACGGTAAGGCCTTGTACACATCTCAGTTGTTCTTGTTATGCATTTATTGAACAGATATTTCTTGAGTGCTAAATTGTGTGCCCAGAAATTGAGAGGTGCAGCATATATGCAATAGACTGGGTCCCTGTGCTCCTGGTACTGGCAGGCTAATAGGAGACAGAGAAATATATAGGTATATTGTCTTTATTTGCAGCAGCACAGCCGATATTACTAAGCATCTTCTACACACTAGGCTCTTACGTTAATTCATATGATGCTCTCAACAACCTTATTCTCTCAACTACCATTATCCACCTATTGTCATATACACACTACTATGTGAAGAACTGAACGGTGGCTTAATCAAACATTTATTTCCAAAAGAGCACTGTGACTATTCTAGAGATACCGAACTGATGGGAAGAATACTGGAGCAAAGAAAATTAGTTATGATGCTGTTGTTTTTATATTGAGAAGAAAATATTTTCCAGAAATATATAGAGAGAGATAAAACAAAAATCCAAACCAGTTACCACTAAGTCAATTCTGACTCATGGTGACCTCATGTGTCAGAGTAGAAGTGTGCTCCATAGGGTTTTCAGTGACTGATTTTTCAAAAGTAGATTGCCAGGCCTTTTTTCTGAGATGGCTCTGAGTGGGTTCTAACTGTAAACCTTTTGGTGAATAGCTGAGTGCTTAACTATTTGTGCCACCCAAGGACTCCATATACAGAGAGATAGATTCTAAATATACATCTGCAGTAGAATTGATATGACTTTATAATTGGATTTTCTGGTAGTGAATATTGGATCCAGAGAGAGGCTTACATAACAAAAGCTATGGGAGGAAAACAGAGGAATCTCGTTTACTTTTGGACATGTCTTTAAGGTCTCAGTGGTACCTGCAAGCAAAATTGATAAGTCGGCAGTGTGATACATGGATCATGAGTGAGATCTTGACTGTTGGGTGTTAGGAGATGATAGCTTTGACACAATCCAGAGAAGCACCAATGTAACAGAGAAGAAGTGGGGCCTACACATGAGACCACAAAGCTGTATTCAGACAAATAGGAGGAATATTAAGAAAATCCTGAACAGAAAAGAAAAATAACAGAGTATTTCAAATGTTTTAGAATCAAATCCTACCAAAAGAGGTCTAATTAAGTTGAGGTCTTAGGCATTTCTTTTAAATTTAGTCATAAATAACTTGTTGATGACCTTCATGAGACACTTTCAGTGATGTGGGAGGGGGTAGAGATTGTATCAAGTCGCAGAGTGAGTGACATGTAAGGAAATGTAGAGAGTAAATGTAAGTAACTTCCCCAAAATATGGGTGGTATGAGGAGTTAGGGTAAGAGGAGCTGAAAAAGCTAAGGAACAAGGGGAAACTGCTCTGTATGAATTATTTGAAGTGTTAAAATGAGCAAGACCAACCCAGAGAATTGGAGAAGTGCAGACAGACGGAGAACATCACAATTAAAGCATAATGATAATAGTTGTCCTCAGGGTCAATACTGACATTCACTGGCTCCCCAAAGTGTATGAATAAGCAACTGACTTCATTCCTTTTTTTCCCAGAGTTCGTCCTCATTGGAAAACTTTGACCTTCCCATCCCATTTGAGACCTTCTTCTATCTACCTCTTTGGAAAGGCCATTACTCCTGTCCAGATCTGGGCCCAACCTGGACATCCATGTCATCAGGATGGGCTTCAGTGATTAGTCATGGAGGAAGCCCTTTTCAAGAACTCAGTCTGAAGACAGAGGGTTCTTCATGACAGAAATAAATAAAGAAAATACTTTTTTTTTTTAATTTAAGATATATGCAGAACAGAAACCACTATTTTTTCCCCATTAGCTTTGCATACTCACCTATTTACACTTTCAGAATGGACATTTCTAGTGGCAATTTCCTGAGCCTGGTGACAATTCACAGGCAAGGGATTGTGGTGTTACGAGCAAATACTTTGTGTCATCGGGTTGCCAACAGGTAAAAATGAAACACTTTTCACCGAAGGTGCAGACTCCTTGTGAAGACTGTTACAGCCTGTGAATTAGCTGGCATTCCTCTGCATGAGAAGTGTGTTCAAGTGTAGAGTATGAAACCCCTACCTTGGGTTTTGAACAGAAAGATGATTAAAATATAACAATTAAGATGACAACTTGAGGCAAAAAGTACCAGGTATGGTATCTAAAAATAGATGACTATGAGAGGCAAGGAAAGCCGGACAGATTTACAGTAATTTTTTATATAATTTTAAATATATTCCTGCACCAATTTTGAGATTACCTAAATTTGATGGAATACATTCATATTATATTGGGAATATTAGGTATATTGAAATATGCTTTGATCCTTAGATGTAAATAAAGTGTTTCCACATACAGTATTTAAAGCTTCATTTCATATCCTAAAGATAATTTATGATAAAACTCTTGATATTTCTGGTCACTGGACATACTATGTGAGGAGCATTAATATACATGGGCAAAACAGACCTTGCTGATTTTAATTTGTGAAATGATAAACATGATTTAGTATAAATGTTTTATATAGACCACTACTGTATGCTAGAAGTACGAGAAAATATAACAGAAATACAAATTATTTTTTTCCAAAAATACAAAATATTTATACAATGAGATCTAAAAATTAAAGACTTTTATATTTTATTTAGTACTTATTATTCTGTAATGTTCCTCCTTAGGCTTATTCCCTCTTAATTCTGAAAAACAACATTGCTTATTCATGTGTTAACTGATCAAAGACTCATATGTAGCACATTTCAGATTAGAAAAACAGATCTAGATTCATAAGCCCAATTCATAAATAATTAATATGGTCAAAGCATATTGTTTTGAACATTTTTGTAAGCAAAACATGAAAAGTGGAATTGAGGACAACATAGGACTTCACATAATTTTAAAGAGAAAGTTAACTAATTTTAACCAATAAAAACTTCCTCCATAACCCTAGTTAAAATAAAGATAAATTATGAAAACATTTTGAACAATATTGTTTTGATTTTTCTGAATGTAATTAAGGATGCTTTCCTTTAAACTGCGAGTTTATCACGTTAAAAATTGCATAAGAAATTTCTGAATTAGGATGGTATAATAGCAGATGCTGGTAGAACTGAGAAGTAATCAAACAGGAATAGATCACCACTGTAGAGAGTTTTATTTTCATTTTCAGTGAACTTCCTTTCAGAGATATGGTTCACGATAACTGGTATCTGAAATACCAGTATAATCCTGGAAAGTATTATGAAATAAAAGTAAATGTGTTAGACCCCAAATAGAAGTTACAGAGAACAAAATAAATGCTTTATCAGCACAAAGAGTAAGGTATATTACTGAGGGATTGCTGACATTGGAAAAGATAAGACAATACTTAAAGGGAATGTGTCAATGTATTTTATTATTTTTGTCTCAATATAAATGCGTGTGGAATTCTGAAACTGGAACAAGCAAAGTGGAAGTCTGTCGGCCTGTTGTGCATCTGCTACCTTGTCAAGACTGTCTCCTTGAACCAAACTGATGTCAGCGGACAACTGCCGGCAGCTACAGAAATCACACTAGGCAGACTGACTGCAGACAGAAAAACTTTCATACTCTAGCTGGTGTTACTTGAGAACCACCCAGCACCTATGAGATGCCAGTCAGATTCAAAACACAGAGAATACTGTGGAAAAAAATAGTTTATATTTTAGGTCTATGTGTATGTTATACAGATACAGCAGTTTTTTTAGTATTCAATTTGATCAGTGCTTTGTCTCAAATGCAGCACTGCTGACATTATGGACCAGATAATCCTTCGTTGAGGGGAGTTTTCACGTGCATTGTAGTAAGTTTAGCAGCATCCCTGGCCTCTACCAACCAAATACCAGTACATCCCCACTTTCCAGCTGTGAATCAAAAATGTCTCCAGACTTTGACAAATGTCCTTGTGGGGCCAAAATTGCTCGTTGCTGAGAACCATTGTTCTAGAATAATTATTTTAGTTATATAAATGTGACCAAAATTTATATTAATTTTGCCCCCATTTCATATGTAGAAAGGGATTTTAATAATACCTATTTCAGGGAACTGATGAGCAGTAAATGAAGAAATGAAAGAGCTTAAAATGTTTTATGTGCTAAATAAATGATACTTATTGATTCATTATCAAAATTCCTATTCTAATATTAGATCTGGCTTTGTATTTGTATCACGTTCTTAGCCTAATTTTTCTTTTTTATCTTTTTATTTGCTCTTGATTTTAAAAATGGTTAAAAAAAAGAAAAAGTTGCTCCAAAAGTACATTTTCTCAAAAACATACTGCTTGAAAGATTTGAGTTTAACTATGCAATCTAAAGAGCCACAAAACTGTCACTTTAATAAGTAAATTCTATTATTCACTTTGTTGAATGAACTATAACATTAAAGTATATCATACTATTACAAAAGAAACCTAATGATGGATATTTTAATGGAAACTTACAGATGATGCACTCACTTGTTAAGCCAGCACTGTGAATCATTTTTCAGTGGTCTGCCTGATTCAGTAACATCACATTATTCACTGCCATTTTCTGAATGTTGTAAGTCATAGGCTTAAAATTCCAATACAATAAGAATGCTCTCGTTACTTCAATTTCAATTTAAAAAAAAATTCATACGTCAAGTGCATCTTTGAAGATTCTGAATACATCAAACTATTTTCTGGCCTTTAATTTTATGATATGAAATCTACCGTGGTTTAGCTCTTATTTCTTTGTAGATAATCTTTTCTGCCTCTCTGGTTGCTATTTTCTTCTTCTTCTTTTTTTGTATTGAGTTTTCTGCACTTTTTCTAACATATGTCTAGGTTTAGGATCTTTTATTTAGCCTATTTAGGACTCAGTGTTCCTCTTCATGTTTAAGATTTGCATTTTTTTTTTTTTTTTAATTCTGGAAATATCTCTATTATCCTACAAATACCGCTTCTCCTTCATTTTTCCTCTTCTGTTTCTTGGCTGTCCTACAAGATGTACGTTAGATTGCTCAGTCCATTGTTCACACATCTTTGCTTCCTTGTTATGTATTCCTTCCTCTTTATTTCTCAGGAAACCCTGGTGGCGTACTGGTTAAGTGCTACGGCTGCTAACCAAAAGGTGAGCAGTTTAAATCCACCAGGTGTTCCCTGGAAACTCTCTGGGGGCAGTTCTACTCTGTACTATAGGGTCACTATGAGTTGGAATTGAGTTGACAGTAATGGGTTTTGTTTTTTGTTTTTTTTTTTGTTTATTTCTCACGGTTATCTTCCATATTAATTCGCTCTTCCTCTGTCAACTGCTATTTAACCTATAGTTTAAAATTTATCATCAATGTCTACATTTTCTTATCTAGAAGATATGCTTTTAAATCTGACTCTTATTTTTTCACTATCTTCAGCATGGTTTATTTTCTTTCTTACTTGTTTTCATGTTAAACATTTTGACTCCATTGTCTCTTTCACGTGTTTCTGTTATTAAATTTTCATGCTAGGCTAATTAATCTGTATGTTGTGGTGGACTACTCTCCTTCATGTAGTTTACAGACTTTTATTACTTCCTACTAAGCATTTTTGGGATTTACTACCACCAGGTCCCTAGGGAGTTCACTTATTCCTGGTGAGATACTACGTGGTTATCTTTGTGTTTCCTGCATTTAGCAGATCCTCAAAATTCAGAAAAATAAATCCATGCTGAAGTAGTTTTGTTTAATTTTAACACCCAGAAATCCAGCAAGGTAGACAAGCTTATCCCAGATGACACTATTTTTTTTTAATCATATCTTTATTGAGATGGGGACGAAGATCCTCATAGGGTCCCAGTTTTACTCAGAAATCTCTGTTTCTTCTACCCAATTCATACTAGCTCTAGGCCATGCCACCAATCTCTGTATTGGCATTAAAACTTCAGCCCATAGCCTCTAGCCACTATATTTTAGTGGGATACACATTTGGAACCTGTGGCATTAGATTGTGCCCTTAACACTCTGACTTTGCCTTCTTGTTCTTTTTTGCCAGATGGTGATTTCTCTTACTTTTTGTTGAGATTGGCTGTATTACCTTGCTTTTGTTATGGTTGCTAACACATTATGTAACATTTCTGTGTGTTGGAAATGGAAGGTAGTATATGCCAATTTTGATCACTATGTTTCCAGAAGCATTCTTCTCTTCCCTTGGATCCAAACCTTAACACTTTTTTTGTACATACATTTTTAATTAAATACATTATATAACAAGGAAATATAGTTTATCATAAATGACAAGATGCTTCACAGCTCACCATTATAATACATTAAGTGAATCTATTTGACCACAAAAGGCAAAAAAATATTTAACAAATGTTTCACAAAGCAGTCAAAATGTAGATTCCAATGTGGTTAGTAAAGCTGGAGGTAGCCTCAGTGAAAATAAAACAATGAAACCTTTGTTACTGACAGACGGGGCTCAGCCAGTCCCTCATTTCAGCCGCAAACTGAACAGAGGATTAGAACACCTCTACAGCTAACCTGTGATTATGCTTCAAGATTCAATCACAATTAAATACATATATTCCAGAAATGACATATTATGATGGAATCACTGTTAAGTAAATATTATTTTTCAATACTGTATACTCCTAGATGAGTAAAGAGGAATTTTTCAAAGCATGGACATAGAATACCGGAAGCAAACTTATAGATGGGCAAATTGACTTCCAGGGAGATTATTAATAGAGACAGAGAGAGGGTTCATATTATTTTATTCTGTTATATTATTTTAAACTAACTTAAACTGAGGTATTGTAAAAACTGATATAGATTACTGTTGGCATACTCATTTCTTAATAGCACTTATTATTTCTTTCTGATTATAGTTAGAAGACAACTTGTGAATATTTCACTCTCTGAAATGTCTTCCTTCCGAGCAAGTCCTTAATAATAAATATACATATAATTATCTTCATTTAGTTTGTCAAAATTAAGGTATTTACTGGGAAATATATTTTTATGTTGTTAATATACCTTCAAATTTTCAAAAAATGCAGCTTTCCTAAAAAAAATAAAGTATGGTCTTAAATAAAATGAATGAGCTGCATTGTCATGGTTAATAAGTATGTTCACCAAACTTAGTGTTTATTTACTTGGTGTTTAAAAACAAAATTGTATTAGTTGATAATATTTAAAATTTAAAATATTTAATGTTAGAGATTTATTCCAGCATGGCAAAAATTGCCTATAGCTGAGTAACAGCTATCATGACAGCTATCTTAAAAAGCCAGGCACAGCCTTAACAAACTGCCACATTTTCACTATTGCCTATTTTTGGTTTTATATTTATTTTAGTATATCTATTTTTTTTTAACTTAAGCAATGTACTTTGCCATTTATTTTTCCTTTTTCACTGTTTTTCTTATAGTGGTTTAAGAGGACAGTGAAGAATTACTTGTATTCCTGTCTTTATCATCGTGGAAAAAATAAAAACAGTCATTTATTTATAACTTTTTTTGGTCTTTGCTCCCAAGGGCATTTACTTTTACAGTTCTCCTCCTTAAACCCAATGAGCTTCACATCAAAGCTAAATTTAGACTTTTCTATTGAGACATCATGTTCACTGATAAGAAATAGTACAGACAAAAGCCTACTGAAAGATGTACATAGAAGTTTCATTTATCTATTAAGGGGAATCATTAAAAGAACAGTTACTAAAATAAGTATAATATATCTAACATCTGAAACAAACTTAAGAGTTCTTCAAAGAATTACACATATTCCCTTATTTGATCTTTACAAGAACCATAAATATTAAGTGGTCCAGGTATTACTTTTCTTGCATTACAGATAAGCATACTGTTTTTATGTAGTTAGTAAATGGCAGAGTTGAGGACAGGAAACAAAAAAAGTTGTCAATATTCAGGAAGTGATATGTAATATAAAAACCTATTTTGTCCAACTTTGCCACAAATATATTAAAAATTACATTTGGAGATCTTCTGCGAGAAAAAGTAAAAAACAAAACTTGCGTAAGGCAACATGAACATGGGTCTAGAAATGCACTACTAAAATTACTTGTACAATAACTAGCAATGATCAGGTGCCATTTTTGTGGTATTTGGAAAATAAGCCAAGAAAGAGGAATAAAATAGTGAAAGCAAAGGTAACTAGTGAATGAATGAGACACACAAAAAACTAAATACAAAATATAGCTAATTTCTTTCTGTATTTACTGCATTTTCTAACCAATTGTCTGACCTAAGATTGAGACAGAATAATATAACCATGAGAGAATAGTAAAATGAAATTTATCACCTGATGACACATTTGGAATTAAATGCCATCAATGGTGATGTTCTGGGGTACAGAACATGAGGTCTCATGTGTGAGTTCAGCCATGGAGACCCAAAAGGTGGCTTTGATTCAACCAGTAACTGCAGTTGCATAATGATTCACCATCATGGCCAGTAGCCACCACTGCATACCTTGAGAGGAGATGCTGTCTCCTTTACTCAAGATAGCAGGAGATTAATGTCTATTCTCATCAAAAAGCCATATTTGGCCAAAAAAAGAACTAGACACTTTGTATCCACAGAGTATTTTACCTCTCTCCTGTAAGAGGAGAAAAAAAAAGAAAAACAAGCAAAAAACCCTGAAAATATTTACTGTGACTAATAAAAGAAGCATTTTAAACTCAAAAAAAAAAATTTTTTTTTAGCATTGCTTGGTAAAATGGTTTAGCAGGGTAAAAATAAACAAAGCTCAATTTTTGACCCATTCAATTTGTTTTCCTATGAGTTATACGTGCATCAGTTATTAGAGGCAGGGAGTAGCCACCGTCTTCTCTCTGTTCAACCAGCAGTTTTTAGAAGTATTAGAAGTTTCGTGGAAAGTGCTTGCCCAGAGAGAAAGCAAGGCTCTCCTCATTAGCGCAGGGCAGTGATCCACAGGGTAGCCAGCGTTTGATTATGAATATGAATTGTTTGGGCCATTCGCTGTCACCTGTTTAAAAAATGTGTGTGGTCCTGTTTAGCTTTGGACTTTCTTCCCTGCTGTCAAACTTAGTTAAAATGTGCCTCTGGGATCAAATGCCATAAGGGAAAATGCACAGTTGGGGTGATTTCATAAGTCCTCCTCCTGTAGGAATCCAGGTGGAAAACTAAATTAGTTCTTAATACATAATATTTTGTACAAGCTTCATAGCTCCCTAAACCTTAGGAGATAGACAATATTTATTAATTATGTCCTGAGGTTTTGGAGCCAGTACATACTCTTATAATTCATTTTATCTCTTTTGAAATAACAGTTGCTATAAATTGATTTATCTCCCACTGATGTTTGAAGTTGCTGTCAGAGAACTGTTACTATTTTAATTTTTGGTAATTATATTAATTCAAGCCTTACGTTAGATTTTTAAAGAAAATCTTAACAAAGTAAACTTGGGGAAAAATTCATGTATCTTTTGCTATTAATGTCAACCTAATAATCTACACAAACATTTCAAAGACAGAATCATACTCTCAGAAATGTATTCCTATGGATAATTCTTGGCAAGAAGAATGATGAAATTATGTCTCATATTGCTTACACACACCCATTTTACAGCATGAAAGACCAAAAGATTCAGGCCTGGATAGGTTAGGTTTCCTCATTTTCTAGCCTACTTATGCCTCTCTTGCGGAAAGCACCACATGTTTAAACAACATCATCAATCAATCTCTGTTAAATATAAAAACAATTTATTATTAGCTTAAATGTTAATATCAAAAAAGACATTTTATTCAATTAATTTTAACTTACCTTATTCATATTTTAAAACTATTACAATCAGTCATAAGCCATTGATATTTGGAAAGAAAAATGGTCCTTTTTACAAGGTACGTTAATAAGCTATGCTTATGGAATGGTTTATCCCAAATGGTATATTCCCAACAAAGAGATGATTCAAAGAGAAGAGAAAGGATTGTCAGTTTTCAAAGCTTAAGGGCAGGCAGAACGTTCTCTCTAATGAGCATATGAATTGAATAAATGCATAAGTGGGTGAATAAAAATGAAAGATTTCTAGAATAAGAATTCACACACTTGTAAGCACCCACCCTGATGGAGAACAGTCTTGACTAAAATGCTTTACCCAAGTACTTAGTTATATTTGTGGAACTTTATTGCTTTATAAATCCACAAACTGTTCACTGCTGTAGGATTTATTGTAATCTCAGATCTGTGAAAAACACTTAGGCTTTGAAATTTTGCCTGGGAAATAAATCCACAGAATATTATTCATCTTTCATTTTGTTTTGTTGTGAGATTTGTGGTGATTTAGAACTTAGCGACAGGTTTTTGTTTTAGGTAGGTAGAGGGTCAAACCCAGTTATATGTTACAACCTTGAAGTGAAAGTGATTATATGTCCAATGTATTCAAACACAAAAGTGTATTTTGTTTTTGTGTTTTGTTTTTTGGTGGTGGTGTTTTTTATGAGAATAGTTTTAAAAGCAAAATAGCATGCTTCAAATTAAGATCAAGCTAACTGAAGTTGAGATTTACAGATGGCGAAAAGAGTCTTATTGGGGCAGTGGTGGTTCAGTGGTAGAAATCTCACCATCCACGCAGGAGACCTCGGTTCAATTTCCAGCCAATGCATGTCATGCGCAGCCACCACCCATAAGTCAGTGGAGGCTATGTGTTGCTATGATGCTGAACAGGTTTCAATGGAACTTCCAGACTAAGATGGACTAGTAAGAAAGGCCTGGTGATCTACTTCTGAAAATCAACCAATAAAAGCCCTATAGATCATAATGGTCCTATCTGCAGGACCAAGTGATATTTTGTTCTGTTTTGCATGGAGTCACCATGAGTCAGGGGTTGACTCCATAGCAGGTAACCACAACAAAAGAGTTCCATTATTAATGGAATTTAATCCTAGATATCTATAGACACAAACAATTTCAGGAGAAAGTTGGGATAAGTAATTCATGTATATGCCTATTTATTAGAAATTGTTGGGGAAATAAAATAGTCAACTAATACCGAAGAATTTATTTTCTTTAGGATGTTCCTGCCTATTGACACTTCTGGCTGATGCCTGCTAGCGTTTTCCAATCTTCAGAATAATCATTTGTCTGGGTTACTGGCCTCCAGCATAGTTTAGAATTTTCCCCATAGATTCACGATATCCCTGCATTATGAGAATAATATCTCAAGCTCTATGGTACAGAATTTTTTTTTTTTTTTACAAACTAATAGAGAAATCTCAGTTCTTCCACTCCTGCACTTCCATGATGGAGAGAACAGACTCTGAGATAGAAGTGGAGATATTAATACTTATGAGCATACTCCGGGCTTTGATAGGATTGTATCCAGGCCCCACAGGGAATAAAACCAAAACCAAGCAGGTTGCCATCGAGTTGATTCTGACTCAGAGTGACCCTCTAGGACAAAGTAAAACTGCCCTGTAGGGTTTCCAAGGAGTGGCTGGTGGATTCGAACTGCCAACCTTTTGGTTAGTAGACAAACTCTTAACACCTGTGTTAAGGTCCATCGTAGGGAAAAGAACCCCTGAAATATATTTTCAAAAGTGAGTGGAAAAGCCTGAGATGGTTGTGTAAGCCTGTTTTCCCATGCTCTCTTTAGCTTCCCGGAACTCATTTGCTCCAACTTTTGCAAGATTTTATGTAAATGTTCAACAGACTCTTCTGGCTAAAGTAATGCAAACGAGACTACTGATGTCAGATTGTACCATCTGAGAACATGCCCTTGATTATAAAGAAGAATTTAACAGGGAACAGGGTCTTGAATACGACAGTAGGTGCCCAACTGCTTGTATTGTGACTAAGCCTAACACCTGCACCTCACAATGTTTTTTAAAACACTGTACAGACCAAACACCAGCCAAAGGACTAACCCTTTGCAACCTCTGATTTACATGATGTGAGCTGATAGAAACTGTGAAGACCTCTGCCCTCCAAAGAACCCTTGCCCTGAATTTTTATTAAAGTAATACATTCTTTTTTCCTCTCTCTGGAGTAATCATTTTACATGCAAATATTCCCTGTTAGGATAAGATTTTAAGTTTTAAACTGGGAAGAACGAACGAATTTATTGGTTTTCTTTCTTTTCTGATGATAGAGACAAAGCAGTAGCTGGTAACAGTTTCTAGAACTGTACATGTTGAAAGGAATCTTCTATTTCGTATTAAAGCCCTTCCTGCCTCCCAAAAGGATGAGGTACTTTAAAACAAAGAACAGATATACTAAAATCATTAAAACTTACCTCAAAGAAGAATTTATAGCAAGGGCCTTTGTCTAAAGGACATTAAACACTAAAATGGACTGTACCTTCAACAGCAGTTTTACACAAAAAGAAGAGGCATTCTTCATATGGCCATTTCTTACACTGACCTTTGATAAGAAGCCAAGGGCATGATGCCAAATCATAGCTCTGTGAAGGTGTTTTTGAAGGGGGCTAAAGTAATATAGTCCTGGTATGTACCACTCTGATGATCTCACTCGATACCAGGATAAAGCCTAGAAAATCTAGAGAGGTAAATGGTTAACATATCCAGAGGCTGCTGATTCCTCTGGAATTTCAATTGACTCAGTTATCAGACAACCGAAAATGAAGAACTCTGGTGGGTATTAAAAAGTGTTTTCTGGGCTGTACACTATTAGAAACCCCTATGATAATGATAATGACAACAGCATTAAAGGCAATAATAATAGGTAACTTTCAATGACTAATTGCTATGTTCTAGACCCTGTGATTAATCAATCCGTATGACTTATTTAAGATTCTCAACAATTTATGAAGTAGGTAGTTTTCATATCATGTTACTTTACAGAAAAAGAAACTGATGTTTACAGATGTTAAGAAAACTGTACATGCTCACACAATAAGTATAAAGTAGTGACATGTTTAGACAGTTACAACATAGGTGAAAAAGTTGTCTCTTTGTTACGAAATAAAATAATTTGGCTGTATTCTTGTTCAGGAAAGTCTCATCATACTCTTCACAGAGGTTAGCTTCTGAAGCACCTTTAGGCAGAGTCATGATTTTCAAAACTCAGCTTGGGTCGACCCCATTTAAACCAATATTTAAATGAACACTTAGAGTCTTTTACCATAATGTATGATAGAAATTACTTTGGCCCAAAAAATTTTGACAAGGCAAATCTAACCAACCACCTCTTTACATACTATAAAAGAATCTAATTTGGGCTCTTTGAATCATTTCATTTTGAGAACTGATGTGAGATTTTGAGGGCAGGCATTTTATAAGTACTTACTGTAGGCAATCAATAAAGGTTTGTTGAATGACTACACAAATAATTCTTCCCTACCTGAAATTAACTAAAAGTTTCTTGGGCTTACTGAGAATACCCCTGTACTATTATAGTAAGTATGCCAGCCTCAGAGAAGTGGTTGCCTTTCTTATTCGCTATGATATGTGGGTATGTGTACAGATAATCTAAGATTTGAATCAAATTACTAAGGAAATCCATTATAAAAGGTGTGCATGTGGGTGGGGACTCTTGAGGACACAGCTCAGTTTCATAGACTGGAAAGCCCTTTCCTATCTATACTAATTCTCTAGGTGGTACTAGGATAAGAGCTCTGAAAGATAATTAAAATCGTGATATCTGTTTTGACGTAATGTCTACGCAATTTTAGACACTATAGAAAGACAGTTTTCTCACTGAGCGGATACGCTGAGTAGCTAAGCTCTACAGTAGGATAGCTATGCCTTAACACTTCCTGTCCTTCAAGTTTTTCATTTGATACCTGCTGTTCTGTACTGGTGGTGCAGTGGTTAAGAGGTCGGCTGCTAACCAAAAGGTCAGCAGTTTGAATTCGCCAGCAGCTCCTTGGAAGCCCTATGGGGCAATTCTACTCTGTGCTATGCTATAGGGTCACTATGAGTTGGGATCGACTCAGCAGCAACAGGGTTTTTTGGTTTGGTTCTGTACTTAATTGAAATAAAGAAAGTATCAGTGTACTAAAGGGGAGAAAACAGGTCTAATGGGTTTGTGATGTGGGAAGACTTTTTTTTTTTTTTAATATAAAAAGACAGACAAAACTTGAATCTGTGGGAAAATACTTGAAAGCTAATTTGGGAAAACTGTGATAGGATTGCTCCAAAGTCTATCCCATCCTCCTCAACAAAATAAAACAAAAAAATAAAACGTACTTCAAATCTTATGGAAAGAGAATGCCTTTCCCCAGATACATATCCAGTTTAATTAAACAAACAGTAAAATGAGAGCAGTTATTGAGTCTTGGCTGAATAGTATTCTCATATCTTCAAAACATACAATAATAAGAACTTTCTAAGACTTGCACATTTGTAAAGGTGAGGTTGAACAAATTTCACACTTTTAAACTTCCTTGGAATTGTAAGAAGTTCTATGCTAAATCTTTCAAGGGATACATTTTTGGGAAAATAAGTTAATTATTTTTAACATCAGCACTCCAAAACCCTGAATTAATCAAATTCAGTTCCAATGATAAAAGAAAATTTCCAATATATTTATGTTTAAATTTTTAAAAACTAACTTCTTTAAGCAAAGTAATCCTAAATAGTGTTTTTCTTTGAACATTTGATTTTCTTGAGGTATAAATGTTTATGCATAACTGATAACAACAAAATTGCCTTTTCTTATATAACATTAACAGGAGGGTGAAGAAAGTACATGATTTCATAAGCTGGGGATCATTTCTCTCATGTCACAAAGCACAAAGAAGACAGAGCATGTGTGAGACACTGACATTCCAAACAATGAAATAAATTGCAGCATTTAAAAATTTTCATTATAGTAAAAGCCATTTTTTTTTTTTTTTAGTTTAATTGTCATGCCAATGATGAACTTCTGTAGATTAAGACAAAAGGTTTAAAAGAGAAGTTTTGGGGGGCTGTATATTCTAGTAGGTAAATCGCTAGTCTAGGAATCAAGAAACAAAAATTCCAGGGATTATTTTACGAATAACACAGGTATTCACCTTGACTCAACATTTCTTTGCAAAATGGAGAAATTTATTGAGAAAAGGTTTACAAACATTCATGGATTTTGCTGTTAGCTGAGTGTAACTGAATAACAAATACCAAGCATAACACAAAAATCTGAATCCTAAGCATTGGTATTAGATAATATGGCAAACAATGCTTATTTCGGTGAGAGAGAGAGGATTTTTCTATAATTTTTACTGCTCTACCCTACTTAGCACAGAGTGGGTACTCAATATGTATTTTGCCAATGAATTAATTACATCAATGTAGTGTTTTGAAAAGCATACCATAGCAGAGCCCAGAATACCTGAGTGACACAGGATAGCTGGAAATTTTTTTCCTTCCCTAGATAGGAATTGTTCACGTTCTAGAACAAAGGGCATAAAGAGTATTGAAACACTATTTCTTTATCTGTGTGTATGCAGAGGTTTATTTGCAAAAGTTATCAAGCTGCACATTTATGATTTGGACATTTCGTTACATATAATTAAGATAAAGAAAAGTATCTAATGTATGCATAGTCATAAAAGCAGTTTTCCCACTAGTTCATAAAGTATTTTTGTGAAATTAGACAAAGGCACTCCCCTGGAAGATTCACCTTCTTGGGCACAAAGTCTGGCCACCAGAAAAGGGCATTATTTCAGCTTCCATTTGCTTAGCAGAGCCTATACAGCAGTACACCCACAGTACTACATAAAAATAACTATTACAGAAGAAGAAGCAAAATCACTGGTTTGCACAAATTTAATCATATCTTAAAGTTAGATGAAAATGGCTTAATGTCAAAATGTTTTAGAACTGGTTAAGGGAAAGTATTTTTAATTTTCTAGGGTAATAAAATTTAATATGTAGATTTTGCTTTATTTAATTTAATGTTATTCATTACCTGCTCCAACAAAAAAAGAGAGCTAGAGAAAACTATAAAGAACACAATTTCCAACGTGAAACTGACATGAGCAAGTATCTATTTTTTTCATTACTGACCACAGAAAAAATTATCTTTATCTGTACCATTCACAAAATATTGTTTTAACATCAGGCTTGAACCTGAAAACAACAAATGTGTCTAAAGCAGGGTAAACCTGAGCACAGCCAAAGGTTAACTACAATGATTTTTAGTTGAACTTTCAGTGTTTAGTTAGATTATACACTTGGTGAATTTCTGTGGAGGATTTGTGGTTGGAACCATATTGAGCACATCTCTGGACAGAACAAATATATCTCTAGATTCATCCAAAAATGCATTTACCTGAGAAATTATAATAGGAGAAAATCTAGAGTCTTCATGGTTATGATAACTGATGAGATTTTGGCTTACATTTCTAGAGATTTGGGGAGGAGGCTCTATATAGTGTGTCAGTCATGACTGGCAAGCACATCCTGTGGTGCTGAGTGACAATATATCCATTCAAATTATAGCAAATACAGTTAAGAAAACAAAGAGCCAAGTTATCTATATGTATTTGTTTATTAGATTTGCTTATTTAAAATGTGTTTAAGTAATAGATTTAAATAATTACAACAGTTTAAACTTGAAAAAAAAGTCAGAGGGAAAATCATGAATTCCCTGAAATAAAAGAGATATAAAAGATAAAAAATAATGGAAACTAACATTTTCATCTTGTATAATGGTAACAAACTGTGGAACTACACTGTCCATTTCCTGACTTACAAAAATTTATATCTGTAATGTTACCCACTTTGCAATTAGATTGAATAAAGCATAGATTTAATAAACATGATTGTTGGTAGTGGGTAGTTTTAATCACTGAATTCACTATCAATTTACTATTTCTATTATAATGTAGTTGTGTAATCCTTCAAGATTAGTTACTTTCTCAAGCTTTATTTACTAACTCTGAAATTTGGCAAGAAATTGCTTCTATTAATTCTCTATAAATGTCTGTCTGAACACATAAAAATAGATTACAGCATCTCTGGTTAGGTAACTCACACATAGCAAGGTTATTTATTTATTTATGTATAAATAGAAAGAGAATAATAATGTTTTTTTTTTCCTTTTATATAAAGAGAAATCATTTTAAACTTAAAATTCCCAATACAGCTAAACTACTGATATAAGAAGGAAATTAAACAATCTCATGATGGTTTATTTAAAAGGATATTCCATACAATGTCTTGCTTTTAAGACTAAGGAAAACAATTCCCTATCAGAAAAAAATTTTTTTTCAATTCATTGTGCCTCAACAATTTCTTCACTACCACAAAAGAGAAAAAAAAAAAATGAAATTTAAAGTAAAAATAGAGAACATGGTTATCTGGACACTTAAACAAATAATAAATGCAAAAATGTTTTATAAACTGCCAAATGCTATAGCAACATCACCTTTTATTAAGTTATTATTATTTTTATTACTTCAAAACCGTTATTATCTTCACTGACAAAAAATTCCTTTAGCATCTACTTGTCACAAGGCAAGGAGCCCTGGTTAAGCATTTGGGTGTTAACCAAAAGGCCAGCTGTTAGAACCCACCAGCCGCTCTGCAAGAGAAAGATGTGGCAGTCTGCTTCCAAAGATTACTGCCTTGGAAATCCTATGGGCAGTTCTACTCCTCTGTCCTACGGGGTTGCTATGAATTGGAATCGACTCAACGGCAATTTTTCGTTGTTGTTTAGATAAAGCATTGTGTTTTACTCTGGAATAAAAAAAAAACAAACCAAATCCGTCACCATCAAGTCTATTCTGACTCATAAGACAGAGCAGAACTGCCCTATACGGTTTCCAGCGAGCACCCGGTAGATTCAAACTGCTGACCTTTTGGTTAGCAGCCATAGCTCTTAACTACTATGCCCCCCGGGTTTCCACTCTGGGAATAGAGAGTTTTGAAAAAAAGCCTACATCTTTCAAGGACTTACAGTATAACTAGGAAGAAAGAGCATATAAAAAAGAAGGTACATGATAATAAAAAGTTATACATGCGAACTGCTAAGGGAATAAAAGAGGCAATAAATTCTATAAGAAATCATTGTTGGGGGTCATAATGAAATTAAGTTATTGGTGTATTTACACAAATCAACTCTAAATCATTGCTGCTTAACAACAAATTTAAGAGTATTGCCAGTCAGAAGAAAGGTTAGTTATTACAACTGTTGATTTTTCCATCTTTAAACACTGTCGTTTTCCTATGGAAAACCCACGCCCTCTTGTGGACAGGACTATTAGCTTTATGAATTTCAAAGCAGACTCCATCTTTTTTCAACTATATGTTAAAAGTGGAGTCAGCACTGTTAGTACCAGATGACTTTTAGTATCTTAAAGGTCATCACATTATGATTTTAAAAAGACTTAATATTTTACACAGTTACATGGACATAATGCAAGCTTCTAGAATTTTCTAAAACACTAAAAGGATTTTGAGTAATAATGATTCCCTATTTGAAATTTCTAAGAACAGGAATATGACCATCTTGTATTTTGTAATAACATGAAGGTGTAAGAATAATACAGCACCCTTCTATCTTCTTATTTCACTGCTGACAATCACAAATCTCTGAGTCTTGAACATAATTTTTCCATGTCTGTTAGAACAGCAAACCTAAAACAAATCTAAATATCTGCCACCTTCCTAAACCAAAAATGGTCAAGAACTTATAGTATGGAGTTACTGGTAATAATATTTTTTAATATATGTGTCTTTAATAATAGAATAACATATTCCCTTTTTATAATATCTGCACCTCTAAGACTGGTATGTGAAGAATACTGGAATTGATTCTTCACATCTCAATGTCTAAGGAGTTAAGATTAGAGTTTTTGATTATATATTTGGAGGTGCTCACTGATATTGCTGTTTTTACTTTGTGATTGTAGTCACTAAATGATTACATCATCTAAACTGGTTAATTCTATGGATTACTTTATATGCCCGTCACATTGCAGTGAAAGCCTGAATTTAATGTTTTTAAGTAAACAACATTCAAGAATCAGCATCATCCCTCATTAAACTCCCTAGTCCTAAGTACTTACCTCAAATAAGGAAAAAAGATCCATTGTGCTTGACATTATATATACTATTTGATATCAAGTCAAATGCTCTCTTTCCTTAAAGGATATGCTAGATAATATATATCATATGACCTGAAGTTCACAGGCAGAAAGCATTTTACATTGGTTTCTTATTCAAATTTTAGAGATTTTTCACAAGCAATTTATGTAGGTACAAGCTTCTTAAAATGTCCTTTGGGCACATCTGTCTTCCCAATTTCATCAATTCAGCTGAATATAATACCCATGTCCCCAGGTAAAAGTCATGATGCAATTCTACCAGACAGTTGCTGTACTTTGGGCAGTGTGGGTGTGAGAGCTAATTTTGTCCTTCGATTCAGAAGCTTCATTAACAGTCTTCACACATTCACTGCAGCTTTCTAAACCTCTCAGGCTTTAACACTTACACTACTGCAGAACTGGGGAGAAAGAAAAATAAAATGTTATCCTTGTTTTGAAAACACATTCTTCTGATATGCAATGAATACAGATCTTTTGTGCACTTCCAACAATGTCATGCTATGGAAGCCTTTCGGCAACACACAATTGACGCTATGAGAAAAATACTTTTGCACACACACACACAAGCACACACACAAACAGTGTCAAACATAAATGGATGGCGCCTAGTCTTGATTAGAGGAATTGTGAATAGCTACAAAAAAGCATTTAAAAATTATCTTATTTAAGCATCTTTTGAAACCTAAGTTGATATTGTTGTTATTAATCAATATTAATATTAATTTTTCAAAATTTAGTGATTAATATTCCCACCAAAGTGCTGTCTGGCTTTTAAATGAAAACACTTATCAAATTTTAACCTTTGATTCTCAATATCCATATTCAGTGATTACGCCATCAAGTATATACAGCTGTCATATAGATATTGAAGCAGGAAAATGCAAATTATATCCTTAGCAATTACAACAAGCTTTGGTCGAGTCATTCAAACAGATACACCAGAATGATGATAGTAAAGAAAACACTGCCATGTATGCATGCCAATCTACTCAGCCATCTACTTATGCCATAATTATAGTTGACACAGTGTCCAATTTATCCAGTCTAGATTTTGGGTTACACATGTGAAAAACACTACCCATGGTTAGTCAGAAAATGTATAAATTAAATTTTACATATATTAGCAAGATGGAAAGAATATATTTGGATGCCTTAACAATTGTTCTTTTTATTTGAATTCTTAATGTCTATACTGTTCATTTTCTTAGACAACATAATAAAACCTCTAGCTATATAAAGTCACTATTGTTTCTAATGGATGTACTCAAGATTTCTAGCATTTTCTCAAACCTATGAGCAGAGAAATCTGTCAAGTTTTTTTTTTCTTCTTTTTGCAGTATGCTAAAGACAAATGGGAACTACCTAGGAAATTAACCCAAGTATTAAAAAAAAATGAGTAAAGTCCTTTTAGATATATCTGAAGTACTCAAAAGAATGATAAAAGAAGCACACTTTCATATTAAAACATTAAATGTAAGAGGCAAAGTTCCATTCATTTTGTGGTGTACACTTTAAAAAGCAAAGATATTTCATTGTTTGCAAGACAATGACACATAGTAGAATACACTGCTCGGTCTGATATTATCACGTCTGATTTTCTAGCAAATCATTCTAAGACACCATTTAAACTGAAGGGCAAACGTATTTTTTTTTAAAAAACACTCCTTTGCAGAAAAGATATGCATACAAAAATATTCAGTTATTAAAGAATCAAATATAACCTATTTTTTCAGAAATCAAAAGTTTAGAAATGTTATTCAAACTGCACTATTTGGGGAGTTATTTTTAATAAAAGATCCCACTTACATGACAGGGTAAGGGCATTATAATAGCCCAGTCATCCTAGCCCCACTGGCTACTTTGCAAAGCACCTGTGAAATACAGTATTCTACAATATTCTGTACACACCATGTTCTCTGTAGCACACCTTGAACTCATACATACCAGAACAATTTTATTGTGGAAAGCAGACTATATACGTAAATAATATTAAATCACCTGCTGGCACAGCCCCTCTACCTCCAGAAAAGCTTAAGGATTAAGAATCATCTTCTACAGCCTATGAATTACTTCTTTCTCAAGCATTCTTGGTGTCTGGTAGTACACACTAGCAGACAAATGGGAGAGCAGGGAGCACAAAACTGAAGGAGAATTTATAGGAGAAAATTCTATTTATAATCTCATCCTCCCTGTTCCCTCAACCCCAGACCAAAAACAATGGAAAGAATAACATTACTCTATTTCAGCAGCTGCATGTACTGACCCAGACTACCTTCTCTGTAATTACAGATTGAGAAGCGCAGGGCAGAACTACATCAAAGGGCCCCTTTAGGTTGGCAAGGATGGAGAGAGAGAGAGACTATGTCCGCACTGACAGCCAGTCTGAAGAGAACGAAGTTATGTGGTACTTCCAGGAATCTAGGCATCTTTCAGTGTAATCTGGACTATGTAATTTTTGCCCTTTCCATATACAGAGATAATGGAATGTAACGTAGTTCATGTCTCATTGCAGAGGTCCCTCATAGTTTCATTCATAAAATGAAACAACCTAGAATTTCTTCTTGTGATGCCTTCTTTCCCTCTTCCTTCCCTCCCTCTTGATTTCTGTGTTTCTTATTCCAGCCTAGCAACGTAACTCTGATTCCTGTTTTCTCTCTGACATAGGGTAGAGAGCTCTGGTTTCTTGACCCTAGATCTTTCCCAGACACTGATTAGATTATAGCCACTCCGAGAAAGGACCAAAATCTCTCCTAAATCATAAGCTTCGTGTGTAAAAGAGATCCGGGAAGTGCAGGGAGGCAATTTTACTATCTATTTCCACATTTTCCTGGTACAGTGGATCTTGTATTTTATATTTCTGTAATTATTTTTGAAAAAAATGATGACTGATATCAAGTTGCCATATTCATAAATGTTGCCAAGAACTCCAAAATAAATAACTGCCATCTATATATAACATTATTTTTATTAAAGAGAGGGTATGTTAATACCAAAAATTTCAGAAGGATATATTTAGAAGAAAGTACAAAATCCTTATGTTTGGAGCATTACATGAAACTCATAAATAGACTCATTTTGCTCATTTTCCTGAACATCTGTGGGACCTCCTTCATAGTTCTGTCCTGGTCTAGAAACCAATATTTGGGTTGAGACTGTGCCATAGTGGAAAGTGACCGGATGAGAATTCAAAACGCTTGAGAGCAATGAACCCCAGGCTTTTCATTCTGAAAAGGAGGTAATAATACCTATTACTCATGCCTTCCTGAAAAAGCATGTAAAAGATCCCTGTAAATGATAAAATACTTTGTAAAAGTAATCTACTTAGTTATTAGTGTTGAGGATATCGGTCATATTACTGAAAATCTCTCTTCTACATTGTATCTTTTTTGACTGATTTTCTGATAATCACTTTATTACAGAGGACAAAAAAAATATTCTTACTCCTGGATGTACCTCAGTCTTTGAGAGGCAGAGTACAAAAATGGAACTTCACTGTAATGATCTGTGATGAACCTTTTAAATAACCTCAGTTCCATACAGTATAGCTCTCAGGCATGCTTCTGAAAAGCAGGTTGTTTAGGAGACCTGGTGATGTAGTGGTTAAGAGCTCTCGGCTGCTAACCTAAAGGCCAGCAGTTCAAATCCACCAGTCACTCCTCGGAAATCCTATGGGACAGTTCCACTCTGTCTTACAGAGTCACTATGAGTAGGAACTGACTCAATGGCACCCAACAACAAGGTTGTTTCGGATATGAAGGCCCTCCACTGCCCACACCCCAACCCCAATCTCTGAAGTGATATGGGCTGTAAAGAGGCCTTATTACAGTTCTACAATCAGAGTCTGCACTGTGAGGACTCCCCCAAACTAACACACTTTTAGACTAAATATTGACATCTTCTGATCTACACCACATTTTGTATGTCTGCCTTACATCTACACTCTTACGATTAGTTCCATAATGTGATATGTGAATACTGGCATATATTAACCCCACAGAATAAGAAGCAGCTCAAAAATTTCTTCCTATTTTGGAACTGGATTGAAACACAGAAATGACAGGTCTGCATGATGCCATCTGATACTAGAGAACTATAAAAACACCTAAATACTTGAAGGTATAAGTAGAGTACATTTATTTTGGCCGTATCTATTTTCATTCCTTAATTCATGGATTTTTTTACTCGTTCACCAAAAAGCTGAGTGTATAATATCACCTTTATATTTACCTAACAATGCTTATGCGTTCTTTAAATGGATATAAAATTTCTGTTGCATTAATAAAAGCTCTTCAAGGTTTTGTTGTTGTTTTAATGTTTCTTCCTTTCTTAAGATACAATAAGACAAGAAATATAGGAACAGGTTTAGAAAGAGAAAATGACCTTTTACAATTATAACAGGGCTCAAAAGAAACATTACAAAAATCCTATCAGTTTTCTGGTGGATAAAATTACAACAATCCACTCAGTTTTCTGGCAGGGATAGGGATTTGTTACTCTGTTTTAAGAATGACAATTGATTTGCTCACATTGACACACAACTGTTTTGATTCTGGATTTTAAATGGTAGTTTGTTTAAAGGTGTCTTCTCTCTGGTATTTTTAGTGTATGATTATAGATTGTCCTTCTTATCAAGCTTCTGCCTCAAAATGAGTTGACCCAACAAATGAATTTGGCATTTAAGTATATCCCAAACGTTAACATTATTCTATTTTGTGCCTCTCTATTTGTGTGATTCAGGATAAGAAAGGCAGCTCATTCAACAAACATTTTCTATGTTCAACATATTCAGCTAAGCCTTAGTGAAGGAAGATGAAAACTGGTCCCCACCTTTAAGGAGCTCGCTCTTTCTTGATTTCTCTTTCGAATTCTTTCCTCTGTTCTTTCCTATTTGAAATGCCAGGGCTGTTCTGAAACCACTGTCACTGAAAATGCCAAAGAGACCCACCAGTCAGCATTTACTGAGCAGATGTTATTGTTGTTAGCTGCCCTCCAGTTGATTCCAACTCCTGACAATTCTGACTCCTGACAACCCCATGTGTTATGGAGTAGAACTGAGCTCCATTGTGTTTTCTTGGCTGTAACCTTAACAAAAGCAGATCACCAGGCCTTTTTTGACTGGTGCCACTGTGTGGGTTTGAACCACCAAACTTTCGGTCAGCAGTTGAGTGTGAACCATAAGTACATACATATTTTAAATGAAGGAATGCCATATTCATACGAAAATATAACTAATTACATCATTGCCACATACTCTTGCAAACAGTAAAGTCTCCTTTATTTTGGAAGAAGAAAAGTCTTCTATGAGCTGAGATGGTCAAGGGCAATTTTTTTGTTCTGTTCTGTTTTTTCTAAATTTTATTTATTTTGTTGTTGTTGAGGATATACACAGTAAGACATACACTAATTGTGCCATGTCTACATGTACAATGTAGTGACATATTGATTATATTCTTTGAGTTGTGCAACCATTCTTACCCTCCTTTTCTGAGTTGTTCCTCCCTCATTAACATAAACTCACTGCCCACTAAGGTTCCTATCTAATCTTTCAAGTTGCTGTTGTCAATTTGATCCCATATAGATAATTCTTAAAAGAGCACAATGCTCAAGGCAGATGTTTTTTACTAGTTAAGCTAAACTATTGTTCAGTTTTAAGGTGACTTCAAGGGATAGTTTTGGTTTAAGGTTTAAAGATTATCTTAGGACAATAGTTTCAGGGGTTCATCCGGCCTCCATGGCTCCAGAATGTCTTGAGTCCATAGGCGTTTCAAATTCTGTTCTACATTTTCCCCCTTTTGATCAGGATTCTTCTATGGAATCTTTGCTCAAAATGTTCAGTAATGGTAGCCAGGCACCATCCAGTTCTTCCAGTCACATGGCAAAGGAGGTAGCTGCTCATGGAGGCAATTAACCACACATTCCATAGCCTCCTTCAATTCCTGACTCTCCTTCTTCCTCTATTGCTCCAGGTGAATAGAGACCAATTGTTGTGCCTTGGGTAGCCATTTGCAAGCTTTTAAGACCTCAGGCACTATACAATGAACTAGGAGGTAGAACAGAAGCACTAAACACATTATTAGGCCAATTAACTGGGATGCCCCATGAAACCATGACCCTAAACCTCCAAGCCAAGGAACCAAATCCCATACTTGATGGTACGTAAGTAGCCTCAGCAGCTACTCTTTTTTTTGTCATTGTTGTAAATACATCACGTAGTTTTTGCCAATTCAACTTTCTGCAGGTGTACAACTTATTGACAGTAATTACAATAATTGGCTGTGCAATCCTACCCTTAATCAGTACGATTCTTCCATCACCATTAACCTGCCTTTCCCCTCTCCCTCCCGCCCCTGGTAACCAATAATAAACTTTGGTCTCTGTGCATCTGCCTTTTCTTGTCTTTTTATATAAGTAAGGTCACACAGTATTTGTCCTTTGTGATTGGTTTATTTCACTCAGCATAATGTCTTCAAGCTCTATCCATACCGTAGCATGTATCAAAACTTCATTTCTCCTACTGGCTGAGTAGTATTCCACTGTATGTATGTACCATATTTTGTTTATCCACCCATCTGTTGATGGACATTTACGTTGTTTCTATCTTTTGGCTACTGTGATTAGTGCTACAATGATAATTGGTATACAGGTCTTCAAGTGAAGTGTTATTTTCCCACAAAGGACTTTTCTGTATCCATCTTCTACTCATCTGACAAGAGTTGACCTCTCTTGTGTGTATTCTAGGCAACACCTGTTAATCTACTTGATTTTCAATTACCACTAGTATTGCATAGTTTTAATCAGATTGTTAACCTACAGCTGAAGCTTCTTCTAGTTGCTAAGCTGATCTGACCTAAGCCTAACCATGAGAATATATTTAACCACAGCAGTCAGAGGGTGGATATACATTTTATTTATTTTTTTCCTACCCTAAGCCTAAATAATATGGCAATAGACCAAGACACCACCTTTGGGTAACAAGTAACAGCTACCCAGCAGGATAAAATCCACTTTTAATTTGTGTGAATCAATTTGTACTTTCATTTTTTGTCTCCCCCTTTCAAGTCAGCCAGTAAATATTTATGGATTGTCTTCCTCTGCTCAGGCAGTGTGTTAGGCTCTTGGGGATACAAGAGTGTGCAGGACGGAGTGCTTGCCTTCAACAGGCTTCACTTCCACTTGGGAGAGTTAGTTACTAGTAATAACAATGCAAGTAAGTAAATAAACTGTTTCAGTGAAAGATGTGTGCTATGAAGAAGATGTAACATTATAATTATGTAGGTTTCTATGAACAGAGCCAGGGGTGTTGAGAAGGAGGTAACCACGCAAAGATCTGAGGGGGAAAAGAGGCCAAAGCAAAAACAGTAGGTGCAAGGCCCCAAGAAAGAAACAAGCTTGGCATGTTACAGCAGTTTTCCCTAAAGCTCAGCTGCATGGTTGAGGCTCTAATAGCCTATCTAGTTCTCTCCAGCTCCTCCAAACTGTGTTACAGGTGCCTTGCTCAAAATCAGATGGCCTATCTATAACCAAGAAGTCATCCAAAGGAATCTGAGCATCACCATCCCCTGGAAACTCCTGCTGTGCTCTTCCACCTCCCTACCATTAGACATCTACATCTACCCCTTAGATATAAATGCCAGCCCAGATATAGCCAGGTTTCACCCGATGTCTTAAATAATGTCACAGATCAAAGCCTTGTGAATTATCAGTTACATCCAGAAAGAGCATGAGTTTTTGCAGTCAGAGACCTGAGTGTGAACCCTGGTTCACATGATCTTAAGAAAATCACTTAACTCTTCTGACTTCCAGCTGTGTCGATAAACATTCATCCATATCAGTTTATTTAGTAAATCTTATATGAGTACCAACTATAATCAAAGAAATACTGAGTAAACAAACATTAATAAGACATTGTTTCTGCACTAAATGGCCATAATATCTTATAAAGGTGATACAGCACATACAAAAATTTCAAGAGACACATTAGAAAGTAACAGCACCATGAAGAAAAGAATCAATACAATGTAATTGGAATCAGAGTATATATATACACATCCATATATATAGGAAACTGGAAATGTGGAAGATGTATTGGGCCTGGAAGGATAAGGTATTTGCAACCTAGGTTACAAGGACTACATCAAGTTGGAAGAAATAATGCGGAATACAAAAACATGGAAGGGGAAAACCATGAAATTTGTTTCAAGTATACTTCCCAATCAAGTTTATTTTAGTAATGAAAAGGAATTAAAGGAAATAGTGAGAATGAAAGGGAGTTTGGGAGAAAATTTTATTATTTATGAACGAGGGACCATTGAAAAGTTTAGATTAAGGAGTGGCACATTAAGCTGTCCTTTATGAATGTATCTGTACTTTTATATGCAGGATAATTTGTAATGGGAACAAAATGGGGGAAAGCTGGGAGATTTGACAGTATCACCCAACTATAAATCATATCAAAGAGCAAGTACAGAATATCAGATATACGGGCAGCAGGTGTCCCATTCCTTAAAAGAGATAAGCCAGCAGGACTTATTATACACACTAGTTTAACACAGTTAGAGACTAATAAGGCTCTCTATTTAGAACTTTAAAAAAATTATTAAATTTGGGATATACATTATTCCCTGTAAACAATATGTAGCACCTACTCCATTTAATAGTACTCATCTTCAGAACATTATTACTGAGCTCTTAGCTGCACTTTACACCTCATGAACTAAAACTGTAGATTTACTCTCTCAGAGTAACCATTTGTCTTTTATAGTCAATGCTCTATTTATAATTACATATAGGGATTAGCTAATTTGATACCACATTCCATATATTTCATAATTTTCAAAAATATAAACCATTTTTAATCTTACAGATATTGATGACACTCAGTAAAAAAAAAACTACAGATAGCCTCATCTATTACTTATTGAGAGTTTAATACTGAACTTTAGACTTGCTCCTTAAATGGACATTAAAAGAACCCATTGCCATCAAGTCAATTCCAACCCATAGTGACCCTATAGGACCAAGTAGAACTGCCCCATAGGGTTTCTGAGGAGCAGCTAGTGGATTCAAACTGCCGACCTTTTGGTTAGCAGCCAAGCTCTTAACCACTTCACCACCAGGGCTCCTAAATAGACATATGATATGCTTTATAATTAATGAGCAAAGTAATAGGAATAAATTTTAACTCATCTTCCTTAAAGTATGAAAATAACACTAATATCCAAGTCATTTTGTATATTTTCATTTTCACGAGTAAAATCTTATTTCAATCACGCAGTTAACAAACAGTTATTGAGAATCTACTAGGAAGTGTCAGGAAAGTACCTGCATCCTGGTTTTACTGCTTCCTAGTTATATGACCTTCAGGAGCCCCAGTGGCACAACAGCCTGCTAACTGAAAGGCTAGAGGTTCAAACCCACCCAGTGGCTCTGCAGGAGAAAAACCTGGTGATCTGCTCCAGTAAAGATTATGCAAAGGCAACCCTATGGGGGCAGTTCTACTCTGTCACATGGGGTCACTACAAGTTGGAATTGGCTCGATGGCACCTAACAACAACAACAGTTACATGACTTAAATTTTTTTTAACCTCTCATTTACTCATCTTTAAAATGGGATGATTTTAGTATCGATCGAATGGAACGAAATGGGTTAACAAAAATAAAATTATTTAAACAGTGTTAGCAGTAAGTTGTTATATTATTATATACTATAATACTGGGTACATTTTCCTCTCAAATGACATTTTTATTTTATAAATGCATCTTTAAATTTCAGAAACTGAAATTGGGCAAAGGGAAGATAAACCATATATTATAGTAAAATTTTTGCTTTTTTCAACTGAAATCCTTAGGAAATAAAGTGTAGGCAAAGTTAGTAATTAACAAATCAATTTAGACTATGTCTGCAGTTAACTCAGATTATACACACTAAAGAAGGTTCATGTTGGGGCCTGACTGGCTGTCTACATTGACAAATTAACCAGATAATTGGCATTTCTTATCTTAACTGTGTGCTGTAAGCATACGGTCTCAAGTCCTAGACTCAAATGCCATGCAGTATCACAAGCCTAAAGTGAATTTGAAACAAAAGGTGCAGTAGTTTTCCCTTTCATTAACCCACTGACATTCCTGTCACTAACCTCATTTAAAAAAGAAATTCCACAGAGAGTTGGTAGAATTAAAAAAAAATGCAGTTTATATACTTCACCCCTCCATCATTAGTAATGTGGAGGCAGCAATTTGAATGGAAGTCAGGATATACTCAACGCCTTCCCAACTCTGTAACTAGCTAGATGGGTGAATTTAAACAAGTTACTGAAGCGCATCTTATTTTTTCATTTGTAAAATGAAGCTGAATGGATGGTAAAGAAGAGGCATTTGGCATGAAAAGAAATTCACGTGCAAGCACTGTATTTTTGTATCCTTGGTGCTTTGCAAAATGCTTGTCACAGAGTACCCAAAACCAAACCCGTTGCCCATCAGAGTCAATTCTGACTCACAGCAACCCTACAGGGTGGTGCAGAACTGCCCCATAGGGTTTCCAAGGACTGGCCTGGTGGATTCAAACTGCCAACCTTTTGGTTAGTAGCTGAGCTCTTGATCACTGTGCCACCAGGACTCCTGTCACACAGGAGGAAGTGATATTTACCAAAGCAAACATATGCTTACAGCTATTTTTTAAAAGTGTACGGTTGGTACATCTCCTAAAGTCTTAACATATATATCAAGGAGTCTACTTAAATAATGAATGCACTGTCTAGGGGGAAAAAAAGAAAAATAAATAAATAAATAAATAAATAACGGTCAAGGTTGTCAATTTAATCCATCTCTGGGAAATTAGCCATGATGGAAAAAGAAGATATTGTTAAAGCAGAATACTGGAGGAAATAAAACTGGCTCTAATTGAGGTATCTTCAAAGGAATGTACACCTAAACTGCAACAGTCAAATTTGCATCTGAATCTTATCTTCAAATTTTGCATGTGTGCATACAGATCAGGCACAGCCTAGCCAACTTCCCATTTCACTGTGCAATTACTTGAAATATGCATGTAATTGAATACATTACAAATTTTGCAGGTGCAATTTATATGTCAGTAGGAAAACTGTCCATTTTCCCTAATTTTAAAATATAAATCAATTTAGTAATAATTACTATATATTTTAATACATTTGAAAAGGTATTTACATTCTTTTTACACTATTGTCTTTGCAATATATATTTATGTATATAAACATCTAATTCAAATTATCCATGGATATATATATATAGGAAAAATTACATTTCTAAAAGTTGACCAGTGTTAACAGTGGCAGGTAAGCATACACAGAACACACTAACACTTCTGTTTGCTGAATCTCAGCTTATGCCTGGCATTATGGTAACCGCTCTCCATGCACTACTTCTAATCCTCACAGTGATCTTGTAAGGTGGATGCACTGAAGAAGTTTTAGTGTTAAGGAAACAGAAGTTCGGGAAGTTTACATGCTTTCTCAAGGCCCTAATACTACTAACCGCCTGATCTGGGATTTAAAAGTCAGAGCTGCTTGACTCCAATGCTAGCGAAATTTTTTTGTTTTCTTAATACATTAATCAAATTTTCTTTAGAAAATGTAAAGAAAATGATAATTTAAACACTTTATGGAGTCACAATTTAGAATTATTAAAGAGAAATACTTAGTTATCAACTGTCTGATAATTAATAACGGCCAATATTCAAAAACTAAAGTCCATGCTAATTTGTAATAACCAATCTGAATGATGCCATTATTATAATTGTTTTCAATTGTTATTACTATAATCAGCAATTTGAACAACCTCATTTCTCCATTAAAATACAAGTTGAGCAACATAGAATATGAAACTCAGCTTGATAAGACTTTTAAAAAAATGAATGCAAAAATATTTTTCGTGATTAAAAACCAGTATACATACCCTATTCAAAGAAAAAAGTATTACTTTGTAGAACAGTCACTTGGCTAATTTGAAAAAACAAAAAAACAGGGTTTGGACAGAGACCATATTGCATCAGTAGCTACAGTCTGGAATTTGTCAAAGGACTGGAGGGGAAAGAATGCAAGGATGATACGAACAAGATTTACTTAACTCCTGGCTGGTTTGATTTCATTCTCTGTTCTATTTTCTTTCAAGATGTTGCCACCAAATTCAACTGAAAGTAGGATTGCAGTAAATCTGAAGTTAATATCCAGTTAAATGCTATGCTTCTACTCCAAAGATGTAAATCATAAAGACTGAATTTAAAGAGGGGAAATTCAGCTGAAACTGAATGTTGTGGGATGAGACCTCTAAGAATTTGTCTGGATCTTTGTAGTTTGGTTCTTTGGTGTGAATTTCCAGGTCTTCAAATTACTGATACTGCACAATAAATAAAGTATACATCTAAAAGTCATAAAACTTATTTTTCTTTATTTTTTTTTACAGACTTGCACAGACAAGACTCCATGCTTCTAGCCTGGAACACATTGCAACAGAGAAAACTTAATTTTAATTAAAAAAAAATAAGATTCAAGAGCATGCCAATTATTAGCAATCAACTTATTTGGGCTTTAGGCATTAAATGACATATTGGAAGACAGAAAATGTGCTATCTGTCTTTAAAATCAGAAGTTAAATAACAATAAATTTTGGACAAATTATGTCTTGAATTTTATTTAAGGAAGTTTCTGTGTGACTTTAGTTTAATAAGACATTCATTCCATGACATAGGTCCCATTATCCAGTTTACCTATGGCGAAGATATTTTAAGTTTGTTTCTTCCCAAGTCTTTGTTCATTGGAATAAAACCTCAAATTCATTTATGCCTTTCACTTTACAGTATTCAAATTTAGAAAACGGTGTTTCTATTTTCAGATCTTAATTTTTATCTCCATAATAAGTCCACATAAGCTAGAACCTCAAACTCAATCTTTCTTTTGTATTCATACAAGATACTTCACATAATTCTCTATGGTTCTTTAACCATTCTTTAAAATTTTATAAAAAATTAATACTTAATTTAAATATAAATACATTTAATATTCTACTACTCTTCACTCTGGATGTCACTGCTCCTTAATCTATTCAAGAGATGAAATTGGTCACATAATCAGTCTAAAAAAAAAGTTGCACTTGAATCAATTATTACTCATGGCAACCCCATGTGTGTCAGAGTAGAAATGTGCTCCACATGGTTTTCAATAGCTGATTTTTTCATGTGAAGATCACCAGACCTTTCTTCTGAGGTGCCTCTGGGTGGACTTCAGCCTCCAATCTTTCAGTTACCAGCTGAGTGTGTTAACGGTTTGCACCATCCAGGGACTCCACATACCAGCCTAGTGATCCTCATATTATTTGCTACTAAGATGCTGTCCTTTTTGGTTTGTAGTGGTAGTATGAAAGGTCTTATTCATACTCATTTTACAACAATAATTTTTTTTGTACTTATCCTAACTTGCTGTTCATACTTCAGTTATTTATCCAACCAAAGTTGAATTACTTGTGGCCATTAAGTTTTATTTACAAAAATTTACATCATTACTTTCTAACTCGTACATGAATATGATCCACGAAACCTCCTTCAGTATTTAGGTAGTTTTAAAGAGCTTTCCTTCCTTTCTTTCCTTGGCATAATACATTCTTCTCTTTATGCCTAGGTCTTGGTTCTTGGACCTTTTCTCCATCTGTACTCACTCATTTGGTAATCTCACTCATTCATCTCTTTTAGTCGCATTAGTTTCTACAGGTATGTATGCATGTGTGTATATATATACATGAATAAATATATACATACATAGTATGTATATATGTGTTACTGGGCATACATTTTATATATATACACACACACACTATATACACTGTTGTTGTTGTTGTTAGTTGCCATTGAGTCAACTTGGACACATGGTGACCACAATCTTTACCTCTAGATTAGAACTAGCCTCTGATCTCCAGTGTCATATATTCATCATCTCCATCTGGGTGTCTAGGAGGCATCTCATTCAAGCTAACACTCAAATTCTGACTCTCCCATAGTCAATAAATAGCAGTGTTGACCTGGAATTGCCCACTCCAAAAAACCCTGGGATCATTCTGACAATTCACGTTCTGTCATTTCCCATACTTCGGGCAGCAGCAAATCCTATTAGCAATACCTTTAAAATACATCCAGAATCTCACTGCTAATTCATCTCAGTGTTAGCACCTGGGGCAAAGCACCACCATTTTTCTCCCAAATTATTGTAGTAGGCTACAAACTGATCTCTCTGCTTCCTCAGTTACCCTACCCCTACATTCCCTCTCCTGTCTATTCATGACACAGCAGCCAGAGCGTTCTACATTGTAAAATCCTGCCATGTCTCTGTTCGAAATCTGCTGAATGACTTCCTATCTCATCATACATATAACCCTAACCCTTATTCCTTAAAATGACACACAAGGCCCTACAAAATCTGTGATGATCTGCTACATGATGCCCCCATACCCATTTCCTTGCCTCTACTTGTCTCCCACATTGTCACTTACTCATCAGTATCAATCTCCCATTCACCAGCTCATTCTTTTCTGATCATCCCAGCCCCCTCACTGAACTTGAAGAAGCCAGGCCGAATCCTGCCTCAAGATATTTCCATTCCCCATTCTCTCTACCTGGAATGCTCCTCCCTCTGCAATCCATGTGCCTTACTCACGAACACCTTCAGATCTTGTCTCAGATGTCCTGTTCTCAGTGAGGGTTTCCCTGACTATCCCGCTTAAAACTGAAAACATTCCCACACCCACAACACCCCTCCATTCATTTATATATTATTTATGCTTATATTCTAGAAATGAACATTTATACACATATTCATGGCATTAGTACAGTGCCTGTTGCTTAGCATGTATTAATTAAACAATCATTTAATGCTGAATGAATGAATGAATGAATGAACTGCTATAAGCAGCAGGGTCCTCTCACTTGCAGAGGACTTTATGGGACAACACAATTCCACAAAGTTCTCAAGAGAGAAATTTTGGGATGTTTGTTAAATTTTTAGTTATATATTTCATTCTATAGAGTTTAATCCCCTAATTTTAAACTTCATGAACATATTTATCAGGTGTGTCCTTTCCTAGTGTTGAGAATCCTGTGGTCATCTTTTGCTAAGCTATTATAGTATCCACTTTTTCATAGTCATAGACTCAACATTGCTGTAAATTATTGTCTCAGCTTCAAGAGTTTGCTCTGATACTTTTTACTGGCATTTCCAGACTCCTTCTTCAGAGGCTTTGATATGCTCTCTCCAAACTCTATAAATTCGATGCTTTGCTTCCAAGTTATTACTTGGTAATCCCCAAAGCTCTCACTAACCCTTGTTCTAATTCGTATTAAACTGACTTAGTTTCACACTCTAAATGCATAATGTGCATTGCATATACATTTCTAAACAGCTCTGAGGTGAATTACAGTATTCTCCTTAAACATAGAGTCACAGCAGTGGTGAAAACCACAATAAAAAGAAAAACTAAATTGTAATATTCTTTCAATGCATATGTTTGCGTATGCAAATAATAAAGCAGGATACAATATAAATTATCAAAGATATAAAACCAGGACTTGGTATATAATGAGTCTTTTCTGCTTGTTTTATTATATAAATCTAAGTGTATCACTATTTCTTAAAAGTAACTATTTACAGAATTTATTACAACCTACATTTTTATTTTACCTTACATTTACACAATTAAATGAGTTTCTTGGATAAGTAGAATAAATTTACAGATTCTACCATTAGAAGAGCATATTAATGATAATGTGAACTTTCTGGGGAAGGGTAGTATTTGCTTTTAAATTTCTAAAACAGCAGTATCAATATTAATAAATATAATAATGCCAGAAAAATAATTTAAAAAAATAAAAGTAAAAACTACTTTGTAATTTTAATTTTTTTTCAATTAAAAAGTTAGGCTTAAAAATAATTTTTAAATGTGACTTCTAAAAATGGTCAAATATATCAAACATTTACAGATACAAAATTTAACCTGCTATATGAGTAAATGTAAATCTTTTGTAAGTATGGAGGGTTTCTATGAGTCTGAATAGACTCGACGGCAACTGGTTTGGTTTGGTTTTTATCTGCCATATTGTTTTTTAAGGGTATACGGAAGAATACATATAGCAAACATCTTGCACATTTTAAGCATTTTAGTTCTGATGTTTTAATAAGCAGGAAATACACAGAATGATATGTGAGCGGAAATATTTCTTTTTTGAGGTACAGTCTTATCAAAAATGTCTTTATAGCATGGCAATACGTAAAAAGACCGAATGAAATGCTTCACTATTTTAATTCTCTTAAAATCTATGTAGCTTTCAGTTTAAAGACAAAACTATATATTTCAAATGAATATTTTTAGCAAACATAGCCGCACATATAAAAATGTGTAGAATTTTTTTTGATTGACCATTTTTCTTGTGTTAATATTTTATGCCAAAAAATAAACCGGTTGTCATCGAGTTGATTCCAACTCATAGCAACCCCACAGAGGGAAGTTTTATTTTGTATGTAAAATTATATGAGTTTTAAAATACATATTTCAAGGGGTAGTTTTAGTTTGGTTTTTGAAGAACTGTTGTTAAGGCAAAGATAATGTTTTCCTGTCGAGTAGGATTTATTTTAAGATTTTTTTTTTTCCCCACCGAAGACTTCTCAGTGCAATGACATTTCATAAACAAAATGACAAACCATTTAAAGTGAGAATCTAGCAAACAGGTGTACAGCTTGTGCCTAATACGCCACAGTCTGATAATTTTCTTTGCATACTTCCTTGACCTGATTATTCATGACTTTTTGCATAATGAGAAAAAGCTTTTAGACATGTTAGGTATGACATATAAAATCTGCAGTTACTCAACCATTCTGAGAAGTCCTGTGTTTTTTTGTTTGTTTGGTTGGGTTTTTTTTAGGTAGATTTAGCAGTCAAATAATAAGTTGATGCAACATGATTAAAATATTGAACCTATTCAGTGAACTCCTTGAAAACACAGAACAACTTAGAATATAAAAAAATTCTCATAGTTGCTTAAATGTGCTTAAAAGAGCAATTAAAACACTATCTGCCATTCTTTAAAAGTTCTCCAAGTATAAAGTATTTTATTGTATTAGATTTGTTACTTTTATCCACCATTAAAAAATGAAAATGAAATAATATTCCAGTCACAAGTATCATGTTTAAATTGGTTTTTGAAATCTACAGTCCTGAGAGATAAATTTGATCAACGAAGATCTTGAAAATAATTAACAATAACCTGTTTACATTTAAAAATAAAAATTTAATTGGAATATTTATATTTTTACATCCTTTTTTCAGTGACAAGAATTAGAAACATATTTTGTATTCTCAATTTTGCTCATTATCGCTAATTTTAATGACTTCACAATTCTATCATATAGATATGTAAATTAGATAACCACTTACAACTTATTTTTACTACCCAAATAATTCATTTTTACTATACAAAGCAGTGCTGCAATATTTGTCTACATCTTTGAATTTTCGATTTATCTTAAATTACTGTTTCAAAAGATTTAACTTGTATTAACCTAATATTGGAATTTCTGCATATATCTTCTGTCCCTTTTTTTTTTCCTCCTATTTTCCATCACTGTGACCTTTTGCTCTACTGTCTGGGAAATCTATTCAACTTTATCTAAGAGATGATTAGTTTGGTCATTAGCCTGGCTTACTGCATTATTTAATGTAACTGTATATTTATTTTGACAATTATATTTCTAATTTCCAGGAACTACTTATTCTTTCATTACTTCTTTTTTTTTTTTTTTAATCAGCCTATTTCTGTTTTATACAAGCAGCAACTCTGAGGATACCAAGTAAAAACTGTGAAATTCTTATTTTCTAAATTATTTCTGTTTTCTCTGACCAGGGATTTTCTGAGTTCACCTTGGTCTTCCTCTTACATGATTCCAGCTCTCCTTATACATGTACACTGTACCACACATACCATACTTGGAATCCTCGTAGGCAAGTCACCTTATTGTTTAGGAAGCTATGCTTTAAAAATTCTTTGTGTGGACTACAGAAGAAGTCAGCACAACTGGACTAAACCAAAAACTAAGAAGTTTCCTGAATACAACCAAACACTTCGAGGAACAGAGTAGCACAGGCTGGGATGCGGGGACCATGGTTTCAGAGGACATCTAGGTCAACTGGCATAACAAAGTTTATTAAGAAAATGTTCTGCATCCCACTTTGGTGAGTAGCATCTGCGGTCTTAAAAGCTAGAGAGCAGCCATCTTAAATGCATCAATTCGTCCCAACCCACCTGGAGCAAAGGAGAAGGAAGAACACCAAAGACCCAAGAAAAATATTAGCCCAAGAGACAGAAAGGGCCACAAAAACCAGAAATTCCATCAGCCTGAGACCAGAAGAACTAGATGGTGCCTAGCTACCACCAATTACCACCCTGACAGGGAACACATCAGAGAGTTCCTGACAGAGCAGGAGAAAATTGGGGTGCAGAACTCAAATTCTAGTAAAAAGACCAAATTTAATGGTTTGACTGATACTGGAGGGACCCCAGAAGACATGGCCCCTGGACACTCAGTTAGCCCAAAACTAAAACCACTCCAGAGGCCAATTCTTCAGACAAAGAATAGACTGGACTATGGGACATAAAATGATACTCATGAAGAGTGTGCTTCTTAGCTCAAGTAGATACATGAGACTAAATGGGCAGCTCCTGTCCGGAGGCAAGATGACAAGGCAGAGAGAGTCAGGAGCTGGTTGAATGGACATGGGAAATTTGGGGTGGAAAGGAGGAGTGTGCTGTCACAGTATAGGGCGAGCAACTAAGGTCACATAGCAATGAGTACATAAATTTTTGTATGAGAATCTAACTTGAACTATAAACTTTCACTTAAAGCACAATTTAAAAAAAAAAGGGAAAATTAGATGAAAAAAATATCCTTGGTGTGGGATGGGAGGCATGCGTATATGTGGTAAAGAGGAGTTTAGGCCTGTTCTAACTCTCTGAATTTCTATTTTGTTGCTGTTGTCACAGTTGTTGTTCCTGGGTTTGGAATTTCTTTAGGGCTCCCTTGGAACACACTTGTTGTTATTGTTGTTAGTTGTTGAGCTGATTCCAACTCATGGCAACCCATGTGTGCAGAGTACAACTACTTTACAGGGTTTTCCAGCCTGTGACCTTTCAGAAGCAGCTCACCAGGCCTGTCTTTTGAGGTGTTTTGGGGTGGGCCTGAACTGCCAACCTTTCAGCTAGTAGTCGAATGCTTAATCATTTGCTCCCCCAGAGCAGGCCTCCTTTATCGTAAATTTGTATTTGTCTTTAGTTCACTACCTGGTTACATATATTTAAACTTTACCATTAGATAGTCCCAACATTTTTCTCTTAGACCTAGGGCAACGGTTACAAATATTCAGATACTTGTTTCAGTACATTCATTCACCGTCCTAAAACTAAAATCTTAATGAACACTTAGATAACTAATAAAAATCGGTAGTCAATAAATGGTAGAGTGAAAGAAACACTGGCTTATCAAACATATTAACAGATCTTCTAAAATAAAAATAAATAAAGCTAAAATTTTTTAAACATACAGAACAAAAGACATAGTTCTTCAGAAGCATATATAAAATTGAATTCAATAAAAATTCAAATTATACTTCCTAAAGAAAAAACACCTAAAACTGTCCCATTATTATAAAGATCAATATATACACATTGAATCTCCTTTAGACAGATTTCCAGGCCTGTATTCCAAGATGCCTCTAGATTAGTTCCTCTATCATGATATTTTGATGATCAATAATATCAATTCTGACATTTTCAATTGTGAAAGATTCAGCACAAGTAAAAATGTCCAAGCTTGTTTGCATAAATAGTTACCAATCCACTATTACAATGTACTCAGAGCAATTTATCTGTTATTCTGACCGCTAGAATCTCATATTTATTGAAGTGATTAGCAACTAGGATTTAATGGGAGAGATTTATACAACTAAAAAGTATACACCATGTTTATGCCACCCTGGCAAATCACCATTGCTTATTAATCCAAATGAAAACATATTTCTTACTTATGACATCCCAAAATAAGCAGCAAATGCAACTCTCTTGTTTGTTTATTGAAGGATTGTCCTACAATTGTTTATTTACAACACATATGAATTTCCAAACTGATAATCCTCAGCAAGTATGCAAAACTAGTTTTTTGAACGGTCTAATAGGTAAACCCACAGATCATCATTGTCTTAGATTGATTTCTGATATTCTGTAAGTTGGGTTATCAAACTGATCAAATTAAGCCAGAATCATTCCCAAAATATTAGGCCATGAAAAAATATTTTGCAATAATGATAAAACATTACTGCTTTTGTAAAAATTACCCCCCACCCCAAACACACACAAACCACATATACAAAACAACAAGAGCAACATTCTATCCATAGATCTCTGGGGGAAAACATGCTTTAGAAGAGAATGTGCAGCATCTGTATTGACTGCTTAGTATGTACTATAAGGGACCTTGCTAGGCACAGGAAATGTAAGGAAGGATAAAAACCATATACTCACACTGTGTGGCTTCACGATATATTTTGGACAAAAGGAATAGCACAACATTAAAAATCTCAATAAAAGTGATTAAATATTAACCAAAAAGTTGGCAGTTCAAATCCATCACCTGCTCCTTGAAAACCCTATGGGGAGGTTCTACTCTGTCCTATAGAGTCACTAGGAGTTGGAATCGACTCAATAGTGATGGGTTTGATCTTTTTTTTTTTTTTTTTATGAATGAAGGAAGTTGTGTTACGCTTGAAAACGTTAGAGCAGAGACTACTAAGAGCTTGGAAAAAGCCGCGAGTAATATTTTAGAATGAGGGTAGAGTATACACAAACAGAGTCAAAAAAAAGATGGCATTACTGTTAACAATTAGTTAAGCAAAGCTGTAGAAGTTGGAGTGAAAATGAAATGTTTAAGTAATAATGTCCATACCATGTATACGGCATAGAGGATCTGTAGGTTATATGTTTGAAGAGGGCAATCTAAAAATAAAATTAGAGTTTCTCTTTAGGCATTGGATATCTATCAATTTTAAATTAATATACAAAATTTATTAAGTAAGACTTAGGAAACATATAACATAGGCTGCAGAATACACACTATAAGTACTGAAATAATAGGGAATTGATGGAGCCTAGAAAGAAGGAGGTGGTTTTCATGAAAATACTAAGAAAGGAAGAAACCCTGCGGATGAAGAAAAAGTTACCAGGACTGCCATCAGTATATGGGCAAAAAGCAGAGGCAAACATGGCTATCGATGTGTTAGGCTAAGTGAATGGGAGAATAATAGGATTTTATGAATTGGAATCGACTCGACAGCAACGGGTTAGGTTTTTGTCTAGAGAAAAAGAAAGGAGCCCTGGTGGTACAGTGATTAAAAGTGCTCAACTGCTAACTGAAATGTCAGTGGTTCAAAACCCCCAGCGGCTTTGCGGGAGAAAGATGTGGCAGTCTGGTTCTGTAAACATTTACAGCCTTGGAAACCCTATGGGGTCGCTATGAGTTGGAATCGACTTCATGGCAGTGAATTTGCTTTGGTTTGTAGAGAAAGAGAAAGGAGCTCTGGTGGCATAATTGTTAAGCACCTGGCTGCTGTCCGAAAGATTACCTGTTTCAACCCACCAGCAGCTCCGTGGTGATCTGTTCGCATAAAGACTTCAGCCTAGGAAACCCTATGGGGCAGTTCTACTTTGTCCTAGAGGGTCACTATGAGTCGGAATTGACTCGATGACACAAACAATGACAAAGAAAGAGAAGAAATTTTAGATAGAAAGTTGTGAAAAGACAAGAAAGGGCGCTAGGAAGCATTGATAAACTCATTCATTCCTTCCTAATCAGTCTTTTATTTTAAAAAAATTTAAATTTTTAAAAAGGCTAAAAAAGATAAATTTAATAACAAAACTAGTCAACCACAGAAAGACTAGCTGGGAAGGCAAACAGTTTATTTTGCACATTAGACTGGCTGATTTATATCTACTGCAATGAAAAAAATACAGTTAAATTATTCTCATCTGATAGAATGTAACATACCAATATTTGGTGAGAGAAATTATTTTATTTAGAGTTTCAAGATGACACAAAACCCAAGCAAAAATTCCCAGGAGAAAGCTGATTCATGCTAGATGTAGACCTAAGTGACAAGCTATGGTTACAGCAGTAAATTATATAAGTAACATGTGAAGCTATTCAATGAGGGAACCTTCTAAAGAACTTAGAAATCGAAAATTAGCTGAAGGTTGAGCCTTGGGTGTGCCTCCACTTACAGAGTGGAAGAATGATAGCTTTGTTTTACCATCATTTGATTACTTATATGACCTTGAGCTATTTCATTTTTCTAAGAATCTTTTTCCTCATTCCATCATGAGGATATTTAAGGGTTCCTCTGTGATGAAACAGGTTGAGACAATGCACATAAAGGGTTATCCCAATGCTTGGCACTTGACGTTTCTTCGTCTATGTTTTTTTTTTTTTTTAAATTATAATCATTATTTTTGTCCATTTCTCTGACACTATCCCAGTTCAAACATTATTATTTTATCACACACTAATAATACTCCCTTTAATCTTTTTCAGACTTACTCATTATTTATTTGCCTCAAAATTAATATTCATAAAAACTCTCTTAACATATAACCACTCTATTACTTTTTCAAAAGATTTATGCCTTATACTAAATACAATTCAAAAACTTTAATCAGATATTCACAGTCTCCAGGATATTTCCTTACTTGCCTTTCTAGCCTCATCTCCCATCACTCCCCTTCCCATTCTCAACATCTGAGTCATACTGGACTGCTCAACAAACCTCAGCATGCTAACAGCTTCTGAAACTAACTTCCTTTATGCATGCCATTATTTCTTGCTACTGAAATTCTTCAAGGTTATATATATTTATGTGTGTGTGTGTATAAACTATCTTGAACTGGGACTCTGTGCATCCTCTAAGCATTTACTTGCATGGCATTTAACATAACTAGCCTTATATTACTGTTACCTTTAAATGGAATCCAAAGTGAATGAGGACCATACATAAACCCTATGTTTGACCAAGTAGGAAAACTTGTAGTAATGGAGAAATGTTACAAGAAGACAATTTTCTGGGACATATAAATGAGAAGTTACTATAAGTCAAAAATAGAACTTACTCCTTTGAGACCATAAAGAATTCTCAAACAGTGGCTGGGTGAAGAATTGGCAGGGATGTAAGACAGACTATTAAAACCATGACTGGTGTTTGATCCAAAAGATTGTTAAAGAATCTCCCATTCATGATGTTCAATTACACTGAAGTACGTAGTTTCAGTAGTAAGAACTGTTGAAGCCAGCTACCAGGATTAAGGGCTATGTAAAGTCATGTAGAAATGAATGCTGTGAATGTATTCAAGAGAAAGAATTCAAGCTTAATTGAACATCAAGGTCAAAGGAAGTGTGTGTGTGTGTACACACACACACACACACACACACACTCACACTTGTTTTTGTTTTTGCTTGGAAGGAAATACTGGGACAAGAGGACATTATGTACATATCTTAACAGTTGAATGTATATAACATTAACACTGTGTTTGTAACGTATCACTGCATAACAAGCATCTGGATTTTCTTCCTTAAAAATAGTGATGTACTTTGACCAAGTTATAGAAATGTTAGTACATGGGTCATTGCTTGACAAAGAACTTTTAAACCATTCAGCATTACCAATAATAGCCCTCATTTTATATAATACTATAGCTCATGCAGAACGACCTTGAGGTTCTTTATAATAGGTGTTATTTTCAAAAAAAAATATGAGTCTGCTGTATATCTGAAAGTTAAAAAGAAAATAGCTTTGAAACTAACATCAGGGTCAATTTTATATGGATTTATTATTTTTATAATATATTCTTGTTTCAAAAAAAAACTAAAAGATTATGATCATTACTTCAGCAGCTAAGAAAACACTTAGCAAATATATGTAGTAAAAGGGAGCATTTGGCAAAAATACAGAACTATAACAATTTGAGAACCGAAGAAAGATCAATGGAAGAATGCATATAAATGAATGCTTAATTCAAGAAGTTCAAACTCATGCATGGTTTGTGTGTGTATATGCATTTTATATTTTCATTTAAAAGAAAAAAGAGCAATGTGAAAAACTGATGTGCTCATCTTTATATAAAATTTGGTGGAAAGTATGGATGCATTAAAAAAAAAACAATAAGCTAAAATTAATCACAAACAACCAAACCCAGTGTATACATTTACTATTAAATTGTTGATGCCTCTTCATTCTTGTTTTGTGTAAAGGTACTTTTACGACATATTTGCCTTAGCAGCTTATAAAATACGCTCTGCAAACTGGACACGTGCAAAGTACCTAAAAAAAGTTTGTAATACAATGATTAACAACCAAGCTGAAAATTACCACGACTGTTAAGAGGAATTCAACAAGACAGGAGCTTATACGAAAATGCCCGTTACTCTGTTTAGAAAACTTTGGGAGAGTTTTTAGAAAAAGAGTAGGATATGGAAAATGGCTTAATAAATTCCCTCATCTTCCGTCTCCTCAGGCTCTGTGGCAAAGCTTTGACTCCAAGCTCCTCTGCTCAAGATTTTCTTTCACATGTACTCTGCCTGGACTCAGCCAAAACTCTGAGGCTCTTTTAACACTGCCTCTTACGTGTTCCTTCTTCAGAAACATTTTCTCAATCCTCCTGGCTAGGCCAGGATCCCTTTGAAATACTTACAGCTGTAATTTTTTCAGTAATGTATTTTTGTAATTACATACTTATTCTTCAGATACTCCATAAACTCCATGAGGGCAAGGAATATGTCCGTCTTGTTTACTGTTTTCCCAGTGGCTACCACAATAAATATCGGCTGAATGAATATGTTTGAATTATATTTAAAATGTATTAATGTGTCCTATCCTATGCTACTGGCATTGGGTAGATGATCTCTGAATTACTTTTCAACATCTTCTTTAAAAAGATAGATTAAGCTCCAGTTTGAAAAAAATATTAAGAATGACTGTTGAAATGCTTTTACTTGGGATTAGTGTAAATCTCGGTTTTGCCATTTAAAAGTTGTGTGATCTGGGAGAAACCATTCAATCTAGCTGAGATTTTTTTTCTTACCTTCAAAATGGAGATAATTATACTTACAGCTAAGATGAAATGAAAGAAGTTAATAAAATATAAAGATATCTGTATCTACCTAATTTATGAAGGCCTGGTGGTGCAGTGGTTAAGAGTTAGGGCTGCAAACCAAAAGGTCAGCAGTTCAAATCCATCAACCGCTCCTTGGAAACTCTATGGGGCAGTTCTACCCTGTCCTATACGCTCGCAACGAGTCGGAATCGACTCTGCGGCAATGGGCTTATCTACATAATTTATGACATAGGACCAGGCAAATGTTTCATTCTGTTACACATTAAGGTAGCCAAGCGCCAGAATCAACGTGTCGGGCAAATAACAATAACAATAAAATACTGTATAAAAATATACATATCTATCTAATTTATATCTTCAAGTGAATTAAGAACCAGTATAAGGCTACGTTGACCACCTTGTTTGCAATATCCAAGCAAGAAATATCTTTATATTCCCTTACCGTCTTGCTTTATGGAGCCCCGGCTCTCGCCTGAGGAGACTACTTCCTCTGTAGTCCTTCAGTGGCAGTTTCTTCTCCCCAAACCCTTCTAGTTGGGGAACAGAGCGGTGTGGGGCCTGGCAGCCTGTGGGCTGAGGTGCCCGCAGTATGCCGCAGCCAGCGCGGGCGGCCACGTGAGGAAAGACCTCTGTGCCCGAGAGTTCACCGGCCTGCAGAGCTGCTTTGCTCCCGTGGCCAAGACAACCCTGAAAGCGGGTCGCTAGGAGGACCCCGGGCTGCACGGGTTTGCGGCTGGTCAGCGCAAAGCCAGGCCCAGCCGCGCGGATGGCACCACGTGGCAGGTATCTAAGGCTCTAGGGGCTGAAACAGAGGCAAGGAGACTGGAGGTTCCAGTGCGCAGGGCGCCTAGTCAACAGGAGAGCCGAGGGCAAGGGAAGAATGTGTCCAGCAGCGTCGTGGACATAGGATTTGAGTTAGAATAAAATGTAATTGAACTAAAAAAAAAAAAAATTCTTATCACTGAGCCTTTAAGGGAGACAGGCTCTGGTGGCGCAGTGGTTAAGAGCTCAGCTGCTAATCAAAAATAACGGCAGTTAGAATCCACCAGGCGCTCCTTGGAAACCCCATGTGGTAGTTCTACTCCGTCCTATAGGATCACTGAGTGAGAACTGACTTTACGGCAACGGGATGCCCTTCACGCTCCACCTTGTCTCTCCAAACCACCCCTGTCCGTTATCTGTAAAATTCCTGGCTTTGAATCTCATTTCCTCAGATTACAACACCAGCCCTGCTATGTTCTCTGGTTATGTATCTTACCTTTCTTCTGTGATAACCACTGGCCACTAGGGCTCCAATAGGGAGCCAGGTGCTAAAAATTATCACAGGAGAAAGTTAAGATACATAACCAGAGATCAGCAGCCGCTCCTTTGAAAGACGGTTGGTTTGGCTTCTTATTTCTTCCTTTAACTGGACACTTGCAGACCCCATCTATGGTCATTTATATCTTTACTAAAACTGTCCCCTTGTCTTTCTTCTTTTCTGATCTTGTTTTCTCCCTACCTTGAACACTCACTCATTGTGTGGCTATATCATAGACTTTCACCTTTACCCGTAACAGCAAACGCTTCGGCATTACAATTTCAAGCCTTCCGGTGATGAATCACGCCTCTTTTCCAGCTCCGTTACCTTAGCAACTAGATTTCAGCTAGTTACTTTAACTGCCTCTGGACCTACAGCCCATTGAACCTATCACCTTTTTCACTCATTCACCCCCTACTTGTTCTCACTTTTCTTATAATTCTCTTTAATTACAGGACCACCATTTCAATCAGCCCCTTGTATATACCTTCTAGTTAATTGTCCCTTTCTCCAACTGTCATACTTAATTACTAAATACTTGTTGTTGTTAGATGCCATCTGGTCAGTTCCAACTCATAGCGACTTTCTGTAGAACAGAAGGAAAGACTGCCAGATCCCGTGCCAACCTATCATTGCTACGTTTGAGCCCACTGACACGACCACTGTGTCAACTCATCTTGTTGAGAGTCTTCCTCTTTTTCACTGACCCTCTACTTTACCAAGCATGATGTCTTTCTTCAGGGACTGGTCCCTGCTGACAACATGTCCAAAACATGTGAGGCGAACTCTTGCCTCTTTGCTTCTAAGGAGCGTTCTGGCTGTCCTTCCAAGGCAGATTTGTTGGCTCTGCTGGCAGTGCTTGCTGTATTCAGCATTCTTGGCCAACACCATGATTCAAATGCATCGACTCTTCTTCTGTCTTCTTTGTTCATTGTCCGGCTTACACACGCATATGAAGTGATGGTCAATACAATAGCTTGGGTCAGGCAACCTTCCTCCTCAAAGTGACATACTGGCATTTTAACACTTTAAAGAGGTCTTTTGCAGCAGATTTACCCAATGCAATATGTTATTTGATTTCCTGACTGCTGCATCCATATCCCAGCCCTAGTTAAATCCAATTTACAGCCTGCTTCTCTAAAGATTTACAGCCTTGGAAACCCTACGGAGCAGTTCTACTCTGTCCTATAGGATTGCTGTGAGTCAGAATCGACTCGACAGCAGTGGGTTTGGCCTTTGGTTTTACTCTACCCCATGTTCACTCAGCCACACTGGCCTATGCATCATTCCTTAAACATGCCAAGCACAGTCTAGTCTTAGGGTCTTGGCCATTTCTGTTCCCTCTTACCGCACACTCATCCTCCAGATACTGGCATGTAACTCATTTCTTTATGTCCTTCACATTTTAGTTCAGTAATCACTTCTCAGTGAGTTCTTCTCTGTAAACCATGCCCATCTCTTTGAAACTTCATTTGCCTTCTTTCCTGTTTTTGTTGTTGTTCTCCATCCCACTTATCATGCTCCGTAAAATATACTCCGTTTCCCTCACTAGAATGAAACCTCCGTTAGATTACGGAGTTTTATCTGGTTTGTTCTTGGCTGTATCACCTATGCCTGGAAGATAGTAGGGGATTGATAAGTATTTATTGAATGAATGGATGAATAGGGACATGGAAATTTTTGGCTTAATCAGAAAGAAACTCTTCTAAGCCACTATAAGTGATATAACTCAGTAGTTGCAAACATAAATATGGAAGGTTAACCATAGGACAACTGTTACTTACTTTCAGTAGTTTAATTTTAGTGCCAAGGCACTAAACAGATAAAATGGCATTTGTATTGTTACATAATTATGAATCTGAAATAAATTTAAGTTTCTGTATTTAATATCGTCCTTCTTTACTTTGAGAAAGAAGTATTTTTATAGAAAGTTATTTGAATAGAACTTATAAACAACTGCCTTTTTCTTTAACAATAACTTGATTTTGAATATTTTTTATTATTTCAGCATAAAAGAAGCAAATGTGATTTACAATGGCATATAATAACATATTGCTTTTCTCTTCAAGAAAAATGTGGCACAACACGTTGTATAAGCTCTTTACTAGCAAGATTATTTTATTGTGCTTGTTTTTTCATGTTTTTTTTAACAGTGTTTTCAAAACTTTACATTTAGAATGAATAATCCATTTTTTTCTGAGGCAGCTTGATACAGTGGAAAGAACTTAAATTTTGGCTTGGAATTTGATGTTTCTATGCCTGGCTCTGCCATTTTTTAGACCTGTAACCTTGGATCATACCCAGAAAACTTTTTTTTTTTTCCCCCTCTGTAAAATGTGGACACTTGCCCAGCCTTCCTCACTGGGTACTTATGAGGACCAGATGACTGAGAACAATAGTTCTCAAAAGTTGGATAAAAAAACCAGTGTTGGCCAATGTTGGGATCTTTGGTCCAGATATTACAGCAGAAATAAGGACTTTTTTTTGAATGAAATGTATTATACTTAAAGGGATTTTTAAATTTTATGTTAGGTATTTTCTTTTTTAGTTGTAAGAAGTCTTCTATTAAGGATAATTACTACAGAGGGTTGTTTCTCTTTTTTGTTTGTTTAATTATATTTTCATGAAAATATAGCTCTAATAACTGTGTATCAGTTGCCCAGATGTTACTGATTCAGCAGATATGTGAAATTCCAGTCTGGGAATGACTGAGTTAATATATGTGCTATTCAAATTTTGACACCCAGGCCTGACAAGTTAGACATAGAGGCAGGATAGATGGTTATTATTCCCCTTCCACCACTCTAAAGCATTATGACCTGGGGCAACTCACTTATCGTTTTTGTGCTTCTATTTCTGTTTCAACAAAATGGATGGGAAGATTTTAAAAATTCCTTCTCATATAAATCATATGAAATCAATAAATCATGTAATATGACTTTCTGTCTTGACGTTTTCTAATTCAAACAATCTATTGAGTCATTCTTCTGCGTTTTAAAAGGTAGTACGTCATTTTAATAGTTAAGTCCTTTAATAAAAATTTTATTATTATGTTATTGACTTGTACAGTTAAGCTCATATTTGATCTCTGGTAATAAATGTTATAACTAAATAAAAGCAAACAAAAGATTATATCGAAACAAAAAACAATCAAACAAGTTCTATATTGTTTTCGTAGCATAATATTAAAATCAGAGACTGTAGCCGCTCTGAACTACTTTCCATTCAGTAAGCTATTTTGCTCAAAACTAGCTGCTAATCATTCATCTCTTTAGACGTCATTGACTTTTCACTGGATACTGCTAGGTTCTAAAGCTTCATATGGTGTTTCAATCAGAGTGATTGTGTAACAAGAAACATGAAAGGGTAACAGCAATTAACCTTCCACAGTTTAAAATAGAAAATTGAAAAACATAAACTAAAAAGTTTGAATCCATAGGTCAGACAAGGCAATGATTATTTGCATCAATTTTTTCATGTTCCTACTCATTGAATAGACTTAACTTCATTTAAAAATGTTTCATAAAATTTTTATTTGGGGCAGGAGTGTTCAGAAAGAATCAGTGCTTAGATACGAAATTTTCTTTTTCTTCCCCTTTGGCCAGGTTTATAGATACGTGTGGAATGATTTGCCACCAGAGGATTAATTTGTTCTGGTTAACAGTGGGCTGTTTATGCCCGTGGCCAAACAGTGGAAACAGATATTTAAATTTTTACATTTGCTGGATTTACATCAAGGTTGATGGGAGACCAGAAATCACGCAGTTTTTGCTCACCGCACAGTGCCCAGCTTCATAGATTTAAAATGTTGATGCTTAAGACAAAATGCAACCTAAGGCATGATCACCTACCTATCAACAATGAAACTTACAAGTACGCCTAAATAAAAGTATTCTTTTAAACAAATCCTTTTCAGACAAGGTGGCCATGACCTTGTACAAAATATTTTTTATATGTATCTCAATTCCAAAATATCTACAATGTGTAATATACATAAACATATAGTTCAGTTTCCACATCAGATGGATATGGTGACAATTCAGACTTTAGAGAACTTAAGTAAAAATCAAAATTTTCCTTGGTTTTAGATATAACTCTAAATATTCTGTCAGTTACCTAAAAAATCCCCTTGTATAAAATGTAAATGATGAAATTTCATTACTGAATATGTCAATAGGACTGAACACCTTTTAAAACATTGCATCTCAGACCAATGAATTCCATGAAACATTTAGGAGTAAAATTTTTGAGGCAATTTGAGAGGCAAGTAAAACTCTGTAATATATCGGGCACAGCTGATTAACCTAAGCCCTATGGTACTTTAAAAAAAAAAAAAAACTTTTATTGTGGATAGATGAAGATTATGCTTTTCCTTCCCCAGGAACTCAAGTATTGCCTCTGAAAAATCATTCTTTTGACTGTAAATTATATTATTGGTCACAACATGACTGGAAAGACAAGTTAGAAAATCATACATTTTAGTGCGATTTTAAGACATTTTGAAAAGTAAAAGCAAAGATAAAACTCAAAAGACAGAAATATAAACAGACGAAGTATCAGAAAGAAGGAAATTAAAAACATTTGTTTTCTACTTGAGACAGATGGTTTGCATTGATTTTGCCTCAAAAGAAAAAGAAAGTGAAATTGAGGATTGTTAGGGCCATATGTCTTTTATTGTCTTTCCATCACGTGGAACATAGTGATCCGAAAAGATAAATCTAAGGATACAAACGAAATGATATGTGATTCCGTGCAAAAGAGACAGGGAAATGTTAAATTAGCTATCTAAAAATAGATTGTCTGTTTATAAAATTAACTAAGGAGTCCTTATGGTACTAAGCTAAAGTTTTTATGTCATTTTTAAACATTCTTCTGTCAGATCACCATATCTATGTGAATACTTTCATCGTGGTATTAATTATCCACTGTTTGAGAGCAAAAGATTGGCTAATTTACATTGCATTTTGGTATGTTGTTGTTCGGTGCCATCAAGTCGATTTGAACCAGTAGCAACCCCATGTGATAGAGTAGAGCTTCCCCATAGGGTTTTCTTGGTTATAATAATTTTTCATATTTATTTTTTTTAACATTCATAGTATCTAGTTTTTATTTTATTTCTTTGAAGTAATAAATAACTATTTTTTAGAAAATAATTATTTTGTATCAGAGTTACAGCTTAAATGAATAGCTATAGTTGGTTTCGTTAGAGTAGCTATTTTCTCAGATCATCTTATTAATAGGTTTTAGAGACAAATATTCGAATTATTCAGTATTTGTATATTTTTATGTTTGTTAAATTTCCCTAGCTTTTGCATTTATTCTGTGCATTAACATGACAATATCCCTATATATTCTTTAGTTGCTCATTCCTACTCAAAGTAACAATTTGTTTTACTTATCCTGGTTGAATTCTTCCACTGTATTTTGCTGTTGGTGGTGATGTTTATTTTCTGAATGTCAAATGAGATGGCATAAAATGAAATCTCGATTCATCCTTTGTATGGACAATGGTTTCTTACAAACCAGCGATTAACAATTTCTTTATGGAGTATCTTGAAGACTTTTAATTTAAGCAAAACTAAGAGCATTATAGATAAATAAAAAATATTTTACTATATATCTTTATATTCTATTTGATTAATTAAAAAGAATTTCCCCCCTTTTAGGGCATAGTTATATCGATTGTTTTTAATTTTAATTTTCTTCGTAATGTCAAGATATTCAGGACTCATGGCAGATATATCACCAGGCTTGCAGTCATAAACATCTGATCTTAGTAGGCTTCTGGTTACTAATTAGTAATATGGTATTCAATGAATTTCTTAGAAATTTTTTGAATATCAAATAAGACTATATACATAAATATGCATTAAATTTTTAAATACTTTATGAATTCGTGGTGTTTTTGCATAGGTAGTACTTCTATATTGTATGATGAAAAGAAACATCTACTACAGTAGAGAGAAAGTTGCGTTGACTATCAAAAATAATCAATTTATGGAAAATATCTTATTTCCCTCCTGATTATCAAGAATTATTAATTTACTAAAACTTTCAATATTTCATTTTTCTATTTTTAGAGGAAAGTTCACACTGTTTAATTTGGTTTAATACATATTTATAAATGTTACAAAGGTGCTGTGCAAGGGAAATCCTATTCAAAATTATTTGAATCTAAAAGTAGTTTCATATTAAATAAAACTAGTTGAATTCATGGGAGTGAATTAAGCGTATCAAGATGCTCTGACGTGCCACAGGGTTTTTGCAGGTATTTTTCTCTCTGACTACCATACCCTATTGATATTTTCAGATGTTAGTGCAATTGTCCCTTCCTCGAGGAATTCTTCTCCCATATTCCAGACTAAGACAGATCACTCTATTACACATTCTCACAAAACTGACTAACCACATTTCTAGGTTTATATTTTTGCAAGATTATCAGAAGCAAATTTTCCCTTACCAGTTATAAGTTTCAACGCGTTCATGGCATTTGCATATTGCCTAATGCATTATAATGATTTTACCATTATCCTTTAAATAAAAGAATTTATAAATGAGTAAATGTAATGAAACAACATGAAGTGCATTAGTAATAAGAATTAGAACATTTAATATGTGAGATAGATATATTCTATTTCTAAAAAAAGAATATCAAACCACTGATTCAAGATCTCTAAAAATATAAAGAGGTTATAGCTATGACTAATAAATTCTATACAGAATCAGTAGTTTCTTATGCCCATAGTAAGTTCTTCAGCTTATAACATGGACATCTGTTGTTGATTCAACTAATACTTTTTTTTCTCCCCCCTGAGATACTATACACCACACAATATTCTGGGCACTGGGAATACAGTAATAAACCCTGCTCTCATGAAACGTACGTTCTACTTGGGGATTGGTGCATACATAATAAAGAAAACAAATGAATAAATATGTTGTATGATAGATAATAAATGTACTGCCCCCTAAAAAAGCTAGAAATTTTAAATGTAGCAGTGAAGGAGGGCTTCTACAAGACGATGATATTTCAGTAATGTAAAGAATTAGAGGAAGTGAACCATGAAGAGATAGGAGGAGGAGCTTTAAGGCAGAAGGAAGAGCAAATATTTAAAAATTAAGTAAATAGGCAAGCGTATCCCTTGAGTATTTGCAAGACAGCAAAGAGACCAGTATGGATAAAGAAGAGAGATCCTTAATTTCCAACTGTGGCCAGGCCAGGCCATACCATATTCCCCACAAAAGCTTCCATATTTTACCCAACATTTCTCATGTGAGTTGCACTAAGAAATGAGAAGAAAAATTGAGAATCCTGCTATATAGTAAAATATCCTTTCTCAAAACTATTAACTGCTAAGCTTTTAACTTTACAAAGACTGAGATATTAGAGTGAAGGGATACATTTGTAATTTATTCAAAACACTTTTGTAAAGGTAACTCCTTACACCTTTTTTTAAAAATTGTTATCCTTATTTTATCATTAGCTAGGTTATAATGTTAAATACCCATGTGCCTTATTTGATAAGGAGACATTCTTTAATGCATTGAAAAATTTCTCTACATAATTAATGTTTTTCTGTTGATTTCTGATGAAGATCTGCTAGTTAGATTTGTAAATGGATTTTTTAATGTTTTTGTGCTTTAAGTTGACTAGTTAAAACTTTAGTCTCGACTCTGCTTAGCTAGATGCTTTATATAAAGGATTCTTAATTTTCTTCTCTTTAATTGACATAGATGAATAATTGAGAAAATTTTACTTTAATCTGGTATTGCCCCAAATATTTTTGATTGATAGTAGTATTCCATAGTTAACAATATGAACTCTAACAATTAAAAGTAGATGTATTTAGCTGCCATACTTCTCTGTTCATCTGAATGGGTTTATTATATATGCTATAAATCACATATTAGTTTGGATTGAATGGTTACAACATCATTTTATCTTCCTTGTACCACATTTAGATTCATTCACACTTATTTACAATTTAAAAAAATTCCAGGAGAGAATAGTGTCTCCAAGTCTGAGAAGCTCAATTCTAAGACTGCAAAAACCCAATGGGAAATAGCAAATAAATTTATGGCATATTTATCCACAAACCCCATTTCCAATTGTTAGAAGACCATCTTACCACCCCTAGACAGGTAGCACAACACAGCCTGATAAAGAATTGAGCCATTTATGCATTCAGAAAGTCAGCTTACTATTTTCCATTATGAAACTATTTTCTTTCAAACCCTAGGGCATAGAAAACAAGTTACTGTTTGAAAAGTTGACAATTTTAGCTCTATTAAGGTAGAAACAGCTACCTTCGAACAAGTGAATGAATAATAAAATCTCTTCAGACTTAATCCTGGAGGGCAGAGAAGGTAGGTTGGCAAAACATATATTTATTATATGATACAAAGAAAGTAGTTTGGCAAAACTGAAAGCTATGAATAGGAATTTTTCTTCCCATTTAAAGTTTCAAAGTGCTCTACGTAATATGGAATCTTCTTCTCAGGTATTAGAGTTTAAAATGTCTTTTTAGGGGAAAAAATCCCTAAATGTTGTTCATAAGGAAAATTATTCCTTAATGGTATATTTGCAACTACAGGGTATAGCTAACTCAGATAAATTAAAATTTGAAAAAACTGATATTTTAATGTAATACTTTGAAAAACTGCAACAAAATCTTAATTTTGTCATAATATGCCATATTTAAAATTAATATGTATTCTGGACTCTACTGTTATAACTTAGGTAGATGGGTATCCAATTCTTAAGACAGGCACAAGGAAGGGCTACCAGCAAGTATTTACCATGATATGAATGTTGCTGTAAGGGCTTTATGAATGTTATCTAATTCACACTGATGAAGACACTCAATCGTTAAAGAAGTTAAATAAAGTGCCAGGAAAATATGGAGCAAAGTTACAATACATCCTATTCCAGTGGCATGTTGGGAACAGCTTGTGTTGGCTTGCGAGAGCCAGTTATTAACCTTTCAGGAATTTGGCTAGTGAGTTGTCAAACACAGCCATTATTAAAAATTAAATTATAATAAACTTAAATTTTAAATTATATTTAAAAAGGTAACAAATATGCAAAACTCATCACTTCTCAATTATTTTACTACATTTTATTGTTACCTAGGCTGTTAAGGTTTTTTTATGACTGTTGTATCTGTATGATGGAAATACTATGTGATGGTTTCTTACTGTGTATCTCTTCCCAATTGAGGGCTCAGTGACATCACCTTAAAACCTCCATTGTCATTGAGTCGATTCCAACTCATAGCTACCCTATGGGTTAGAGTAGAACTCACAACATCACCTCAGTAGCTTGAAATCAGTCATTATGGTAGTCCTCAAAACCAAAGAAATGGCAAATACTACAAATCAGGGCTGGATTTATTATTTTTTGTTTGATTGTCTAAACACTAAACTTAAAGTAATGGGGACTATTTAATAATGTAGATCAAATTTAAAAGTGTAGCTGTTGTGCTGTGAATGCACAAAAAATGAAAAAATGTTCTTGCAGCATTCAAAAACCATTACCTGAACCCCTGAAACTATTGCCCTGAGATAATATTTAAACCTTAAACCAAAAATATCCCATGAAGTGTTCTTAAAACCAAACAACAGTTTAGCTAACTAGTAAAAAATGTCTACCTTAAGCACTATGCTGTTTTATGAGCTATCTATAAGGGATTAAACTGACAACAGCAACTTGAAAGATTACATAGGAACCTTAGGGGGCAGTGAATTTATGTTAATGGTGAGGAACAAATCAGAAAAGGAGGGTACAAATGGTTGCACCACTTGAAGAATATAATCAGTGTAACTGAATTGTATATGTAGAAACTGTTGAATTGGTATGTGTATTGCTGTGTACATTTAAAACAAAATAAATAAAATTTTTAAAAAGATAATCAATAGATGCCAATGCCAAAATGACAGACATGTTAGAATTATCTGACAAGTATTTTAAAGAGGCCATCATAAAAATGTTTCAACAAGTAATTATGTACACTTTTGAAACAAATGAAAAAATAGAAAATCTCACCAAAGAAATGAAATTCTCAGCAAAGATAAAAGATATAAAGAAAAAATATCTGATTGAGCAAAGTTGTTACTCATGTCATTTACTAATGAATAGAATTCCAACACACATCTTTGTTTTGCTTATGTCCTATTCATTAATGTAAATGAAAACATCAACCAGCATTCCAGACGGAAGGACACTTATCTATCAGTTGCAACCACAGTGTGGCCCTAGACACAAGAATTGAGCAAAAATCAGAACAAGCATTCTGTGAGAACACGTTGGCTGTATGGAATTTACGGTGAAGAGTATTGTACATCCTATTGTATGAAAATTGTATGCTACACATTCTTTATATCAGTAAAATTTCTAATGATCGTATTATATATATACACAGATATATTTTTTCAGAAGGACATCATGCTTGGTAATATAGAGGGTCAGCAAAAAAAGAGGAAGACCCTCACAGAGATGTACTGACAGTGGCTGCAACAATGGGCTCAAATAGAGCAGTGATTGTGAGGATGGTGCAGGACCATGCAGCGTTTCATTCTGCTGTACGTAGGGTCCCTGTGAGTCACAGTGGACTTCACGGCACCTAACAACATTTTTCCAGAAGTCCTGTTGTTAAACATATACTAGTCCACTGTTTTTTCCCCTCAAAGACCATATTTCAAACAATGCTAGATTGTCCCCTTTCAAAAGAAATATAAAACAATTAGATCCACCCACAATGAATGGTACTGAAGAACTCATTCTGGAATCTTAAAGTGGCCTGGTACACAAAAACCAAACGTTCTTTAAGTCATACTGGATGCCACCATATCAAAAGTTGGTTATGAAGCTATGAGGTTGGATGCAGAATAATCTAATATCTGTCATATTCTGGACTAGCTACAGCCTCTAATAGTTGCTTTAGAGATTGTGATATGTTCAGCTTTAGCCTGTGTATTTATGGGCAGTTTTGAAGCTCAGGGCCAGATTAAGGTATGTGAGAGCCCTGAGCCCTGTGGTGCCCCCTCATTTGCTTACTCATGTATTTGAATGGGATATGTGTCTTAGCTATCCATGATGTAACTTTTTATTTATTTATTTTTTATTGTGCTTTAGGTGTAAGTTTAAAGCTGCAGTTAATTTCTCATTCAAAAATTTATACACATATTGTTTTGTGACATTAGTTGCAATCCCCACAATGTGACAGCACACTTCCACTTTCCACCCCAGGCTCTTTATGTCCATTCAACCAATTCCTGTCCCTTCCTGCCTTCTCATCCTTCTTTTGGACAGGAGCCACTCATTTGGTCTTGCATAGCTGATTGAACTAAACATAATCCTCACGTGTATTATTTTGTGTTTTGTAGTCCTGTCTAATCTTTGTCTGAAGACGGGGCTTTGGGAGTGGTTTCAGTTCTGGGTTGACAGTGTGTCCATAGGCTATCGTTTCAGGGGTTCCTCCAGTCTCTATCAGACCATTAAGTCTGGTCTTTTTACGTGAATTTGAGTTCTGTTCTACATTTTTATCCTGCTCTGTCCAGAAGATGTAACTTCTTTTTTTTATATATATATATATTTTATTGTACTTCAGGTGAAAGCTTACAGAGCAAATAGTTTCTCATGAAATAGTAGTACACATGTTGTTCTATGACATTGGTTAACAACCCCACAACATATTAAGCCTCTAAATTCTCAACTTTTTTTTTTTTTTGATGAAAATACAGATAGCCAAAGATACACTGTTTCAAAAATTTCTACATTCACAGTTCAGTGACATTGACTACACTCTTCCAACTGTGCTGTTATTCTCACTTAAGATGAAGGCTTACAGAACAAAATAGTTTTTCATTTAACAGTTACTACACATGTTGCCCTATGACCATGGTTAACAATCTCACAGCACATCAAGAATATCCTTACTCCACCTTGTGTTCCCTATCCCCAGGGGACTTCCTTGTCCCCTTCTGTCTTCTGGCCCTTGTCACTGGACTACTGTACCTCTTTAGTCTCATTTGGTTTTTTTCTTATTTTATTTTATTTTATTTTAACACCATTTCAAAACTTTTTACTTACACGTTTAAGTGATATTGACTATGCTCTTCCAATTGTGCTGCCATTCTCGCCCAAGATGAAGGCTTACAGGACAAAACAACCTCCCATTTAATAGTTACTACAAATGTTGCCCTATAGCAGTGGTCAACAATCTCACAATACATCGACAGTGTCCTTATTCAATTTGTGTTCCTTATCATCAGTTTCCTACTCCCCCTCTGCCTTCTGGCCCTTGTCACCGGACTCCTGTACCTCGTTAATCCCATTTAGTTTTACTGGGCTGTCCACTCCCAGGCTTAACATCGTACCTCGAAGGTAACTTCACCTCTGAGCTGACAGGGTGTCTGGGGGCCACACTCTTGAGGTTCCTCTAGTATTCTTCAGGCCAGTAAATCTGGTCTTTTTTTTGGGGGGGGGGAGTTAAAATTATGCTCTACATCCTTCTCCAGCTCTGTCCAGAACCCTCTGTTGTGATCCTGGTCAGAGCAGTCAGTGGTGGTAGCCAGGCACCATCTAGCTGTACTGGACTCAGCCCGGTGGAGGCCTTGGTAGCTGTGGACAGTTAGTCCTTTGGACTAATCTTTTCGTTGAATCCTGTTCTCTTCATTCTCCCTTGCTCCCGAAGGGATGAGACCAGTGGAGTATCTTAGATGGCCGCTCATAGGCTTTTAAGACCCCAGGCACTACTCACCAAGGTAGAATGTAGAGCATTATCTTTATAAGTAGTGTCATGCCAATTGAGCTAGATGTTCCCCGAGACCATGGTCCCCAGAGCCCTCCGTCCAACATCTCAGTCCCTCGGGGGGTTTGGATGTGTCTATAGGGCCTCCATGACCTTTCCTTGATGTAACTTCTTTTTAAATGTGAGTATAATATTAGTGATTGAAAGAAAAAGTGGCATACGCCATTTTAGTGGAATGAGATGAACTGGATTATAAATTTTTTATTGGATGCAGGGTACTAAGTTTTTTACTACATGCCACATTTTCTACAAAAAGAATATTCCACATATTCTACAACAAAGAAAATATGTCAGTGAACTTAGTTGTTTCAACAATCAATGTAAAATTCTGTTGATCTTCCACAATGAAAAATTGACTCTCAGCAATTTTACTTTAAATGACTCTTACCTCAGTTTTGATGTTTGTTTCATAGTAGATGCTATAATTATAAATCGACAAGTGAAACTATGTCATAAAAGAAAATTTATTGATCAGAAAACAAATATTACAACAAATTATTATACTTTATTTTTAGATAGCTCCTTCATCTCTAACATATTATAATTAAAAACATTTCTTTCTATTTTTTGCACTTACAAATTCTTCAATGATTTCATCACAATTAAGCTGCCAGACAATATCTACTTCCACACATAATAAGGACAATAAATTGTGTCTTTCATGAATCATTGTTGTATGCTGAGGGTTTCTGAACCTCTTTAGGGACCAAAATGAATGTTCTGTCAGGCAGTTTATGATCATTAAAGTTAGGAACATGCGTAAAGCAATTTCAACATTGGGAAATATGCATTGTGTTTTATCTTTTATTAAGGAATCATACATGCCCACATGAGTAAAATTTGTCTTTCCTGAATCTGTAGACTTAGTTCTCATGTAAGAATGAAATTGTCGCACTTCTCCATAAATGTCTGTATTTAAATCATTGGGATAAGCCAGCACTAATCTCTTGGATGCCTTCAGGCATTCCTCATCAAGTATATCACACTGTTTAAGAAGGAAAATCTGTCTGAAAGAACTTCATGCACTTTCACCTTTCTTTTCACGCAAGATTCAAGTGTGTTAATGCTTGTGCAGTATGTGGTTATGCAAAATTGATCTCTGGCACTCAGTATTCTGGAGCTCTCCCATCAGTTGCTTGTTTCTTTCTAAGGCCTCTGCAACGGTGAACTGCTTGATAATTGGTATTTGGCAGTATTTGTTTTGTTGTGTCTTCAAAATCTCTTAAAGCATGTAAGTACCCTGTTAATGACTAGTAGAGATCTGTGCATGTCTTTAAATTTACTTCTGAATCTTGGAGAGCTTGACTCATCCAATGAAAATGCTGCAATAGATTATTCCACATAACCAACATAAATACATACTCTAGTGTTTGTATTTTGTTGGCAATGCCTTCAGCTTCTCTTTTGGTTTCTCCTTTTTGTATCTGCTCTTCAGCAATACTTTCTAAGGCATCTAGAATCTGAGTTTACGATGCCAGGATTGCACTCCTTGTTACAGCATGTGCTTCCCAAGGTGTATTAGGAAGACATTTTAATACTCAGTCATTGCCTAAATATGTTTTAAAAACCACGCATATGTGAGTAGAGGAAACAAAAAACATGTAGAGTAACTAACTGAACATTAGAAAAACAAAAATCAACTGCTTCTGGACAACAATCTACTGTGCTACATCCTACAAGATTAAGTGAATGTGCAGTATGTGGTTTGAAAATGACATACTCATTACGTTCTAAAATTTTCTGTTGTGTGCTTTTATAACACCCTGACGTATTGGCAGCGTTGTCATTGGACTGACCTCTGCACTTAGAAAAATCAGTTTTGCAAACTTCACATAAATAGTGAGGTATTTCATCTGCCATTTCTTCACCAGTATTACTTTTTAAGCTAGTAAATGTGATAAATCACTCAACGGGTTTTCCAACTCTTGAAGATACATAACTTAAAACAATACTTAGCTGATTTATATGAGAAAGAGCAGGAGTGGAATCTATAGACAAACTGAAATATCGAGCTATACTTATTTCACTGAAAATAGTTGATCGAACTTTATCATTTATTAAGTTTATTAATTCTTCACACATTGCTTTAGACATATACAATGATTTGCCCTTTCCTGTGGTACCATATTTTGAGATGTGACCTGATAAAGATGGATCAATCTGAGCGATAAGTTCAAATAAGCTCCAAAAATTTCCATTTTATGGGGACCCAAACACTTCATTTCTTCCTCTAAAGGATAGTCTATTGTTATAATAACAGCAACAATGAGTTGCAAAATGGCTTTCCAATACTGATGTTCTTCATTAATCTGTGTTTCCAGTTCATAAGTTAAGCCAAAACCATGTCTTTCATTTAAATTTGACAACATACAATCGCTGTGAATTGAACTATTCTCATGTTTATCAGTCATACTCCAGCTGGGCCAATTGCTGAATCCATCCATAGCCGATTGAAAAGTCCTAAATCATTTAATTCTCGACTAGTTCACAAGCAAAACAATATTCAAAGCCAATTGACAGAGAATACAGTAGCCACTTCCTCTTATAATTTCCACCATTAGTGTTGCACCCTGGAAATATATTTTGTCTACTGAACCTTGTTTGTTTACCATCCAGAAATTTTTGACACGAATTTTCAAATAGTCCACTGTGATGCTGACAATCAGTTGGCCCTCTTTTGATCCAATAATTTACGTTATTAGAAGAAAAAATTATTCCACAAAGCAGAATCGGTATTTCTACTATTTATGAGGTCTGCAGATGCAACTATTTCAGATTCTAAAATAATTTCACTTTCTTCCCCTTTATTATTATTATTTTTTACTACAGCAAGGAATGGATGCAGAATTTGGAACAAATGCTGTGCTGTTATATTTGTGTTGCTATTAGTAATTTCAGCACTAACAGTACAATGATGTGCAGTGATTAAACTTGAGCGTTCAATGAAAGAAGTCTCTTCCGATTCATTACATTTTAAAAAGGAAGTTAATTTTAGAATTGTCTTTAGGGATTCATAAATCTTTTTCCTTTATCTTCGGCAAGCTTTCATTTCTGCACTCCACTTAGTTGTTTCCATTTCACTTTATCTGGATATAAAATTATGTCACTTTTTAAATTTGGCTCTACCAAAGCAAGTAAGTTGGAATCATTGTAAATAAATAAAATTTATAAAACAAGTAAAATTTATAAAATAAAATTTACTTTCAAATTTGGATGTTAAATAGAAATTTGTATTTGAAAATTAGTAAGTAAAAAATTTGATTTGGAACATTTAATTTTGTTCATCAGGTCTGAGATAGTCAAAAGAAATAGTACTTTCAAGGAAGCCAGAAATAATTTCATTCATTCGTCATACGATGTTTGTTGGTAGGCCCTTCGCAGATCTCCATGAGTGTTTTTCCTATTGAAATATACTTAAAAACTTGCACACTCACTTTCCGTCTTTTGATGCTTTGACAGGGGCGAGAGCAAATACAAGAGACAAATACAAGAGTATGGTAAATTTGAAGACGTGTTTTGGTTCGGTTTGCACAAGACAGGACTAGGTATGTCTGGAGTCACGTGATTATAGTACTGTTGGCATGTTCTTATGGGTCGACAAAAGACAGCTGAATGTGAGGTTATACCTGATCGGTCCGAAATGAAAAGGAAAATATAAATTATCAAATACAAAAATTTATAAAATGTACATTTTATTTGTGGAATTGTTCAACTCCCATATTCAGAGATAGTACATAATTGATATAACAGTAGCATCACTTCTCCATGAGCAAGTTTGTTTTGCCAGTCATATTAATATCAATTTCTTAAAAGAAAGTCAGTCTAAAGGGAAATGGAAAATAAAATACATTTATTTAATTTTTATTATCTAAATATTCATTTATTTCCTTGAGGAATAGTTCAATTTCCTCACTCAGAGATATGTAAATATTTTGATGAAATGTAATGTTCTGATAAACACGCTTTGTTGCTTTCTTCGAAGACAAATTTAGGAACACACTCATTGTTGCAAAATAGAAACATATTTTGCACAATAAATAAATATTGAATTTTACATCCTCTCAATATGCCTAATACCCTGTTCATTAGCATATATGGAATAACATCAAGCACTGTGTCCTGTGCAACATCAAATAAAAAATTAAACTCACTTGATATATAAATTAAAACTTTTTGTGTTAGATAACTTAATATTTCCAGTATTTTTTGGATGTTTGCTATGTTAGTATTATATTAAATTATTACCCATGTTAATATTATATTAAACATATGCTAGATTGTGTCCTTGTGTATGCCAAACATATTTTAAAGTTACAAATATTATTGTTTACAAAATTTAAGACATACCTCTGTACTTAAATGCTACACAATTAAAAAGTAACTTGATTAAATTCATTGCAGTGGTCAACTTATTCAAGTTCTCTCACTTCTGCATGTCATCTGGGACTGGAGTTCCCATTAGTTGTTTACCAGAATGTACGCAGGAGTGTACCCTTGTGTTTGTATTAGGGCAAAGAGCATTGCTGGCCCTCCTAGCTGGAGTTCCTGGACCAGCAGATGTGGATGTACAAGATAGTTCTTTCAAAATGGATCAGAGACCTGTAATCTATTAATATAATCTGTCCTGGCCTAGTAACCGCTTATGGTGGATCCCATTGCATATACGGTCAATGTAGCAAGAGTTAGACACAACAGCCCATCCCCACTTCTAGTTTATTAGAAGTAAATAATAGACTCCCAAGAGATCTGCCAATACAAGGAGTTTCAATTATATGGGAGGGAACTTTTGGAGACAGATGTCAACAGAGGTATTGAAGCGGTAGGGGCCTCGCAACTTAGACAACATTGCTTGTGTGTGCCCTCATGACCCTGAGTGAACTTTATTTCCAGCCAGCACATTTTCACATACCGGAGCTGGTATCAGTTTCATTTAGTACCCTGGCAGTTCCCTTCCACTGCAGCACTTACTTTTCCTTGTGTCTAGCCTGCTTGGCATCTATGGGTCTTTGCTTGGGACAACTGGTGCCCCTGTTTTGTTGATACCTAAGCGTGTACTTACCTTGCTTATTGGGTAATCCATCCCTGTTGAAGCTACACAGACTTGCTAGCATTAATTAATTTAATTAATTGCAGAGAATGAACAGTTCCTAGATGGGCTGGTAAAAAAATTTAAAAAATCTACAAAGGAAGCACCCAAAAAAAGAATCTGAACAGAGAGTGAGGTCAAGCTAAGCCATTGCCAGGAACTAGGTGAGTGAAATAATAACGATCCAATGGAGAAATAATTTTACCATTGAAGCCATAATAAGTATAGGATTTTTCCCATAGAGTTGAGCTAAGGACCATGGAGAAGTAGCATCTTATCTAACACGTGGCATAAAACATTTCAAAGGCAATAGCCTATGGAAGCAATGCAGTTAACAGAGACAAGTTCTTGCAAATGTCATCTCCCTGTAGTCAGCATTTTTGGATTGGGAAAAATGAGTGTAGCTTAAATGTCAGTCATAGATTTGAGTGTTGATGAATAGTACTCAGAACACATGTTTGGAGCTCAGAAGATAGGTCTAGAGAACAAATATGAAATGCTGTGCTGAGTTTTTAACACCAAACAAAATAAAAATCACTTTATAATTTTCTCTGAATGATGGTAGAGGACAGGTGGTATTATATCTAAGAGAGAGAAGAAGTCTTATACCTAAAAGAGAAAAGGAGATAATAATAAAACAGATAGATGCATGAATGAATTTAAGCATTCAGAAAGTTATATTCCAGACTATTAAAAAAGTTGCAGATATGAGCAGAGAAGCAGTATTTTCAATTTAAAGTTTCCAATTTGTAAAATAAACAAATGATGACTATTACAGATTATAAGAGGGTGATCCTTATGTCATTATTGAAAAAAAATCTGATTGAATTTTTTAAACATAAGTTGGAAAGTGTTAGTGTATAAAAGCTTTGACACTAGGGTGCATTTAAATTCTGCACTGCCACTTGTTAACTGTGTGATTTTGAAACAGAATTACCTCTCTGACTCTTACTTTCCTTGTCTTTAAAATGAGGATAATGGTGATGAGGGAGTTAAATTATATAACATGGGTGAGAATATTAAATAATATATCTGAAACAGTTGCTATGGTTCTATAGTAAGTGATTAGAGGGATTAGCATTAGTTTTCCTTATTGATTTGTGTGTGTGTGTGTATACGTATGTATGTACATAATGAAATCAGATACATATACAGCTGAAAAGCTGAATAAAACAGTACAGCAGTGACCTTCTAGCATAGTAGTTTATATTTATACAAATCTTTGTAAGTTTTTAAAAATGATTTAACATATACACATACCTTGATTTTATCCTCCAATACTCTGGGAAAATGTCTGTGTGGAGTTTATTGCTCTATTTCAATTGATTCAGAGCAGTAAAGTGGGAGGCACAATTACATATTGGAAAATTTCCTGGACATCAAGATGTTTCGGTTCTGCTATCTTTTAACTATGTTTCTTGATAAGTTATTTACCTTTTTGAGTTTTTGGTTGAACAACCATTGAAAGCACATAATATTACCTAATTCATAGCATTAAAAAGCAAGATGTCACTTTGAGGACTAAGGTGTTCCTGATCCAAGCCGTGGTATTTTCAATCTCCTAATATGCACTAAAAAGCTGGACAATGAATAAGGAATACCAAAGAAAAATTGATTTATTTAAATTATGGTGTTGGTGAAGAATATTGAATATGCCAAGGACGGCTGGAAAAATGAACAAATCTGTCTTGGAAGAAGTACAGCCAGAATGCTCCTTAGAAGAGAGGATGGCAAGACTTTGTACCATATAGTTTGGACATGTTATCAGGAGGGACCAGTGCCTGGAGAGAGACATCATGTTTGGTCAGTGAAAAAGAGGAATACCCTCAACAAGATGGACTGACACAGTGGCTGTAACAATGGGCTTGTAGAAACTATTGTGAGGATGGCACAGGACCAGGCAGTGTTTTGTTCTGCTGTACTTAGGGTTGTGATGAGTTGGAATAGACTCAATGGCACCTAACAACAACAATTCATAGGGTTCCTGTGAAGATGAATTTAGAGCCTTTATACAAAAACACAGAGACCTAGTGGCACAGTGGTTAAGAGCTTGCCTGCTAACCAAAGGTCAGCAGTTCAAATCCACCAGCCCCTCCTCAGAGACCCTATGGGGCAGTTCTACTCTGTCCTATAGCATTGCTAAGAGTTAGAATTGACTCAATGCAACGGATTTGTTCTTTTTTTTTTAGGTATACAAAAACACTATTCTCTGGAACTATTCAAAGAAAATATAGCAGTAATCTTGTCTTTTTATGGAATTCTCTAAGAAAATATGATAAATTCAGCCTCAATGAATAAACAAATGTTAGTATCTCTGAATAAAGAATCCATATCAATTCGGTTTGATCTGTCCCTGGTTCTATTCTCTTTCCATATATAATCAGTGATTTGACTGATGTCAGAAGAGACACAACCATTAACAGTCTAGACTGCTGGATAGACACTAGCATTAAGATTCAAAACTATCTCAAAAATTGATAGAAAAATATCAAATATAACAAATAAAATTAGAATTATGAAATTGGGTTAAAATATCTAACATGTCATTTCAGTCAAAAGAAATTGGACCTAGTCTAAATCTATGCAGTTTCATGTTATTCAAATCCAATATGGTTTCATAGTACAGCTCTGAAAGCCAATATATGTTTAGGTTCCATTGATATAAGTATGAATATTTTGGTCACAACATTTTCAGAAATTCAATGAACTACATGATGAAGATGAAAAAGGGAGACAAGGTGAAGCAGGTGAAAAAAGGAGACAAGGTGAAGCAGATGAAAAGATTTGGACATGTTTGACCTGAAGAGAAAGATTTCATGTGCTTCACCTTGTCTCGTTTTTCATCATCATGCAGTTGATTAGTCCTAACTCTGTTATTGACTCTTCAAGGCATCATTTGAGATTTTGAAGACAGTAATTAAGTTACTTCATGAATAGTTGAAGACCAGAGTTAGGACGAATAAGTAGAAACACAAAAATTTCATAACTTTCTATGAATATATTGATATTAGTAAAATAAAGTCAGGGTTTTTTTTTTAAGGGAGACTTGAATTGCCACAGTTTGTCTGTAATTCAATGTGAAATTTAAACACTCTTCTTCAAAATAAGAATGTAAATACCATCTGAGGATTATTGTAAGGATTAACAGCAAGCATAAAACCAAAAACCAAACCAATCCATTGTGTCAAGTGGATTCTGACTCATGGTGACCCTATAGGACAGAGTAGAACTGCCCAGTAGGGTTTCTGAGAGCAGCTGATGGATTTGAACCTACCTTTTGGTTAGCAGCAAAGCCCTTTAATCACTGCACTTCCAGGGCTCCAACAGAAAATATGAAGCAAGTAAATACATAAAGCAAGTAAAACACTTGATTGTAGTATGTAAACACTCAATAAACATTAACTTATTATCTTATAGAAAAACAAAACTAGGATATTCACTGAAGGCCATAGGAAAGATTTTATAAGAGAATTACTAATGGGAAATAAAGAAGGACAGAATGATTAGAACAGTGATTCACAAAAGAGGTGTTATATTTAAATTGAGTAGGAAATGAGTGCCATTATAACAATGATCAGAAACATCTACTGAGAGAGAAAACAGAGAAAGTTAGAGATGACAGAAAAGTAGAATAGAAAACAAAAAAGTAAGACATATTTCCTCATCAAAAATGAAAAAAAAAATCAATATTTTTCCAGTTTTGTTCAAACTGGAACTGTAAGTCATAATAACTTTTCATATTTCTGAGAACCTTCTCCAAACTCTACTGGTTAGAGATATCTTCTTGGATTCAATTTAGGACTGTGATCTACAATCATGGTGTCACCAAGTTTAGCAAAGAACTAGTTACTAACAATAGCTGAAAAACTATAATTTGTGAAAGGTTTACTTATTAATTAGAATAGATTCAAGACGATATCTGTTGCTATTAATCACTTGGTTGCTTGACTGGAAGAGGAAAAAGCTGAATGAAAATAGTCTTCGGTAAATTACACATAACCTGTGACCTGTCTTACTAGATGCAGTCCATACAAGTACATTGCAAAAGTGAGTCACATCAATTAAGTGTGGGGAACAGAATGAGAACTACTGCCAGGAAATACCCATCACTTGTGAACTCCCAAGTGATTGGTGCGTCTCAGATGTGACACTACAATCAGCTACAATTACTTCTACGTGCAAAGAAACCATTGCCACTTCAGAAATTTATTCAGATATACTAGGATTTGTCTGTTTTCCTTTCCTAGAAGAAATTTCCTAAACTCAGAGAAAGGCATTAGCACTTTGCATTATTTTTTCAACTGAATCCAGATCTTATCCTAAAATTTTCAAAAGACCTAGATGGTGTAAAGAAAAAAAAATTAAACAGGATTTGGCTTAGAAAGTGTTTCTGTTTGTATTAATAATCAATCTAATAATAATAATTGCTTGAATACTTTGGCTTTTACTTTATTATTATATATAATTAATAAGTCAAACTAAAATGTCTGATTTGGTATAATCACATGTATTTATGCCAAGCAAACTAATTTATATCATTATTTTCCACATTCATTGTTATGATAACACGGATTGTTGTATTCTGCTGAATAAAGAAACATTATTCATTTTTGAAACAAAATACTTAAAATTTATTGAAGCAAAAATAACCTTCAAAGGTTCAAAGTAGTTGATGAAGGAGCTTCTACTTCTCTGTTTTAAATGGTATTCAAGTGGTATTCAGGATAAGAGTTCGCTTATCTTCCAAAGATGACTAACCTTTCAGATTGTGTCTGCAGTAGGAAACCCTGGCACAATGATTTTAGAATGAGCCAAGTTCTCAAAACTCAATTATATGTTATTATTTTTTCCATCTTATGTTAGACCCTTAATCAGATTGGAAATCTATAGTCAGCGATAATGGAGTGCTGAGACAATTGTCCGTATCATTCAAGCCAAAGAAACACTTTGATTTGAAATTCTGTATCTAAATGATTGGGGCCAGAGTGCTCCTTTGGCTTGAATGATTTGGATAATTGTTTCATTTCCCCACTTCATCTTGCTAGTATAAATTGCCCAAAAGCAAATGTACGTGCTACCATATTCATTCAGTGCAGTGAAAATATGTATGTACTTTGTGGCATATACCATTTGTAAATGTTTAAAGAAAATAAAACTGAAAACTACTTAAGGTATCATTTACATATTTTCAATACCTCCTTCACGGAAAAGAAATTACAGTATGCAGGCTCACACATGTTCACTAAACTGCATTTTAGGGTAGCTATTTATCATTAACTATTTCTGAAAATTAAACGATTCTTAAAAGTTTGATCATCACAAATGATTAGGAAAGAAACGAATAAAAATCTCCTGAAGTACACGATTTCTTTTTCAAATAAATTCACTTAATATCCCCAGTTACCAGAGTAAAATATTCATAATTTGCAGAAGCAGAATTCATAAAGAAATGTCCACCTGCCTCGTCACCATGCTCCATGTTCATGATTTAACTATTTTTGTTGCTATGTATTGTGATTGCTCTGAACTAAATGATAAGCGGAAACCAACTGTACTTTCCAGAGTGGATCACTGTAGTTGTTTTAGTCTCCCGTTGTAAAGCCTAAGTTCTGATCTGTGCTGCGAGCACTAAGGCAATCAATGCTGATGAATGACTAGAAGTGGTTTATTTACCCCAGTCCTGACTGAATAGAACGTTTCCATTATCTCGTTCAACATTTTCACTCTATCAATTTGACAGGGGCAGGCAGTTCCACACTTTACTGCTTTCACTTTGGAACTGTATTCTACTTATCTATCTGTTTCTCATATGAAGGAAAGATGAAAAATAATCAAGTCTGAAGAAAACTTCTTGTTTGCATGCATATAAATGCCACCTTTCATTCTTCTTTTAATTGTTGTTCAGTTTTACATGAAACATAATCATTTAAAACAAAGCAGCAGAATGAAATCTCACAGATGATAGAGCTCAACTTCTAAAGTGTTAGGTAAAATAAATCAAATTTTAGTTGTTATAATGGAAAAAAAAAAAGCATTTTCTTCTACACTGTTTTTGATCCTAGCTGATATGGTACATTTGTTCCCTTTTCAAGGATTGGATAGCATCTTGGCTTCCTTCGGTAGCTTTGTTCTGGTAACCGGGCAGCTTAGAAAATCACCAAGTATGCACATGGTGGGACTTGTGTGAGGTGGTTTTTTTTCCCCCCTCCTTTTGTGAGTATTGTCTATCTCTATGGAGCAGAAGAGCATGCTGGAAAAAAGGCAAGGTGTGAGCTGGCCTCTCTTTGGCAGCTGGTCAGTAGGCTTTTGAGAAGAAAAGCCTCCAAGGTAACAGGACAAGATGTCAGAAAGAAACTTTTTAGAACAAAAAGGTAGGAAAACTGTGGAAATTGCTTGGGCATTAATTGCCAGAAACGGCCATTTACAACATTGTATTCTTCGCCAGAGCTTTTCCTTAATGCTGCAAAGACAGTCTTCCAGTGTGCACAGAACACAGTGCATGCAAGAGCAAGGGCCAGCCTCTAAATGCCCTGAATAATCAGCCATGCACATGACCTTGGCCACTCACCCTGGCTGTGTTGCTTCACACAAGGGCAGCGACCTTGGGTGAAATCTTGCCACAAGAAAAAGAATCTTTTTTTCCCTACCCTTTTCTGTACCTTGTTCATTTCCATGGCTTTTTCCTCATAACTGTATCTTTGGAGGGAGGAAAAAACAAGATCTATTTGAGATGAAAGAAGCTATTCATGATTTGGGCAGCAAACTCTTCCAAATTCTAGTCTAAATCATTTTATTGATTACATACTTGTAAAGTATCAGCTCTATTGTTTTATTTTGGCTTGTGTCGCTAGAAAGATATATATGAGGATAAAAAAGACCCCAAAAACACTCAAGAAGAAAAAAAGAGTTATTGATATGTTCCTATGTAACAAAAATCACTTAAGCTGGCATCCACTGAATAACACCTGTTGGGGAGAAGCAGCCAAAGGTCCCACGTCATGAAGCAGAGACCATGATTCTTTGTCTGACCACTAACTCATTGTACCCCCTAGGACCAGCCAACAGAACATCCTAAGTGTCAGTTTTCTCTTCTGAAAACTAAAAGAAACAACTCAAAATTACATCCTCAGATACTGAAGACAATATAACAATCCTGACTACTTTCAAAACTTACAGACTATGCAAAAGAGGGATGCACAGGTCATACTGTTGTTGTTATGTGCCGTCGAGTCGAATCCAACTCATAGCAACCCTATAAGACAGAGTAGAACTGCCCTATAGGGTTTCCAAGGAGCGGCTGGTGGATTTGAACTGCTGACCTTTTGATGAGCAGCCAACCTCTTAACCACTGGGCCACCAGGGCTCCTCATAGATCATACTCAAGGGGCTAAATTAGTGCTTAATTTTTTTTGCCACTTATCTCTTTCCTCTTTAGCTAGGTGCAAACAGTTAAGTGCTCATCTACTAGCTGAAAGGTTAGCTGTTTGAACCCACCCAGAGGCACCTCAAAAGACAGGCCTAGTGATGTTTTTCTAGAAGGTCACAGCCTTGAAAACCCTATGAGCAGTTCTACTTTGCATACATGGGATCAGCATGAGTGAGAACCAACTCAATGGCAACTAACTAACAATAATAAGTCTGACTGTGTATGCTTGTGTTCTCTTTCATTTTTATTGCCAAATAATCTACCACATTAATCCAGGTGGTTTTTAAGGAAAGATGGAACAATGAGCTAATACAGTTGGTAGTTATTAATGTGTGTAAAATAGTAAGTTTATCTTCTGGGTAAGAACTCTTAGACATTTGAGATATTATTCTACCCCTAATCAGTAAAAGTTTTCTGCTACTTAAGTACTTTCTAAATATTTTGGGGTCAGAGACAAAACATGGCTTTAACTTTACAGAATAAGAGGGTAGTTCAGGGCAGTGATCTGGATGGTGCCTGGGTTCAAAACCTGGCTCTACTAACTACTGGCTTTGTGACCTTGGGCAAGTTACTTGACCACCATGTTCCTCTATTGTAAAATGGGAGTAAGTAATTGTACCTACCACTTAGAGATATTAAACCCATTGCCATGAGTTGATTTCGACTCATAGCGACCCTATAGGACAGAGTTGGGTTTCCAAGGAGCACCTGGAGGATTCAAACTGCCGACCTTTTGGTTAGCAGACAAGCTCTTAACCACTACACCACCGGCGCTCCACTGAGAGATGTTAGGAAGATTAAATGAGTCACTATTTGTAAAATGCTCAGAACAGTGCCTGTTATACGGCGAGCCCTGTATAAATTTTGATTAAATAAAATACATTTTCAGAAGACAAATGTTTAATAAATTGTCACGCTAATGTCTCTTTTTTATTTTTTCAAGAAACACTGGCAGGAAAAAATCTAAGTCAGAGCATAAACCACAGAAAGCAAATATAACTACAATGTGATAAAATACATCTTATATCAGTTTCATGTCAGAAAAACAATGGAATAATGAACACAGTTACAAAACAGAAGGCGTGTGCTAAATATGCAGTTAAGCTTTTAATATATTTGTAATGAGCCTTTTTAATCTACAGACCTTGGTGTTAATCAAAATTAGACTCTAAGCTTTAAAAGGATTTGAAAATAATGAGATTTCTGAAAAGGTGAAGAAGACAATAGTAATTGAGAAATCTCTGGAGTTAAAACAATTTACTTTTTGGGGGGTTGAAATATTTTATGGCACTTTGTAGAAAGTCAGTAACCTAAAATTCATTTTCTGTTGGTTTATCTTAGGCCTTGGTCAGCCGAGTTGCAGCTCTTTTTGAGTAGGAACACTTACTTAATGTATTTTTATGCAAATAACATGTACATTACAGTTTTTGGGTTTTTTTTGGCCAACCACGCAACTCCTTTGTGCATTATTTTCCTAGGTGAGCTATACGTGTTGTATGTATGTGTGGGTGCATTATTTACGTGTGTGTTATTTGCAAAAAAATATGATAGTTTCCACAGGTGCTTTTCCTCTAGCAGATTTATATGCCTCATAAAAGGTTTATATGGCTCATAAATGCAGACTTTCAATCCTACCGTTACTGCTGATCTAGAAGTTTTATCTTTTTGGTTGATGTAAATGACCCATCTTTGTAGGAAGATGCTACTATGAATGGCAGAGCGATGGTATAGGAACAGAAGATAGTGATCCTGATGAAAAAAGGGCTGAGAGAGGAACTGTGAAGTGGAAGTCCACAGGGAGAGGGACAACTGCTAATTGGGAGTAGCGAGTGAGGATGGCTTCACAGTGAGAACCCAGAGAAGGACTGAGCACTACTGCATGAGTAGGTGGAAGGAAATGGGATAATATCCCAAGTGGAAAGGAAAAGGGGAAGCTGAAGAGCTATGAGAGGCTGGAAACATGCGTGATATATCTGGATTTCCTTATGATACCATGTATTTAGTCTCAGAACAGGCTAGGTACTTTCACATGTTAAACCAGTTGCCTCCAAGTCAATTCCGACTCATGGTGATCCCATGCGTGTCAAACTAGAACTGTGCTCCATAGGGTTTTCAATGGCTGTGATCTTTCAGAAGTACATCACCAGCCCTCTCTTCTGAGGCACCTATGGGTGGACTCAAACCTCCAACCTTTTGGTTAGTAGCTGAGAACTAAATCATTTGCACCACCCAGGGACTCCCTTTCACATATTAAAAACTGTTGCCATCAAGTCGATTCTGACTCATAGAAATCCTGTAGGGCAGAGTGGAGCTGAAACTGCCCCATAGGGTTTCCAAGGCTGTAATCTTTGCAGAAGCAGACTGCCACATCTTTCTCCCACTAAGCGGCTACAGGGTTTGAACTGCCAACCTTTCGGTTAGAAGCAACGCCCTTAACCACTGCAAGGGCTCCTATTTTCACATATTAGGCTAGTGCAATTCAGAAACTTTTTAAAAATGCTGGTAGATATTATTATGTTAATTGAGTATTTTTCTAGAATGTAGATGTAATAATATACATTAATAAATGTAAAATATATACGATGAAATAAAAACAGCCTTATAATATTTCTCGAAGTGAAGAAGTAAGATTAGAAGCAGGGAAAGAGTTGAAGAAAAAGTTAGATAAGGGCTCATTGTACAGTTCAGCAAGAAATAAAGCCTGGAATGTGTGGTTGACTGTAGAGATGGGGCAAAGGATTGAGATACATTTTGAATGTGAAAGATTTGTATAGTGCTTAATACATGCGAAACTTTTCTAGAAGTTTCCTTCATTCAATTCTCACAGGGATCCAGTAAGATAGCTGCTACTACTATCCTCATTTTACAGAAGAGAAAATCTCATCACCCAGCTGGTAGGTGGTGAAACCAGGATTTCAAGCCCTTCATACACGGCTGTGCCGGTAATTCACTGCAGTAGGGAAGCTGGCAGTGGATTGAATGGGACTCAAATCTGGCTCATGATCCATTAACCAAGCCACACTGAGCCCACCACCTAAACAAATGAAGCCTCTTCTGATTTTCTGAAAAGTATCACTTGGGCTAATGGCACCCTGCGGGATTTGGACCCAGGAAGTATTTGGTCTAACACCAGTATTTTAAATGCCATACTAAATGCACTATATATAGGAACTGAAGGAGTATGAGAGGTCCAAGATGTTTCCCAAATTTCTCTTTTAAGCAATTGGATACATTTTGTTGCTGTTTACAATTTACAGTGAGTATTAAACATTTGGGCATGGTTATTATGTAAATTTTACTATGTGAATTAAAATATATACTTGGAACATGAATTTTAATATTTTTTTTAATAATTATAAAAAGCCAGTAGGGTAGGGAAAATGCCTTCACTCTTCTCAAACTTGCTTTATCTGGCCTGCACCGATTAATATCAAGCGTCCCCTGCCTCTCTGAATTCTGGATGAGACTGGACAATAGAAAGCACTGGCAGGAGACTGGAAGGTAGGAGGAGTAAAAGGTAAGGGCATTTATTCCCCTAGCTGGTCATATTCCTCAATCAAAGTCAGAGATCCTACCAGACAGCTCTTATCACACAACTCTCTTATTCTACAAATTGTTCCTCCCCTTGCCCTTTTGGATGTAGGAATGGTTAGAACCATCTACTGTTACTAACATAGTACTGAACTATACTTCTGGTCTCCCTACACCATCTCCACACCTGTACGAATGAGCCCTCTATTATACTCTCCTCAAATTACCCAATCTGAGCAAGCATCTATTTCTTATCATGACTTTGACATATGCGGTACCACTTTTTCCTGTTTCACATCTAAGGAAACTCCAGGTCACATGGCTAATAAGCTCAGCCCAGTTTAAGAAGGACATGGTGCTACGTAATGAAGAGAAGAAAGCAGTAAACTTTGAGGACACGATAGGAGTATTAAAAATTCTAGAATTTTATCAGTTCAAATAAGGGAAAATGCATTATGGGTGGAGAGTATCCTGGGCAAAAGCAGGAAAAGAGTAAGAGAGAAAGGAAGGTTGAGGCAACTGCAAACAGATCCTTGCTGTCACCTTACAGGAATGGTCACAAGTGAGCTTCAAAAGTAGCCAGGAGACTAGCACATAAGAAGGGAAAAGTGTGGTGCTCATCAAGGGGCTAAGCTACTGGATTTTAACAGGCACGTAAGCCTGAGTAAGTAGAAAATTTAACTTGATTTCCAAAAGCCTGATGAAAATCACACAATGAGTTTGATTTTAAAGATAGTAATATGTATGCACACATTTACATACATTTTCTGTGCAATCATGCATCTATTGTATACGTATTGATAGGGCATAGTGCGGTTACCTATCTCTGCGTTAAGTGAAAAATAGTATTCTACTAGCATGTTCTAAAGTCCAAATAGTTTAATGTTAGTGAGCGTGATTTTAAATTCTCACTGGCTTTCTTTTGAGATAATTTTTGTTCTATTTGGTTTTTCTTTACTGTGAAGATTTACTGTAATCTTCAGTAAAGGTCAAACTTTGTGAACGTTTGTATTAGAAAAAGAACTAAAAATCACTTTCTTAACATATGGACTTGCGTGAACTCTCATAGAGTTTCTGCAATTATGTTTTCCTAAACTTGATCACATTTTTTCATCATGACAAGGTCGTTAAATTAGGTGACATGGTTTGCCTTTGTTAGCAGTCTGAGTTTGAAAACTATACCACAGTCAGCAGAAAGGGCAGATAACAATGCAGATGCTTCTGGGAGTAGATGAGTTCCTTACAAAAGAGATAAATTTAGTTTCAATGATAGACAGGGAGAGGATGGGTTCTTTAGTGTGATTCCCTGAAACAGAATGGTAATTAACCTCTCCGTGTCTGACTCTCTATTTAAAAGACGAGGATAATAATAACACCTACCTCAGAGTATATGCACTTTGAATGAAGCAATATAGTTTAAGACCTTAGAAAAATATCTGATTCATAGTAAACACCATATAAGTGTTAGCTGTCATGAAGAGATTAGTACCTTAGCTGTCATCCAGTACATTGTAAATATTAGTTATTACTTTTTTAGTCTCTACTTAGAAGCAAAACATGCTGCTAGCAAACTCTAGAATATAATCCCATTCCCTGTCCAACCTCACCCATCTACTCCTTCTTCATTATTGCAAAATTATTTGGTGGTTTCATGTGATCATTTTGAGCCACGGGAATTTTAAACGTTACTAATTAAATTCCAGTTTTACTTGAATATATCTCAAAATAGTTGGTGCCACTTTTTGACATAGTCAACCAAAACTGGTTTATAGCATTAATGATGAATTATGTAAGTGGTACTTGATATCGTTTACTGGATCAGAGGCAAAAACAAACTTAAAGATGTGAGCCATAATCAGAACAATATTTTCCAACTTTTCTCACAATGGGATGATTTTGATTGAGGATTGAGGGTGCTTAGATGACAAATTCTGATTTGACGGTAAGAGATACTGACCATTATGAGAAAAATCTAAATTACCAAGAAAGGAGAATGCAATTTATGTTGACCAGATAATCCTTCCAATTCTAAACTTAAGGATATTTTTTAAGGGACTTCTTTACTAATTTCTTCTAGATTCTGAGTGCTTGCTGTGTATAGGAACTGAGAATTATTTTACCACATTTGATAAGTATGACTGTTATAATAATGTTAGCAAAATATGATCACTGCCCATGGAAGCAGCAGAAATCCAATGATGCAGTGCATTGGATAAATCTGCTGCAAAAGACTTTAAAGTGTTAAAAAGCAAAGACATCACTTTGAGGACTAAGATGCACCTGACCCAAGCCATGGTATTTTCAATCACCTCACATTCATGCGAAAGCTGGACAGTGAATAAGGAAAACCAAAGAAGAATTGATGTATTTGAATTATGGTGTTGGTGAAGAATATTGAATATACCATGGACTGCCAGAACAACAAACAAATCTGTCTTGGGAGAAGTACTACCAGAATGCTCCTTAGAAGCAACGATGGTGAGACTTTGTCTCATGAAATTTGGACATATTATCAGGAGGGACCAGTACCTGGAGAAGGACATCATGCTTGGTAAAGTACAGGGTCAGTGAAAAAAAGGAGGACCCTCAACGAGATGGATTGACACAGTGGCTGCAACAATGGGCTCAAACTCAGCGGTGATTTTGGGGATGGCACAGGACCGGGCAGCATTTCATTCTGCTACATAGGGCCGCTATGAGTCAGAACCTAATTAACGATATCTAACAAAAACAGCAATTGCCTTTATTAGGGTTGGTAAATTGCTAATTTTTAGGGTTACCTTTATCTTCTTTGTAAATGATACTGTTGAACTTCTGGTTTGTTTTCACATTTCTATATGAGCATCGACCAAGGGAAGGATATTAGAAGTTGAGATGATAAGATATCTGTGATAATTCAGAGTTCCACCTAGAGTGTTAACTGATTGCTTCACCTAATGTATTGCTATCTTTCCACATTTAGTTTAGGAATCTAAGAATAAATTTATCTGAGAAAACAAAGAAACCTACAATATTGGTAAAATAATTGAATGAAATATCTTTTGGTCTACATGGCCTCTTGTCAACATGACACTTTTAAATCAATCTTTTTGCCTCTCTATAATATTTTTCTCTCTTTAATATTTTGGTACCTGTAATTTTTAAGTTGGGTCTGGAGATCACAGAGTCTGTTACAGTTCATTTGGAGGTCTATCACTGAAAAGATAATGTCTTAAAAGAGAGGTTTAGAAAATGTAAACTTTTCGGTATACTTATCAACTGAAATTGGTTAAAGTATCATTTTTGTTGAGAGGTAGGCAAGGACAAAGAGGCTGACAAAAATAATTAGAAAATTTTAAAAAATTCAATAAAAGCTGTTTTTTCTAATTAGATAGAAAAGTTTAAAAAAAAAAAAATCAAAACTCAATTTAGAACCTAATAGGATATTATGCAATGAAATACATTCTTAAGGGAGGAAACAATTAAATGTCAAAAATCCACTCATATAAAATTAGAATAAACTAGAACAAAGACTTTTTATATGTATTATTAGTCTGCTACTTCATAATAATCTTCTAGAATAAAAAACGGCATTAATAAAAAAGTAAATATCTCCCCCTATTTTTATTTATTTTGATGAACTCAACATACTTCATAAACTTGTTCCCACACAGTGATTAAAACTGAGAATACTCATAACCAAGAATTATCAGAAATTCTATCTGCATTTAGAATTGTGCCCTGAAATTATATCCAGATTTATCTTTTGTTATATTAAGTGTGTTTATATACACTTTCATAAATACCCAGATTATATGCCTAGTCCCATGCACTCAATGGGGGCAGTAGTGGTTCAGTAGTAGAATTTTCACCTTCCTTGCAGGAGACCCAGGCTTAATTCCCAGCCAGTATACCCCATGTGCAGGCACCACCTATCTGTCAGTGGAGGCTTGTGTGTTGCTCTGATGCAGAACAGGCTTTATCAAAGCTTCCAGACTAAGAAAGACTAGGAAGAAAGGACTTGCTATCTATTTCTGAAAAAATTAGCTAATGATAACTCTGTGGATCACAAAGGTCCAATCTCATTCTTTATGAGGTCACCATGAGTCGACAGCACATAACAAGGGGCTGATCTGACAGCAGCTAACAAGAACACCATGCAATCAACTTATATATTTCTTTTAGTTTATTTTCAGGCAATTCCTTTCATAAGAAATTCATTAAACTATCTTACAGTGAATCATCTGAAAATACATTATAGCTTAAAATGGGTTGAACATTGGCAATGCCCCATATGTTTCTACCCAATATATCTGGTATCATTTTTTTCAACTTATGTAGTTGGATACCAAAATTATCATTCACTGAGTATTATATTTATTTTGACTTGTCTTTTATAGAGATCAAATACTTTCTAGTTATTCCAACAAAATTTAGTGGGATTTTTTCTTGCTGCTAATCAAGTGCGGGGCTGAATAAGCCAAATAGTAGAATTTAAGCATAAGATAGTTTTATATACCATATCAGAGTGATGTATTGAATAAGGGCATCTGATAGTCCAAATAATCGAATTTGCTATTGGCTTTTAAGGGCAAGTAACAGTTTTACTCTACTATTGGTGCCTCATGGAGCCCTGGTGACACAGTGGTTAACAGTTCAGCTGCTAACCAACAGGTCAGTAGTTCGAATCCACCAGCTGCTCCTTCAAAACCCCATAGGGCAGTTCTATTCTGTCCTATAGGGTCATTACGAGTCAGAATCGACTCCAGGGCAATGGGTTTGGTTTTTTGGTATTGCTGACTCATATCAAACTAGTGGAAAGATTTTACTAAGCAAATTGATAAAAATTATAAGAACATGCCCTAATATTAGTGACTAAAGTGAAGAGGCAAATATGGTGAAATAGAATATACTATAATATGCAATCAATGTTTGTGATCTATAAACTGTAAATGACACATACCATTTATGGCTTAATGTAATGGCTTAATTAAAAATGCTCAGATGTAATACTTTTATTTCATTAATGCTGTTTTATGTGATTGTCAATATGATCATTATAGAATTCATTAGAAATTTAATGAGAAACCTTTATAGTGCTCTTTTTTTTTAATGTTAACTCTACTGTTCCATTGGTAAGTAACATGAATAAGAATTAGACCTAATAATTCTTAGTATGTTAATCCAGGGTATACGTTTAGTTCAATTTTTAAAAATTATCTCTGCATACACTTCCGGGGGACTGAGAAAATGAAATTAGAAAAAATATATTTCAAATAATAAATTTAAATTTTATTGATTTTTTTAAAAAATTATGATGTGGTCTTATTATATTTAATCCTGTGTGAAAGTAGACCTACAATGAATTAGTTTGGTTTCAAATGAGCCACACAGTTTATTTCCCAATCAACAAAGGGATGATATACTGGCAATTTGAATGAATATTGATTTAAGACATGTTTTGTAAATTAATATACAAATAGAAATATTACTTAGTCATAACTTAACTAGTTATTAATCTACCAAATGCCCTGTAATTGTATTCAAGATTGTAGAACGTGTTCCCACCCACTCCCCTCACCACTAAGTTTTTTGAAATAAGTGAGAGTTGCTTTGCAAAAAACTATTTCAACTAGACAGCTACTTGGCCAGGGGTAGGGGTGGGAGGACTAGAAAAAATTAGGAATATTGAGGACAGGACTAGATAGTAAGCTTTTTTACATTGTAATTAACCCACTTGATATTAAATATCTCAAATCATAGCTAAGTAAAAATATCAAAATTTGAAAAATTGCTACAACTTCAGAACATAATCCAATTATAAACTAGAGCAATAGATATGCTTTGGGGCAGAAGATACTTCTTTATGACTAATAGTTAAAAGCTTAACAGCACTTGATTTAATAAATTAAATAAACTACAAGTGAAAATATTAAATTACAGTCATATAGAGAAGACAATTTGGTCCAAACACCAAACCCACTTCTCTTAAGTCAATTCTGACTCATGGTGACCCTATAGGACAAAGTAGAACTGCCCCATATGGTTTTCAAGGCTGTAAATATTTATGGAAATATATTGCCACATCTTTCTCCCACGGGGCAGCTAGTGGGTTTGAACCTCCAACATTTCAGGCAGCAGCTGAGAGCTTAACCACTGTGCCAGTATAACAGGGAGTATTCAGTTATACTAAATAGTGGCAAATATTAAATAGGCATGATAAAAAATATTGTTCTTGAAGCTATATGATTACCCTACAAATGAGGACATATTTCATATACTTTATTAATTCTACAATATCTCCCGCTCAAAGCTAAGGTTGTCTTATTTTCACTGTTCATTCAGCAAGATTAAATTCAGCCTTCTCTATGATTGAGCACACTCATGATGAACGAGAAAGCTGAATTTACTAAGTACTCCAAAAAATGACACCAGATGATTTCATTTAAGCCCAATGGACCATGTTTCCATGAAACATTTTTTTATTACCAAATTATAGACTATAAGTGATTTTACTCTGGGTATTACTTCTATTATATCATTGACCCACTTCTAAATTAAATTTTTTCTCTGCCTCTCTCTCAGTCCTGTTTGAAGACAATGACTATGCAAGCCCAGGGCCTAGCACACTGACCTGTTCATAGGAGGCATTCATTAAACACACATGCAATGAATAAATATTTGTTAAATTAATAAATATGAATGTGAATGGTGTAGGAACCTATAGGGCATATGACACTGAATTCAGAAAGCAATCGTGTTGTACGAAATGTAAGAACTTCTTTTCATTTGTTAAGGTTTAATCATAAATTTATATTTAATGTTAACATTTTAAAATATTTTATGACATTTTAGATTTTTCAGAAAAAAATCCAATAGAATAATTCATTAAAAAGTATATAGTTGCAAAAATACAACAGACTTTCTGAGTGATGATGTTTTGTATGTTTGAACAAGGGCATGGATTTTTGTAATGTTACATGGATATGCATTTTTGGTTGAATTAAATAAAAATTTTAACGAATAAAACAATATTAAAATACTCATGTATATTCAAGAATCTTATATCTGTTTTACATATTATATAGAACTGCTACCTCTATTATATACACCACAGTTTTATATTATAATACATGCTTGGAGAGAATTTATTGAATTGAAATTAATTAGGAATACATTTCCATTCATTTTCAATTATCCATCCTGATAAAGGAAGAAAACAAAGGGGCTAAAATCAGCATCAGCAAACATTTCAGAAACCTGACATTGTCCAAAGGAGAGTGAAGAACCAAAACAAACACATTTCAAACAATTAAAAGTGAATAATCAATTCCTAAATAATTAAGAAGTTGTATCCTAAGGCTAAAGTTACTGACCTAATTTATAATAAATTCAAGAACAATGCCATTAAATCAATTAATAATATATTGTTTTATACAATTATTATTTTTGCATCTTTAGAAAAGGAAAAATCCTTTGAAAATGTTTATAATTCAAAGTATTTGTTGAATGTGAGAACAAACTCTAATACTCCTAAAGTACTCTGTAAATTATAGTTAATTCTTCTTAGTGTAGTGAAAATTGTTTAAAACACCTTTATGGTAATTCCACTGAAAACAGAAACAACTTATTATCTTTCATATATCATGTTTCATATCTTGAGCAATTAAGTTTCCTTATTCCTTGAGTTCATAGTAAATATTTTTCTTTAGCAACATCTAGGAAAAACTAACATAAGACTATAGTTGTTTTAGTGTTTTTCTTTTTCTCCGAAGTATACGTAACATAGTTTAATTAATATTTTTTGCATCTCTTCACTATGCCATTATGATTATGCCACTACGACTTAAATTAATCCTGTTTTCACAGGTGCCATGGATTCCATCATATTTGATATTGTGTGCAATACTAATGGCAATAATGGATCCCTCATTACTATTTGTAATACCTTAACCTTTAAAAATCAAGTTCAATGTCAGGTAATATAAAATCAGATCTTATTAAACATCAATATATCATTAAGAGATTAAAATGAAAGTTAAGTTGACTTTGTAACTAATCAATACAGGGATAATACAAGATATCAGTAAAATCCAAAGAGCTATAGCAATTAGTTTTCTCTCTCTCTCTCTCAAACACACACACTAACACCTTGGCACTAATGACAACTTTTTCTCACACACACACATACACACAGAGACATATGCTAAATATGTGTATGTATATGAATAAGTTGTCGATGGTGCTGATTTTATTATTGAATAAAATCAAGAATACCAAATAGCCATTTAAATGTTGAAATTAGAGGTCATTTAGCACTCGTTATCTGTAATGCATTGGGAGGTTGGATATAACGCAGTATAAGCAGGCAGCACACTGGTTGGCTCATGGGTCTTGCCATTGAGTTGACTCACTTAATATATTACAGCTCATGTATTTACAAATAAACCAGTTACCGCAGAGCCCTGGTAGCACAATGGTTAAGAGCTTGGCTGCTAACCAAAAGGTCAGCAGTTCAAATCCACCAGCCACTCCTTGGAAACCCTATAGGGAAGTTCTACTCTGTCTTGTAGGGCTGCTATGAGTTGAAATCAACAAAATGGCAATGGGTTTGGTAGCAAGTTGATCCAGTCACTTCCGACTCATGGAAAATTCACGTGTGTCTGAATAAAACCGCGCTCCATAAGGTTTTCAATAGCTGCTTTTTTGGAAGTGAATCACCAAACCTTTCTTATGAGCCTCCTCTGGATGAACTCAAACACCCAACCTTTTGGTTAGCAACTGAGCATGTTAACCCTTTGCACCATCCAGGAACTCCATATTTATAAATAGTTATCTTTATATTTAAGTGATTTATATGTCACCAAAGTTGAGTAAGGAAGGTAGAAGTGCAAGAAGTGACTAGGATAGCAGAAAAATAATTTAACCTAAAATGTTGATCAAATGGTCAGTTCCAGGGAAGACTGTGTGTGTAAATGTGGGGGATGAAGAGGAAAGCCGTAGGCTGAACTCTCATTTAGCTGGTACTCAAAACTTCAACTGCTTTAGTTTTAATGCATGTTCTTTTATCCACAAGGTTCTGATCTACACTTAAAAAATGCACACTGGGATATTTTTCTTTGTTGGTTCACATGGCAACTTCATTGTTGTTGCCTGGATTCCCCTGTTTATATAGTAGATTATCTGGTTTTCCCGGCAAGACTCCTGATTGGGAATAATCATGTGTAAGAAGCTATGGAATGACTTGAGAGTAATGTTGCTTTCCAGGTATCATTTTGTCTTTTGTAAAATAGAAAAAATAATAGAGATTTAGCCAATGCATTTGTGGAATAAAATAAATAATCGAACTATCCACTATTATTTGCCATCTCCCAAATTCTAACTCTCAGCTAGATTCTATAAAGTACAACCAAAGTCTAATAAAATTTCCTTTATAGTTTTCCAAATTATAGCAAGTTAATGCGTGGTGGCAGGATGGTGGTGAGGGTGGGAGTGGCAGACATATTCAACAAATACGTATAATGAAATCAATGACCTCAGAAACCTCTGATATCCCTGGGGTTCTATAAAAGGAGCCACTTAAGGATGGCAGCTTGCAGTGAAAAGGAATTAAAATTTTTCTGAAGATTTATACTTATGCTGTTGCTCTAAATCACAGCTTAGAAAATGAGAAATGATACCTAATGAGAAATCATATTTAAGGGATTATTATAAACATAACCCAAATTATTGCTGCTGAAACTATGTTTTTCATAATACTTTTCTTTTTTGCTAGGTCAATAAAAAAAACTGAAATAAAACTTTTTTTTCTAATGTTATTTAATCTGAAGCTGTCAAAGATACATAAATAAAATGATTTGCATCCTTGGTTTAAGCAAGTTTAGCCTGAGGAAGTTCAATCGATGCTGATTTTAAAGGCTTTTACTGTGCAAGGTTTTTGGCTGAGGCTTTACCTCTCCTTATTCAAAAGGACCCAAGAGAGACATTATCCTTCAGTCAAGTACACAGCCCTTGCGTGTTGTTGAGAATTTTGCCACACTATTTGTTATAATAAACTAGAGAGTGAAAAAGTAGTCAGAATGATTAGCATGGACCTAGTTTTTTCATAGATAAAATGACTTCTACACATTTTCAAAATGAATTCCATGTTTAAGTTAAGGGAATATTTCTTAACAACATAAAAGACTCAAACTGCTACTCTGCAGTGTAGAGAATATGCTAAAATACAGCTTATGATCTTTGAAAATATTCAATTATTACAGTCCTATTTTCTGTAATACGTTGGGATGAAGAGGATACACAATAAGTTTGGAATTTAAATGATCAGTTCCTAATGCTTTCTATTTAAACATTTGCCTGCTAAATACTTAAAGAATAACAACAAGGAAGATTGTATCTGATCTTAGAATAAATTGTTATCTTTTTTTTTTTTTTTCTGACAGTAGCTAACTTGGGGGCAAAGAATCATGAAAAAGACATGAAAAGGACAGGGAACCTATTCCCGGAAATCTTGATTCTAATATACTGGGGGATACTGTTTTCTCCTTCTTTTGTTATAGGCAAGATTCTGCCAGTTATACATTCACCTTGGTTTGAACGGACATTAGTGATGGCTGAACACTCTGATTCCTCTACTCCATCTGGACAATTTAAGGAGCAGGCTCCCTCTTTCAAGACCAAATGAGATAATGCATGCAAAAACACTTCGAAGAGCATAAAGTACTTTACAAATGCAAAGTATTATTACTTTCATTCAAGTAATTAGTACTTTAGTAGTAAAGAAGTGCCACTAGACAATATTAATATATGAGTGACAGCTCTTTGGAAATGACCCTCTAATCAGTTGGGCACATACCTAAGTGATATCTATTATAACCAAAGTCATAATATCTTACTTTCCTGATGAGAATTCAAGAAATTTTGTAAGAGCCAGATATATCTGACTAAAAAAATATATGCTAACTAGTGTTTTTCATTAAACACATCCAGAACTCTAGAAAATATTATTCCTTAAACAATCATTCACAAATATGTAACAATCATTTAAAATCTAATAGAAATAATACCTTTGGAAATACCTTAGAATTAACATAATATTTTGTTAAAACATTTTTTTTAAGAAGGAAACTTTTGTGTTTAATCTTATTTACTTCTCTTTTTGTAAAAAAAAAAAAAAACTCTCTAATTACACGCTTCTTTGTGAAATTGAAGGATGGTGGAAGCCTACTCTTCTTTCTGAATGGATACATTTCCTTTGATCTGAACTCCTCAGAATTAATGTGATTTTAATCTATTTTATTCATACCTCAATACACCAATATATGAGTTATTTTTATTCATTTAAAATACAACATTTGAGCTCCTATTATAGCACTGTTCTGAACAAAACAAAAGTTCTTGCCGTGCACTGCTTTCAGGCCTTTTAGAAGAGTTGTAATTGATAAAATCGGTAACTAAGACACAATTATGAACTAATCACATGACAGGTTGAATGACATTTAGTAAAACAATCCCATAGACTAATGAAAAATATTCTTTATCGAGAAGCAGCATGGATTTAATGTCAAAACTGGGGTTGTCATATGAACTCAATTAAGCTCTGACTTTATGATTTTTTAAAAACATTTTAAGTGAATCTATGATGGTAAGATAATGTTAAAACTCAGACATCTTTTGAAATGAAACATAAAAATAAATAAGTAAATCATCAGAGAACTAAAAACCCAACATAAAACAATGCATACTCAGTTTTAAATCTTTCAAAATTTGCTCAATATTTCAAAATTAGATCATTTATTAAATCATTTAATTTATGAAAGATACAAAGATATCTGATAGTCTTAGAACATGATTAATACCTTGAATAAGTAAAGACATGTTTTTTAAATAAGCTGAATAACTGAATTTCATGATTTTTCTTAAACAATACACGTTATTTTTCAGAATATAATCAAGCTTATTTACAAAATGATGATCATACGGCGATACTGCCGTTTTCACTCCTCCAAAAACATAATGGTAACAAGTTACACTCTATGTTAAAAATACAACAATGAGCAGCAACAACAAAGATAAACACATTAAAAAATTTTCATGTGATTTCCCATATTTTTGTATAGATATTTACAGGGTCTATCTAGAAAAACTTATGAGTCACCTCAACAGTTTTTGCTACTGTATGAGAGCATTTTGAACAATTTTATGTAAAGGTTCTTCTGATTATCAAATTTTATATAAGAAATATTAAAATTTAAACTCTGATTTTCTTGCTGTGTAAGAAGATGTTTTGACTAAGAGATCTTATGCTGGCAATGCAGCCGTTCTATTATCAGCTCAATCACCTTTCATAAGACATTCAAAAGAAATCTCTAGTGAGGGATATGGGATTGTGAATATTTTTAAAGAAATTTTCTGTGTGTTATCTGTGCATAAATTGGATTCTTCTAGCTTTTCTTTCACAGAATGAAACTTCAAAAATGTAAAATTTTTATGAATTAAACCTTATACCTGAAACAGGCAATGATTTTATTTGCTTAATTTCACATTTGGAAAAAAAAAAAAAAAGATTAAAAAAATGGGCTTTATGATTACTTATTTCCACCAAAGAACAAATATCTTTATTAACTTTAGTGATATTATCTAGTGATATAATTAACTCAAATTATTTATTAATTATTTTGTTGATCAACTGAACAGTTAAACTGATCATGATTATTTCTCATTCTGCCCATGGACAATAAGGAAAACTCAATTGGTTGATGTTATCTCAAGATCCTACCTCATAAGCCAATTGCATTTTTTACTTATGGTTCTAAAATATTTGCATGAAAAGTGTTTTAGGCATCTAAATTCCCCCGATTATTACATTTTAGTTTCAAACTTTCTCTAAAACATAGGCCTAATTGTGACTCTTTTCCCCAGAATATTTAGTTTCATAAAAGCTGGAATGCTCCTTGAAATCAAAGCCTTAGAACGTATTTCCTCTACAATTAATGTTCCATCATTATCTAGGCTAATCTGCTCTTCAATATTCTCTTATTTTCCAGGCGTAGGACTTTTGTTCATGCTGCACACAGGCCTTACTCTGAGGTTTATGATGCTTAATAAAATTTTATTGCTACTTTTTTGTCAATCTTGGGAGTCGGTTTAATCTATTACATTTATAATTAAACACACAAATGTACAGGAATTTACTCTCAATAATAAAATGAGTTCAATTCTAATACTTAAGTTTATTTTCCTATGTACTCAATATTTATGATGTCTCATTTAATTTTGATATTGTATTATAGCTACCTATGTTCATGAATAAATACTGTGATAACATTATGATGACAAATTACAAAATCAAAGTGTCGTATTACTCAAACAAATTCTTCCTGTCTTCACCATGTGTACTAGCTATATGGAGAAATGAAAAAGATTTTGAAACAGCTTGGTCCAGAGGAAATAATCTGGTCATGTTTCCCCATTGAGATAGCTATAACAAACTCAGAGATGGGTTCTCTATTCAGATCTATGCCCAATCCATTCATTCTGCCATGTTAATCACCTCCAAAATAGTAATCATTAACTTACTTTGATAAGATTGCTGAATATGGTATTGAAGTCAGCCTAATTAAGTATTTCATGAGCAATACTGTTATGTTGGAAGTTTAGGTATGACAGTCTTGACATACTTTTGTCAATGTAATTTCTATAGTCTTTACAAATAATTTTTAAGAACTGTAAAAAACACATAGTTCTAGAATAGAGCCTTTCAAGAAATAATTTTTTTTCATGTTAAAACAATTTATCATGTCAAGAAAATATCACTTAGTTTGCAAATATAAATCTAAGGAAAAATATCTATTTTCCCTCCATTCACTTCTATGTGTACAATGTTTTCAGTAAGAGCAACACCATAAAAGTTATTTAAATTTTTATTTAAAATATTTATCACCATACTGCACTTAAATTTCATTTCTAAACCAATATCAAAATTTAGGAACAACAGTAAATCAGATGTGGACAAAGAAAGAAGAAAAAGTTGGTTACAAAACAGTATCATGTGCTTATGTCCGAAAACTCATTCATTCATATTGTGAAGATAATTTCTGTGAAATATATTCTTCAAATAATATCATTTATTAATCCTATAATCAAATCTTAAGGGAATTAATACTTTAATTTTTAAAATAGATTTCTAGCTCATAAATTTCAATGTGCACTGATAACGTCCATGAATACAACGAATATTTAATAAAGAAGACTTTCCTAACATTTGAATTTCACTTTAAGAGCTGTTTTCTCTCTTGAAAAAATTTTTGGAGAGTTGATTATTTAAATTGCTTTTAATATCTTACACCAAATCAGAAATTGTTTAAAAAAAAAGACTGACAAACTGAAATCATTATTTTACTAATTTTACAAAAGGCCCTTTAATAAAATAACTGTAAAAGTTTTTCTGATAGAATTTTAAGACTAGAATGATCAATTGGTTTTCCAAGAAAGTCTTGTCTTAAAACATTAAACCACAGTTAAGTGTATTTCATTTGATATATATTAATATTAAATTGTTTTAAAGATCAGGACCATCATATTATCAAGGCAAAAGCTAAATCCTAAAAAAATTTTCTCAAATCAGTATTGCAGTCTCTATTTCTTGATTTTCCTTTAATTTTATTTTTTTTACAGTTATAGAACTTTCACTGTTAATAATTTGGTTGAAACAGTCAAAATTGTATTTCCATTTATGTTTTCCAAAAAATCTCTCATTTTAAATAATATCCACTGGCAATAGCTATATCATAGTAATTCATTGACTCTCAAACATAAAACACCCTAGGTTTTTAGGACGCAATTTCTGAATGGTACAAAAATAAAAATTAAGAAACAGAAAGAATAGTCTCCCTTTAATACTCATGTGTCTAACTTTGAATAGATTTTAAATATTTGATTGTGACTCCCGGTGATAGAGTACCATAGCTCACAAATTTATACTATGCATGAGTCAACACATAAGCTGGTGCTTAGAAACCAAGTCTGTTTCTTTACTTACCCACAGGACGTTAATAAAAGAATATAATAATACTTCATAACCAGGAATTCTGACTTTAACCTTCAGTTACTCACCTATAGAAAAAAAGAGAGAGAGAAAAGAAAGAAAATGGTTAGTATTAAAATAACTTCATATTTCAAGTTTTACTCAGGGAGCATCATGATGTAAAAGGACCCTTCCTTAATGCCTTGTACTTTGATATGTATATTTTTACCACATTTCTGCAAAGTAAATTGCATTTGTGGACTTCACTTGTTTAAGATTTTAGGATGGCCCTTATTTTCTATGTCAATGTACGTGGAAAAAAAAAAAATCTCTAGCTGGAAAAAATCAACCCAGCTACCTGAGCAAAGTATCTAAATATTCCAAGTTCATTGCCCTAGGCGATATTTTATTAAATTGCTTCATTAAAACAAGTGTTCTAGTCAAGCATTTGTTCACTGTTATCTAAGCTGTTGATCTGGTTAGTTGACTTTTCCTTTTGGGCCTTTCCCTATATACAAAGAACTCAGAGGAAAGACAGGTTATCCCCAGGGAAGCTATAACCTCACTTCTCTAACCTCTGGGAGCTGAACCAGCAGAAGTTACTATCCTTCAGTGGTCTGAGACCACACTGTTTTCTTTCCAGAATACTTTCTATACCATTTTGTCTTGCTGTAAACAAGCATTAGAGTGATGAAAATGGTATAGGCTGAAAGTTACAAAATTTGATATAAGAAATAAAAAATAACTTACAGAAATTATTAGTTTAATATAGATTCATGAATAATGGGATTCCTTCCCTGTGTAGAATGTGAATTTTGGCAAAAATTGGTTAAGAAGTTTTTAAGGAGAATTTTGGAGATTTACAGGATACTTTCCTCTCCTCTAGAACTTAGGACAGTACGAAAGTAGATGATTTTATTGCCAATAAAAATTTACCTTGTTATTTATATTTTATAAAAAATATCTAAATGTCTTGAAGCCAGATTTTCAGTATCACATTTAATTCTCACAATAGACCTCTTAAGTAGATATTATCTTCATTATATTTTCTATTTTTAAACCAAGAAAATAAGCAACAATAGTAGTAAAGAATGGGGCTGGCATTTGAACCCAAGCTATTCCCTGATGCATACAATCAAATGGAAAATCCAAATGGAAGTTTTAAAAGAAAAACGATAATTAATTGCATAGATTAACCACTTTCCAAACAGTAAACTCAGAGTTAGACTGGCATTTTCAAAAGCTAGTGATAAAACACTTCCCTCCAAACTGTCTTCTTAAAGTATGGGTTTACTATAAAAAGCAACACTCATTAAAATATAGAAGTTGGTGCTTTGATAGCAACCTCTTTTATTTTATTAAGAAGCACAACCTTTTGTTAAATGAGAAACTGTTTTGTTCTGTAAGCCTTCATCTTAAGTGAGAATAACATCACAATTCGAAGAGCGTAGTCAATGTCACTGAACTATGCATGTAGAAATTTTTGAAATGGTGTATCTTTGGCTATGTGTATTTTCACCAAAAAAAAAAAGGTTGAGAAGTTAGAGGGTTGATATGTTGTGGGGTTGTTAACCAATGTCATAAAACAACATGTGTACTTCTGTTTTATGAGAAACAATTTGTTCCGTAAGCCTTCACTTGAAGTACAATATAAATAAATAAATAAATAAATAAAAGAAGCACAACCTTTGGAGTGACCAAGGGAGGGGGTGGGAAAAGAATTACAGCAATGTGTAATTATTCTAACTTAAAACTTGATGCACTGTTTGTGTGACATAGTTCAAAAGTAAACCCATTGCCGTAGAGTCGATTCTGACTTATAGCGAGCCCACAGGACAGAGCAGAACTGCTCCATAAGGTTTCCAGTGAGTGGCTGGTCAATTCGAAATGCTGACTTTTTGGTTAGTAGCTGAGCTCTTCACCACTGCGCCATCAGGGCTCCTTATATGATATAGTCAGTGTTTATTTTTTTACATATTAGAATCAATACATCAGAATTTCTTTTAGTTATCTGCTTATTAATGTAACTCTTAAATATGATCAGTTTTTTCCCTTTTGATTTTTTTATTTTTGTTTTTTCATAATTATTTTTCATTATGAAACATTGCCATCACTGTGAGTAATCTAGACAAGCATCACAATACCCTTGTCTGTAAAATTAAGAATACACTCCATACTTAAATTAGATTTTTGTGTGTATGTGTGTGTGGTGGTTGTTAGAAATTGCTATTAGTCCACAGATCACTGAAAAAGATTATCATTTATACGCATGTTTCTAATACATGTAGGCTATTTCAAACCTAACTGATACCTTAAATTTTCACTGAGAGTTAATATCACCCTTCCAACAATTCTTCATCCTCTTCATTCCATCTATTCTAGTAGTTAAGAGCTTTAACTCAGGAGTTTGACTGGCCTGAGTTTGAATACCAGTCTCTGACCTTTGACATTTGTGTGACCTTGGGCAAATTACCTAATCAGTCTAAGCCTCAGCTACCTAATCTTCAGAAGTGCCATAGTAGTCCTTATCAAATATGGTTTAATTGTTTTTTGTTGCCATCGAGTCAATTCAGACTCATGACAACCCCAAGTGTGCAGGGTAGAACTGCTCCATAGGGTTTTCAAGTCTGTGACCTTTCAGAAGCAGATTACCAGAACTATCTTCAGAGGCAACTCTGGGTGGGTTTGAACCACCATCCTTTCAACTAGTAGTCAAGCACTTAACTGTTTACGCCATCCAAGGACTCCTATGGTTTAATAAATATTAACAATTATTACTATTCATTCAACAACATTGCTTGAAGCCCTAGTTGAAAGTAGAGGTTTTATGCTGGTATCTGGAGCTGCTCAGATTCTAGCACAAAGAGTTTCAGTCACTCATTCACCCAAGAAGTTCACCTTCTAAGAGTAGGGAATATCAATCTGTTCTGTTGCTACAGCCTTCCTCCTGCTAAGGACTCCTCTGCCAGTTGGAGTTCCCACTTGTACTTACACCAGTGTTGTCAATGGTTTTTCTCACATGGAATCCACCAATACTTTGAAATTCATCAATATATGGGTGGAGGAGAAGCCAATGATACTCGATGGTGGAGGCCCAATTGTAGTAGCTTGTTATGTATATAACGTGTCCTCCAAATTATGTAAATTATGCATATAACACGTCCTCCAAATTTATAAAAATTATGTATATCATGTCTTCCAAAGTATGTAAATTATGTTTATCACATGGCATCCAAATTATATAAACTGTATACGAAAAAAAAACAAAAACCTGTTGCCATCAAGTCAATTCCAACTCATAGGAACCTTATATAGCAATGCTTTTATTAAGTATATTTAAATTACTCCCATCCTCCAACTCAAAAGAATTTTAAAAGTAAACTTAAATGGAAAATAACAATGTCTGTTTATATCTTTTGCAACATCAAGTCCACATGTTCTTTAAATATAAGCCTTATAAACATATGCAAGTGAAATGTTTTAATTCTAATATCAAAATAAACTCCCCAACAAAGACAGTTTACTTTTTTAAAATTATTCTGCTCACTTTGTATGGTTAATTATGCCTAGAATGCACAACTCAATCCCTCCTCTAATGGCAATCTAAGGGAGGTGATAGAGTAAGGAAGGTGAATAATTGGAAAAAAATAATATTAATAAATGTAAAAACACCTGAGGTGAGCGACATGGTTGATCCTTTGCGGGCAGGAACAGTAAGAAGTCAGAAGGGAGCCAGTGCCACAGATGTCTGATGGGCTGAGACAACTCTAAATTGTGCACTGGGAATACCATCATCCATCCTGAAAAAATGAGGCCACATAATGACAGAACCCCTCCTATGCCAGCCAAGTTTTGGCTGGGTAACAACAGGGTAGCAACAGAACCTGATGTGACTGGAGAGCGGATAACAACAGATGCAGGCTAACGTGCCCTGAGCATCTTCGGGGACCATCCAACAAATCTACAGAGTATAACAAATAAGAGCTTTCAGCATGGTTGCCTACAGGATTGACTTTTAAAAATCCACAGTACTATAGATTACAAACCATAAAATACAATAAAAAATACAAATAGAGATAGCATTCACAGAGGTACAAAAGCAAGCAGAGGAAATTAAAAAAAAGAAAGAAAGAAAGAAAATCCCTATAAAATGACACCAAGGAAAAAGTTTGGTGGCAGATCATGCCGCGAAAGGATGACAAAATAATATATAAATGGAATGCAATTCCAATTAAAGTTTTAGTACAATTTTTGAAGAGGTTAATGAGAGATTATTATACAATCTAGATTAATAAACACATTTTTATAAATATCTGTCAAATATAGAAAAAAGAGCAACTATTTGGAACTCACCCTTCCAGATATGAAGATATACTACAAAAGCCTACCAATGGCTAAGAACTAAGGATGATATTTAACTCAATGTTCCAAAAAAAAAATCACTATGTAATATCATCTCATTTAATCTGTATAACCCTTGTCCCCATGGAGTAGGTACTATTACTGCATCCTGTACAGAGAGGTTCAAGATTTGTATTTCAGCAGGATTCCAAACCATGGAATTGGACTCCTGAGTTGATGTACTCTTGACTAGTACTAATGCTCTGTTTCTATTTATAATCCATGACTACAATAAGCAATGCTGATTCCACTGAATTCTGAATCAAATGCAGTGCTTTTAATAGTCTATCAATTTTGTTATTTGCAAATTTTTTATTCTACCAATTGATTATTTTTGCATCAAAATACACCGTGCACATTTATGATCAATTTTAGGAGGACAGCATATGGATGGTTTTCCTGAAGTTCCATCACAATAGAATTCATAAGTAATTAGGGTTGCAGGACAACTATGTTCATCACTCAAACAGAGATTCCACAGTATTAGAGATCCTAGAAGGAAGAATACCACTGAAACTTCTGTGATGGCAGGTAACAACTGATCAAAGGCAATATGGCTAATGATTGTGGTCAACGAATATTCAGTGGAATATTCAATGAGTATTGCACTGGAAATTTCAGAAAACCATCCACATGAAGGACCTTATATTTGGATTCAACTCAAAGTGGGAAGTGACTTTTTTTTTTCAACTAAGATATTCGGCTTACATTTTCCTTTGTTACAAATTACAGATGAAAGAGGATTTTACAGAGAGTGAGAGAGAGAAAGAAAAATCACGAATAATATTCCAACCCAGAGAAGTGAGGTTTGAGAGACAAAATGGTAGCATGGTGGCCACTCCCAGTGTTCACCACAAAGACAAGGAGTTTTGTTAGTTCAGATTAGTTTTGGGGTTAATGCATTTTATTCTACTGCTGTGTTTTATTCAGTTGTTTAACCAGATCACCTCTACCCATGCAGTTAGTGGAGGGTGCTATTTTCTTGTGAACATGTTTGCAGTAGTACAAAACCGAAATTGCTTCTCCTAAGGAAAGTTCTACATCGTATAATAAAAGTGTAGATAATATGAATCACCACCACTGACCAATATTTACTACGTATCTGTTGTTTTTGTGGCACTGTGGGATATTTACAACATGTGGAGACGATTCTATCCTTGATATAAAGCAGTTTATAACCCTCAAGGAGCTAACACAGAAAAGTATATGCTTATGCATACATACAGTGAGAATTTATATTTTTACAGTTTCACAGTTTACAAAATAGCTAACCTACATACGACCTCATTTAATTCTCATAAACCCTTAGTGAAATAGGGATAATAATTATTCCCTTTTTACAGCTAAGGGAGTTGAAGTTTAAAGAGATTAAGGGATTTGTATAAATGCACCTAGTAGGAGGCACATTTGGGGATTCAAACCTAAATTCATCTAACTTCAGATTCTGTAAAGGAGTCCTGGTGGTACAATGGTTAAGAGCTCTAAATGGCTAGGAACTGGTCACAGAAAGACAGGTGGTTGGAACCCACCATATGCTCTGTGGGGGAAAAGACCTGGCTATCTGTTCTCGTATAGATTGTTTTTGTCATTAGTTGCTGTTAAATCAATTCCTACTCATAGCCACCCCATATGACTGAGCAGGAGTCCCATAGGGTTTCCTAGGCTGTGATCTTTATGGGTGCAAATGGTCAGGTCTTTTCTTCTGCAAAACTGCTGGGTGGGTTCCAACTGCAGATCTTTTGGTTAGCAGCTGAGTACATAACCATTGTGCAACTACAGCCTGGGAAACCCTATTGGACAGTTCTACTCTGTCCTATAGGGTCGCTGTGAGTTGGAATCAACTTGATGGCACCCAACAACAACAACAACATATGATGCTGCTCAGTTAAGGTTTCCATATGTTAAGTATTTTATCTCAACATCATAAAGATATAAGTGTTTGAACAGAAGGGAAAGAGAGGTTAATACTGTGGATGGTAGAAGGTAGCTTAAGGTAAAAAAACAAAAATCCATTGCTGTTGAATCAATTCTGACTCATAATGACCCTACAGACAGAGCAGAACAGCCCCATAGGGCTTCCAAGGAGAGACTGGTGGATTGTAACTGCTGACCTTTTGGTTAGCAGCCGAGCTCTAAACCACTGTGAAGTACATGGACTCTATAGTCAGACAAAATTCAAACCCTGGGCTCTACCACTTACCATCTGTGGGACTTTGAAAATTTCCTAATTTCTGTATGACCTAAGTACTTTATTTGTAAATTTTTTTTTTTTTAGAGAATTGATTACTAATTATCTATTCACATTATCTAATTGAATAACATATTTTGTGAAACAGGTCAGGAATAGTGATGAAAGCTGTAATATTTTTCAGAAAGGAATCTCCTAAACATCTATGGTTATAATTTCTAGCTCTTTTCTTTTAAAGCATCATTATTAGTAAAATAAAAATAAAGAAAAAAGCACTGATTATGAATTTCAACAAAATTAATCAAATCTCACCTACATTGTCTTTCTAATCTATATAAAACAATGGAAAAAGTTGACCATTGAATAGAAAAAACAGTCTTTATCAAAGTACTTTTTTAACTTACTATATCATTTTTTAAGTAAAAATAACAAAGGATTACAAAAAAAAAAAAAAAGATTAGAAACCAACACAAGCCAGAGGAAACTTCCTTAAAGAGGTATGGATGCTTTCACTATGTACACAATCTTCCAGACAAGTCTATGTATGGATATTTCTAGAGATGTCTCTGAGCTGTTCAAGATCATGTTGTCCCTATGTGCTTTGTTCTGGAAGTTTTAAAAAAAATTCAGAATAACATTTATTAGTTAGAGACTTTGCGGTGTGTTGAAGAAAAACAGAGCATTTTGTGCTCAAGTTGGCAAGCGCTACCAAAACAAAACAAAATAAACCCTTGAAACAATACAAAACATCACAAAAAAAGGGGAAGGGGGAAGGAGTCCAGGAGGGCAGAATTCAGAAACTGATATATTGCTGTTCTCCAGTTTAAAGAACAAATCCTTTAATCATTGTTACCTCTGGAAAAAGACATAATGAAACCTTTTTTCTTCAGATAAACAAAATACATTAAATGCATATCATTTGAGAATGGAAACTAGATTGGTTTAATGAACGCAAAAATTTCTCCAGTTTCCTCATTTATCTACCTATTGGTGATAGCAGGTTCAAAAGGACACCAGGATACAGTTCATTAAAGCAAAAAACAACAAACCAAAAAAAAACAACTCAAAACAAAACAAAAGCTTCTTCGCCTTAAAAATCTTTTAAGAGGATTATGCAGCACACTTAATTTCTCCCAATTTCCCCTATATGAGCAGTATGTGATAGTTAATATCGTTGTTAATGAGATGTAAAAATAAGGAACAGCAATAGAAAGGGTTTTCTGAAGCATTTGATGGAGCTGTTCCTTTCTCTCTGCACCTGCTCAGTTAAGCTTTATAAGCACAAGTCTATTTGTTACATAACTGGATAATGACTTAATTTGAATGAGTTAACAATTTCACACCTTCCAAGCGTAAGGTGAATACTGAGTAAAATCGCTAATCTAATATCCTCACATAGGTCACTTTTATTACCTATAATGGAACAATGAGATAAACTCGCACTTTCAAATTCAAACACTTGATTACTTGCACTAATGGAGAGGATAAGAACCGCAGATAATCTGAGACAGTGTCATTTAGGCTTAGCTTTGGAATATGTTTTCTATTCTCATTTCTTCATGTTTGATAGTCTAAGTATCGACATCAGTCCCAATGAAGTTACACTATTTAAAACAAAATACCTAAAGCTCTGGAGAGCCTCAGACTCCTTTATAATATACCCCTTGCTGGAAATAAATCTTGCAGTTTTGTTAAATATGTCATTTATTAGGCCACGCCTGGCCCAAGGGGAAAAAATATTCCCACTAGATTTCTGTTGCCCAGTCTCTGCTACTCCCAGTCTGAATTCATTTCCCTGACTTGGAGTCATGATAATGATCATGATTTCCTGAGACCTGAATGTCTTTCTCATCAATTTAATATCACAAGTTGGCTTACAGATTAGTTATTAATACTGAAAAATAATGGAGAGACTGCTACAAGGAGATAGTATGCATTATTAGTAAGTTACAGTGGGTAATAGGTATAGGACAACTGTACGTCTGTGGTAATAACAGCACAGCATTCAACTTCAGAACAGACCCTAAAGCTCTATCTCAATATCTTTTCTATACAGTGTTCAAGACAACCAATGTAAAACACATATCCTATTTTGTCAATTCCTGCTTGGAGCCTCCTAATAGATTTTTTGCACTTGATAGAAAAGCCAAACTTTTTCTATGGCAAGTTTCTACTTGATAAAACCCCTGATTACCAGTAAACAGACTTTTTTTTTCATTAACCAACTTTATTAAGTGCCCTAGGAGCCAGATTCCCAGGAAGAAGTATGACAAAAACCCTTACACTTACACAGTCCAGATGGAGCATAAGAGAAATAAAGAAATAGAAACCATTCAAGAGAAAATATTTTAAATGAAATAGTAGTCCTGAGGGTGGAAAAACACATCTATTTGAAAGTTTTATGGAAAAGCTGGCCAATCAGATGGGTCTAATAAGAGATACAGAAATTAGTCATGTATAGCTGGAGAAGAGCATAATTTGAATCACAGTGAAAAGCCGTGTTTGAAAAACTCAGCATGTACTGAATGAGATGTCCAGTTTGACTAGAGTATCATAAATACTAGCATTATAGAATCATTAGGCTAAATTTTATAGGCATCATTTAATTCTCATAATAACCGAATAAGTTAGGTATTATCTTCTGTTTATAGATGGGTAAACAGAATGAAATATAGAGAATTTAAGTGACTTGATAAAGGCAACTCTTAAATTGCAGGTCCTTCAAAAAGCAGATGCCAAGAAAGGATTACACAGGTACACAATTTCCTAGGGGAAATACTGCAATGGTAGAAGAGGAGGGATCCAAGAGAGGCTGGGACTTGTCAGATTGCGATGTTGGTCTGACCCTGAGTGAAAGAGAGAGGGAAGGAAGGAGGTCTGAGTTGAGTGGAGACATGTTAGAATGCAGTGCACTTCCACGCAAAGTTTGGCAAGGCCATCAGGAATCCTGCAAGCCAAGATCACCATCAGAGGAATCATATGTTTCCCAGGAATGGGCCTGCCTTAATATCCCAGCCATGTTGGGATTGGCTGGGAGCAGCCCACGGGAAGTGGAGCCTCAACACTTTCCACGGTGATGGATTTTATAGCACAGCAGCTGGTTTAGGGTACAGTCAGTTTCCTTCAGTCAGAGATCTGAAAGGCACATTCTCATGGGTGCCACAGTAGCAAACCAAACAAAATGACCAAACTGGGATTCAAACCGAAGTTTATGCTATGAATTTAACCAAAATACAAAACAAAGACCAAAAAAAAAAAAAAATTATGTATACATTTTCCTCACATGAACTAAATTTTCTAACGATTCCTTACACCATTATCTTAATCACGATCAAATATCGATCTCCCTGTTAAATTTTCCTCTTTGACTGCTTTTAGTAGGATTCTATATTTTTGATTACTGAATATTTTCAAAGAGTAATTGAATTTTAGATTTTGAAAGGTACCTAGAGATCAATTAGTCCAACTCACTCATGCTACAGATGAGCTAATTCAGGCCATGAGAGATTTCATGCCTCACTCGGGGTCACTAAAAGAATTAGTGACAGTTGGCATTGAGTGCAGATGTCCTGACTCCTGTTTACACCTATTTTTACAACTTACCGTTACTTTTTTTTTTCTCCTATCATTTCTTTTATTTGGGTTTCCTTTTCCTTATATGTAATTATTTATATCATAATTTCCTTATAAATTTGTCATACTCTGCTTAGTATTACATAAAAACTAGTAACCAAAATATACAGCATAATGTCCATAGTATTCTTCAGTTTTCAAAGATTTGTGCAGCTGCTAGCTTCTCTGATTTTTGTTTGTTGATTTAGTTATTTACAACTTCAAAATTAAATTGGTGAACAGAGTTTCGAATATTGGCAACCAACTAACTTTTTTAATTTCATTTTTGTGGCCACCCAACTACTAAAGAAACACACATCACCTTCTGAAATTGGTTTCACTGCACTAAAAGAGCAAATGCTTAAAAGATGGTGATTAGTAGTAGCGTAGTTTTGGCTTCCCATTTCTATCTTGTTTCAGAAAGTAGGACTTAAAAAACTATAGATGTAGTTTAATCAAATAAAATTGCTGCAATGTAATATTTTTTACTTGCATATCTGGCAATTTCATATTGTTCAATTTAATAGATTCCTGCTTTGTGTAAAAACATTTGGAAAAAGTTCATCATGAGAAATACTTCAGTTCTGAAATTCACAGACTATCGGAATCATATGAATAATCAGAATCATTGTAGAGTTTCCCCAACCAATTCTTTACTCCAGGCATGAATTATCCTCCAATCTCCCAGGCAGGTTGTCATCTTCTACTCTTTGAAGACATCTCACAATGACAAGGCATTCTAATTTCAGACAGCTGTAATTTTCAGGGAATTCTATCTCGTATTGAATTTCCTTTTAATTTACACACTGATCATAGTTCTCTTTTGTGCTTTATAGACTCAGATGAAAGTATCATCCATGGGACAAAGCACTCAATATTTTACACAATATTTTTCCTAACTAGCCATTCTTTTTTTAAGGTGGAACTTCTCAGTAACACTGACTGCATCTCCTGTGATATTATTTAATGTTTTCTCATCATTCTGGTCATTGCCTTATGAGTGTGCCCCAATATATAATGTCTCCCTTAAAGTACAGGTCCAACGCCTTAACACAGTATTCCAGATATGATTTTACCTGAAGAGAATTAAATTTAATATGATTATTAGTTTCTTTAATATGGCCAGTGTAGCCACTAACCGTTGCCACTAGATTAAAATACACACCTTAAATGTTCAATTCATCAGACACCTAGATGCTTCCAAAGATCTGAACTGTATGTTTGACATAACAGACACAAACATAAAACGGACTGAGTTTTTCACTTTCTATTTAAATGTGTTGGCGCTGACAGACTATGTCACATTTAGACTGTTATAGAATGCTGAATATATTGGTCTTTGCCTGCATCCTGAGGAAACTTGTTACCAAATTTCCCCCCAAAATTATGTTACATTAGAGTCCACATCATGAATATCATCATCAAAATTGAAACTAATTGGCACTTTTCTTAGTTGAAATCTCAGGAACTGAAAAAGACCTAGAGATTGCCTGAGGCTCAGAGGCGACGTCTTAAAAAAATATATATTTTGTTGGAAAACCTATATGGATTTCCAAAGTGTTTTAGAGGTGTAGAAAACAGAAGCTTACATTACAAATCTATTGATCATTTTTAAAAAAATAAATTAAATAAACAAATTGTTTATTTCCTAGGTCTCTGTTATAACTCTTAATATTGGAAGCTTATAATACTATCTCATATGCATACCTATTTATGAAAAACTTCATGAAGTTTAACTTACATTTAAAATAATTCATCTGCCTCAAATTATATGTAGTTGTATTACCATAATATCTTGTCTCTACCTCCATTATAATCCCAGCTACTAAAATGTTATTGGCCATTATGCTCTTTCTTTAACTGACAAGTGTATAATGTTTTTCAGGTGGAATATAGTTTCTTTATATAGGTAAGGTTGTGAAACAGTAGTTGTTTTGGTATCATACAGCTTATAAGAATATTTTTTAAGTCAATATAAAGATCACTGTATAGCATATAACCAATTTTATTCACTTTTTTGACTAATGACTACAATTTTCTTTCACAGCATAACAGGGAAATGTAGTTGCTTTTAAGGCTTATTCACTGTATTAGCTCTCTTTGAAATATATGTTGAAAGAAGATACTCGGGTTTTCATATAAAAATAATGTATATTTAGACAGAGTTGATGGCTACGTTTAAAGTGACAGTTACCTTAAATTACTGTTGGTAGCACTGTGACATAGCAAGTGCAGTTCTGTTTTGAATTGAACACTTCCGAAGTGAACACTTTCTGTTATGATAAGGTCAGTGTATTTTTGGAGTTTATTTCCTAGGGCATTACTTTCACTAGTGGTTGAGTTTCTCAATCCAATATATTTTACCAGGAAAAAAGAAACTTCTGATTAGAAAACATTTTCTTTACTTTCTGTAAATACATGCATTATTTTGCATTTGGAATGTTATTAATCCTATTCCCTTACATACTATAACATCTCCTTTGGGTCTAACAGCATTCTATGCTCTTCTCTTTCAAACTGGTGTTGGGATAAATCCTTAATATCTATATAAAACAATCTCACATTTGCACAATCATCTCCAGAATATGCAAGTTAATCTTTGCTTTTAAACTTAAAACATATTTTCTTATTTTTGTTTAATTGTTTTTTGTAAGTTTTAATGAGGAGGTAAGGTAGGCAAAGCAGCATGAACAGTTAGTCATAGCAACTAGGCTATAGTCCTGTACCATCAATATTAACTGAGAATACCTATGGTTTTGAAAATAGTCATCACTGCATAAATACACACAATTTTTGTATAACAATCCCCAATTTATTATACACATCTTATGTCTCTGTGCCCTCAATTACTTCATCTATGATATCGGTATATTGCTCTTTGTTATCTAGAAGGCCAGCCTTGGAACATTTAGAGGTTGAACTTTGATGATATAACTTAAATTCAGGCTTTCACCCTCTACACTGGTGTTGCATTCCTGGGAATAAGAGAGCCACCTGAATCAGAAATGTGGAATCATTATAATCCGGTCTCTTGTCATTCATTCTAGAGATCTTTTATTACCATAAACAACTGGGCATTTGGGGCAATACAGGTAGTCCCCGATTTATGATGTATTTGAGTTACCATGAGCCACACTTAATGACCGTCTGGTTTTTTTGTACATATTCCAGGGAGGAAGTTACTGGAAAATGCATACAGAGAATTTGGAAAAAATTGCTGAGCTATGCGAACACATTCCAAGCATTTGATCAGGATACTATGATGAAGGCGATCAGTGGAAATATGGTCCATACAGCATGCTGAATTTAAAACTTGAACTTGATATGTCAGTGTAGAACAGTTCATAGATCACAAAGAAGGGGGATTGACAGATCAAGACTTAAAGATTTTGAATAGGAAAGAAATGCTGGAGAAGAAAGAAAAAAATGAGGACGAGGAAGGGGAAATTTTTTTTTTTTTTTTTTTGGTCAAAAGTTTTTTACAGTGAAGGTATTAGCTGTAGTTTTTTAAAAACTAAATCAGGGGCATCAGTTGCTTGAAAACATGGACCCAAACTCTGATCGCTTTGCTAAAGTCAATAAGCAGATTGGGGAAACACTGAGATGTTACCCTGAAATATATGAAGAAAAAAAGAAAAGGACCATACAGATAAATCTCAATAATTTTCTGCCTAGAAACACCATCCCCATTCCCAGGGATAATCCAGATGATCCATACATAACCTTTCACAAGTGGAGAGACATAAAGTGCAACTGACATAATGCCAACGTCCAACTCTTCTTCATAGTCTGAGTACATTTTTATGTTTTGTATATTTTTTTAATGTATGTATGTATTGAAATATATCTGTAAGTTTATATGTAATGTTTCCAACCCTCAAAGAAAAATAAAGATTGGATGTATAAAGATACTGATAATAAAAGGCAATAAGAATGGAGAAAAAAATAAGTATTTGACATAGCAGAATCGACTTACAAAGAAGTCATCGGATTGGAACCCCTTGTAAGTTGGTCACTACCTGTATCTTTTTCTTAATTATTTTTGTATTGTTCTAATGGTATATTTGGAAAAGCCTGGAATATGACTTACTCCAATTGACCTCTCGCCTACATGAAGCTATAATATAATTTCCATTGAACAACCAGCCTCTATTTTTATCATTAAATCATCCAGGTTAGTTTTTCCCTCAAAAAAATTACTATTAGCTGTAAATTTAAAAGACCATTATTGGAAAATAGGATGTGAATGGTGAAAAGAGAGACCACTGATAATTAAACAAGACAGATGGCTTGTGTCACTTAAATCTGGAAAAATAAACCTCATGGAGACCATCACCTTGGCTAAGAGCAAAAGTGTTCAGTTTCTCCTTGGACTGTATTGAGTGAATTTATAATGTATTAGTTCCATATCTGACAGTGGCAAACAATTTATGCTTTTTTACTTTCAATTACCTTCAATACATACTGAGAACCATTGTGAATACATAATTCTATGAAAAATACAATTTTCCAAATTATCTAAATGTAATTATAAATTAATCATAAATTTTTTAAAATAATACAATGCATCTTACATAATCTGTGGCTTTATTGAGTCAGCCAATTATTAAATAACAAAGTTAATTGTGAATACCAAATGACCAAAGTCATGAGAGAAGCAATGTATTGCAAAAACACATCTTGTTTAGATGGAAACATTTAAAAATATTCAAGTTATGGATACACATCTGAATGCAAAAGCTCCAATATACAACAAAGTTCTTTAAAGAGAAAAAAAGTGACCAACATTTAAAAATTATATGAATATTTAAGTAAGTGTAATTTCTTATCATTGAAATGTAATATTTTGAAAGTGGAATAACAGTTTACTATCATTATATTTAAATGATTTCTTTTCAATTTCTGCTTAAGCTTGTTATGGTACTTAAATTTTATTTCTTGTTTTCCTGAAAATTGAGAATGAGACTGTCTGCTATAATTTGAAAGTATTATGCTTACAAGGACATAGATAACATTAAGTAACCATAAATGATTCCCTAAATGTCTGTCACTTCTCTGTTTCATTTTCCACAATTGCTAACAAATCATGTTGGTCTTAAGTGTTCACGTGGGAAAGACTCTTTTTCTATTCACAAGAAAAGTCTCACAGATTTAGTGAGTAAATACAGGTGAATTGGTATTAATAATTTCTAAAACACTTCCACTTTCAATTATAGATTATAATAAAATTGTTTTTAGTTCTAAACAGATGCTGTTCAATTGTGTTATTAAAATATGCTTACATGATGAAGTGCTTACATCCTTTGTCTCTTATAGTAGTTCACATGAATCTATAATGACTTACACAATATCTGGTATTTTCCTACCTTAATTTCAGTTCTGTGCCTCTGTTAATGAAATTTGCTATGCTCATTTTATGGATTTTATCAAATAAGCATTGGCAAATTGTTCTTTGAGAATTTTTTTTGTGTGTGTTTTTAATGATATTTCTAAAATAAAGATATATGTATAAGTAAATGAATAGAATTGCATATGAGCACCTTTGTTTAATACTATCTAAGCACTCTGACTTCATGAACGATCATTTTAGATGAATATACTAATTTTTCACTCAGTTCAATAGGAAATCTTAATATTATGCATTATATATATTAACATACTAAAATATTATTATAACGAAGAATGTATTATACTTAATTAAATTACTTGTATTTATTCCAGGAGAAAATTGGATCAGATGATTCAAAAATAGACATATTAATGTAAAATTTGAGAAAAAGGAAAAAAATTATCATTTTAATCCATATTTTTATTAGTTATTTGTTATATATATATCCCTCCTTTATTGATTATGGTGGGTCACGCCATTAAAAATTATTTCTGCATTACACAATCTCTGTATTACAAAATGGTTAAATTCTACAAACCATTAACAGTGTTTATAGCAGGCCATACTCAATCAATCAGTCTTCATGGAAGTGCAAATTCTTAAACTTTCTTTTGTATCCTTTTGTGACCAAGATGTTGACTAAGACAACAGAGCAATAATATATTACCTAATATTGCTGGCAATGAGCTGATATTCTGTAATTTTTTTTTTTTGTCTGAAATACTAGATTTATCCTATCAAAGGACTTGAGCTTCCATGTTTTTTGAATTTGGAGTGAAGAATATAATCAGTCATCATAAATTAATTCCTATACAAGCAGTTCTCAAGTTATGCTTGAGTGCCTTAATTCTCTTTTGTAAATATAATGTTGATATAAATTGCTTTTAAAATACTAATAGGTAAAGTTTCAAGAATAATTTATAATTATAGTCTTTGCAATTTGAAGGAATATCTCCCCCCTAAAACAAAATTATGGAAAGGTATTTATGATCCCTGATACAGATGTTTAAATTCTGCTAATGTCCCCAAAATATAAAAGCTGACATATATATATATAATATATGTACATATATTATATATACATATATATATATATATATACTGTATGTTTTTTATGAGGAATAGCTTGAAGAGTTCCACATTAAGATGCCAGTTCACACATGAAGATAATGTCTCTTCTTTCACTACCTACTTGAGCTAAATTAGGTAGCTTTGTCACCAAGCTATTGTTGGTAGCAGGTTATAGTCCCAGTTCTGAGGACATAACCCTGAAAGTGATGCACAATTTGCGTAAGTCTATGATTTTCATAAAAGTTTACGTGTCAAAATAGATGTAGGAAGAAAAAAAAAGAACATTTCAGTTTCAAAAAGATACACAATAAAGTCTCTTTAGTTCTTAATGGAATATAAATGAAAACAAATTTCCATCGTTTTCTAGATTTTTCTTGTAATTAATATCCTCAGGCTTTCTTTGCTGTGAGGTGAACAATAACAAAATGAATGCATTTGTAATCTAGATGCTTTATTTGCAGAAAATAAGCTTGCCAATGTATTTAAAAATATATTTCCTTCCTTTTTCTCTCATAAACTGGGGGTAGCTTCAGAGCATTTAAGAAAATATTTAATTACTTCTTTCCACATAAATCCAAGAGCCAACCTTTACAGAGATATTTAAGTACATAAACAGAAAAGCTTGAACTTTCTAGAGAATTCTAAGGGCCAATTCTGAGTTTGTTGCTGAGTTTCTTTTTGATCTTGGGAAATCAACATAACCTCCCAGGTCTTCAGTTACTTTATCTGTAAGATAGAATTAAATATCTTCTTCACAGGATTTTTATTGGGAAAATTAAATGCACACAAGGCACTTAACACATTGCTTGGCTGAATGCCTTGATAATGTTTCCTTCCTTCCCCAAATCTGAACCAATATATTTAGGAAACTGTGTACTTTAATAGCTTGAAATTGTAGGCCTTAAATATCTTTTTGAAGAACAAGAAGTCATGAATACTACACTAATATTTGACTCAGTTTGTAGTAGTTTGGAGGAAAACAATCAAAGCATCTTCATTTTCTTTAAACCTGATCAAGAAACAGGAGCTCCGTACATACATAAGACTTGCAAAACCAAAGTGTTCCATTTCTTTTCTGTGTTTACGACTTTCAGAAAACTTAATCTATTTAATATGTTCGAGATCTGAAAGATTACTTTAGAATGCATGATATAAATATGTAGCACAGGTTTGGGAAGTGTTAGGATAAATACCCAAAAGTGTTCTCTCTGATTGGGAACAGCATTTCATATCTGGAGTGACATCAGGTGACACCCGTGAATGTTATTTTTAAATCATTGGATATGCTTGTTGTTCCAACTGCACCAGCACCTGGTGAAATATGCAGCTGAGGGGCCTTGGCAATTTTAAAATAAGTGAATCAGAGATTATTTTTAATTTCAATTTCAAATGCTATAATCACCTGTATTTAATATTAGCCATATTTAGACAAGCTGCCTGTCTCCACTTAAATGTACCCTTTTTCTCTGTCATTCTGCAAGTCAACATTTTAACTGCTTTCTTTCAATATGTAGATTTATCTTTTCCCATGGCTGAGTTGTCATTAAAACTGTCACAAACTAATTATTTATATATACCTGTTTATTATTAAACCAGCAAAATCTTCACCCCCACTCATTGCCTTTTCCCCAGGTCACCCTGTGAGCAAAACTTTGCATTTTTCAATTCACTGCTGGTTTCCTATCCATCTGCGTGTCTATTAAAGCTGCTCCAGTTTTCCTTACGGAAGGTCTTCTCTGACTAAGTCATACACCTTCCAGTATTTCTATCCCTTTGTTATAGCCTTGCCATTGTACTGTTATTAAAACATTTCTAATAACATCACATAGAGGGGTGTTATGACAAAGTATCCCTCAAATCATAAAATTAAATTTGGGTTTTATAAGATAAGTAAATTGACGTAGAGCCTGGAAAATTTAGGTCATATACAGAAGGAAGGCTCCAAACTACAGTGTATCAATAATGTGAAAAGTACGAGACAAATTGCTCTTTTCGTTGTATGTCGGGCATTGTCAGGAAGGCAAGGATGAAGTCAACAGTATTTTTTTCAAAAGCGTAAAATATCTAAATTAAAAATATTACAGCTGGGGGAACTGCACATGTCTCTAACTACAAAAAAGGTAAATAACAACAGCAATAACAGCAATAGTAACAGTAACAATAACACGATGCCAGGAATGCGCAAGAGGAGAACAAAGGAGTTTTCTTCTAACTTGATATAAAGAAAGAAGAAGAAATTCCTTTCAAGGGATGTAGTTTATTAACCTGTTACATTAAGTTTATACCTTTGCTAAACCAAATGTTTGTCAAATTGAATTAAAGTTAAATTAAAATCATGCCAATTGGTTGTTTCTCTTGTTTTAAGGAGACTTTCCCTATAATTCATGCCCTTAACTGAACTTAAATGTCTTCATTTCTTTCCAGCCTTGTAAAAATCATATTCATTATTCTTTTGCATTCTTTCCAACAAGCCAGAAGATAATATACATTGATTAGTCAAGAATATTTGACTACTTTCATAATTCTGAATTCAGTAGAAACAATAGCTGCAAAAACAATAGTTGCAAAGTTTGGGCTTTTCTTGGAAAAAAGATTATACCACAGCAGCTGATATAAAATAAAACAGAAAGACACAAGAAGAAGAAATCTGTGAGATCAAACACTCATATCTAAAATACAAAGTTTTACTTGAATAAACTGTATTTCTCATAAAAAGAAATGTCAGTTGTCCAAAACACAAAGCAGAAATACTTTTAGAAAATGAAAATAAATATTCAGAGGATGAGGCAAATAACCAGAGACAGTCCATTCATTTATCCATATCCTGAAAGATTTGGAGCAGTTTGTATTAACATCATAGATGGGAAAAGTGTTATCCTTTAGAAAAGAAATGAGAACCAACCTTTGTCATTCTGATGTCAGGTTATATGTTTGCTTTAAAACATGTTCCATTTCATGCAAATATTTTAAACACAAGTTCAGTAAATTCTAAATATTGAAATAACCTGCTATCATTTAATAGTAAGATGATTATTTGTCATTATATATCTATAAATATATATACATATTTTTTTTCCTAAATGACCAAGTCTGTTCAGTAGCCCCCTCTTTTTCATGTTTACTTCTTCAGAGGGTCTTAATTTCATTTTCCTGGAGGGTACTAAGACTGTGACTATATTCCAAACCATTGAAAAGATTATGATTGTGCAGTCCATTAAAAATATTTCTAATACAATTTTTTTCTTATCCATTTAATGATACTTATAATTGTCAGTAGTTTGCATGTTCACAAAACCTGAGCAATTTAAAAATGTATTTTCACATAATATAAAAGCAGATACGTAAAATGAGATTCAATGAAATTAACTATAACTAGAGAAAGGGACAATGAAAATAAGCTTAACTTTTTGAGAAAAATCTTCACTAACTTATTGTGATAGGCTGAAAAATGTCACTTACATCAGCTTGTAAAATATCTTAAATTCTTCTGATTGTATGATCTGACAGGTTAATCTTTCACTTATAATAGAACCATTGACTTCAGCGATCAAGTATTCCAGTGCCTCTTTTGACAGCTGAGGAAACTGAGGCCAAGAAAAGTTAAGTAACATCATCAAAAACAGAAAAACAAATCTGGGCCACAGGCAAAACAAATCCACTGCCAGAATTGGAATTCAGATTACCTAACTGGAAATCCAGAGCTTCCTTGACTACTACACATTTGGAAATTCCAAGGATTTGTTTTCTGATCTTCAGAAAGTGTTTTCTGTTTGTTTTCTTTTTTTGTTGTTGTTTACTTTCTTCACATAGAAAAATTATACATTGTAGACATTAAAGATCACAAGAGATACAAAAAGAGCTTGAATTTTAAGGAGCCCTGGTAGCACAGTGGTTAAGAGCTCAGCTGCTAACCAAAAAAGGCTGGCAGTTCAAACCTACCAGCCACTTATTTGAAACCCTATGGGCAGTTCTACTCTGTCCTATAAGGTCACTATCAGTTGGAATTGACTTGACAGCAACTGGTTTGGTTTTGGTTTTAAAGGTGTAAAAGAACACATCTCAGGCTCAATAACCAGAAGGTTTGGCCAATGTGAATTAAAAATCAATACTTGTATGGAGTGTTGTACGGCCTTACATCGTTTTCTTTTAAATTTCGAGGATATTACAAATATATTGTACTAGGAAAATAGAAAAGTCTTTTGATAATATTTTCTGGAATCGCATTATTTTTTATAAGTAATCTATGATTTATTCCATTTACTATTATATCCAAAAGCAACTTCTTTTTATTTCCTTTCTAAGTATAATTTGATTTCTACTTCTAAAATGATGACATATTGTGATTTTACTATCTACTTTCTTTTACATAATTTAATACCTGTATATCTCAAAGGAAAATTATACTGTAAATTTCTACACAGGTATAACTTCTGGATAAAAATCTAACAGAAAAAGCATTATATAAACTTCTGTAGTAATGCTTATTTATGAAGCCAGGTGGAAATTCTCCTTCAAAAGGTAGTGATACATTTTAAACAGTTTCATGAAGTACAGTTCAGATAAAATATGTATATATATTCTGGATATGTTTGTATTTTCCAGAAAAACTACTCACTCGGTGATGTTATTAATTACATGATTGTCTATTAAAACTTTTCACTTTATTTTCATAAGTTATTTTCTGTTTGCTTTAAACTTGTTATATTTCTGAATTGAAATGTTCCTAAAACTTTATTTTGCCAAGGGAAAAGTCTTAGTTGAAACTGTTCCACAGTACCTCGAACATTTTGTTGATCCTCTCAGAATATCAGAAATGAGATTTCATAAACTTAAATATAATCAAAACTCCCAGCACAATGTGCAGCATAGTTGCTAAAATACTGTATTAAATTATCTATATCTGTTCAATTTGGTGCCAGGAATATTTTTTTTAGCTTCATGCTAGATGTTATGAGGATTTAAAAAAAAAAAAAAAGATGTTTTAGTCCAGCAAGGAGGCAAAGAGTAAAAAGAAATATTACATTCGAGCATAATGCATGCAATTTTTGAAGAGACGTAATGTGCACAAATAAGAGAGAGGAAGGAGTGATTAATCCCTCTGTGGTGGTAAGAGAAAGTTTCCTGGAGGAAACGAAGCTTAAGTAAAGTTTTCAAGGCCAAATAGTAGGTTATTGGAAAATCACAGAAAGGAAATTGTCCAAAGCAGCTCAATATTACTGGAGGGTAGACTCTGAGGGGTAGAGTGGCAAGGTCTATATTATTAATCAGTAAATAATGGAACATAGATTTATTTCTGCATAATTTGACAATTATATCAAAACAAATCAAAATTAGTTATAAAATATACCAAATTAATTTAAACTAATTTCCTTAAAATACTTGCACAATTTACTTTGAATGTCAAAAGACTTACTTCAAAGGTCTCAATTTTATGAAGCATAATTTTTTTTTTAAGTGATAAATGCACGTAGCCATGGAAGAAACCACTTTTGTTAATTTCAGCTACAGTGAAAGCATCACTTCTCATGGCAAAGAAACCAAATTGATTAAGAATTTTATTATCAAATCTTGATGAGTATTACTGAAACTTCTTATAGGTTTTTCTAATTTTGTGAGTTATCTTTCCACTCATAACCCATCATACCAACTATTAAATGAAAATAAAAAAATGCTTTTTAAATGAGCTGTAAAAGATAGTTTTATTGACAACTTGATATTAACTAGGAAGAACAGTATTTTTTTCAAAAGAGTAAAGTATCTAAATTAAAAATACAGCTAACATGTTGTTGTTAGGTGCTGTCCAATCAATTTCAACTCATAGCAACCTCAGATGACAGAGTAGAACTGTCCCATAGGGTTTTCCTGCCTGTAAACTTTACAGAAGCAGATTGCCAGCAGGTCTTTCTCCTGCAGAGCTGCTGAGTGGGTTCAAACGGCTAACCAATTTTATTTGAGTGCAGCTGATTAAAAAAAATAATAATAATGTCAATAGTTGAACGGTTGTGGTATGAAAGTGGTCTAACAGAAAAACGTGTAAAGTTTGGTTAAATAATCTATAGAATCACTCACTCAGAATTATTTAACAATCCTCAATAACATGAAAAGAAAGAGACAATGGTTACAATATTTAATATGAATAAACGTATATTACTTGTCACAGAATATTGATAAGAAAATCTTATTTCTTTTTTCCAATGTAGGCATATGATAACATATACTTCTCTATTAAAATAATGAAAAATGATTAATCAGATAAAATTTCAATATATTTACATTTAAAATAAGTATAAATTGGAAGAGTTAAGATATTCTTCTATTTAATAAAGCTAATACAGAAATTTCAGTTACTAAAAATGTCACATACAGTTTGTGTATTAAATGTTCTGGATGATTTAAAGAATCTACATTGCCATGAAACATATAGGTTTGTAAAATCTAATATGGAGGTTTGCACTTCATAAGCTATTTTATTTAGAACACTAACTATTAGGCCTTTTTGGTTCTCTACATTTCATACTCTACCACCCCATCATTTGACTTCTTACTTTGGTTCCACTCACTGTCACTGCTGTATTTCATTATGTAGCATAAACTCATTGCCATCAAGTGGATTCCGACTCATAGCAACCCTATTGGACAGAGTAAAACTGTCCCATAGAGTTTCCAAGGCTATAAATCCTTACAGAAGCAGACTGCCACATCTTTCTCCCACAGAGCAGCTGGTGGGTTCAAACCTTCGACCTCTCGTTAGCAGCCCAGAGCTTAACCAACGGGCCACCAAGGCTCCATTATGTAGCATAGAGATCGGCAATTATTTATTGACTTATATTTTCTAGAAGGTCTTTCATGATCACTGTAGCCCTATATATATCGTCTGGAGCCCTGGTGGCTCAGAGATTAAGAGCTCAGCTGCTAACCATAAAGGTCAGCAGTTCAAATCCACCAGCCACTGCTTGGAAACCCTACGGAGCAGCTCTACTCTGTCCCATAGGGTCACTATGAGTTGGAATCGACTCGTTGGCAATGGATTTTACACATAGTCTAAGTGCCCATCCTGTCCTTACTCTTAGCATTTTGTTCACTAAATCTACATTATTTATCTCCTCACCAAACTGGAAGCTCCAGCTATCTTTTAGCTCTCTGTCACAAGTTACCAATATCTGGTAAATAATAGGAGCTAAAAAATGCTCACTGAATGAGTGAAAATGTTTTTCCAAGCAGAGTTACTTAATGACTAAGGAGAAGTGAAGGGAAATTAACAGTCTGTATACCAACTAATACCAGTATTTTCCTTTCCCATCCATAATCTGTATACTTTTCTCAACAAACCTGCAAGGTAGGTGTTATTAACTTCTGTTTTACAGCTGAGAAATCTGAGTTTGGAAGAATTTAGAGACTTGCTGTTATGGATTGAATTGTGTCCTCTAAATATACGTGCTGTAAATCCTAACCTCTGTGCCTGTGGTAATAATCCTATTTGGGAATGGGTTGTCTTTTTTATGTTAATGAGGTAGGATTAGCATAGCATGTGTCTTGAGTCAATCTCTTACAAAATATAAAAGGAGCAGATGAAGCAAACTGAGCCAGGGGAAGATAGATGCCAAGCCACATGAATATCTCCAAGGAACCAGGAAACAGCAGCTGAAGAGACAAAGACATTCCCCCAAAGCCAACTGAGAAAGCTTCCTCCTAGACTTAGCACCCTGAATTCAGACTTCTAGCCTCCTAAACTGTAAGATAATAAATGTCCATTTGTTAAAGTCGTCCACTTGTGGTATTTCTGTTACAGCAGCACTAGATGACTAAAACACTTGCCTAAGACCATATGTCTTAGCTGATCTCCAAAGTACAGAAGACTCCATATTGATCTTTACACTGCTCTCAATTAATCCTAGAAAGAGCATTCAGCACATAAAAAGATGAATAGTTCTAATTACAACATCAATTACTTGCATGTATTTCTTTAGAGTCTATTTAGCCCGACACATGCCTTATGCAATTTGATCTGTATAAGACACCAATGAATTTCATAGATCAGAGATCATAAATACATGTGTTTTCAAAACGCAGCTCAAGGGTCACTTCTGTGCCATTACACTGATGTGTCCAGTGTTAGCTATCCCTTTCTCTAGAATATAATGTATATATCTGTCTTGAACTTTTCAAGAATAATTATAATTATTTGGCTTCAGATGTGTCTCCCCTACTTTTTTTTCCTACTTAATGTTAGGAAGCCCATGCATCTTTTTATTTCATCCAATCAAACCATTAAATCTCTCATTTTAATGGTTTGAAATTGTACGTTGCATTAATCAGAAGACACACTGTGGTACAATTCCTCTATTACATATACTAGACATCTGTAAATTCAATTCACCTGTATTCCAGAAATATTTGTGATGAGTGTGTACAATGCTAGACTCTGAGAGAAATACATAGATGAAAAAATAATATTTTTAAATTTTGTGATCTTTGTAAGTCTGACATAAAATAAAACTCTTCAAATATCTAATGAAATAATTATTTTCTCTGTTGATGTTTGTCAGTCTCTGTTTCCTTTCTCTCTGCCTCACTAATTTTATTTTTGTCTCTCTTACACACACACACACACACACACACACACACAAACGCAAAATTAATTAAGAAGATATTTTTGGCCCCCTTCTCCCTTCCACATTGATAATCCACTATGGGAAATTCACAGAAATAATAGCTCAATATAAAACAAATATAAGCAGTTACATTGCTTATTGTAGATCATACGGTGTTTTATGCACTCCTAACTGTCATGATGAAAAACAAATGTAGTTTTGTAGTAATAAATGTAAGACAACACGGATCATAAAAGGACAATGTATTGTGATGGATCAGTAAAGATCAAATGATGACAAATCTAATAGAAGTTAAACCTATAAATAGCTGGGCTTCCTTCCGTGGAGGAAGCAATTAACGAAGAGTGAAGACAACATATAATTCACATGCAGAGAAATAAGTGACTTATCTCAGTGCAGTCAAGAACAATAAGAAAATCAATAAATTTAAGGTAGAACATTCTACATTAATTTGGTATTTTAAATGCTTTAATATAGAAATGCATAATTTGTAAAACAAATCGGGACAAAAGTGCATAGCTAGGAAGCTGCAAACAAAAAAATTACATATGTACACACGCATTTAATAAAATAACCAGTTACAATTATTAGGAATAAATAATAAACAAATCATTAAAAAAAAAACTAAAAAAGCATGTATGAAAAAATAATTTTCTTGTAGCTTGTCATATAAAGTTAGCCAAGAGATAACGCTAGTGTGATTTATGATAAATTAGCGTACAACACTTATTGAGGGATATTGCTGCAATTTTTTTAAAAAAAGCATTCTGCTAACATTACTGTAAACACCTAAGAAAGGTAAATTAGGCTGTGAATAGGAACAGAAAGAAGGTATATAACCATTACCAGTAAGTGAATATAATTAGAAGAAATGGTAAATTCCCCCAAGAGCCTACACCAATGGGCATTCTAATATTGCTAAAATTCTTATACTGTGAATTAGTTTGAAATTCTGAATATATAGAGTACAAGTGTGTAAGTGTGTCAGGATGTTTTAGCATCCCAAAATCCTGGAAGAGAATTATAATCATAGAATTATAATTTCTGTGAAACAGACAAACTGCTACAATTTTTTTCTATACAGGATAATTCAATATGCAATATCCAATGCATTGTATTAAATAATAAGGAGGATAAACATAAAAGAGAATCAGTGTTTCAAACAGCACAGTATTAGCTATGTTACGATAACTGTAAATAGGGTAAACCAAGATATCAGTGGAATATTTACATTGGTAAGCAGTGCTGATAATGTACAGAAAAAAAAATTGTGATCAACAATTCAACCTGCCCTGAAGACAAAAACACTTCACAAAGATGAGTAGCAAAAGGCGCTTCAGACAGTGACTACATACAATCACATGCACAGATTATATTTTTAACCATTTGTAACACATATGTACTCCTAGGAGGCACCATAATAAAAGAAATAAGAAAAAAAAAGGTTTAACACCATGATAAGAAGTACACATTATAATATTTAACCCAAGTATCACCAGAATTAGATCATTCTCTTATGATGACTTGTTTCATTTACATTGGACACTATGCAGAAAGGAATTTGGCCTCTGGTAAAGAGAGGTCTGACCTTTAGCCAGGCTCCTGGAGGTTAGCCTAAACCCTAGGAATTTCCCAGGTCTCTTTCTTATTCATGGCAGCCCCAGAGAGTTTATGCTAATGAGATGATTCAAGGTTGGGGCTGGACATGCCAAAAAGACCAACCATATGATTAAAAGGGTTGGGGCTGGACATGCCAAAAAGACCAACCATATGATTAAAAGGGTTGGGGCTTTGAGCTACAGGATATCAGTCCATCCTCTGGGGAGGGAAGGAAGTCTAGAGATTAACTTCCACCACATGGGCAAGGATTCAATCAATCATGTCTATATAATGACATTCCAATAAATACTCTGTACACCAAAGCTCGGGTGAACTTTTCTGGTTGGCAATACTCTGAGTATTGTCACACATGAATACCAGGAAAGTAGTGCATCCCTAAGGATGATGGAACCCTCACCTTTAGAATCTTCTCGACTTTGCTCTAGGAGTGTTTTCCTTTTGGTTGATTCTAATTTGCATTCTTTCACACTAACAAAACTGTAATTGCAAGTATAGGACTTTCCTAAATTATGTGAGTAGTTCTAGCAAATTTTCGAACCTAAAAGTCATCATGGTAATCCCCTTTGACCTGCCCTCCCCACGCCCCGAACTACAGTTGCTGCCTGAAGTGATGGCAGTCTTGTGGAGGACTGTGTGCCCTGAAACTTGCAGTTTGGTAGAACTTATTATAGACACACTGAATCCCAATATCTGTATGGTTTTAAACGAGATACCTAACCTCTCCAAGCTTCTATTTCCTCCTCTATAAAACAGAGACAACATACACATATACAGTTTGTCTCAGAAAGTCTGTTTATCTTGCTTACTATTGCATCCCTAGTGGCACAATGTAAACGCTAAGTGGTATCTTCCACTTTGTGGGCTGTGGGGTTACATCACCCTTTGAAGCTTCCATTGTACGTTGCATTGATCACTACGAGGATTGTAAAACTATTTATGTAGTATTACTTATTTCTCCGTCTCTAACTAGATATACCCATGCTTTTTTTATTCAATAACTCAATAACTATATGCTGACTTTATAAGATAGGCACTCAATACACTGGATTCTTCCTTCTTTGAGATTAAAAAAAAAAAAGATTGTTATCAAGTGAGTGAGTAGAGTTTCTGTAAGCAAAAACTGCTAATTATGATCCAAAAACATAAAGATGATTTTCCCTAGTCCAAATAAAATTTCTTCCTTTACTAAAACTCATAAAAGAATGCTTTACTGTATATACCTTAGTTTCATATTTATGTTTTAATTTGAGTCATTCATTTATTAATAAACATTGAAGTGCATTTAACCAGGGGATAAAAGCCAAATGGTCCTTGCCCATATGATGTCTACAATTTACCAGGAAATACAGAGCCATTTGATTCTCATAAAACCTTGTGATGTAATTAGGACAGATATTTTTAACTGCAATGTACAGATTAAAGAACAAAAACTTAAGAGATGTTTAAATGACTTTTCCCAGATGATAATTAATAGGTGTCAAGGTCTTCTAAAAATAGTGTTATTTCCACACGTTAATTTTCCTATGCATTCTCTTGTCCATCATCAGCAGTTTTAAAAACAAGCCTTCAGGTACTTCAAAATAGAAATCAATACACTTCTTTAGCTTATCTTTTCCAGGATATATAAACTAACTAATTTAAATTTATAAGCCTCTTTATAACTTTTCTATATCCTCTCCATTTTTCCAAATATTTTTAAAGCTGAACTACTCTCCTGATAAATTATAATTTGATAAAAAGAGCATCTTATGAATTTTAATAAAACAGCTATTTGATTATACTTTGACTGTAATTCATGACAAACTATAATGGAAGAGATCCAAGAAACAGTAGTCACTACCTTTTTAAAATCTGAATATACTGAGTAACCTACCAGAAAACTATAATTTATTTTTATTATTGTTAATGCAGAAGAAAATCTTATACAGAGTGTATGCCCTTAACAGTCAATGCATGAAGCCACCTCATACTTCTGACGCTCATTTTAAATCATGCTCAGAAACAATGTTTAAAATGAAGGCAAGCTGTCATAAGGCAAGCTGCGGGTAGAGAAGAGTTTGGCAATTAAAAAGCTCCAACACATTTACCAATCTGAATATTCAAGAATTGTAAATCATTAATCATAAGTAAACCACCTGCTGGGGACACGCTAACCCAGCATTAAGATTTGCCACGTGCATAATTGTCAGTCTCAGATGGAATTTTTATCTAAGGAAGAATAGTCTTCAAGATGATTTGGGTAAAAGTTTTATTAATTTTGAAAACAAAAAAATAGCTTAGTTTCTCACTGTATTCCGAATATTGCAATACCCCTGTTTTAAAATAACAACTGCTTTCAATATATCTAAACGATATTTCATACTCCATTATATTTTTATCAATTAATTTGTGATTGCAAGCACACACACACGCAAAACTCACTGGTTGTAAACCTCAGAGTTTTAGGTAACAATACACTTGTCACTCAGTTTTCTTAGCACATATACGTAAGTGTGTCACCTGTTTTGCTATACATTCAAGCTGAATTCTTATAATAACTAAAAACCAGTTGTCACTGAGTCAACTGCAACTCATGGCAACCAGTGTGGCAGAATAGAACTATGTTCTGTAGAGTTTTCAGCGGCTGATTTTTCAGAAGTAGATCGCGAGGCCTTTCTTCATAGTCTGCTGTAGTCCAGAAGCTCCACTGAAACCTGTTCAGCAGCACAGCAGCATGCAAGCCTCCACTGACAGATGGCTGGTGACAGTGCATGAGATGCATTTGCTGGGATTCAAGCCTGGGTCTCCTGATTTAAAAACGAGAACTCTACCATTGAACCACCAATGCCTCATAAACATCCTTATGTTGTTGTTGTTAGGTGCTGTCAAGTCGGTTCCAACTTATAGCAACCCTATGTACAACAGAACAAAACACTGTCCGGTCCTGCACCATCCTCACAATCGTTGCTATGTTTGAGCACATTGTTGCGGCCACTGTGTCAATTCATCTTGTTGTTAGGTGTCATCAAGTCGATTTTGACTTATAGACACCATGTGACAGAGTAGAACTGCCCCCATAGGGTTTTCTAGGCTGTCATTTTTACAGAAGCAGGTTACCATGTCTTGTCTCCCATGGGTTCAAACAGCCAGTCTTTCAGTTAGCAGCCCAGCGCTTAACCATTGCTCAACCAAGGCTCTTGAGACACCCTTATTAAATAAATAAATAAAAAGCCAAACTCATCATCATCGAATCAATTCTGACTCAGGGCAACCTTATAGGACAGAGTAGAACTGCCTCATAGAGTTTCCAAGGAGCAGACGTAGCTCTTAACCACTACACCACCAGGGTTTAGATACCTTTAATTCATGTCTACTGACAATTTCTGAACCATGTGTGTGTGTTGGTGGTAGTTTTCATGGTTTGTTTATACTGTCAAAAATTTATAACCTCTTTCTATTATGAAATGGCTAAGAACTTCTAGGTGTTAACCATTACAAAACTTAAAATGATTGCAATAGGGTAGAGGAAAGGAATTCCCTTTCTCTTAATATTTAAGCCTTTGCCACATTCCTGGTCCAGCACAGAATCCCAGCACAGCTGTTGCTTCAGCTAACTCCACTGGTTGTACCAGTCTCCAACAGGTGAGGGCAGGTTTTAGGTGGGAGCCACAAAGGCTTCAAAGTAGCCAGGTCTGACCTGATGTGACTCGGGCTCCTACTGAAGCCATTCACAGTTGTGGGGTACAAAAATCTGGAAGGTTGGGGGACATAATTTTGACTAATGGGAGACAGGATGCTTGAAGGAGCCAATTCATAAATTTCATGAACTGGAATCCACAAGAACTAAATCACAATATCATCCAACTAGCGATACAACTAGCACTTGAATGATAAGTCTATCTGAAAAAAACAAAGCTTTCTCAATACTACATGTTGTCTTCTGACATGTTTTGAGAATGAATTTTTTTATATCCATGAAACCTTTTGGGCACCTTTGATACTAAACTCATGCTATAGGATCTTTCGCACTGCTTCTTGAACTTTAGATTTCAACAAGACCACTGACAAACCAAACCAAACCCGTTGCCGTCGAGTCAATTCCGACTCATAGTGACCCTATAGGACGTGTAAAAAAGGCAGAATCTGGGGTCTGTCCTGTCTTCAAGAGATTTTTATCAATATTTGGGGATTGCAATGCAGGTAACCCTCCAATTAAACTTTGAGAAAATGTGGTATTGTGCCTTCTGGAATATTTGGTTTACATAGCGCCTCGAGTTGTATAGCGCCTCGAGTTGTATAGCAAAGCTGCTGAAATAAGTCTGTGTTTCCTAGGTAACAGGCCTGATGGACCTAACGGGTAAGGATTCTAAAGTTCCCGTAACAGGAATAGACTCCCTCCTGCCACAGCCTTTCTAGCTTTCCACTCATTCTAATGGTATCCTGTTTCTTATTGTTATTCGTACTTTTTATCATTATTCCTCATTCTTCCCACACTATCATCAAATATAGGCACTTACTTTTAGCTATTTGACAGTAACTCCTCTTCTTAGGTATTCAAGACCACATCCATCACCAGGTCTATCCAAGCAAGCTCTCATTGGCCTATTTATTCTGCCCCCATTGATTATTCCCTGCCAACCCACCACCCTTGTTCTTTTCTAAATGTATCTCCAATCATGCCACCCTCCTACATAAACCCTCGCATTAGTTTCCCAATGCTTTTAGAATAAATTCATCATTACTGCACTAATCTACCAAACCCTGGTATCTATTCCCTCTCTTGAGCCTCTGTCATTCTACCTTTACCCACCATGTTTCCTCACAGAACAGGATCGCGCACATGCTCTTCCTTTTCCCTAGATCCTTGCTTTATCAAAACCCACTGTTATCTCCTTTCACATATCTATCCTCCAGATTTGATTTCACAGGCTGCTTTTCCAGGAAAATCCTCTCTGACATCTCAGTCTAAGTGAAATCCCTATTATACAATCCCTGTAAGGTCACTGTGAGTTGGAATCGACTCAATAGCAATGGGTAAGTTCTACAAGGGCAACGACACTGTCAACTTCTGCTTTCCTTGTGCCTTCATCTTCTAGCCAGTGCTTGGCAAATTTGAAGTTTTCAGTATGCCTTTGTTGAATGTGATATTGAAACTTGCCTGTATGTCCCAAGAAAATTGGGAATTAGTCTGGAGACAACAGAGCATCAAATTTTTGTAAGGTGAGGCATAACATAGTCAGATCTAAGATTTAGAAAGATATGTCATAGCAACTGGAAATTACATTGGGGTGGAAAGAGATGGGAATTGAAGGAAAAGACAGAGAGCTATTGCTTAAGTCTAGGTTAGAAGTAGTGTGGCTCCAGATTAGGAAAATGGCAATAAGCTAGAGGGTTGGGCAGTTGGGTTAGTAGTATTAGAGAGATATATGGACATAATGAGAACTATTGATAAATTATTGTATATGTGGGAACAATGAGAATGAGATAGAGAATTCTATCATGGAAGGAGAAGCAGATTTTGGAGAATAATTATAAATCCATGAGTGAAAACAATGAGTTACCCATAAGGAGCTTTTACAATTTTTATGGACAGGTCTGATGCTCACAATCTAGCATCATTAGCATCAAGGTGGATATTTAAACCAGAAAAATGAACTGTCCCATCTTTGATAGCATCCTTTTCCAGCTATTCAGTTAAAAAAATGGTTTTACAACTAATTTACAAAACTCTGTAAATCCTATAGAAAATATGTCTCATGTCTGCCATTTATATCCTACATTTTTAAAACTGTTTTGCCATATCAAAAGTTTCTAGGAAATATAGCCATATTTCTTTATTTACCCTATTATGATTTCTGGAACTTCGAATCCTCATTTCTTAAGCCATGAATTGCTGGAGCATCTCCCTTCGTAGCTAGTTTCTCCAACTCTTAATTCTGCTCCCTCTAATCCATTATTAATTACACTGTGAGAATAATCTTAAATGCTACTTTCCTCTTTAAAAGAACCTATAGTGGTCAAATTTGGCCTTTCTAAGGCCTGCAAAAATATGACTGTGTCTTATCGCTCTATTCTCCAACATGAACCATATACTGTGGTTAAATCTTATAGCAACACCCTGGACTGTTTCTTGCCCTCCTTTTCTTTTTTCTCCATGTCAGTCTAGTCTTTTAAGTGTATGATAACATCCATACTTTCTATGCCTTCCACAAATCCTTCCAACTTCTCCCATTCATAGTCATTGCCACTTCTTCATTTTCTAAAACAGACACTTACTTTGAAACTCTTGGTGTACATTGTCAAGTTAAAACCACTTTGGTATGCCATCCTACTTTTCCACTTCTTGGTATTCCACAAGTCATGTAGAGAAGTGTTTAGCATATGCCAGGTGCTCAGCATGCACTCCTGTGATGATTAAGAGAGCCCAAAGAGAACATTGAGAAAAATGCTCGGTAGATGTTTTTATTTTAATGTCAACATGACAAATAGAAATCTACGCTTGAGTAAAGGGGGAAGATGAGTGTTGTTTTTTTAACAAAATAATTAAGTTCTAAAATACTTTTGTTTAAATGTTGAGGAAGAAGCATGAAAATGTGTCCAGCGAAGAACTACTTCAGATCTTGAAAATTTAATTTCATGTCTCATAATTGTACCATTTTGTACACCCTAAAGTTGATTTCACAAGCTTCTAATTTCTGCCCTTCTTTCTTTGCAATGTGATCTATTTTTTTTCTTACTATGAATGATTTATTATAAGTTGTCCATAAATATATCATTTCACAAGTAAAATTTCATTTCATCTGGACAATTGAGTTTATGAGGCATTATGACAACAAAGTTAGATTGAGCTATGTATGGTTAATGAAAAATAACTGCCTCATCTTACTCTCTATTCAGAAGCAGTGCCTCCATAAGATGAATTTGGTAACCTTGCTTTGACAACCTTCCAGAGAACACAGGCTTTGAACTATTTTGAAGTAAACACTTCCAGAAATGAATAAAACCGTGCGACTCATGACTAGTATTTGGTCAAACTGGATCATCATTTACGTTGATGCTTTCTAAATTCAGTGATACATTGACTCCAACTAGTCACATAGCACATCTATGTATTCATTCATTCACCCTTTCATTCATTCAACAACTATTTGGTTGTATAGTGGAGAGTAAAACTGACAAAGCTCCTGTCATCATAGTGCTTACATTCAAAGCTGTTGATTATATCATCTATCATGACTTTGTAACTGATTATCTATTTGGATTACAAATCTGAAGCCAAACTTTATGGGTTCAAAATCACAGCTTTGGGTAAGTTACTTATCTGTGCCTCAGTTTCTACATATGAAAAGTGGGGTTTAAAACAGTTTTTTTGTCAAAGCATTGTGTTGAAGATTAAGTATATTCATATTTGCAAAGCCTGTAGAAATGTTTCTGGTATATCATAAATGTTTTGCTATAGTTGTATTTTAATCTAGTATATTATAACAATATAATAAGAAATGTACATTTATGTTGCTTATTGCTGATGACGATAAAAATAAGGTATGATCTATCTAAACATACATGGATAAGACAAAATGTCACAAGGAACAAAACTTTGAATTAGGCTATATAGACAACTCTAGAAGAAGGTTGTAACATAGCTATGAATTTTATAGAGAGAATTACAAACTTCCTAGCTCTGCGTCTGCTTTAAGGACTTCTATTTGTTTATATATGGTTTGCCGATAGAATATCATTTATCTATACTGGTTAGAGCGGAAGATAATCTATAAATTTCCATTTTTAAAAATAAAAATATGAAATAAAAGTAGTTGCTGAAAATTACGGCATTTTTACATATCTGTATTTTGACTTTTTTTTTTAAAGAGCAGGTTAAATGAACACTAGGGATTTTATATGTACTTGACTAATTAATTGGCACAGTTACCAATCTCATTGCATTTATTAAGAAAACTTTATGAGAACAATAAATCCTAGTTCATCAAGGGAAATTAAAACTTTTGTAAGTTGGTAAGAAATAATAATCACCACATATTACAAGTTGAGGATAGCAGCACATAAGAGGACACGTTCCCTTGTTACATTCAGTGGTTCAATTTGACTTTAATTTGCTCAGTATTCTCCTACTTTTTCTTGTTCCCTGCCATCTCTAAAAATGCCATGCTCATATTATCACCTTCCTTTTAAATCTTTGCAGGTGTTGATTTTGTGTGAGTTTGGGGAATAATTATAATATCATGGACAAATTTTACTTACTAATTTTCTTAAATCCTTTCAGCCCAACCACAACACAGCCATGGCATTCAAAATACTACCCTTTGAAGAGGCAAGGTGTATCAATTTCACCAAACTGATGTGCCTACTAAGTCTCACATTTAAGATGAATGAGATATGGTTATAAAATTTTGCAGGATATAAAAGAAAACATATGGTACAGGGTGAAGAAACAAAATGATTATTAAGCAGAACCACAAATTGGAAAGAAGAAGAAAATTTTTTTAGGTTTAGGAGAGAAAAGATATATCCTGTTGAAAGCTATAAGTACCATGGTAGGTAGGCAGCCTCTAAAATGACCCCCATGACACTCTTCTCCTGGTACTGATGCCTTTTTGTTATCCCCACCTTGTGAGTGTGGGCTAGACATAGGGGCTCATTTCTAAAAAATGCTAAAAGTAATCAGATGTCAGGATTCCCTGCGTGGTACAAATGGTTAACATGCTCAGTTGCTAACCCAAAGGTCAATGGTTCTAGCCCATCTAGAGGCACCTTAGAAGAAAGGCCTAGAATCTACTTCTGAAAAATCAGCCATTGAAAATCTTATGGATCATAGTTCTATTCTGACACACATGGGGTCTCCATGAGTCAGAACTGACTCCACAGCAACTGGTACTAGGATGTCATTTCCAAGATTAGGTTATAAAAGACTCCGGCTTCTTTCTAGCTTACTGTCTCTGGCTCTCTCTCACTCTCTCCCTTGTTTGTTCTGAGGAACATTGACTGCTATGTTGTGAGCTGCCCAATGAAAACTCTCATGTGGAAATGAACTGATGTCTCTGGACAACAGCCAATGAGAACCTAAAACTTGTCCATACTCATGTGATTGAGCCTGGGGGTGGATCACCCTGCAGTTGAGCCTAGGATGACTGCAGCCCCAGCCTACACTTGATTGTGGCTTGTGAGGCACTCTGAGCCTGAGGAACCTGCTAACGTGTGACTGGATTCCTGGCCCATAGAAATTGTGAGATAATAAATGTTTGTTATTTCAAGCAGTTAAGATTTGGAATAATTTGTTATAAAGCGATAGATAACAAATACAGAGGCTTTCCTTGAAACTAACACTATCAGTGCACTATGGAACCATTTGAGCCTCATGTCCATGAAGGTGTATTCTGGGCTTCATAATTTATTCCCAACAATGAACTTACATTCATCCTATGTATACAGTCTTTGTGGCAACTACTCAACTCTGAACTTGTAGAATGAAAGCAGACACAATCTGTAAATAAATAAACTTGGCTGTAAGCCAAGAAAACTTTATTAATGGACACTAAAGTTGGAATGTTATTTAATTTTTATGTGTGACAAAATATTATTCTTTTTTTAAATTTGTTTCAACCAATTAAAAACGTAAAAGCCATCTTTGCTTGTGGGCTGTAAAAAAATAGGCAGTGGACCAGATTTGGCCTGCAGGCTGTAGTTTGCCAAACCCTAACACAGACTATCAGCAAAGTGTAATTTTTTTTTTTTTAACACTAAACAGGAAACTTAGCTGTCAGAATAACTGCTGTATTTTTTTTTTAATCTCTTGAAAAAAATAATTCAAAATTTTTGTGCTGATTAAAATCAATCATTGGAAAGCAGGGGTTAATAGCAGTGGCCACTTTGCAATAAGGAGAATAAAGATACTACCCAGTGTCAGGCTAAGAGAATTAAGCAAAATTAGATATTTTAGTCCATTCCTTACAGAGAAAGAGTGCCGTTACTCCAGTATACTGGATACCCTTTATCATGAAAATGTGCTAAACACAGCATGCCTATAAACAAGGTACATACATTTAAAAAGTTCACTGCAATATATTTTCAAAAGAAGGGGAAAAAATGAGAAAAATTGAAGAGGACTACTGAGACATTCATATACACCCTAGATATTTTGATGGCAGACAACAGCTTGTCCTTAAATAATTCTGAGAATGTTTTCAGTTATGGGGCAACTTACTTAGCCTAAATTATAACTCAATTTTCTCTTTACACCAGAAAGAGAAAAATAGCATCTACCTTGTTAACCTTAAAAGGATCAACATATGTATAGCACCTATAGGTGGCTCGCATGTTAGTATCCAATAATTATTGGCCATTATTATTATTAATTATTATTAATCTTTAATATGTTCTATTTACCATCAAAATACATTTTGAATGATGATATGGTTCTTAGGATCATGTGTCCCATATGTGCAAGCCTTTCAGCTTAAGTTCTTTAATATTTTTTTTTCACTTTTGCACAATGCATGTGGATAGTTGTTGGTGCCATTTATCATGAATTCTCTGTGTCTATGCATATCAGTGACTTTTCTATTAAAATAGCAAGCTTCTGGAGGACAGGCAAAGGTAATGGCTAACTAATTTTGTGTTTATTTCAGAATACATGAATTATTTAATGTGTTCTCTTGATGTGTATGATTACAGAAATTTATGTCACAAAGAGCTACTGATGTGAACCTCAATAACCAAAATAATCGCTTCAAATCCCTGCTTCATTTTAGCTGGGATTATTGGGTATGAAAAATTATTTATTCTAGGTTCAGTCTCTTTTCATTTGTCACTTTTAAAAAATTGCAACTTAACTTGAGGAATAGAAAGTTGATGCCAAATCCTCTGTAATCTGTCAGAGAAAAGCATCTCCCTTCCAAATCACAAGAAACCAAAAGCATGAAATGTCATTCTACATGGTTTCACTTACAGTTAATTTCATAACTTGTGATTAGTTTGAATATATAGTAATATTAATATCTTACTTTCTGCATCAACAGATACAGACTTCAGAACACTTATCTATTTACTCTTCATTTTTAAATTGCTTAAAAGATATAATATGACGGGCTTTTCATGCTTAGAGAAATACAGATAACCAACTGTAATCCAGAGATAATATTCCTGTTCAAACTAGGTTAAACTGATTGGCATGTACATGATTTTTTATGGGCATGCAAATACGTTGAAAAAAGAAATACCTATACCTATCAGATTCAGTGTATCCTGGAATGTAACATGTCTGACCGTATAAACTACTTATCAATATAATAAATTCCTATACCTATGTGATAAAATAATTAGTAGGTGGAAAACATCCTGAAGAAATACAGAAATAATTAAACCTATATGTAATTAAAAATCTGTCGTATAAATACTTTTGGGTATATGCTATGGGCCCAGAACCCACTATTAGAAATGATAAACTTAATTGGTAGAAATAGAGCATTTTTGTGGTCATTTAAATACGCATTTTTTGAAAAGGCTTATCTGGTATCTTTCAAAATGGTGTGTGTGTACACATAGCACTAAAACAGAAACAAAGAACAAATAACTTGTCAAAATATGACAGCCTAGAAAAGTTATGCTGTAAATATTTTAGAAATACATGTCTTTCATGGGCTCCTGCCACAGAAAATGAATCATATCCAATGGAAATTATACTCAGCAGTTGATTTTATTATCTGAATTATTTAATACATAAGTTGATATTTCCAGGATCAAAATTTTAAGTATTGACCTTTTTTATATGTATCAACAAATTGTATAAGTTGTTGAATCTAAGATAGCATCAGTTATAAGTTACATCATTATTATATTTATTTATAAGAAAGGAAAAAAATGCTACCAATTAAACTCTGATACCAGAGATTTTAAGATGCTCTGCAAATTCAGATATGTTGAAATGTTAAACAAAAAAAAAAGAAAAATGTGCATGCTATTTCAGTGAAATCTGATAATTTCCTTATCTAGCTATACAAAATACTCCAAAACAGTCTCAAGGTCTGCTGAAATTGGACAAAAATAGTATGCTTTTGCAAGGAAAAAAAATCTGCTAAAATCGCTTTTACAACTACCTTCTTTAGACAAGAGTTTCTATTTATGTACTTGTAAAAATCCACATTGGTTTTTAATGAACATCAATTACACTTCAATTTCTCATATTACTCAAGAAAGAAAGAAAATAATTTAGATTCCTTTACAAAACTGCCAATTGCAATGTACCTTGACTCTTTCAGGCAAAAGAAGGTTCATAAATCAGCAAGATGAACGTTTAGTAAATGATAGAGAAACAAAATTACAAATGAATAATATAATCCAATATTTCACCTAAAACACACAGATTTAATATAATTTTAGTACAGAGGTTCCTAAAGAGGTATGAAAGGACATTATTTTTTGTACTTGAGATAATGTTATTTAAAGGACTCCCAAGAAAAACATTAAGATATATTTTGAAAAATTAATATCATGTTGTTTTAAAATCTTAATGAATAGAAAGCCTCAAACTATTGGAAAATTTTTAAAGTAACAGCAGTTTAAATATTAGGTTCGGGACGTGCAAAATATAGATGCAATAGAATATTTTCTCCAGCTTCCTAAACCGTGCAATTGCACAGCACTGAAAAAGAAGGGTTACCCATTTTAATAAGAACTTGGCTTTGGATTCTAACTAAGTGACCTTGGACAACTTATGTCCACTGGTTAAGCACTCGGCTGCTAACCAAAAGGTCAATGGTTTGAACCCACCAACTGCTCCATGGGAGAAAAGACCTGATAATCTGCTCCCACAAAGATTTCAGTCTAGGAAGCCCTATGGGGCAGTTCTGCTCTGTACTACAGGGTCGCTATGCGTTGGAATCTGCTTGATGGCACACAACAAGAGCAACAGGCCTCAATTTTGAGTCTGTGATCAGGAGCATCATTTTAATATTGTGCTGGAAGGTAATTATAAGCTCTTTCCTAGATGCGTAAGACTTTACAACTTCAGAGGAATCTGTCTCATTTCCCATCCTGAAAGAGAAGAGAATAATATTTATAAAAGATCTAAAGATTTATTATGTATCAGGAATTGTTGTTTGTTCTCCATTAAGACAAGAGGAAGACCCTCAACGAGATGGACTGACACAGTGGCTACAGCAATGGGCTCAAGCAGAACAACGATTGTGAGGATGGTGCAAGACCAGGCAGTGTTTCGTTCTGTTGTACATAGGGTTGCTATGAGTCGGAACCAACTCAATGGCACTTAACAGCAACAACATATAGACGTACATGTGTGTGAATGCGTGTGTGTGCACATGTGTGTGTTCTACCCTCTATGTTTCCAGCAACTATTTCCCCCTGTAATAAAATGCCTCTGCTATATCAAATTCCCTGCTGAAACCGGCTGCCTTACCATGGCAGGACCTTCTACTTGCCAGCCACTCTGATGAGAGCTACGTAGATCAAGCTAAATTGCCATAGTATTATCTCTCTAGAAGCTCTAGAATATCTTTTGTGTTTGAGGAATAATCAATTACTTACTCAATTCAATTCAACAAATATTTATTAAGCATTCACTCATTCTTGTATTTTCTCCCATGTGGGCTGCTATCCTAAAGAGCAGCTGAAGAAGCAAAATGACTCCCATTTATTAAAGACTTTTGTTTTAAAGATGCTTAAGTGCAGTTCACAGCTCTTCAACTGCTCTTACCAAATCCTCAGAGGCTCTATTGTAGAGGATATTCATGTTCCATAATACAGAAACAAGAGTAATGTGTTCCTTTTCATTTTGTCAAGGAAATGTCAGCATTATAACCAGGGAGTGATATGCAGAGTAGACATGGTGTGTCTAAACATGATTCTTATTCGATATTACTACTATAAATAAAGTTAAATATGTACACATATTGATATAATAAATGATAAATAATGCTGATTTGTCTTTCAAGATGCTATCTATAATTATTTTCACTGCATATTACATAACAAAACAGTGTATTTTGTCTGTAATGTTTAAATTGTTCCCAGTTCATATTCATGTTTAGGTATTACAAAGACTTACTCGATATTTTGGGAAACATATGATCCTATGTCCAATAAGGAACACCATATTTTTTGTTCTTTCTTCTGAGGAGCAGAAAAAGTAGTTAGATGCCAATCTTAAAATAAATATTCTTTATTTGGATCAATATATAGATGATTCCTTCCAAGAACATTAGTCATAGTACTGCTGGGAATCAGCTCCAGAATTATACCAGCTAAATAAGGATAGGGTATCTCCTCTAGAGAATCCTCATGAGTTCTGTTTCTCCCACCTTGGGACACAGAAGATTGCTTTAGTATATTCTCTCAGGAATGTCAAAAATAAAACCCTATCTGTCATCTGTCTTGGAGCCAGGGTTATGTCTCTCTTATAGAAGTATACTGCATAAACACTGTATAAGGCTGTTTCAAAGTCAAAGTACCAAGTCTGTCAGAGAGTACTACTGAGCACACCAGGAAGGCAACTGCTTTCCTTTAATCTGAGATAAACCCAAATTAACTTTTAAGGCAGTGTAATGTTCTGAGCAGAGTTCCTCCTCCTAGCAGTTAAGGACTAAGGTATGGGATATATATATCTTGACCAATTCTATCCTCTAGATTCTTTACAAACATAAAAATAAGCGTTTATTATAGTCTTAAATGGCACACTCACTGCTACCAAATAAATTTCATTTTCTGTAGCATGGCCTAAAAATTCTCCCAATTTGATTTCAACCAAGTTTTCTCAGTGTTTCACCCCGCTCCCCTCCCCCACCCAGGTCCTCGTAAGCAATTCTGTGTATTCTGTGTTTTAGAGCATGGTCTGCTTTACAAGATATTTTTAGTTTTATATTGTGTATCCCTTTTTGAAAAACATCATTTTCCTATGGAAAGGGAGTGTGTCTTGTTCTCTTTAGTATCATCCATAGTGCCTAAGACTATAATTGCAAGAAAACTGTTTTAAACAAATGTTTAGAAAATTGGAAATAATAAATGAAATGAAATAAAAAAGAATTGGTATATTTTCATTGCAAAAATACATGAAGTAAAATATTGGGTCATTTCTCAGCCCTAAAAGGTCATCAGTAGTTTCAGGAATGCTGGTGTTAGGACTACGGTCCTTTTCTGCACTGTCCCACTTACTGAAAGTACCTGCATTTCTTTGCAAACTATTCACATCGAAACCATTAGGAAGTAATGTTCACAAATTTATCCAAACTTCTATTTCAAAGACCAGTTACAACCTCCCAACCAAAATATCCAAACGTCTTTTCTCATTTCTTGTCTTTGTCAAATTCCCTGTTGTGTCTGACTCTCACACATACATCTTCAAACACTCTTCCTTTCTTTGCTTTTATGACATCATGCTTTTTCAATCCACCCCTTAACTCTAATCACTTATTTGTCTTACCTGTTTCCTATCATTTAAACGCTGATTCATGCAAGGGCAGCAGAAGGAAGTTTCTCCCCCTATGGCCTGCAGGACCCTTTCTTACGCTGAAAGGGTACGGAAAGAATGGACCCTAGGGGAAGCAGACCTCTCCCCTAGTGCTTTAACTGTAAGTTCTAGAGCCTTAGTGGTAAGGTAGATGATAAACTATAAATGCACGCTGGCAACATCTCAGCTTAGAAGCCAGAAGCAGAGGTAATGTTCTTCCTTTGACTCCATCAAAACTGACCACAACACCTTAAGCACCTTGAACCCAGACTGCATCAAATCAAATAGCCTCCCTCTTTCTCTCCTTCCCCTTTTCCTTAGCACATAGACCCCTCCAGTTTCCTGTCTGTATTGAGGGGGGCTATCGGGCGTGGAAGAGATCTCTGTATCAACTCAAGGACCTTTTCGGCGGCAACTGGTCTGAGATGGAATTTTACCCTTTCCACTCCGTTCCAATTACTGGGTGAGTAAGCCAAACAACCGAACTACAGCCTTCCGGTTGATTTCGACTCATAGCCACCCGGTAGGACAGAGTAGAACTGCTGCATAGAGTTTCCAAGGCTGTACATCTTTAAGGAAGCGGACTGTTACATCTTTCTCCAGTGGAGCGGCTGGTGGATTTGATTGGCAGATCTTTAGGTTCGCAGCCGAGCACTTTAACTGCTGCCCCACCAGGGTTCCCTGAGTGAGTAATAAAGCTTATGAAAATGCCACTGGGTAACTGTCAGTTAATTCTCTGAGAGCTACAGCCTTGAACGAACTTCTACCCCAGCATATTGCACACCCAGATACCTCTCTGCTTTTATTCTTTTTTGCCTATACTTTTTTCCCAGCTAAAGCAATGTTGTAATTGAGCTCTCATTTTATCTATCATGGCTTCACTTTTTCTAAAACTATGGTTCCACTTAGTAAGTATTATTAAATCCTGCTAAATTGCATCATTTTCTTACTGCATCACCAGCGTCACACTAATAAGAAAAACATCCCATTCCTTGTTTTGGAACTATGATCTGAAAACTGGGCCTCATGTTATTGACTTTGCAGCTGCCAAGGTTTAAGTTATTGACTTTGCAGCTGCCAAGGTTTAAGATAGTATTCATATCTAATAGGTAAATAGTGTTCTTTTTATAATGCACAGTGTAAATAGACTCTATATAGACTACTAAGATGTATGAATAGATTGGCTTATGTGTTTTAAATTTAAACATAACCAAAATAGCCATTAATTCAAACAGCTGTCTCAAAAGCAGGAGTTTCTGAAGCGACTGGTGGTTTTGGGCAAATCGTCTGCAGGTTAGGAAGTATCTCATGCATGGAAATTCCTGTGCATTTAACTTCTCCCAGCACCCAGTTACACAATACATTGAAATGGAACATATTGCTTGTTCTTTTTTTTTTTTTTATTAGTAAAATTTTTAAATACATTTGGAAAAGATATTATTCTATCATGCTTTCCCATAGGATAATATTTCAGGACTGCAATTACAACAAGAACAACAGAATGTATTACACAAACATGTTCTATTTTTACCTTAGCTGGTTTTAATAATCATGTTTATGCAGCATTTATTTTTAGAGGCATACTTTTTATGGAAAATAATAAAAAATATGTTCATGGTTCAGTAAATAAATCTTAGATGCATAACCATACTTGACAGGTTTCGGCCTCTAATGCCTTAATCCTAACCCAGCATTACTGATGCAATCTCCAAAAAGCTAAGTATTAATCTGAGGGTATCATTTTTGTTTACATAATCTGGAAAGGAGGATCCAGAACACATATTGTGTAAATTGCCATTATACATAGAATACTTTTTAGAGCCATCTTCATATAACACTTTACTTACTTGAATTCTATTCACTTGATTTTTTTCGCAGGAGAAAGAATGATACAGTCTAAGTATGAGACACTAAAATAAAAAGAAAACAATCCACTTCTAAATATCAATCTTTGCACTTGAAAAGGTAGCAAGGAAAGAGAATTCTCCATTTCAGATTAAAAATGAAAGTTTTCCCAGAGAAAATATTACTGTTGTTGTTAATTATTATAGCAGTTAAGCTGTTAAAACAATTATAAAACGATTAGTATATTTAACCTACCATTTAAAAAATATTTTATTTTGAAATAAATTTAGATTTCCAGGAGAGATGCAAAGATAGTGCAGAGAGTCCCATATATCTTTCACCCAGCTTCCCCTGATGATCATACATTGATTGAAACTAAAATATTCACACTGATACACAATATTATTACCTAAATATATACTTAATTCAGAATTTACCAGTTTGTCCACAAATGTCTTTTGTTTATGTTCCTGGATCCAATCTCAGATACTGTGCTGCATTTAATTTTCATATCTACTTAGTCTCTTCCAATCCAATTCCTTGTACTTGATGCTTTTGAAGAGTACTGATCAGGCATTTTGTAGCATATCTCTCATTTTGGAATGATCTACTTTTTCTCATGGGGTTGCCATCAGTCAGAATCGACTCAACAGTAACTTTTTTTTTTCTCTCATGGTAAGACTGAGTCATGGATTTTAGGAAAGAATATCACAGAGGTGAAGTTTCTTTCTCTTCACATCATATGATGGAGTATAAGATATTAACATGACATTTCTGGTGACTTTAACCTGGATTACTTGGTTAAGCTGGTGTTTGCCAGATTTCTCCACTATAGAGTTACTAATTTTCCCTTTCCAGAATTTATTAGAAATGATTCACTAAGCCCAACTCTCATGCAAGAGGAGGGGAATCAAGCTTCACCTCCTGGAGGGAGGAGTATCAAATAGTTTGTGGACATATGGTAAGTTCACCACAGTAATTACTAAAAATATTGAGAGAGATACTTTGAGTCTAGGGAATATCCTGTTTCCTTATAGATCTGACCACTAATTTTAGCATTCAATTTTCCATTTTAATGTACTTTTATGTTCTAGAAATTTCTCTCTAGGTAGACAGACACAGATAGATACATAGATAGATACATAAATAAAGAATATATATATTCTTACAGAAATTCTTATGTAGTGAATATTGAGAGTAATTTTTAAAAAAGACAGGCTAATGAAGGACTATATTATTGAAGAAATCAGTGAAAAGATATGCTGTTGACAGACTTCTTGAAGTTATCTCACTTGATCAAAGTTAAAGAAAATAGTGAATAAATTAAACACAAACTTGCCCTTTATGGAATCTCACCCAGCCTGCACTAAATTTACACTAGTCTTTTCTTCTTAGAAAGATTTTCCCCAAGATATTCAAGGGAGTGATACTTTGACATGCTACCTCCTCAGAAAGAGCTCCATTAATGATCCAGGCTATAATAGCACACCCCCCTCCACCCAGAGTTAAGGAGCAATGGTGGCACAATGGTTAAACGCTAGGCTGCTAACCAAAAGATTTGTGGTTTGAACCTCTCAGTGGCTCCTGCAGAGAAAAGACCTGGTTAGTTGCTCCCATAAATATCACAGCCTAGAAAAACCTATGGGGCAGCTCTAACCAGTTATATAGGGTCACTTTGAGTTGGAATCAACAAAGGCATACAACAGCTTCCAAAGTCACTCTCTCTCACATTATTCTTTTGTTTTCTAGCAAATGTTATTTATTGTTTGATTTTTTTTTTTCTGTTCTCAATGAAATGTAAGCTTCATGAAACTATGGGTCTTTTTGTTTTTATCTTTTTCACCACATTCCTTTACAAAGAGACAGCTTCTACTACATAGTAGTCTTCCAAAACATTTTTATTGACTGAATAAATTGAAGAGCCACGAAATGGATCTCTTGGTAGAAAAATTTAAAAAATATTCTCTAGTCCCACTTCTATCTTATAAAAATCAACCTATTTGAAATTTCAAGTGTAGATATCATGCTCATTTGTATGCATCTTCCACATTGCCCTCATAAAATAATCATCAAATATTCCTTACATTATCCATCAATGTTTCTAATCCAAATTGATGAGTTCATTTAACTACAAAAGTGAATTTTTGGTATCTCTTTGGCCAGTTACTACACATTAACTTATGTACAATTTCCCCAGAGATAAATCACACACCCTTTGTTCTTCCTCCTCATAATTCCAGGAAATTTCTCCATTACATTCTACATATCACCCTGGAAGTGATATTATCACAAATTCTCTAAAGATGTATCACCATCTCAGCCAAATTCTTAAGACCACATTTCAAGGAATATTGGAGGATAAGTTAAAAAAGTTGATTTGCATCAGTAAAAAATAGCTTTATACATGACTCGTCTAAATTATATCCTCCTTTCTTACTCTTGGAGCCCTGGTGGCGCAGTGGCTAAGAACTCAGCAGTTAACCAAAAAGGTCTGCAATTCAAATCCACCAGCTGCTGCTTGGAAACCCTACGGGAAAGTTCTTTTCTGTCCTATATGGCCACTGTGAGTCGATATAGACTCGACGGTAACAGGTTTTTCTTACTCTTAAACACAGCAATCTATATTGATTTCTTCCTAAAATTTTGAAATTGCCCAATGATGACCTTCTATAATATTCTTGCCTGAGTTTCTTTGACCTTGGGGATGTTCATTATAATCTCTCTTTCTCTCATTGTTTTCATTTCAATACAGTCTCCTCTCAAATTCTGCCTTATGAGGGCTATTTTCTAATAATACTTTGGAAATTCTGTGGAATTTTATGAATTTTTAGAAAAGCAATAGTGGAAACCAAATATTTAAGGGGAAAATTATATCTACATGTTTAGAAGGGGATAAGTGAGAAAGGTGGATGGATCCCCCTTCTTTTTCAGTCTGGAAAAATTTTCCCCAGTTCCACACTTCCTTCAGGTATCAAAAGTCATCTTCTCAATGAGGCACTTAACACTATATAACCTACTATCTATTTTATTTATTTTTTTTATAGATTATTTACCCAGCTAGATAGAATGAAAGTTATATGAGATAATATTATTTTAACATGCATTATTATTTAATATCAAGAAACCATTTATTATGTATTTGGTTTCATTTCTGGGCCTATATTTTGTTCCCTACTCTATTCACAAGTGCCTATGACTTTGTTTTACACATAGTAGGTGCTCAATAAATATTGTCTGGGACTATAAATGTGAATAAAGTACTAATGCAATCCTCTCAAAGAAATGAAGTTGAACTTGTACAATTGGTCATATTAACATCCTATTAAATAAGAAATATAATCCAAAAATAAACACTAAGATGACTGTTATTATTGTTGTGTGCATTCAGGTCGATTCCGACTAGTAGCAACTCTATATGACAGAGTAGGACTGTCCCACAAAGTTTCCTAGGCTATAATCTTTATGGGAACAGATCGCCAGTTCTTTTCTTCTGCTGGTGAGTTCAAACCACTGGCTTTTTGGTTAGCAGCAAAGCACTTAACCACTTGCCACCAGGGCTCCTTCTAAGATGACTATTTATAACATAATACATTCAAAATATGGGCCCAAATTTAGTTGTGTGTTTTCAGTTTTGTATTATGTATGTTTTTTTCTATCATTTTTTTGTCAATTTCTGAGCACCTGTGGAAATAATCTATCCAAAATCTATCTTCTAAGTAACTCAGTATATAGAATTGAGAGAGATAGGAATCTTTTCTAAATATGACCTACTACCTTTAATTTATTAATTAAAAAAAAAAACTAGCCTAATAATATGGCCCTAGAAGTTGTATAGTCAGAAAAATTAGAGAAAAGAGATTATGTGAAAATTGTACTTTTTGCCCTTGACTTTGCATTCATGTTTAATACAACTCATTGAAAGAGCAACCCACTTCTTACTCAGTGGTAATTATATATCACAAATGCAAGAAGAGACAACAAAACATAAAACCCTCACAACAGCCAGAACAGTTGTCATAAAATCATGCATGTACTAAATCTAATATGTTTTATAGGAAGCCATGTTTTTTTAATACACTTATACATGACTTTTTTTTTAATTTCTCTAAATTCATCCAAGTTTGCATGCTCGCTATCCATTGGTTAGAAACAACATGTAGAAACAGAAGGATGTTGATGTAGATAATCTCATTTACCGCAGCTTTAAAGGGTTAATTGAAAGGCAATTAGGGACATACAAGGAGAAGTTGAAAAGAAGAAAGGTAGGTATTCAATCTCTATGCAGTATATGAAGAAGACATCCAGACAATTTGATAACTCCTCAGGGCATCACTGCATTTGCTAAGAGTGCACTTATACATTAGTAGTAATGATCAAGTTATCAGGAAAAGTAAAATTACATTAATCTTATCTTAAGTAGCCACGGAGGTGTGCAGTGTATTTTAGACTGATATGGGTCAAAATTAGTAAGATGCTTTTCATTTAAAAGTGCAATTTAAATTTTATTGTTATTATTCACATGTAACACTCCAGCTATAAGTGATAAAATAGGTGCTATGTTTCTTTCTGTAGAAGTAAATTTATCGTAAGTTTTATTATCCTCAAGAGAACTTTCAAGAAGTGAATTAGTTATCTGAGGTAGACTAAGTAGACTCATGGATTTGTACAATTTCCAGTAATTTAAGAAAGATTTAACATATATAAATACGTTACATTTATATATATTCAAAAATAATGCTAAGAATCCTAAATCTATTTTTTTCAGTGATAGTCTATTAAAAAATACACTGTACTAGAGCCATCTTTTAAATTCTGAGTTTAAACATATGCAAAATAAATGTTTTAATGCAATTTTCTGGAGACTTCTATTCAATACCTCAAGAATTAAGGGGTTGTGCAATACATGGACCTTCATTGTCTCGTAACCCCAAATTTGTCTAATTTCTCATTAACCAAAAAACCAAACCCGTTGCCATCAAGTCAATTCCAACCCTATAGGACAGAGTGGAAATACCCCATAGGGCTTCCAAGGAGCAGCTTGGTGGATTCCAACTGCCAGCTATTTGGTTAGCAGCCAACTACTGTGTCACCAGGGCTCCAATTTCTCATTAGAAGAAAAAGAAAGAGGAGGAGAAGGAGCGGAGGAGGATGAGGAGGAGGGCGAAGAAGAAAGCACTGCTTAATGTCATTGATGCACTGGAGATTAATGTATAAAAAATGTTGCCACAAAGGTGTTGTAAAGAATAGAATTCAGCAAATTACTTATTAATTATCTAAAGCTTGTTCCAAAGTCTTATCCTAAATAACGCTTCGTATATAAATGTTTAAATTTCCTATATTTCCAAAATCTCATATATAACTTCTAGCAATTACAGGAGCTTTGGAAAGTCAAAAATGTTCTTTAGGTCATATTTGGTTGGGCCTCCCAAGCAAATAGTTTTAAGTCATTGTTATATAAATTTGTTATTGTCATTATCAGATTGTATACGACTAGATATAGGATTTGACTTATTTCCGAATATGACTCCAGATAAGTTATGTGCCTCTCTAATGTTAAATCTCTAATCAAGAGTATACTAAGACAAAATATCTTGACAGTAGATGGCATCTCACCCGTATAATAAGAGGAGAACTTTAGCTCCCCTACTCCAGGAGAAGCTACTGGACTCTTTTTTCCACAAGTGGTTTTACAGAGTATCAGTCTGCACGTGGAATGACTGAAAAAAGTGAATTAATTGTGTCTGTATATAGAAGTGGGAGCCCTGGTGTTGAAGTGGTTAAGAGATAGGGCCGTTAACCAAAAGGTCAGCAGTTCAAACCCACCAGCCACTCCTTGGAAACCCTATAGGGCAGTTCTACTCTGTCCTATAGAGTTGCTATGAGTTGGAATTGACTGGATGGCAACAGGTTTTACATAGAAGTGAGTCACAAAAGACAGACAAATATTGATATAATCTTAAAATTCAGGAAATTTCTATTTCCCAGAACCTGTCTGGCGTAAGCAGGTAGACAGACTACTGCCATGGATAGAGAGTGAATACCTCCCCTCCTGACTATGTCCATGTCCACCCTCTGCCAAAGTTCAAGGGACCCCATTTAATGCCTGATTAATGGGCAGTAACTCTTCAGATTTAGAAACACACACTTTACATTTATTTTTAGCATCCAAGATAGCTGTTAAGTTTTGCTTTTTTATGCAGGGTGGCATCTCATCACTTCATGTTCATTTGGTCTCAGAAACTCAAATCCTTCCAACTCTAGTGTTATATGCGTGTCTAAAGTAGAAAATAATTTTTCCAGCTTTATCTTTTGTGATAGTTTCATCAAACAGATATCAAAAGCCTACAGAGCATGAGTCAGGGACAGGGTGATTACTTTCTCTCTTTATGGATGGGTAATTAATATAATAAGGATGGAAAAATCCTTAATCCCATTATACTTGATCCATCATTTAGCAATGCTTTTTGACTCTTCAAGGTAAAATCTGCATTTGTATTTCCCCAAAGCAATCAAGTCGTCAGTTTCAGAAAATTATAAAATCCCACAGCAAACTGCACATCATTGATAGAAAAAAAAAAAAGTGAGGTTTCTGACATTCATCTAAGAGAATCTCATTGAATGAAACTGTTTCAAAGATACCACTTTTTAAATTATTCCTAATGGAATTGACCTAATTTTGCTTTAGCTTATACAATCCTTGGATAAAGGCAATACCTGCATAACAGAAAACAAAATATATCAAGAAAGCTAGATATAAATCTATAGCATATACTAATGAGTTGGTGAGGGTGTGTGGCTCATGGAAGTGCATGTGCTCTTGCAAAGTGGCAGAGCAGCCTACTGCGTGATAAAGAGAAGTCTTTCTCAGAATGCTCAAAACAGCTTTTCAGAACTCATTAATGGACCTATCAAGGTTGTGTACTTATCTGACCCGCAGTTTTAAAGTCATTGATTTCACTTCTTGCATATTTCCATCACCTGGTGTTCCATATATCACAAGTTTAGGATGACTCAGATCAGCTGTAGTATCATTTACGTAACTGTTATTGGATATAACACACACACAAACACACTTTCAATCTGAATTTCCTTTACTTACTCCCCTTTTTTAAATCACATCATTGTTTATTTGGAATGAACAAGGATTTCTTGAGTCTTGAATCACAAAATAAACTCACACACAGGATATAAATGTTGTGCTACTGTTCCCACTTCCTCATCCGAATAAAACATCATTTAATAAGTCAATCCTTCACTATGTCCTCCCCACTTCATTCCATTTAGTTATGAGCAACAATGTCTGAGAAATGCTTCCTCTCTAAATATCATAATGTCAATACTGAAATTTAGTAAGTTTCAAAGAATGAATAAATATTTATAGTTGTTGTTGCTGGGTGTTGTCGAGTAGATTCCACCTCATAGCGACCCCGTGTGACAGAGTAGAACTGCTCGCATAAGGTTTTCTTGGCTGTAAACTTTATGGAAGCAGATTGCCAGGTCTTTCTCCCCTGGAGCCACTGGGTGGGTTCAAACTGCCAGCCTTTCAGTTAGCACCAGAGCACTTAAACTTTTCGAAACCAGGAATCTTTAATGTTTATAGTAAATTCAATTTTTATATTACATAGATAAGTGAATGGTAATTAAAAGGCAAAATACTGAATATTAGTTAAATTTAATTCAGCTATTTGGTTCCCTTAAGATCACCCTAATGTCTTTATATGAACAGTTAAAAAAAAAGTGTAATTAAAAAATAAGCAAGCTGGTAATAAGAAATTTTGACAGAATTTTCCTTACAGGGAAAAATAAACCCACATTAATTCAGTGCGAAACAGTCTCCAACAAACAATAATTCTCAATTTTCTGAAGATTTCTAGCTAGAAAGCAAATAAACAAAGAACACAAACAACAAACTTGACAAGTTATCCCACTCATATGTACTTTTCACTTTCTTAGCAGGGCATGATAGCAGTCCTCAAATATTTAAAAGTCTGTTGTGTGAAGGAAACCCTGGTGGCATAGTGGTTAAGAGCTACCGCTTCTAACCTAAAGGTCGGCAGTTCAAAACCGCCAGAAGCTCCTTGGAAACCCTATGGGGCAGTTCTGCTCTGTCCTATAGGATCACTATGAGTTGGAATCAACTCGACAGCAATCCTGTCCTATAGGATCGCTATGAGTTGAATCAACTGGATGGCAATGGGTATGGTCTGGTATGGGTATACTGTGTGAAAGTAGGATTAGTCTCCTGTGTTTCTTACGAGAGTACAGTGAGAGCCAATGTTTAGAAGTTAAAATGAGGCAACTTGCAGCTCAATTTAATGATGAACTTTCTAATCCTGAGATCTGTCCAACAATAAGGTGGGTTACTTTGGAAAGGAGTGAGCTTATTACACATTTTCAAGGATAAACAAGAGAATCAGGAGCCATCAGCATCACAAAATGTTTTTCTGGGCAGGAGGTTGAAATAGATGACCTCTTAAGTCCCTTAAAATCATCGTGTCTCTGATTCTAAGAGCTCTCCTAAACATTGTGTGGGATATAAAAAGACAAAGTTTTACCCTAAGGACAAACAATCTAAGTCAGATATAAACAAAATAATGGCTAACAGCAATATAATTAAGATATGTAGGAAGAGGATGGTACATACAAAACAATCAGGTATTATTTGGAGAAAAATTGGTTTTAAGAACACATTTTGCCTGGAGCTGCAGCCTTAAAAATTGAGTTGTTCATATTACTGCAGGGCTCAAATGCCTCATTCTCCTATGCTTCAATGGATTTTCTTTAAATAAAATAAAGCTCCTTACTCTTTAAAATGCCTTCCTATCTTTTTTTTATTTATGGACAGCCAAATATATATGCATATGTGTATAAAAGAGTCCAAAAATGTATCAAATTGTCAGTCACTCGCTAAAAACAAGATGATTCAACATACTAAAAATGTCAGAGATATATTTGGTCAAGAGAAAACGTGAAAATCTTTAACAGAAAAGTTGAATTAAATGAGTTAGTAACATGTTGTTGGGTGCTGTGGAGTTGCTTTCAACTCATAGCGATCTGTGTGACAAAACAGAACTGTCCCATAGGGTTTTATTGGCTGTAATCTTTACGGGTACACTTAGATCAGGGGGGAAAAAAAAAAAGAAACTTGTTCAAAGAAGGAAATACCCTAAATTATCATGTAAATGAGTTAAAATCATTACACCTACTTCACAATTACATGCAACCCTTTATTTTGAAGAGCCCTGAATTTATTTATTAAATAGTTTCAGAAATCTTCTACATAAACTGTATGGTAATATGGTTTCCTTCTTGTCTTTCATTTATTCTGGAATGTCAATTCCTATTTTTCAACCTGCGTGTGTGTGTGTGTGTGTGTGTGTGTGTGTGTGTGTGTGTGTGTGTGTGTGTGTGTGTGTGGGTGGGTGGGTGGGTGGGTGTATGTGAGTGAGTATGTGTGTGTGTGTGTGTGTGTGTGTGGAGAGAGCCTTGGTGGCGGCACAATGGTTAAAGCACTCAGCTGCTAATCAAAAGATCAGCTGTTGGAACCCACTAGCTGCTCCAGGGAGAAAGATGTGGCAGTCTGCTTCTGTAAAGATTACAGCCTTGGGAACACTATGGGCAGTTCTACTTTGTCCTATAGGGTACCTATGGGTCAGAATTGACTTGACGTCAAACAACATTTATTTCTTCATCTTTCAGTGTCATTGTCCTAGTTTAGACCTCTTAATATTAACTAGTAGAGAAGCCTATGAACTGATCTTGCACCTTGTTACACACACAGCTACCAAGGGCAGAAACCCTAGAGCAGAGGATTCCTGGATCCACCCTTCAAACATTCAATGTCTAGCCATTGCCTAGAGAATAAAATTCAAACATCTTAGCCTGACATTCAAAGACCCTCAGAATTTTGTCCCCAAATATCTTCTTTTCCCTCCACATACCACCACTACCATCATCACATGTCTTACACTTGTCAGTTTTGAGTCTTTCTCATGTTGTCTCCTATACTTCACCTACTCTCCTTATGGCTTCTACCCTTCAGTGCCCTATCACCTTCCAAATCTAAATGCCACCTTAATTGCTTTTCATTCAGGAAATACTTTTGATCACACCATCTGGAAGTAATCATCACTCTTTAAACTGTATAACTTCTATATATGTATTTTATTAGAGCAGTTATTTTTATAATGTCTTTCCCATTAGATACTTAGTCTCTTAAAAGGGATTACTACCTTTCACTAATGTTTGTATCCTCCAAGTTGCCCTATATTAACTTGCCAGTAGGTGATCAAAAGTATGTGTTGAATCGAATTGAACCCTCTTTTTAAACCAAGAAACAAAAGTGAAGGCTGCTAAAAATCCTTGCAGAAGATTAGACTGGGCATTATTGGGTGATTCCAAGAATAGAATCTGGGGCTCACCCATGACAGCAATCTGGTGATTTTACCATTAGAAAATATTCATCCCCAGGTAACCTAATTTTTTTTGACAGCAAGCAATGCTCCTTAACTGTAGCACAAAAATAATAACCTAATGGCAGAGTAATTTTGGACTAATTTATTAGATTAATGCATTTAACTTTTTTATTTATATTTCTATAAATCTCAAGAGAAAGTGGAAAATAAATATTGCTAGTTTAAAATTGAATTTTATTACACAATAACTAATTATATACTGTTTGTGAAGTGTAAATTCAGACAAACCATGAGGTTTAGAGACATAAAAAGTCAGATACAGTATATAAAGTTTACATGCAATTTCAGCTTAAGAGTCTATATCACACAATGAAGTGAAATGATAGTTCAATAATTAAATATATTGTTTACATTTATGTTGTTAACTTATTGCTAAAATGAGAAAAAAATACAACTACACATGCAGAATTATTTAATTTTCAAATCCTATTTCTAAGCATGGCTACATATATGGGGTTTCCTAGGAATGAATAAAAACTAAATATGGATAATTAATCCCAGCTTTGCCACTACATTTATGTGTCAATAAACAATTAGATAAGCCTTTCTGTGTCTCATCTCTAAAATTAGGATTATAATACTTAAGTAGAAGGTCATAAGGATTAGTGTTTAAAAGTATTTCAAATGTAATAGTTATTTTTCACTGGATATATGTATACAGAGATGCATAATTTCATTCCTAAGAATAATCTGTCATTTATCATGTAGTAGCTAATAAGAAACACTTAAAAAACACAACACATATGAGAGCAATAATTCATTTCTTTTAAAATTGGAAAATCTTAATATACTTTTTAATTAAAATTATCATGGAGGTCAGTAGTCATTCTGACAATCTTTCTAGATTTACTATATTTCAAAGATGTCGGATGCTTTATTTTTACCACATTATGCTAACTATTCAAGTTAAGAATTTTAGTGTTAAGTCATCTAATGCATCCATTCAATGAATACAACCAAAGATGACATTCACAATTTTGTTTGGGGAAAAAAAAAAAAAACCATTTGTAAGTAGCTTCAGGTTATTTAGAAAAATATACTTCGACTTTCCAATATGACTAATTATGTCATATATTTATGTCATATATAATATGTCAATTAAAATAGTTGTTTTAGGGACCAAACCATTGTCTCCTTAGGACATTGCTCTGATGCTCTGGCTTGGTACAGGTATAAAATTGTGACTATTTAGAGAAATGAATTGACTTTACAAAAAATTCCTGGCTTTTGATAGTTGAGTAGCGTGGTGCATACTGCTTATGAATAAGGACAGTTTTATGTACTTTTGTGGCTGACAAAGCTGAAAATTACAATAAAATTCAACTCTGTTAAATAAACAAACTTAACTAAGACTCTTGACTAAACACCCAATTTATTCAGGTACATGGACTTAGAGAGAGCTCGCTGAGCCATGATTTTTTTTTCCCACTCTGAAAACAGATCTGGGTCAGCTCCATCCAACATAGGGACAAATGAACAAAGTCTCAACGTTCACCATAGCAGAGAAAGGGCATAAAGAATTTCCCTTGGAAAAGTCTAAAAGCAGATGTTACCAATCTACAATGGGATTCGCTGGAAAATTCCAGTATTTACCCAGGCCATATCTAATGGTAAACCGAATAGTTTACTGTAAAACATCCCAGGGTAAACTAATTGTAAAATGCATTCCTAGGTAAAAAAATGATTTGACCCATTTGTAGAGATGTTGGATAGATGCCAGTTAAATAGCACAGAACAAATGCAAAAAAAGAAAAAGAAAAAAAAAGTTGTTTTGATCTCAAATAGTTGATCAAAAGCCATTATTTCTGATAACAGATAGTAGTAACCATTTATCTGTTGAGGGCTCTTAGTTCATGAAAATTAAACCATATTATCAGCACAGGAGAAAACACATCTTTTGAATTCTCTATGGCAAAGAAATATAATTTACTCAACAGCTTCTGAGAACTAATAATTGTGTTAAAAATTTCCACAATAAAATAACACTATCATAGTCTTGCTTGACGAATCGTTTTCCCAATATGCTGAAAATCGTTATATGTTTTCAGCAAGTTGCTTTCAAAATTCCTTTGGTGATATTCATATAAAAATATAAATACTGAGACTTATATTACTTCCTACAAGGGAAATCATCTTTCATCATCTTACATTATAATTTCTTATGAAGAGTGATAAGATGTTGCTTACTTTTAAGTTGTTTGTGTTGTTTGCCTTCATAAAAATGTTTTGCCTTCATTGAATTTATTATAAGGATTTAGCTAAATAAATGCAATCATATAAATAGACATATGGAACCAAGCCTGAAAGAAACAAAAATAAATATAATAAATTTGTAATAAAATTTACCAGTTAAGAAAGAAATTCAAACTATGGGATATGCCTATCCACTTTTCAAATATGTATTAATTGCTTGCTATATTCTGGAGAACTAGACAGGCATGGGCTTTGTCTTCCTGGAGAGCATATTCCAGTGAGATAAACAAAACATGAGGAGAGTCATGAGTTTCATTTAAAAAAAAAAATACATAGGCTGCATTGAAAGGGAATATCAAGTGTATTCATTTAGCCTTACTTCCAGAATCTACACCATATTTACATGGAGCCCCCAAAATATAATTAAGTTAATATAGAAATAAAATGTTGGCTTGAACATCAGCACTGCCAAGGCAAAGTTATAGACCAAAAGAAGTTTAAGTAAAAGATATTGTTTTAAAGACTATAAAATAGAATCAGTATGGATTTGCCTTGATTTATACAAAAAGTTTTTAAAGTGTTGTCTGAAATATAGTTGTTGAAATACTATATACCATACAAAACCCGTTGCCATCGACTCAATTCCGACTCATACTGACGCTATAGAGCAGAGTAAAACTGCCCTGGAGTTGTTTCCAAGGAGTGGCTGGTGGATTTGAACAGCCAACCTTCTGGTTAGCAGCCATAGCACTTAACCCAATGTTTATGACTTAATTTGTCTGAAAACATTATAATGTACAATAATTTCCATGTTGTCAATTTTTGCAATATTATTGATAACATTTTCAGGATATTCCACTGTGTATGTGTATTATAATTATTTAACACTTAAATTATCTAATTTTTACCACTTACACAACGACTGTGTCAACAGAGCTCCTGAAATACTATATAAGAGGTGAAAATTAGATAATGTGAATGTTAAATAATTATAATATATATATGTACTAGAATATCCTGCAAATATTACCAATAATATTGTAAAAATTGACAACATTGAAATTAATGCACGTTACAATGTTTTCAGATAAATTGTTATAAAAATTACGATTAACATGAATACTCTCTGTATTATTATATTACATAAAATATAATTAAATATTATTATATTACATATAATAATGAAAAGGTATCACATGTCTGTCAGTTTGTTGTACTGTGTTGTCTTACATGTTGCTGTGATGCTGGAAGCTATGCCACTGATATTTCAAATATTAGCAGGTCACCCATGGTGGCCAAGTTTCAGTGCATCTTCCAGACTAAGGGAGACTAGGAAGAAGGGCCTGGCGATCTATTTATTAAAAAATTGACGAGTGAAAATACCTTATGGATAGCAGCAGAACATGGTCTGGTATAGTGTTGGAAGATGAGCACCTCAGGTTGGAAGGCACTCAAAATACAAATGAGGAAGAGCTACCTCCTGAAAGTAGAGTTGAACTTAATGATGTGGATGGAGTAAAGCCTGGAGGACCTTCATTTGTTGATGTGGCACAGCTCAAAATGAGAAGAAACAGCTGCAAACATCCGTTAATATTCGGAATGTGGAATGTACAAAGTATGAACCTAGGAAAATTGGAAGTCACCAAAAATGAAATGGAACACATAAAGATCAATATCCTAGGCATTAATGAGCTGAAATGGACTGGTATTGGCTATTTTGAATCAGACAATCATATGGTCTACTATGCTAGGAATGACAAATTGAATAGGAATGGTGTCACATCAATCATCAAAAAGAATATTTCAAGAAATATCCTGACGTACGAAGCTGTCAGTGATAGGAAAATATTCACATGCCTACAAGGAAGACAACTTAATACAACTATTATTCAAACTTACACATCAACCACTAATGGCAAAGATGAGGAAACTGAAGATTTTTACCAACTTCTGCAGTTTGAAATTGATCAAACATGCAATCAAGATGCACTGATAATTACTAGTGATTGGAATGCAAAAGTTGGAAACAAAAAATAAGGATCAGTGTTTGGAAAATATGACCTTGGTGATAGAAATGATCCTGGAGATCACATGATAGAATTTTGCAAGACCACCAACTTACTAATTGCAAATACATTTTTCAACAACATAAACAGTGACTATACACGTGCACCTCACTGGGTGGGAAACACAGGAATCAATTCAACTACATCTGGGGAAAGAGACAATGGAAAAGTTCAATATCATTCAGAATAAGGCCAGGGGCCAACAGCAGAACAGACCATCAATTGCTCATATGCAATTTCAAGGTGAAGCTGAAGAAAATTAAAGCAAGTACATGAGACTCAAAATACGACCTTGAGTATATCCCACCTGAGTTTGGAGACCATCTCAACAATAGGTTTAACACATTGAACACTAATCACCAGAGACCAAAGGAGTTGTGGAATGACATCAAGGACATCATACCTGAAGAAGGCAAAGGGTCTTTAAAAAGACAGGAAAAAGAAAAGACGTAAATGGATGTCAGAAGGGAGTCTGAAACTTGCTGTTGAATGTAGAGTAACTAAAGCAAATGAAAGAAATGATGAAGTAAAACAGCCAAATGGAAGATTTCAAAGGGTAGCTCAAGAAGACAAAATATTATAATGAAATGTGCAAAGACCTGGAGATAGTAAACCAAAAGGGAAGAACACACTCGGCATTTCTAAACCTAAAAGAACTGAAGAAAAAAAATCAAACCTTGAGTTGAAATTTTGAAAGATTCTATAGGCAAAATATTGAATGACATGGGAAGCATCTAAAGAAGATGGAAGGTATACGCAGAGTCACTGTACCAAAAAGAAGTGGTTGACTTTCAACCATTTCAGGAGCTAGCATATGATCGAGAACTGATGGTACTGAAGGGAGAAGTCCAAGCTTCAGTGAAGACATTGGTGAACAACATGGCTTCAGCAACTGACGGAATATCAATTGAGATGTTTCAACAAATGTATGCAGTGCTGGGAGTACTCACTCGTCTATGCCAAAAAACTGGAAAACAACTACTTGGCCAACAGACTGGAAGAGATCCATATTTGTTCCCATTCCAAAGAAAGGTGATCCAACAGAATGCGGAAATTATCAAGTAATATCATTAATATCACATGCAAGTAAAATATTGCTGAAGATAACTCAAAAATGGTTGCAGCAGTATATCGACAGGGAATTGCCATAGATTAAAGCCCGATTCAGAAGAGGACTTGGAATGTGGGATATTATTGCTGATGTCAGATGGATCTAGAATACCAGAAATATATTCATCTGTGTTTTATTGACTATGCAAAGTCATTCGACTGTGTGGATCATAACAAAATTATAGATAACATTGTGAAGAATGGGAATTCCAGAACACTTAATTGTGCTCATGAGGAACCTGTACAAAGATCAAGAGACAGTCATTTGAACAGAAAAAGGTGGTACTGCGTGGTTTAAAGTCAGGAAAGTTGTGTGTCAGGGTTGTATAATTTCACCATACTTATTCGATCTGTATGCTAAGCAAATAATCCGAGAAGCTAGGCTATATGAAGAAGAATGCAGTATCAGAATTGAAGCCAGTCTTGTTAACAACCTGCAATATGCAGATGACACAACCTTGCTTGCTGAAAATGCAGAGAACTTGAAGCACTTACTGATGAAGATCAAAGACTATCTATCGCCTTCAGTGTGGATTACACTTTCACATAAAGGAAACAAAAATCCTCACAAATGGATCAATAAGTAGCATCATGATAAATGGAAAAAATACTGAAGTTGTCAAGGATTTCATTTTACCTGGATCAAAAATCAAAGCCCATGGAAGCAGCAGTCAAGAAATAAAATGATGCATTGCATTGGGCAAATCTGCTGCAAAAGACCTCTTTAAAGTGTTAAAAGCAAAAATGTGACTTTGAGGACTAAGGTGCAACTGACTTAAGCCACAAAATTTTCGATGACCTAATATGCGTGGGAAAGTTGAACAATGAATTAGGAAGGCCAAAGAAGAATTGATTCCTTTGAATTACAGTTCTGGCAAACAATATTGAGTATACCATGGACTGCCAGAAGAATGAACAAGTCTGTCTTGGAAGAACTACAACCAGAGTGCTCCTTGGAAGAATGGCAGGACTTCATCTCAAGTACTTTGGACATGTTATCAGGAGGGACCAGTCCCTGGAGAAGGTCATCATGCTTGGTAAGGTAGACGGTCAGCGAAAAAGAGGAAGACCCTCTACGAGATGGATTGACACAGTGGCTGCAACAATGGTCTCAAACATAGTAAAGATTGTGAGGATGGTGCAGGACCAGACAGTGTTTCGTTCTGTTGTGTATAGGGTCACTATGAGTTAGAAGCAACTAGTCGACACCTAGTGACAACAACTTCATTTTATGTCAGTTTCTTTTGCTGTTTATGCTCCACTCTCCATGACAGTGGAAGCCTAACACTTGTTTGTGGCTATATGTACCTAACATATGGAAGGTGCCAAGGAATTTGTGGTCAATGATTGAATAAGGTTTTGTGTAGTATGACTACCAGGTAATTTTTTTATTATCCTGGTTTAATTTTTATTTTTCGTATACTTTTAAGTTAGCATATGATACTTTCATAATAGGAAAAAAATGTTTTCTTTCAAAGAAAGGTATTAAATAGTATCGAAAGTAAATTAAAATATCTTTGGGAAACTGATTTAAAGTTTTTTTTCAAATTATCAAACAAAATTAACAGAGAACCTTTAGTACGTTGGTTGGGATATACATTTTTGGGCAATTTAGGTTTGAATACCTGTTCTGCCCCTCTTGTAGTTTGAAACCATGACTTAGCTTCCAATGTAGAGCTTTTATAAACCTGAAATAAAATAATGTCTGTAAAGTATTTTGCACTCATGGTTGCCTTCAAATATTAGCTACTTTTATTTTTAATATCATAATAATGAAATGAGTAATCTTTAAATTATTTGACTTTTTTATACTTAAAATTTTACCCATTTTCTTGTGTATTTCTTTTCTAATAAGGAAGGGATAATGCAAAAATAATCATCTTTTGTGATATATAATAAAATATTTCTCAAATTTTAAATAGAATTTAGAGCTGGGCATATAAACTCGAATGTATACTGTATTTTTCCACTTGATAATGCATTATTACATTTAATTCTCATGTCAGCTCCAAACAATACAATGTATACTACAATCTTGGTAAATTACCCAAGTCTTAAATTTCAAAACACTAATGTTTATCTGAAATAAATGTTAATTTTGCAGCCTTAAATATATTGACAAACAGGTTAGGAAATTATTATTTTTATCATTCAATCGATATTAAAAAACACAACAACTAAGGCATATGTTTTAATAGTGTGAAAATCTGCTTATGTATGTTCAGTTACTAGGTATACTTTTCTTCTTAATTTGTTTCCAGATCATCATATAAATAAATAAATCTATTTTAATTTTGGTGGATAAAATGTAAACAATTTGAATGTAGCTCCAGAAAAACTGGTAAGAAAATCCTATGATATGATTCTTATTTTCGCCATCCAAGTCTCTAAAAGAATGACATTCTTTAGTATATCTATCTCTGTTTATAAGTGAGCCCATCTCTTTTCAAAATGATATTTGAACATAAGGCTTTGAGCAAAAAAAAAAAAAAAGAATAAAAAGATAATTTGATTTCGTCCAGAAAGAAACCATTTGAATTTTTTTTAAACTTCCACAAATCGACCTTATATGAAAACTAATAATCATTGCTTTTCTGTTTTCAAGATGTTATTAGTTCTTCCTTGTCTATATCACAGTATAGAATATTTTAATGAAATGGAAATATGCATTTTGCTCTTTATAATGACTCAAAGTGTAAAGTATTTCTTAGTGTTCATGTAACTTTCAAGAGAACAATTGTTTCAATGATTTACTCTAAAATCTAGAGTCTCAAACAGTATGCTTTCTAAAATGTCCTTATAAAATAAGTAGATTTCTATGCTATGTATAGATTAAAAAAAAAAAAAGTAAATAATCAACTCATAGCTTAATATAAAGCATAGTATACTAAATTAAAAACTCGTAAAAAATACAGCACAGGGGAAAGCAGGGGCGAAGCAAGGTTTAAATATTGGTCTCCTGAAGATTAACACATTCCATTTCTATTGCTTTGTTACATAATTTAGAAATACAAGGACAGACTCAATATAACCAAGCGGTGCTGCACTATGAGTATAAGACAAATTTTAATTCCAGCTGTATAAATGACATTATGATATTGGGCCTGTCTTTCAAACTTCTGTGCCATAAAATTGTCATCCAGAGAACCACATTTGAGTTAACTGAGTCTACTTCACAAAACTGTTAAGGAGGAAAAATAAGAGTGCCTCTATAGAAAGTTACTAGACAAATTTAAGATACAATCTATCAGAATTTAATTGTTCTTTCTTTTACTATATAGCTATATTACTACATCTCACATGTCAAAATGCCCCAGGATAGTTGATACAAATCCACAGAGAATATTACATTCAGAGAACTATAATTACTGGTTGGTAATTTAATTTCCCTAAGAGGCAAATACTAATCACTCAGTTTTTGAGAAAAATAGTAACCAATTTAAATGAAGCTTGGGCATTTTACAGATGGTTATCTACATTTTTTAAAAAACTGGAACTTCTTCAAGGAATACAAAAAACTATATCTTAAGGGATAATATTTATCACACACTCTTCACTTTTGTTCAGTTCCTAAGAAGAATGCAAAAGACCTCCTCAAATATTTAGAACTAAATGTCACTATGAAGAAACACATATTAAAATTATGTTCCCTTAAGCACGTATTACATGAAGACGAAGAAAAGCATTTATTTCCCTCTTGAAAATGTATTAAGTGAAGCCTAAAGCAGAATAGTATTAGGAGCAGTTTTTAAAATAGCTTGGGACCTCCTTTTCAAGTGCGTTCTTAAGTTCTTATAATTTATTTAGATCGTTGATTTAAACATTTCTCTCTCTTTGAAGACTGATGAACAGAATTAGCTTTATTTAGGGAAGAAGGTTAATTTTGCCTTCTAAGCTTTGTGGCTTAGAATATCATGTCATGAGAGGGGTGTAGTATTTTAACATTTGTCTGTCGTTTGTTAAGTGTTTTTTATGTATACTAAGGCAACCATAATTCATGATCTTTGATTGAGATGAGCCATTAATTAATTTAGTAAACTAGTGAGATTATTTATTAGAATCTCCAGTTAGAAAATAGATTTAATGCAAAAATAATTTTAAATTATCTTATAATCTGAAGCTCTTTATCATTTATTTATTGACCTTTGGATTTTTAGGTAGTTTCAAAATTTCCTACTTTATGTGATTCTCCAAAATGACGTGAAACTCTAGAAAAAATATGGAGAGATAATATATGTATTTATTAAAGTTATTTACTTACTTCTATACTAAACAACTTGTTGAGAAAAACCTCACATGTTCTTATCAAGTTTGAAAGCAAGGATGTCATTTAAAACTGGAAATAAATACTTCAGGTAAAATTAACTGTTGTACAGAAATAATAATGTATGAATAGCATCATGTTTAAACATGTGAAAGGCAAATCCCCCAAAAGGGTAAATCCTAATATATCTGCTTATTTGGGGCACATTCTCATTCTAAAAGAAATAGTAAAGGAATTGCAGAGATTTGCCTATACAAATCAAGGCATGCCTGATTGCATTTTGAATCTCAAGAGATGCAGTCCTAAAGCATCCTCTAACAGGAAATGGAGAAACTTTAGCGAAATTCAATGAGCCCAGGCATTTCCCTAATGGACTTCTATTTAGGCATTTATGATTTCTAAAATAAGTCCATACCTGACAGTTGACTGGGGGAGAGGGGAAGGAAGCTAAAAGTGGGCCCAAACAGGAGCAGAGATTTATCCAGACATCTCTCCATATTCCCAATATCTCCTCTCTCGTGGGTTCCAATTGCCAGCGTTTTAGTTAGCAGCCAAGTACTTTAACCGCTGCCCCACCAGGGCTCCTTCCATAAAGATTATAGCCTTGGAAGCCCTATGAGGCAGTTCTACTCTCCTGCATAGTGTTGCAATGAGTCAGAAACGACTTGACAGCAATGGGTTTATCTTTATATTGTCTATACCAGCATTTTCTTAAAGTATTTGAATAACACTACACCAGGAAATAACTAAGTATTTTATTATGCTTGCCCGTATCTACCAGTGATCTTGGTCCTTCCCACACCACATCATAAGCCAACTCTCTGGCACATAGCTATCTGAAGATTGCTCATGTAAAGTCTGCAAGATAAACAAAGAAGACAAAGTAGTCCAAGAACAAAATTGATCATCGCATCTATTCATTTCATAGTTACACTTTTTTTAAGTATAATAGAGCCACAGTTATTAGTATCAACTTTTAAGTACTAAACTTAATGCCAAAGTTTTTAACAACATATAACAATGATTTCTAAGCTACTATGTGAATACAGGTTGACATCAAAATTAAACAATGGTCGGACAACATGGTGGACATAATGTCACTGAACTTTACACAAGAAGGTTGTCACAATAATAAATGTATTGTTACCTATATGTTTATCAAAACTAAATGAAATGAGTAAAAGTAAAGAGTCAAATGAATAAACACTTTAAAAGTCTTTAATAGATAGTATTTTCCATTTTGGTGGGATGGCAGTATGGATGTTGTTACATGTGTATTTTTTTATATCTTAAATTCACAGGTTTAGGCATTGAGGGTGTAAATTCTTGGGTACTCCTTTTGTCCTCCAAATAAATTACAAATTCTTTATCATTCATTCTGTCCGCAGTCTGACTACCTCTGATACCAATTTACCTTTAGCGTAGCTATGATGGACTACTACTCAATGTTCATTGAGCCCTTTCCTGCTTCTGCACTTTGGCTCATGCGGTTCCGGATAGCTGGTGTGCTTTTCTCCACCAGCATGCCTCTACACATTTTCCTTTACTTTTTATCCATGTTTTCAGGGCTGTATCAAATGCCATGTGGCAAATACTTACTCAGCCATGGAATACAATAAACTATTTGTAATATATTCAGTCTACAAAGCCTTTCAAAGTCTTTTTGATATAGACTAGAGATTTGCAAGCTCATAGAAATGTAATAATGCATTATTGGTTTTTGTTAATGATATGATCACACTAATTACAAATTTCAAAATATTGTAATTGAATATGACATGTAATAACATGACTGTGTTGTACAGAGAATGCCAAGCGAATCACCATTATGTACAACTATTTCAAATTTACATGGTTGAGTTTAAGATTGAGGTTAGTTGACTCTCCATTTGTTTATCAGATAGATGATTACAGGCAGTCCCTGGGTTATGAATGAGTTCCTTTCCTAAGTCTGCTCTTTAAATCAATTTGTACGTAAGTCGGAACAGTTAGGTATGGTTCGGATCTAACTGCAGTTAGTCAAGTGTTTGTCTTAGTATATAGTATATAGTGTATTTTCTATGCATAAAAACATTAAAGAAACACTTCCAGATACACTAAAACGTTTTTAACATAATAATACAATAATAATAATGTTTTGATGTGTGTCACATAGTAGCGCCTGTTTGTATGAACCTTGAATATTTAATATAATAAGCTTTACAGGGGTTGTTTTGTAATTACAGGTTGTGTGTAAGTCAGACATTCCTAACCTGGGAACTGCCTGTACTAAATTCTATACATGTATATATTTCTTTCAAGTGTCCAATGTACAAAACTATTTTCCTTAAACTATTTATATATCCATTCAAATATTAAATACAATTATTTAATATTATATTGGTATTGCTTAAATGCACAAGTATAGCTTTGTCAAGGATATTGTCAATACATATGATTCGTAGAAGAATAAATTCTTGATGACTTTGTGGAAGATATTTTAACTGTGTGATTCAAATCTATAAGTAAAAGCTGAAATTCCAAGACTAAGTTGCAGGTAACACTGTAGTACATAAACTACAGAGATATGTCTATTTAAAAATGTGTGAATTTCTTTGGAATTCTGAGTATTCTGTGTAGAAGGCTAAAAACACAAATGTCAAACACAATATTTTTAGTGGCAGACATCAATTAATAGATTTCCACTAGGCTTTTAAACCTGCAATCAATAATCTTTCTAGTTTGATTATGTTGCTATCAGAATCATTGAATGCAAAACTAAAACCGGCAAGAATATTCAGAAGTGTAAATGTACACAAACTTACAGAAATTTTCTGACATATTTATTGATGTAAAAAGTCATTATTTACTGCATGATGATCAGGAAAAATAGTTGTGTGCCGTTGAGTAGATTCCAACTCATGGTGACCCCGTGTGACAGAGTAGAACTGCCCAATAGTTTTTCCTAGACTGTAATCTTTATGGCAGCCAATCACCAGACCTTTCTCCTGCAGAACTGCTGGGTGGATTCGAATCATCAGCCAACTGGCTGCGTTTAACTATTGCACCACTAGACCTCCTTAAGCACTCTACATAAATCGCTGTAATTAGGATTATCTTGACATATATATTTTTTTTCTTCTGTAGAAACATTTCTCTGATCACAAATGCAGTCTCCTCCTCCTCTTAAAGACACAGATTTACACAGATCTACAATCCCATCCTCATCCTCAGAATGTGAGCAGGAAATCATCTGTTATGTTAACTACTAAATGCCTAGCACTTAGAACATACCTGGTTTATGCAATGTGCTCAATAAATTTTGGAGCAACAAATCACTGCTGATTAAAATATAAAACTACTTTGTTCAACTATTTAGTTTTATTCAACATCCTGAGTTTCATATATCCTTACCCATCTTCATGTCTATATCAGTAATTTGGCTCACAGATGCTTTCTCATGGTTTCTCTTTCAGGAGAGCAAACACATCCAGTCTCTAGGTTCCTGCACCCATTTATTTATTTTTTCATTCATTAAACCCAGAATTATTGACAACGTATTCTGTGCTATTCACCTTGGTGTCAATAGTCTGTGTGAACAGTGGACCCTGAAATTGTGGATGCCTTGAGGTTAGAGGGATACTATGCTGAACAAGGTCCTTAAGTGGTGATCCCAGACCTGGCAGAGGGCCGGAGAAAATGCAGGGGGCCTAGAACATGCTTAGGATACAGAATCAGAGAGGGAGGAACTCTCCTGACCTTCTCACAGGAGCCACACGAACACGCAATCAGATGAAACGAGTTGCTTGACCCTCCCCATCAAATGCTCCCACCTAATTCCTTTATGTTTTTTTTTTTTTTTTGTTATTTTTTTCCAGAGTTCTAAAGCAAATGTTTAAAACTTGAATATACTAAAATTCATTTCAGCAAAACCAGTCAATAAGTGCTATGATACAAAATGGTTTCTGGTTCAACTAAAGTGATCAGTATTAGAAAACAAGAGGACATAGTTTTTTTTTTTTTTTTTTAATGACAGAATGGAACAAATAGAACAAGTTATGTTTTGCCTATATTATATTCAATGGAGTCAAGACAAAAAGTGGATTTACCAATACATCCTTCTGTCCTGCAATTTTACAAGTTCATTTTGCCTGTGAGTTAGCCTTAACCCGTTGCTGTTGAGTCAATTCTGATTCATAACGACCCTATAGGAAAGAGTAGATCTGCCCCATAGGGTTTCCAAGGAGTGGCTGGTGGATTTGAACTGCTGACCTTTTGGTTAGCAGCCATAGCTCTTAACCACCGTGCCACCAGGGCTCCCTTAGTCCACAGAAAGGGGCAATTGGCTAATAATTTAACATTCATTTCAAAGACTTGGTACAGATAATTCAGTCATTTTCACTTTAAATCCAAGACAGAGGTAATATTTATTTCATCTATCTCCCATTAGATGGGAAAACTCTTTCAATTATGAAATTCCTTAGCTGGTTATGTAATTCCTCAGAGCCTTATTCCTACGTGGGAAGACTAATTATTGCATAAATGTCAATTCTTTGAGGATTAATTTATGAGATTCGTGCAAGCTTAGACAAAATAACTATTGAGTATTTTTAACTTGAATTTATGCTTTTAAATTTTATTTGAAAGAACAGGAGAAAATCACCAAGAAAAATTCTGAAAAGAATCATGAATAAGAGGGCTTCCCATATTATATATTTAAATATCTCATTAAATATATAGTAATTTTAAAAATGGGTAACAAAATAAATGATCTTAGAGACGATCCTAGTGTGGATGAGGATGTGTGTGTGTGTGTGTGTGTGTGTGTGTGTTCATGTGCACTGTGTAAACAAATGGGAAAATGACTTTTTTTCAATAGGAAAAAAAGTAGATTCATGGAAAAAATCAAATTAGACCCTTACTTTATATGCATCATGATGAATCTGAAATGGATTAAAGAGTTCAATGAGAAAATTAAAACCACAAAAATGAAATTATAAGAAAAAGAGATGAATAATTAATCTTGGAATTGAGAAGAATTTTATAAGCATATGAATAAGGGGAAAAATCATAGACTGAAAATTGCAAACACTAAAAAATGGAAAAAGAATTTATTCATTTAGAAAATCATAAAAAATAATTTTAAAAAGCATAAAGTTTAATTTCATTAATAATAAAACAATAGTTTGATGCCATTTTAAGCTATCAACTTCTATTTCTCTTTCTGTCTCTCTTTACATATATAGAGATAAATATAATCACACATGTATATTTAATCATCATTAAAGATTATTAAAAAACATAGTCAAACTGCTGAAAAGATTTTCAAATTGTAAAACTTTCTGAAAAACAATTTGCTAAAATTATCAGAAGGTGTGTGTGTGGTTTTTATTAATGGGTATAATTTTAGATATAATAATTCTGTTTCTAATATGACATTTGAAATTCTGGCTAAATATTTACATAAAAAATATATATATCATAAAACTATTAATAGTACAAACTGTAAAATCAATGGAATAGTTAACAACTCACATCCTATTGCTATAACACAATAAGATGCAACCACTGCAAAATTATTTTTGAAGAATATTCATATGTAGAAATGTTAGCAATATAAACGATCAGGTGAAAAAGCACAAAACATATTCATGACAATCCAGTAATATGTACATACATATGTTTATAGGTGTGAATGTAAATACTTTTATATAAATAGCACTCTCTCTACACACATACACACAAAACACTACAATAGAAACAAAATTAATCTCAAAATACAGGTAGTTTTTATAATATTCTTTCTTCTCCAAATTGCCGAAGGATAACTCCATTGCTGTATTTAAGTGCAGTCATGTTGGAAAGCATGTATGACAGAAGGATCCCTAAACAGGCACTATGTGGCGACCTGAAAAAGGATATAAAAGGGAATTTGGCAGAGAGAGGAGGAACATGGACTCAAAAACTGCACAGTCATTGACTGTTAAGAAACAAGATTTATGAACAAATCTGCACGGAGGAGCAGGATGAAGCCTTGTAGGCAAATGCAGGACAGGAAAATCAAATTGCCTCAGTCACCACAGACTCAGTCAAAAGCAGGGCAGTGGAGTAGGACAATGGGTTCTGTTGCTGTTGAATTAATTCTGATTCATGGAAACCTCATGTGCATCAGAGTAGAACTATGTTCTATAGGGTTTTCAGTGGCTAAGTTTTCTAAAGTAGACCACCAGGCTTTTCTTCTAAGGTGCCTCTGGGTATACTTGAACCTCCAACTTATGAGTTAGCAGCCAAGCATGTTAACCATTTGCACCACCCAGAGATTCCCTGGCAGATAAAGTACTCTCTAAATATTATATATATATATATATATATATCGTATCACAAGCAACTAAGTAATGATATAACACTATCCTGTGCTATAACTTATTTCTATTTTAAAAATTTTATTTTGAGTTTCAACTACCAGCCATAATAGCTGTCTGCTTCTGTAACAATAAAGAGAAACTCTAAGGACATCTCTTAACTTCCACAAAAAACCCCAACTCCACCAGGGATGCGTGTTACAAGCATGCTAACTCCATGCAATGAAAAGGGCATGGGAGCCTTCATAACCTGGGTTGTTGGGATGGAGGTAAGGAATTGATTTGTGTCAGCTTCCCAGTGACCAGCTACTCTTGGGTAATGTGTTGAGAAGATCCGTTCCTTTGTTTGTCAGCATTACCAACAAGGTTGTTAGCATTTGTGAAAAGTTCGTTCATAATCTACATTAGACTGAAATAATAAAGGGCTCCTAACTATAGGAAGTCTTTAAATTCCTAGTAGCGTTATAATGAGAGCCAAAAGAAGGGCAAAAGTGGCAAGTGAAAGTCCATTGCATAACGACAGGGCACTTATTGGGGGAGGAGTTTCTCAGTATAAGAGCATGGCCATAGATATAGTGATACATGTGCAAAGAAAAGCCCTAAATTAAAGGAGCTATGAGGAAAATTTTTATACAGTTGACTGAGAAACCTCCATAAACCAGAAAACCAAACCTGCTGCCATGGGGTCTATTCTGACTCCTAGTGACCTTATAGGACAGAGAAGAATGGCCCCATAGGGTTTCCAAGGAGCCTTTGGTGGATTCGAACATGCTGACCTTTTGTTTAGCAGCCGAGCTCTTAACCACTGTGCCACCAGGGCTCCGAGAAGCCTCTATAGTGCTCTCCAGATCAAGACCAACATTGATCTTGTAGTCAAGGCTGGAGCTGCATACAGTCTCATAGTCATACCCCTATTGTTCTTTGTTACGACCCTGCGTACCAATCTATTCTTACTCTGCTCATTGAGGTTGGAGGCAAATACCAAAGTGTGAGCTTCAATAAATAAAGGAGAACTTTGCCCTTTTATATAATTAGATGGCTTCACTCACATTATAGTTTATGAAAGTTCCTTGACATTCGATAGATTTTCTTCTTAATGTATTGAATTTCAGCAAATAAACTAATTTAAAATCCTATCTCAGGAAATTGGTAAGGCAATTTCTCTTATCACACCCATATGATAACTATTTTATAGCTTAATAAGAAATAGTATTTGATCTTCAATGGAAAAGTCTCTGGGTGCTCAAGAAAAATTATTAGATAAATTTAGAAGAGTGTTATATTAGTAACACCTACATTTAAATGTCTTTAAAAGTACAGTTGTTTCTATCAGTGTGAGTTTAACTATGTCTTTTGTACATCATCTCTTAGCAGCAGAAAGATCATAGACTCCCACTTTCCTCCTCTAACTGCCCTTTATTCTTAGCCAGAGCCCCTTATGAAAACCCCTTCAGTAGTCCAGGGTCACTATTTACTATGGTAAATACAGACAAAAAGGTCCTGTCCTCCTATAAAATCTTTCCGTTACTGAAAGCTAAAATTTAATTCCCTGTGCAAATTCAAATATAACTCAAGAATAGAACAGCTTCTCTATGTAGCTGATAGGATTATGACAAAAGAGTAGAAGAACTGATTTTCAACTGAAGTGAGAAAATTAAATTAACTTTAACCTTCACTCGGATATACATGCCGGTGTACCAGAAGAGACCATGTAGCTTCTTTCTAGTTATCAGAAAATTCAACCTAGCAATATCCATTGTTAAGACACTGTGGAAATAGAAGGGGAAATAGTTTGTGCTTCAGGGAATTCTGATTCTATGATACAGTGGATACAACAGTTGATTTGCTGCATTAACATACTCAGATTATCATAAATAATTGTATGTGCATCATTTAAACTAAGTGGACTAAATAGTGTTTTAATTTTTTAAAAAAAGTAATCATATATATAATGCTTCTATTTATTCACTATTATATGCTTTATTAAAAAGGTAATAGTGAAAATTACACTATTTGAAAGGTGGAACTTTATTCTCAACGTTATAGCTTCCTAGGCATCCAAGGGACCCTACAACTATAGAGCAACTGCATGTTAACACTCTCTTTGAGGCATTGCGTTCACAATAGGTACGGGAGATTTCCAAATATACAATTACTTTCCCGCTACCTTACTTCCCCACAAAGTGGAGCTGTGGAGGAATGGCTAAAAAGTGTAACGTAGGTTGTTCAAAGGATTGATAACACATTCCCCCCAAAAGAAAATGCTTTTTATTCTAGAATGAGGATTATTCTTGTTCTTGCAAGGATGTTGCCTTGAAAGATATCAAGACTTTCTATGTGTCTTTGGTAATTACAAAGTGTGGTATCTGTGCTGAGATAGCCATCCTGACAACAGAACCGAAGAGAGCCCAGAGAGAAACCCATACATGAATATAACCGCGATATATGACAGATGTCGCATTGCAGCAGAGCAGGGAAGGGGGGACTATTTACAAATGGATTCTGGGATAGGTGGTTGTCCACATGTTGCTGTTGTTGTGTGCCATTGAGTCGATTTCGACCCATAGAGTTATAAATTAAAATTAGAGTCATATCTCCCACCATATGCAAAATATCAGTTCAAGATGGATTAAAGTCTCAAATGTGAAAAGCAAAATGTTAGAGGAGATATTATTAAAAATATCTGTATAACATGAGATATCTTAAATAAGAAAGAAAAAACACTAAATACAAAAAGAATGAATAATTTGATTATATTAAAACTAAGAAATTATGTTCATCACAAGGTACCATACAGAAATTGAAAAGACAGCCATAAACTGGGAGAAAAAAAAATGCCACACAAACTGTTTATGGGAGTTCTTCAACAATCAGAATATGAAGAAAAGTCTTTAGTTGTATCTGTTGTTAATAAAACTACATGATGCTATAGTCTTCTAAACATGCATTTGTGTCAAATAATTATACTTTCTGTATGCCACATGGGGCATAATATAGTTGTCATGGATTGAATTGTGTCACCCCAAAATACGTGTATCAATTTGGTTAGTCCGTGATTCCCTGTATGGTGTGATTGTCCACCATTCTGTCATCTGATGTGATTTTCCTATGTGTTGTAAATCCTATGTCTATGATGTTAATCAGATGGGATTAGTGGCAGTTATGTTAATGAGGCAGGACTCAATCTATAAGATTGGATTGTGACTTGAGCCAATCTCTTTTGAGATATGAAAGAAAGAAGTGAGCAGAGAGACAGGGAGACCTCATACCAACAAGAAAGAAGCACTGGGAATGTAGCACGTCCTTTGCACCTGGGGCCCCTGCGCTGAGAAGTTCCTTGACTGGGGAATAGTGATGACAAGGACCTCCCTCCAGAGTCGATAGAGAAGAGAAAGCCTGGAGCTGATGCCCTGAATTTGGACTTGTAGCCTACTAGATTGTGAGAGAATAAATTTCTCTTTGTTGAAGCCATCCACTTGTATTTATGTTACAGCAGCATTAGATAACTAGGTCAGTAGTATACAGAAATTGCACTCAACATAATATATCTCTCTGAAAGTTTAAAATTTATGAATTAATCATGTTTAGTTCTTTAACCCATATCCTTCATAGCTCTTGAGATAAGCAATGTGCTGACCCTCTTCTGAAGTAGCTGCTGAAGGGGGAAATTGCCAAGTCACTGCTATAGTTGTGTTCTCTGCTTTAGGTGTGATATGTAAGGATGAAAATTCACAAATGAAACTCTTGTGAATTTAAATTTTGAAGTGGTGTTAAGCAGTCTGGGAAGCTCTGCTATCTGCCAGACTTAGCTGTGGAATTTGGAGGGGGCTCAGCTGCCCATACAACTGAATGAATCAACCTATGTTGACCCCATTTTACACTAATGCTTTTTAGAAACTGTCATGTCTATTCACATGTTATAATATTCATTAAATGACCTGCCTAGATGAGGTTGGGTCAATAGAATACCTGACAATAAAACTGTGGGTACTTCAACACCCGATTTATGAAGTTTATAACTTCCAAGTGCAATCATTGTTTGAACACTTGATGTGAATTGTATATTTATAAAAGCACTTCCAAGTAATTTGAATTAATAAGCATGCCATTCACCACTATATACCTATTCTAATTTATACTGGGTGCTAATGGCTAGTATTAAAAATACTAACAAAGATCTAAATTTCAGATCTTTGGGTGCTCATTTCCATATCTCCTGTCATATACTTACCACTTGGTGCTAATTACATGAATGCAATAGTATAAATTGATTAACACAAATGTAATTCTTAATCATGTCACAGATTTACAGATAGATAGATATTGATTCTATCTTAATGCTTACAGTCAAATGATTTATATTGTTGTCTCACTTTGGTCAATAACTAAATACCTCTGAAGTTCATGAACAGTTAAAATATACATGATTAAGAAAATTGTCAACATAAAAATGAGAAAACCAACATTGATATGTAGATATCATTAAATTAAATTTAATATTAGTAATTATTATGTTAATACTAATGATGATTAGCATGCTACATTTTACCAAGGGTGATCAGTTACATTATTTAACGAACACAGTTTAATTCCCAAGATACAGCTCTAGAGCTCTCTCATATAAATGCTTTGCTTTCTGTCTTCCAGTCACTGCCTGAACAATCTAGTCACCCCCGAATAAAATTCTTTACTCCTTACTCACGTGGTACTTCACCTAGTTCTTATGCCTTTTATCGTCAATCCATTACCTTGATAAAGCCTAATACTCTCCTTTTCAATGTCTTTAGGTATTCCATGCTTTGAGGGTGACATACAAGGAATAACAATTTGCAAATCAAACCCCTGAGAATGTAAATTCTGAAGTATCACAACAATACAATCATTCTCTAACCTCTGTGAAATAATGCCGTGAAACACTGCACTCGTATTGTATGTCACCTTTCATGTAGAAGATCCCACAAAGGCTGTCTATCCAACTGTTCATCTGCAAAAGTGATATCTGGAAATTTAGCAATTTATGTCTGGGTTTTATTTAGTTTACTTGAGTCTAAATGAATTTAACAAGCAAGTATGTGACAACTCAATAATTGCTATTTCCATAAATCAGTGATTACTTTTACTTAAAAACATTTAACAGTAGCTATTCTGATGATAACTTTAAAATTTTAATTATCATTATATGTGAATAAAGGCAGAAGAAAGTTAATAGATTTAAACTGCGTATTAAAGAATAATTTGCTTGGGTTTGTTGATTCTATTTTCTTCCGTTTGCCACTGCATAAAACAAAGGCCTCATTAAAAATCAAAGAAGGGATGATGATGCTTTGATGAGAAATTCATCAACAAGAGTCACCACAAAAATGTGTTATTTTTATATAATATAATATATATTATAATATATTAATATTATATATTATAATATAATTATTATTATATTATAATATATATAATATATAATATAATATTTATAATAATAAATACTATATAATATAATAATTATTATATAATATAATAATAATATAATTTTTATATAATATAGTTACTGTTAATGTTACAGGGACCTCCTCTGGAGATTTGAAGAAGGTTAGAAAAGTAAGATTCCACAGATGTCAAGTCTACTTACCAACATAGTACATGCTAGCCACTGTCCTAAATGTTTATAGATACTAAATCACTTAATCTTTGCAGCAATCCTGGGAGGTATATGCATTAATCCTTTATGTCAGATGAAGAAACCAAGGCACAGAGAAGCAAAGAACTTTGTCCAAAGCCATACAGTTATTGAGTAACAAAATTAGAATTCAAACCCACAGCTTTTGTCTTCGTTGTCTACACTTAAACTTTTATGCCAAACTGGAACATGCTTTCTTGGTTTCATAATTGTCCAGATGGTCTCTTTGACACAAAGATTCTGCCATTGTTGTGTCAATGGCAGATTAGATAGGTAATAGAAAAAAAAATTAAATTTCCATGTAAAACAAATTTATCTAAAAGTTTACATATTGTGAAACATACTATGCTTCTTTAGTTTCATGTATGTGCATACAAGCAAAATATGCTAATTATTATAAATGGAATTAATTACCCACACATCAATTTAAATAACATTATCCCATTATCCCATTATTTCTACTTGCCTACAAAATTGAGCATGGCAGGGAAGATTCTCTTGTCTATCAAACCAAAGGTGATGAACTACACTAATAGAAAACATTTATGGTCTTTGACTTTGATTTGTTTTTCTCTCTTACCCTATGCTTTTTAAAATTTGTATAATAATCCAGAAACCCAGTGTGTTTCACAAAGTCCCTATTTTTTGTCATATAAAAGTGCAAATAATAAAATATTGCTATGTACTTCAATAATGGTCACAAGATGACATAAGATATTGAGAAAAGAAAAATCTTTTTTATTTGAAACATAAGAAACCTGATTAGTAAGATAGGTAGACAGATATATTGATTTGAGAATTTCTCTTATGAGTGGTTAAAAGATTTGGTCTCTACTCATAGCTCCACATCCTTATGTCTCTTGGAAGTTTCATTTATCTATGTTACAACTTTTAGTAGTTATCATGATATCTTAAACTGATCCTTCAAATCACTTAAACTACAAATTATTGAATCTCTAATTCCTTGACTCTCAAGCAAAAGCATTTATTTAAGAATAAATATTAACATTTGCCAAATTCTATTGCATGCAGTGGAGATAAACCACTGAACGGAGCAGACCAAAAATTCTTGCTCTCATTAAGCTTGCATTTTAGAGAAGTGAGGAATAATCTGTTTGTCGCTTTCTCTCTCTCTTTTTCTCTCTGTCACTTGTGTGTTTACATATACAATGTATACACAGTAAAACCTGTGAAAGCCAGAACCTGTTTAAGGCAGAAATCTGGCAGAAAATGAAAACTCAAATATTAAATAATATTAGATAGTACTAATAGAGAGCAAGAGAAATGTGGTCAGACTGCACCCTGTTAAAGGTGGAAAACTTGCAAGACTCAGAAAAACAAGGCAGTCCTGTCGAGTTCTGGTTCTCACAGGTTTGCCTGTATATGTATGTATGTGTACATATACTTACATATATATATACAGCGAAGCGTGTGTATGTATATGTAATGTGTATATATATATATAAACCAAACCAAACTCATTGCCGTCAAGTTGATTCCGACTCATAGTAACCCTATACGACAAAGTAGAACTGTCCCATAGGGTTTCCAAGGAGGGCCTGGTGGATTTGAACCGTCGACCTTTTGGTTAGCAGCGAAACTCTTAACCAGTACATCACCAGGGTTTCCTATATATATAAAACAACAACATTAGATGGTGATATGGGATATAAAAAATAAAGCTGATAAGGGGACAGGAAATGTTGAAATGTGTTAGGTGTGGTTCGGAAAGGATTAACTATGTCTATACTTTGAATAAGGACCTGGAACACTGCTGGTGCGGTAAGACCCAAAATGGATAAAACTATTGAGGGAGCAAACAGTAATTTCAAAGTGACTAAGGAAGGGAGATATATCAGCATGAGGTCAGTGTGATTTGAGCAGAATGAGCTGGCAAGGGACATAAATGGAGACAAGATCAGAGATACAAAGGCAGGGAAAGGTGACAGGGGCTAGATTGTGACCATTGGAAGGACTTTGATTTTTGTGAGTGAGATAGGGACCATGGGATGACATGATCTGACTTATATTTTGTCAGAAACATTCTTATTGCGGTGTTGAAAATAAACTGAGAGAAGGCAAGAGTAGAAATAGGGACCAGTTATAAAGCTAGGGCAATAATCCTGGCTAGAGATGATAATTTAAATTTTTGGCCATAGAGTTAAAATTGGAGGTGGTGACAGAGGAAGTCAGCACAACGGCACTAAACCAAAGCTAAGAAGTTTCCTGAATACAATCAAACACTTTGAGGGACAGAGTAGCAGGGGAAGGGGTCTGGGGACCATGCTTTCAGGGGACACCTAGATCAATTGGCATAACAAAGTTTATTAAGAAGAAGTTCTGCATCCTACTTTGGTGAGTGGCATCTGGGGTCTTAAAAGCTAGCCAGCAGCCATCTAAGATGCATCAATTGGTCCCAACCACCTGGAGTAAAGGAGAATGAAGAACACCAAAGACACAGGAAAGTATTAGCCCAAGAGACAGAGAGGGCCACATAGACCAGAGACTTCATCAGCCTGAGACCAGAAGAACTAGATGGTGCCTGGCTCCCACCAATGACCGCCCTGACAAGAAACACAACAGAGAGTTCCTGATGGAGCAGGGGAAGGGTGGGATGCAGAACTCAAATTCTAGTAAAAAGACCAGACTTAATGGTCTGACTGAGACTGGAGGAAACCCAGAAAGCATGGCCGCAGACTCTCTGCCAACCCAGAACTAAAACCATTCCCAAAGCCAACTCTTCACACAAAGATTAGGCTGGTCATAAATGGGACATCAAATGATACTCGTGAAGAGTGTGCTTCTTGGCTCAAGTAGATACATGAGATTAAATAGACAGCTCCTGTCCAGAGGTGAGATGAGAAGGCAGAGAGATCAGGAGCGGTTGAATGGATACGGGAAATCAGGGCTGGAAAGGAGGAGTGTGCTGTCACAGAATAGGGAGAGAGCAATTAGGCTCACATAACAATGTATGTATAAATTTTTGAGACTAATCAAGAGACTAACTTGAACTGTAAACTTTCACTTAAACTACAACAATAAAAAAAAATTGGAGGTGGTGAGAAGGGCCAGAAACTGGACATATCGTCAGGGATTTGCTGAGAAGCTAAGTGTGCAATGAGAGGAAAAAAACATTAAAGAATGATCCAAAGGCTTTGAACCTACATCTGGAAAGACATAGTTGTCATTAACTAAGATAAGGAAGACTTCTAGAGGAACGGGCGAAGGTGTAGATCAGGCACTCAGTTGTTAACATGTTAAATATGGGACTCTTTACACATACTCATAGAGACATTGAACACAAAATTAGCCATCTGAGTCTTCAGTTAGAGGACAGAGCTAGACTAGAGAGTATCAAAATATAAGTGCTATTTGATGTATATGATGACTACAACCTTCAATATGGATTACACCTCTACATAAAGAAATAAAAAAATCTCCATAACTGGACCAATAAGCAACATCATGACAAACAGAGAAAATATTAAAGTTGTCAAGGATTTCATTTTACTTGGGTCTACAATCAACAACACAGTGCACTGGGCAAATCTGCTCCAAAAAACTCTTTAAAGTGTTAAAAAGCAAAGATGTCACCTTGAGGACTATTGTGCACCTGACCCAAGTGATGGTATTTTTCTATCTTCTCTTATACATGCAAAAGCTGGACAATGAATATGGAAGACTGGAGAAGAATTGATGCATTTGAATTATGGTGTTGGCAAAGAATATTGAATATATCATGGATTGCCATAAGAATGAACAAATTTGTCTTGGAAGAAGAACAGCCAGAATGCTCCTTAAAAACGAGAATGGCGAGACCTCATCTCACTTACTTTGGACTTGTTATCAGGAGGGTCCAGTCCCTGGAGAAGGACATCATGCTGGTAAAGTAGAGGGTCAGTGAAAAAGAGAAAGACCCTTCACAAGATGGACTGACACAGTGGTTGCAACAATGCACTCAAACATAGCAACAATTGCGAGCATGGAGTAGGACTGGGCAGTGTTTTGTTCTTTTGTACATGGGGTTGGTATGTACTCAACGGCACATAACAACAACAAGAATGTTAAATCTTTATTCAATAATTTCGAACACAACACCCAGTTAGCTATATTTAGGAAGGAGTAAATAATTATGCATAAAATTGAGGATAGATATTAGATTTTGGTGCTTTTAATTTTGATTCTAAAATTACTATTTCATAGTATCTTGGAATAAACATAAACTGTCATATTTAAAAGCTGATTTATTGAACCTTATGTTTATGTTAGAAGGAGCCCTATTGGTGCAATGATTAAGCACTTGGCTGCTAACTGAAAGGTCGCAGTTGCAACCACCAGCAACTCTGCTGGAGAAAAGACCCAGTGATCTGCCCCTGTAAATATTGCAATCTAGGAAACCCTATGGTTTCTATGGTTCTACTCTCTCCTATGGTTCTACTTTTGCCATGAGTCAGAATCGACCTGAGGGCACACAACAACAATAATGTTTATGTTAAGTCCCTGGGTGGTGAAAACTGTTCTGCTTGGCTGCTGACCCAAGGTTGGCAGAAGAAAAGTCCTGGCAATCTACTTCTGTAAAGATTATAGCCAAAAAAACCCTATGGAACAGTTCTACTCTGTAAATGGGGTCACCATCAGTCAGAACTGACTCGAAGGCACACGACAATAACAACATGTATGTTACCTAGTACCTCACTAAATAATTGCTTGTGTTATTAATCATTAAACATGTAAATCAGCTAATAAATGCCAGTGAGTTTTAAAAATAATTAGATCACCTAGATTTTGAAAAAGTTAATGGAATTTCACATTTTGTCATCTGTGTCTTTCAAGTAAATTGGATATTTACAAAAACTATGCTATATATTTTTAAACACATTTTAGAATTACCTTAAGGATTTTTTTACTTTCACTTTTGCAAAAAAAGCATTCTTTTTATTTAAAAAGAGAAATATAAACTGTACAGAAGTTTAAAATATTAAAATCTGGTAGAAACTATTTGAGCAATAAAGTTAAAAAACAGAAGCACTGAGGCTCAAAATTACAAACTAAGGGAAATTTAAAATTCTTTTTTCTTCTTAGATATATAAACTTAAGCATTATACCTAAGGTGGTATACCGACAGGTTTGGGATCAATTTTACTTTAAATGCAATGTTCTCATCATTCATGTATTTGTTGCACACCATTAAAAAAATCACCACAACCAATATCTTTTGGCAATTAGATAAAGAGATCATTGAAAAAGTCTCTCAAAAATAAACTCATTGTCATAATGGAGCTATTGTTACTTTTCCTTAATCTTGCTTGAAGATTATTTTGTAATATTACACAACTAAAATGTTTGCTTAGTATTTAAGTTGTCAACCCTTGCCTGTTTTTGTACTTTTGTTTTGATCACACTAGCTTACTAGTGAGTAATAATATCCCTTAGCCTGTACTTGTGCCATTTTAATCTCTTCCCTAAGAAAATTTAAATATATTTGCTAAGACAATTTACAATATATTTTTAAATACATTATCAAATGGGGTAATGAGATAAATTGGAAAAATAATTACTTTTAAAACATACAAAACACAATCTTTGCATTTACACTTCAGCGAACCCCACTAACTGGTGGACAATCTGTTCATTAAGGTCATCATCCTGATTTATATTGACTCTGAGAGACTGTGCAGGAATTCTCATGGCTGGTTAATATAGCTGAAATTAACAGATTGACTCTGCCATGCCCTATTCATTTTCCATGAAGAGATTCAGTTAAAAGGTGCATAGCTTATGATTCTTCATTTTACAGGGATGAGAGGTAGATCATCACCTAAATTTGATGCAATTTATCCTCACTTTAACTCATTGGAAATAATTAGTTCATTTTCTTCTTCATAATAGCTTTAAGTCTATTCCCACTTAAACTGTTTCAATGAAAAAAATCCAAAAATATCCGTGGCAATTATACACATATTGTAAGCAAGGGAATGGTGGAAAGGTTTCCCATATGCATTCACAGTGCTAAGAAGCTCTTTTCCAGCACCACATTCTTCAGTTAATTTCTATTCTTCATTCATATTCTCAAATCCCTGAACCTAAAGTATGTTTACTAAAGCAATCTGAAAGTTAAAAAAAAAAAAATTCATATTCATATCAAGAGTTGATATATTTTTTTCCATGGTATGTATGGATTTCATCAAAAGGCTATGTTTAAAGGCCAGTGACTAGGCAGCAAAGATACAGTGTAATAAAAGACGGACAAGCTTGTTCCCAGGGTGAAGGACATGAGAGCTGTTTGCAAAGACTCTTCTTGTGGCACAGATAGAATTACCCTTCCTTGCTCTCTTCGAAGTGAGTGTGATTATGTGATTTTCTTTGGTCAAAGAAACATGAGTAAAAGTCATTTGAGTTTTATCTGGTCAGTAGCTTTAACAACCTCTTGTGCTACACTACCTTCTTTCTTTCTGCTGGGATAGCCAAGAAAGTGTGGAAGTCCACCTTGAAATGTGTTCTGGATGGATCCCTGAATAACTAACATGAACAGAATCTCCTTCTGACCCATGTTGAGCAATCTAGCTTGAGCAACATATAAACCTCTGTTAGATTAAGACACAGAGATTTTGGGGTTGTTACCACAGTAAAACAGAATAACTTACACAAACACAGCAAGTAATCTTACCATCTACTATAAGGAGGCAGGTGGTTACCGGACTAGTGGAAGTAGATATATGATGTTGTGTATTGAACTAAATTTCCCAAATCATAGGAGATCATGAAGTAGAGGGAAGTTCCAGATGATCTGAGTTTTATTTGATGGGAGTTTATAGTATTTTTATAAAAATACTCATTCTATCCATATTTCTAGACAATATTCTGGAACATAAAAAAGGGTGGAAGTCACTTACAGCTAAAATCTTATGCACAAAGCATATTGTTATGTTTGAAATATGATATGTAATTGGGTTTACTCTTGAGAAACAAGTAAGAGGTTTCTGTTAAAGTACATCAGTAATTTCCAGAAAGCATTTTTCCACTAACAGTATCAGGGAAGCCACTACTATTGTTACTGCTACTCAAATAGTAATAATAGAGCAAACATTTTTACAATATTCCTATATACCATACCCTTTTCTAACTACTTTTCATATATTAAGATACTTAATCCTCATGATACTTAAACTTTAATGAGGGTACTATTGTTCTTCTAATTTAAGAGATTACAAAATTGAGGCATAAACAGTTTAAGTCATTTGCCCACGGTTATACAGCTAGTAACTGGCAAAACTGAGATTTAAACCCAGGCCTTCTGGCTCCTGAGTCTGTGCTTTTGAAAACTATAACCTACTGCTGTTTAGTAAGGATTAACAGTTAATTTCTTTCTAAGTATTAAATAAAATAACTAGATCTTACATGAAACCCAGGGTTATTCAGAAGATGAAGCCAGGGAGAGAAAAATGTCAGTGAACACCATGTAATCTATGTATCTGGTCCTGTCTAAATTCACCTTCATTGTCAAGAAATCATGGATGAAGAAAGTGCAATGGATATCACAGGCTTGTGTCAGTGGCTTTAGCAGGAAGCAGGGTGCTCTGGGTTCTACACCCCTAAGGAGTGAGAACGGCTAATTTAGATAACCTAAGTCTGTAATCAGCTAATTCAAAGCAAGTGTGTAAACCTGCCTGGTTAAAGACACGCTATGATATTCTGCCATGCAGCTGAGAAGCAGCAGCAATTTTAAAAGGACACATGATCCAGAGAATCTGTTTGGTCCTAAGTCCAAATTTTACCTGTTAAATAACTTTCCACCTGTTGAGTGGGTGAATTTTAGCAAGTTTCTTAAACTATTTAAGCTACCATAACCTGATCTTCAAACTTGGGATAATAATGCTACCTCAGGATCAATACAGAATTAAGTGAGTTAATATGTGCAAAGCATTTGGAAGATTTCCAGGCATGTTACTGGATACAAGAAGATTTATAAGGACAGTTTTTAAAAGGTGTTTGAGTATACAGCTGTATTTTAAATCCCTAATCTAAGTGGTGGGGCAGTGGGTAAGAGTTTGGCTGCTAACCAAAACGGTCGGCAGTTGAAATCCACCAGTAGCTCCTTGGAAACCCTAAGGGGCAGTTATACTCTGTCCTATAGGGTTGCTATGAGTCAAAATCGACTCGACAGCAATGGGTTTGGGTTTTTATTCTAAGATATAGTGCCAATCTATGGGTACAGTTGTGCAAGTTAATTTTCCAATTACTCCCACTTGTCTCATCATTTTCTTGCTTTCCTCTTAACTTCTTAAACGCAGGTGAAGGATGCCACAACTAGCCCACCCTTAGAATATTCTTACAGAAAAAGTTATCATTTGCTAACAAAGAATTTAATTTGTATCAATTTGTATTAAAATTGCTAAGTACAAATTCTCTAATTTTTACATCTTAAAGTACATTAAACCAGCTGCCATCAAATCAGTTCCAACTCTTGGAGACCCCACGTGTGTCAGAGTGGAACTGTGCTCAAGAGAGTTTTTAATGGCTGATTTTCATAAGTAGACCTCCAGGCCTTTCTTCCCAGGTTCTTCTGGGTGAACTTGAAACTCCAACCTTTTAGTTAGCAGCTGAGCACATTAACCGTTTGCACCACCTAGGGACTCCTGAATCCCAATTGCATGGGAGAAGAAGAATTGGCCTTAAAATGTTGCATAAAAAATACATTGTAACTGTGAATGACCCTCAAAAACCTGGTGGGGTGAGAGCCTTTTAAGAACATATATGTAGCTTTCCTAAGACTGAGCCCACATCTTTATGGCTTTCTGGTTTCCGAACCTTAGCCATAACCTGGTTGATGGTAGTTCACTGTTGGGCCATTACACATGTGTGACCTTCTGCTAACAGCCCTCCCCATCCACTGATCTTGAATGCCAGTCTGAATCTGAACCTGCCATCTGTTTTACACAACCCTGTCCTAGAGATCTCTGTCCTTTCCAGTGACCTCCCTAGCCCTGTACATACTTCCTACATTTTGAACATCATTCCATAGGTGAGATACTTCTCCCTTCTCACAACATAATTTGTCCTTGAATAAACCCTTACGTGTAGTAAATAGAATTACCTCTCATATCAGAGAGAAAATTGAGCTCTCCAATTGTCTCTGATTTATGTTAAAATTGCCAAATCTCATAAAATGGACACAATTTCTTCATTAGTTAATATTCGATATCGTAGCCCTATCTACTTTTTACTTTCCTTGACTATTCTATAACGTGGTTGTTTTTTTTGCTTTCCTTAAGCTCCTTTGTAGCTTTTCAGCATAATCACCTATAGCTCTTACAAAAAAACATACATATGTAATTCAATCTCCAATTTGGAAAGAAAAATCCACAGTATTAAAGGCAAAAAACAAAAACAAAAACAATAAAATAATAGTAATTCTACAATCTGATGAAACACATATACTCTGAGATAAGAAGTAAGCATATGCCTACTATATAATTATTACCAAGTAAATATTGATATAAAAGAACAACTCAAAAGCCAAAATATGGTACTTAGATGAAGCTTCTCATAAAACTGAATTTATTTTTTCTTCAAATGATTTAATTGGAGATACGGCTTTTGATAATTCAGAAGAATTTCAAGACTATTATTCTCTCAACCAATAAGAGGAAATAGATGAGGTGTTGCTGTTGTTAAAATGTATATACAGAGAGAGTAACCATCACATATAATAGTTCTTCTCAAGAACATTTTTAATTTTTCACTTTCTTAATAAAGTAAAATTTCTAAGAGACCAATAGACACACTAGTATTACTTTAGAAGGCTTAGCGGCAGGTTTGATTATGCGTTCTGTGCTTGTCCCTCATCTCCAACCACATAGATAATTGCCCAACTTGCATATCTGCATGGTCAGCAGTGACCGTGGAATCTTTCTTTGTAATGAGCGTGGAATGCAAAACTCAAATATGCCATGTTACTTCCACTTATCCTACTATTTTTCAACTTTTCTCTCAGCTTCCTAAGCACAGGCTAAAGAAACCATTTCTAAGCTGCCTTTAGCATCATTAAACACTAGAATTTATAATTGTTTTTTCTCTAAGACAAAGCAAATGAAGCCAGGAGAACACGAATGTCTTGCCCAAATTGACATTGATAGGTAGTGGTAGAGTAAATTCTAGAATCCAAGCATTCCATCACTCCATGCTATCTCCTCCATGTAGGTGGGATTAATGGGAAGAATATAATACCATCAGACAACTAAGATAATTTTTGATGTTTACCATTTATTTTCATCCATTATATTTAGTAGTATTACTGACACCACAAAACTTTGCATTTATGATTATAATCATTAGTATAGTAAAATATGCCAATAACTGCAACTATAAATTTTATCTTATGTAATGACATAAAGCAGTGAAAAATTAGAAAAACTATACCTTGTGAAATATTAAAATTTAGTTTTACTTGAAACTTCTGTTCAACAATTGATCCCTAAGTCTGAATGCCAAGCTGGTTTTAGAAAACAAAGTGCAAACAATCTTCTAATATCATAAACAGAAAAACCTCTAAAGGAAATCTCTAGAGAAAAATTGTCTCGCTTGTATTTTCTTGCCTCTTTGAGTGTCCTATTTCATTTCCAAAAGCAGCACCTTTCCAACTCTTGAAAACAGTCTGTAACCCATCACTGAGAAAACGTAATAAGTCAAAGTATAAAAATATATTCCATGACATTGCAAAGAAAGTATGTTGGTGCAGTTTTCCCTGCTGGGGAAGGAATGAAATAAAGGAAAGTATCGCTAAGAACAATGGCATGACTCGCCGAAGAAGTTTGCCTCTACTTGCAGAATTACCAGTAACCAAAATTTACTCCATCCTGTAAATTATGAAAATAAATATATCCTGTTCTTTCTGGTTAAGAAGAAAAAGGTCAACATAGATATCACCACATCTGTTTTTAACTAATTCCTTAAATGTACATTCATTAAAAAAACAAACAAACTTTAATATACACTTCAACATTAATGACAATTATTCAGTATTTGAATATTTTTATAATACATATAAAACAGCTTTGAATACATATGTACATTTTCACATATATTCATATATATTAATTTTTTGCTATTGTACAAACAAAATTCAGCCAAATTTTCTTGAAATTCTAAAATTATATCAACTGACTTCCAAGTCTAAGAATATGAAAAACTTTAAGATAAATGTCTGAGAAACAATCAGTAAATTTATTTCTGTTTTTAAATCTTGGCTACCTAAACTTACAAATACTAAATCATTTCAAACTTCATTGATAAAAAACATTGGAAACTCAGAAAGCTGTGTTAATTAGCATTTATATTTCATATTACCTGAATATCAGAGGTTTATACTAAGTCATCAGAATAAAAAATAAATATTTGTAAACTCTATTCAAACACCCAAAACTGGTATTTCTAAATTTCTTTCACATTATAAAACCACAAGAACTGCCTGAATATTTAGTGATAATGTGTTAAATTTGATTAAAAAAAAAAAGTACCTGTGTTCATTTTTTTCCCCTCAACACATTTTTCTAAACCACTGTGGAAATGGAAAAATAATATTTTTGACAACTTTAAAAATAACAGCCTGAGAGAGAAGAAAGATGCAAGTTCTCATAAAATAAACTTTCTTTATAATTGTTAGATTAAAAAATAAGCAAATTTTCTCAGTTTTTGAAATTAAGATCTCCCAATTGTTCATATCTTTGAGCATACAAATTAAAAGAAATTCACTTCATTGATTTAATTGGTATTTTAATGATGTGTCATACCCTCAGGAAAATAGAATTAAACAATTTCAAAGATATCCTAGGTAGATTAGCTTGATTGTTTATGCTTCTGTTACGATACCCCCGATATAATTGACAGTTGTGGTTTGAAGAAAGAAATATTTATATTTTTTATATAACTTAATGTGGGAAGTGTTTTATTTGAATAATTTTTTTAAGTAGAAAAAATGTGGCCTATTACAATGGCATGTTAACTGCCCCATACGGTTTCCAAGGATCCCCCGGTGGATTTGAACTGCCGACCTTTTGGTTAGCAGCTGTAGCTCTTAACCAGTACCCCACCAGGGTTTCCATTAATGATGCTGCAACCTCAAAATTCATATAAATAGATATGTTTCTCATGTCTAAATTAATGGTGATGAAATAATATGGGTAGAAATAGTGAAAATGGTCACATGAAATGTTGAAAGTTAGTATGTTTGGAATATATTTCGTACAGTTGTACTAGCAAAAAAAGAATGGGCTCAGAATGTGGTAGCCTATTTAAATATTAAACTTCACTTTTGTGGTAATTAATCCTCAAAATGCATTCTGAAAGTTAGTTGACTCCGGATAAGTTTACCAGTGCTCTTTCTATTAACAACTGTCTCCTAACAGAGAGAGAACGTGACTGGAAATTAATCAGTTTTAAAAATTATAATATCCAAACATTGCTGAAGAAACAGTCTTTCAAACACAAACAATATTTCAAGAAATTAACTTACACATGCGGAAGTTGTTCCTTCATATTTTCATCAGTAGCAAACAAATAACTCCGAGGGAGCTATAGTATGGAGCTGAGATGCCTAATTTCAAAGAACTTATTTCTATTTGAAGTAAGTGCCACTATCCAGGAATGTTAATTAATTTTAAAATTGTATTCTCATTATGGAAAGAGTAACTCCCTAGAGATTTATAGCAATCAAAAAATCTCAATTAGACTTTATAGTTGCCATTTAACCACTAGTGTACTTTATTGTGAACGTATTTTCAAGTATGGTTGTGGGTACACTTGGGATTTGGGTAATACACTTTCAGAATGAAGAAGAGAGAGATGGTTGGCAATGACCATTTTGGTTACCCGCGTAATTGCTTCGCACGTCTAAATGAATGGTGGGGAAATAACCCGGGCAGAGATGGTGACAACGGTGACACAATGTGAGGTAGGTAACCAACGTTACTGAACTGCTCATGTAGAAATTGTGAATGAATGTACGTTTGGTTGTGTATATTGCTACAAAAAATAAAACATTTTTTAAAATTACGTTTACAGAATGATATTGTGCAAATATTGTGCCAAAACATATCTTAAGTAGCCCTTATTCCATAATGGCATAGTTACAGTTTATTATAATATATACATTATACCCTTTGCTATTGCCATCGAGTCAACTCCAGCTCATAGCAATCATATAGGACAGAGTAGAACTGCCCAATAGGGTTTCCAAAGAGCAGCTGGTGGATTTAAACTGCCAACCTTTTGGTTAGCAGCCAAGCTCTTAACCACTGTGCCACCAGGGCTCCATGTATGGTATGCCAAAAAAAAAAAAAAAAACCCAAACTCATTGCTGTTGAGTCGATTCCGACTCATAGCGACCCTATAGGACGGAGTAGAACTGCCCCATAGAGTTTCCAAGGAGCGCCTGGTGAATTCGAACTGCCGACCTTTTGGTTAGCAGCCGTATCTCTTAACTACTATGCCTCCACGGTTTCCATATATGTTATAGAAGCAATAAATTGTAGAGAATTTTGAAGCTATGAATGAACTTGTTTCAGAGCTGTCCATTACCAATGATGGATGAAGGACGCATGGTAATGGATCTTTTGGCTTGATGTTAACTCTTCATAAAAAATGATCCTGGAATAGAAAGTTTATAATACATATTTAAAATATGATTTTTTTGTCTTTAAATGATTTTAAATTTTACAACAAAGTGTGTTTTTGTTTATTTCATAGTAACGCAGTTAAAATATTTAATAATCTCAAGTTTTCAAAAGCATGTGTTATTTTAGCATCTCTATGCATATTTATAGTTATCTATGCATAAAATCATAGGGTTGCTGTGAGTTGGAATCGACTTCTTAGCAATGGGTTTGTTTTGGTTTTATGTACAAAACATTTTTCCCCAGAGTCATCGCTTGTTTTGGCAAATATTGTGAAAATTAATAACATAATATTCATTAGGATTTAATTGAAGTCATAATAAAATCACCCTAAATTTCTCAAAGTAGTTTAGTTTTTTTTTTGTTTGTTTTATAATTATGAACAATATTTAAGGTACTAGAAGCACATAGTTTTTGTTTTGTTTTGTTTTTTACTTGAAATAATATCTGTGCTATAGAGCTCAGGAACACACTTTCATTAAAACTACGTAAAATCTGTCAATAGTTCAAAGATTTTGTTTCTTAAGAAGTTATAGAATACAAACAAAAAGTTTACTTTGCTCCTTTATAATGGGATTTACTTTAAAATTCTCATATTATTCTAGCTTGTCTTTTAGCACACTTTATTAGCTATATTTAGTAAGAATTCAAGAAGATTATTTACCACATTTTCATCCGAAGACACCTTAATAAGCTTTTAAGTATGACTGAAGATTTTTTTAATTTAATAACATGAAAATAACAGATACATGATATTAAATATCATTAGCTGATAAAATTATAAAAGTTGTGATGTAAATACAAACAGCTTATGTAATAGCTACTTATCAGTTGAAGTTAAGACTGTTATATGTTTTAAGCGTTATTATATAGTACACCATGTTGGCAACATGGAAAAAGAAAAAGAAAACCTCTCTTAGTTTATTTTTTTTTATTATGGGTAATTACAGATGAGCTTTTTGCATTTATTGATAAAAGTTATCTAAATGGCACCTCCTTAATTAAAGCAGAACTAATTATTTGACCTTTATCATTCATGAGAGGGCTCTAATTATTAAATGCTAATATATGTTACTTGTTTATATCCATTATTGTCAAAATTCCCAATTCTTATAACATGTTTTGAAACTAAATTAATGCAATGGTTTAATTTGTATTTCATTATCTTACAAATGAACAGAAAATAAAATAAGGCAAAGACACTTAAAAGATAAGTTGAAGAGCTAAATTTACCCAAGGAAACACCCTCTAGGGGGTAATTTTGTAAACAGAATCTGTTAACTCAAGTCCAGACCAACTCTTGCCTGCCAGGTGCCACTTAATTAAACCTCTACTTATAAAAAGTAAACATACATCAAAATCCTCAATGTTTCTGAGAAACTGGCTCTCATTAACCTCTCATTAATTCCTTTGTGGATTATGATGGACTCTATAAACCAAATAAAAGGTTTTCGTAAGCTGTCATGGAAGCTCTTGGCTCTTATTGTCAGTGATCAGGTACTATTATAGCCCCCCAAAAGCCAGACTACGAGGCAAAATTAAGCACCCTGTTAAGTTACTAGAAACTGGCAATACACTTCTCTTGACTAAAGAGTCAAATACACTGACCATGATTTATAATTACATCCTTGAACAATTATTTGTAAAATAGGATTAAAAACATTAAATAAATTTATTCATCCTCATTTCAGAAATGCAGTTTCACCATACATAGTGATTCTAAGGCATAATAAAATCATACTTCAAGTATTTTGTTCTTATACATATGACATAGTTTACATCATTTTCAAGCTTTCTTCTAAAGTAACTGTTTGCACAGTAATTCCAATTCATCTGATTATTTGGCTTGTCTATACAGTTCTGGGTTTTATTAAGTAGCTGCATTGTTAATTCCAATATTGTTGTTATTTAGCAGAATTTAATAGAATGGAAGTATCTGTGCATATTTCATTGAGGCATAATACATCAATTCAGTAGAAAATATTTGCCAAATAATAAATTAAGAAGATAATAGACAAAAAGTTAAATCATTTAAAAAGAATCATCATTTTTCAAAAAGGGTATTGTGGTATAATTCAAAGAGGTATACTTGGGTAAGTTACTAATGTTACTTATTATTAGTATGTAAGTAGTTAGTTATATACTAATATCGGGAATAGTAATGGTAGTATATGTAAGGTGTCTAGCATGATACATAGTAGTTACTCAATAAACAGAAGCTATTATTACTGTTAATAGAATTTTCATAAGGCTAGTCAACTTTTAACAGTCCTAAGTGTCTAAAACTTTACTTCTATTTGAGATCCAGTAGTATCTTTAAACTTAGTCTTTTTTTTAAGTTTGTTATAGAAAAAATAAATACATTCAAATCAAATTATAATGGACATTTCTTCACTATACTAGACAGTAAAATGTGCTGAGCTCTATTTCAACCAATGGTTTTTCTATTGTGGAGAAACAATACATGGATATTTCAAATATGCAACTTGTTAGATAGGGAGAATTTTAAGTATAGCTATATACTAAATAAAAGCCGTATTAGAAATTAAGTAATTGGCACATCTTACATTTAGGTATTCATTCCTTAGAAATGATGATCTGTTCCATCAGACCGTGTTTTTATATTTGATGGTTTTGTCAAAATGAAATGTTTCTTTTTCTTTACTTTTTGTGATGATTTCTTTTCAATTACTTACTTCAACAATATAATCAGTTGTTACAGGACATGTCCTCCAGTCAAATACATTTGGTAAAAAGGTTAAAATAAAGTTAAAATTATTCCTCTACTCCTGAAATTTTGTAAGATTGTACTATGTTAATGTATATTGCTATTCTTTAAGAAGGTAGTAGACTACACAATATTTGACAATAGTATTTGTCCATGAAGTACTTTATCTCTGAGTATATGGACAAATTGTTTTTCCATGGAATCACTGCGCTAGATTATGTGATGACATAGACAGTGCTTTGATTTAAAATTCGGGCAGCTTTCTTCAGCTGTGACTCTACCACTATCTAGTTGTATAACCTTAATTACATTTTGTAGTATCTGAGACTTCATTTTCTTATTTGTAAAATAAATATGAAAACATTTGCCTCCCTGCCTCACACTGGTTTTATATCATTTGAAACAAACGTTAAAAAATGTTTTAAAACTAGAAAGTACTGTATAAATGGATGGCATTTATTATCTAGTTAAGTGGTATAATATAGGTTAGTAAATGAGGAAGCAGGAGTGAATATTTTGAATGAAATTAAAAAATGTGTTCTTTTTTGAACTTAATAGTTTCAGGTATGGAGAAATTTACAATCTCCACATTCTTTCTACAGCTACCCATCCATCCATCCATCTTCTGTCTTTAAAACTCAACAATTTCTTTTTTTTAGATTTTATTATTGTGCTCTAAGTGAAAGTTTACAATTCAAGTTAGTGTCTCAAACAAAAATTTACACATACATTGCTATGTGACCCTAATTGCTCTTCCTATACTGTGACAGCACACTCCTCCTTTCCACCCCTGATTTCCCATGTCCATTCAACCAGCTCCTGACCCTCTCTGCCTTCTCATCTCACCTCCGGACAGGAGCTGTCTATTTAGTCTCATGTAGCTACTTGAGCTAAGAAGCACACTCTTCATGAGTACCATTTTATGTCCCATAGCCAAGTCTAATCTTTGTCTGAAGAGTTGGCCTCGGGAATGGTTTTAGTTCTGGGTTGACAGAGAGTCCAGGGGTCATGCTTTCTGGATTCCTCCAGTCTCAGTCAGACCATTAAGTTCTAGTCTTTTTACTAGAATTTGAGTTCTGCACCTCACTTTTCTCCTGCTCCATCAGGGATTCTCTTTTTTTTCCCTGTTGGGGTGGTCAATTGTAGTAGCTGGGCAGCATCTAGTTCTTCTGGTCTCAGTCTGATGGAGTCTCTGGTTTATGTGGCCCTCTCTGTCTCTTGGGCTAATACTTTCCTTGTGATTTTGGTGTTCTTCATTCTCCTTTACTCCAGGTGGGCTGGGACCAGTTGATGCATCTTAGACGGCTGCTCGCTAGCTTTTAAGACCCCAGATGCCACTCACCAAAGTAGCATGCAGAACATTTTCTTAATAAACTTTGTTATGACAGTTGACTTGGATGTCTCCTGAAAGCATGGTCCCCAGACCCCCGCCCCTGCTACTCTGTCCCTCGAAGTGTTTGGTTGTATTCAGGAAACTTCTTAGCTTTGGTTTAGTTCAGTTGTGCTGACTTCCCCTGTAGTGTGTGCTGTCCTTCCCTTCACTGAGGTAATTCTTGTCTACTCTCTAGTTAGTGAATGACCCTCACCCTCCCTCCTTACCCTTGTAACCATCAAAGAATGCTTTCTTCTGTAAAACTCAACAATTTCTGAGAGTCAAGATCATTTTCTACATCTTTTAAAATTTTCACTGCATTTATTTGTTAGACTTTATTGTAATTTTAATAGCATCAAATTTATTTTAATAAGTCTAAGTTAAATTCTTTCAACTGTTTATAAAAATCATGATAAATTATTATACATTAATAACATTACTTCCTATAATTCATAGAAGTTGACTAACAGAATAAAATTTGTCAATGATTTCAAATATCTATTGGCAATTTAAGGTGAATGAGAAGATAAAATAAAAGTTTGCTTGTGAAAACAGTGGATTTCAGGGTTCCATAATTAATTTAAAATACTCTGTGCTATTAATATTAAAATAAATTATTTTTATCCACATACTCCATATGACTAATTATTTTATACAGGAACACTTAATCTCTTTATCTTGAAAACTTTGTAGAGGTACTGCATAATAAATCACTATGTTGTATCTAACTTTATCAATATTAGATTGAATAAGTTTCCATGTTACAGTACTTGGGGACTGACCTTAATTAGAAACTGGAAACTCTGCTAAAAAGATTGGTTGAAGACTTCATTGGTTCTATATTTGCAAGTTTTCCTGCACTTAGGGAATTCATCTTTTTGACAATCAGATTTTTTTAAACAACTGTAAAACTATAGAGAAAATAACACTATTTAGTAGTTTAAAATAAACTATGTTTAAATATAGTTTGGTTATGAAAAATAGATTAGTTTTTCTTAGCAGTGTCAACTTGGTTTGTATCCCAGTAAACAATATTGACCATGGTACTAATGACAGATTCAAGAAAATAAAATCCCCATACTGTGACAAAGAGAAGCTTTAAACCACAAGTAGAATGAAGGTATCAAAAAGTAGATCAGACTAGTTTTCAGGTATATGATGGGTTCAACATAAGGTTGTACATTCTTTCACCTCTTTGTTCAAATTGCTTTCAATGAATAAGCAAAATCAGAGGAACAAGAACAAAGTTCCCAGACTGTATTCTCCTGGAGAATCCACATGTGCAATTTTAGGGATAAGCAGACAGGTATCATCACCTTAGTTTTCCAAAGTGAAAGATCTGAAAAGTTGGAACAATAATGGAAAACCCAGATGACACGGAAAACTGTATATAATTTGCTAACCATAGGGATAATTGAAAAACCATTAGATCATATACAAGGAACCTTTCATGTGTAGCTTAGACTATCAAGTGAGGAGCAAAAAAACCACAGTGGTCAACACGTATTAAGAGTTTGCAATCCCATAGTTAGGTGAGAAAAACCTCCAAATTTATTAGAAAATAATACCTGGGGGAAAATGTAATTTGAGCTGTATTCATTTACTTTTATATTTCAAAGTGTTTTCTTTAAATGGTTTGTTTTATTTTGTAAAGTGTGTATTTAACATGCCATTCCCTTCTAGCATGGTACCTGGAGTGTAGTATATACCTAATACATATTTTTTTTTTAAAGAATGAGTGAATGATTACTAGTCTCTTAAGTTATTACTGTGTTATATTTTTGCTTTAAGAGCATCATTTGCTTACAAGATGTACATTATATTTTGCTTTCCTAAATTAGTTAAGTGAATTAAGCTTAACTAAAAATATAAGGGTTTCATCTCCTCAAGAATACCTCAATTTGTGGACATACATATTCTAAGATTTAGAAAAAAAATCTATTCTCCAAATTCTACACAGTGAAAAATAATGTCATGGTGAATATCACAATTACTCACGGTTTAATTATTAAAGAATTTAGAATGAGTAACCTACAGTTTTTAAATGACAATTAAAATAGATAAACATTAAAAGCTATTAAAAGACCACGATAATTGTTTTAAGATCTCTAAAAACCTTTGAAAAGCCAAATATGCCATTTTGATATTAATCAAAAAATATAGTTTCAACTTATCTTTATTCATCCCATCATTTACCAATATTTATGACACATCACATTAAATGTCTTGTATTAGTTATTGGGAAAGTGGAAGGTGAGAGGAATAGGTAAGATAAGGCAAGTGTAGCCATCTATAATTTATTATAGAGCGTATTTTTTTTTACAATGTTAATTTGAATTGATAAAAGTGTTTATTGTAACAATATATTATTTTTCACTTCCTTGAGTGCTATTCCCTGACCAATTCTCCTGTGGACACAAAGTTATACTAAAGATCATGAGAAGAAATGACTACACTTATAAAATTATTAGTACAAGACACAGTCTCAGTTGAGCTTGTTTGTTTCGTTGGTTTTTTCAGTTGTCATCCAGTTGACCTTTTGGAAGCAGATTCCCCGGCCTTTCTTTTGAGGCACCTCTAAGTGGGTTCAAACATCTAATCTGTGGGTTAGTACTCTAAAATTTAATAATTTGCTTCACCTTATCCCTGAATAAATCAGCTCTCTCCTTAATTCACACTTTCTTAGAGGTGAGAATAAGTAAATTAAATTTAAAGGTGTTTCCTATGGTCAAACTAAGATGATATATTAAGTCTCTTTCCTTTCCCACTCATGCCAGACAAGACTACATTCTCATACATGGTCTCTGGTTATCACATCAATTGAAGGGATTAAATATTGGAAGGCATCAACAAAATATCCCCCATAAACCTCCTGGTAAAAAAATTAAAGTTTGTTATGGGATTTTCTCCAGTTATTAAAGTTGGGATAATATACTACAAACATGGTATATATGTCCCTATAATGGCTTTGGAACAAGAAAACTGTCTTCCCTGTTGTAGCCAAATTACAAGATACATGGAATCATAGCATAATTGAGAAAAATAGAGAAGAGCTGACAAATACAAATACAGTATCATGTCTGGTGAGGGATGTCTTAATTAGTCTTGGGATGCTTCCTGACATCAGCATTTCTTTCTCTAAAGTGCCTCAGATGATAAGAATAGGTATGCTTGCCAGGAACCACACGTATGAAGAGGTCATTAAATTGGAAGGCTAAATAGGTGGTTTCTAATGTAGGCTTAATATGAATTACACTATTACTCTAATGTGATATGAAAGTTTTAGAATATATTTTTAATAAAGCTAATGAATTATAGGAAAAAAAGAAATTACAGTGATATGTCATTTTTTTCTTAATAAATAAATTAAGTAAATCAGCAGAAATACACCTTTTAAGGCAGTCACCAGGAGGCAGACAATCAGCATTAAATGGAAAACACTGAAAATAATTTAAAGACTCTTGTGTAAGCAAGATTCTTGGTTTATTCTTTTACTTTGGCTATACTAAAGGGAGAGCCCTGGTGAGGCAGTGGTTAAAGCACTTGGCTGCTAACTGAAAGGTCAGCACTTCGAACCCACCAGTCACTCAGTGCGAGAAAGTCGTGGCAGTCTGCTTCTGTAAAAATAAACAGCCTTGGAAGCTTTATGGGGCAGTTCTGCTCTGTCCTATAGGGTCGCTATGAGTCGAAATTGACTTGATGGCAATGGGTTTGATTTGGGTATACTGAAAGGGACCACCATTTTCAGGGAAAGTAGAGGTTAAAGGCCCTATTTTCAGATGCCCTGCTGAGCTATCCTAACTTAATCTCCCTTGGACTCATTTCCAAAGCAGCATTGATAGCACGACCTGGCCAAGTGCCACCCTAACAGAACAAATCACTTGGTGATACATGTATTTTGGTATGTCACTGAGAAATGAACACATACCCCAAAAGGAAATAAGTGGAGCCGGAGTCTCAGGCAAATGAGGTAAACCATATCTGCTGGTAGATACATTTATCTTTAATACTCAATAACCAATAACTGCACTCTGACAAATCATAATTGACTTTCTTTTGGGGTTGAATAGAAGATGATCTAGATATGATGATAAATTCTTTCCCATCGGTAAATTAATAGTAAATAAAACTGTTGTAAAATTGTCTTCTCTAAAATTCTGCTTTTATTTCCTATAGCAATAAAAAGTTGTCTCTGCTATACTCTCATGAAGCACTGGTTTAGCCTGAACATGTTCATTTCAGAACTGGTCTATAGTTCTTAAAACCTTTTGGGTTCTAACCCCAAACCTAACAAGAAAGTTAGAGAATGAATTCACTAGTATATTTTTATGGCCTGTCAGTGATCCATCCTAGCAATGCCATCTGCCTTCTGTCTAGTCATGGGGTTTTTCAGAGGCATCTAAAGCCTTTGAGACACAAATTAAATTGACCCTGCTTGCAAAGCCTAACGGAGCCCTGGTGGTGCAGTGGTTAAGAGCTTGACTGCTAACCCAAAGATCAATGGCTGGACTCCACCAGCCACTCCTTGGAAACCCTGAGACAGTTCTACTCTGTCCTATAGGGTCACTATGAGTCAAAATCGACTCCACGGCAACGGGTTTTTCATACCCTAACAGCTATCGCTGCTAAGCTTGTTAGAGATTTTAAACTATGCAGATGTTTTAAGGAGCATCTTTAAATATTTAGGTCACTTCGAAGAATGTACCTACACTCATACTTTTAAAATTAAGAATTAGATCTAATTTCTGGAGCTCCTAATCATTGTCTTCTTTGTGTAAATGAACCTGGCAGCAACCTTTCTTTTATGTAGCAGGGTGAATGAAGGAAAAATATGGTATAGAAAGTTTGGCATTATAAATGACCTGTGTTCCCAGGACATTGAACTCTGATTCAAAAACACCTCACTGGGTGTCAACAGATCGGAATTCTAGTTTCATCTTTGCTACTTATAGAGCTGTGGAGAACTTAGGTAGATTTTGTAATCTAAAACTCAGTTGCATTGTTCATCAATAAGAATATTATGGATTAGCGCTGTTCAGTAGAACTTCCTGCAGCGATGGAAATGTCCCTCATCTGTGTTGTACAGTAAAGTAACCACTAGCCACGTGTGGCTTTTAAGGTACTTAAAATATAGCTATTTTGACTGACAAACAAATTTTTTTATTTTATTTAATTATGATTAATTTAAATTTAAATAGTAGCATGCAGTTAGTGTCTACTGTATTGGACAATGCAGATACAGATATTATCTGACCAAATGTGTAGGGAAGATTCCAGAAGATCATGGATGGTTTGTATATATACAACAAACTTACATAAATGTCTAAATCCCAATATGGTTCATAGATAGGGATGCCCCCAGAGAAAAGCATGGACTAAATCCGTGAATTTATATGGAACCAAGACTGATGTCTCACCTAAAGTAGAAATCACTATAAAATTGATTACAAGGATCAATTTGAAGAGAAAAATAAAAACCACAGAATGGCAAAGTCAAACTGAAGAAATTTTAAAAGGAAGAAGTATGGTCCAATTTCTCCAGATAGAATTACAGATAAATTATTGAATTTATATGGAATTACAAGTTTTTAAAACTGATGTAGCTTAGAAGTGTCTTTTCCTTGGCTGCCTCTTTGTCACTAAATGGGAAGACAATCTTATAATACTATTCATTAATTGAGACTGAATTTCGACCTTGTGCCATTTACAAGAGCACACTCTCCAAAAACCTATATATCCATATGACTGATTTTACTGAGAACATGTAGTTTTATAATTCAAGATGACATTATGTGGGTCATTGCTCTTTTATAAAATTGACTTAGTTGTCAAAAAAAAAATAAAAAAAAACCCCAGTAGGTCTATTCCATTGAAGCATTCTATTCTTCAAAGAAAACTTAGTAAATATAAATATATTTAATTACATGTATATATATATATATTTTTTTTTTTCTACCCACTAGAAGTATAAAAGTTGTTTTTCCCTCTGATTATGTTTAGGAAACGCATTTTCTATGGTGAATGCCAATATTAACATGTTCTTTTCTAATAGTAAAATGTTAACAATTCACATCATTCAGAGCTCATCATGAATCTACTAAAAATTGCCCTTAAAATAATGTTCTGTTAATCTCCCTATGTATTGTGTAATGAAATCATAATATTCTTAACAGATGCTTACTATCCAAATAACATGCAATGCAAGCACATACCATATAGCTATTTGCATAATGAAATTACTTTTTAAACTCTTGATCCAGGTGCTTTCCCTCTACACTGGGCGGGTGGGGGGTAGGGGCTGGGGAAAGCAAAATAACTGACAGCAATAAGATCCTTCATCTAAAAATATCAACAAGAAAGATACTGCTACATATATGTAATAAATAACAGTGTTGTAATATCTACTGGGGTTTTTCGTGCCTTCATTGAATTTGTCTTGGGAATAACCCCAAACTTGTGATAATAATACACCATAATGTTTCATTATATTTAACATGTTATAAATTTAAGAAAAGGCTAATGACACATTATGATAACTAAAGTAGTTTTCTTAATTTCACTCTGTATGTCAGCTATGGCTAATACAAAAATAGACAATTCCATGAGAACAAAAATAACAGCACATTTTTATAGCATAAAATAAAAGACCTAAACTAAAATAAAAATAAATAAAGGCAGTCATAAGGCTTCAACTTTTCAAAAGAAAGTTTTTCTTATGTTAAAAATTTTAAATTGCAACAACTCCCTATCTAACAGACTTCTTTGATTTATTTTTTAATTTATATTTATATATTTATTTATATTTATATACCTATTGGTGCCAAATATACCTATTGGTGCCCCTAAATTGCTGAAGTTCATATAGATACAAATTATGCCCCTCTATACGGCATTATTTTACTCAAATAAAGGCTGCTGACACATAGTGATCACTAGAGTAGTTTTCTTAATTTCATGTGGATATTTGTTATAGAATCTTTCATTACTACAGCAAAATCAAATATAAAAACTGAAGTTAGGATGTGAATATATGAAATAAAGAGATGATCCCAAAAGTAGAATCAATTGCAAATTTCAGCCTCCCATTATTTTAAATTTCTCATAGATATAATATATTTTTTAAAAGATTTAAATTGTTGTTTTTTTTTGCTTCTTCTTCTTCTTCTTTTTTTTTTTTTGGTGTTCCTGCTCAAGACATGATGTAATTGAATAAAAATTCTGCAATACCTCACAAAGAAAAAGAAGTTTAAGTAAGGACAAAAACGTCAGCCTCTAAGTGATCATTCCATTTTGGCTCAAGTATCCTTACCTTGAAAATTTTCATAGACTTTTAGAGAAATTCTCTTTTAAGGAATTTCAACAGTGCAAATCATTTTTTGCTAATGTTGTAGTTTTCCTTATTAATCCAATGCAATGTTTCTTTCACTCATTTTAAGTCTCCCAAGTCTGAAGGTGTGGAATATTGGCAGGCGGTGGATAAACCACAGTACCAGTATTCAGCTAAAGTGACTTAAGAGTTCCCAAGCTTCTAAGATCATGGTAGGGTATAACCTACATAAAATTATTATTATTTTTAACATGCAAACTCACACGAACTGTTAGGCTGCCGTTTCTTCATTAATGTAAATTTGTTCATCATGTTGCTTTCCTCCTTACTGATGTCTTGAGTTTTAACGCACTGAGAGTTTTTGACTTTTTAGACATGAATTGATGTTTTTCACATATATTGTATGTCTCAGGAGGAATTGTCTAGATACAGTGCTAAATTGACGACTTAGATAAGTCAGAGTATAATATGTGTTGAATTAAAAATTTAGTACTAATAAAAAGATGATTATCAGTGTTAGAAAAGTTATTGTTAATTAAATAATTGATTGCATATGATCCAGTAAGCACTTTAATTTAATAAGCATGTATGTGGGAAGTGAGAATGCTGTGTACACATAGCAAAATAATTACATGATTTTTAAACAAATGACAGGGCATCTACAAAATAAATATTGATGGCATGGGTATCATCAGAGCTTTGTGTTGAAAGATACTAGCAGCAGGCAGAGACAAGGGCCAATATAGTCGGTTAAATGAGAAATCCTGGGAGAATTTGGAGGCGGACTTCATAACAAAGTGAAACTACTGGCATAGTTCTCTTCTTACCATGTGTCAAGAGAATGTGGCCATTCTTAATATGCCCATTTATGTTAAATGTAAGATTTAAACACAATAATCACTTGCAACTTTGAGTAAAATAATGCTGTATAGAGAGGCATCATTTGTGGATATATGAACTTCAGCAATTTAGGTGCACCAATAGGTATACTTTATACCTATTGTTGAAATAAACCTATTGGTGCCCATAATTGCTAAAGTTCATTTATAAAACTGTTGTTTTTTTTTCCAGCCCCAAATCAATGGCATGATATCTGTACATGCCACTGTGTTGATTGTAGTTTTTGTTAGGTATTTCCTAGGGGGTAAATGATTCATTTAAATAAATGCATAATACTTAAATTGCTGGCATCAATTACTTGGACAAGTTTTGGACCATAAAAACTTAGCAGATTTCTTTCAGAAAGTTATCACACCATTTTGAGCAATTAATATTTGAAGAGTGCTCCTCATGGAGATCACTGTATTTGGACTTTTAAGATGAGTATAATAAGTAAGAGATATTTAAAAGCTACCTATACCAAGAAAAGTAACAATAAAAAGATTTTAAAGATAAATTGTATGATCACCAATTGAAATGAGGAAATATCTAGGGTCAAAAGGGAAATGTTGGTGATGATTCCATCATCATAATATTAAAGAAAACTCCTTGCTTTGTTTTTAAATAATTAGGATACTATTTCTTAACGTTATCCAGGAGTGATGTTACCATGAAGCTATTGATGAAGTAATCAATCAAACCCAACTATGCAATACCAGTTAACTTGCCCAGAAAATGGTTCTCTCTAAAAGGAGAAAAGGAGCACAGGAATTTTTGTTAATATTGATGGAATAAATTCAGGTCTGTTTAATAAACATTTATTGATTATTAATCATATGTCAGCCACTGCTAGGTGGTGCGACAAGAACATGAATAAGACATAGCTCTTTTTCCTGATAAACACCCTCATCAGGGAAGTTGACACATAAACAGATCATGTTTTCTTGTGGTATATGCAATGTTGGTGCCCTGGTGGCATAGTGGTTTAGAGCTTGGCTGCTAACCAAAAGGTTAGCAGTTCAAATCCATCAGCCGCTCCTTAGAAACTCTATGGGACAGTTCTGCTCTGACCTATAGGGTCGCTATGAGTAGGAACTGAATTGACTGCACCTAACAACAACAACATACAATGTTAGATACCCACGGGGAGGATAGAGAAGAACACTTAGCTCAATCTAAGGACTAATGGAAGGTTTTCAGAGAAAGATGATTACTAAAACAAGCTAAATCTGGCCAAAATGATAAATAAGGGTTAGTCAGACAATGGAGATGAAGAGGGCTTCAACATGAGTCCAAACTGTTTGCCTTGAGTGACTAGGTGGTACTATCAAATGGTGTCAGGCAAAGATCGAAGAAAATCAGTGAGAGATGTTTTTCTGGTGACTGTGGAACTTCCAAATGATTCTTGGGTGACACAAGCAATTTACAATTGGCTGCTAACCTAAAGGTTGGTGGTTCAAACCCACCCAACAGCACTGCAGAAGAAAGGCCTGGTGATCTGCTTCTGTGAAGATTACAGCCAAGAAAAGCCTACGGTGCAGTTTTACGCTGTAACACATGGGGTCCTCATGAGTTGAAATCAACTGGTTGGCAATGGGTTTGTTTGTTTGTTTTTCCGTATGCGGCACTTCTACTCTGTCCTATATGGTTGCTATGAGTTGGAAACGATTCAATGGCAACGGGTTTTCTGAAGGTCACAGGCGAGGCTTGCATTGAAGACATGGATCTGGGAATCATCAATGTCATTCAGAAGTCTTGGATAAAATTTGAAAATAGATTACATGGTTACATGGCCCAGGGAGCAAAAAGAGTAGTTATTTGAGATAGAACTATGGAAAATCCGAACATTTAACTGATAGGCATATCAGAAGCCCCAAAATGAAAAGTACATAGAGTAGATAGAATAACAGAATGTCAGAGTAATGAATTATAGTAAGGCATGCCTGGCAAACAGTTTACAATAGAGAGGTCCAGTAAGTTGAATGAACACTTGTCATTGGACTTAGCAATATTTAGTCACTATTGAACTGCACTGCAAATGTTTAACTGAAGTAGTGAGGACTACATCAAACTGCAATGTGTTGGTGAATTAATTAAAACCCAGGGATTAGAAATAATGAATATAGCAGAGTATGTATGGTTAATAAAAGGCTTTTATTGGGAGAAGGCTATAGGTTGGGGAGGTGGAAGAGAGATGGATGACAGAAGTGGCTGGTAGAAATAGAGGTCCAAGATAAATAAAATATGGGAGTTAGTGATGGAGTAAAGTCCCTGTTGACAAGAAAGAGAACAGGATCAAGTATGAATGTGAAAATATTGGTCTTGATTAAAGGAAACCAGTTAAAAAACTGCTGCCATTGAGTCAATTCACATTCATGGCAACCCCATAGAGTTTTCAAGGTTGTGACCTTTTGGAAACAGATAGCCAGCTCCTTCTTCTGAGGCTCCTCTGGGTGGTTTTGAATCATCAACCTTACAGTTAGTAGTCCAGTGCATAACTCTTTGTGCCACCCAGGGACTCCAGATCAAGGGAAGAAGTGCTTCATACACTGGGAAAGAGATAAGAAAATGAAGATAAATTGGAGATAAATGAAGATGTCAATACATTCAAAAGGGGAAAGAAGAAAACTGAATTAGAATATGCCAAATGACTTTAATTATATTTTTGAATTTGATGGTATTCTGGGAATAAGAAAAATATGGGTGGGTAGGAGATTGTAGAAGATAGGTAAACGGCTAAAGAGAAAATATGAGAGTTGTCCACAGACAAGTAAAATTACTGATGAATGCTCTTGAGATCAATAACATAAATTATATCTGAATCATTTATTGATGTTTCTCTTATCTTTGCATAGCTTCCATCATCTGTGGATATTTTCATTTCATATTTCATGATCATATTCTTTGTGTGATAAGTCTGAGGACTGTTCTCAGGTATGAGCCTCCCCAAGTTCTTCTTCCTTCCCATCTCCAGCAGATCTTTCCCCTTCTGCCTCTTGGTGGCCAATACCACCCACTCTTCTTTGATGTGTTGTTTTCCTCAAGACCACTGTGAGCAGGGACCAACTACCCAATAAGCAAGGTATGCACGAGGTTACTTGTGCTTATTTACTAATCTGTAGTGCACAATTTCACATGAGTTTGATGTGGTGAAAAACAGGCGAAATTGTGCACTACAGATTAGTAAATAAGCAGAAGTAAGCCTGTGTACCTTGCTTACTGGTTGATCAGCCGCTGACTTTGAGTGTGGCCTTCCTAGTTCTTTCCTTCCCTTTTGTTCCTTGTTGTGTTGTTCCCAAAGAGGAGCAAATACGTCCCCTTTTAAGCTTTCATTTAACCATTAATGACCATGGAAAAACAGGCAGCATATAACAAAAGTTATACCTACACACACCTCAGAATGACAGTAAGTGGTTTGTAATGACTAATGGCCAGAAAGGAATTCTGAATGGATACCACCCAGCATTCCTCCCCACCACCCCACCTCTTTTATTACCCTGAGGGCAGGGCTCATCAAAACAACACCTTCCTTCCCTTCTCTCATTTATTTGAAATTGAGGCCTGAGGACATAATCAAGGCAGAACAACAGGTGCCCCCTTGTCTCAAGCGGGCAATTTGCATTTCAAAGTATGTTTGGATTCTAGGTTAAGGGGTTTAAGCTCCTTCCTGGAAAGACCACTTCTGGAATTTACTTCACAGTGTGTTTCACAGGAATTGACTGTTTATTACAATGAAGATTTGTCAACTGATTGTACCCAGCAGAGATTTCCGGAGATGCGAGACCATTTTTCTTATACATTTATGTGCCTACCTTAGGAAACCTCTTAGCACAAATGCATAAAGCCCAAGTAAGCCATTAAATTAATTTAATCCCTCAAAAGAACGGCACTGAAGTCCAAAAGTTAAGACAATGAAATGTAGTATTATTAAGAAAAAGTGTTCTGCTCTGACAGCCCAATACTCTTGATAGAGTCTAATGAGTTTTAGATTTTAAACAACAATAACTAAAAATTCTTAGCTAGAAAAAAATCACACATCTATAAAACCAAATGAGACTAACGAGGTACAGGAGTCCAGTGACAAGGGCCAGAAAGCAGAAGGCGACAAGGAAGCTGGTGATAGGGAACTCTAGGTTGAGTAAGGATATTGTTGTTGCGTTGTGAGATTGTTAACCATTGTCATAGAGCAACATGTGTAGTAACTGTTAAATAAGAAACTGTTTTGTTCTGTAAGCCTTCATCTTAAGTGAGAATAACAGCACAATTCGAAGAGTGTAGTCAGTGTCACTGAACTGTGCATGTAGAAATTTTTGAAATGGTGTATCTTTTTTTGTATTTTCACCAAAAAAAAAAAAAGGTTGAGAAGTTAGAAGGTTGATACGTTGTGGGGTTGTTAACCAATGTCATAAAACAACATGTGTACTTCTGTTTCATGAGAAACTATTTGTTCTGTAAACCTTCACCTGAAGTACAATAAAAAAATAAATAAATAAAAGATTAAAAAAAAAAGAAAGAAAAAAATCATACATCTATTAAAATCAAGGGAGGTTATTCTCATTTGTAAAAACAAATGGACATTTCAAATTGCCCTATGGCTTTAGAAGATTCTTTGTGTAATTTTGTGCAAGTAGAAAGAGTATCATTTTGTTATCTTGAATTATGCTGACTGATAGACTAATTGTTGCTTGAAGTAGCAGCTATCGTTGGTCCCCAGTGCTGTACACATAATATTTTATTAAGCTTTGTTTTGCATTTTCAGAAAAAGCAAGGTTATATTGAACATACTCATTTGTATTTGCTACAAATTAAAAACGTAAAATGTGATGTTTTCAATATGTCAATTTTAAATTAATATTTTACATACTTGAATGGCTATTTGTTGACCATGGACTTTACGTAAGTCTATACAAAATGTCAAGGGAATTAACAATTGAATAGGTGAAAGTAACCATGTCTGAGTATTTACAATCTATTGAGGAAAAGAAATATATATATACACATATATATATAAGGCAAAATAACAAAAGTTCTAAATAAAAGGGGAGAGATCATGGAGGAAAAAGTTATTAACTCTGACAAGAATTTGAAGGGAAGACTTGGCAGAAGGGAGTGGAATTTAAAATGATCGAAGGCTAAAAAAAAAAAAAAAAAAGACACAGGAGACACAGGGAACACCATGAAGAAAAGCAAAGATTGGGAAAGTGAACGACATGTTCTGAAACCACAAAGAATCTGGTGAACTGCCATCATTAACAGGTGTTACAGATTGAATTGTGTTCCCCAAAAATATATGTTGAAGTCTTAACACCTGTACTCATCAATGCGACCTTGTTTGGAAATTGAGTTTTTCTTTTGTTATTAGTTAAATTAAATGAGATCATACCAGAGTAATATGGGTGCTAGTCTTAATCCCTTTTGAGTGTTTTATAGACACAAGAACAGTCACACACAGAAAACATTTGTTTACAAGCTTTAGGTTAGTAGCCAAGCTCTTTAACCATTGCACTACTGGGGCTCCTTCTAATCTCTATTAAAACCCAGTAAAAACATTTTTAGAAAAATGCAATTTATTCATATTTGTCATTTTTAATCAACTGTAATGTTGTGCTATAATCAGATAAATATACTTCAGATACAAGTATTTGAAGGAAAAAAAGAGCCAAAACACTTGAGGTTTCTTGTGACATTCCAGCCCATAGCACCTTCTCTTTTTTTACACTAATACATAATTGATGGCTCATGACATTGTCATTTTCAAACCATTAGTTACATAAAAACAATATTAATTGGGTTTTAATTAAGTCAACCATACTCAAGCTTGCGATTTTTTAGCTTTC